>CM077007.1:58905504-60243707 GCA_039090855.1 Macrothele yani
TACTTCATACTCATAATCTTTTTGTCATGCACACAGTCCTGAATCTGATCCTCCGATGACTTCCTTGGTCTTCCTCTACCTTTCCATATTACCACTTGGGCTAAAAAGATTTTCTTGGTAAGCATCTTATCACTTATAACGAAGTAAATTTCTCCGTCATTTTTGGTCTACGCCGGGATTCGAACCCGAGGCCGCTTATTCCGGAACAAGTCGCTCTACCAACTGAGCTACGCAGACATTAATTCTGAATCCTATCTGCCTTTATGTCGTGTGCGTCCTGCTGGCAGGTACGTCACACACTCATTCTTTCAATGTGGACAAACCACCGAAGCATATTAGTCTCCACCTTGCTAACAACATTTTGCTTTGCATTACACAACTGCAACACATCATCATTCCTCACACAATCAGAGCGTGTCTTGCCACAAATTCCCCTGAAGTAACACATTTCTCCAGCACACAAACGACTCCTATGTTTCTTCTGTAGTACCCAGGTTTCACTGCCATACATCAGAGTAGGAACAATTACACTTCCATACACAGCCATGCGGGACTCTCTTGAGAACACATCATTCCTGTGAAAACCTCCCAAAGCAGCCATGACTTTCAATGAAGAATACACTCGCCTACTAATTTCACCATCCAATTTGTTCTCTCTGCCAAACATGCTTCCTAAATACACAAACGTATTCATCTGGTCAATCACTGTGCCATTTAGATTTACATTACATTCAGTACTACCAGTTCTTCTCTCAAAAACCATAACTTTGGTTTTTCCATCATTTATACTCAGTTTGAATTTCAAGCAAACTTCATACATTCGGGACAGCATACTCTGCACATCCCTTTTGCACTCTGCCGACAGGGCAGTGTCTTCAGCATACAGCAGTCTACAAACTCGGTTGTCACCAAGATATAAACCAGTATCATATATTTTGGCATCACGCATACACGCATTCACAAATATGTTAAACAGCCATGGTGACATTGCACAACATTGTCTGACTCCTGCACCAATAGAAAACCATTTTGATAAAACACCATTCACTCGTACACAAGCTCTACTGCCAGCGTACATGGCTTTTACGTTGTACAGTAGATTCCCAGGAACACCATATTTATTCAAAACCTTCAGCAAAAATGTCCTATTTACTCAATCGTAAGCTTTCTCTAAATCTATGAAGGCAGCAAAAACTTTCTTACCAACAGCCAGATACTTTTCAATCATCATGCGTAATGTAAAAATTTGGTTAGTGCAGCCCTTACCAGGCACAAAACCCCTCTGAACATCCCACACTTTCTCTGATGTAAGACCCCGTACTCTTTCAATAACGACCTTAGCAGACACTTTTCCAGGCACAATCAGTAGACTAATACCACGATAGTTCTTGCAGTCAGTCTGATCACCTTTTCCCTTATACAAGGGAACAATGATAGCATCCTTCCAATCCCGAGGAACCATTCCTAACTCCCAGCACAACTGGCAAAATTTCAGTTACTCAGTCAATTACAGAGTCACCACCATATTTCAACATATCAGCAGTTATGCCATCAACTCCTGGAGCCTTACCATTCTGAAGAGATTTTAGAACTTTACACATCTCTTCTCTTGATATCCCTGCTACGCTTCCATCCTTCACTGTGACTTCATCTGCTTCTGCCTCAGAATCACCTTTGCTTTCCTGATCTAATAACTCACAGAAGTATTCACCCCATCTTTCACTTAACTCATTGGTCTCTCATATCATTTCTCCGATCCTATTCTTCACAATACTTCAAACTTTGTTTCCCCTATTTTCCTGAGTCTCAGGCATTTCCAGAAAGTCTTCCTATCTTTCCAAAAAGCCAATTCATGCCTTTCCACTTTCTCCTTCTTATCTTTTGCCTTACTCTGGCGAACCAGCTTAGCGGTTTCACGCTTCTTACAGCGATATTCATCCACAGAAACTCTACCTTGCAACATCCCCAAATAGGCTTCCTGCTTGCTCTTTACTGCCTCTTCAATTTTACTATTCCACCAAGCGTCACTTTTATTCTGGTGCCACAGACCTCTACAGCAGCAATGACAACACAATAAATATACAGTTGACGTGGATTAGGAACATATAAGCGTGGAAAGAGCGATGACTTCTATTTGAAGTAACAAAACATTTCTTAAAACATTCCCACTTCTTTTCTACATCCCTCTCACATCCACTCCTTCAGTCGTTCTCTGAGTACGTCAAAATAACACTGATGATCTTCAGGGAGCCTTTTAACCTTTATTGTTTCCATCCTGGGTCTGTTCCTATTCCTTTTTCTCCAACTAACATTCACTTTCACTCGTGACACTACCAAGTAAAGATGAGAAACAACATCCGCACCTCTCATCACACAAGTGTCAACAACTAAGTGTTTCATACGCTGATCGTAGACAACAAAATCTATCACACCCTTTTGACAAAGAGTATGATTTCCCCAAGTATATATGTGGATACACTTGTGGTTGAAAAACGTATTGGATTCACACAAACCATTCTCAATGCAGAGTTCAATTAATCTTTCATAATTATCATCCCACAAGGATAATTAAACTTACCCAGAATATTGCCAGAAATTGCATTCTGCACACCTACTTTAACATTGAAATCCCCTGCTATTATAACTTTCTCTTTAGCACCAAACTGGCTCAAAACAGCTTTCAGGTCATTCTAGAAATCTTCTTTCCTATCAGAAGGTTCCGAGTCACAAGGAGCATACACTACAACAATTAGTATTCTCTGAAATTTCACTTTCAAACGAATCCAATGAATTCTCTCACTTATGCAACTATAGTGAATCAAGTTGTTCTTCATCTTTTTACTTAAAATAACACCTACACCAGCCTGTTGTCTCACATTATCCAATACTCCAGACCACTCACTCACCGCTCCATTCATTTCTTCTATCCCAATTTCCTTCTTTTTGGTTTCACTTACACACATCACATCCAATCTATGTACGTATTCATCTCTTCAATCACCTCGTTCATCTTTCCATTTATACCTCTAGTATTTCATACACCAATCTTACACTCACTCAGCCGATATCTCTTTCTCATTCGCCTTTTTCCAGTTTCAGGTCGATTCCGTGGTGGACCATCCTTCTCAAGTGTGGTAGGTCACCATATCCCCCTCTTGAGTCAGTGTTTACATTTTCTGTGTCTTTTTAATCAGGTAATATGTGCATTGTTAAAAGATGTTCACAGTCTACAGCCTTCTTCCGCCTAGTCAATAAGGGTTCACACTCTCCCATTTGGAGTGAGACTATTATTCTTACTGTTCCTATCTCCAGGAATTCATTGCCATTTATAGAAAGTATGTATACAGGATGATTCAGAACTCTTGGGCCAAACTTTGCGGGTGATAGAACACACCTAAACAAGCACTTTTCATCATACAATGCAGGGTCGTAACTCAAACGGTGAAGCGCTAGAGGGCGCTGTCCAGTGAACCCATATAAGCACGGATTTTCACACTCGTCCTCATTTCTACAGTGGATTTCACAAGGGATGAATTGTTTCACAAATCAGGAGAAGGTGGACATGCATTTAATGTATGGAGCTGAGGATGGGAATGCGAGGGAAGTCCAAAGACTGTACCGGGAGCGCTTTCCAACAAGACGCGAGCCAGATCGTAAAAACGTTCAACGAATGCACCAGTATCTCTGCGACACGGGCTCCTTTGTCAGCGGCTTGCAGGACACAGGGCGTGCAAGGAGTGTGAGGACGCCACGTGTTACAGAGGAAATTCTGTGTATGGTTCGAGATCTACCCAAATGTAGTACGCGAGCACTTTCCCATGCCGTAAGTTTTCCCCAATCGACGGTGTGGCGAATACTACGAGACGAACGCTTACACCCCTACCATGCACAGCGGGTGCAAGCCTTGACACCTGTAGGTTATCGGCCTCGTGTCGAGCCTGCACAGTGGTTCCTTCAGCAAATTGCAGCCCAGCCGGAGTTTCCCGTTCATGTCTTATTCACTGACGAATGCGCTTTTACACATGAGGGAATGTTTAATACGCACAATTCCCATGTGTGGGCAACCAGTAATCCGCACGCCACACGTGCCCATTCGTACCAGCTGCGATTCTCAATAAATGTATGGGCTGGAATCGTCCATGACCATTTGATTGGCCCATATATTCTGCCAGGCTGACTGACGGGAAAACGTACCTCGTATTTTTAAAAGAAGTCTTGCCAGAGTTACTGAACCTTGTTCCAGCCAACATTAAAACACGTATGTAGTTCCAACACGACGGAGCGCCACCCCATTTCAGCGTGAATGTGCGGGACACCTTGGATGCTAAATTCCCAGGACGATGGATTGGTCATGGTGGTCCCATCGCGTTGCCGGCACGATCTCCCGATCTCTCATGTTTGGACTTTTTCCTACGGGGCCATATGAAAAGCCTCATCTACGATAGCCCCATCGATTCCGCTGAGAACCTTGTTGCCAGGATTTCCGTTGCCGCTGCCACTGTGCGCGAAATGTCTGGTGTTTTCGCCAATGAACGGCGATCACTACGTCGAAGGTGTGAAGCCTGCATTACTGTTGGCGGTCGCTCTTTTGAGCAGTTGCTGTAATTTGTTCCATAACATTCTGTAATTGCTGTCAATAGAATTATGTTCTGTAATTATCTCAATCACATTTTTTCTGTCATTTTTTCAATGTTTTTATACCTCGTCTGTCATTCTTGTGTATTAGCGTTTCAGGACACAGTAAGTGCTAACTCCTAGCGCTTCACCGTTTGAGTTACAACCCTGCATTGTATAACGAAAAGTGCTTGGGTAGGTGTGTCCTATCACCCCGTAAAGTTTGGCTCAAGAGTTTTGAACCACCCTGTACATTTCATAATTATAATATTAGTTGTAGTGAAAAACTTCCTACCTGCTTACCTCAACCGTGGAAATTATTATTTAACGACAGAGGTCATTGAATTTTTATCTTTTGTACCATCTTATTTTGTATTTGGTGCCCCACAGTAGCCTCGTCATTGTACACTCACGGTCAATGACATTTGCGCAAAAGAAGGAAGCATCGTATTGAACTGTAATTTTACGGACGTAATGATACAGATGAATGATACACATGATGGCAAAAACAGGACTGCAGGACAATTACAGAGGGATCTGTGGCACGCAGGTCGGCCATCTTCAATAGCGCGTCGCACCGCCTCGTGCGGCGATACATGTTGCAATACGGTCCGGCATGGAAGCGAACAGACGCCTGATATTGTCCTGCGGCAGAATGGCCCTCACGCACGTATTGGACGGTGTGCTCTAAATTCCAGATAGTGGGGCACGGCGGCAGCTGGAGTTTCAACGGGTCTCACACATGCTAGATAGGGGACATGTCCGGGGAGCGGGCAGGCCATGGAAGTGTCTAGATATGAAGTAGGAAGTCCTGGGCAACCCGAGCCGTGTTCGGGCGGGCATTATCCTGCTGGTATAGCGCACCTGAAGTACTGGCCAGGATCTCATTCACATACCACTGGATCGTCAACGAAGCGCGTGCCACTACTAGAGCTGATCGGCTATCGTAGGCAATGGCTCTCCAGACCATAATGCCTGCAGTGGGGGAGGTGTGGTGCTCGATAGCGAAGTAGGGAATGTGCCGTTGACCCGGGGACCTCTACACCCGGACACGATGATCATCTGTCCCCAAAGCGAAGCGGCGCTCATCGCTAAACACCCCACGTTGCCAGTCTGTGGCGTTCCACGTCGTTCTGGCCTGGCACCACTGCACACGGAGCTGGCGATGTTCCGGTGTTAATGAAAGGACACGTAAGGGGCACTGGGGTCGCAGATTCGCTTCCAGGAAGCATCGAGAAATGATTCGTGGGCGCACAGGAGCCGCTACATCTGTCTGTATAGTGGACCGGGTCCCCGTGGGATCCGTTCGTGCCTGGAGCACGATCCGTCGATCCTCTCTATTGGTGGGCCTTGTGGTCCGTCCGAAGACGCTACAACATGTGGCAGTGCCGTCAAGTGTCTACTGCTCCCAACACAGTCGGACGGCATGGTCAGAACGGTCCACGTGGCTGCGCTATACTGCGGGCCAACCAATCTGCGGTTTCCATCCCGATGATCAGGCTTCTCTCAAAGTCCGTAAGTTGAGTAAATCGACGTATAAAGCATCTACCCGGCATTCGTTTTGCTCCGTGCTCTTGCTTGCGTCGGTTGGTGATTTGGTTCTACGTCAATTCGTCGCGTGCGTCAATTCGTCGACCGCGTCAATTCGTCGACCGCGTCAATTCGTCGACCGCGTCAATTCGTCGCGCGTCAATTCGTCGCGCGTCAATTCGTCGCGCGTCAATTCGTCGACTGCGTCAATTCGTCGCGGATAAATTCGTCGACTACGTCAATTCGTCGACTACGTCAATTCGTCGCGTTTACAGATTTTGGTTACATACAAAACGAATGCAGGAAAACGTACGATTTCGAACGTCTTGCTCCTTGATTAAATTTATAAAGTTTGGACACGCAGACAGGATAGGAATATTACGTTTTTCTTTGGCACTAAAAATATTAGACGGTAGACGGTTTTTGGAACGGGGCAGGGCCCGGTTGGACAGAGCCCTCCATACACAAAATTTTACAGTTTTCAATTCAGAACCACCAAATCTGGTATACTATCTCGTGGTATTCTAACTTAGACTGTAGACGGTTTTGGGAAGCGGTTGCAGAGAGAAGGGGGGGGGGGGTTAGAGCCCTCCCTCATACAGAATTGCCGTAAGTTATAGTTTTCAATTTAGAACTACCAAATTTGGTGTATTATCTCATGGTACTCTAACTTATACGATTTTTGGAACGGGTCAGGGGCCCGGTTGGTCAGAGCCCCCACACAGTTTTCAATTCAGAACCACCAAATCAGGTATCCTATCTCATAGTACTCTAACTTAGACGGTTGTCGGTTTTTGGAACGGGTCAAGGCCCGGGGAGTCAGAGCTCCCCCCCTACATACAAAATTTTCGTAAAATCTAGTTTTCATTTCAGAACCATCAAATTTGGTATCATGAAACTCTAACTTAGACGCTAGACGGTTTTTGGAAGGGGTCAGAGCCCCCCCCCTCATAAAAAATTTCGTAAAATCTACAGTTTTCATCTTAGAACCACCAAATTTGGTATACTATCTTATGGTACTCTAACTTAGACGCTAGACGGTTTTTGGAAGGGGTTGGAGCCCGGGGGTAAGAGCCGCCCCCCATAAAAATGCCGCGTAAAATCTGCAGTTTTCAATTTAGAACCACCAAATTTGGTATACTATCTCATGGTACTCTAACTTAGACTGTAGACCGTTTTTGGAACGGATCAAGGCCCGGGGTCAGAGCCCCCACATAAAAAATTTTCTTAAAAAACTGCAGTTTTCAATTCAGAACCACCAAATCTGGTATACTATCTCATGGTACTCTAACTTAGACGCTCGACGATTCTTTGAAGGGGTTGCAGCCCGAAGGGCCCCCCTCATATAAAAATTCGCAAAATCTACAGTTTTCAATTTAGAACCACCAAATTTGGTATACTATCTCATGGTACTCTAACTTAGACGCTAGACGGTTTTTGGAAGGGGTTGGAGCCCGGGGGTAAGAGCCCCCTCCATAAAAATGCCGCGTAAAATCTACAGTTTTCAATTTAGAACCACCAAATTTGGTATACTATCTCATGGTACTTTAACTTAGACGGTCGACGGTTTTTGGGACGGGTCAAGGCCCTGGGGTCGGAGCCCTCCCCCCGCCCCGCACACACACACAGACATACAACATTTTCTTAAAAACTACAGTTTTCAATTCAGAACCACCAAATTTGGTATCATGAAACTCTAACTTAGACGCTAGACTGTTTTTGGAAGGGGCTGGAACCCCGGGGTGAGAGCTTCTCCCCCTCCTCATAAAAATTTCGTAAAATCTACAGTTTTCAATTTAGGACAACCAGATTTGGTATACTACTTATGATTATCTAACTTAGACGGTAGACGGTTTTTGGAAGGGGTCGGGACCCGGGTCAAGGTAGCACCATGCAAAATTTTCGTAAAAAGTTCCGTTTTTTACTCTTAAGAATACCCTATTTACGTTCTAAGGCGCTCTTTGGCCCTTTGAGGGCCTTGAACCATAAACCATCAACCAACCAACCAACTAACCAACCTACGGTCTAAGTTAGGGACTGTAGATAACAATAAAGTGCAAAAATATGCGTTTAATGGTGTAATAAAAACACAAATCTATAGTTTAGCTTTCACTACCAACGAACGGCTTATCAGAAAGAAATGTAATGTAATGTAAACAGAGAGTTCCAGATATTCAAAATTCAAAACGGTAAGAAAAAGATGATCAATGCCAATGTGAAGTCGTATGCATGCGACATCACATAGGTACATTGCATTTCTGTGTCGCGGGATTCACAGAAGCACACGCCAGATGTACGGCAGTTCTATAGATGTCTCCTAGAAGGAAAGTATTCCCATTCCTTTTTCTTTCTTTTTTGTTTCGCAAAATTAAATTAACTAAATCAAAAAATTTAAAATAAGTTTACTGGAAAATTGCAGGAATATCTTTTCATTCATTAACTTTCACCCGCTGAAATTGGTGATTCCACAAATAGTAATATGTACCTGGCAAATAACTGGTATCCCTGCTAGTACAAATTATATTAATGATTTATTTGCGTCCAGTTCAATCTAGTATGTCCATAAGAGCGTTTGGGGCGGTATGAAAAATACATTTCAACGTGTGCCGCTACGGCGGCGGAGTGATCTAGGCGCTGGCTTCTGACCATTTGTCGAGTAGGATCCTGGTTCAAATCCCGGTGAATCATGGACGCTGTGCTTGACTTCTGGCACTGGCTGCCCCCTTCCCAGGAACCAGTGGCCCAAAATTGGGAATGTACGATTGCTTATAGCCCACTGAATTGATCACGGTTGTCGTTAACCCTCCCCCCTAAAGATTGCGACGTGTCCATTGCTATTTGTTGTGGACCGTACAAAAAGTATGTTTTTGATATCAAAGTGTCCACTTCCATGTAGGCTGGCCATAAAATGTTAGGGGACCGTACAAAATTGCATTTTTGTTTTCACCTTGTCAGCGCTTCGGTATATGGTTGAAGTATACGTACATATAGTTGGGCCATTTCAGCACTTAGTTTGGTTTATATAGAAAATCAAGATAATGTTACATTTTTACTCAGCTACAACACATTAATCCCAAAGGCTATTTGTTGAAATCTTTAATCCGCCGTGCTCATATTCACAACGTTAACATAACATGTCAAGTTATTAATGTTGCAGTTTTACCCTGTCACAAAACTTTAGTTACAAGACCTTAGGCGTAAACTTTTTTTAGGAATTTTTAGTCCGACGTATTCATAAGGTTTCGATAACATGCCAAGTTTATGGTACTGCGTTTTGACTGAGGCACAAAAATTAATAAACAGGCCTTAAGCCTTTTTATCAGTTTTCAATCAACCGTGCTCATATACATAAAATTTTCAGAGAAAGTCAAGTTTACTGTGTTACGCATTTACTCGAGTACAAAACTATAAACAGCCATTAACTTTCACCCGCTGAACTTGGTGATTCCTCAATTCATCCATTAACAAGTCTTTTAAGTGATTGTATGCTATGGTCATATTGATAATGTTTGATGACAAGTCAGGTTAATGATGTTGCACTTATTAAAGACTTAAAAAGGTGTAGAGGCTAGTAATTATTATTTGAAGTCTAAGTAAAAGCTCATTTTTAACTTGACTCGTCATGAAATCCTTGTGAATATGGCATTTATTTTATTTTGTACATTTTACAAAGCGTATGCATTTTTTTGGCATTTGTTTTTTTTTGTGTTGTACTTGTTATATATAGCGTTTCGCATTTTTGTAATGCTTGTGACTTGTGATTGCATTTTGAATTTTTATTTGTTTCACATTTTGAATTTTTATATGTTTCACATTTTGGATTACTTTTTGACATTTTATGTTTTTGACATGCTATTTTGAAAATTTTGACTTTTTTAATTTTGCGTTGTGTTTTACATTCTTGCATCTTCGGCGGAATTACATTCTTGAAAAATTCAAATACAAGTTAGTAAAAGGTATAATTCAATTAGTGAGAAATACCAGCACATTTTAGTAAAGGGTAGAATTATATGAAATTCCTCTTAAAATGTCCAGCATGTTAACATTGTCTCTGTGCACCAAAGAAGTTCGAATTCCTTTTTATCTTGCCAGCGTTTCTCTTCTGGGTGGATTTGTTGGAATCTGTGCTATCACTCTTTCGATTTTAGCCATAGTTGTTCTCTGCTCTTTCGCAATTTCACTTATTATTTCGTACAGTCACAGTTTTTTCTCTCCTAGAATTGTATTCCAGCGTCTGTCTAATCTTTCAAGTTCGTTTTGTGTTCTGGGAAAGCCAAATAAATTGTTTTCACTAACTGACCAAATTGTTGGTGGGAACAGCGGAGGGCTTCTGCTTGGATTGTTTCTTCTGCTTCACGAAATTTTCCAAGAACATAATTTTCCTCAAACCACTGAACTACAGAATCTGCATATACTAGTAAAATTGATTTCACTTCTTCAAAAGCAGCTGGAATTTCATCAGATGAAAAAAATGCGGGTGCTTGCAAATGTCTGACTTTGAGAGCAAACTCACTGTTTTCCTTATATTCCAAGGCTATGCCAGAGGATGGATATTCCTCAGCACATTTTTTTCCGAGATGAAACATACAACATTTGTGTGTGCTGCTTCCAAATTCCTTTTTAGCAGCATTATAACGGTAGCTATTTCAAAATCTATTATTATGCGTATATTGTGGTGCAAGCTGAATATCATAGTCTGATGCATAGTCTTGTAAATCCTACAAAAATACTTTATAATAGTATTATATTATTTATACTTGCTGGAAAGTAACCCATAAACTAGTGGGACAAGTCTGTGCATCACTGGATTCGTTTCAACCATAGCATGAATGGAACATAATTGCCTAAAAAGGGTTGAACAAGTTTCAAATGTCCCATCCATAATCCAGAGGGGTGCTTCTTTAAGCTTTCGTAAATTATTCTCTGTTAAAAATAAAATAATTCTTTGATGTCCAAATGCGCTATCTCTGCCAAGAAATTTTGCACCATCTTCTCCTGTAAATTTATTGGGGCATCGATCCGTTCTGAAGTCTTAGGCTCCGCAGGCAAGTTAGAGTACCATAAGATAGTATACTAAATTTGGTGGTTCTAAATTGAAAACTGTAGTATTTACGAAAAAGTTTTTATTCGGGGGGGGGGGGTCTGACCCCCGGGCTCCAACCCCTTCCAAAAACCGTCTAGCGTCTGAGTTAGAGTACCATGAGATAGTATACCAGATTAGGTGGTTCTGAATTGAAAACTGTAGTTCTTAAGAAAATTTTGTATGTGGGGGCTCTGACTTCGGGCCTTGACCCTTTCCAAAAACGGTCTGCCGACTAAGTTAGAGTACCATAAGATAGTATACCAAATTTGGTGGTTCTAAGATAAAAACTGTCGATTTTATGAAATTTTTTATGAGGGGGGGGGCGACCCCGCGGGCTCCAACCCCTTCCAAAAGCCGTCTAGCGTCTAAGTTAGAGTACCATGAGATAGTATACCAAATTTGGTGGTTCTAAGATGAAAACTGTAGATTTTACGAAATTTTTTATGAGGGGGGCTCCGAACCCGCGGGCACCAACCCCTACCAAAAACCGTCTAGCGTCTAAGTTAGAGTTTCATGATACCAAATTTGATGGTTCTGAAATGAAAACTAGATTTTACCAAAATTTTGTATGTACGGGGGGGGGGGGGCTCTGACTCCCCGGGCCTTGACCCGTTCCAAAAACTGACAACCGTCTAAGTTAGAGTACCATGAGATAGGATACCTGATTTGGTGGTTCTGAATTGAAAACAGATTTTACGAAAATTTTGTATATTGGGGGCTCTGTCCAACCGGGCCCTGCCCCGTTCCAAAAACCGTTTACCGTCTAATATTTTTAGTGCCAAAGAAAAACGTAATATTCCTATCCTGTCTGCGTGGCCAAACTTTATAAATTTGATCAGGGAGCAAGACGTTCGGAATCGTACGTTTTCCTGCATTGGTTTTGTATGTAACCAAAATCTGTAAACGCGACGAATTGACGTAGTCGACGAATTGACGTAGTCGACGAATTTTTCCGCGACAAATTGACGCGCGACGAATTGTCGTAGTCGACGAATTGACGCGCGACGAATTGACGTAGTCGACGAATTGACGCACGCGACGAATTGACGTGACACCGGTGATTTTCGCTTTCATGGTGCATCGACTACAGGCCGATTTATAAGACTGCCGGTTCATGCTTGCAGCGCCACCACACGGCGTGCGGTCATTCGCACTCGCACCAAACGTGGATCATTTGCATAAAAGCACGCACTTTTGTTATTTGCAAAGTTTTGCGGTTGTAGCATGTTATCTTCTAGCTGCGCAAATTTCAATGTGCGTGAGTGTATTTATATACCTGTATTTCATGCGGTGGCGCACATATACTTGATTTGACTTACAATATATATATATATGTACACACTGAAGTGCCAGAAAATCTGGTACAGATAAGCTTATGCAAAATACACTGGTGTGCAAAACTTAAGGACGAAGAGGAGAAATTAGCATAATAGCGGAACGAGCAGACAGAACGGACCCAAAAACCACTCAGGAGATAGACTAGGGTTCAATACGGTAGGGCATGCGCATATATACAGCATGATGGGGAGGGGGGAGTGTAGGAAGTGTATAAAGCACACTGGCAGTGTACGCTCAGCAATTCGGTGAAAGCTATTGCACGGTGTACATCCGTTTGAACGACGTCGAGTTGCTGCCACCGTGTGATATGGCCAACAGGCAATCTAGTAGACGACATCTGGATGACTTTACCCGAGGTCGCGTCATTGGGAAGTTGGAAGAAGTTCAAAGTGTGACTAGTGTGGCGCATGGAGTACGGGATCGCTCACAGCATCGTTTCACGAGCTTGGAGAACATTTCAAACGACGGGAACAGCTGTCCGAGAGTTTAGCAGTGGTCGTCCACGAGCAACCATGGCGGCGGACGACCGGTATATTGTCCTACAGGTGAGAAGAGACAGACGACAGACAGCGGGAGAAATCACAAGGCACATGCAACAGACAACTGGACGTCCATTATCGCGTTTTACCGTGGCCTGGAGGCTGCATAAAGGTAGTCTATTTGCACGACGACCAGTACGGTGTGTGCCATTAACGCCTGCTCATCGGAGACGGCGGTTTCTGTGGTGCCAGGAACACAAGAACTGGACACATCAACAATAGGGTCGAGTTGTCTTTACGGATGAGAGCCGATTTAGTCTGACGAGGGATTCTGGACGTATACACATATGGAGAGAGCAGGGAACACGCAATCACACCTCCAACATCATCGAAAGGGACCAGTTTGGAGGTGGTGGAGTTCTCGTTTGGGGCGGTATCATGCTCGGTAGCCGTACTGACCTCCACATCTTCCAAGAAGGTTCAGTCACTGGTGTCCTCTATTGTACAGAGGTTCTCCTGCCTCACGTGCGTCTGTTTAGAGGTGCTGTGGGTCCTGAGTTTCTCCTCATAGACGACAACGCTACACCTCATCGTACAGTGGCTGTTGCAGAGCTGTTGGAGAGTGAAGATATTCAACGCATGGATTGGCCCGCAAGGTTCCCGGACCTAAATCCATTCGAACACGCGTGGGACCTTCTCGGGAGACGCTTGGCAGCACGTCACCAGCCGCCAGCAACGATTCCGCAGCTGCGATTGGCGCTACAAGAGGAATGGGCCGCAATGCCTCACCAGCTCCTCGACAACCTGGTCCCCAGCATGGACAGATGTTGTAAATTCTGCAACGCAGTCAGGGGTGATCATATCTCCTACTAAAGACTGGACTTTTCTTCGCAGCCGCTTGTCACATGGACGTTTCTGTCCTCTGTCCAGTTATGCTCGAAGCTACCTTTTTAATAAAATGACTTTGTATCCTCTGGATTCCTTGTTTGGACGGTTTTGCTCACTTGTACCATATTCGTACATCTTGGGGATCTTATGGTATGATTTGAGTTGATGTGGAGCACTTCTGTACGACGTTACATTCGAAAAACCGTCTCGTCCTTAATGTTTGCACGCCAGTGTACATAGCAACGCCACCTATGCGCGTAATCGGTTGCGTCCGCCAATGCGTATATAAAGCGATAGACATCCTTGAGAACTGTCAGATCTGTTTTCGGCATGGGAATGACAAGAAATAAGGATTTAAGCAATTTTCAACGCGGTGTCATAGTTGGCGCTCGTGAAATGAGCCATGATATTTCGGAGGTAGGAACAAAGTTCGAATTTTCACGGACGACCATTGCATGGGTGTACCGTGACTACAAGAAAACCGGCAAAATCTCCAACCTACGATACCAGTGTGGCCGTAAAAAGACATTGGGTGAACGTGACCATCGTCGGCTGTCAAGAATCGTTTCACGCGGTAGGCGTGCAACACTCTCGCAGGTATAATCGGAATTCAGTGCCGGAGCCTCAACAAGCATCAGCGTCAGGACTGTGCAACGTACTCTGCACGATATGGGCTTTGGAACCCGATGCTTAACTCGAGTTCCCTTGGTGGGTGCACGGCACAGAGATGTGCACATCGCTTGGGCACGGCAACATCGCCACTGGGCACTTGATGACGGGAAACAAGTAGCCTGGTCTGACGAGTCGCGTTCCCAACTGTATCGGACAGATGGAAGGATTCGTGTGTGGCGCAAACCCCATGAAGCAATGGATCCCGCCTGTCAACAAGGAACTGTACCGGCTGGTGGGGGGTCCGTAATGGTATGGAGTGTGTTTAGCTGGACTTCACTGGGACCCCTGGTACGTCTACAAACGTCTGTGACCGGCAAATGCTATGTGCGCATCCTTTCTGACGAGGTACACCCGTTCCTAGTATTAGACTGGTGTACCAGTTTTTCTGGTACTTCAGTGTGTATATATACATACACAGGCGGAAAGTGAAAAAAGAACGCCAAGAAGGAGACGTCTGATACCAAAGAAATTTATACAGCATAATATCGGAATACAGAGGATAACGTGATCAAAACATTATGGCAAATTACAGCTGTATTTGCTGGTAAACTGAAAAATAACATTTCCATGTAACATGGTTAGTACGAGGTTGAACCGCCATGAACTGCGTCACACTGTGAAATTCTGGCATGGAGTCTGTCGTACAGATATTGGATGTACGTTTCGGATGATGAGTTCCAAGCATCCTCAACCCGGACGCGAAATCGGGGATGGTCGTGGCTGTCCGTGGAGACCGGAAAAGTGGTCGTCCCATAAAATCCCACACCTGCTCAAAGCGGGATTAATCCGGTGAACGTGCAGGCCATGGAAGGTGCCGCACACTCTGAAATGCATGTTGCGTTGCACGTGCCGTATGTGGGCGTGCGTCATCTTGCTGGAAAACACCACGATGGACCGACCTTACAAATGGCACAACAACAGGCTGAGTGATGTTGTTGATGTAGGAGGTGCTGTTTAACGTACCCGGTACAAACACTAATTGTGTACGGGAGTGATAGCTGATCGTTCGCCACACCAGGAGACCAGGTGTAGGCCCTTTGTGTCGCTGGCGGATGCAAGAAGGGTGGAGACGCTCCCCTGTGCGTCTGAGAACACGCATACGGCCATCGGAGGCTCCCAAGCAGAATCTGCTTTTATCGCTGAACACGACAGATCGCCATTGCGTTCTCCAGTGCAGACGTTGGTGACAACACTGCACCCGTTCCTGACGGTGGGCTGGAGTCAGAGGTACACATGCCATAGGCACACGTGCACGTAGTCCTGCATCCAGCAGACAAATGCGGATTGTTCGCACAGTCACCTCAAGTGCAACGACAGCTCGGATTTGCGTCGCAATGGATGTTCTGCTTGACAACGCCGCTCTTTTTATGCGTCAATCGGTTAGCTCATCAGTTCGTCTGTGACTCCCGGTTCCACGTCTTCTCGTGTGGGAATATTCCTCGGACCATCTACACCACCATCGTACCACCACCGATACTTCCCGTCCAATTCGCTCCGCAATACGACGATACGACCACCCGGCCTCGCGGAGTCCGACTAGACGACCTCGCTCAAAGTCCGATAACTGCTGAAATCGTACACGTCTTCCATGTCCAGGCATTGCAGCTTCTTCAGGGTGTTCGCACGTGTCCGTACGCCGACGACTGATTACATTCACTTCGCCGTTCTCCTTTAAATACCAGCGACGATAATTTGCATATTATGCCGTGCTGTGGCGTAAGCGCTCACCGGTTGGTCCCGAAATTAACATCAAACCGAGGTAAACTCGACCCAATTAACATATGTAAATTTCATGATCGTCCGCGAATTTCTTCTTGGTGTTCTTTTTTCAATTTCCAGGCAGTGTATATACTTTATTTGACTTACAGCACGAATATTTTTCTACTTCTGAATTTTATTTTTTGGGATTTTTTCCACATTCGTTGTGCGCTTGTGCACAATGACCGTCATTAAAGAAATTCAGCAAAAGTGGCAAAAATAAAGGTAAATGTAATATGATACATTTACCTGACATATGTATTTCGAATTCATGAAAGATTGTATCCCCCAAAATAATTATTTATGCTGAAGCAAAAATTCCTTTTTCTGAGGATCCGAGTTGCATGAATTTGGAAAGTTTTGCAATAATAGTCGCTGAAATGAGAATAAAACAAATTATTTGATTCTTTGGAATAACAAAGTCAAATGCATTCTATATTTTTCTCGGGTTCCATACATGGATCTAAGAATATGTTTTTAAAGTATATTTTGTAATCACAGTAAAAAATTCCTGGATTTTAAAAATGCATTGCCTACCTCTTGGTAATAACGATTTCCTAATTTCAGAAATGCTTCCTACGTAAACTGCCATGTATATAAGTAGCATGTGAACAGTTTCGCAAATCATTATTTGAATTTCCTGAGATATAAAAACTAATTAAGTTAGACAAAGACAGGTAGTATATAATCAAGTCAAAAAAAAAAAGTTTTTCACTGCGGTAGTTAAATATCGTAAGAATACAGAAGCCCCTAGTCTTTCATTTGTCTCTTTAAACAAAACTTAAAAAAAAAATGGCACGCAAATGATCACTGCTCGGGTAGAACTATGGCAAAGAAAGAGTTTCATGCGATAACAATGAATAAACAAAAGGCAACAATTACGAAATTGCAATTTGCATGTTCTGGATGTTTGACTCCATAAAATATTAAAGCATGACAAAGCTGCAAGGTAAGGTGAATGCATTATTAGAGGAAGTTGACTAATCGTGATATATTAGCTATTTTCTGAAAGCTGAAGCATGTTTTAGGTGACATGTCGGAATATGTCATTGCATTTTTTGCATTTTAGGTAAAGTAACAAAAAGTGTAGCATCGGATTCTCGGAGTACACCATTTCAGAAATTCTAAAATCTACCGCAAAAGGTTTTTTTTTAATTTTAAACTGAACAATCAGTAGCTTTCCACCAATGAAATAAGATTTAACACCTTTTAGGCAGGAGAATTTGGCTGTTTAAAGCCGGAGTTTAAAAACATGAATCTTAGAAACGCAGATTTAAGGACAAATGCACAAATGTGCTTTTATACTCCTTACCAAAAGAGTCGTGCACGCAGAAAATCAGAAGCAATGAAGATAAATTTAATCGCGATTGGCCCTAGATAATGTCAAACGAGTTATATTAATCCGAAAGTTAAGATATCGTCCCCCCAAAAAAAGTAATCACAATTTGGGCCACATAGCCGAATAATTTTGTTTTAGAAAAACTGGAAAAATAACCGTAAAGGCAGAATTCACAAGAATCTGATGCAAAGAGAATGTTTCAAATCTGAAGTGTAGACACAATTTCAAACGGGATTAACGCTGCATTCACCCTATGAAGGAAACAGGGCGTCTGAAAAATAATTTAGCGTATGTACTATAATTTCTGGAAAAAAAAATAGGGATGTTACTGTTCAATTTCTTTGCCCCCTCGGTGGCGCAAAGTGGCATAAGCGCTGGCTTCTGACCATGTGTTCGATATGGGCCTGGTTCGAACCCCTTATGAGGCATGGGTAGTGTATTTCTCTTAAGGCACTGGCTTTCTCCCTTTCTAGGACCAGTGACCCAAACTTAGGAATGGGCAATAGCTTACATTGCAACAGTGTATCATGGGCATTAAGACCCCGAAACGAAAAATAAAACTGTTTAAACTCCAGACGGGCGTTTATGCAAGTATCCGCAGGTCAAAGCTGTAAGAACACGAAACAGAACAATATGCAAATTTAATGTTCCGCAACACCATCACGTACGTACAGGGACATACACTGAAGAGCAATTGAATTAGAGATACCTGTTTACTAACGTGTTGCACCACCTTTAGCCCTGATGACGGCGGCGATTCGTCTCGGCATGGACTCGACAAGACACCGAAAGCGTTGGTAAGCCATACGGATCCACGACCCCTGAAAAATCTCCCACAGTTCACAAAGATTTGATGGAGGGGGGTCAGAGCCTTGAACATCTCTCTCAATGACATCCCATATGTGCTCGAAGGGATAGAGGTCAGGTGACCTAGTTGCCCAAGGAAGCGAGGTCACGTCGGTGGAGTGTTCCTTCAATCATTCGGATACAATTCGGGAGCGATGGCACGGTGCATTGTTTTGTTCCAGGATGAGATCCCCAGTGGGATGTTGAAGACGCACAAACGGGAGCAAATGGTCTTCCAGGATATCCCGGTAACGTTGACCTGTGAGGGGAGATGTCACACGTACCAGAGTTCCCATTTCAGTATACGTAAACAGTCCCCAGACGAGAATGCCACCCCACCAGTTTGAAGAGTACCTTACTGGCAAGAAGGATCCTTCGCTTCGTGTAATTTGCACCGTACTCGTATCCTGCCATCCGCATGTACCAACGTGAATCTCGAATCATCAGTCTAGGCAACATTTTCCCACATGTCTAAGGTCCAGTGGCGATGTTCCCGCGCGCATGCTAATCTTTGCACTCTGTGATGTGCGGCCAGCAGCGGTACCCTCGTGGGACGATGGCTTCTGTACCTCATAGCGAGATGGTTCTGGATGGTGTGGCTGCTTACACGTTTTTGTGCACCAGCGGTAAATTGCCGAGTGATTTCTTGTACTGTGGCCCGTCTATCCGCTGTTACAATGTGAGCTAGCCGACGATGATCCCGCTCATACACACGCTGTTGTCCACGGCAGTTGACCCTTGTATGGATGGTTTTACCGGATTCGATGTACTCACGGTGTACCCGTGACGCAATGGCTCGTGAAAATCCCAGTGCCTGCACGACTTCCGAGATGGAGTGACCCATTTGTCGGGCCCCGCATATTTGCCCACGATCAAATGCGCTTAGATCCTTTGTCTTACCTATACTGCGTCCTACGCTTACTGATACCCGTCGCATCACTCTTTATATTGTCGGATCGCTGCATACGTCATGTCGTTTTCATTTACAGGGCCGCACACAGCGCCACATTTGTATAAAGCCAGCTGTCTCGAATTCTATTGCTCTTTAGTGTATATCACTTGGCTTCGAAAAGTGATCGGTGAGAGGGATCACTGGGCTTCTGAGCAGTCTGTGTGCAAAGCTGTGTCTCTTTTGGTTTTGTTTCGGTCCATAACAACCATCTTGAGTATCTAAAAGGGTTATAAGCAGTCGCCGGTTCCTAGATTGGAGCCGCTGGTTCCAAGGGGAAAAGCCAACTCTTTCTTTTTCCCTTAGACTGCACCCAGCTACGCTTCGGCTGAATGGTCAGAAGCCAGAATCGCAGACCATTCAGCCATCGGAGAAAAAAGGTGTGTCTTAAAGGTGCGTGTCTGTAAACGCAAATGCCATATTGTGAAAAATGCAGACTTTTGATGGCCGGAGAATGTATCAGGATCATTGCAATGATGAAATTCGAGCTCAGACCGAAAGGTGTTGCAGTAGCTCTTCATATATCCCAATGCACGATAAGTCGACTGCATGTGTGCAGTTGAGTGGAAGGCGATGTAACAAAACGTCAAAAAAATGGTTGTTCGAAGATAATTACGTCCACGCAAGATAGCTGTGTCGCAGTAGATGGTTACAGAATCTCCCTAGCGTGCAGCTGTAACATTTTGATCTCCGGTAGGTTCGCTATCTCGCAATCAATGCCAGCAAAAAAACAACAAAAAAACCCCGAAAAAACAACAACCCTGGTTTCCAGCTGTGACATTCTACTACCAGGTAAGATTGCTATCTCACAGCAAATGCTTGCAGGAACTCCGTTGGGTTCAGCTGTGATATCCCGCTTCCCATCAAGATCAATATCGCACACTAAATACTTGCAAAAACCAATAATGTCCAGCACTGACATCCTATTATCTGAAAATATTTCTGTGCCGCCCCGGTGGCGCAGTGGTCTAAGGCGCTGGCCTCTGATCATTCGTCCGTAAGGGGTCTGGGTTCGAATCCCGGTCAGGCATGGATGTTGTGTTTGTCTTACGGCACTGGCTCTCTCCCTTCCCTGGAACCAGTGACCCTAAATTAGGGACGGGCGACTGCTTATAGCCCATTGAGTTGCTCACGGTGGTCGTTAAACCTCCAATCAAAAAAAAAAAAAAAAAAAAAAAAAATATTTCTGTCTCACAATTAATGATTGCAGAATCACTATGATGTCCAATTGTGCAATCCTACTCCCAAGAAAATATTGCTATCTCGCAACAAATGCTTTCAAAAACACATCTGGGACATCCTAGTCCCAGAAAGTATTGCTATCTGGCAATAAATGTTGGCAGAAACTTCCAGTGTCCAGCTGTGAGATCTTACTCCTTGGAAAGAATTGCCTCGAAATATCTAGGTAGCATAGCCTTGCAATTTAACGAAGGCCCAGCAATGAGCCACCGTCTTTTAGGAATAGAAGACGGTGGCTCAGTGCTGGGTCTACGTTAAATTGTAAGGCTATGCTACCTGGGTAAATGCTTGCAGAAACTCCATAGTGTCCCGCTGTGACAACCTGCTCACTGACCGGAAAGATTGCTCTCTCGCAATGAATGCTTGCAGAAACCCATGGTACCTATTACTGCCCGGAAAGATTTCTGTCTCGTAAAATATACTTGCAGAAATCGCATGGTGTCCCGCTGTGACATCCTACTCACTGACCGGAAAGATTGCTCTCTCGCAATGAATGCTTGCAGAAACCCATGGTACCTATTACTGCCCGGAAAGATTTCTGTCTCGTAAAATATACTTGCAGAAATCGCATGGTGTCCCGCTGTGACATCCTACTCACTGACCGGAAAGATTGCTCTCTCGCAATGAATGCTTGCAAAAATCCATGGTACCTATTACTGTCCGGAAAGATTTCTGTCTCGCAAAAAATGCTTGCAGAAACCGCATGGTGTCCACCTGCGAAATTCTACTCTCAAGAAAAATGCTATCTTTCAATAAATGCTTGCACAAACCCATGTGTCCAACGGTGACATTATGCTCTTTGGAAAGACTTCTGTCTCACAATAAACGATTATAGGAACCTCATAGTGTCCATTTGGGAAATTATACTCCGAAGAAACGATTGCTATCTGTCAATAAATGCTTGCGGAAAATCATAATGTCCAGCAGTGATATCCTACACTCTAGAAACACTTCTGTCTCACAATACATACACTGGCAGAAAGTGAAGAAAGAACACCAGGAAGGAATTGGCGAACGATCATGAAATTTACATATATTAATGGGGTCGAGTTTACGTAGGTGTGATGTTAATTTCGGGACCAACCGGTGAGCGCTTACGCCACAGCACGGCATAATATGCAAATTATCGTCGGTGGTATTTAAGGAGTACGGCGAAGTGAATGTAATCAGTCGTCAGCGTACGGACACGTGCGAAGACCCTGAAGAAGCTGCAATGCCTGGACATGGAAGACGTGTACGATTTCAGCAGCTATCGGACTTTGAGCGAGGTCGTCTAGTTGGACTCCGCGAGGCCGGGTGGTCGTATCGTCATATTGCGAAGCAAAGTGGCCGGGAAGTATCGGTGGTGGTACGATGGTGGCGTAGAGGCTCCGAGGAACATTCCCACACGAGAAGACGTAGAACCGGGAGTTACAGACGGACTGATGAGCGCACCGATCAACGCATAAGAAGAGCGGCGTTGTCAAGCAGAACATCCACTGCCACGCAAATCCGAGCTACCGTTGCACCTGAGGTGACTGTGCGAACAATCCGCATTTGTCTACTGGATGCAGGACTACGTGCACGGGTGCCTCTGACTCCAGCCCACCGTCAGGAACGGCTGCAGTGTTGTCGCCAACGTCTGCACTGGAGAACGCAATGGCGATCTGTCGTGTTCAGCGATGAAAGCAGATTCTGCTTGGGAGCCTCCGATGGCCGTATGCGTGTTCGCAGATGCACAGGGGAGCGTCTCCACCCTTCGTGCATCCGCCAGCGACGCACAGGGTCTACACCTTGTCTCCTGGTGTAGGGAGCGATCAGCTATCACTCCCCTACACAACTAGTGTTTGTACCGGGTACGTTAAACAGCACCTCCTACATCAACAACATAATTCAGCCCGTTGTTGTGCCATTTGTAAGGTCGGTCCATCGTGGTGTTTTCCAGCAAGATAACGCACGCCCACACACGGCACGTGCAACGCAACATGCACTTCAGGGTGTGAGACAACTTCCATGGCCTGCACGTTCACCGGATTAATACCCCATTGAGCACGTGTGGGATTTTATTGGACAACGACTTATCCGGTCTCCACGGCCAGCCACGACCATCCCCGATTTACGCGTCTAGGTTGACGATGCTTGGAACTCAATACCCTAAACTTACATCCAACATCTGTACGACAGACTCCATGCCAGAATTTCATAGTGTGACGCAGTTCATGGCGGTTCAACCTCGTACTAACCATGTTTCATGGAAATGTTATTTTTCAGTTTACCAGCAAATACAGCTGTATTTTGCCATAATGTTTTGATCACGTTATCCTCTGTATTCCGTTATTATGCTGTATAAATTTCGTTGGTATCATACGTCTCCTTCTTGGTGTTCTTTTTTCACTTTCCGCCAGTGTACTTTCAGAAACCCCATAGTATTCAGTTCTGACACACGAGTTACTCTGAGAAGGGACGAGGTCGTATCAATGTGTGATCAAATGATCCGTTATAGATTGCATCGGGTAAGTTTAGGGCAAAGACATTCATCACATGGAAGACCATTGTCTGCGCAACACAGTAAGAAACATGGAAGTGGATGCGACAGCTCTTTGTGTGGCAGGTAGAGTGGCAAATTGTCCAATTCCACCAGGAGCTCAGATATGCTATACATTACGGTAGTCAGGAACTTCGTATTTGCAGATCCTCAGAGCGAGACGGCAGTCAGCACTTGTGCCAATACATGTTTGTGCAGTCGTTCGTCTGCGGCCTAGTCATATTGTGGGTAGGGATCTGCTTCAGTCAGACTGTAGAAAGGTGTATGTTCGTTGAGGGCAGATAACGCCAGTGCGTATTAAGACGACGACATGAGGAATAATGTGACATTTTTGGACGGTGCAATAAGTCATATTCCCACCTTTTTAAATGATCATGCACCGCTTATTGAGCTTAAATCGTGGTTCACGGGTTCGAAGATCACGGTATTCCACTTTCAACAGTACCTCTAAGGTTCCCGATTTGAATTCATCGAGCGCGTAAGGAGTTTGAGCAGTCAATACCTTGCCCCTGAGACACTTTCAGAACTTTATGAATTTCGTCTTGACTGTGGGCCCTGATGGACAGCTGAATAATTTCATCTGCAGTATGATACGGAGTACCCAAGAAGTTATGGACAGCAAAGGTTTCACAACCTACCTCTTGAGTAAAGTTGGCATTTTCTGCTTCTTATTCCTTCTGAGTCAATGAGGGGTTCATCGTTTGAAACTCCAAAGTACTGCGCTGCACCTAAACATTTAATTTTTAATTTTTCTGCTGCGTCATACGTTGCTCGTGACTGAACGCATAATGTTTTCCTAAGTTCAGTCCATCTTCTTTTACTGTAAGCGTCAAATTATTCCTCATATCGTCGTCTCGATTTACTCGACGACGACGTGAGGAATGATGTCGTCGTCGCGTGCATCGACGACGACATCATTTTTCATGTCATATCGCAGAAACTTCTTGAGCAGTTTATTTATGGTAAAGTTCATGGATGTCTAAAATTTTCCGAATTTTATTGTTAGAAAAGGAGATATTGTTGAATTTCAAATCAAAATTTAAAACCAAGAAAAGTTTAAACATGCACACACTATTTTTCTCTGCTGTCAGATGCGAAAGTCGGAAAAATATGACTTGTGGAGATAGAGTGTTCTTTACTTCAACTTCAGAAATATTGATTTGTTCCATGTTGAGGTAAAATTGTGGATTCAGCAAACCAAGAAATGCGTGGAAGTTTCGGCATATAATTGTGGCTATGGAATGCGAATAAGATAAAAAGTTTCTGCCGTACTGAGTTTAAAAGCACAGATATTGTGAAAAATGTAAAAGTAATTTTACGTCCAAAAACTGAGCATTGCAGAAATTTGGAAGTAAGTGATTTCTAATTTCGACTGTATCAGTTGTCCAGTGTAAATAGAGTGTGTTACGTTAGACTCATAAAAGCTGAGATATCTAGCTCTATAGAACGACGGACAGACAGACGGACGGAAAAGGTGGCGGTATTAGAAACAAGCATGATGTACTAAATGATGTTTTGACGTATATTCTACTTTAACTTTTTTTTTTTTTTTAATGGAGGTTTAACGACCACTGTGAGCAACTCAGTGGGCTATAAAGAGTCGCCCGTCCCTAATTTAGGGTCACTGGCTGCAGGCAAGGGAAAGAGCCAGCGCCGTAACGCAAACACAACATCCATGCCTCACCGGGATTCGAACCCGGACCCATCTCGGACGAATGATCAGAAGCCATCGCGTAGACTACTTGCGCCACCGGGGTGGCATTTAACTTTCATTTTTAGTTCCTTTTGCTATGTAAATTTGAGTTTATTCCCTTTTGCATTTTTCCAAACTTAACGTGATATCTTCTCTCTCACATGAATGAGGTTAGCAATACTCTTGAGGTCAGAGAGAGTGACTTACGAATGTGATAAGAACGTTAGATAAAGAGGATGATACAGCAGTTGCTTAGTGTGTGTGTGTGTGGAGATGTTCTATCGTTGTTAAGCTAGGTTATACGACGGATAATTAAGGTATTATGTGTGAAGTGTAAAACTCGCAGTGTTATATTTTGGATTTCATCTACTGTGCTGGACCAATAAAAGGTTATCGTAAGTTTGACTTCTGTATATGTTTCATCTGGCCGAAAAAGCTTAATTTGAGCACTCCCGTGCAACTATTGCATCGTATTCTCATTTAGTTCAACATTTTCTTAGTCATGGTTTTAGACATAGCGCAACACCAATCACGCACACGAAAAGGAGTACGTTATAATGTACTAAAGAAGAAAAATCAAATATCAATAACTTTTCTTTCTTCTGTACATTAAGATAACGTGTTACTTGAGTTGAAAAGCATTTTAATAGAACAGTTAATGTTGCCAACAGCCTGTGATTGAATAAACATTTGATAGTAATCATAACCTACAGGTTGCCCGAATAGTCTGGAACCAAAGTCTGGAGCATTACATATTCTTACTCTCATTTGCAACATGTGCTCCACTTATCTAACGTGACAACCCACGCATTTTCTCTGCCGGAGAAATGATGGATTCGTCTCAGCATATTGGGATCGACATCCGCACAAGCCTGGATAATTCTCTCCCTAAGATGACGAAGATCTCGGATTTTTACAGCATGCATCGGTGACTTCAGAAATCCTCAAAGTACAAAGTCCCGCATTAAGATCAGGTGATGGTGGTGCACACTCCACTGGTCCTCTGCTACCAGTTCATTGACGAGGAAACATGTGACTCAATCCATTTGCTTAATGCGAAGAAACTCCCGCCGGAATGAACAATTTAAGTTGTTCTCCAATTAAATCAAGTTCTGGCACCATTTGGTCACCCAATATTAATTTTTTTACCAGTTTTTCAACTTCTCTGTGCGTTATTGGATTCATTTTTTGGATGTCTAGTGTTACAGGGCTTGGCGCTGACTTATATTGCAGCGCCCTGTGTGGAGGAAGGTTCGTTTGATGCTTGCTCTGTATATGGGATTTAACCCGTTTTATTTCTCCCGGCAGACGCAGATAAACCGAACTTAAAGTATGAGAAAAGCGACTGAAGTTAAACTTGGCAGTAAGGAAGATATTTATTTAGACGTTATGGGTAATGCCACCAAGCTTTTGTCCGTCATTTTCGTGCTTTCATTGTTTTATTGATACCTCGGATCACCTTCTGCCTCTCTAATCATCGGCCTCATTGCTCCCTACTTCTCTTCGTCACGAAAAACTCGCGAGTGATCCGCACCTCACATAAAATCCTCCTCCTTCGTCGAATTTTCTGCCACCAAGCCTTTTGTCCTCTTGCTCGGAGAAAACGCCCTAAGTCCCCTTTCGCCGAAGAGAGTGAAGAAAGCGCGGCCCCACCCTTGAAAATACCTCCTCTCTGAAAAACGCAAATATTTTATGCTGTCTTCGCTGCCGCCCTCTTCTGTTACTCGATCGCATTGCTTGGGACGGCTGAAGAGCAATAATGTCCTGTGTCATTCTTCCCACATCGACGAAACTATAAATTAACACCCCCTCTGTTGCGTGAGAAAAAGCGTACTTTGACTGTTCATTGCCCAGTTCATCGAAATGGCGGTGATTGAAGGAAAATGATTCCAATTCTTTCTTCCTAAAATGGCTACTGAACCTCGCTTCTGATAAATATGGAAGGCCCGGTTACACTAGCATTAAACTCATTCGCCACATCCCTATGGGACCATCAATGACGGCCACTAAAAAGGAATATCTGCACACTTTCATCAGGTGTTAATGGGATTTTTCACCTGTAAGAAAACCATATTTTACAAGCACATGTCATTGGTCCTAGACTTTTAGGACACCGTGTACTTTATAACACGCTTTATCGTATAACTTTAAAGAACTGTCATCCTTCATTAGGTGTTATTTACTCCAGCGAAGTAAACACTGAAAATGAAAACACTGAGGATTTCGACACCTTATTTATTTCGTTATGGTGTTTACGACCACCACGAGCAATTCTAAAGGCTATAAGCAATCACCCTTACCTACCCGGGGCCGTTTTTTCCAGGGAAGGCAGAGAGCCAGCGTCGTAGGACAAGGAATAAGTTCTCATGACACTCATTCATAGACACCTGATTTCGATGATTAGCTAGAAACCAGCTCCTCTGACCACTCGCTCTCCGGTGCAGCTTTCAACGTATTACGTTCACTCGTCCATCAGGAGATCAGAATTCATTGTCATCACTATTATTTTAATTAACATTCATCATAATTATTATTATTATTATTATTTTTATTGGAGGTTTAGCGACCACCGTGAGCAACTCAGTGGGCTGTGAGCAGTTGCCCGTTCTTAATTTAGGACCACTGGATTCAAGGAAGGGAGAGAACCAGGGCCGTAAGACAAACAGAACATCCATGCCTCACGGGGATTCGAACACGGATCCATCTCGGACGAATGATCAGAAGTCATCGTCATCGCTTAGACCACTGCGCCACCTGGGTGGGTCATCAGTATTGATGTGCACAACTTTTTTTTTTTTTTTTTTTTTGATTGGAGGTTTAACGACCACCGTGAGCAACTCAATGGGCTATAAGCAGTCGCCCGTCCCTAATTTTAGGTCACTGGTTCCAGGGAAGGGAGAGAGCCAGTGCCGTAAGACAAACACAACATCCATGCCTCACCAGGATTCGAACCCGGACCCCTTTCAGACGAATGATCAGAAGCCATCGCTTAGACCACTGCGCCACCGGGGCGGCAATCACTTTCCTCTATTATCTTATTTCCTTTTACAACTATTCGAGATTATGTGACGCGAAACTGCATTTCCCAGTATAGCCATGCAAACATGCTCGTTTATCTTTCCTTGCTTTTTTAGCACGTCTTTTGTAAAAAAAGACCGTGCTTATGTTATCGATTTGTTCATCCGTCCGTCCGTCTGTACCACGATATCTCTGCAACTATTAGTCCGATTTGAAAAATTCTTTTTGCATTGGGAAGCTTGAAATATGCAATTGATGATCCTTTATTTCGTTTTTTTAACGATGTACAATTTCACCACTAGAGGGCGTAAATGCAGGTGATGTCGAATTCCAAAATACGTTTTATTCCACATATTTGCTTCTAAACATCCGATTGAAAAAATTCTTTTATCTTTCGATTCCATTTATATCGAAGAGTATTTTAGATTTAGTTACTTTTTCAAATTACGCATAGATTTTTCGCTAGGGGGCGTAAAACAAATAACACTTCCCCCAATAACTCTTCTTTTAAAACTCCTATTTGAGATTTTTTTTTCAGCGGATACACCTCCTGATGAAAAATCTTTTGCATATAATTTCAAATTTTTGGTAACGAATACTTTCTCCAACAGGGGGCGCAAGTGTTAATTTTTGCTTCTGATGTATTTGCCATAAAATCTGAGCTTCTAAAATATTGATTGAAAAAATTCTTTCGTGGACTGATGCCACTCACATCGATAAACCTTTTCGGAATATTTTCTTCCAAAAATATTCCATAGTTTCTCCGCCAGGGGGCGTAGATGTATATCTTATTTTTTGTCAATATCTCTAATTCTAGGAGTCCGATTTGAAAAATTCTTTCTCTGTTGGATAGTGTTTGTCGTGTGACATGTTTTTATAATTTCAAAATTTTCAAGTAATTTATAGACTTTTCGCTTGGGGGCGTAAAGGTAAATTGCGTTTCCCCCTATATCTCTGCTTCTAAATCTCCGGTTTGAAAAATTCTTTCTGCACCGGATACAGCTCCTGATGAGAAGTCGTTTGCACATAATTTCTAATTTTTGTAAAAAAATGGTTTGACCACTAGGTGGCGTAAATTTTAATTTCCGCTTCTGATTTGCGTATTTGTAGCAAAATATGAATTTCTAAATTCTCGATTGAAAAAAAACGTCGTTTGTAGACCGATACTACTCATGGCGACAAACCTTTTAGAAACATTTTCTTCTTAAAATAGTGCATGGTTTCTACACCAGGGGGGCGTAGATGTATATCTTATTTTTGCCGATATCTCTACTTCTAGGAGTCAGATTTGAAAAATTCCTTCTTTGTTGGATAGTGATTCCGATGCGAAATGTTTTTCCTATAAATTCAAAATTTTCAAGTAAATCATAGACTTACCGCTAGGGAGCACAAAGGTAAATTGCGTTTTCTGCGTTATTTCTGCCCCTTAAAACTCCGATTTGAAAACTTCTTCCTGTATCGGATACAAGACCTGATGGAAAATATTTTTCACATAATTTCTAGTGTTTGGTAAAGAATGGTTTGACCATTAATGGTCATAAGTGTTAATTTCTGCTTCTGATGTATTTCATGCAAAATCTGGGCTCCTGAAAACTCGACTAAATTTTTTTTTCTTGGACGCATACCGCTCATATGGAAAAAAGCTTTTGAGAATACTTTTTTCCTAAAATAATGCATAGTTTTCCCACTAGGGACGTAAAGTCACATCTTATTTTTGTCGATAACTCTGTTTCTAAGAGTTCGTAAGCTCATGATTCCGTTTACAGCAATATCTGAGGGATAAAAATCCCGATTGAAAAACTTCTTTGTTCCGTTAGATACTATTGTTTTCTATACCGGTTCCATTGACTTTGAATAGCTTTGATAAATTTAATTTGTGTCAGAACGGATTCAAAAGGCGTGCTTATTACACCCGAAAATGCGGTGTCATCTTTCTTGGTTTTTTTGTGGGAACGTTTTGAAGAATGCGTGTTATAATTTTATTATGAATTTTAAATTACGGAAAAGAAGAATAAAGAAGCTTTTTCTATCAATTTTAAGAAATTGCATCACAAATACAAAAACATTGAATTTTCAGTACTAATTTCTTCTAAGACCATTGCAATAGTGCGTCATATTCTTTTGAGTGAGGTAAACATGTGGGATGCCGCCCCGGTGTCGCAGTGGTCTAAATGCACGAATGTGACCATTTGTCCGACATAGGTCCGCGTTCGAATCTCTACGAGACATGAATGTTGTGTTTATATTACGGCATTGGCTTTTTACCTTCCCTGGAACCAGTAACCATAAATTAGGGACGAGCAACTGCTTATGACACACTGAGTTGCTCACGGAGGAAAAAAAATCATGGGACTTTAGTGCAACTAAATAATTGCACTGAAGTCTCAAAGAAAAAAAGGGTAATACTATTAGTGCTGTAAGTTATTAGGATATAATCAAAAATTGCGAAAAACAAATTTCTGCGGAAGAAATAATGATCAAAAAATCATTATAGCGTATTAACCGTAACTGTTGTGCTACTAGCTGCCTAATATTAAACCTAATGCCAGAATGTATACAATGAAGTAGGAAATCATTAAGATCACCCAATAGCAACAGGCATGAACCATCCGCACTTATTGGGCTGGTGCGAATGAAATATGGAGCAAAGGACCAGCACACGTGAAAGGCGAGAACGGAAAAATAGGACAACTTATCTAGCAAAATAATCCCCCTCGGCACCGAAACATAATTGCCACCTGTCCAGCAAAGCCATGATCCCAGAACTAAAAAAGTCTTGTGGCTGGGGCCCGAAGAAGTCATCAACTGTACGTTGAACCTCGTTGTCTGTCATGAACTGTTTCCCGGACATGAAGTGATCCAGGCGACGAAACAGATGATAGTCGGTCGGAGACAAGTCCGGGTATTAGGCAGGATGAGGCAGGGATGCATAGCTCAAGGCACTTAATGTCAGCATCGTTCGTTGTGCGACATGAGGACGGGCGTTTTCCTGGAGTAGAAGAACACCATGTCTGTTTACCAAAGTCAGTAGCAATTTCCTATGCACCTGGTGTAGTTGAGCACAATAACGTTCGGCAGTGATGGTTTGGCCTCTTGCCAAAAAAACAAAACAAAAAAACTCCGATGAATTGTCCCGGCTGTGGACCGCAAGACAAGAAGCATCAACTTCTTGGTGTGTAGGGTATGCCGTCAGCAGACGGTGCCTTGCTTAACCATTGTGAATATCGTTTCTTATTATCATAAAGGTCCCACTTCTCGTCGCAGGTGACGATTCGATGCGGTAGAGGTTCATGTTTATTCCTGGCAAACAGCGACGTGCAGACTTCCAAACTCCTAGTCTTGTTGGCAGTTGTCAACTCATTCGGCAGCCACATGTTCAGCTTTTTGACCTTACCCCGCTCAGCGAGACGCCGAACAACTGTCGTGTGGTGGACACCTACCTCTGCCGCTATCTCACGGCGCGTTTTTTTTTTGGGGGTGGGGGTGGGGGTCCGCTTTAACCACACGTAACAGAACATCGTCAGAAACAGCAACAAGTCGGTGACCACGTGTTCCATTCCGGTTTTTTCCTGTTTTCACTGCTCGTTCGAGCCGGACGTTTCATTCGCACAAACGCAATACCTACGTAACTCTGACGCTGGGATGGCTTTATAAAGAGCTCACGGCAAAGGATTCAGACGTATGAAGCGTAAGTAGCGACAATATCGGGAAGACTCCTGATTTAAGCAACTTCAAAATAAAAACATGATAGTGGGCTCTAGGCAGACAGGTGCAAACATTTTAGAAACGAAAACTTTCTGCGAAATGGAAGAGCAAATACACTAGTCACAAAAATTTAGAGGTATTACGTTTCCGAAGAGAAAAACGTGGTGATATGCAAATTTAGCGACAACTGGAAATCGGTTATCAACGTGGGTATATACACTGAAGAGCAATTGAATTAGAGATACCTGTTTAGTAACGTTTAGCACCACCATTCGGCCTGATGACGGGGGCGATTCGTCTCGGCATGGACTCGAGAAGACACCGGAAGCGTTGGGAAGCCATACGGATCCACGACCCCTGAACAAGCTCACACAGTTCACGAAGATTTCATGGAGGGGAGTCATCTCTCTTGATGGCATCCCAGATGTGCTCGATGGGATTGAGGTCAGGACACCTAGCTGGCCAAGGAAGCGAGGTCACGTCGGTGGAGTATTCATCCAACCATTCCGATACAATTCGGGAGCGATGGTGCATTGTCTTGTTTCAGGAGAGGTCCCCAGTGGGATGTTGAAGACGCACAAATGAAAGAAAAGGGTCGTCCAGAACATCCCGGTAATGTTGACGTGTGATGGACGATGTCACACGTACCAGGGATCCCATTTCAGACCACGTAAACAGTCCCCAGACGAGAATGCCACTCCCACCAGCTTGAAGAGTACGCTGCTGGCCAAAAGGATCCGCCGCTTCATGTGGTTTGCGCCGTACTCGTATCCTGCCATCCGCATGTACCAACGTGAATCTCGAATCATCAGTCCAGGCAACATTTTCCTACATGTCTAGGGTCCAGTGGCGATGTTCCCGCGCCCATGCTAATCTTTGCACCCTGTGATGTGCGGTCAGCAGCGGTACCCTAGTGAGACAAGAGCTTCTGTACCCCATAGCGAGGAGATGGTTCTGGATAGTGTGGCTGCTTACACATTTCTGTGCACCAGCGTTAAATTGCCGAGTGATTTCTTGCACTGTGGCCCGTCTATCTGCTGTTACACTGCGAGATAGCCGACGATGACCCCGCTCATCCATAGGCTGTAGTCCACGGCAGTTGGCCCTTGCAGGGTTGGTTTTACCGGATTCGATGTACTCACGGTGCACCCGTGACACAGTGGCTCATGAAAATCCCAGTGCCTGCACGACTTCCGAGATGGAGTGACCCATTCGTCGGGCCCCGACAATTTGCCCACGATCAAATGCGCTTAGATCCCTCGTCTTGCCCATACTGCGTCCGACTCTTACTGATTCCCGTCGCATCACTCATTATATTGTCGGATCGCTGCATACGTCATGTCGTTTCCGTTTACAGGGCCGCCCACAGCGACACATTTGCATAACGCCAACTGTCTCTAATTGAATTGCTCTTCCGTGTACGTCACATAGAAATTAGCATCTTGACAACACATCACGTGGCGTGCGAGCTCCGATAAGAGTAACCTGCGAGAAGTGGGAAACGGTTCGTTTCACCGTTTGGTCTAGAAGTTTGCTGAATGTATTATTGCCTTCAGTGTGGGATTAACATGAAATGATGTCCAGACGGCATTTCAGCATTGACAACAGAAATAGAGCTGTTGGCATGTTGCAGGCAGATCGATGTGGCTTCTGCTTCAGGAGTTTCGCAAAGTGTAGTAAGTCAGCTATACACAAGTTTTTCACTTAATGGAAATATTGGAGATCAACCCAAGTATGCTCGCCCAGGGATACCCATCAGGAGGCAAGATGACCAGTAGCTTAGTATCACCAGTAGCCAACTCTGGGAGAAGGCCTAGTATCACCAGTAGCGAACTCGAGGAGAAGGACCAGTATCACCAGTAGCCTAGTATCACCAGTATCCAACTCTGGGAGTTACTTCCAGCTGCTTCTTGTGTCACAGTATGTACTCATATGATACGAAACCGTCTTCACTCGTACGGACTCAGAGCAAGGCGCCCGCTAAGATGCACAGCACTGACATCAGCTCACATCGGACAAGATGGGTCCAAATGGGATACAGAGTGGCACCATGCACTTTTCGCAGACGAATCCCGTTACGCTCTATATCCAGATATTCGACGAGGACACATGTGTAGGAGATCCGGCACACGAATGCAACCACACTACCTGCGACAGTCGAACCTTACCAACGACATTCAATTGTGGTCTCGGCAGGAGTGCGTTTTACTGACCGTATTTCCTTGTATGTTTGTCAAGGCAACTTGATTGCCTCAGTTTACGAAACGAGATCATTGTCACACTGTTTCACACTTCTATTGGATATGTATTCCATTTTTTCGATGAAAATGCAAACACTAGCTTTGCCTGTAGCGTGTTTCACGAGCTGAAAAATCATGGGATGCAATCGTTACTGCTGCGTCCGGGGTGTTCTAACCTAAATCCTACAGCGACGTCTGGATGACCACATTCCATACCTCAGTACAATGGCAGACCTTCGTAATGTAATGCCTGTGATATGGGACGAGCTGCCACAGACACTCATCAGTAACATCATTACAAGGATGCCTCATAGGTATGACGATGTTCTTTCACTCAGAGATGGTGTTACTTGGTACTGAATTCAAGAGGTATGGCCATTCTTCGAATTTACCATTTTGTCAGTATTACATTGCTCTGCAGAAATTGAACAATAAATTGTTTTTGTAAATCGTTTGTGTTACGTAGCCTCACTGAGGTAATTTCAGTGCGTGTTACTTGAATCATATACATACATCCTTTATTTCATGCAGTATCCCTACCTTGTTGTGATCAGTGTTTGAAGGGTGTACAGTGAGTGAGTGATGCACAATCAACGAAGCAAGCAGTCACCGGTCTTCCTGTGCGCAGCATCGACTGATAGATGTTCGACCAACTATGACTGGTGAGGATAGTACGAAACAATAGGCGAGATGTCCATTGTGTCAAGTAACTGGGCAATACAATAATGGTATCAAGAGGAGAATTTCAGCATACTCATCTCGCCGCAGATAGACCAAATGGTTTACAAAATAAGACTTTCCCTTCATGTACCACTAGGGCCAGGAAGAATTTTCGGGGTGGGTTTCTGAATTTGAAAATTAATTTTCACCCTACGTTATATATTTGTTGAGTTTTTTCTCTGTCACATTTTCATTGGACGAGACATTCTTCTATTTAATACTACCCATTTTTCAAATACTGACTTATATGCTATACCACATACAGACGTATATGAATCTACCTACCCTCTCTTTATTTAAGTACGGAGTATGCTCAAAAATCTTTTTTTTATTAAATTGATATGTGTATAGATTAAGTAAAGAAATTATAGGATTATGTACATTAAATTATTTTTGTTTTTCTTACTTATATGTAATACAGCTACTTGTCAAGAAGTGCAGTAGTGCAAAATACAAAGTAGTACATGTCTGTCTATAGGGAAAAAAAGGCTGGACGTCGTACATTTTCTTCAACAAATTTATGAACGACATCTTCGGGACTGATGCATATATCTCTATGGATGCTCAGAAGAGCCTAGCCAGTAAACCTATTTTGCACTATTCCTTAAGTAAGTTTACAAACGCCTGAGGGATGAAAAGGTTCATTCCGAAGTACTAGTTAAAACAGGAAGTTTAAAAAAAATAAAAAATTCGGAAAAATATATTTGCTTTAGTGAGGCAATGCTTCAATGGCTATGACCCTCATTTGTCAGTATGGTGTTCCCTTTTCTTTTCCACAAATTCATTTCCCACGTGACAGAATCATTATCCTGGAACGCCGGTGGTTTTGGTGACTGGACGTGTACATCAAAAATAAAAAGCTGCGTCGATTTGCTAGCAAAAATGTGTAAAATATTAATTTTATTTTTGAGACATTTTAAACTTTTTGGGGAGGGTTTAACCATCACAATCTTCCTCTGGCTAGAGCCTTGTGTACCAATCATCATCATCATCATTATAAACCATTATCAATCCACTGCTGGACGAAGGTCTCCCAAGTTTCCTCCACAACGGTCTGTCTTGTGCCAGTCTCCTCCATGTCACCCCTGCATACTTTCGAATTTCATCCACCCATCTCCCATGTGGTCTTCTTCTGGGTCTTTTCCTGTCCCTTGGAATCCAATCTAAAATTTCGGCTGTCCATCGATGATCTGTCCTTCTGGCAGTATGTCCAGCCCATTGCCATTTCAGGGATTTAACTCTGATCACGATGTCTTCCACTCTTGTCATTTTTCGGATCCACGAGTTCCTCTTCTTATCTCTCCTGGTTGCACCAAGCATGCACCTCTCCATGATTCTTTGAGTTGTCTGCAGCCTTTGTATGTCTCTTTTAGTTAAGGTCCACGTCTCTGCACCATACGTAAGCACTGGAAGGATGCATTGATCAAACACTTTTCTTTTAAGACATAATGGCATATTGCTCTTGAAAATTATGCTGTTTCTTCCAAAAGCTATCCAGGCAAGTTTTGTACGCCGATTAATTTCTTCATCAATGTGACCCTCACTTGATATCTGCTGTCCAAGATAAACGTACGTGTCTGTTATCTCCAGCTTTTCACCATCAATCGATAAATCTTCATTTCTTGTAAAAGCATTGAACATCACTTTTGTCTTCTGAAAGTTCATTTTTAATCCCACTTCTTTACTCTTGTCCGCAAGTTCCTGGATCACACTCTGCAGCTCTGATGGGGTAGTTGCAAAAATGACTACGTCATCAGCAAAACGAAGGTGGGTTAGATAATCTCCATTAATCTTTATCCCTTTGTTTTCCCAGCTCAGCGACTGAAAAACACCCTCCAATGTGGCATTAAAGAGCTTCGGAGATGTGGTGTCACCTTGTCTCACTCCCTTTCCAATTTTTATGTGTGTTGTATTTTCAAACAGCCGAATCTTTGCACTTGCATTTTCATAGATGTTATTAATAATATTAATGTATGCATCTTCAATACCGCAGGTTTTCAGAGCCATTGTAACTGCTGATGGTTTCACCGAATCAAAGGCTTTTTCATAATCGATAAAAGCCATGCACAATGGAAATTCATATTCCCTCGCTCTTTCAATTAGTTCTCTCAGTACGTGGATATGATCTATTGTGCTGTAGCCACTCCTGAATCCAGCTTGTTCTCTCGGTTGAGCCATGTCCATTGTTACCTTCAAGCGGTGTGAGAGAACTTTAGTGAAGATTTTATAAACTACTGATAGGAGGCTGATAGGTCTGTAGTTTCAGAGATCCTCAATGTCACCTTTCTTATGTAGCAGGATCATTGTAGCGGTGTTCCAATCCTCAGGAATCTTTCCTTAATTAAGGCATCGAGTGAAAATTTGGGCGAGTACTGTTTCGATTTCTCCACTTGCTTCTTGTATGATGTCTACAGTAATTCCATCTTCGCCTGGAGCTTTTCCCCGCTTCATGTTCTTGATTGCATGTGCAACTTCTGCTGGAAGGACTGGAGGAACTCTGGTACTGGTATCTTTCATGATGTCTGGAGTGCATGTATCATTCCTTTCATATAATTTGGAGAAGAAATCTTTCACTCTTGTCAAAATTTCCCCTCTATTTCTTGTTACAGAACCATCTTCTTTTCTCAGTGCCATAATATGTTTTCTTCCCTTACTGAGATGTCCCTTTGCTATCTTTAGGCTTTGGTTGTTTTCAATTGCTTTCTTCACTAGTTCACAGTTGAATTTTCTTACGTCTTTAGTGATACTTTTTCGTACTGTCTTGCATAGCTCTATATATTCCACTTTGGAAGTCACATCTTCTTTAGTTGTCCTCATCTCTCTTCTTTTTTGCATCAACATTTTCGTTTTTCCTGATGATTTGTTTACATGCAACTTGTTCTTAGACCCACCTAATTTTGTTGCTGTTTCCATAAGAGCTTTGGTTACTTTTCTGTTAACTTCAGAGATGTCCACTTCTTCCGATGTTAGGCCTTCTAAAGCAGAGAACCTGTTCTTCAGTTCCAACTTGAAGGTATTATGGTGTTTTTAAAGGTTGGTTATGTGAACAGATTTTGTTTGTCTTATGAGCTTGCCACGTTCAAGTTTAGTGTTGAGGTGCATCTTACATCTCACCAATCTATGGTCACTACCTGTGTTGAACTTGTTTAGCACACTGCAGTCTTCTATGACGAATGTTTTGTTACACATAATAAAATCAATTTCACTTGTCGTCCCATTTGGATGTCTCCATGTCCATTTCCTGTGTGGCTTTTTCTTGAAGAAGGAGTTCAAGATGAAAAACCCTTCTGCCTCTGCAAACTCAACGAGAGTATTTCCACGCTGGTTTCTGTTGCCGTGACCGAATATACCTACTGAAGTTTCATTCTGTTGCCGTTGTCCTATTTTTGCATTGAAATCTCCCATAATTATCTTCAAGTGCTGCTTGCCTTTATTATTAAGATGACAAATTTCCTCATAAAATTCTTCAATTTCTTCTTCAGGATGACTTGTGGTGGGTGCATAAGTTTGAATAATCTGAGCCTGGTATCTTTTCGAGAGTTGGATAACAAGTCGTGCAGCTCTGTCAGAGGAACTTTCAACTTCTACAACTTTATCCTTCAGTTTCTTGTTTATTATAAATCCAACACCACTAGTTCTGCCAGTATCTGTCCCACGATAGTAGAAGAGATGTCCACTTTTCAGTTCGATGAGATCTTCTCCTTTTCTCCTTACCTCACTTAGCCCCACGATGTCCCACTTGATCCTTTGTAGTTCCTCTTCCAATTCAAGAAGCCTTGAATCAGAAGATAGAGGAGCGTCCATTGTACGTAGCCAAGGTCAGCATCAGATGGCAGCCAAGTCCGGTCCTCCGGAGATCCTTAGCACCCTCTGCCTTCATGTCGCACTGGCCGCTGCCTTGGCCAGGTACATTCCAGCTGCCGGAGACTGAGGGCCAAGATTTAAGTTGTGGAATCATTTTGGAGGGGTTTGGCCATAACTCACCACGCTGGCCAAGCGGGTTGGTGAGTGTGGGATAGAATTTCCTCTAATCCCGATGGTATAGTTATACCGCTATTGGCGGTCGTCAGAGCCCCTTTAGTGGGAACAGGATGCACCACGAGAAGGCGCGGTTGACATTTGTCAAGGAGAGGCTGTGATGTTACGCATCACCTGACCCTTACATCCCTGTGTACCAATAGCCTCTACTAATACCAACAAATTCACCGAACAAATACTAACAGACGCCATGTTTGCTGAAATAAAGATCACAGCAGTCGCGTACACTTAATCACCTTGCTGGTGACAGAAACTATGTACATAACATCATGAAGCGTTCTGCAATATACAGATTAAGAACATCTTGCAAATACATTTTGCTTTCTAATAACAAGTTAGTAAAATCATGCAATGCATCGATTATGATACGCTTTCCAACATACCAGAAATCATTACTCAAGTTATGAGGATAATGGCTGTGGAATAAATCTTGCTCCTGTGCCCTGAACTTTGACCTCATTTCGATTATATTAAACAGAATTGGTTCAGTATACCTCCGGAACAACATACTAAAGTTTTGTCGCAATAGAACTATTTTTAGTCAAGTTATCAAGATAATGGCTGTGGAATAAATCTGGCTCCTGTGTCCTGACCTTTGACACCATTTCGATGATATTCAACAGAACCGGTTCAGTGTACTTCCGGAACAACATACTAAAGTTTTGTCGCAGTAGAAACATTTTTACGTAAGTTATGATGCATAAGGGCGATGGAATAGATTCCGCTCCTATGTCGTGACCTTTGACCCCATTTCGTCCATTTTCAATAAGTCTCGTCCCCAGGTGGTCCCCTACCACATACTAAAATTTCATCGAAATCGAACCATTTTTACGTGAGTTATCGTGCGGACAGACGGACGGAAAAAGCTGGAGCATATACGCTTCTTCAACCTACGGTTGGAAGGCGTAAAACAAGGAGCAGTTCTATTGGCGCATAAGGGCAATATTTGAAAGAATATATACACGGAACGTCATTAACACACCACCGCACACAAGCAAAGACGACAGCAGCAGCTGTAAACTAGAGGTGGGTACAAAATCACGTCACGGTTACTTTGTAACGTTACTAAAATGTCACTGTCACGGTTTGTGATCAGCGGCAAAAATCACCGTTCCAAAATCACGAGAACACTTTGGTTCCTGAATTGTTCCAAATTCACGCTACTTTCCGCGAAAGACAGGTACGCTGCAGATCAAGCGTTCCCAAATCAAGCTACTTTCGGTAACCGTTCCAAAATCACTGGATATTAAATATAGACGTTTCCCAGCTTTTTCACTCAGTAATTTCCCTTTTAAAGCTATTTATCTGACGATGTTGTTGTTTTTTTATTTTAAGTGACATTTAGATATGCTATTTTGCACCCAAACCACCGTTCAATGAAGTTCTAGAGCACCAAGATTTTTATTTTAGGGCTCGAGCACAAAATTTCAGAAAAATGCAATTGGCAAAAAATATACCCGTATAAAAATCTTTTTTGTGTTTAGGTCTGTCTGCAGACCGAATAAATGAATTTATAAAATAACAATTCATTTATCTTCCACTTGAAAATTTTTCATATACGAGCTTGACTACTATCTGCTCTTCAGGAGTTAAAAGATTTCATATTTAATGTTCCTCCGTTACTTACCTATGAAAAGTAACTAAAATACCTATGGAAACTAACTAAAATGCCTATGAAAAGTAACTAAGAATACAAGTGCCTAATTAGTTTGTCAGTGGAAATCTCGGAAATAGCACGAACTCGAATCCTCTTGAGAACTCAGAACGAGAACTGCGAAGCGAAGTGCCGAGCAACAATTAATGAAACGCTCCTGGGAATTGGGATTTCGCCACGTGACTAATTTGAGCATACAAGTACAAGTGTTCGTTCTTGTCACAAACAGTGAATTTGTCACGGTTACTTTTTTGGAACTTCACGGTTGGAACGTTACCGAAAAGTCACTGTTAAGCTCATCCCTACTGTAAATAGAAGGTTCTCGTCTCAACTTTGCTTACGTCACAAAGCACGAGAGAGTGAGATCCCCGCGTCGTGACGTTTCAAGGTACGTGTAGTTTAGTATACAACAGCTGCTCCTGGTACACGACAATTCATTTGGAGCGCTGTAAAAATCCCGTCTGACGATCTGCGTTTTTTTTTTATCCCTGAGAGGCTGTGATTCTAACTAACAATTAGCATGAATCGATGGGTACTAGTTGTCTAGCTTTAACTAGGGTCAGTCTTCATTGCGAGTTGTTCTATCGCTACAATGAAGACAAACCCTAGTATTTTAACATCATTGCGGAACAGGAGCCCTAGCACATATGCATGGAGTTTACTGATGGAGAGGGTTACTTCCAACAGTATAAAAGGAAATTACAATTCACAAAATGGAAAATGTCACGAAATGCCATGCCAAGCATCGGATCTCGCACAGTGGTTCCAAGAACACGACAGTGAATTTAAAGCTCTAAAATGACCACTGTAGTCTCCCGAGCTTAGCCCAATCGAACACCTGTGGGATGAGACAGGGAGAGCCATTCGCATCAGAAATCTTTCTCCACCAAACATTCGGCAATGACGGGCTCAAACGTATCCGCTTGTGGTTGAACATACCTGTCGAACGATATCAGCACCTCGTCGAATCAGTGTCACATTGAATCAAGGCTTTTTACGCTTTCCAACCGTGGGTTGAACAAGCGTATATGCTCCAGCTTTCTTTTTGTCCGTCCGTCCGTCCTCACGATAACTCGCGTAAAAATGGTTCGATTTCGATGATATTTTAGTATGTGGTAGGGGACCACCTGGGAAGGAACCCTATTGAAAATGGACGAAATGGGGTCAAAGGTCAGGACATAGGAGCGGGATCCATTCCATTGCCCTTATGCGTTATAACTTGCATACAACTAGTTTATTTCGATGAAATGTTAATATGTCGTAGGGGACCTCCTACGAACGAAATCTATTGAAAATTGGCGAAATGTGGTCAAAGGTCAGGACATAGGAGCTGGATCCATTCCATCGCCTTTATGCGTCATCTTGCGTAAAAATGGCTCCATTTCGATAAAAATTTAGTATGTGGTAGGGGGGGGCATCTAGGAACAAAAAACCCTATTAAAAATGGGCGAAATGGGGTCAAAGGTCAGCACATAGGAGCGGGATCCATTCCATCGCCCTTATGCGTCATAACTTACGTAACAATGCTTCGATTGCAACAAAACTTTATCATGTTATTCCGGAGGTATACTGAACCGGTTCTGTCGAATATCGTCGAAATGGGGTCAAAGGTCAGGGCACAGGAGCGAGATTTATTCCACAGCCATTACCCTCATAACTTGAGTAATGATTTCTGGTATGTTGGAAAGCGTATCATAATCCATGCATTGCATGATTTTGGTAACTTGTTGAAGGTTTAAAGGGGTCACAAAACGAGGTGTTCCTAATGATTTGCTGCTTCAGTGAATGTTTTCTATTGTTCTTATACACCAATGAGAAATTCTATTATGACCATTCCCAACCTAGGGAGATGAGCTGTGGATGGTCATAATATAACCTGCCCCACCGCTCGGGAGAGCGAAAGGGGAGGGGTGTGGGGCAGGTGAAGTTCACAGAGCAGTATGTATGTAAACGGAGGACCGGCTTTCGGTTACTAAAGTGTTCGGAATCAGAATAGAAAAAACTGCCGATTTATCGGAGTATGATAAAGGACAAATCGTGATGACACGGCACCTCGGAACTACCATCTCGGAAACGGCGCACCTTGATGGCTTTTCACGTGCCGCTGTAGTAAGTACGTATCTAAAGGGTACACAGATGTCCAAACGACGAGCCGTCGTCCTGCCGTGTACCGTCCACAGCTCATTGATGCCAGAGGGGAGCCGAGACTATTGCGCATTGTTCACAGCGATCTCTAGGCCACAGTGCGACAAATCACCCGCAGCTACAACAGTGGTGACCAGCACACAGTTAATCGCAGCCTTCTTCACATGGGCCTGCATAGTCGAAGACGCAGTCAGTTCCTCATGCTCACTGCACGTCATCGCGAAGAACGCGTGAAATGGGTCCAAGATCTTCGAGATTGGAGTGTGGATGACTGGAAGGAAGTTGCGTGGTCTGACGAATCAAGACTCTTGGTTCATTACGTAGACAGCCGAACGCGCATATGCCGATTACCAACGGAGGCTATGGCACTTGGATGCACTGTTGTGGGAAAGCAGACCGGCGGCTGCGTTGTTATGCTGTGGGCAATGTTTTCTTGAGACACTTTTAGTCCCCATTATCCCAATAACACAATCTCTGAGAGCTGTGAGCTATCTGGATATCGTTGCGGACCAAGTTCACCCATTCATAGCAACTGTGTTCCTTGCAGGTGATGGCAATTACAAACAGGATAATGCGCCATGCCACAATGCCAGAATCGTCGAAGAATGGTTCGAGGAACATGCTGGTGATTTTCTGTTAATGCTCTGGCATGCATATTCACCGGATGTGAACCCAACCGAGCATTTGTGGTACGACGTGGAAAAGCGGGTTCGCGCTAAATCACCACCGCCCGAAAATGTACGGGAACTGGAGGACCTGCTGTTGACATTACGGTATCAGATACCCAAGGATAACATATCGCCACCTTATCGAATCGATGCTTTGCCGAGTGGACGCTATTTTGCGGGCTAAAGTGGGTCCTACAGCTTATTAGGTAAGTGGTAATAATGTAATGGCTCATGTGGGTAATACTAAGATGTGTATATAACTACAATAAATATCTGCTATTAAAATCTCTACAAAATTCTGTAGAATTCTAAGTTCTTTTTCCCGTGTTAAACATAAATAATCGTAATTTAATATGAAGTAATCCGCGCTGGTGGCGCAGTGTTCTAAGCGATGGCTTCAGATCAATTCGTCAAAGATGAGTCCGCGTTCGAATCCTGGTGAGGCGTGGATGTTGTGCTTGTCTTACGACACTGGCTCTCTCTCTCTTCCCTGAAGCAAACGGCCGTAAATTAGGGCAGTGCGACTGATTATATCCCACTGAGTTGCTCACGGTGGTCGTTAAACCTCCAATAAAATGAAACAAATATTAAGAAAACAAATTATCCTTGAAAAATAAAAGTTTTGTCGATGCAGCGTTTTTGAACGATGGAATTAAATAAGTCTGTGATTACTTCCTATCGTTAATTTATCTTCCTCAGAAATGTTTTTATGATACTAAGGAATACTCTGATTTTAGTTATTTATTCCTTCCCTCTTCTTCTGTATTTACTACTACTGAATTTCTTATTTAACTCAAGGTCAGCGTGTGAAGGATAAACCTTCTTTCATTGCCATTAAATCAATAAGTCTTATTCAGCTCTGTTTTATAACTCAATGTTTTCTTGATGTTAAATATCTAGCTCGAACTACATTCGTGATCCAGAGCGCCAAATGTATCCTTTATTTTTTACACTAATGCAATACGTGATGTGCGGTCCTAAATTATTTACATCTTTTATGCTGTTGGAAGCATTAGTAATTTTTTTTTTGGCTGGGATTGGTATGTAAAAGAAGACGCTGCATTTGTTGACTCCCATGTCTGCTCTACGTACCTTACCGAGAATATTGAGCCATACGTTACTCAAGGGAAAAGCAGCTCTAAATGAAATTATTTATTGTAAGGAGTATAGAGATAAGTAATCTTAATCTGAAATCGAAAAGGAAGGAGGAGAGCTTGCGAAACTTTCCAATTACTGATTCAAGTGGTATAGACTGAGCTCTCAAACTCTGTATCCTATTTTATGTTGTATACAAACACTGCTATTCAATGATTTTCATCGGCTGTATTCTGAATTTATGACTGGAATTTATATTGGGTGCTAATAGTGAGAATTCGTTGTAGTCAAAATGAATCAGAATTTCTTGTTCCATTAAAAACGTTGTGATTGGATTTTTATCCTTTAGCATTATAAATCCCAGATAAATTACATTTCTGCAAAGTAAAATGTGAAACTTCAGTGTATAGATCCTTGCATTGTATTATAGCAGGTGATTTCATCTTCTACCTTTTCGTTTTTCAGCACATGATCTTAAGCTAACATGACATCTCATCAATGCTGCTTGAACATATAAATACATTATTATACAGGGCGTCTAAGTCACTCTGTACTTTGAAATTTTCATTACTGTTTTGACATAGGACTACGTCTAACTCCGTTGATAGTATGAGGCGACTTACGACATACCGCATGTGACAAAAATAGGTCTCAATTGAAACCATGAAAATAGCGTTGAAAATTGTGGCGCAGACTAATCGTGCTAGCATATTCGTAAACAGCATGGAATCCAATTCGCGTACTGCGCAATACATCGTGCGCACGACGCTCCTTTCGCTCCCCGAGCGCGGGGGCGGGGGCGAGGGGTGCCATGTTTGACTCAGTCTATCTCGGCAACCATGAGTGCAACACGACTGTGCGTGGTATCGTTTTAAAGCTCTTGCTCAGATCTATTCAAATATAGGAAGAACATTTGCAGTAGTTTGAACTGAACATTTAAAAAAATGTTTTCTTGTGAAACGGTGAGCACTTTTGACAATATCGCGGTTCATTTGGACAACCGTAAGCACAAAACGACTGTGCGTGGTATCGTTTAAAAGCTCTCGACGAGATCTATTCAAATATATAAAGAACACATCGCATAGGTTTAAACTGAAATTTTTAAAACTTGTTTTCGTGTGAACGGGCTAACATTTTCGACAATGCAGTGGCATTCGCAGAACGAACGCAAACAAAAGTGGAGAAAATTAAAATGAGAAGCAAGAGCAAGTGATGAGGAATGTAAAAGCCCAAGAAGACAGAGCACCTAGTTGGGTAATTCGTGTATCGATCTGCTTTGTGTTCGCAATGTATTCAACATTATTTTGTAAAAATTATGTAAGCTACTTTTCATATCATAGGCCCGTGTTGGCTATAACAAATTAAATAAACGCTTTGAAACCATACTAGACTAGCTCATTTAAACTTTCCGATTTGCAAATCGTAGTCTAAAGTTCCAAACTTACGGCTCAATCAGAACTGAGCCTACCTGTATTTTTTTTCAGACGATTTTACTGAAACTTCTGTTATAATGCACTCCATTCCTTGAGGTTTCCTTTGACATAATTGTAAAACTCTGTATATATTCCTTAATTCTCTTCACGTCACTTAAAGAAGCTGGTGGGTTTGCCACTGTCGACTGCAAAAATTTTAATGAATCATCATTTTTCACACTGAGGATTGTTTCTTCCAATTCATCCAAGTTGCGTGGTTTTCGATGGCACACCTTTTTCTTGGCTAAACACAAGAGAAAAAAAAACCGCAGGGCGTCTAACCTGGACTACAAAAAGGTAGTTCATGTGCACCACGTCAGGCAGTCCATCGACCCGGGAAATGATCATGCAGGTATGCACAGATCACTGTCAACCATTATCGATCCACTGCTGGACGAAGGTCTCCCCAAGTCCTCCACAACGGTCTGTCTTGTGCCAGTCTCCTCCATGTAACTCCCGCATACTTTCGAATTTCATCCACCCATCGCCCATGTTTCCTTTTTCTGCGTCTTTTCCTGTCTCTTGGAATCCAATCTAAAATTTCGGCTGTCTATCGATGATCTGTCCTTCTGGCAGTATGTCTAGCCCATTGCCATTTCAGGGATTTAACTCTGATCATGATGTTTTCCACTCTTGTCATTTTTCGGATCCACGAGTTCCTCTTCTTATCTCTCCTGGTTACACCAAGCATGCACCTCTAAATGATGCTTTGAGTTGTCTGCAGCCTTTGCATGTCTCTTTTAGTTAAGGTCCACGTCTCTGCACCATACGTAAGCACTGGAAGGATGCATTGATCAAACACTTTTCTTTTAAGACATAATGGCATATTGCTCTTGAAAATTATGCTGCTTCTTCCAAAAGCTCTCCAGGCAAGTTTTGTACGCCGATTAATTTCTTCATCAATGTGACCCTCACTTGATATCTGCTGTCCAAGATAAACGTACGTGTCTGTTATCTCCAGCTTTTCTCCATCAATCGATAAATCTTCATTTCTTGTAAAAGCATTGAACATCACTTTTGTCTTGTGAAAGTTCATTTTTAATCCGACTTCTTTACTCTTGTCAGCAAGTTCCTGGATCATACTCTGCAGCTCTGATGGGGTAGTTGCAAAAATAACTACGTCATCAGCAAAACGAATGTGGGTTAGATAATCTCCATTGATTTTTATCCTGTTCTTTTCCCAGTTCAGTGATTGAAAGACATTTTCCATTGTGGCATTAAAGAGCTTCGGAGATATGGTGTCACCTTGTCTCAATCCATTTCCAACTTTTACGTGTGTTGTATTTTCAAACAGCCGAATCTTTGCACTTGTTTTTCCATAGATGTTATTAATTATATTAATGTATGCATCTTCAATACCGCAGGATTTCAGAGCCATTGTAACTGCTGATGATTTAACCGAATCAAAGGCTTTTTCATAATCGATAAAAGCCATGCAAAATGGAAATTCATATTCCCTCGCTCTTTCAATTAGTTCTCTCAGTATGTGGATGGGATCTATTGTGCTGTAGCCACTCCTGAATCCAGCTTGTTCTCTCAGTTGAGCTATGTCCAGTGTTACCTTCAAACGGTGTGAAAGAACTTTAGTGAAGATTTTATAAACCACTGATAGGAGGCTGATAGGTCTGGAGTTCCTGAGATTCTCAATGTCGCCTTTTTTATGTAGCAGGATCATTATAGCGTTGTTCCAATCCTCAGGAATCTTCCCTTCATTAAGGCATCGAGTGAAAATTTGGGCGAGTACTGTTTCGATTTCTCCACTTGCTTCTTGTATGATGTCTACAGTAATTCCATCTTCTCCTGGAGCTTTTCCCAGCTTCATGTTTTTGATTGCATGTGCAACTTCTGCTGGAAGGACTGGAAGAACTCTAGTACTTGTACCTTTCATGATGTCTGGAGTACATGTATCATCCCTTTCATATAATTTAGTCAAAATTTCGCCTCTATTTCTTGTTACAGAACCATCTTCTTTTCTCAGTGCCATAATCTGTTTTCTTCCCTTACTGAGATGTCCCTTTGCTATCTTTAGGCTTTGGTTGTTTTCAATTGCTTTCCTCACTAGTTCACAGTTGAATTTCCTTACGTCTTCAGTGACACTTTTTCGTACTGTCTTGCATAGCTCTATATATTCCACTTTGGAAGTCACATCTTCTTTAGTTGTCCTCATCTCTCTTCTTTTTTGCATCAACATTTTGGTTTTTCCTGATAATTTGTTTACCTGCAACTTGTTCTTAGACCCAGCTAATTTTGTTGCTGTTTCCATAAGAGCTTTGGTTACTTTTCTGTTAACTTCAGAATAATCCACTTCTTCCGATGTTATGCCTTCTAAAGTAGAGAATCTGTTCTTCAGTTCCAACTTGAAGGTATTATGGTGTTTTTTAAGGTTGGTTATGTCAATACATCTAGTTTGTCTTATGAGCTTGCCACGTTCAAGTTTAGTGTTGAGGTGCATTTTACATCTCACCAGTCTATGGTCACTACCTGTGTTGAACTTGTTTAGCACACTGCAGTCTTCTATGATGAATTTTTTGTTACACATAATAAAATCAATTTCACTTGTCATCCCATTTGAATGTCTCCATGTCCATTTCCTGTGTGGCTTTTTTTTGAAAAAGGAGTTCAAGATGAAAAACCCTTCTGCCTCTGCAAATTCAACGAGAGTATTTCCACGCTGGTTTCTGTTGCCGTGACCAAATTTACCTACTGAAGTTTCATTCTGTTGCCGTTGCCCTATTTTTGCATTGAAATCTCCCATATATCTTCAAGTACTGCTTACCTTTATTAGTTAGATGACGAATGTCCTCATCTAAATAATAAAGTTAAGCAGTACTTGAAGATATATGGGAGATTTCAATGCAAATCTCCATATATCTTCAAGTACTGTAATTTCTTCTTCAGGATGACTTGTGGTTGGTGCATAAGTTTGAATAATCTGAGCCTTGTATCTTCTCGAGAGTTGGATAACGTGTCGTGCAGCTCTGTCAGAGGAACGTTCAACTTCTACAACTTTATTCTTCAGTTTCTTGTTTATTATAAATCCAACACTAGTAGTTTTGCCAGTATCTGCCCCACGATAGTAGAAGAGATGTCCACTTTTCAGTTCAATGAGATCTTCTCCTTTTCTCCTAACCACACTTAGCCCGACAATGTCCCACTTGATCCTTTGTAGTTCTTCTTCCAATTCAAGAAGCCTTGAATCAGAAGATAGGGAGCGTCCATTATACGTAGCCAAGGTCAGCATCAGATGGTAGCCTAGACCGGTCCTTCGGGGATTCTTAGCACCCTCTGCCTTTATGGCGCACTGGCCGCTGCCTTGGCCAGGTACATTCCAGCTGCCGCAGACTGAGGGCCAAGAATTAAGTTGTGGAGTCATTTTGGAGGCGTTTGGCCATTACTCACCACGCTGGCCAAGAGTGTTGGTGAGTGTGGGATAGCATTTTTCTAATCCCGATGGTATAGTTATACCGCTATTGGCGGTCGTCAGAACTCCTTTAGTGGGAACAGGATGCACCACGAGAAAGCGGGGTTGACATTTGTCAAGGAGAGACTGTGATGTTACGCATCACCTGACCTTACATCCCATGCACAGATATGATTTGATAAATGAGGGGTGCACCATCTTGCATAAAGTTAAGCTCTGCACTATTGTGCAACCACGCATATATTGGACTCAAATAATTTCGCAGAATTTCTTGATATCTTACAAAATTCACTGAGTCTCTCAGAGAATAAAATCAAACAATTGTGGGAATGACGCCAAACTTCAACGTACTGTAACCTTCTCTCGACACTATGATTTTTTTCAACTCGTGTGTTGAAAACCTGCGTGACATTTTTAAATTTATTTTTTGGTCTAGTGTCGTATGGCTTTCACATTCACCCCCCCCTCCCCAAGCCGCTCAATATTCTTATCACTGATCTCCTAATCTCATAACCGGGCTGTTGGTCTGACTGTCTCTTCCACACTTAAGACAGGCGGTAGGATCACCTGCAAGACAAACTGGGATATTATGCCCCATAATAGTAATAGCAGTGATAATAATTTATTATAAAACCTGTACCGCCAATTGGCGTCACAGGGATTAGCAAACAAATGTTATAAATTAAGTTAAAAATCAAACCCAAAATATTATATAATCAATGATATTATAAAATCAATAAAAATTAAAATCAAACTTATGTACACCATTGAATCAAAGCTTATGTAGACCGTTGAATTACTAAATCATATTAAGCAATCCATTTCACTAATAATTACAACATAATTCACTAAAAATTACAACATAATTCACTAAATATTACAACACAATTCACTAAAAATTACAACACAATTCACTAAAACTTACAACATAATTCACTAAAAATTACAATATAATTTAAAATAACACAAACAAGCAACTCAAAATAAAGGTTCCTAGTTCTCCTCCGATTCCTCTACAGAATCAAGGCCAATATACGAATCTCTGCGGAAAATATTCAACAGAGTTCCCTCCTTCTATAGAAGTCTCCCGATAATGTAGGAAACTGCAGCACGATGTTTGCTTATCCAAGAATGAAAAGGCTGATTTACACATTGTAACTGCACCGCAGAACGATGTACACTTAATCCCTTGCACTGCGTTACAAGATGGAACATAGATGCATTAACAGATCCACAAAAACAGGTGTACTGCTTAATGTTAAAACGATTAAAATACGCTGGAATTATGCCATGCTCAGTCAAAAACTGATTTAAAAGTCTATCAGAAAGACATTCTTTTGGTTTTTACCACCGGAAGATACCCGTAAGTCACTCGACCCTAAAATATGCACCAAAAAATTAGTTTCCATAAAATCGGTTAGAAAATAAATTATTATAATTTTTAGGGAGTTACTTTTCGTACACCCAATACTTTGCATAAGGCATTGTAATTTTTTTAAGTGTTTGGTTGAACAATTTAGCTTATTGACAGTACCTCACCAAAAAATTAACATTATGTGAATACAAATATTGCTCTGACGGAAACGATCCGTCAGTAGTTTTTACGTGATTCTATAGCCTTAAATAACTTAAGAGTTCACAAATGTCCATCACTAAGCACACGTAGAAATATCACTTCTAGAATACATTCAGAGATTCAGTGAAAACAAGTGTATTTAAAAATTTAATCTTTTATTTCATCTCAGTGATCTAGCGATACCACTACAACAGCTGAAGATCACGGAGCTCATAATATCAAGTAATCTCCAAGCCACATTAGCTTGAAAATAACTTAAGGCTCTACGAGACCCGCCATCTTGTATTGCCGCCTTCTCTTATTAACCAACGGGCAAGCGTATTTCACAAATTGCTTGGGCAATTTTGCACATTTTGGAACACCGTTTATGGCTAACGCAATATATATGATAAATAAAGAGTTCCCTGGTTTCAGATTTTCATTTTGGACCTTTTAAGTATTTTTTATTAATTAATAAAGCTATGGAAGACGCCTTGTTACGATTTTCGCTGGAGATAAAAAATGAAGGGAAAGGTCAATAAAAATTCTGAAACCAGGGAACTCTTTATTTATCATATATCTTGCGTTAGCCACAAACGGTGTTCCAAAATGTGCAAAATTGACCGAGCAATTTGTGAAATACGCTTGAATGTTGGTTAATAAGAGAAGGCATCAATACAAAATGGCGGGTCTCGTAGAGCCTTAAGTCTTCGAAGATCAAACAAGCGTGATAATCAAAGCAAAAGGATAAAGCAATAACATCAAAGTCTAAACATCAAATTAGTCTACGCTCGTATAACAATTCTCTTTTTTTTTTCAACTTAATTACAAACTAGTTCTAGGTGAATCCTAAAGAGAGACCCGAATATCTAAGAAAATCAGAGACTCGATATATCGTAAACATCCTTCTTGACTCTGCTAAACCCATACGTCATTCAACATCTGTCTTCATTTCAGGAAAACATTCAGTCGAGAGAGAAATGTGCTTTTAAGTTAGGAAACTGCGTAAGGAGAAAGGACTAAAATTTACATAAGTACAGGAGCTGAAATGAAAGTTATATTAAAATATACGTTACAGTATAAGTAACGCAAATCCTTGCAATTAAAAACCTCGAGGTATTCCATTATTTATTTTAGTTCGTAACCAGTATACTTTATTTATTTAGCAAACATGTCTACCCAATGAAGAAAGTTGTCCGAATTAAATATAAAGTTTTGATGTTTAGCAGAAAAAGTTATAGAACATGCATTAGAAAATTTAATTTATACCTGTATTAGGTCATGACATTTTTAATTTATGATATTCACAGTTGAAAGCAGTTTCGTTTGAGTAGAGGAAGTGCTGGACAATTTACACACGGGTGCGGATACGAAACATTGGCTCTATACTACGCCAGCTAACAATAGTTTTTTTTTTTTTTTTTTGATTGGAGGTTTAACGACCGCCGTGAGCAACTCAATGGGCTATAAGCAGTCGCCCGTCCCTAATTAAGGGTCACTGGTTCCAGGGAAGGGAGAGAGCCAGTGCCTTAAGACAAACACAACATCCATGCCTGACCGGGATTCGAACCCGGACCCCTTACGGACGAATGATCAGAGGCCAACGCCTTAGACCACTGCGCCACCGGGGCGGCGCTAACAATGTGTGTGTGTGTGTGTGTGTGTGTGTGTGTGTGTGTGTGTGTGTGTGTGTGTGTGTGTGTGTGTGTGTGTGTGTGTGTGTGTGTGTGTGTGTGTGTGTGTGTGTGTGTGTGTGTGTGTGTGTGTGTGTGTGTGTGTGTGTGTGTGTGTGTGTGTGTGTGTGTGTGTGTGTGTGTGTGTGTGTGTGTGTGTGTGTGTGTGTGTGTGTGTGTGTGTGTGTGTGTGTGTGTGTGTGTGTGTGTGTGTGTGTGTGTGTGTGTGTGTGTGTCACTCTTTCTCAATCACTCAGCTGAAGTCTCAATGTTCTTAAATTAATCTTCCTCCACTGAAATTTGTGATTTAATGATTGCATATATACTAAAACCCGAAGGTGAGAAAATTTTGTAAAACGAGTATTTCGCTGCGTTACGTTGGTTATGCGTCTTACTTGATCCATAGTGATTGGAAAGATATTTTGCGGGCCCGGTGACCAAGTAGTGTCATATACTTAATTCTGACGGTTTGTCTAGAATGGGCCTGGATTTGAGTCCAGGGTGAGGCACGGATGTTGTGTTTGGCTTACGTCGCTGTACCTCTCCCTTCCCTGGAACCAGTAGCCCTAAATTTGGGACAGGTGGCTGCCTATAGCTAGTTGCTCGCTCTGGTAGTGAAACCCCAAAATATAATAGATATACAATACAGATCTGATAGATTTCGTTTCATTTATCCTCTACCGAATTCGAATTCCCATCCTCGTTTTATGTTTTTCTGAACATCCCTTCCTTGTTATATGTTTTTCTGCAGTTAAGACTGCCCTTTATTGGTGAGAAAGAATTTCCAGGCCGCTCCGGTAGAGCAGTGGTCTAAGCAATGGCATCTGATGATTCGTCCGAAATGTGCCCAGGTCGATTCCCAATTAGTCATGGATGTTGTGTTTGTCTTACGGCTCTGGCTATCTACCTTCCCTGAAACCAGTCACCCTAAATTATGGACGGGTGACTGCTTATAGTTCACTGAGTTTCTCACGGTGGTCGTTAAACCTTCAATCTAAAAAGAAAACAAATTCCAGCAAGGAAACCTGAAGGCAAATTAAAAGCATTGTGAAAGGAGAGAGTACATTAAGAGAGCTGTTCACTTTGTAAAAGGAAGGCATTCTTTTTGTTAGCCAACCAATAGATTTTCTCTGAGATTATCACCGCTGTTTGCTGTTCAGTAGAGAACGCTGAAGATAAATGTATGAAAGGTATTATTAGTTGAAGGTGTTGAATTCGTAGGAGATAGGAATTGTACGTTGTACGTATATCTCAAAATTCTCTGAGTATGCTGCAAACATGATACTGGCTCTAATTCGAAGATGATTCGTATTCACCCTGTCGCAACAAAGACCGAATTAGAACTAAAGATTAGCAAACATTTGCCATCGTCAAAAAATAGGACGAAACCTAATCACACACACATACAAAATATAGATTACGAAAAAAAATGAAAAACAACTTTTGTGATTTTATTAAACTTTGTTTGAGAATTCTTTCAGATGTGTTAGCCACTTACAGTCTCGCTTTTTCTTTTCTGTTGGCTGATGCCACAAAGGTGTATGACATTTGTGATAATAAAAATAGTTCTGATGTAATCTCATAGGAAGAAATCAGAAGTACCACGGTGAACGAAGTGATATGCACTGTGTATCACTCTGTCTTTCGCTTTATTCTTTCTTGTGAGAGCATCCGTTTGTATGGGCAAAGGGCGAGGCGTTTCTGAGAACTCATTATACTGAAATAAATGGCTTTCACGATTAGAATGTATCGTCGGTCTTGCCGAGGAGAAACTTTGATTAGGATCAGTGGTTGTTGTCCTCCAAGCCGGAAGAAAAATAGAAAAAAATATGCATTTCTCATTCGGGAGTCTGTGCAAGTCCCAGGTATGAAAGCTTCATAAAAAAGTGCATCTTACAAAAATGCTGTTACGAGAAAACCTTTAGTTGATACATAGAAGCTTGTAGGCCAACCGATGAATCACTCATGAGCCTCAAATGTTTACTTTAAATGTTCGTTTTAGAAGCATAAATGTTTGAGAAAAGTAAGGAGAGTCCAGATGTCAATTATTCAGTAAAGGGATTGTTCCGAATGTGAAGTGCACCATTTTACGTGAAATGATCACACATATGAAAATGACCGAAGAAATAAATTTTTCTTTACAGTTTCAAATTCATTTCAGTTGAAGATCTGAATAAAATTCAGCAGCCGAGCTGTTGATTGGTCAACATTATAAGACAACTTTAATATGTCCAGAAAAAAGATTTAAAAATCCGACGAAGTACAAGAATTAGATGCACGATTAGAACTTGCAGGAGAAAATAAAGTGTTTATTAAAAATCAAAAAGTTAAGAACACCATGAGATCTTTCGTGGCTGCTACAGCCACATCTTCAGATGGAAAGACCCGAGTGCTCAGAATCCGACAGTTAAATACAGGAGCAGAAAAACAAGTCGTTGCCACTTAATCCGAAGAAATACCCGAACACAGAGGAAAAGCACAATGATATTAAGGCTACATGTATACATAACGTAAAGTCCATGAATTATATTGCTAAACAATAAATCCCCTTATGCAAGAGAGAACGATGACAACGACTGTATTTATATTGGTATGACCTCAAGAAGATTAAAAACTAGACTCTATGAACATAAGTACAGTATGAAAATCTGTTCACAATCTACAGCCCTCTCTCGCTGGGTCAATAAAGGCTCACACTCTCCCACTTGAAGCGAGACGACCATCCTTACGATTCCACCCTTCAGAACCTCATTACTACTTACTGAAAGTATGTATATATTTCAAAACTTTAATATTTTTTGTAATGATTAACGTTCTGCCATCTTACATCAACCGTGGAGATTATTATTTAGCAATAGAAGTCATGAACTTTAAGTTATGTATACATGTAGCCTTAATATCATTGTGTTTTTCCTCTGTTATCGGGTATTTCTTCGGATTAAGTGGCAACGACCTGCTTTTTTTGCTCCTGTATTTAACTGTCGGATTCCGAGCACTCGGGTCGTTCCATCTGAAGATGTGGCTGTAGCAGCCACGAAAGATCTCATGGTGTTTTTAACTTTTTAATTTTTAATAAACACTTTATTTTCTCCTGCAAGTTCTAATCGTGCATCTAAGGCAGAATTCTTTCACCTCGTTTGATTTACAGCACAAATAGTTTACTGCATTGGATTTAAAAATCCGTTTAATCTGTGTATACTGATACAGTAAACAAGCAAGCTTTAACAACAAAACAAACGTGTAGCTTCGTCAGGTAGGATTACCGGCTAAAGCATACTGCTTTAGCCGGCAATCCTACCTGACGATGCTACACGTTTTGTGGTGAAAGCTGGCTTGTTTACTACATCAGTACACGCCGATAAAACGGATTTTTTCATCATTTTTCTTGTCGTTTCTGATGTATCTACCCATCTTTTGTTAATATACGTTTAATATGTTAGTTTCGAAAAGATACTCACGGGCTAGATTTTTATGACAACTCTTGTGTCTACGACCGGCGAGAAGTATGGCAACCGCAACAGAGCAGGCCGTTTTAATAGTCCGTATGAAGCCCGGGCAAAGTAGAAACGGTAGGATGGGCCGGAGTTTGTACGCAAAATAATTGTGGGAGCGAAGAAGGTGGGGTCTAGCATCTCAGCAGGCGCAGGCATTGTTGGCTGTTTGAAGACGAGAACCACGTAGTGAAGGTATGGCAGAAATGGTCCCAAGAAGGACGTACGTACATCCAACTAACATACGGAGAAGAGAAAACCACCACTGGTTGACAGTTTGGGTGAATACTAGCAGAATACAACTAAGTCACCCAGAGAAATATTTTCACGCACAGAGGACGACTGTACAAATGGACCTAAGGAGTCGGCTGACCATTTATGTGTCATGGTTACTGACTATCATCTCTACCTCCCTTGGAATGGGTGCAGCAACGTGACGACCGGATAATGGATATCAGAAAGGGGTGATCGTGTCCGATGAGTCAAGCTGTCCCTGCTCTAACTAGTACCTGGACTCATAGGATTCGTCCCTGGTGGGTTAATAGCAGAAAACAGACTGTGAATGTAAATGGAAACTGACCCTCAGCGGTTGTTTCCTCTTATGAGAATTAATCTCACGGACTTCGATGCATCATCTCATACCCGCAGAACATATCCTAACCTCCGGGACATTTGTTTATATCAGTTGTTGTCCTGTATGTTGATTTTGAATCCAGATGGAACTGAACTTTTTCACTAAGAATAAACCCCACTGCATTGTGCAGAAATGCTTCGATGACGGAGTCCAAACATTTCCTGAAATCTCGTGGCAAGTAAATTTCGAGATTTTAATCCCATCGAACATTTAAGGGATACACTGGAACGCAGCAGTTGCAAGTCCACGCCAGTGTCTCAGACCGTCGCTGAATTCTGGAACGTCATTCTGACGATCTGGTATAGAATACCTGAGGACAGCTTCCGAGATTTAGTTGCGTCGATTCTACGCGCTGGGTGCATGTGGCAATGGCGGTGAAAGGCGGCCCAGCAAGCTGTTAGGTAGATGGTCCTAATGTTAAAAGTCATGAGTGTATAGTACTTAAAAATTCAGAGAACAATCGCATTCATCAGATTTGCTTGCCTATGGCAAAGTTTATTTTCCTTCAAGATGCCAAATTGTAGGAGACTGAAAAAAAGTTTCTAATATTCAGTTCAAGGGTCGGCAATTACGCGCGAAATTGAGTCAGGCATGCGCACACAAGTTTGTTATTAATCCTGGAATAAGCATGCTTGTATCTATTGAAGGAGCCTGCTTTAAACAGGATTTGCTTCTCGTCTCATTAGTAATATTTACCGCATTCAACTTTCTACTTTCGTAATTATCGAGCTCTGTCTGATTTAACACCTCAACAAAAACCTGGTCAGTTTTTTCTAAACTCTCAACGTCTTGTTTTTACTCGTGGAGCTTCATCTAAAACATCATTAAAGAGGTTTTCGCACTGCAGTACTCTTTATTCAAGGCCTCAGTAACAATCTGGTTCATATCTAGTCGGACTTTATTCAAATGTTTAAACCAAGCGCTTTTAGGCTAACGGGCCTTTTATTATGCTCTCAACAATTATATTATTTTCTTGGAAAGGTTTTATTCAAGACAAAGCAGGTTTTCCCACTTCATGGGTCTTTTCTAGGTCTTCAACTGCAACATTGTTTCACTCAATAAATCTTTATTTATGTTTCAAGAATTCGTTCTTTCATTTGATGTGTCTTCATTGGAAACAACAACAGGGTATTTTACTGTGTTGTGGGTTTTTTCTCACGTTCTCGACAGTAATAGATTTGATTTCTTATATTTTCGTTAAGTGCTTTGACAACTTCTATGAGCACCTGAGATTGATAAGATGTGTCCAATGCTAATTTAGGGCATCTGGTTCCTAAATTAGCGAAGAAACAGAACACGTGGTGACAACCATAACCTTCATGTCGTGACTCTGCAGACGAACCTAGACCTAGAGGGAGAAATCAAGCTGCGCCATCGACCATTCGCGATTGAGGAGGCTCCTTCTTTCAAGCATTCAACACCAATCTTTTTTCGCACCGGGTTTAAATTTAAAGCTACAACATAAGTATTTTTTATACTTTTCAGGGATCTTTGTTAATGCTCTCAGAAAAAGCTTTTATACCTCTCTGGTCTTTATAAAACACACAAAGGAGGCTTTTTCTATTTGTTAAACTCGCATCTGAATTCACGTCAAAGGTCTGCTTTCCTTTTGAAAGATATTTCACCCGATCTGATGAGTCTCGATTCAAGCAATAAAAAAGTTTATCTTTCTTCTTTATGTTTGATAGATTCTTCTTTTTTTCTATCAAAACTAAGCGTTTCGTGAAACCCACTCTGTTCACGTTCTAAATGTCTCAAAGATCTACAAGAAATGATTTTTTTAAAACCTTAACATTAAAAAAGAGTGCTATATAATGTGGGCATCGCATGGAACTCTACAACAGAAAAAAGGAAGGGATAAAAATAGTGTGTTCTTAAACAGAATGAGGAGATTTTTAAAAAAGGATCCCGGTACTTACCAGTCTCAAGATGGAATTCAGGCAGGTCTTATAAGAGCTAGTAAAAAATGGAAAATTAATAAAAAAATAATCAGAAAGATAGCTTTAACATTGAAGGTTGCTGTGTGAAAGACAGCTACAGACAACATACCTAATACCATAGGTGTTTTTACACGCTGAATGAAAGTTGTTAACCTGTTAAATGTGCTATATGTGGTTTCTTTAGTACAATTCATCCTAAAAAGGAAAAAAATATATCAAACAGCAAAATAAATGTAGAACATTCTTTGAGAAATTTCGATTGGAGTTTCATAATCATTGTTCGTTTTATCGAAAAACAAAACAAAAAAATCTCAAATTTGCTAAAGGACCATTTTCTGAAATACCTACGAGTGTACTTTATGTTAAAGCTGTGCCCCATTTTTGGCCCTGCAATTGGGTATTTCGCTTTCTTCGTCCAATTTTGTTTTTTTTTTTGGCAATTCTGGTAAGTTAATAATTTTAAATCCTTGATTTACTTGTCTTTCATTTTTCTGCAATGGATCCCCATACTTTTAAACCACGAGTATTTCACCCATCTTTCGTCAGTTATTTTGCCATTTTATTCCCCACTTTAAATCGGTAGATGAGCACAAATATACTTCCTCATCTCTTATTTTGTTTTCTTCCTTTTCCTCCCTAAATTTTCCAGTAAACTTCTTTTACTCACCTTTCTTAAAACTTTTATTTTCTAGTGTCATTATGAATTTTCAGGTTGACTTTGGCAAAGTTTCCTGGTGGTACTCTGTTCTGAGATTTATCGGTATGTGGTATTTTTAGCATGTCTTTTGTAAAAAAGAAAGTGCTTATGTTATCACTTTGTCTGTCCTTCCGTCTCCCTGTGAAAATCACATCTCTGCAGCTACTACTCGGAATTGAAAACTTCTTTTTGCGTTGTAAAGCTTTAAATCTGGAAATGATGATCCTGGCAGTCCAATTTTTTCCGATGCACAACTTCGCCGCTGGAGGGCGTAAACGCAGATGCTATTGATTGCAAAATACATTTTATTCCATATCATCATCATCATCATTGTCAACCATTATCAATCCACTGCTGGACGAAGGTCTCCCCAAGTTTCCTCCACAACGGTCTGTCTTGCACCAGTCTCCTCCATGTCACTCCCGCATACTTTCGAATCTCATCCACCCATCTTCCATGTGGTCTTCTTCTGGGTCTTTTCCTGTCCCTTGGAATCCAATCTAAAATTTCGGCTGTCCATCGATGGTCTGTTCTTCTGGCAGTATGTCCAGCCCATTGCCATTTCAGGGATTTAACTCTGATCATGATGTCTTCCACTCTTGTCATTTTTCGGATCCACGTGTTCCTCTTCTTATCTCTCCTGGTTACACCAAGCATGCACCTCTCCATGCATCTTTGAGTTGTTTGCAGCCTTTGTATGTCTCTTTTAGCTAAGGTCCACGTCTCTGCACCATACGTAAGCACTGGAAGGATGCATTGATCAAACACTTTTCTTTTAAGACATAATGCCATATTGCTCTTGAAAATTATGCTGTTTCTTCCAAAAGCTCTCCAGGCAAGTTTTGTACGCCGATTAATTTCTTCACCAATGTGATCCTCACTTGATATCTGCTGTCCAAGATAAACGTACGTGTCTGTTATCTCCAGCTTTTCTCCATCAATCGATAAATCTTCATTTCTTGTAAAAGCATTGAACATCACTTTTGTCTTCTGAAAGTTCATTTTTAATCCCACTTCTTTGCTCTTGTCAGCAAGTTCTTGGATCACACTTTGTAGCTCTGATGGGGTAGTTGCAAAAATGACTATGTCATCAGCAAAACGAAGGTGGGTTAGATAATCTCCATTAATCTTTATCCCTTTGTTTTCCCAGGTCAGTGATTGAAAGACATTTTCCAATGTGGCGTTAAAAAGCTTCGGAGATATGGTGTCACCTTGTCTCACTCCTTTTCCAATTTTTATGTGTGTTGTATTTTCAAACAGGTGAATCTTTGCACTTGCATTTTCATAGATGTTATTAATAATATTAATGTATGCATCTTCAATACCGCAGGATTTCAGAGCCATTGCAACTGCTGATGGTTTCACCGAATCAAAGGCTTTTTCATAATCGATAAAAGCCATGCACAATGGAAGTTCATATTCCCTCTCTCTTTCAATTAGTTCTCTCAGTACGTGGATATGATCTATTGTGCTGTAGCCACTAATGAATCCAGCTTGTTTTCTCGGTTGAGCCATGTCCAGTGTCACCTTAAAGCGGTGTGAAAGAACTTTAGTGAAGATTTTATAAACCACTGACAGGAGGCTGATAGGTTTGTAGTTCCTGAGATCCTCAATGTCACCTTTTTTATGTAGCAAGATCATTGTAGCGTTGTTCCAATCCTCAGGAATTTTCCCTTCATTAAGGCATCGAGTGAAAATTTGGGCGAGTACTGTTTCGATTTCTCCACTTGCTTCTTGTATGATGTCTACAGTAATTCCATCTTCTCCTGGAGCTTTTCCCCGCTTCATGTTCTTGATTGCATGTGCAACTTCTGCTGGAAGGACTGGAAGAACTCTGGTACTGGTACCTTTCATGATGTCTGGAGTACATGTATCATCCCTTTCATATAATTTGGAGTAGAAATCTTTCACTCTTGTCAAAATTTCGCCTCTATTTCTTGTTACAGAACCATCTTCTTTTCTCAGTGCCATAATCTGTTTTTTCCCTTTACTGAGATGTCCCTTTGCTATCTTTAGGCTTTGGTTGTTTTCAATTGCTTTCCTCACTAGTTCACAGTTGAATTTCCTTACGTCTTCAGTGATACGTTTTCGTACTGTCTTGCATAGCTCTATATATTCCACTTTGGAAGTCACATCTTCTTTAGTTGTCCTCATCACTTATTCCATATATTGGCTTCTAAATATCCGATTGAACAAATACTCTTTCCTGTCGATGCCATTTACACCGAAGACTTTTTAGGTACGCATAGATTTTCCATTTGGGGCGTAAAAGTAAATCGCGTTTTCTCCTATAGTTCTGCTTCTAAAAGTCTGATTTGAAAAATTCTCCCTGCATCGTATATAACTTCTGATGGGAAATGCTTTGCATATAATTTGAAATTTTTGGTAAAAAAATGTTTTGGCCACTAGGGAACGTAAGTGTTTATTTTATCTCGAAACAGACAAACGTGTGGAAGGATATTATAGTAGTGCGCACCGGTTACGGTACCTCCTTCCCGTACACAGAGATCCAGATGTAAATCGATCAAATGGCTTCGCATACGAAAACACTGCAGCTGCCATATCTATCTATTTCATTGATGTTTTCGGGGTGATATCTCATGGCATATTAGCTGACGTCCAGAATCACTAGAGAGATAATAAATCTACTCTGATCAGTAAAACGTTTCATCACTAAGACTACACTGGTCTTTATATTCTCTGGACTTCTATAAACTGTGTCTGCGGTGAGAAGTTTTTAACGGAACATAGCTTACTGGTCGTCGGGCAAAGAGTCCACCTTGATGTAGTCACCAGACAACTGTTTAGCACGACATTGTGTGATCTGTGCTGATGTAGAGTTGCTTTGCAAGGTTATCTCGAAACAGACAACCCCTCTTGACCTGTAGGCGCAGATAGCGGCCCTCATTGAGGGTTGTTTTTGGTGGACGAGCACCTCCATTTCGCACAGCTGTACCTGTAATCCTGAAGGCCGACCACGAACATGATACGATGTTATGGGCGATACCGATCTCTTGGACCACACTCTTCACAGTTTGCGTCTTCTCGAACCTCCCAGTTATTCAACCATGAAAATCAAGATGTCCTCGACGGGCCACTTCGAAGAAATCTTGATGATTTGGTATTGCAGATGTACTTGTAATCCTTAAGTCCGACCACGCACATGATACGATGCTATGGGCGATACCGATCTCTTGGGCCAAACTCTTCACAGTTCGCGCCTTCTCGAGCCTCCTAATTATTCGACCAGAAAAAAAAATCATCAAGATGTCCTAGACGGGATATATCGTCGTTTCTAACACACAGTAAACGTCTACAGCACTTATGAACACCGTCCGGTGACATCCGTTCAACTGATGCTATTGGATTGCATGAGCGCATTTTGTTCTCACGTCACGCAAACCACACGTCATGCTCCATTATTAGGCATGTGCTGTTGCTCCTGTTCCTAGACACGGTCCTGAGTTTATTTGTGTTTGGGTGTTACTGCTACTTACGACGCTATTATACTTTTTCTACTTCGTCCTGAAGTTTTGTACACCAGTGCATAAGTTTCAGGTACAGGAGATGGACAAGAATATAGACAAACCTGGTAAAAGAAGGAATTCCATACCTAATATGGTGTAGGACCGTTATTTGCATTCAAGACGGCCCTGGATTCTCCTGGAAATGAACAAATGCACTAACGGTCAATGGAATCTGCGCGCATAGAAGAAAACATGCTACAACCGTGAAACGTTGCAAATAGCTAGAGTGCGTACTGGTATGCAAATGATTTACGTTTGGTGCGAGTGCGCATAAACGCACACCCTGTGGTAGCGTTGCAAGCACAAACGTGCAGCCTTATAAACCGGCGTGTAGTCGATGCCCCATGAAAGTGAAATTCACTTTCATGGGGCTGTATTGCCCTCCACGGGGATCGTTCTGACCATACCATCCGACTGTATTGGGAGCAGTGGACACGTGATGGCACTGCCATACGGCGGAGCGGCTCCGGACGGACCAGGAGGACCCCGGTAGAGAGGATCGACGGATTGTGGGCCAAGCATGAACGGATTTCACGGGGACCCGGTCCCGTATACAGGCAGATGTAGCGCCTCCAGTGTGTCAACGAACCATTTGCCGACGCCTCGCAGAAGCGAAACTCGATCCCAGCGCTCCTTACGTGTGCTGCCATTAACACCGGAACATCTCAGGCTCCGTGTGCAGTGGTACCAACCCAGAGCGACGTGGAACGCAACAGACTGCCGACGTGCGGTGTTTAGTGATGATTTCCGCTTTGTTTTGGGGACAGATGATCATCGTGTTCCGGTGGGGAGGTCCCCGGGTCAACGGCAGCATCCCAACCTCGCTATCGAGCACCATACCTCCCCCAATGCAGGTATTATAGTCTTGGGAGCCATAGCCTTCGATAGCCGATCAGCTCTAGTAGTGGTACGTGGATCATTGACGGGCCAGCGGTATGTGGATGACATCCTACGGCCCCATGTGCTCCCATTCCTGGCCGGGATTCCAGATGAGCTATACCAGCAGAATAATGCCCGCCCGCACAATGCTTGGGTTGCCCAGGACTGTCTACGTCATGTCCAGATACTTCCATTGCCCGCCCGTTCTCCAGACATGTCCCCTATCGAGCATGTGGAGGACCAGTTGAAACGCCAGCTGCCGCTGTGCCGCACTAACCGAGATTTAGAGCCCACCGTCCAACACGTGTGGGCTAGTCTGCCGCAGGACAACATCAGGCGTCTGTTCACCTCCATGTCAGTCCGTATTGCAGCATGTATCGCCACACGAGGAGGTGCGACGCGCTATTGAAGATGATTGGACTTAGTGTACGGATCCCTTTGTAATTGTCCTACAGCTCTGTTTTTGCCATCATGTCTATCATCCATCGGTATCATTACATCCATAAAATTTCTGTTCAATCCGATGCTTCCTTCTTGGTGTGCCAATTTCATTGTCCGTGAGTATAAGTCTTGGATGGTGGATAATAGGATGTTATTTCATTCTTCTTGCAACACCCGTTCAAGTACCTGTAAAGATGCTGAAGTCGTATAGTGCTCTCAAACCTGGTTCTCGAAAACCGCCCATATAGGCGGCATTATATTGACGTCTGGCGATTGAGAGGGCCAGGAAAGGTGGGAAACCTCTCAGCATACTCAGTAAATCATGATTGAACGATACGAGCTGTATGAATTGGGGTCTTATCGTCTTGATAGATGGCACCGCCTGCGCAGGAAACACTGTTTAGACCATGGGATGGACTTGGCCGCTCAAAATGCTTAAATCGTCTTTAGCAGTGACACGATCTCACAAGGTAATTATAGAGCTGACAGAATACCAAGATATGGCTGCCCAAACCATGACAGACCCGCCGCCATGCTTCACTGTCGGCAAAAGGCACTCCGGATTGTAAGTTTGGGCAGGTGTTCGCCACACGTAAACTCATCCACAGGTTGGAAACAGTGTAATGGTCGATTCATCGGACCAGATGACAATCTTCCATTGCTCAGCAGTTAACGTTTTATGAGTGTGCACCTCTCTCGACTGCGTGTTGCATTCAGGTTATTAACCAGTGGTTTACCGATGGCAGCTCGACCATAATTCTCTGCTTATGGAGTTCTCTTCGCACTGTTCTTGTACAGACAGGGTTTGAAATCACGTTATTCAGCTCAGCAGTAACTTTTGCAGCTATTTCTCTTCTTAAACTGAAGAGCAATTCAATTAGAGACAGCTGGCGTTATAGAAATCTGGCGCTGTTGGCGGCCCTGTAAACGGAAACGACATGACGTATGCAGCGATCCGACAATATAAGGAGTGATGCGACGGGAATCAGTAAGAGTCGGACACAGTATGGATAAGTCGAAGGATCTAAGCACATTTTATCGTGGGAAAATTGCCCACAAATGGGTCACACCATCTCGGAAGTCGTGCAGGCACTGGGATTTTCACGAGCCACTATGTCAATGGTACACCGTGAATACATTGAATCCGATAAAACCATCTCTGCAAGGGCCAACTGCCGTGCACAACAGCGTGTGGATGAGCGGGGTCATCGTCGGCTAGCTCGCATTGTAACAGAGGATAGATGGACCACATTGCAAGAAATCACTCGGCAATTTAACCCTGGTTCACAAAAACGTGTAAGTAGCCACACCATTCAGAACCATCTCCTCGGTATGGGGCACAGAAGCCATCGTCCCACGAGGGTACCGCTGCTGACCGCACATCACAGGATGCAAAGATTAGCATGGGCGCGGGAACATCGCCACTGGACCCAAGACATGTGGGAAAATGTTACCTGGACTGATGAGTCGAGATTCACGTTGGTACATGCGAATGGCAGGATACGAGTATGGCGCAAACCACATGAAGCGATGGATCCTCCTTGCCAGCAGGGTACTCTTCAAGCTGGTGGGGGAGGCATTCTCGGCTGGGGGGTGCTTACGTGGACTGAAATGGAACCCCTGGTACGTGTGACATCGTCCATCACAGGTCAACGTTACCGGGATATCCGGGCCGACCATTTACTCCCGTTTGTGCGCCTTCAACATCCCACTGGGGACCTCATCCTGAAACAAGACAATGCACCGGGCCATCGCTCATGAATTATTTCTGAATGGTTGGATGAACACTCCACCGACGTGATCTAGCTTCCTTGGCCAGCTAGGTCACCTGACCTCAATCCCATCGAGAACATCTGGGATGCCATCGAAAGAGATGTTCCAGACTCTGACCACCCTCCATCAAATGGTTATCTCTCTCATGCCATCGAGAGAGATGACCCCCTCCATTAAATTTTCGTGAACTGTGGGAGCTTGTTCAGGGGTCGTTCATCCGTATGGCTTCCCAACGATTCCGGTGTCTTGTAGAGTCGATGCTGAGACAAATCGCCGCCGTCATCAAGGCGAAAGGTGGTGCTACGCGTTACTAGACAGGTATATCTAATTCAATTGTTCTTCAGTGTATTTGTGCTCACAATTCTCCGCAATGTCATTCTCTGTCTGTCATTCAACGCACACTTTCGTCCACGATGATGTTCATCGGATGATGTTTTTACAGAAGCACAATACGCGGTCATAACTTTCGACACAGTACCTCGCGACACACCAAATAAAATTGCTAATTTGGTCATGGAAGCACCCACCATACGGGCTCCAACAATTTGCCCTCTTTGAAATTCTATAAGCTGAGACATAATTCACTTGCAACGCACAGATCAATGTCTAGAGGGTAAGTGTGGCTACCTGCTGGTTTGCCACGTTTCCTAGCACACATTCTCTATCAAGACCTTAGGTGCGATCTGTATTTTCAAGTGGAAAACGTTGGTCGTTTTTGTAAAAGAAATTTCGTACTATATGTCCCATAAATAACAACACCGTCTATGTATGATATTTAATATTAAAAGATTAATATTATTTACAATTAAAAACCCCATAGTACTTTTGGGATGACATTCATCCTGTCATCAGGTGGAACAGAGGTTATGTGATACTCTCACAAATATATAAGAGTACAGCAATGCATCACGGGTAAAGCTCTCAATACACCTGTGGACATATCAAAAATATGGAAAAAACACGTTGTTAATCTGAACTTTAAATTATAGTAATTAAAAACAACTTGAAAATTCGACAACAGCCATTAATAATGTAACACAATTTCTGTATAACTATGTGAATGTTTCGATGTTGGAAATTACATGGGTGCGTTTGCTCGGTTGCGATGGTAACAATCATAACCTCGTAATGCTTGAGATCTTTACCCGTGGTGCATTGCTGTACTCTTATACACTGAGTGGCCACTTTATTATGACCACCCCATCAGTACTTCGTTGGGCCATCTTTTGCTTTTAATACTGCGTCGATTCTTCCTGGCATGGACTTCACAAGATGTTGATAGGTAGTTTGTGGAATCTGAGATCATACTTGATGAATAGCACTTTCCAGGAGTGTGAGATTGCAGGGTTGTGGATACAGCTGTCTGATGGCTTGTTCAACTTCATCCCACAAATTCTCAATGGGGTTGAGATCTGGAGACTGTGGGGGCCACCTAGTAAACTCACCGGCATGTTCCTGAAACCAATCCTGTACAATACGAGCACTATGGCAGGACGCATTATCTTTTTGAAAGCCATTGGGATAAACCATCCACATGACAGGATGCACTTAGTCCGCAACGATTTTTAGATATGATATGCCAGTCAGACGTTGATCAACATAAATTAAAGGGCCCAAAGCATGCCAAGAAAGCATTCCCCAAACCATAACGTTGCTTCCACCAGCTTGAAGGGTTGTAGCAATGCATTTGGGGTCCATGCTTTCGTGCTGTTTCCGCCAAATTCTCACTCGGCCATCGGCATGATGCAACTGAAAACGTGATTCATCGGACCACATAATTTGTTTCCAATTATCGACTGTCCAATACTTGTGCTCCTGTGCGAACTGCAGACGTTTTCTCTTGTTAACTGCAGACAGCAAAGGTGTTCGAACAGACTTTCGGCTGCCATATCCCATCCGATGCAGTGTACGGTGAACACTGCGTGCAGAGATCATTTGAGGGGATCCTTGATTAAAATCGTCTGTAATTTGCTGCACTGTTGCTCGTCTGTTGTCTGTTACCAGTCTAGACACTCTCCGTTACGCCCGAGCAGTCACTAGTCGATGACGAACACACGTTGCACGTAGAGACCCAGTTTTTTGGCTGACAATCCAGTCTTTAAACAATTTAACAACAGCTGCTCTGGAACATTTCACGAATGTGGCGCTTTCCGGTATACTCGCTCCATGTCTCCTAGCTCCTACAATCGTTCCACGTTAAAAGTCCGTCAAATCACATTTTTTACCGATCTCGTCACCCAAAAATCACTTCTACTACTGTCGTAAGCACTAAGCCTTCCCTTTTTATACTAGCCTTGCCCTCTGGCGGCAAATGCGTGCAGCCAAAGCTCATTTGCTTAAAACTGTTAGATGGTCATAATAAAGTGGCTACTCAGTGTATATTGGTGAGAGTAAGACATAACCTCTGTTCTACTTGATGACGGGATGAATGTTTCCCCGAAAGTACTAGCGGGGATTTTAATTGTAAATACTCTTCATCTTTTAACATTTAATATCGTACGTAGACGGTTTTGTTATTTATGTGTTGGTCGTTTTACCCACTTTTTTTACCAGGTGTTTCCATATTTTTGTTCATCCCCTGCAATTATCAAACTTTTATACTGCATTTACGTTTTGCTATTTTTTTCATTTCTTCTTGCATAATTGATGTAATGCATGCAAGTGTGGTCACCGGCGATTCGTTCAATGACGACTGGTGCAATGCCGATTCTACCAAAGGGGACAATTGCTCCAATGCCGTTTGGTCTAATGGCACGACTGGCCCAATACTGATTCCTCCAATGGTAACATCCGAGCAATGACCATTTTATCTATTTTTAAGAAATGAATCATTTGTTTGTTAACTCTTATAATGTTTCAAGAAATGACATCTGTCCTTAGAATTTATGTTTTAACCAGATTCTACGGTTTACTGTACACAAATTAATTTAGTAAATATTCAATATTTGACGTCCTTGCACCATGTAATTCATTTAATAATTAAACATTTCAAATTACCCATGCCGGAAAATATTATACATTTTATACAATATCAAAAAGGTATTTACAAAAATCTACCAAATGCAAAAATATATGAAATTAGCCAGAATATTTCAACTTGCGATACGTTTAGTGTTTTCTATAATATAAAAGTTTTATGAGGTAGACAAAAAATAAAACAATATTTTCAGTCCCATCAGGTGCTATGCCTGTTCTCGCGAAAAGTAGCTATGCTCATCTACTCTATCATGGCTCTGAAATTTTCATTTTTTCTGTCAGTAACCCTTTCCGTAGGTATCAGTGTTTCAGCATTAAATGTCAAAGATAAATATGGAAAGGTGATGAAACCAGAAGTTAAACAACTATTGTAGCCTGAAATATTTCGGCGCCTCGCTTCCCATATTTTCTACTTAATGCTTTTTCATATTTGCTTTGCAACGGATATTCAAAAGAGTTTTTATCTGCATTTTAATGAAATATTCCCATTTCAATAAACTTTAAACAAACATCATTTGGAAAGGGAAACAAAATATTTTCAATAGTTATAAGAAGAAAATAAAAGGGAAAGGAATGAAGAACAAAAGATTTGAAGATAAAAAATTCCCATCAATTAGGCTGAATGAGAAAGTCCATTCTTTTAAAAGCACTTTAATCCGAATTCTCATAATTGATGGCGCAACAGTTCTTTTCTCTTGTGGAACCTTCTTCCCTCCATATTGCCCGAACTCAGGAATTCAAGATATGAAACTGCAATAGCAGGCCCCTTTTCTCCATTCCGTGCAAAAGTTACAAAAGAAATGTTTCTGTTAGTTCCAAAGATACTGCACGTACAACAAACTTGTCTGGACAACAATCTTGTCTATAAACAACAAAAAACTTATCTTTTCCATCATTTAGTGCAAAAAAATGTACACCGAAATGGATTGAAGGGCTTGTCCATGTGTGTTATCACTTTCATACAACAGGGAGGACAGCATAAGTACACTTTCGTTCTTGAAAAGTAAACAAGCAAAAATCGAATCCGAAAAGGAAATTCTATGACTACAATACTACGTATAAAATGTAACATTATTTTACAATTTTTGGAGTACTGACACTTTCCTACACAGCGAAGACAGCCAGAACGCATAAACTTTGTTTCGCAAGAGTAGACCTTTTGATAAATCGTTATACGACTAATCATATAATTGGACCAGCCGCACCATTGGACGAATCGGTATTGGACCAATCGTACTATTGGCCAAATTGTATCTTCGGACCAATGGTCTACTGGACCAGTTGTCCCCTTTCGACGAGTCAGAATTGGATCACTCCTCGTTCGACACATTGTACTACCTAGACCAATGCAAGTAAGAAAATAAATTACAAGTTGACCTTGCTCCATGTAACGTATAACTTTCCCTATGGTATCCCCTGCATGATAGATAATTTCTACATTTGAATTCGAGCAGGTTTATTTTGAACTGCGGCACAGCGCTGAAAAAGTTTGCTGATTTTTCGAGTTATGATGCTTTATTCAAATATTCTTTTGTAATGCCCAGCACAACGTTTTCTGGGGTAGCTAGATTACAACAGATTGTTTAATAGAGCTTTTTTCAGCCATAGCAAATCAATTTAAAATTAATTGCGCCAAAGTTGTTTTGGCATTATTTACTAATTAGATTGCGCAGTTTTATAATGAACAAACTAGTTGATTTAAATTTCATGATGAACTTTTCCTTGTAAAAATCGTCGTCATCTTTGACCTTTGCACTCGCCCAGTACATATGTACAATAAATTATAGGAATTACGAATATACTTTAATATGAGAAAAATCAAACGGCAAGAAAATGTGACGTAAGAAGGAAAAATATCTAATAGACAGTTTTAAGAATGATTGATTTGTTGTACAACTTAATTTTTAAAACTTAAAATTTCAAACTTGTAGATACAAAACTTTGCAAGCGTTTTAATGAGTGAATCAACGCCAAGTTCAACAATGTCCAATACATACTGCGCGACTTTTAAAATTCGGAAATGACTTTAAAAATTCGGAAATCCTATGCGAGCTTATTGGGACTTTCTCATTCACCCTAATTGATGGTCATTTTTATCTTCTTCTATGCATTAATCTAAGAAACAAACACACTTCAACCACCACTATATTGATAATAAACTAGGGATCTACTTCGATTGACAGAGTTAAATGATTCCCAGAGCGGATTGATAACATGGTAAGTATCACATAAGCAGTCTCTCCGAACACGACATTTCATCAGCATTGCAGATTCTTAGATTGACTGCTAATGATATTATAAGCAAATAGTAGAGGAGTGAGGCATCTAGCAATTATCGACCCAGTAAACCTCCGAAGCAGACAAAACGTCATAGGAGAGCTCTTCAGAGGATTGACCGTTCAGAATGCAAATCAACATTGTCTCAAATCACACGAATCCTATACGAGGTTATTGGGACTGATGGTAGCGTCAGTACAGAGCCTATACGAGGTTATTGGGACTGATCCTAATCCTATACGAGGTTATTGGGACTGATGTTAGCGTCAGTACAGCGCGCAGGTTGCTGCCCGGTATCAGTTACTATGCGGTTGAGCAGATACCCACAAGCAACTAATCACTTCAATTAATGCCACATTCCGATTATTATGTTATAACGAAGGCCGATCTTAGACTGTAGACCAATGAAAAACTGCTTTAGGATGAGGAATCACGATACACAGTCTACCAGGCTGATTGTTGTTTGTTTTTGGGTGTGGCACCTGCACGGGAGAGAGACACCTTCCGGACTGTATCGCACGAAAATAAAGTTGGGTGAAGGCAGCGTGATTTTATAGAGCTGTTTTTCGTTTCTTAACTTGGACCCGTTAGTCGTTTTGGAGAAATCCATGAATGCTGAGCTTGTAAAAACACAAATTCGCTGGTGGGCGGACTCGTACTTACCAGTGTTGGAAACGGGTCAAAAGTTTTGGACACGGACCCGGACGTCCCATAATTGGACTCAACCCAGACAAATCTGCTTTGAACTACACTGAAGAGCAATTGAATTAGAGATACTTGTCTAGTAACGTGTAGCACCATCTTTTGCCCTGATGACGGCGGCGATTCGTCTCGGCATGGACTCGACAAGACACCGAATCGTTGGGAAGCCATACGGATCCACGACCCCTGAAGAAGCTCCCACACTTCACGAAAATTTGATGGAGGGGGTCATCTCTCTCGATGGCAACCCAGATGTGCTCGATGGGATTGAGGTCAGGGGACCTAGCTGGCCAAGGAAGCGAGATCACGTCGGTGGAGTGTTCATCCAACCATTCGGATACAATTCGGGAGGTTAGATGAACACTCCATCGAATGTCTTGTCTTGTTGCAGGATGAGGTCCCCAGTGGGATGTTGAAATGGTCGTCCGGGATATACCGGTGACGTTAATCTGTGAGGGATGATGTCACACGTACCAGGGTTTCCATTTCAGTCCACGTAAACACTCCCCAGACGAGAATGCCACCCCTACCAGCTTGAAGAGTACCCGGCCGGCAAGAAGGATCCATCGCTTCATGTGGTTTGCGCCGTACTCGTATCCTGCCATCCGCATGTACCAACGTGAATCTAGACTCATCAGTCCAGGCAACATTTTTCCACATGTCTAGGGTCCAGTGGCGATGTTCGCGCGCATGCTAATCTTTGCACCCTGTGATATGCGGTCAGCAGCGGTACCCTCGTGGGACGATGGCTTCTGTACTCCATTGCGGGGAGATGGTTCTGAATGGTGTGGCTGCTAACACGTTTTTGTGCACCAGCGTTTAATTGCCGAGTGATTTCTAGCACTGTGGCCCGTCTATCCTCTGTTACAATGCGAGCTAGCCGACGGTGACCCCGCTCATCCACACTCTGTTGTGCACGGCAACAGAGTGTACTATTCGATGTACTCACGGTGTACCCGGGACACAATGGCTCGTAAAAATCCCAGTGCCTGCACGACTTCCGAGATGGAGTGACCCATTCGTCGGGCCCCGACAATTTGCCCACGATCAAATGCGCTTAGATCCTTCGTCTTACCCATAATGCGCCCGACTCTTACTGATTCCCGTCGCATCACTCCTTATATTGTCGGATCGCTGCATACGTCATGCCGTTTCCGTTTGCAGGGCCTCACACAGCGCCGCATTTGCATAACGCCAGCTGTTTCTAATTCAATTGCTTTTCAGTGTATAAATTCGAAACTCGATTTATAATTATACATAATTATATGTATATACACATGGCGTTCAAAAAGTCTATGCGCAATGGGTATTGTAGGTTATATGGTCGTAAATTAGTAGAAATCATAGAAATGTATACGGGAACGTATAATTTTCTCAGTTGCTTACAGAAAGTGTTGAAACTGTATGTCTTCACATAACCTAACTGTTTTACACATGTTTTCAAACACAACTGCGAGTGTCAAGAATTTCCTCCGCAGTAATGTTAAGGTTATTCCACTTAATTTTGATGTTGCAACACTGAAAATGTTTGAATTTCGTAAATTGTTGTATGTTTAATTTCAGATTTTGCTGTTTTTCGTAATAGCATATCAAGCTTCATAATATGTTTCACAGTAACACCAATTTTCAGCAGCTTCTGATGAGTTGAAAGTTCCTAAAATATGGATGTTCATTTCATCATAGCCCCACGGAAAGAAGGAACATTCATCAAATCAACATTAACGTTTTGGAAACTTGCAACTCATCACAAGCTTGTGAAAATTGGTGTCGCTGTGAAACATATTCTGGTTTCGCAATCAGATTTTGAGTTGGTTTCTTCAATCATCGTTTCGAATTTGACATAATGCACGTGATTTACAATTAGAAATTTGCTCTTTCTGTTTACTGTGTTAGACTTCTAAATTATTTCGTGTATTCTTTTGCTGCAGTTGCCGGTGGGTTTGTTTATGCTTCAGACCACCGCTCACTGTATGTTACCACACACTACAAATTGTTCCAAGCAATTTCTACGAGGAGATTTTGACAAGGTTTCTTCAACTATTCATTTCAATTTGACATAGCGCTCGCGATTTGCAATTCTAAATTTGATCTTGTTGTTTACCCTGTTAGCTTTCCGAAGTGTATGCTCTCCCGCAGTTGATGCGGATTTGTTTACTTTTCAGAAGACGGCGCTCCGTGCATTATTAATTGCTGTAAATAAACTACTGTTTGTGAAAATTGCAACACAATGAAGGAATGATAGTAATCACGTGAAACTTACAGGATATGCAGACCGGGGTAGGACATGCAAATGATTAGAAGTGCAGAGTCATTGTGCATGTCTGGGTCCAGTAGCGTCCTCTGGACATTCGAGTGAGGAGTATAAATACAGGGCTGTTTAGGATACACACCAGTAGCGTATCGCGGACAGCGAGTTGTAAAACGGTCTCCAGGATTCAACAATGCCTCGGCGACAACCAAATGCATAAAATCACTATACGACAGAGTTTGAATGGGGACGAATGATTGGTTTGCGTGAAGGTGCTTTTTCGTAACGCGGACGGGGCATAACACCACGACGGTGATTCGGGTGTGGCGGCAGTGGACCAAGGCGAACCAGTTGCATCGACAATCCGGCAGTGGACCAAGAAATGTGACGACACCGCGGGATGACCGACACCTCATCCGCATGGCAGTGACGAATATTTTCGCAACTTCACAAGTGTTAACACAACAGTGGAGCACTGCAACACTTGTGGCATTGCCTGACTCTACAGTTCGACGCCGTCTGCTGCAGAGAGGACTGGTTTCACACATAATACACTACTGGCCACCCAAAATGCAACACCTAGAAGGAAGCATCCGATTGGCCTGAAAATGCAGTATGCATCGCCCGCGAGAGGACATGCAAACGATTAGCATTGCAGGGCATATGCAAATCATGTGCTTCCGGCAAGCCACCGGGAAGCAGTATAAGAAGGGTGCACAGAAGGCGGGGTGTAAGTAGTGGAAGTGTGTTGTGCTGCCGGACTTGTGCGTGGAAAGCTTCCTAATGCCTCATCGCAGAATACGGCAGTCATTCTAGCACGTTTCGAAGTTCGACAGAGGACGAATAGTGGCTCATCGCGACAGCTGTTTATTGTACCAAGACATCGGCGCCCGTGTGGAACGACATCCAGCCACAGTGAGGCGAGTATGGGTTCGGTGGGTGCAGAATGGACGGAGGAACCGACGTGAGCGATTGCCGCAGCCGCGGCACACCACCGAACAAGAGGACCGGCATGTTGTGCGGCGGGAATTGACGGCTCGCACCGCCACATCACGAACGTTAGCGCAGGAATTAGGGTATGTTGCGCAACAACCTGTGTCAGTACGTACCGTTCGACGTCGTCTGCAGGAGCGGGGACTTGTCGCACGTCGTCCATTGCTCCGATTACCATTGATGTTACACCACCGGCGAGTGCGGCGGCAGTGGGCCGTTGAACGCCGCACCTGGACTACGGAATGGCAGGACATTGTCTTCTCCGACGAGTCCCGCTTCTGCCTGCAACACCACAGTAGTAGGATCCGCGTGTAGCGGCACTGCGGCGAGAGACTGTGCGATGCCTTCGTTATGCACCACCATACCGGTCCGTCGCCTGGCGTTATGGTTTGGGGCGAAATTGGATATGACAACCGGATCCCACTGGTACGCATCGCCGGTACACTCAACAGCCACCGCTATATTTCCGACGTTTTGGAGCCTGTAGTCCTCTCTTACCTGGAGGACCTGCCATCGGCCACGTTTCAACAGGACAATGCGCGCCCGCACGTGGCACGCATCGTGCAACAATTCTTCACGGCCCATCAGGTGTCACTGCTTCCGTGGCCCGCCTGTTCTCCCGATATGTCGCCCATCGAACACGCCTGGTCGCTGATCGGCAACCGAGTGGCCCGGTAAGCACCACCCGCAGCTATGCCTGAGGATCTGTGGCAACGCGTGAAAGCAGCCTGGACCGACATACCCCAAGCCCACATCCAAAGCCTCTTTCGTTCGATGCCGCGGCGTGTAGCGGCCGTTAGTGCCAGCCATGGGGACCACACGGACTATTGATGTCTGCGTATTCCGCAAGTCGCAGGGGCCTTTAAGCTCAATCGTTTCCTCTTTGTATGTGTTGTTGTGTGTCCAGTAAATCTGGCTTTGCTATCTCGTGTTGTTCTTGGTGTTGCATTTTGGGTGGCCAGCAGTGTAGATGAAAACGGGTCACTGGTCAACGGGTTGACAATTTCTTGCGGGTCAACGGGTTGACAATTTCTTGCGGGTCAAACGGGTCGCATCGAGATAGTCCCGACCTGGTTTTGTTCCCGTTTTATTTTTGAAAAGAGAAAAATATATTCCAAAGAAAAATGAGTTGTGGAATTCTGTAGTCGATACTGGTGCCCACGGAGTGAATAGTGATTTGCCATGCAAAAATATTGTAGTCTCTTTCTTAAAGCAACGAAGATTCCCACCGACCTAAGTCAGACAGACCGACACTATATCATAAAGAGATACTTCCTTTGCGTTCTTTTTCAGTGCGATTGTCCAGGGCAAGATACAGGCAAACGCCATTCGCCTGCTTCTCAGCTAATTCACTCTCTCTGTGCGAAGTTCACTGTATGACTAAGAGAGACTTTTCACATCGTATCTTTTACATATAGCATTCAGAGGTTTTCGATTGATGTGCTAACATCTCGTTCCCATGACATGCAATGTCGAAATTAACTCCTTATTTGTTAATATGGATCGATTTAATATTAAGGAGGTTAGATAGGCGTCGAGGCCAACAAATACGTGCTTGTTGGAAACGACAAGGCGAAGAGTTAATGCTAGAAATTTTTTCGTCTCATTGAGGAACCGGTGAATAATTCTGTGTTGTTAGGTCTTGCTTGTTGTTCAAAATGTGGAAAGTGTATAATTAGAAAGAAAGGTGTCGATGGTGTAATAAAAGATTATGGAACCAAAAATCTAACGGTCCTTATGAAAGTATGCGCACCTCCATCGAAGCGTGGAACGAGTGAACAATCTAAATACATTAAAAAAATGCATTTGTGCAATTGTAAATAATGATTCCAATTTGTAATAAACTCCATGGTGATGGTCACAGTCAGCCATTACTTCTGGATTACGCAAAATAGTGGCACTAGAAATGGCACAAAAATTTATTTAGCAAGTAACCAAATTTTATTATTAAAAAACGACTTCAGTTATTAAATATCAAGCAGTTATTGAGGTGAATATATATATTACGTTTATATTTATATATGTATAAATTGAGTTTCGAATTTGTAGTTCAAAGCAGATTTTTCCGGGTCAGGTCCGAAATTTTTGACCCGTTTCCAATTTTGGCACTCATCCCTTTGCGGCGGATTCCTTTGACCCGGAACCATGGACGCCTTAGGCTTGAAAGGGGTTTTCAATACGGACAATGGATTGCTGATTGGTAATATATCGTGCTTTCAGACGAGTCCCAATTCAACTTGCACTACTATGATGGCCGTGATGAGCGCCTTCTTCCAGCAGAAGAAGGTGCTCATGTGTACCATTCACGATCCCGGCTGCTACGACTTGAGGGCGATTTCAACAGCGACCACTACATCGGGGAATTTGTACAGGTAGAAGTCATATCCTTCCTTCAAAACTCTCCTGGAGCTATATTATAGCAAGACAATGCCCGATCTAATGTTTCCAGGAATGTTCAAGCCCTCTTTGCAGCACAGCAGATATCGCTTCTTCCCTGACCTGCACGTTCGCCAAATATGTCGCCTAGTGAACATGTATGGGATATGGTAACTCGGCAACTGTCCCATTAAAGTCCTCCAGCAGTCCTTACCAATGATCTGAAGACTCTCATACATGCCGCCTAGTAAGCAATTACCCAAGACACCATCCAACACCTTTTCGACTCAATGCCACGCCGTCTATAAGTCCTTATTGCAGCTCGCGGAGGCTTCACAAGACACTGATTTTTGCAGATAAAAATTCTTGTATTGTTCTGAAAATTGAATCACTTACGTACAGTCATCAGTAACGTGTGGTGTAAATTTCATTCGAATCGCATGGTTCTTTCTTGGTGTTGCAATTTTCACAGACAGTGGTGTAGTTCCAAGCTATATTCCCAAGAAGATTTTAACTAGATTTCTTCAATCGTTGTTTGGAATTTTACAAAATGCGCGCTATTTGAAATTTGATTTTGCTGTTTACCCGGAGAAGATTTATAGAGAAGCCAACAAAGCCCAGGCGCGAGGCTCTGCAATGCTGGTGGGCCTCAAAAATAATGACTTACACTGAAGTGCCAGAAAAACTGGTACACCAGTCTAATACTTGGTAGGTCGCCCACGAGAGCGCAGGACTACAGAAATACGACGGGTTATGGACTCCACTAGCTTCTGGAAATACCTTGTAGGCAATGCACACCATACTTCCTGCAGAGCGTTCCACAATTTGGGGTGTATTAGGAGGTCTCGGATTCCTGTGTTCGATAGCGCGTTGCATGGCACCCCAAATGTGTTCTATCACATTCAGATCTGGGGACTTGAATGGGAATGGCAACACCCCAAACTCAGATGAATGCTCCTCTGACCATAATGTGGCGTCCCGACACTTGTGTGGAGGTGCATTGTTCTGTTGGAACAGGCCCAACCCATCAGCATGAATGCAGGACATGAACGGGTGTACCTCGTCAGAAAGGATGCGCACATAGCGTTGGCCGGTCACAGACGTTTTTAGACGTACCAGGTATCCCAGCGAAGTCCAGCTAAACACACCCCATACCATTACGGACACCCCACCAGCCGCTAGAGTTCCCTGTTGACAGGCGGGATCCATGAGTTCATGGGGTTTGCGCCACACACGAATTCTTCCGTCTGGCCGATATAGTTGGAAACGCGACTCGTCAGACCAGGCTACTTGTTTCCAGTCATCAAGTGTCCGGTAGCGGTATTGCCGTGCCCAAGTGAGGCGCATAGCTCTGAGTCGTGCACCCATCAAGGGGACTCGAGTTGGGCGTCTGCTCCCAAAGCCCATATAGTGCAGGTACGTTGCACAGTCCGGACGTTGATGCTTGTCGAGGCTCCAGCATTGAATTCCGATGATACCTGCGAGAGTGTTGCACGCCTATCGAGTGAAACGATTCTTGACAGCCGACGGTGGTCACGTTCACCCAATGTCTTTTTACGGCCACACTGGTATCGTAGGTTGGAGGTTTTGCCGGAATTTTTGTAGTCACGGTACACCCTTCCAACGGTTGTCCGTGAAAATCCGAACTTCGTTTCTACCTCCGAAATACTGTGGCCCATCTTACGAGCGCCAACTATTACACCGCGTTGAAAATCGCTTAAATCGTTATTACTTGTCATTCTCATGCCGAAAACAGCTCTGACAGCTAGCAAGGATGTCTATCGCTTTATATACGCACTGGCGGACGTGATCGAGTACGCGCATAGGGAACGTTGCTATGTATTTTGCATAAGATCGTCTGTACCAGTTTTTCTGGCACTTCAGTGTATTTATATATTTTTATTTTGTTTCTAAAAAAAGAGAAAAGTCATAGGGTGAGCGATAAATTTGCTGTTCTGGGAATATTCGGTTGGCATAATTTAGCGTGAAATTGAAGTACGTCATCTACAAGTAAGAATTTACTACCTTAAATTCAGGCACACTAAATAATGTTTTGAAAGTATTATTACTAAATTCTACACTACAACTGAGCTTAGAAATTTGTGTGTTATTTCTGGTCAATTTTCTTTTAATGCAATAAACATTTAGCTCTTTAGTTCGGTGTTTGATATGATCATCTTTCCCTTTAAAACGAAAATTTTGCTGAAACTCACTTATTAACGTGGAAAGAGCGATGATTTCTGTTTGATGTTCCTGATCCACGTCGAGGGTTTGAATTAATTATCCATTCGCTTCCTAGTTATTTGTTCAGCTGCTGCATTCTATAATCACCAGCATTGTGCGGGGCTCATAAAGCAACCTGCCATGTAGTTTGGCAGTTAATCACATGCGAGTTTGGAGAATTCGAGGCCGCTGTGGTGCAGTGGTAGCACGTCCGGCGCGTAACTGGAAGTCCTGGGTTCTATTCCCGGTGGCGGACGATGAAAAGTTTTCTGAAACTCACTTATTAACTTGGAAAGAGCGATGATTTCTGCTTGATTTCCCTTAAAAATCCTTTTCACCCTAATAAGTTTAGTTAAAGTGGTAATCACATTACTGTTATTATACGAGTAAAATGTCATTAGAAAAGGTGTTGTACGAGGACAGCAATAGATTTCTTCCATGTTTGGACTGTCTGTAAGGGAACTAACTGTTAATGGGGTGGAATCTGAGATATGCGACAACAGATACACATCGCATGTAACATGAATGTCAATTACAGCAGTACCATAAACTAACCTTACGTAATGTGTTAAAATATTGTGATTCAGTGGTCATCTTTATAAAAATTCCGACTCTTCATCCTTAACAAAAGGCTTTCCACTTTTTAACTTCAGCCATTTCCTCCTCATCAGGGTATCACAAAAGCCCTCAATATTAACCCTTTAAGTGGCTAATTTATCTGGACCAAATACTGCCCATACTTTTCTGCGCTTCCCAAACCCATATGCCTTCATACAGGTCTTGATTTACAATGCTGCGGCAAAATGATTCCTTTCATCTTTTCATCTGAGAAGTACCAGCCCCAAACCTGTTCACTGGTCGTAAATTCTCTCTCTCTAGAGGTCTCTCTGTCTCTGCCTCTCTCTGTCACTGCATCTCTCCGTCTCTCTGTTTCTCTCTCTCTCTCTTTATCTCTCTGTCTCTCACTCTATCTGACTCTGTCTCTCTCCTCCTCTCTCTCTGTCTCTCTCCCCCTGTCTCTGCCTCTCTCTATCACTGTATCTCTCCGTCTCTCTGTTTCTCTCTCTCTTTATCTCGCTGTCTCTTTCTACCTCTCTCTGTCATTCCTCTATTTGACTCTCTCACCCCCCCACCTTCTCTCTCTCTGTCCTTTTCTCTATCTGTCTCTCTTTCGCTTTCTCTCTCTCGGTCTCTCTGTTCTAATACCTTATTATCTGCTTCATGATTGAAGTCCCGATGAGGAACGGCTAGTATCTTTGGCGCGGACATCATGCCATTGGGTAGAAACAAGTGATTCAAAATGCAACGCCCTCTTTTTTAGCACGGCTTTTGTAAAAAAATATCGTGCTTATGTTATCGGTTTGTCCGTCCGTCCGTCTGTACCCACGATATCTCAGCAACTATTAGTCCGATTTGAAAAATACTTTTTGCATTGGGAAGCTGAAAATATGCGAATGATGATCCTTTATTATTATTTTTTTCTACGATGTACAATTTTGCCGCTAGAGGGCGCAAATGCAGATGATGTCGAATTCAAAAATACGTTTTAATCCACATATTTGCTTCTAAACATCCGATTGAAAAAATCTTTTGTATTTCGATTCCATTTATGTCGAAGAGTATTTTAAGATATAGCTACTATTTCAAAATACACATAGATTTTCCGCTAGGGGGCGTAAAAGTAAATTACATTTTTCCCGATACCTCTTCTTCTAAAACTCCAATTTGAAAAATGTTTTCTTCAGTGGATACACCTCCTGATGGAAAATGTTTTGCATATAATTTCAAATTTTTGGTAAATAATACTTTGGCCACCAGTGTTAATTTTTGCTTCTGATATATTTACCATAAAATCTGAGCTTCTAAAATATGGATTGAAAAAATTCTTTCGTGGACTGATGCCACTCACATCGATAAATCTTCTCGGAATATTTTCTTCTTAAAATATTCCGCAGTTTCTCCGTCAGAGGGCGTAGATGTATATTCTTATTTTCGTCAATATCTCTACTTCAAGAAGTCCGATTTGAAAAATTTCTTCTTTGTTGGATAGTGTTTTCAGTGTGACATGGTTTTCATATAATTTCAAAATTTTCAAGTAATTCATAGGCTTTCCTCTAGGGGGCGTAGAGGTAAATTGCGTTTCCCCCTATATCTCTGCTTCTAAATATCCGATTTAAAAAAATATTTCTGCATCGGATACAGCTCCTGGTGGGATATCGTTTCCACATAATTTCTAATTTTTGTAAAAAAAATGGTTTGGCCACCAGGGGGCATAAGTGTTAATTTCTGCTAATGATGTATTTGTAGCAAAATCTGGGCTCCTGAAAATTCGACTAAATTTTTTTTCTTGGACCGATACCGCTCAAATGGAAAATCTTTTTGAGAATACTTTCTTCCTAAAATAATGCATGGTTTTCCCACAAGGGGACGCAAAGTCACATCTTATTTTTGTCGATATCTCTGTTTCTAAAAATTCGATTTGAAAAATTATTTCTGTGTTGGAGAGCGTTTCCGGTGCGAAATGTTTCTCATATAAATTCATGTTTTTCTTAACACACAAGTCTGCAACTAGAGGGTGTAAGCTCACGATTGCGTTTACAGCAATATCTGAGGTATTAAAAACCGGATTGAAAAACTTCTTTCTTCCGTCAGATACTATTGTTTTCCATACCGGCTCCATTGACTTTGAATAGGTTTGACAAATTTAATTTGCATCAGAACGGATTCAAAAGACGTGCTTATTACACCCGAAAATTCGGTGTTACCTTTCTTGTTATACACTAGTGGGAGACAGTAATATCACTCGTTTCAGCCTCGTTCAGTCCACTTGTTAGACAGCGAATTTATTCATTCGAGCTGATATCAATACATTTTGCTAACCCCGAGTTAATTCGTTACAGTCGGTTAAGGGATTAAAAATTGTCTGGAGAGCTATAATAGTTTTTGAGTTACGGTGACGACAGACCACACACACGCACACATAGAGACACCACTATGAAAATAATCAAATCATGTTCAGGGAAGGCCAAAATGGATATTTCTGTTGAAATGTGGAAGTCAGTTTGTTTTTAGGATTAGTAATCCTTTTTTATACATTAGTGGGAGAGAGAAAAATGCGCGGATTATATTTTAAGGATGCCCGGCAGAGCGGGGGTGGGGAGGACCGACGCAGTCCGTAGGGCCCCGGTAAACCTAAATCCGCCACTGCTGTTTACTGTGTTAGAATTTCAATGTGTTGCGTGTATCGTTCACCACAGTTGCCGGAGGGTTTGTTTATATTTAATACCGCGGCTCTCCGTGTGTTAATACCCGCAGTAAGTTCCACTACTGAAACAAAATAGTTCCGCTATTATTTTAGGAAAGAAATATTAAAATGCAAATTGAAAGCAAGAAATGAAATGTGAGATGAATGTGAATTTCATTGCATTTCATTTTTTTCATTGCTATTCCTCCGTTCACGCATTCTCGCACATCATCTTAAGGATTTATTTATTTTATCGGGATGAAATCTGGATCACCCAGGAAATTACAATGGAACACGAATGTCTATCAAGAAACTCATGTCAAATGTCGTCAGAGATACTGTCATGAATGGCCATGCTGCAGGAGTCCACGATTTTATTTCACGCATTCCAATCGTTCCAACTGACCTATCATTTTAGTTTAAAAGCCTAGAATTTTCTGTTGTCGTTAGTTTTGCTATGAGTATCAACAAGAAAAAAGTCCGATCGTTGAAAGTTGTTGGACTCAAGATACAAAAATTATGCTTTTCCCATGGCCAGCTCTATGTTGGTTGCTCCCCGGTTGATAAAAATAAAAACCTCTTCATCGTGGTTCCCAATAAAAAAACACTCAACGTCGTTGACACAGAGACTCTTCAAAGATAAATTTATTACACTGTTTACGTTTCAGACATTTCAAACGTGATCAGATATTTTACTTTAGAAAAATGTTCCCGTTTCAGATATTTCAAATTTCCTGTATTCACAGTCAATGAAGAAATACTGATCATTTGCGCCGGCACAACTAATGATATCGTTCGTTTTTCTTCAAATCCTTTTCTTTTCATTACTAGAACACATTTCATTTAAATGTTTTCGTGTAATATATCATATTCATAATACCTATACAATAGGCTACGTCTATCCTTAACCATAGCCCACTAGAAAGAAGTGGCTCTGAAACGATTTAGTCATGCGACCAAAAGAGTCTTAGCTGCTCTGTTCTGAACTGCAAGTAAAGTCGTGAACATCATTGGTCCGTTAGTGTGCTGCTGTAAAGTTGTTCATATTTTATTGTTTTTATTTATTATTGTGATTTTTTTTCAAAGAAAAACGAATTAACACTCGTAATAACATATAATGGTCATTTACCACTGCTACAGAAGAAAATGTTAGAGCGTTTTTGAAAAAAAGAACAGTATAATAAACTTCTGCCGGCTGGTTTCTAATATTTTACAGATATACATATGAGATTTCTTTTCTAAGTAATATAACGTGCAAAACTTAGTTATTTATATATGCATTGAAAACATAATTTGTTATGCATATGTTTTGTTGGTAAAAATTTCTCAGTTGTTTAACGGTTTAGCATTTCTGTAAAATGCGTACATCTTACAGAAATGGTTTTTGAATTGCTTTTGTTTTCCTTATTGGTAGAGTTACTAAGTGCTATAAGTTCAAATGACAAAAGTCCGCCCTTACAAAAAATAACGACAGTAGAGAAAACTCAAAAAACATGTTCAAGTCAAGCAAAAGAAATGCGAAAAGTACTTGCAAGTCTTCTTCCTTGAGTAATCCATGAATAAGGAACACTGACACCGCACACCGGTAATGTTAACATTATGGGTATAGGCCAGAACCAAAAATACCCTCGCCGGGACCTCCAGAATGACGGCGCAACAAAGTCCTTCAACAAAACATTTGAAGGAAATTGAAAAAAGTTCCGCAAAAATCCAACGGGAGCGAAACAAAAATAGTAAACAAGCCTCCATCTTGGAATCGATGCAGACATCCAAATGCAAGAAAAAACATTAAAATATTCCCATTTCGTGCCACAACTTCTTAAGTTATTTGTCAACGAAACGACAGCACATTTCATTTATTTTGTGCGGAAAATTTCAAAGTTTCCATCAGCTGGAATTCTGAGCGAAAACTTCGCAAATATGTGGCGTTCTGGTAGGGTATCGTCCCGAGGTCACTAACCGTTGTTATGTACTGCCTTAAAATGGATAGATTATTAGTTTAAAGTAATATTAAAATTAGTTAAATTTAATTTGGGAATTTATTTTATTACAGGTAAATTTTAAGTATATTTCTTATGGTAACACTCACGTGCTGGCGTTCCGGAAGTACGATTGTGTAATTTATATTCTTCAAATGTGTTTTTGTTGGAAGTTAAAATTGTTGATTATATATTTTTTCTTTGCCATGTAAATATTATTTACGTTGTGTGTCGTAAAAGAGTTCTGGGGTGAGGTTATGTAAATGAGTGATGCGATAACGTCTGTTGAAGGCGAGATGGGAAGTCGTCGGGGTCCGAGGCTTCTTTCACTATTTACACTGCCGGAAAGTGGAAAAAGAACACCAAGAAGGAATTGGCGGACGATCATGAAATTTACATATGTTAATGGGGTCGAGTTAACGTAGGTGTGATGTTAATTTCGGGACCAACCGGCGAGCGCTTACGCCACAGCACGGCATAATATGCAAATTATCGTTGGTGGTATTTAAGGAGTACGGCGAAGTGAATGTAATCAGTCGTCAGCGTACGGACACGTGCGAACACCCTGAAGAAGCTGCAATACCTGGACATGGAAGACGTGGACGATTTCAGCAGTTATCGGACTTTGAGCGAGGTCGTCTAGTCGGACACCGCGAGGCCGGGTGGTCGTATCGTCGTATTGTGGAGCGAATTCGACGGGAAGTATCGGTGGTGGTACGATGGTGGCGTAGATGGTCCGAGGAACATTCCCACACGAGAAGACGTGGAACCGGGAGTCACAGACGGACTGATGAGCATACCGATCGACGCATAAGAAGAGCGGCGTTGTCAAGCAGAACATCCAGTGCGACCCAAATCCGAGCTGCCATTGCACCTAAGGTGAATGTGGGAACAATCCGCAGCCGTCTACTGGATGCATGACTACGTGCACGTGTACCTCTGGCATGTGTAGCTCTGACTCCAGCCCGCAGTCAGGAACGGCTGCAGTGGTGTCGCCAACGTCTGCACTGGAGAACGCAATGGCGAACTGTCGTGCTCAGCGATGAAAGCAGATTCTGCTTGGGAGCCTCCGATGGCCGTATGCGTGTTCGCAGACGCACATGAGAGCGTCTCCACCCTTCTTACATCCGCCAGCGACACACAGGGCTTACACATGGTCTCCTGGTGTGAGGAGCGATCAGCTACCACTCCCCTACCACTAGTGCTTTGACCGGGTACGTTAAACAGCACCTCCTACATCAACAACATCATTCACCCCGTTGTTGCGCCATTTGTAAGGTCGGTCCATCGTGGTGTTTTCCAGCAAGATAACGCACGCCCACACACGGCACGTGCAACGCTACATGCACTTCAGGGTGTGAGACAACTTTCATGGCCTGCACGTTCACCAGATTTGTCCCCCATTGAGCACGTATAGGATTTTATGGGGCAACGACTTATCCGGTCTCCACGGCCAGCCACGACCATCCCCAATTTACGCGTCCCGGTTGAGGATGCTTGGAACTCAATACCCCAAAGTTACATCCAACATCTGTACGATAGACTCCATGCCAGAATTTTTTTTTTTTTATTGGAGGTTTAACGACCACCGTGAGCAACTCAATGGGCTATAAGCAGTCGCCCGTCCCTAACTTAGGGTCACTGGTTCCAGGGAAGGGAGAGAGCCAGTGCCGTAAGACAAACACAACATCCATGCCTCACCGGGATTCGAACCCGGACCCCTTACGGACGAATGATCAGAGGCCAACGCTTTAGACCACTGCGCCACCGGGGCGGCCGCCAGAATTGCACAGTGTGATGCAGTTCATGACGGTTCAACCTCGTACTAACCATGTTACATGGAAATGCTATTTTTCAGTTTGCCAGCAAATACAGCTGTATTTTGCCATAATGTTTTGATCACGTTATTCTCTGTATTCCGATATTATGCTGTATAAATTTCGTTGGTATCAGACGTCTCCTTCTTTGTGTCCTTCTTTCACTTTCCGCCAGTGTATATCGACTTCCACGGATCTTGGACGCTTGGTTACTACGGTCTGGGAGCTGTTGCCGTAAAGTTGTTTCTGCTGGATGACTTCTTGAGAGTCATTTCGCCGTAAAGCCTTACAGGTTCATCGATTGGATACCTACTGCGTCTTGTTGAATTACATAGGGATATTCTATTATTGGCGACTTCAAGGAGGGAACGTGGCTCCTGAGGTGTTATATATAAATGAGACTGAGTACCTGGATGAGACTGTGTACCTTGATAAGATTTGAGTTACGTTCTTGCCGAGAAACTGTGTTCTGGGAACTTTGACTGTACCGTTGTTCTTGCTGGATGGCGTCCTGGTGTTTATTTAGCTGATAGGACCTGGAGGTAAATCTATGGAATATCTGCTGCGTTATACTGACCTTACTTAGGTGTTCTTCTAATTGGAACTGATTCTTGATATATTGTGCCTGGATTCGGTGCGGGTTAATTCTGCTGCATGGAATTGTATTAAAAAGAGGTTCCTGTGAAGGGATTTCCCAGATTGCAGTGCATAAGTTATGATTCATTTTCATTTCAATAATCCTTAATAGTTTACTGACAGAGGATATTGAGTACGGTTAGAGAAATTTAGGGTAGGATAGTAATTGGAAAGCTGAGCATTCGTAAAAGTAATATTTTCGTTGGTTATTGTTAAATTCTATTGCTGCATAACTTGAAAGTGAGAACTTGATAATATGTTCTAAATACTAAATGTTTACCGAATTTGGGTTTGTTGGATAATTTGTGCAATTGTGAAATTGTGTACAAAGTGCTACTAATAATTCGATAGATGGTGAAAGATGTGAAGAGTTTGCTTAGTTCTGCAAGAATGTGTAAAATTTGCCTAATTTAACTATTGAAGTATTTCGACTTACTTTTGGTTACATAAAGAGTTTCAAATTGGATTTCTGTGTATGAATACTTTTTGAGTTGGTTACCTGAAGAGCCTGTCTAACCGCATCTTACGTCCTAGCCTGATTCGAACCCAAACGAATAGGTAAAACTGAGATATTAGCCGGGCAATAGGACCTCATTCAGAGGAGAGGGGGTGGTGTCTAGGAGCGTTGCAAATAATTTGTCAGTTTCGTTTAAACATTAGCATTTCCATCATTTTGTGTAAAACTTTAAAAGTAATTTGTGAACTAAATATTTGCACATTTTATTCATATTGCAACACAGCCTTCGAAATTTCCATCAGCGCACGTTTTATGAAATTCTCCCGCTACTGTGTCACCCTTTCGATTCAGCCCATCAGCACATTACTGATAGCTAAGAGGACGCACACACGGTAGCTGGGAGTTGGGACTCAGTTGGTCACATGACCTCAGTGACAGCCGTTCGTTTCAGGGCCTCTTCTTTCCAGTGGGCTATGATCCCTAACGCTCTGACGTCCTTCAGTGCTTGCAGCGAAATCTGCTTTTATTCGGTGGCCGAAATCGGAGTTTAGCTCACCGCTATCGCACGATACGTGAAATGAAGGAGAAATACCAGAAAATAAAATATAGTTCAAACGACTTCATCTGTTGCCACACGTACGTGCTGGAACAACTGTCTACGACGTTTGTTCTGTTACGTAGGTGTTATGTAATGTTTTATTTCATTTTATTTGCATTGCAGAGTAATTTCGTGAAAAGCGATGAAATTGCAGAGTAGGAATCAGCGTTATTTTATTTTATAAACAAGTTTGTAAAATCATGCAATGCATTGATTATAATACGCTTTCCAACATACCAGAAATCATTACTCAAGTTATCACTCAAGTTATGAGAATAATGGCTGTGGAATAAATATCGGTCCTATGCCCTGACCCTTGATCCCATATCGATGATATTCAACAGAACCGGTTCGGTATACCTCCGAAATAACATGATAAAGTTTTGTCGCAATCGAAGTATTTTTTAAGAGCTATGGAATAGATCCCGCTCCTGTGTCCTAACCTTTGACCCCAATTCGCCATTTTCAATAGAATTCGTCCCCAGGCAGGCCCCTACAACATACTAACATTTCATCCAAATCGAAGCATTTTTACGCAAGTTATGACGCATAGTGACGATGGAAGTGATTCCGCTCCAATGTCCTGACCTTTGACCCCATTTCGCCTATTTTCAATTAGGTTTGTGGCCAGGTGGTCCCCTACTACATACTAAAATGTCATCGAAATCGAACCTTTTTTACGTTAGTTATGACGCATAACAGCAGTCGAATGGATCCCGCTCCTATGCACTGACCTTTTATCCCATTTCGTTCACTTTAAATAAGGTTTCTTCCCAGGTGATACCTTACCAGATACTAACATTTCATCGAAGTCGAACGATTGTTACGCGAGTTATCGCGCGGACGGACATACGCACACAACGCGTGACGTAATGAAGCAGATGGGAATCCTGACCATCTGCATGCAAGAGTATGACGTCATAAAACTTTAATAGGATCCACACACAACGCGTGACGTAATGAGACAGATGGCGTGAGCGCGCGCCAACATTCTCAAACGCGAGATTGTGACGTCATAAGATTTCTAAGCTTTGGAAACATAAATGGAACGACGCTATGGCACTAAAAACGTTATAATTCGGGGTGGTTATTTAACCCACTAAACGAATTCTCCTAAAGTCGAGATCAAGCTAAATCGATTTCTAGTACCAGGAAACGGTAGGTTAACGACTTTCATAAAAATTCTAAAATAAAATGTACATACATACATACATGAATTGTTACTTTAAGGTGGACGTCAAATAATTTCGCTTCCTATACTTCCAATGGAAAAACGTTTGTACACATTTTCTTCACAATTAATGCGTTCCCAAGAATGAAAATTTGAACATCGATTAAAATAGCTTCATTTCATAACTTGGAAAACTTAATATTTTCTAAACCATAACCGTAATTACGCACTCCAACACTTATTTGTCCACTGACGTCATCAAAGTACAGGTCGCGCCATCTTTTTTCTGGTTTCAACACCACCAAAGGAAACGTTATTGTTTTTTAATATCATCATCATCATCATTGTCAACCATTATCAATCCACTGCTGGACGAAGGTCTCCCCAAGTTTCCTCCACAACGGTCTGTCTTGTGCCAGTCTCCTCCATGTCACCCCTGCATACTTTCGAATTTCATCCACCCATCTCCCATGTGGTCTTCTTCTGGGTCTTTTCCTGTCCCTTGGAATCCAATCTAAAATTTCGGCTGTCCATCGATGATCTGTCCTTCTGGCAGTATGTCCAGCCCATTGCCATTTCAGGGATTTAACTCTGATCATGATGTCTTCCACTCTTGTCATTTTTCGGATCCACGAGTTCCTCTTCTTATCTCTCCTGGTTACACCAAGTATGCACCTCTCCATGCTGCTTTGAGTTGTCTGCAGCCTTTGTATGTCTCTTTTAGTTAAGGTCCACGTCTCTGCACCATACGTAAGCACTGGAAGGATGCATTGATCAAACACTTTTCTTTTAAGACATAATGGCATATTGCTCTTGAAAATTATGCTGTTTCTTCCAAAAGCTCTCCAGGCAAGTTTTGTACGCCGATTAATTTCTTCATCAATGTGACCCTCACTTGATATCTGCTGTCCAAGATAAACGTACGTGTCTGTTATCTCCAGCTTTTCTTCATCAATCGATAAATCTTCATTTCTTGTAAAAGCATTGAACATCACTTTTGTCTTCTGAAAGTTCATTTTTAATCCCACTTCTTTACTCTTGTCAGCAAGTTCCTGGATCATACTCTGCAGCTCTGATGGACTAGTTGCAAAAATGACTACGTCATCAGCAAAACGAAGGTGGGTTAGATAATCTCCATTAATCTTTATCCCCTTGTTTTCCCAGCTCAGTGACTGAAAAACACCCTCCAATGTGGCATTAAAGAGCTTCGGAGATATGGTGTCACCTTGTCTCACTCCCTTTCCAATTTTTATGTGTGTTGTATTTTCAAACAGCCTAATCTTTGCACTTGCATTTTCATAGATGTTATTAATAATATTAATGTATGCATCTTCAATACCGCAGGTTTTCAGAGCCATTGTAACTGCTGATGCTTTCACCGAATCAAAGGCTTTTTCATAATCGATAAAAGCCATGCACAATGGAAGTTCATATTCCCTCGCTCTTTCAATTAGTTCTCTCAGCTCATGGATATGATCTATTGTGCTGTAGCCACTCCTGAATCCAGCTTGTTCTCTCGGTTGAGCCATGTCCAGTGTTACCTTCAAGCGGTGTGAGAGAACTTTAGTGAAGATTTTATAAACTACTGATAGGAGGCTGATAGGTCTGTAGTTTCCGAGATCCTCAATGTCACCTTTCTTATGTAGCAGGATCATTGTAGCGGTGTTCCAATCCTCAGGAATCTTTCCTTCATTAAGGCATCGAGTGAAAATTTGGGCGAGTACTGTTTCGATTTCTCCACTTGCTTCTTGTATGATGTCTACAGTAATTCCATCTTCTCCTGGAGCTTTTCCCCGCTTCATGTTCTTGATTGCATGTGCAACTTCTGCTGGAAGGACTGGAGGAACTCTGGTACTGGTATCTTTCATGATGTCTGGAGTGCATGTATCATCCCTTTCATATAATTTGGAGTAGAAATCTTTCACTCTTGTCAAAATTTCGCCTCTATTTCTTGTTACAGAACCATCTTCTTTTCTCAGTGCCATAATCTGTTTTCTTCCCTTACTGAGATGTCCCTTTGCTATCTTTAGGCTTTGGTTGTTTTCAATTGCTTTCCTCACTAGTTCACAGTTGAATTTTCTTACGTCTTCAGTGATACTTTTTCGTACTGTCTTGCATAGCTCTATATATTCCACTTTGAAAGTCACATCTTCTTTAGTTGTCCTCATCTCTCTTCTTTTTTGCATCAACATTTTCGTTTTCCTGATAATTTATTTACATACAACTTGTTCTTAGACCCAGCTAATTTTGTTGCTGTTTCCATAAGAGCTTTGGTTACTTTTCTGTTAATTTCAGAGATGTCCACTTCTTCCGATGTTAGGCCTTCTAAAGCAGAGAACCTGTTCTTCAGTTCCAACTTGAAGGTATTATGGTGTTTTTAAGGTTGGTTATGTCAATAGATTTTGTTTGTCTTATGAGCTTGCCACGTTCAAGTTTAGTGTTGAGGTGCATCTTACATCTCACCAATCTATGGTCACTACCTTTTTAATATATGTATGCTTATGTTTAATATATGTATGCTTATGTTTTAGAAAATGTTAAGTATTTCAAGTTATAGTATGAAGTTATTTTAATCGATGTTCAAATTTCCATCCTTGGGAACACACTAATTGTGAAGGAAATGTGTACAAAAGGTTTTCCATTGGAAATATAGGAAGCAAAATTACTTGATGTCCACCTTAATAGTGTGCGATAAGGGCGATGGAATGGATCCCGATCCTATGTCCTGACCTTTGACTGCATTTCTCCTATTTTCAATAGGGTTCCTCTCCAGGTGGTCCTCTACCACATACTAAAATTTCATCGAAATCGATCCATTTTAACGCACCTTATGACGCATATGTACAATGGAATGCATCCCGCTCCTATGTCGCGACCTTTGACTCCACTTCACCCATTTTCAACACGGTTGGTTCCCAGGGTGGTCCCCTATCACATACTAAAATGTCATTGAAATCGAACCATATTTACGGAAGTTATGACGCATAAGGACAATTGAATTAATCCCGCTCTTATGGCCTGACCTTTAACTCCACTTCACCCATTTTCAATAGGGTTTGTCCCCTGGTGGTCCTCTATCACATACTAAAATTTCATCGAAATCGAACCATTTTTACGTGAGTTATCGTGCCGACAGACAGACAGACGGACGGAAAAAGCTGAAGCATATACGCTTCTTCAACCTACGGTTGGAAAGCTTAAAAAAGAACAAGTAAAATTGTAAGAAAATAACTGCAAGCGTTGTTTTGATTCACTGTGATGGAAATTTAAAAAAAAATTGGTTCCATGGAATTTTGTCTTTGTAGTACAAGATGGAAGAAGATAAAGCCGAAAGAAACGTTCCTTAAATAGAGAAGGAGAACATCGGTTGCGTGCAAACCAATCTTCATAAAACGTATGAAACTTTTAAAGAAACACATCCCAGACATTCTGCAGACGTAGCCCATTATATAGGCTTTATGTAAAAGTATATATATATATTTTACAATTCGTGTTACAAAAGTTTCAGTCGCAGCTTTTTCATCCGTGCGCGGCACGGTCTATAAGCTTGTAATTTCAAAAAAGCTCGGAAAACGCTGGCGCAGAAGCTGAGTCTCATAGTTTTTCTATTTTCCTCAGCAAAGCAGGGTACCTCGGCAAATACGAAATAAATTAAATAGCGTCTGTATGCATCCCTACTTCCCTAGCGAAGAGGGTTTTCAAATTAGACTAATAATGTAAGTTCTTTGGCGTTCCAAAGCACATGTACAGTGATATATTACGTAAGTACCTTATGTCAAAAGACGTGCTTGAAAGAAGAAACGTTTTGTCGAGCAAGAGCAGTTTAGACACAAAATATTTCAACAAAAGAAAAAAAAATTAATAATAATAATTGAAAAAGTTCCTTTCTCTTATGAACTGCTTTTTAGAGAAGAAAATGGGATAACAATAGAAATGCGAGCATTGAAGCAAAATAGTTAAAACGAAAACGTACTAAATATCACTAAAATATTTATCCGCTCAAATAAAAATGATACCTACGACATAGACCGAAGTGCCAGAAAAACTGGTACACCAGTCTAATACTTGGCAGGCCCCCCACGGGAGCGCAGGACTGCAGAAATACGACGGGACATGGACTCCACTAGCTTCTGGAAATATGCTGTAAGCAATGCACACCATACTTCCTGCAGAGCGTTCCACAATTCGGGTGTATTCTGAGGTCTCAGTTTCCTGTGTTCGATAGCGCGTTGCATGCCATCCCAAATTTCTTCTATCACGTTCAGATCTGGGGACTTGGGTGGGAATTACAACACCCCAAACTAAGACGAGTGCTCATCTGACCATAACGTGGCGTCCCGACACTTGTGTGGAGGTGCATTGTTCTGTTGGAACTGGCCTAACCCTTCAACAAGAATACAGGACATGAACGGGTGTACCTCGTCAGAAAGGATGCGCACATAGCGTTGACCGGTCATAGACGTTTGTAGACGTACCAGGGGTCCCAGTGAAGTCCAGCTAAACACACGCAATACCATTACGGACCCCCACCTGCCGGTACAGTTCCCTGTTCACAGACGGGATCCATGGCTTCATGGGGTGTGCGCCACACACGAATGCTTCCATCTGCCCGATACAGTTAGAAACGTGACTCGTCAGACCAGACTACTTGTTTCCAGTCATCAAGTGTCCAGTGGTGGTGTTGCCGTGCCCAAGCAAGGCGCATGCTCTGTATCGTGCACCCATCTAAGGGACTCTAGTTGGGCGTCGGCTCCCAAAGCCCATACCGTGCAGGGTACGTTGCACAGTCCGGACGCTTGTTGAGGCTCCAGCATTGAATTCTGATGATACCTGCAAGAGTGTTGCACGCCCATCACGGAAACGATTATAGACAGCCGACGAATGTCACATTCACACAATGTCTTTTTACTGCCACACGGGCATCGTAGGTTGGAGGTTCTGCGGGAATTCTGGTAGTCACGGTACACCCTTGCAATGGTCGTCCGTGAAAATCCGAACTTCATTTCTACCTCCGAAATAGTACTATGGCCCATCTCACGAGCGCCAACTATGACACCGCGTTGAAAATCGCTTAAATCGTTATTACTTGTCATTCTCATGCCGAAAACAGCTCTGACAGCAGCTGGCAAGGATGTCTATCGCTTTATATACGCAGCGGCGGTCGCGACCGAGTACGCGCATAGGTGAAGTTGCTATGTATTTTGCATAAGCTCGTCTGTACGAGGTTTTCTGGCACTTCAGTGTAATTACCAGAGATAATTCCCATAAGAATACTATTGGACTTCCATTATGTTTCTCCATGCTGGCAATGAAACACGTGTTCACTATTTATTATTTATTTCTTACGTAATTTTGAATTCAGATTTTAGAAATATCCGACAAGAGCGGATTGAATGGATTTATAGTGAAACTCTGCTAATACTTACCTCCGAGCAAACATAACGTTGGAGCAACGGTGAGTCTTGGTTGGTACAGAACAACTGCCGTGGGGTTAATGTTAACGGACTTCTCCGAATAAGGATACTTCTTAACAGAGGACAAAGGACACCCCAGTCATTTCCAAAAGAGATCTACTTAACTCAGTGGGCTATAAACAGTCGCCCATACCTAATTTTGGGCCAATGGCTACAGGGAAGGGAGATAGCCAGCGCCATAAGACAAACACAACATCCATGCCTCACCAGGATTCGAACCCGCACCCATCTCAGACGAATGACCAGAAACCATCGCTTAGACCATTACGCCACCGGGGCGGCCTTACTTTCAAAGGAGGGATACAATAGGAACAAAGAATATTGCTCAAGGCAATATGTCTTTGGCTGGAAGGGTTGCATTACGGCTGGCACAATGTGCTTAAATGAAAAGAAACGAGTTACAGTTTTGTTCTACACGATGTAAGCTCTAACTGTCTTGCATGTTTCAGTCTCCGCTGGGGTCTGCAAGGGTGGCGCTCGATACCTAGAATTCTGCCCGGAAGTTTCGGTGTGGTCCCTGTGGGTTCTGTCCCTGTTTTCCACTTCGTAGCTAACTGTGTGGTTACCCTTCGCTGGCTAATATTTTCCTTTTCTTTCGATCCCATATTGGACCTTAACTTTAGTATATTAATTTGCTACTCCTATGGGCTGTTTAAGACCATACATGAGACACTGCTTTCCTAAAATCCTGTACACCATGACTGATTCGTTATATATTTATTATATTGAGCTTTATTCAGCATTTGGAGAAACCATTGCAACCGTTTTCTTTGTTCATAAGCTTCATACACTTACACCGAAGAGCTATTACATTATGATCACCCCAGCCTAGAGACATAAGCGCGTCTGGAGACCGAAGGGTGACCTAGGTGAAGTTTACAGAGCAATATACACTGACGAAAAAAATCCCAACACCAAGAAGGGGTTGTGTTAGATAAACGACAGTTGGTATGCGGTGAGAGTACATCTGTAAGATGACGTCTATGCAAATTTCGCGCTCGGCGCAAACGTGTGGCGCTAGTAGCGCCCCTCGGGACATGTAAAGTAGGTTTGCTGTAAATACGCGCTGTAACGTTCGTGAGCGTTAGTTATCGTTTAGATTCGACGTAGTGTGTTGATGTTAGTCAAGAATGCCTTTAAGAAGACGAAGAAGCCATTATCAACAGCTCACGGAGTTTGAACGAGGTCGTGTAATAGGGATACGAGAAGGTGGATTTTCGTTCAGTAATATTGCAGAACGACTTGGCAGGAATGTAGCTACTTTGTATGATTGTTGGCAGCAGAGGTCAAGGGAAGGTACTGCCTCAAGAAGACCGGGTTCCGGCTGGCCACGTGGCACTACTGAGAGGGGAGACCGCCGTTTACGGCGTATGGCCGTGGCGCATCGTACCGCGTCTGCGGTAGCAATTCGAGCTGCAGTTGCGACCACAGTGACACAACGAACTGTTACAAATCGGTTACTTGAAGGACAGCTCCGAGCCAGACGCCCTGTAGCGTGCACTCCACTTACTCCAAACCACTGCCGTTTGCGACGTCAGTGGTGTCAAACTAGAGCTCATTGGAGGATGGAGTGGAGATCTGTTGTGTTTTCTGATGAGAGCCGGTTCTGCCTGGGTGCCAGTGAAGGCCGTGTGTTGGTTAGAAGGAGGCCAGGTGAGCGCCTGCAAACAACCTGTCTGCGGCCGAGACACACTGGGCTTACACCTGGAGTTGTGGTCTGAGGAGCAATTTCCTATGACAGTAGGAGCGCTCTCGAAGTTATCCCACGCACCCTGACGGCACAGTTGTACGCAGGTCTAGTGATTCAACCTGTTGTGCTGCCATTCATGAACAGCATTCCAGGGGGCGTTTTCCAACAGGATAACGCTCGCTCGCATACAGTTGTTGTAACTCAACATGCTCTACAAAGTGTCGACATGTTGCCGTGGCCTGCTAGATCACCAGATCTTTCACCAATCGAGCACGCATGGGACATCATTGAACGACAACTCCAGCGTCATCCCCAAGCAGCATTAACCGTCCCTGTATTGACCGACCAAGTGCAACAGGCATGGAACTCCATCCCACAAACTGACATCCAGCACCTGTACGACGCAATGCATGAACGTTTGCGTGCTTGCATTCAACATTCTGGCAGTTACACACCGGTTATTAATGTACTAGCAACTCACATTTAAAATGGCTCTTCTCGCGCTTACATTAAGCTGTGATCTTGAAACCTTAATCGATTAAATATGTTACCTATACAAATGTATTGCCGCCATTTCATTCCTCTACAAGTATTTTTTCGTGGTCTTGGGATTTTTTTTCCGTCAGTGTATATACAACCAGATGACTAGCTTTCGGTTAGTAGAGGGTTTGGAGTGAGAATGGAAAAAGCAATCGATTTATCGGAGTGTGATAAAGGATAAATTGTGATGGCACGGCTCTTCGGAAACTGCGCGGCTTGTGGGTTGTTCACGTGCCACTGTTGTGAGTACGTATCAAAAGTGGTGCACAGATGGACAAACGACAAACCGTCTTTTAGCCGTGTGTCATCCGCAGTCATTGTTGCCAGAAGGGAGAGGAGACTGTCGCGCATTGTTCACAGTGACCGCAGTGCTACAGTGCGAGAAATCACCTGCAGCTACAACAGTGGTGATCAGGGCAGTGTGTGACAGCACACAGTTTATCGCAGCCTTCAGCGCATAGCCCTGCGTAGTCGAAGACTCAACCAGGTCCCCATGCTAAATGCACGTCTTCGCCTACAACGCATGAAACGGACCAAAGAGAATCGAGATTAGACCGTGAATGATTGGAAAAAATGGCCTGGTTTGACGTATCAACATTCCTGGTGCATGACGTAGACGGCCGAACGCGTATACGCCGATTGCCAACTGAGGCTTTGGCATCTGCATGCATTGTTGAACGCAAACAGGCCGCTGACGGTGGTGTGATGCTGAGGGCGATGTTTTCTTGGGACACATTTGGCCCCATTATCCCAATAGCACAATCCTTGACAGCTGTCAAGTATCTGAACATCGTTGCGGACCAAGTTCACCCATTCATGGCAACTGTTTTGCCTACTGGTGATGGCAATTACAAACAGGATAATGAGCCACTGCCAGAATCGTCAAGGAGTGGTTCGAGGAACATGCTGGTGACTTTCTGTTAATGTCCTGCACTCCAAATGCACCTGACATGAGCCCAATCGAATATTTGTGGTACACCTTGGGAAAGCGGGTTCGTGCTAAATCACCACCACCTCGAAACTTACGGGAACTGGAGGACCGGGTATTTACATTATGGTTCAATATACCCTAGGATAACTATCGCCACCTCATCGAATCAATGCCTCGTCGAGTAGCTGCTGTTTTGCGGGCTAAAGGGTGTGCTACAGCTTATTGGGTAGGTGGTGATAATGTAATGGCTCATGAGTGTGTTTTGCTTCTGCACAAACGCAAGGGAGTAACAATGTTAACTTAGGCCTAACCTCGGAACAACGGCCACCTCCCAACAAGGGCGTCTTTTCTCCAGTCCAATCAGTGACAGTTATTTTGAGGTGTCAGTGTATTAGAATATACTAAATCATTAATGAGTGATTTTTGAATTTTGATAGATCTTTTAAATATCAAGATATGAATCTTCCTTAGACGGAAAAAGAATTTAATGGATATATTAGAATCTACTTGATGTTAATGGATGTTTGATGGATTCTTGATAGATCTTTCAAATATAAAGATAGGAATAATGCGTTATTTAAAATATTTGCCCAGTGATTAATTTTTAACCTCAAAGTTACTTGGTATCAACCACAGATGTTAAATGTACTCGTCATGAAGTGCTTGGCACAAAAAAGTTTCAGCGGTAAATTTGCAAAGAATTAAATGACATTTTAGTGACATCAGCTAAATTGCGTTTAGAGTAAGTGATCAAATAGGTAATTGAAGTGTTTTAAATATGACCTATTCTCGTTTAATTTAAAAGATCTTAAAAGCAAAGCGAATGAGTTTTTGTGTAGTCAATCGCTGGAATTTTCTCTGCTACAGTTTTATGTCTCTTACACATTTGGAACACATTTGATAGGTTTTGCAAGAAAATCGAGAAACGTTGCTGTGTAATTAAAATCTTTGACATGCAGTTTTTGTCAAATTTTTTTCCACGAAGTACTGACGATTGCTTTTAAATTTTCAATTTGGTAATGGGTTTTCGAAGGAAGACTGCCGAACGGAAATGATGAAGGGATGGCATCACAACAAGCTAGATGAAATAATTGGTTCTGAAGTAAAACAAGCTAGAAGCTGTTTCGTTTTCAACTTTAACAGACTACAAAAATCGCAAACATTTTACAAAATTCGATTTTCTTTCGAAGCACCAAATAATTAGTAACATGATATGTTCTGAAAATTTTCTTTAGTCAGTTAACTGTTTAGTTCCTTGCTGCATTAACTATGTAAGCTGTTACTTTAAGTCTTTAAGATACCGGCTCAGATTAAACAAGTTTTGTTTTATTTACATGTTTTACAGTGTTCCATGATTCGTAATCTAAGGAACTTCGCGTTCTTAGTTTTGGTTCACTGTTTCCAGGGCAGGGAAAAAACTAGCGCAAAGAGGCCTAATGAACCCTTCAGATCTCATCTGGGTCTCTGAAGATTCCACATTTTCGACCACTCGGTCACGGACTCGCAATCCGATTTTTCAGTATTTTTCCAATAACTATAACCATCCCAAATTGAAACTGCCGACTCGATGGCGCAGTGGTCTAAGCTCTGGCTTATGACCATTCGTCCAAGAAGGGTCCGGGTTCGAATCCCGGTGAAGCATAGATGTTGTGTTTGTCTTACGGCACGGGCTCTCCCTTCCCTGGAACCAGTGCCCCTAAATTAGGAAAGGGCGACTGCTTATAGCCCATCGAGTTGCTCACAGTGGTCGTTAAACCTTAAAAAAAATGAAAGCAATTTTATTACTAAGAGGATAATTCTTTGCATACATTTCTTTCTAACATATATTCTTTTAAAAAAAGGTCTCATTTTTTCTTACTTTCTTCGTCATCTATCCGATCGTGGTCGCTGCTTCTATTACTATAAAAGTCATATTAGAAATCACCTTTCAGCATCCATTGGACGTATGCATGACGTTCCGTTCTTGTGCCAGTCGAGTTAACATATACGAAATTTTCATTTCAGTTAATCTAGACTAGAAAATGTTTTTGATTCATAGAATGCGGAGAAGCATGCTTAAAGTTATTCATTTATTCTTTTGCAAACAGTTTTTTCTACCGTCTGTTTCTCAATCCGGCACAGCAGTTTTAGAATTGTGTATAGATAGAGGACGATGTGTGTAAGACGCTTCCTGTCTTCTGTTATTATGAAGAACTTCAGTCAAAATGCAAGATGTTTTGCTCATCAGGCAGATTAAAAAAATACGATTTGACTGAGGTAAAGAGAAGTATCATTTGGCACATTAACGCACAGCGAATTCAAAATCACAATCCCACACGTGCAGGGTAAAGCATGTGAGTATATACACTGAAGTAGCAAATTGTTAGAAACGCCTACGTAATGACGTCGTGGGGCGTCCTTGGACCTCAAAACAACCTCGATTCGACGCGACACGGATTCATCGAGGTACTGATATCGTCGTACGAGTATTATACAGGTATATTCAGCCAATCGGATGTGATGACGTCCGTCAATTGCTGAATGTTCGCTGGAGGAGGATTTCTTTTACAAATGTCTCTCTCTCTCTCTCTGTCTCATCCCACTGGTGTAGAGACATCGCCAAAAGGTAAGCAAGCCCACCCTGAATATTTTTTTGCTCACCCTGCCTACCACCCAGTTCAAGATGCGATATTTTTCATTTCTTTTTATTCTTAAAATATAATTGAACCTTGCCAAGCAATAACGAGGCTCGTGTATTTCGTCATGTAGCACTCTGTATATCCCCCTAGAAATTGTTTTGTTTACTTCTCCGTAAAAAAGTTATCGAAATAGCATGCGCAGTGCCATGAACTTTTATTTGTTCTCCACTTTTCCAAATACTTAATTTAAGCCTTTTTTACGTTAGCATGGCCAGGGAGAATGAGGAAGTTGGATAGGAATTCACTGAGGTATGTCATTATTAATTGCTCTGCTGTTGTATTTTTTGTGCAATTAAATAGGGGATTCCAACAGGGAAATTGGAGTCTACAGTTGTACCAGGGCTCTTAAGTCTGCCCTGGGGAAATGATAGACGAGAACAGGGCTGACGACTGCTTTGGAAGAGATGAGTGCAAGACAAGGTTGCTGGCTTGAAGGAAGGGAGTTAAGAAGGTATTGTGTCTGCGTCATCGATCTTATTTACCCTCAACCTTACTCCACGAAAACATTTGCTTTCAGATCCTTCTCCTAGGCATAGAATATTCTTTAATGTGTGCGTGTGTGCTACTACTAGTGCTGATGGAAGGGTGACATGTTTGTTATACGGGTATAAAACTCTTCAGGTTTCTCTAATTTTATTGAAATCGGAAGGAACACTAGAAAAAAAAGTCCGCATAGAAACAAACAAAAAAGAAAGACCCAAAATTATTTTTTTTCCAAAAACCAAAAATTCGTGGGGATTCGTGTCAATAAATTATAAAAAATCACCTTCACAATGCTGTCGTTACACCATTTAAAAAAAGTAGGTCTCAGTTGCAATTAAAAATGAACTTTATTTACATCTAAAACCATCACAGGAAACATGCTAGTACTTTCCGACCCACACTGGGTCCATCCATCATCGGACAACATATTAGGCCGAACTCCTGTTCATAAGGAGATGGTTCGTCACCTAAAATCACTGTTTGGATGACGTAGTTCCATTTAACGCAAGCGCACTTCAGCATCATACACATACACAAATGAAAATCACTACAGGTTAACATGATGGTATGAGTTATGAATTGTGATAAAAAGTACAATGATTAAAAATGAAATGTCTCCATGACGATGGTAATATACATGGTGAGTCATCGTTACAGCATTGGTTGGAGAACAAGTTGATAAAAATGTTCTCCATAAAAAGTAAATTAGTTTTGTTGGATGCTGTTGCTAAGTATTTAACATTGTTCCAATCCGGTATATGGCAGCCCTGCTTAACCAATCTAGATAATGCTGTAGCGCACCAACCTTTCCTTACATTGTAGGCATGTTCAGAAATCTTAGTCGAAATATTTCGAAAGGTGGATCCTATATATCTGGAATCATGCACATTAGGGAGAGTAGCCTTTAGAGGTATAGAGTACACTCCTTGTCTATGTAAAGGGTTGACGTTGTCACGCTCTCTTTTGACCAAAGAAAGTAATTTTTGGGTCTGAATTCCAATATCCATATTTTGCTTGGCACACGCTTTTTCAGGATCTGTACAACATCGGGGATATAATCAATGGAACCTACATAGGTATTAGCTTCACCACTTCTTCGTTCGTCCACCTTTTGCCTTTAATACTGCGTCGATTGTACGTGGCATGGACTCCACGAGACATTGATAGGTGTTTTGTGGAAACTGAGACCATGCTTGATGAATAGCACTTTCCAGGAGTGTGAAATTGCAGGGTTGTGGATTGGTTTATCTGATGGCTCGTTCAACTTCATCCCACATATTCTCAATGAGGTTGAGATCTGGAGATTGTGGGGGCTACCTAAGTAAAGTAAACTCACCGGTATGTTCCTGAAACCAATCCTGTACAATACGAGCATTATGGCAGGACGCATTATCTTGTTGAAAGTAGCCATCGCCATTGGGATAAACCATCCTCATGACAGGATGCACTTGGTCAGCAGCGATGTTTAGATATGACGTGCCAGTCAGACGTTGGTCAACACGAAATAAAAGGCCCAAAGCATGCCAGGAAAATATTCCCCAAACCATAACGTTGCCTCCACCAGCTTGAAGGGCTGTAGCAATGCATTTGGAGTCCGTGCTTTCGTGCTGTTTCCACCAAATTCTTACTCGGCCATCGGTACGGTCCAATTGAAAACGTGATTCATCGGACCACATAATTTGTTTCCAATTATCGACTGCCTAATTCTTGTGCTCCTGTGCGAACTGGAAACCTTTTCTCTTGTTAACTGCAGACAGCAAAGATGTTCGAAGAGGCTTTCGACTGCCATATCGCATCCGATCCAGTGTACGGCGAACAATGCGTGCAAAGATCATTTGAGAGGATCCTTGATTTAGATGGTCTGTAATTTGCTGCACTGTTGCCCTTCTGTTACCAGTCTGGACACTCTCCGTTCCGCCCGAGCAGTCACGAATCGATGACGACCACAAGTTGCACGTAGAGACCCAGTTTTTTGGCTGACAGTCCAGTCTTTATACACTTTAAGAACAGCTGCTCTGGAACATTCCACGAATGCGGCGGTTTCGGTATTACTCGCTCCATGGCTCCGAGATCCTAAAATCATCCCACGTTGAAAGTCCGTCAAATCGCATTTTTTACCAATCTCGCGACCCAAAAATCACTTCTACTACTGTCGCAAGCACTAAGCTTTCCCTTTTTATACTAGCCTCGCCCTCTGGCGGCAACCGCGTGCAACCATAGCTCATTTGCTTAAAACTGTCAGGTGGTCATAATAAAGTGGCCACTCAGTGTATAAAGTAAAGGTTTGAGAGGGCACTGTTGAAGGACATTATTCTCAAGGTGCTGTAAAACTATCTCAGCTAATAGTGGCGAGAGGGGTGAACCCATGGGAGTGCCGGCAGTCTGACGAAACATAATGTTATTTAATCGAAAAAAATTCGCCGAGCAATTAGTCTTAAAGCTTTAATGATCGCCATACTCTCGGTAAGGGTTACACCTAAAGTCGGGAGCAAATCTTCATTAATAGAATGGGCAGAATCAAGAGGGATACTAGGAAAAAGGGATACAACATCCAACGACGCTAGGATGAAAGGGTGGTCCCAATAGTCAAAGGACTTAATTTTGGCAAGTGCTTGGTTCGAACTATGAATAGAAAAGTGGGAATTAGAAATCAAAGGTTTCAAAAACGAAGTAAGGCGTTTTTTTAAGGGCCGGGTGGGGTTAGCATAACCCGAAACCAATGGGCGAATGGGTTGGTCCTATTTATGCAGCCTCTTGAGAATAATGTCCTTCAACAGTGCCTTCTCAAACCTTTTGGTAGCATGGCAACATTCTGTTGATGATTTTCATGAGTACGCCGACCTTCTTTCTACCCCTTTCCAACCATCAATTTTACTGTTAAATTGGAGGATCAGGGTTCTTTTCCTTTCTTGGATCTATTCTTGATTCGGTTTCCCTCCACTCGGTCGTTCTCTTTCCGGGTTTTTCGTAAACCTTCAGCCCCCCCCCCCCATTTCTGGTACCTTTTTCTTCATTCAATCCTCCGCAACACAAGAATGCAGCTTTTGCACTCCTGTTTAACCGAGCTTATAGTCACTCGTCTGCCATCCTAAGAACCCATGAAATTCAATATATTTTTGATTTGGCTAACCAGTTTGGCTATCCTCGCCATTACGTGTTAAAACAACTTCATAAATGCCAACGTTCTAAACTCTCTACGTTGCAAAGAAGTGGTGAAGCTAATACCTATGTATGTTCCATTGATTACATCCCCGATGTTGTACAGATCCTGAAAAAAGCGTATGCCAAGCAAAATATGGATATTGGAATTCAGACTCAAAAATTACTTTCTTTGGTCAAAAGAGATCGTGACAACGTCAACCCTTTACATAGGCATGGAGTGTACTCTATACCTATAAAGGCTACTCTCCCTAATATGCATGACTCCAGACATGTAGGATCCACCCTTAGAAATATTTCGACTAAGATTTCTGAACACGCCTGCAATGTAAGGAAAGGTTCGTGCGCTACAGCATTATCTAGATTAGTTAATCAGGGCTGCCATATACCGGTTTGGAACAATATTAAATACTTAGCAACAGCATCCAACAAAACTAATTTACTTTTTATGGAGAGCATTTTTATCAACTTGTTCTCCAACCAATGCTGTAACGATGACTCACCATGTATATTACCATCGTCATGGAGACATTTCATTTTTAATCATTGTACTTTTTATCACAATTCATAACTCATACCATCATATTAACCTGTAGTGATTTTCATTTGTGTATGTGTATGATGCTGAAGTGCGCTTGCGTTAAATGGAACTGTGTCATCCAACCAGTGATTTTAGGTTGGTTGGTTGGTTGATCGATTTTAATGATGAAAGGGCCATGGTTGGCCAAAGAGCGCCAAACAAAAGACATCAAAACAGTGATTTTAGGTGACGAACTATCTCCTTATAAAGAGGAGTTCGGCCTAATATGTTGCCCGAAGTACTTGCATGTTTCCTGTGAGGGTTTTAGATGTAAATAAAGTTCATTTTTAATTGCAACTGAGACCTACTTTTTTAAATGGTGTAACGACAGCATTGTGAAGGTGATTTTTTTATATTTTTATAAGTCCAAAAATCTTTTTTTTTATATGGGCTATAAGAAGTCGCCCGTCCCTAATTTAGGGTCACTAGTCCCCGAGAAGGGTGAGAACCAGTGCCGTACGACAAACACAACATCCATGCCTCACGGGATTCGAACCCGGAACCTTTTGGACAAATCAGAGGCCATCGCGTAGACCACTGCGCCACCGTGGCGGCCCAAATACTTCAAGATAGTTCCAATATTAATAAGTACCTATCCAAGGAATTAATAAGCACCTATTCAAGGAAGCGGGAATAGCACGAGTTCCCTTGCAGCTTGTAGTAAAAAGCATTAAAATTTTAATTCCCCAGCAGGAATAACACTCGCCCACCCTGATTTCAAAGTCCAGCGACGTCCTTGCCCAGTTGTTACGTTGGTTTAAATTCTGGGGACTGTGAGGGACATTTTAGCATTCTGAAGCCACTGTCGTGCTCTTGAAACCTCTGTGTGAAGATTGAAACCACTGTTTGTAGATGTACATGTACGGGTGTGCCAATGATGTTAAGATACCTCGATGCATTCCAATGCAGTTCAAGTTCCATTAATGATCTCAGATTTTCGCTTCGAAAATAGACCCCAGAGCATTACATCTCCTCCAGAAGCTATAACGAAGTAAATTTCTCCGTCATTTTTGGTCTACGCCGGGAATCGAACCCGAGTTCGCTTATTCCGGAACAAGTCGCTCTTCCAACTGAGCTACGCAGGCGTTCATTCTGATTGCTATTTGCCTTTATGTCGTATGCGTCCTGCTGGCAGGTACGTCACATCTCCTCCCCAAAGAGGGCCGGGGGCATGGCCCACGGGTCCGCCGTGACCATGAATCGTTGCAGGCAGCAATCCGCTGTAGAACGTGCACTTGAGATCTCCCAGTCAATCTAGTGTGTGGAATGCAGCATCACACATTTTTTCATTTTTCGAAGCGCTGGAGAAGGGATTCTCTGATTTTTCCTCTCTCGCGGTGTGGAAAGAACATCACACCATTGCGAGATCTTGAACGGCGGGGTCATCCGGATAGTTCGGGCGCCATTATAACGAAGTAAATTTCTCCGTCATTTTTGGTCTACGCCGGGAATCGAACCCGAGTCCGCTTATTCCGGAACAAGTCGCTCTACCAACTGAGCTACGCAGACGTTCATTCTGATTGCTATCTGCCTTTATGTCGTGTGCGTCCTGCTGGCAGGTACGTCACAAAGTCCAGATCTTTAACAATGTCATTCAGTTCACTTTGTGTTATTCTGTGTGGTTTAGGAAACGACATTGCTGCTGCCGTGAAATCTAGGTCTTTAGATATTGATAGGTGGAAACGATGATCATTTTCCGTTTCTTCGACTGTAGAATCAAGTGAATAGAATCAGGTGCGTTAGAAATTGGAAGGACTTCACCATGTGGTGCTGGTGGAAAGTTTTGGTAGTTTACTATGTGTTTTGTTTCTTCTTTTTGGAAAAGCCTTGCCAGATTAGAGGCACGATACAAAAATAACAGACATTTGAATGCTTAGTCGGTTCCCTCCACATCATAGGAACTGCAAAAGGCATTGAGAGTTTCTTCTGATTCTACCACTGACACAGATTCTTTGCACAATAATTACAACATATCTTTGGGCCCACGGTTTATAAAGACCTCTATTGTGGCATGCAAGATAAAATTAATAAACCTTCTTTATGATTGTAGTGATATTTTGCTTTTGTGAAGCAAAAAGTATTTCACCACAAATATAGAAGAAATTATTAACTTCGTTTATACACTCACGAGGCATTTATTCAACTTTACATTAATTCTGTTAATATGTATGAAGAAAGATCTCTAACGGCGAGAGAACTTTTCAGAAACCTGCGGAACGTTCTAACTAAGATTTTAACTTAACGACTCTGTATGAGGCAATCTCCATTTTGTATTACGCAATACCAGCGAAATGCTTTTCATTACTTGTTCCAATGGAATGATTCAGTATGATGCAGTCTCCACTTCGTATTAAGTATCAACAAAGAAATGCTTGGTGCGGGAAGGGAAGGGAAGGCAAGGGGTGCCTTATGCGAATAAGAATGACACCTTTTTGCTTTATTTTTTTCTTTAGAACAAAGGGATTCGCAGTGACACAATAGAAATATATATTAACCCTATAAGCGGCCGGGTTTTCAAAAGCTATATTAAAACAGTTTCCTCCCCTTCTTATCTCAGCAGGAACTACCACAAACCTCTCACTGGTGATTAGTGCTGTTCTTTATCCTTTTCTTCACGACCTAAGGCATGATGGAGAAGGGCTTAGTTGCCCTGATACGGACATCTTCATACTAGGTGTAGACACGTGGTTAACACGACATTAAAACAATTACATTTGGAGGGGAAACTAAAATTAGTCTTTGCCCTCCCCTACATTTTATTATTCCGGCGCCCATTTGCTTGTTGACACGACCCAGCGAAAACTTAAAGATATCCCTTCAGAGTTGAATAACAGGGATGCAAATTGTATTAAATTTCTCTCCATACACACTAAAAGGTCTGCTAATGGATCTTGAAAGTAGAGCCAACTGGAACTTTTTCTTGCCACATTCTGGTTCAATGTCCATTAAAACATAGAGTTTGGCTGATTATTGTACCTCTTGGCTATTGACCCGTGTTATTTTATAATATAAGTTGCAGTTTAACAAAAATGAAGCACTTTCGGTAGGATAAAAGCTCCTTCCCTTTAAATACGCCCCTGCAAATGTGAATTTCGGGAAAACTCATAACATGCTGGCCCAGATGGTGAATCATAAGTATTTGTTAAACATGTGAAGCCCTTGATCCCTTTGCTAGTTACTAAATAAAGTGTCAATGGTGTGTTCAAGTTTTATCTTTTACTTCCGCCTACAAATGCGAAGAGATTGTTTGCACAATCCAATACTTCATAATGTGTCAGTGAGGTGTCAGATTTTTGTCTTTCACTTACGCCTAGAAATGCGAAGAGATGTTTTACACAATCCAATACTTCACAAAATGTCAGTACGATGTCAGAGCTTTATCTTTCACTTCCGCTTACAAATGCGAAGACACTTTTTCACAATCCAGTACTTCACAAAGTATCAATGGGATGTCAGAATTTTGTGTTTCACTTCCGCCTAGAATTACGAACATATTTTCTACACAATCCAATACTTCATGATGTGTCAGTGGAGTGTCAGAACTTTATCTTTCACTTCCACTTACAGGTACGAAGAGACTTTTTACACAATCCAATGCTTCACAAAGCGTCAATTGAGTGTCAGTCTTTCACTCCCGCTTACAAATGCGAAGAGACTTTTACAGGAATTGGGGTGTCAGGATTTTGTGTTTAACTTCCGCCTACAATTGGGAAGAGATTTTTCCACAATCCAATACTTCATAAAGTGTGGATGGAATGTTAAAGTTTCATCTTTCACTTCCGCCTACAAATGCGAAGATATGTTTTACCTAATCAATACCTCATGAAGTGTCAATGGGGTGTCACAGCTTTGTCTTTCATATAATACGAAGAGATTGTTTACACAATCCCATACTTCATAATGTGTCCATGGGATGTCAGGTTTTTATCTTTCACTTCCGCCTACAAATGTGAAGAGACTTTTCACATAATCCAGTGCTGCATGAAGTGTCAATGGGGTGTCAGAGTTTTGCCTTTCACTTCCGCCTACAAATGCGATGATGCTTTTTACACAATCCAATATTTCATAAAGTGTCAATGGGGTTTCACAGTTTTGTCTTTTACTTTTGCCTACAAATGCGAAGGGATTTTTTACACAATCCAATACTTCATAAAGTGTCAATGGGGTGTCAGAGTATTACTATTTACTTTCATCGGAAAATGCGACGAGACATTTTACACAATCCATTACTACCATTTCGTAGTAAATTCATTAAAGATTTTCATCTTGCATTTTTTTCTCATTCGCTTAAAGCGATTTTATAATATACTTTTTTGGAATCCGAAACGTTAATTACTCTGATTTAATTCTACTTTCAGATTTCGAATTAAGTAAATGATTTCATTATTCTCTAATTCTAAATTGAATTCTGCGTTTTCCAATATTACTTAGCTTTGGGTTAGGAGCATTCTCACTATTTAATTTATTGCGTTTTTAATCCACTATGCTTCAGAAAGAAATTACAATGATAAACAACAATAATCTGAACTGCTTAGTTGCGTTTCTTTAAAGAAAAAAACAGTGAATCGATTTTGAATTTCTTTAGGCAAATAAATTCGAAATTATTCAGGGATTCAGTTCTGAAACTGGTATTGGAACTTTAAAAAATTCAGTGACTCAATAGCAGTACAGATCACATATATAATATGTAACTTTACTTAGAATCGCCTTCTCAAAGTGCGCCATTCAGAACAGTAAACGAACTGAATCTTAAAACCTTTCTGTAACAAACTACGGGGCAAAGATTTATACATTTCTTGAAGGAAGTGTTTCTTTTCCTTACTGTGACGGTAAATCAGTTTATTTCTCAGAAAGTTCCTGTTTTCGGTTCTTTCTCTTCATCCAGTTTTTTGAGAAGTGTATTTACTCTCTCGCTTTCTCGGCATGCTTTATATCGTTCTTACTGACTTTTATTTGCTCGTGTTGCAATATGGAGAACCAAACGATGAGAAAGAAGATGCAAGTTCGCATTGCAAACGCTCTTGTAAACGTATCTTATTTGGTACGACGTTTTTTATTAGCATGCCAGCAGAAGCAGCCGTCCTATTTGTAATTAGCAAACCTTTAATTCGTTCATTCCACACATACTCTTCTGATGTTCGGAGGAAGGTTTCAATATTAGAGTTTGGCATTTCCACCAGTAATAGTTCTTCAGCCGCAGCAGATCAGGTATCCTTTAAAGAATAACGAATAAAAGCCTGTTTATAAAAAAGAGTCAGAACAGCAGATCGAAATCTGAGTACGGTAGTATAATAAATAATTGAATTATTTAAATGCCTCTCGAAAGCAGAAAGACAAACACTGAGCACTTCTAAGAGAGATCTCTGTTCCAGTGATGCAAGCACTCTTGAGAGAATCTGGAATGAATTTATTTGCACGCCTTGTTTGAGCTTCCGATTAGTTTTCAGGCAGAAAAGTTCTTTAATTTTTGTCTGGAAATAGCAAACATTTTCTTACTTTGTACCCTTCAAGTCATAGTTTGTAAACAGGTACTGCTAGGACTTTGAATTTTAGGAAACCAATTTCTTGTACTTCACATTCACTTACATTACCGAAGTTCAATTATAGTTCAGTTATTGGCTCAGAAAACAATGAAGGGATGTTTTTCTCTCAGTATTAGTTTTAAATTTCATGTGGAAGTTTCAAGTTGTTATTCAGTACAAGCGCCTAATATTTGGCTACTGGTTTCGAAGCAGGAAGAGAAATAAAACCAGAGAAGAAGCATGGAAGGAACTGCCTCCTTGGGATGTTAGAGTCCCAATTGTATGTCAAATTTGATGGTCAATACTATGAACAAATTAAAAATAAAGGGGAAATGAACGTGTTAGAACATTTGGAAATCTGTTGCGCCTATTGTTTTCACATGTGCATCACTTCGCCGATCGCAGCTCATTCATAGCCTTCTAGTTTCCTTCATTAGGAAGAAAACTATTCGGAGGCGTGAATTTCGTGCAAATCTTTGAATTAAATCGGCCATATAGTGGATAAAAAAATTCACGCTAAAGATTACGTTTAATTCCACCTTCGATTTCTTAAATCTATTTGCCGCTAGGAAAGAAGGATGAAATTTAACAAAACTGCTGTAAATTTCTCTTTTGAACCTTTCCTTGCGTCGTAGAGAATGGTTATGGAAAGGTTCCATCTCGCGTATAACATGGCCGCAGGTACTTTCCCGTTTAAAGGAATATATATTCGATGTAGGCAGTCCTTGAAAAAACGAAACAAAAACATTCTAGAAAAAGTTTTGTCACTAGTATGCATGGAGACGGATTTATGGAAGATAATTTGCAACAATGTGTCATTTAAGCCGAAACGATAAAGGGTGAAAAGTCGTTTATGAAACGTAGGACTAGGTATATTTTCGTGGAAGATACATACTTTTCAAGAATGCGGCGTTTTTACGCCGAAACTTTGAAATGTGAGCAAGTTTGGGAAAAGTAAGGCTAGGCATGGAACTGAGAGTTCCTGCATGATGCTTCATTGTCAGCCCAATGAGCGACACATTTTTTTCTGTCAGAAATATTAAAGATTAGGACAATTGTCTTCTTATTCATAGCATGTGCATCAGCGAATTTTTTTTTGACAAGACACACTTGATCTGTAACAAGATATGGAAATACTGCGCTGTCTTACTTACACTGTGACAGACAGAACATTATTTCCTTCATTACTAACATCCCTTCAAATGCGAGTATTACACTGCTGGCCACCCAAAATGCAACACCGAGAAGGACACGAGATAGCAAATCCAGATTTACTGGACACATAACAACAGATATAAAGTTGAAACGATTGAGCTTACAGACCCGTGCGACTTGTGGAACACGCAGACATCAAGAGTTCGTGAGGCCCCCATGGCTGGCAATAACGTCCGCTACACGCCGCGGCATCGAACGAAAGAGGGTTTGGATGTGAACTTGGGGTATGTCGGTCCAGGCTGCTTCCACACGTCGCCACAGTTCATCAGGCGTAGCAGCGGGTGGTGCTTGCCAGGCCAATCGGTTGCCGATCAGCGACCAGACGTATTCGATGGGCGACATATCGAAAGAACTGGCTGCCCACGGCATCAGTGACACCTGGTGAGCCGTGAAGAATTGTTGCACGGTGCGTGCCACGTGCGGGCGCGCATTGTCCTATAGAAACCTGGCCGCTGGAGGGCCTGCAGGTAAGGGAGGACTACAGGCTCCAAAACGTCGGAGATGTAGCGGTGGCTGTTGAGTGTACCGGCGATGCGTACCACAGGGATGCGGGTGTCATATCCAATTGCGCCCCAAACCATAACGCCAGGCGACGGACCAGAATGGCGATGCATAATGCAGGCGTCATACAGTCTCTCGCCGCGGTGCCGCCACACGCGGATCCGATCATCGTGGTGTTTCAGGTAGAAACGGGATTCGCCGAAAAAGACAATGTCGTGCCATTCCGTAGTCCAGGTGCGGCGTTCAACGGTCCACTGCCGCCGCACTCGCCGGTGGTGTAACGTCAATGGTAATCGGAGCAATGGGCGCCGTGCGAAAAGTCCCCGCTCCTGCAGACGACGTCGAACGGTACGTGCTGACACAGATTGTTGCGCAACACACCCTAATTCCTGCGCTAACGTTCGTGGTGTGGCGGTGCGAGCCGGCAATACCCGCCGCACAACATGCCGGTCCTCTCCTTCGGTGGTGTGCTGCGGCAGCGGCAAACGCTCACGTCGGTCCGTCCATCCCTCCTGCACCCACCGAATCCATACTCGACTCACTGTGGCTGGATGTCGTCCCACATGGGTACCGATGTCTCGGTACGATAAACCGCTGTCGCGATGAGCCACTATTCGTCCTCTGTCGAACTCCGAAACGTGCTAGAATGACTGCTGTATTCTTCGACGAAGCATCAGGAAGCTTCCCACGTACAGGTCCGGCAGCAAAACACACTTCCACTACTTACGCCTCGTCTTCCGTGCACCCTTCTTATATTGCTTCTCGGTGGCGTGCCGGGCGCACATTATTTGCATATGCCCTGCAATGCTAATCGTTTGCATGTCCTCTCGCAGGCGACGCATGCTGCGAATTTTAGGCCAATCGAATGCTTCCGTCTTGGTGTTGCATTTTGGGTGGCCAGCAGTGTATATACACTGAAGAGCAATTGAATTAGAGATACCTGTCTAATAACGTGTAGCACCATCTTTTGCCATGATGACGGCGGCGATTCGTCTCGGCATGAAATCGACAAGACACTGGAAGCGTTGGGAAGATATACGGATCCCCGACCCCTGAACAAGCTCCCACAGTTCACGAAGATTTGATGGATGGGGTCAGAGCCTCAACATCACTCTCGATGGCATTCCAGATGTGCTCGATGGGATTGAGGTCAGGTTACCTAGCTGGCCAAAGAAGCGAGGTCACGTCGTAGGAGTGTTCATCCACCCATTCAGATACAATTCAGGAACGATGGAATGGTGCATTGTCTTGTTGCAGGATGAGGGCCCCAGTGGGATGTTGAAAACGCACACACTGGAGCAAATAGTCGTCCAGTATATCCCGGTAACGTTGACCTGTGAAGGACGATGTCACACGTACCAATGGTCCCATTTCAGTCCACGTAAACAGTCCCCAAACGAGAATGCCACCCCCACCAGCTTGAAGAGTACACTGCTGCCAAGAAGGATCCATGGCTTAATGTGGTTTGCGCCGTACTCGTATCCTGCCAACCTCATGTGCCAACGGGAATCTCGACTCATCAGTCCAGGCATCATTTTCCACATGTCTAGGGTCCAGTGGCGATGCTCCTGCGACCATGCTAATATTTGCACCCTGTGATGTGCGGTCAGCAGTGGTACCCTCGTGGGACGATGACTTCTGTACCCCATAGCGAGGAGATGGTTCTGGATGGTGTGGCTGCTTACACGTTTTTGTGCACCAGCGTTAAATTGCCGAGTGATTTCTTTCACTGTGGATCGTCTATCCGCTGTTACAGTGCGAGCTAGCCGACGATGACCCCACTCATCCACACGCTCTTGTCCACGGCAGCTGGCCCTTGCAGGGATGGTTTTACCAGATTCGATGTACTCACAGTGCACCCGTGACACAGTGGCTCGTGAAAATCCCAGTGCTTTAACGACTTCCGTGATGGAGAGACCCATTTGTCGGGCCCCGACAATTTGCCCACGATCAAATGCGCTAGATCTTTCGTCTTACACATACTGGGTCCGACTCTTACTAATCCACGTCGCATCACTCATTGTATTGTCGGTTTGCTGAATACGTCATGTCGTTTCCGTTTACAAAGCCGCCCACAGCACCACATTTGCATAACGCCAGCTGTCTCTAATTCAATTGCTCTTCAGTGTACATATTCCATTCATAGTTCGGCTAGTTCACTTTCACTTTCAAGTATCAGTGTCAAAGGTTGCCATTGTAGACCATAATAAACCAGCTCTTATTGCATCAGTCTTTTTGTGGGTCGAAATTAACCACTCCTTGTTCACTCTTAACTGTGCGTTGCTCATCATAATACACTGATGTTTGTTAAAAATGCAACACCAGGAAAAACGTGTGCGATGGTTCTGAAACATGCAACATAGGTAGGTCAAGTGTGGAGATGCAAATTATTACAAACCCAGTGCACATGTAAATTATTTGTGACAGGTACTCCATCGTAGCTGTCCACAGAGATGGAAACGGGTTCACGGTTCAACGTATCGACAATTTCTAGCGGGTCTAACGGGTGGGGTCAAGATGTTTCTGACTCGATTTCGACACGTTTTTATTTCCGTTTTATCTTGGAAAACCGAAAAAACAATTTAAATTAAAAATACGCGCTATGGAGCTTTGTGCTAGGTACTGGTGCCCGCGCTCTAGAAAAATAATTTGTCATGCAATGTGAAGGAAGAGTGTCCTCAGAAGGAAAAAATGGCCCTTCCTTCTGAAGGGCAATGATGAAAACGACATCCACATATTGCAAACTTTCAACTCATCATAAACTTGTGAAAATTGGTGTTGGCTTGAAATACACTGACGGAAAAAAATCCCAACACCAAGAAGGGTTTGTTGTCAGATAAACGACAGTTGGTAGGCGGTGAGAGTACATCTGTAAGATGACGTCTATGCAAATTTCGCGCTCGGCGCATACGTGTGGCGCTAGTAGGGCCCCTCGGAACATGCAAATCAGGTTTTCTGTAAATACGCGCTGTAACGTTCGTGAGCGTTGTTTATCGTTGAGATTCGACGTAGTGTGTTGATGTTAGTCAAGAATGCCTTTAAGAAGACGAAGAAGCCATTATCAACAGCTCACGGAATTTGAACGAGGTCGTGTAATGAGGCTACGAGAAGGTGGATTTTCTTTCTGCAATATTACAGAACGACTTGGCAGGAATGTAGCCACTGTGCATGATTGTTGGCAGCGGTGGTCAAGGAAAGGTACTGCCTCAAGAAGACCGGGTTCCGGTCTGCCACGTGGCACTACTGAGAGGGAAGACCGCCGTGTACGGCGTATGGCCGTGGCGCATCGTGCTGCGTCTGCGGCAGCAAATCGAGCTACAGTTGCCACCACAGGGACACAACGAACTGTTACAAATCGGTTACTTGAAGGACAGCTCCGAGCCAGACGCCCTGTCGCGTGCATTCCACTTACTTCAAACCACTGCCGTTTGCGACGTCAGTGGTGTCAAGCTAGAGCTCATTGGAGGACGGAGTGGAGATCTGTTGTATTTTCTGATAATAGCCGGTTCTGCCTGGGTGCCAGTGATGGCCGCGTGTTGGTTAGAAGCAGGCCAGGTGAGCGCCTGCAACCAACCTGTCTGCGGCCGAGACACACTGGACCTACACCTGGAGTTATGGTCTGGGGAGCAATTTCCCATGACAGTAGGAGCACTCTCGTGGTTATCCCACGCACCCTGACGGCACAGTTGTACGTCGGTCTGGTGATTCAACCTGTTGTGCTGCCATTCATGAACAGCATTCCAGGGGTGTTTTCCAACAGGATAACGCTCACCCGCGTACCGCTGTTGTAACCGAACATGCTCTACAGAGTGTCGACATGTTGCCGTGGCCTGCTAGATCACCAGATTTTTCTCCAATCGAGCACGTATGGGACATCATTTGACGACAACTCCAGCGTCAACCCCAACCAGCATTAACCGTCCCTGTATTGACCGACCAAGTGCAACAGGCATGGAACTCCATCCCACAAACTGACGTCCAGCACCTGTACGACACAATGCATGAACGTTTGCGTTCTTGCATTCAACATTCTGGCGGTTACACCGGTTATTAATGTACCAGTATTTCACATTTAAAATGGCTCTTCTAGCGCTCACATTAAGCTGTGATCTTGAAACCTTAATCGATTAAATATGTTACCTATACAAATGTATTGCCGCCATTTCATTCCTCTACAACTATGTTTTTCGTGGTGTTGGGATTTTTTTTCCGTCAGTGTATATTCTGAAGCTTGATGTGTTCTCCAGAAAACAGCAAAAACTGAAATTAAACACACTTCAAGTTGCTTAATTTCAAATAATTTGACTGTATCGCCATCAAAATTAGGTGGAACAGCCTTAACGTTACTGAGCAGGGACTTTTCGGTTCTTGTAGATGTGTCTAAAACATGTATGCCGTGCCTGCCCTGCAGGACGCACATGAGAAAAAGGCAGATAGCAGTGAGGTCAAATGCAGTGTTGTATAATGGGTAGCACTCGGAGCACCATAGCCGAGAGTCGTGGGTTCGAATCTCGCCCCTGGCATAAAAATGATAAAGAAATTTATTTCGTCATACACATATATATATATATATATATATATATATATCATACACATATACACGGTGCACCCGTGAGTACATCAACTTAACTGATGTACTCACGGGCGCACCGTGAGTACATCAGTTAAGTTATGTTTTGCAAGTAAAGGACGACAGTTGAATTCTTTCTCTAAATGAGTAAACTATACGTCCCTACAATACATTTGTTTGATTCCCATATAACCTAAGATACCCACTGCGCAGAGACATTTTGCACACTCTGCATATTGTGCACTGAAAAGCAATTAAATTTGAGACAGCTGGCTTTATGCAAATGTGGCGCTGTGGGCGGCCCTGTAAACGGAAACGACATGACGTATGCAGCGATTCGACAATATAAGGAGTGATGCGACGGGAATCAGTAAGAGTCGGATGCTGTATGGGTAAGACGAAGGATCTAAGCGCAATTGATTGTGGGCAAATTGTCGGGGCCTGACGAATGGGTCTCTTCATCTCGGAAGTCGTGCATGCACTGGGATTTTCACGAGCCACTGTGTCACGGGTGCACCGTGAGTACATCGAATCCGCTAAAACCATCCCTGCAAGGGCCAACTGCCGTGGACAACAGCGTATGAATGAGCGGGATCATCGTCGGCTAACGTACATTGTTAAAGCGGATAGACGGACCACAGTGCAAGAAATCACTCGGCAATTTAACGCTGGTGCACAAAAACGTGTAAGCAGCCACATCATCCAGAACCATTTCCTCGCTATGGGGCATAGAAGCCACCGTCCCACGAGGGTACCGCTGCTGACCGCACATCACAGGGTGCAAACATTAGCATTGGCGCGGGAACATCGTCACTTTACCCTAGACATGGAGGAAAATCTTGCCTGGACGGATGAGTCGAGATTCACGTTGGTACATGCGGATGGCAGGGTACTAGTACGGCGCAAACCACATGAAGCGATGGATCCTTCTTGCCAACAAGGTACTCTTCAAGCTGGTGGTGGTGGCATTCTCGGCTGGATGCTGTTTAAGTGGATTGAAATGGGACCCGTGATACGTGTGACATCGTCCCTCACAGGTGAACGTTACCTGGATATCCTGTACGACCATTTGTTCCCGTTTGTGCGTCTTCAACATCCCACTAGGGACTTCATCCTGCAACAAGACAATGCACCGTGCCATCGCTCCCGAATTGTATCCGAATGGCTGGATGAACACTGCACCGACGTGACCTCGCTTTCTTGGCCAGCTAGGTTACCTGACCTCAATCCTATCGAACAGTTCTGTGATTCCATCGAGAGAGTTGTTCAAGGCTCTGACTCCCCTCCATCAAATCTTCGTGATCTTTTGGAGCTTGTTCAGGGGTCGTGGATCCCTATGGCTTCCCAACGCTTCCGGTGTCTTGTCGAGTCCATGCCGAGTCGAATCGCCGCGGTCATCAAGGCGAAAGGTGGTGCTACACGTTACTGGATAGGTATATCTAATTCAATTGCTCTTCGGTGTATATATTATACGTAATTCAAACAGATTTTTCCGGGTCTGGTCGGATCCAATTATGTGACGTCCGGATCCGGGTCAGTTCCGGGTCCAAACGTTTTGACACGTTTCCAACTCTGGCTGTCGCGCACGAAGTACGAGCATAAGAGCAGGACGCGTAGGGCGAGTTGCCACAGTCGATTTGCGGGGCAGTGAGTTTGTGAGAGTAACAGAGTATGACCACACGTACATCTGACGAACATTGAGCGAGGTCGATCTGTTGGATTGCGGTAAGGAGGTGTTTTCTTCCGCGACGTCACTGCTAGTGTAGGATGGAACGCGAACACAGGAATGCGAATATGACGTCAATGGGAAGAGGAAGTTTTGATGCACCATGAAGAGTCTGGTGCCCAGCGACGGAAAAAACTCTAGGGAGGTTCTTTATTTCTACCATATGTTGTTAACGGACCAAATAGTTACGTCCCGAAGGTTAGCACAGCTTTGGAGATCTGTATCACATCAAGGGTTCTCTGCAAGGTCTGCCCAACGCCGTTTGCTTTACAGATGCCCCGTAGCTCGTAGTCCGTAGCTTTAACTTCCCTTGACTTTACTGCAATGGGACAAAGAACACAGACACTGACGTGATGAATGCCCTCGATATTGTTTTCCGACGAGTCGAGCTTCAACCTAATGGCCTACGATGGATGCATCTTTGTACGGAGACACTATGACGAATGTCTGCTGGAGGCATGCATTATGCAGCGTCATACGGGCACGACATAATGCGTTCTTTTGTAGGGGCTGTTGGGTTCCGTTCGCTTTCCCTCCTCCTACGTATCGCAGGAACCATGACTAGTCAGGCGTACATTGCAAAAGTTATGGAAGCTGAAGTGCTGCCATAATTGCAGACGATCTCCAGGGCCATTTTTCAACAGAACAATTCCTGATCACATGTACCGCGAAATGTTTTACAACTCCTCGATGCTGGACGAGTGTCACGTCTTCCTTCGTCAGCGCGTTAACCTTATTTGTCGTCCTTTGCACAAATGTGACATGTGGTCGCTCAACGCCTGTTGCGTCAGGCTCCGCCGCCCGTTACTCAAGATGAACATTACGTACGAATCTAGACAGCATGGAATGTCCTTCCGCTGTGCGACATCTAGAAACCTTTCCAGTTGATGCCACGCCGTGTACGAATCGTTATTGACGCTTGTGACACTGAGAAGTTTGTGTTTCTCCCCACTTACAGGTCTGTATTTCTGTTCCCTCATACCTTATATCATAAGTAGCATACCGTATAAACCCCTCTTCAATATCTCAAGTCTTCCTTGGGGTTTAATTTTCAAAAGAGAGACATGTATGATACGGCAAAATTCAGGAAATAAGGACATGCGATGAGGAAGAAAAGAACGCTGCTAACTTTATTGTGAAATGTTATAGTCAAACGACAGAAGTTTTCGTTGCATATAAAAGCAGATTTTTTTGTAAGGCCTATATCCACTCCGCTGCTTTTAGCTTTCGGTCTGGAAATCAGCTTTCAAATAAGGGTACCACAACTAAAGAGAACTATATAAGAAGGGCCGAAGTCACCTACAGCGTGTGCTGTACGTTGTAGACCAATAGTGAATGATGGATGGATGGATTGATCGATAACTGAATCCTGACCATGAATTGATAGCTGAATTTGTTATAGCAGATGAAACACAAATTATTCCCTCTTTGCTTAAGCAGTGACCAATTTAGATTGTTTAATGCCCTGGGAAAGAGGTTTTCCAGGGCCCCTCGGCATTCCGCGTTGTGCATGCATGTATGATTGAGGATGTGTGTGTGTGTGTGTGTGTGTGTGTGTGTGTGTGATGTCAGGAGCCTTAGTCTGAGCTTTCTGCAGTTTCATTACGAATCAGTTGGATACCGATTGGCAGAAATGGTATATTCCGTGTGGAATAATTTCACAGAGGTGTTTAATCGATGTACACCTCAGCGTCAAGTGATGCGACGCAAAGCAAAAATATTATTAACCAATCACGATCGGAGACATTTATTTCATGATTGGTTATTTCTCTCTCGTCGTGTAGTTTGGTGTAAATCCAGCATTAATTTCAGTTTCTTCCCGATTCGGAATGGTGATGATGATGTGTTTCATCAGTTGTAACCAATCACAAGAACTAAGATAAGTAGCCATCACAGAACTAAGGTAAGTAGCCAATCACATAACTAAGGTAATAGTAGGCAATCACAGAACTAATTTAATACTAGGTAATCACAGAACTAAGGTAAAAGGGCCGCGGATGGCCTAGTGGGCAACGTTCGTGACAGTCACGGAAAGGACCTCAGGTTCGATCCCAGGCAGGTATGAACGCTCGATCCACTAAATATCCGCCGTGCGTCGGATGGGCACGTTAAGCCGTCGAACCCCGAGTACTGGCCCCCGGTAATAAATAAGGGCGTCTTCCTCCCCCTTTCTACCTCGCTTCCGTGTTACCGTCCTATCGGGCATTCTAGCCCAAATCTCCTAGCTTCCTATTTCTAAGGGTTGTTAAAGACCTGGGGTCAGAGACTCCCTTCCTAAAATCCTCTACATATGATCATATGATCAACTAAGGTAATAGTAGGCAATCACAGAACTAAGGTAGTAGTAGCCAATCTCAGAACTAAGGTAATAGTAGCCAATTAGAGAACTAAGATATTATTTCTAAATGCGAGTAAGTAGCTTTTCAATACACGTGGCTCAATAGTTACCTTTTCCTTTTCCCCTCTGTTTCTAGGAAGTGTCGCCTGATCCGGCCTGTATAATTGGCAAGACCACGCCTTCTTTCATTTCAAACCAACAGTGATTGGTTGCACCCAACGTTCTTATGCTCGGACCGGTTACGGAGATATTATTGGCAGATTAAGATACATATTTATTTTAGAGTAATACGGTGTTCTACTTATTTATGAAAATTGTTATTGTCATTGCCACGTGTTTCAACATACAGTTCTGAAATTACGATTATAACTTTCTTCAGTGGATGAACATTTCGAATCTGTTTGATGCAAAGCAAGTAATATATAACTATATATTGAGGCTGCCCTGAATGCTGTCCCGTAGAGCAGCAGACCTTGTGCTTAAGAACTTTACAGGAATTTTAGGAAAACTACATTTGAAATGTGTTGTTTTGAAGGTAAATGCTCATAATGTATTTTGTTGGAAAGGACGTAATGTTTATAAATGCAAAGCAACCGAAATGTGCGTATCACCGTATATACAAGTACAAATCAATCCAAAATATAGTCGCCATCGTTTACCACAACCTACTCCCATCCTTTGGGTAGCTATTGGATACCGTTCCTGAAAATGTATGGCGACTAGGACGCAAAGAAATGAGTAAGTGCGCATTCGACATCGTCCCGCTTGATGAATCGCTGTCCGTCCAGGAAAATGCTGCAAAGACCAAAGGAGGTGTGGTAGTCGCTTAGCAAAATGTCCAGGGAATAAACTGGATGCGGCAGTAGCTCTCATCCCTGGTCCCTGATCTTGTGACAGGTCAATCGTGCTGTGTGAGGTGCCGTTCCATCCCCTGAAGGTGGACGTCCTTGTAGTTCAGCAGTGTTGGTCGTTTCGACGTCAGCTTTCGAGCTGATAGCAGTATACATCGGCGATGATAGTGGTATTGTCTGTCAGTAGCTCGAAAAACACGACACCCTTCATATTCCACCAAATAGACAGCAGGACCTTACGTATGTGTAAGCCGGTTTTGGGAGTCGCCATGAACTTCTGTTTTGGGTACATGTTTCCCAGCGATGACGTTTTCATACAGGATCCATTTTTCGCCACCAGTCACAATGTGGTACAAGAACGGTTCAACGTGGTCACGTGCAAGCAGGAAAACGTATGTACTCCTGCGATTAGCTTTCTGCTCAAATGTGAGTTGATGGATACCAAAACTTCCGTCTTGTGCACCTTTTCAATTTGACGCAGGTGCGTGATAATACTCGTGTGGGTAGTCTCCAACTGCTCGGCAAACTCCCGTGTTGTCACACGTGCGTCAGTCTCCACTAAAGTCTTCAACATGTCCATATCCAGTGTTGTCGGTCTTTCGCTTTGGAGATGATCTGACAGTTCAAAATTTCCACTCTCGAAAAACTTTCGAACCAACGACAGGACTGACGATGTGATATGGCATTGGGCTACACACTGGTAATGTTCCTTACAGCACTTGCGGGGTTGCTACCGCGACGAAACGGATACAGCATGCAATGGCGGATGTGTCCAATGTCCACTTCCATATTGGTTGGCGCTTATACTCTTCGCCTTCTGACAGCTAACTGCCACTGACTTAAGCCACCTACTTACTGATGTCACGCCGGTGTGCTGCGCAATTTTAATGGCCAATGTGCGCCGTGGCCGGATCTTCGACTTCGGTACCTTTTCATCGGACATTACTTTCTTTCAAATCTAGTACTACGAGAATGAAATACAGACACTTCCTAATAGGCCTCTGGTTCAGTATTTGTAGCCATTACAACTGCAATCCTCTGTAAAAGGGATTTATCAGAGTAAGCATGCAACATTCTGAAGAGCTTTTAAAATTCCTCAAATAGAAGATCTTTAAAGCGGTCAGTTTGTTAGGTTGTGCACTAGTTTGCATACGTAATTCCGTGTGATATCACATGTTTTTGTAATGAGCTTGTCCGACGACTATGAGGTTTATGGAAAATGTTGAATGTCATTGGAAGGCTCTGCAAACTATGCCTGCACAATCTGTGTAACGCTGACAGTTGCATTATCGTCTTGCGGCTGTGCATTCTCTTTCCAGATCAAACATCAACGTCGAACAAATGAACACGATCCATTGACACGATCATTAACTCTCCAGTTGACAGGATCACCCATAATGATTAGCGGAGTAAGGTCGTACTAGGAAAATTTCTTTTTAATCATCAACGCCGCGTTTAGCCTACACAGACTGAAGGATATAGCAATTCACTGCTTTGTCAAGTTCCCTATATTCCTCATACCTCATACTTTTATATATGGTAAACAGTATGAAATGTGACTCATCTGTCACGTGTTCAATGTTGCATTGATCATAGTCGACGTTACTGAAACCAGCAAAGACGGAGGCGTCTATATTGCTCACAAACGATCAGCTTACGAATAGCTACACAGCTGCGAATTCCTTTATTCTGTACACTTTTCTGGTGGATAGGAACCTCCGGTTGGTCGTTGAAATTATTGATTAGCATGTGTGGTCAATATTTCCTCTTAGCAGCCATAGGCAATGCGCGCCTAATCCAAAGAGCTGGGCAGGCATTAAAACCACTTGGGCAAAAAATTGTATATTCTCAGCTTCTCTTACTAACGTAGTAGAAGTTGGAACTCGGATCGGAACCCTTATTTTTTCTAATTCCGCCACTTTTATCACCGTTCTTTCTGCAATTGATTTTAAATAAATAAAATATTAAAAACATTTCATTGATAAAAAAATATTTTATAAAAAATAAGAACCTCAAACGTTCTTCTGGAATGCTTATAATTTAACGGACCAGCGGCTTACAATTTAACGGACCGGAATGCCTTTCCCCCGCCACTAGCATGGGTGCATTAGTTAGCACAATGAACTTGGTTACGGTTTGCTGTGATTGGCTGCCGATGATGTGTTGTTTTGAGAAAAGACTCAATAACTGCTCTTTCTCGGCTTGGGAAAATCACTAAACCGCATTTTCGCGTTCACTATCTGCTTTCACGAGGCCTTTGCAAGCAGCCTTTGAGAAAGAAGAGCACAATGAGACAAACTCAGAAGGAGGCAAACGGCATTTAAGAAAAATGTTGTTTTGATTTTTGAGAGTCCGAATTTTATTTATTTATTATTATTTTTGCAGGTAATTGATTTTCGATTTATGAAAATGAACTAAGGACTTGGGAATTTTAATCTAAAATGCTTACTGCACGGATGAAGATAAGTAGCTGCGCGGCAGCGCGCGCAGCTTAGATGGAACATTGTGTGTGACGTCTATTTAGTGTTGCACTTTACAGACCGAGAAATACATCTGGAGTCGACAGCCTCCAGGTTTTGATGCTATCCATCTTTCCTGGCAGTAGTAACGTAAATCCCAAGTAAAAAATTTCAGTGTAACGAAAATGGGTAACGGAAGTAGTTGGTGCGCCAAAACCCTTGTTGAAATCTGATCGTGTCGCATGCTGTCGGGAGAAGTCACGCAAAAATAGTTAATTTGGTTATTACACAACAATATATTCTACTATACTATTGCCGAACATTATTTCATCACGTTTCATAAAAATATAACAGTATCTTATTGAAATCTGAGCAAATTACGACAACCGAATGCTAAATGTGATAAAAACCATTACAAAAATGCATTTTTGGTACTATGCGTCTTTCCTCACAATAGTAAAGTACTTAAGTCACATTTCATCGGTGTCAATATTCGTTTACGTTGATCTAAATCTGAATAATATATAATGATAATAAATAAGGTTTTTGAAAATCTTAACATTGGAAATACTTGATATTGCCGTCGGCATAGGATAGTAAATATTTACGTTTATGACTCACATATATTATTTCGTTGGTTTTACGAAAATAACATTCATTGATCCACCAACATAAGTACCACTCAACGTCAGAAATTAGTTTTTGTTTTGTTTTATGTAACAATTTAATTCCACTTAGTATGCATAAAAAATACGGGACTGTGGGTCGGTGTGGTCGTAAGTGACGCGAAAAAATGTAATGTACTGTACGTAAATAAATGTATACTCTTCAATCACTCATTTTATTTCACACCCACAAAGATTTTGACATGGGAAAAATGCATAGTGAAAATTATTTGCAAAAGTGATAGTACCAGCGTGCTCTTTCGTTTCTTTAGTTTATATCTGACTTAAGCATTAATGCTCTCTCTCTATTAATCAGATCAGATCATACGTAGAGGATTTTAGAAACGGAGTGTCTGACCTCAGGTCTTAAACAACCCTTAGAAAAAGGAAGCTAGGAGATTTGGGCTAGAGTGCCTGATAGGAAAGTGACACGGAAGCGAAGTAGAAAGGGGGAGGAAGACGCTCTTATTTATTACCGGGGGAGCTAGTATCCGAGGTCCGATGGCTTAACGTGCCCATCCGACTCACGACGGATGTTTAGTGACTCTAACGTTCCTTCCTGCCCAGGATCGAACCTAAGGTTATCTCCACGGCAGTCACGAACGCTGATCACTAAGCCATCCGCGCTCTCTCTCTATTAATATGCGCTACACTCAATTAAATACACTTGGTGGTGTATATACGTGCCTCTCAAAACAATAGCATTTGTGCAATAGGAACTCAAGAGCTGAAAAAAGACAAACAAAAGGACACAGTAGCAACTGCGCCACAACGTAGGAATACGTCAACTGTCACTATTTCATGGCACTAACTCACTAGTTCTACGTCCCTAAAGAATTCGGCGAAGGACAGTTGACTTAGTCCTACGTTGTAGGTTGCGACACAATTGCTAATGTGCGTCTTTGATTTTTTTCAGATGTGACATTTTTGAAAAATAAAATAAAGTAGGTTTTACTTTATTTACTTAAAAGCAACTTATACTATATACAATTCATAGTAACTATGCTGATTATAAATTAATGTTAGTAGAAGTAGAAGGCGTATGATCGTTGTCAGTAGTTATTGCTAAAATTGTTTCTGAAGAAATCGTTCTTCAGAAACAATTTATGAAACTCCTTAGTTGCCTTGTTATAAATTTGGCAATACGTCTCGGGCCTAATGTACTCTTGTTGTTGTTGTTGTTGTTCATGTCTAGATTCAAAATGCATCGGCGGTGTAAAGGTTTAAAACTTTCATTATCCAGCGAAGTTGTGGACAGTAGCGATGAACATTGGTATTCCATGCTCGGTGTGAAAATTTGGATCGATGACATCAATCTCCATCTGTTCTTGTTGTTCAGGCTCAATTCGTGCAGTTGAAGTGGAAGGAAGAGGCTCTGGAGTTGAACTCGGGTGAAACGCATCCTTGTGCGTCGACTTTTGACGCTCTCTACAAGTCATCAACTGACTAATTAATACAGACATTTTAACGTGAACCAGGAACATCAAACAAAGATCTTCGCTCTTTCCACGTTTATAAGTGAGTCACGGAAAAATTCTCATTGACCGCCACCGGGAGTCGAACCCAGGGTCTTCCAGTTACGCGCCGGATATGCTTCCGCTACACCTCAGCGGCCTCGAATTCCTCCAGACTCACACACGCTAACTGCCAAGCCAAGTTGGCAGGTTGTTTCTTGGAGCCCCGCACAATGCTGGGGATTCACCAAAGACGGTAAGCAACAACTGAAGAAATAATTAGAAGGCGAATGAATAATTAGTACAGACATTTTAACGTGGACCAGGAACATCAAACAAAGATATTCGCTCTTTCCACGTTTATAAGTGAGTCACGGAAAAATTCTCATTGGCCGCCACCGCGAGTCGAACCCAGGGTCTTCCAGTTACGCGCCGGATATGCGTCCGCCACACCACAGCGGCCTCGAATTCCTCCAGACTCACACACGCTAACTGCCAAGCCAAGTTGGCAGGTTGCTTCTTGGAGCCCCGCACAATGATGAGGATTCAACAAAGACGGTAAGCAACAACTGAAGAAATAATTAGAAGGCGAATGAATAATTAGTACAGACATTTTAACGTGGACCAGGAACATCAAACAAAGATCTTCGCTCTTTCCTCGTTTATAAGTGAGTCACGGAAAAATTCTCATTGGCCGCCACCGGGAGTCGAACCCAGGGTATTCCAGTTACTCGCCGGATACCACACCGGCCTCGAATTCCTCCAGACTCACACACGCTAACTGCCAAGCCAATTTGGCAGGTTGCTTCTTGGAGCCCCGCACAATGCTGGGGATTCACCAAAGATAGTAAGCAGCGACACTTTTAAATGTGGAAAGAGCGAAGATCTTTGTTTGATGTTCATGGTCCACGTTAAAATGTCTGTATTAATTATTCATTCGCCTTCTAATTATTTTTTCAGTTGCTGCTTACCATCTTTGGTGAATCCCCAGCATTGTGCGGGGCTCCAAGAAGCAACCTGGCAACTTGGCTTGGCAGTTAGCGTGTGTGAGTCTGGAGGAATTCGAGTCCGCTGTGGTGTAGCGGACGCATATCCGGCGCGTAACTGGAAGACCCTGGGTTCGACTCCCGGTGGCGGCCAATGAGAATTTTTCCGTGACTCACTTATAAACGTGGAAAGAGCGAAGATCTTTGTTTGATATCATCAACTGACCTTTCAGTTGATTACTTAGCGGACCTTTTCGGATTCCTCTCGTTCTCGTCTATCTGTTCCTTCAACTTTTGTCGGATTTTATAATAAATTCCATTGGATTTTCGCAGCATTTCTAATTTTTCGGCACCAAATCCTTTTCTATCTAAAAAATAAAAAAATTCAAATATAGTTTATTTGGGTTTATTACATTCGTTCGTTAGTTCTGACCGTCAGCTACGGAATGCGAGGCTGAGGTCAGAGCTATCATTATTTGTGCACTAGTTATCAACCTTAAAACGTTGTGGGGCAAAACAAAAACACGCAAAATTTAGCTTAAATTTCTAACGCTACTGTATCGAAGAGTTAAGGGGTGGAAGGTTGAAACTTGTTTTGTTATAAATGGGACTGTATAAACTTTCTAATGATGTATTATTTATTACTCTACGATTGTTAGTTTCCAAGATATAAGCTTTCAAAAGTGTAATATGATTCCGTTGCATCCCTGCTCCCGCTGTTATTCCCTACCCAGCGCGGAGAAAGACGTTCTACGTCAAAAGTTTTTAAAATATTGCTCTCAGTCATACAGAGAAACTAAATCAACAGACCCAGTTTTCTGGAAAACAAGAAGTAAATATTTTGCCGTTAAGGTTCGTTGAAACTGTTTTTAAAAATAATGGATTATACCGAGACAAATGCAACATAAACGCTCTTCTAAGCTTTATTTTCTTCGCATTTGACTTTTCATGAAGGACGAAAGTAAATATGCATACAAAATCTCAAGTGAGAAAACGTGGGACTTAAAGTAGAGTTTTCTTTACGTTTTTGCTTTGTGAAACATCATAGGCGGATAATCGCGTTCTCTTCCTTTGTGCTTTGAGTCAAATACTGGAGTAAATTTAATTACGATGAGATTTTATTATTTGAAAAAGTAAACTAGAGATATGCTAAATCAGAATGTCCTAAGACATCACATGTTTTTCAGGATGTTTAAAAAAATTACTGTAACGTATACTCTAGATTCAGTTTCTTTTTGATTTTACTATCTCTTGTTATTTTATTTTCCTATGCAAATTATCTTCTCACTTAACGAGATGTTGTTTCTCCCACTGAATTACATGTGGCAACGAGTGTAAGTCATGACGTGGTGGTATGCAGTATATATAGGCGCGCTCAAGTATACCAAGGAGCTTCGTTTTATATGTGATAGGTTCTTTCTGATTATTGATATGCGATTTACCTACTTTTCTACGATATTACGAAAGTTCGGGCTATCAGTAGTTGTGTTATTTTGGAGTGTGTATTTGAGTAATACCAGGAGCTCCCCAATAAAAGGTTAAAAGTGAGCACGTTTTCTTAGTTCATTTTATTGTCAGACCTCTGTCTGGCCGTTAAGTCTACTTCATTGAGTGTTTACGTTAAGTTCTTTTTTTTTTTTTTTTTTTTTGATTGGAGGTTTAACGACCACCGTGCGCAACTCAATGGGCTATAAGCAGTCGCCCGTCCCTAATTTAGGGTCACTGGTTCCAGGAAAGTGAGAGAGCCAGTGCCGTAAGACAAACACAACATCCATGCCTGACCGGGATTCGAACCCGGACCCCTTACGGACGAATGATCAGAGGCCAGCGCCTTAGAACACTGCGCCACCGGGGCGGCCGTTAAGTTCAGGGTATATTATGTTTACCGCTCTAATAAGGAGCCTTCAAGGTACTAATGTACTAAAACCGAAGTTATATTACTGATGTTCAATATAATGAGGAACGCTGAGTAAAAATAAATTCCATATTCTTGGAATTTATTGCACGTGCGTGTCTTACCTAAACAAACTCTAGCACTTTGAATATTAAGCACACTTTAGCTACGTCAAGTAACCTGTGAATAACCCTAACGTGACTTAACGTAAGCTTTCCTGCACTACACGTTCAGCCGGAGAATTTTATTCATTATATTACGTAGAACGGAGTATACCGAAACGGCTGGAAACCTTGCTAAGACTGATTGCCAGGTGTTCATATTTAGAGGCTTGTCATTAAGTATGCATCGGAAATTTTCTCTTTTCCTGAAAATCGTTTTCAGCTCTTTCTATCTTTCACCTGCAGGAACGGAATGATGTACGCTGAGTCTGTTTCTTTTCCGAAATAATAATGGGATTCTGAATGGAATTATGACTAAGATATTTGGCTAGTTAGGAAAACTGTCCTTCTTCTACAAATATATGTTACACTGCTGGCCACCCAAAATGCAACATCAAGAAGGAAGAATCCGACTGGCCTGAAATTCGCAGCGTGCGTCGCACGAGACAGAGGACATGCAAATGATTAGCATTGCAGGGCATATGCAAATCATGTGCTCCAGGCACGCCACCGAGAAGCACTATAAGAAGGGTGCACAGAAGACGGGGTGTAAGTAGTGGAAGTGTGTTGTGCTGCCGGACCTGTGCGTGAGAAGCTTCCTGATGCCTCGTCGCAGAATACGGCAGTCATTCCAGCACCTTTCGGAGTTCGATAGAGGACGAATAGTGGCTTATGGCGACAGCGGTTTATCGTACCGAGACATCGGCGCCCGTGTGGGACGACTTCCAGCCACAGTGAGGCGAGTATGGATTCGCTGGGTGCAGGAGGGACGGACGGACCAACGTGAGCTATCGCCGCAGCCGCGGCACACCACCGAACGAGACGACCGGCATGTTGTGCTGCGGGCATTGACGGCTCACACCGCCACATCACGAACGTTAGCGTAGGAATAAGGGTATGCTGCGCAACAACCTGTGTCAGCACGTACCGTTCGACGTCGTCTGCAGGAGAGGGGACTTGCCGCAAAGCGCCCATTGCTCCAATTACCATTGACGTTACACCACCGGCGAGTGCAACGGCAGTGGGCTGTTGAACGCCGCACCTGGACTACGGAATGGCTCGACATTGTCTTCTCCGACGAATCGCGCTTCTGCCTGCAACACCACGATGGTCGGATCCGCGTGTGGCGGCACCGCGCCGAGAGACTGTATGACGCCTGCATTATGCACCGCCATACCGGTCCGTCGCCTGGCGTTATGGTTTGGGGCGCAATTGGATATGACACCCGCACCCCGTGGTACGCATCGCCTGTACACTCAACAGCCACAGCTACATCTCCAACGTTTTGGAGCCTTTAGTCCTTCCTTATCTGCAGGACCTGCCAGCGGTCACGTTTAAACAGGACAATGTGCGCCCGCACGTAGCACGCATCGTGCAACAATTCTTCACGGCCCATCAGGTGTCACTGATGCCGTGGCCGCCTGTTCTCCCGATATATCACCCATCGAACACGTCCGGTCGCTGATCGGCCACTGAGTGGCCCGGCAAGCTCCACCCGCGGCTACACCTGATGAACTGTGGCAACGTGTGAAAGCAGCCTGGGCCGACATACCTCAAGCCCACATCAAAGCCTCTTTCGTTCGATGCCGCGGCGTGTAGCAGCCGTTATTGCCAGCCATGGGGGCCACACAAACTATTGATGTCTGCGTGTTTTGCTAGTCGCACGGGCCTGTAAGCTCAATCGTTTCATCTTTGTATCTGTTGCTATGTGTCCAGTAAATCTGGCTTTACTATCTCGTGTCCTTCTTGGTGTTGCATTTTGGGTGGCCAGCATTGTAATAATAATTTTTAGCCATCAACCTGAGCTTGCACAAGTACAGGAGTTGGACAGAATAATGTGAACACCATGGAAAAAAGGTTTTACGTACCTAATAGGGTGCGGGACCACCTTTGTCATTCAAAACCGCCTGAATCCTCCTTGGAATGGGCGCATACAAATCCTGGATGGTGGTTAGTGGAATGTTACAACATTCTTCATGCAGAAACTGCTCCAGGCCCTTGAGAGATGCAGGAGGAATATTACAAGATCTTACCTTATTTTTTAACACAGACCCGCACAGTGGCTCAATGATGTTTAAGTCTGGGGATTGGGGAGGCCAAGGAAGGTGAGGACGTTCATCCGCATGCACCTCAATCTATTATTGGACATCCGAGCTCTGTGTATTGGACCGTTATCATCTTAACAGATGGCAGTATCCGTCCTTTCAAGGTGATCAGAGGACCTACTGAAAACCACGGTGTGACAGCACAGAGCATGACAAAACAACCACTGTTGGACAGTCTGGGTTGTACGCTTCTGACGGTGTTCTCCACACGTAAACACGTCATGTGGTGAGGAATAGTGTAAATGTTGATTCATCCAACCACATTACATGCTTCCATGCATCCACAGATCACGTTATATGTTCCTGCCACCAATGCCGTCGCCATTGTGCATTCACCCGGGTCACCAGAGGTTTCGCAATGTCAGTTCTGCCAGAAATATCTTGTTTATGCAGGTCCCAGCGCACTGTTTTAGTTGATACTGGAGTCTGGAGATGCAGATTGAGCTCGGCACTAATTTTTGGCACCGTGGTCTTATTCCTGGTAACAATCCTATTTAATGCTTTTCTGTCTCTATCAACCAGGATCGTTTTTTGGCCTCTCTTTTGTTACGTAGACGAGATTTTGCCATGAACACGATATGCTGTCATGATTGTAACCCCATTTCGATGATATTCAACAGAACCGGTCCAGTATACCTCCGGAACAACATACTAAAGTTTTGTCGCAATAGAAGCATGTTTACTCAAGTTATGAGGCATAAGGGCGATGTAAAGGATCCCGTTCCTATATCCTGACGTTTGACCCCATTTCGTTCATTTTCAATAGGGTGCATCCCCAGGTTGTCCCCTATCACATACTAAAACTTCATCGATACCGAATCATTTTTACGCGAGTTATCGTGCAGAAAGGCACGCAGACAGACAGACGGACAAAGCTGGAACATATACGCTTCTTCAACCTACAGTTGGAAAGCGTAAAAAAATGTATCACCGCAAGATAAGTTTTACCTTGAACGTGAGAGTAATTCGTCAGACTTTCTGGATGAGTGGTTAAAATGCGGGGCTTGTGTAGACCTTAACCCGTTCGGTCCGAGCTATCTGCGTGAATGGATTATCTGGCATAAGAGCTTAAAAGTTCAGCGTCTTTGATTTTGCGAAATTTCTGTATAAATACGAACAAACGTGAAACGGACTTTTCTGAAATAGACGGAATTACTGACTACGGGAAATTAGTGAAAATACAGAATATAAAAAAACCAAGCACTTTCAAAAACAGGAATTTCTTTAAAAGACGGACATGTTATCTTCAGAAATTAGCTGTACATTATCTTCAGAAATTTTTCGTGATTTCACACCACTTTTTTTTTGCAGTGCAGCTATGATTTTACACTAGCAATTTCCTCCTCATTCCCGTGTGGCGCTTTTAGACGATGCCTTTCTGAAATCCGAAATGCTAACTTAATCTACTTTAATTCCCTTTTCAAAATTTTCTGTTAAGTTACCGATTTCATTATTCTTGAGTTCCAAATCTATAAATTTGTGCGTTTCACAACTTACTTTACTTTGTGTTTCTAACGTTTCCACTATACGTTTCATCATGTTTTTAATCCTTATGCTAAGGAGAGGAATTACAATGGTAAATAACAAAATCTGAAATGCGCAATTTCGTTTCTCTAAAGCAAGAGGTAGGAAACTATTTTTAAATTTTCTTGGGAACATGCATTTGAAATTATTCAGCAATTTAATTCTGAAATGGGTAATGAAGTTTTTAAAAATTCATTGACTCAATAGTACTACAAATGGTGTATCTTAATCGATTAAGTAACTTTATTTAGTATCCCATTCACCAAGTACGTCATTCAGAGCAGAATACAGAATGAATCATGAAACTTTTCTGTAACAAGCTAAGAAGAAAAGATGGGTAGATTCCTGGAAAGCAGTGTTTCTTCTGCTGCTTACATTAAAGGTGAAGCGATTTATTTCACGGGAAGTTTCAATTTTTGCTGCTTTCTCGCAACCCAATTTCTAGAAAGGTGTATGACTTCTCTGGCTTTCTCGACATATCGTTCTTACTTACAATTGTTCGTGTTGCAGTGTGTTGAATCAAACGCAGGGAAAGACTTGCAGTTCACATTTCAAACGGATGTGAAGACGCAACATCTTTCGCATGACTTCTAATTGGCATGCCTACAGGAATTGCAGTTCTGTTTGTATCTGAAGTTTCATTACACACATACTCTTCTGATGCTCTGAGGTAGATTTAAATATTAGAGTTGGGCATTTCCACCAGTAATAGTTCTTCAGCGATTCTAAAGTAGATCAGACTCAGTAATGACTCAGTAGATCCCCTGTTGTTTGAAGGAATACATATAATATTAAAGCCTCATTATCAAAAAAGAATCAAAATAGCAGAACGTAATCTGAGTATGTTCAGATATTAACTGAATAACTTAATGATTCTTGAAAGCAAAAAGGCAAACTTAACCGTGATTATTTGTAAGAGAGATCTCGGTTTCAGTGAATATAAGCAATCTTTTGAGAACCAGGAGTAAATTTACTTGCGCAACGTAAGTCATTTCAGCTTGCCATTACGGTAGACTCTCGCTAATCCAGCCATTCTTTGCACAGAGGGGTGCCGGATTAGCGAGAGTGCCGGATTATTGAAAGTCCGTAAAAATTCAGTTTAATTCTTCATTAAATTTAATGTTACAAATACAAGTTTATTATGTTTAGTACATATGTATTAAAAAAACATAAATAAGAGACAAGTATACGATAATAGTAAAAGAACACGATCAGTACGTACTATACTGTCTCATTAACAACAATGAAATGATCTTTTCACATTATCAGTACAGTAAAGCACAATTTGTGTGTGTACGTACTATACACAGAAAAAAACGTTCAATTGCAATGCAGCACCGATGAAATCTTGCATTTTCTACTCAGTGTGGTCACTTCGAAACATGTCAGTATTTTGTCCGCTTTAATGAAGATGCTTTTTGTAATATTCTTAATTATTTTGAGGATCTTTCCTACTTTTATTTTAAATTGAATTACATGAAGGTTAGTGCCAAATCCTGTGATGGTTATATTCAAATTGAACGGAAACTTGGAACTTGGTCGTTCTGGGTGGTGTAGTGGTTAGCATACCCGGGCGTTTTCAGGGAGACGCGGGTTCGAGTCCAGCTCCAGGACGATGAAAATTTTCAAATTTTCGGATATTATCTGACTTACCATCCTTGTCACATTTACGCCAAAAATCGGATTGTCATCTTCAAAATTTACAAAACATAACGTTAAAATTGAAAACTTCACTCGTGTATGAAGTGTAATTCATTCCGGTCTGATATTAACACATTTTCTACAACCAAAAGCCACGGAAGGAGAAGGAGGCCGGATTAGCAAGAGTCCACTATATTTTTCTGGAAGAAAACATTTTTAATTTTGTCCAGAAGTACCAAAAGTCTTCTCATTTTGGATTCTTGGAGTCACAGTTTATAATCAGACACGGCTACTGCTTTAAATTTTAAGAAACCAAATTACTTGTAACCCGCATTGCACATTACTCAAGTTTATTTATAGCCTCAGCAAACAATGGCGGGACTTTTTTTCTCAGAATTAGTTTCTAATTGATATGGATTTTTCAATTCGTTATTAAGTAAAAGTACCTAAGTTTTGGCTATGGTTTTCGAAGGAGGAGAAGAAATTGAACCACAGAAGAAGCATGAAATGATTTACTTCCTAGGCATGTTAGAACCCTAATCGTATTGCTAATTTGATGGTCAATACAGGCACGGGCAGTCTAAAACCAATGGCATGAATTTATTAGAATATTTGGAAACTTCTCTCTTCTACGTGCTTCGCACATGCATCTATAACAAAGCAAAAACAGTGTTGCTGGGCCAACACTCAAGCCAACACTGGCAGCCAGCAGTGGTCCAGTATTATGTTGCCGCTGCCCAAATGTCAACAAAATGCCCCGGCGGCCACCAAATGGGTGAGCAGTTCAGACCAACAGCTGGTCTGAACTGCTCAGACGGCCAAGAGTTGGCACACTCGTCATTTGTCATATGCCAGAACAGGGCAATCAGTTAGCCATCACAGGCAGTGGCTGCTACAAGCCGCCCTTGAGCGGCCGTGAAAGAATGTGCCATAAATGATGGCTAGCCTAATGTGGTTCACCAGTTTCCCGGCAGTGGTAGCCTGCAATCACGTGACGTAACTGATGGCTTGCTGAATCTTATCCGCCAATTTCCCAGTAGTAGCCATAAAAAAAAAAGACAGAGATAACCACAGTTCCCCAAAAGGCACAACTTCCTCTTTTTTCCCAACGAAATTTCTGCATGACCCCAAGGCGCTGGGGAAATATTCTCAACAGGTCCTGAAAAACGACCGTTTGGATTAGTGCAGCATAGAACAAAAGACAACCAGTTTGTGAAAGACACTTTAGCCACTACACTAGTTTGCAACGCACGATCGTTTGCTTGAAGGTGAGTCCCTTTCTTGCGCGATGTGAAACGAAGGGTTCTGTTTCTAATTTTAAAATGATGTGAGTTATTTTGCATAAAAATCCGTTTCATATGATTTATAAATTTATTATTTTAATGGAACGATTGTTTTTATTTAACTTAAGGGAAGTTCACTCATTTTCAACGAGCTTACTAATTTAGAGACGTTTTCCAAAGCTTTGTGTTGTCCTTGTGATCTTGAAAGGCGATTGTTTAATTAATATACAAATGGTAAGTCGAAGAGTTTGCAATATTTGGATCACTTTATGTCTTCACACGTACCTTTACCACGAAAGCTGACTAGCCATCAAAGTATAGGCCATCGTATTGCACCGTCTTTGACCCTCTATCTGAGAGTTCTTTGATTCCGCAACGATACCAGCTCTTGTCCTTCGAGGCGAAGAACTCCTTCACTCCAGCTGCCCCCTTTCCTGGTTGCTGAAGTGCCGCCAGCGAAGAAATTGGGCCATGGACCAAAACAAGTCATAATCCGACTGGCCAAGGTCCAGACTATGTGCTGGATGTGGCGTCAGTTCGATGCACTCAAGTTCCTGGAGTTTTGCCCGGGTCGTCCTCGCTTTACGTGACCGAGGGTTATTTTGCTGTAGGAGAGCACGCATTCTGTTCACCAGAGCGGAGTACTTCTACTCCAAAACGGCATACATGTGCTCCATCTGTTCAGAGTAGTGGTTGGTGTTGATGGTCCGACCGTCTGGAACAAATTCATAATGGATTATACCCTCGAAATTCCACCAGACGCAGAGCATCATCTTGTACTCGAAGCGCTTATATTTGGCTACAGGTTCAGGAAGCTGAAGCGGCTCAAGCACTACCGTTGTGTGTTGGAATTAAGAAAATAGACTCACTTTTCATCACACGTAAACATTTTCTTGATGAAACGTACATCGCGAGGGTTTCTTAGGAGTTTCGTGCGTACTTCGACTCGGTGGTTTGTTTCACCTGGCGTCAGTTCGTGAAGGAGAATGCGGCAGCTCCTGTAGACCTTGCCGAGGTCCTCAACGTCACGAACCACGGTGGTCTGTGATATGCTCAGCTCGTCTGATAATCTCCGAGTACTAGTTATCGGATTTGTCTCTACGGCCTGGCTCACTGCCTCCGAATCCGCGGTTCGCTGCCTGCCTGATTTTGGCTGATCATCGAGGTTTCTGCCATCTGAACGAAATTTCTTGAACCATCTGGTTGCGGTGTTGTGGTACACGGATACTTCCTCTTTCGCATGAAAAATGTTTCGTGTTGGTTGAGCTGCGTTATGGCCGAGTTCAAATCGTAAAGCAAAAGTTCACTAATTAGCCGGTTGTGGCTCTTCGCCTTTTAGGGGTCCCAACCACAGAGAGAACGACTATGTGCAATGCTGTTCAGATCAGATCATATGTAGAGGATTTTAGGAAGGGAGTGTCTGACCCCAGGTCTTAAACAACCGTTAGAAATAGGAAACTAGGAGATTTGGGTTGGAGTGCCCGATAGGAAAAAGACACGAAAGCGATTTAGAAACGGGGAGGAAGACGCTCTTATTTATAACCGGGGGGCCAGTACTTGGGGTCCGATGGCTTAATGTGCCCATCTGACGCACGGCGGATGTTTAGTGGTTCGAGCGCTCGTACCTACCTGGGATTGAATCCGAGGTCTTCTTCTTGGCAGTCACGAACGCTGACCCTAAATCTTGTGTATTCAATCCATGGATGAGTACATTATATCTACATAGCATTGCTGTTTTTTTTGTCAAATAATTGATAAATTTAGTACGCGTATAATTCTTTTTTTTTCCAACATAACGATTCTTTTATGTCTTTCCGGGACTTTTGTTTGAGTTAGTGTACGTTAAAACGGAAGATTATACAGAAATTATTTTTTGTTATTCATGGGAATGGAGTCGGTGTGTTTCTTGGCTGTCTGTATTCTCGAATCTTTGTGTGTTAGTGCAGGAGTTTTGCTACGAAATGAGTTTCTACAAATACATAAGAGTATAATGACTATTTCTTACAGTTAATTATTTATTTATATAATTTTCTTCCGAAGGTAATCTTCGTCGACGTGGCATTTCATTAGGAAATTAATTCGCCTCCCTACATATGGCTTTTTTTTCTTAACATCACCTAAAATAACACGGTGGCGATGGAGTCGTCTTCAACTAACTAGTATCATGAGAGATGCTCACGTGTTACTTCTGCACATGCGCAGTTCCTCTACTTTCACCTCGTGTTGGGGATGCTTCGCTTGCCAGCTACGGGCCACTAGTGGCGCTTGCTTGGATGCGGGTAATTCACGAGGGCGCTGCAGATCCATCAATGGACGGCTGCCGTACCTTGATTGGCATGTTTCAGCCAGCAGTGACCCATCACTGAAAGCTAGTGGCCAACAGTTTTCCATCACCTGTGTTTTTGCTGGGAAGGTTATTGATTTACAAATGGTTATATGTCGTGTTTACCTTGCCAATCGCATCTCATTCACAGTATTCTCTTTTCATTCATGTCGAAGAAAACTATTCGAAGGCATAAGGTTTGCGTAAATCTTCGAATTAAATCGGCCTAAAAAATGAAAAAATAAAAATGAAACATGCAAGTGAAGATGCTTGTTTTTTTGCCTTTGATTTTCGAAAATTATTCCTGGTACTGAAGAAAGCGGAAAGTCAACAATACTGCGGTAAACTTCCCTCGGTTCGTGGCAGAAAGGGTTAAGAAAAGTTTCCATCTCACCTCTAGCATTGGCCGCAGCCATCGCCTGTTTTAACGCATGAATGTCACTGATAAAATGAAAATACTTTAGGAAAGGTTTTGTCATCAGTGTGCACAAAAACGGTTTTACTGAAGATACATGCCACAATGCGCTTTTTACACCGAAAAGATAAAGGGTGAGGATGTCTGGGAACAGTAAGCTTGCGCATAGCCCTGACATATCAATGATGCTGCATTATCATCACCATGAACAAAAAATGTCTTCTGCAACAAATATTGAATATTGTGCAATTTTCTTCCTAATCCGTGCATGTACATTGGTCCGTGCATGTACATTGGCAAAAGTTTTTGGGCCTGTACCTGGTTCATGTGTTGCCATACTGAAAAGTACTGTCTGTACTATTCGTACCACTATAAATACGAGGACTATATATGAATCCGAGTTATTGTTCGTCTACTTCACTTTGACTTTCAAGTCTCAGCGTCAGAGGTCGCCCGTGTAGATGAGAATAAACCGGTCTCTACGTCGCATCAGTTTTCATATCGATCGAAATTAATTACCTTTTGTTCACTGTTAACTGTGCATTGCTCATGACAAGTCAGACGTCAAAATTAAGGAAAGAGGAACGTGCACTGTTAAAAATTGGTACTTAGAAACAAGCAAAATGTACTCGTTTTTGAGTACATTCTGGGATTATAATAGCACCGAGTACTTGTGTCTCATTTTTGGAAAAGACACGTACTCATTTTTCAGTACATTCTGGGCTAATAATAGCTCCAAGTATTTGTGTCTTATTTTTCGAAAAAACACGTACTCATTTTCGAGCACATTCTGGGCTTATAATAGCTCCGAGTACTAGTGTCTCATTTTTCAAAAAGACACGTACTCACTTTTCAGTACATTCTGGGGTTATAATAGCTTCCAGTACGCTAGTCTCATTTTTGGAAAAGACACATACTCATTTTTCAGTACATTCTGGGCTTATAATAGCTCCGAGTACTTGTATCTGATTTTTGGAAAAGACACGTACCCATTTTCGAGTACATTCTGGGCTTATAATAGCTCCGAATACCTGTGTCTCATTTTTGGAAAAGACACGTACTCATTTTCGAGTACATTCTGGGCTTATAATAGCTCAGCTCCGAGTACTTGTGTCTCATTTTTGGAAAGGACACGTACTCATTTTCAGTACATTCTTTGCTTATAATAGCTCCGCTCCGAGTACTTGTGTCTCATTTTTGGAAAGGACACGTACTCATTTTTCAGTACATTCTTTGCTTATAATAGCTCCGAGTACTTGTGTCTCATTTTTGGAAAACACACGTACTTATTTTTCAGTACAGTCTTGGCTTATAATAGCTCCGAGTACTTGTGTCTCTTTTTTGGAAAAGACACGTGGTCATTTTCGAGTACATTCTGGGCTTATAATAGCTCAGCTCCGAGTACTTGTGTCTCATTTTTGGAAAGGACACGTACTCATTTTCAGTACATTCTTTGCTTATAATAGCTCCGCTCCGAGTACTTGTGTCTCATTTTTGGAAAGGACACGTACTCATTTTTCAGTACATTCTTTGCTTATAATAGCTCCGAGTACTTGTGTCTCATTTTTGGAAAACACACGTACTTATTTTTCAGTACAGTCTTGGCTTATAATAGCTCCGAGTACTTGTGTCTCTTTTTTGGAAAAGACACGTGGTCATTTTCGAGTACACTCTGGGCTTATAATAGCTCCGAGTATTTGTGTCTCATTTTTGGAAAAGACACGTACTAATTTTTCAGTACATTCTGGGCTTATAATAGCTCCAAGTACTTGTGTCTCATTTTTGGAAAGCACACGTAGTCATTTTCGAGTACATTCTGGTCTTATAATAGCTCCGAGTACTTGTGTCTCATTTTTGGAAAAGACACGTACTCATTTTTCAGTACATTCTCGGCTTATAATTACTCCGAGTATTTGTGTCTCATTTTTGGAAAAGACACGTACTCATTTTTGAGTACATACAGAGAATCAATTGTGAGTATATCTGGTATTTATAATTTGAAATATATGTACTCATTTTTGAGTGCATACATTTCAAATATATGTACTCAAAAATAAATCTAGCGATTCAGACAGGCTAGTTTGTAAGTGAGAGATAGCACACTAGATGGCGCCACCGTACAAGCGCACGATTTTGCATAGATATTTCAGGATGGTTGGTAGGAACTGTAACCGGGGGATTCCTACCCGGAGGCCGTCACTCAACGTGCTCGCCCGATGCAGGGCGCGGATATTAGCGATTGCTAGAAATTCACACCACCTCGCCAGGTTTGAAACTGCGGTCCCTGCGTCAACAGTCTGAAATCGCTAACCACTAAGCCATCCACGGATCGATTTCAAATTTGGAATACGTGTACTCTATACATATTCATTTATTCATAGAATCAACTGGAAGTATATTATTCGATGGCACATCTGGGATAATAGATATACTCGTTGTCGGCCGCCCCGGTGGCGCAGTGGTCTAAGCGATGGCCTCTGATCATTCGTCCAAACGGGGTCCGGGTTCGAATCCCGGTGAGGCATGGATGTTGTGTTTGTCTTACGGCACTGGCTCTCTCCCTTCCCTGGAACCAGTGACCCTAAATTAGGGACGGGCGACTGCTTATAGCCCATTGAGTTGCTCACGGTGGTCGCTAAACCTCCAATCAAAAAAATATATATATATACTCGTTGTCACATGCTGGGCAAATGGACAGCACAATTTTATGACAAATATACGTAGTGATGAAGCGACAAAATGTTATTTATGAGATTGACACAAATATAGTTAATGTAAAAACGTACACAAAGATACTTTATGCATAATTAAATTACTTGTGATCAGTGACTTTGTTGTACTAATCATTCATGTGTGTCACTTTTCACATTTAATGAAAAATTTCTCTTGAAATCTATAATATCTAAAATGAAGAAATACGATATTATATTTATATTTATTGACGCAGTTATTTGTAAGTACGTATGGCTACTACTTACATTTGAGCATGTTATGTACTCGTTTACGATACGATTGTATTTAAAAAAAAACCCGAGTTGGTTCAGGTTCTCCTTTTTAAGTAGTTTTTTTTAACAGTGTGGGGTGAAGAAGAAAATGTCGCTGTTAACAAGACATAATGTGAAATGTTATAATCAAAAGAGATGGCGCTCCCGTCGCCTCCCTGATGGCGTAGTGGTCTAAGCGCTGGCTTATGGTCATTCTACCGCGATGGGTCTGGGTTCGTATCTTATTGAGGCATGGTGTTGGTTTACGGCACAGGCTTTTTCACCTTCGTAGAGCCAGTGGCCCTACATTAGGGACAAGAGGCTGCTTATAGCACATCGAGTTGCTCACCGTATTCGTTTAACAACAAAGACACTTGCGTGGCATTTAATCGCAGATATCGTGGAGTACTTTGTGACTAAATGAATATGCTTCCCTTATTTCGTCATATTTATATATTTTTTGCTCTTCGATCTGCAGAAAAATTTTAAATGACCTATCCATTTATCGAAGCAAATGCTTCTTTTTGTACGGTCTACATCTCACCCATTCGTTTTAGGTCTAGAAATCGATATTCCAATAAGAGTACCGCAACTAATGAGAATTATCCAAGAAGGGCAGAAATACCTACAGCTTGTGCTGTACGTTGCTGACCAGAAATGAGTGCAAATGGATAAGTAGCTGAATCTGTTTTCAAGACGAAATGCAAGTTATTAGCAGTTTATTTACAAACTTTACAGGAATTTTAAGAAAAACAGATTTGAAATTGTGTTGTTTTGAAGTTAAATGCTCAAAATGTACTGCTAGAATGAAACAGTACTTACTATCTAATAGCTCTTTCGCTCAGTATTTGCAGGCATGACAGCCTCAATTCAATGCGAAAAGGATTTCATGGGCAATGTGCGAGAAATTCTTAAGAACTTTCTCGATTTCTTAAAAAGAATCTCTTTCAACGGGTCAATTAGTCAGATTTTTGTGCTCTAGTGCTAATAATAGCTCCAAGTACTTGTGTCTCATTTCTGGAAAAGACACGTACTCATTTTCGAGTACATTCTGGGCTTATAATAGCTCCGAGTACTTGTGTCCCATTTTTGGAAAAGACACGTACTCATTTTTCAGTACATTCTGGGCTTATAATAGCTCCAAGTACTTGTGTCTCATTTTTGGAAAAGCCACGTACTCATTTTCGAGTACATTCTGTGCTTATAATAGCTCCGAGTACTTGTGTTACATTTTTGGAAAAGACACGTACTAATTTTTCAGTACATTCTGGGCTTATAATAGCTCCAAGTACTTGTGTCTCATTTTTGGAAAAGACACGTACCCATTTTCGAGTACATTCTGGGCTTATAATAGCTCCGAGTACTTGTGTCTCATTTTTGGAAAGGACACGTACTCATTTTTCAGTACATTCTGGGCTTATAATAGCTCCAAGTACTTGTGTCTCATTTTTGGAAAAGACACGTACCCATTTTCGAGTACATTCTGGGCTTATAATAGCTCCGAGTACTTGTGTCTCATTTTTGGAAAGGACACGTACTCATTTTTCAGTACATTCTGGGTATATAATAGCTCCAAGTACTTGTTTCTCATACAGAGAATCAATTGTGAGTATATCTGGTATTTCTAATTTGAAATATATGTACTCATTTTTGAGTGCATACATTTGAAATATATGTACTCAAAAATCAATCTAGCGATTCAGACAGGCTAGTTTGTAAGTGAGAGATAGCACACTAGATGGCGCCACCGTACAAGCGCACGATTTTGCATAGATAAATTAGGATGGTTGGTAGGAACTGTAACCGGGGGATTCCTACCCGGAGTCCGTCACTCAACGTGCTCGCCCGATGCAGGGCGGATATTAGCGATTGTTAGAAATTCACACCACCACGCCAGGTTTGAAACTGCGGTCCCTGCGTCAACAGTCTGAAATCGCTAACCACTAAGCCATCCACGGATCGATTTCGAATTTAGAATACGTGTACTCTATACATATTCATTTATATGGCGCCACCGTACAAGCGCACGATTGCGCATGTGCGGTTCCCAGTGCGCATGTGCCATTCCATGTGATCTCGCATAATTTCAATAGTGTCCCCGTCCAACGACTATGAGTCATGGGAAATGTTGAATACCTCCTGAATGCTGTGCCAACTATTCTTGAACAATGTGTATCATTATTGATCTCAAAGACAACAGTCTTGGGACGATTATATAAATTAAGATAATACAACGTCGTTTGTCACAAATATTTATTTTTTCAAATCGACCATGGTTTCGCTGGGTATTGACCTAGCTTCATCAGGACGAATGGCATGCAGATAGAGACCGTATTACATGTCATTTGTCCTGTTGAAGCTAGGTCAATATTCAGCGAAACCATGGTCGACTGGAAAAAGAAAATATTTGTGACAAACGACGTTGTATTCTCGTAATTTATATAATGTGTATCATGCTTAGGGATCCGAGATACATTGGGAAAAAATACGGGACATTTTGGACTGAGGGTGAAAGTTTAGTATGTGCATCCATCACATATGTCAGTCTTACAAAATGATGCTAACAGCTTTTAAAGCGTCTGTAAAATCACACTTCCTTTTCGGCATTTTCAACGTTCAACAAAACCTCAGGAGAATTGAAAAACCATACATTTTAGCAGCAGCCGTACAGTAATTAATACTCTGCAACCACCAACCTGTTTCTCTCGGTGCAAGCTACTAAAATGGCGTGGGCCAAGCGGACCGTTCCACTGCTGTAAGATTATTGACTGCATCCACCAGGTGTCGAGGTCACGTGCCCTCCCCTGATATCAATCTGCCAGGGCTGTACTTGCCTACGTAATAAGAGCACTGACCACAGGGTTAGACGTTGGAGATAGCGTCACGGGAGATAACAGTCAGGTAGTTGGAAGCTTGGCGTGCAGGTTAAAAAATATGTTTGTAAAAGAATAGAAATTGTAACTCATCGATTTTGTTTTCTAGTCTTGAACTCTAAAGTACAGGACAAGAAGCTGTACCGAAGAGTTTTCCCGGGACGCCTTAGCCAAAAACGGAACGATACCGTATTTTACGGGACGTCTGGGATCCCTAATCATACTGGCTGTTGCATTATCGTCTTGTGACAGCCCCCTATCCTTTTGGATACAACATCAGCATTGACGAATGGACATGATCCGTTACGCATTGACTCTCGGGTTGACAGGAATAACATTAATCCTTTCAAGGAAAATCTTCATTCAAACAATAATGCCACCCTGTAGCTTACACATACTGAAGGACACAAAACTCCACTGCTTCTTGAGGCTTCCTATACTCCTCCAAGCTCATACTTTCGTGTGTAGCAGAGGCTCTACTAGGGAGCGGGAAAACGTTATGCAACACAAGAGAGAGAGAGAGCGCGAAAATCACTGCTTACTATCTGAATAAAACCAGAATTTAAACTTTTGCAACAGTTTTTCGAACACGTTTCTTAACATCATACTTTGTCATTTATCTATTTACAGAATTTGCTTACATGTTTTGCCAGTTTTGGTTGTCTTAGCTTCATAATATCCGTATTTCTTCCTCAAAATTTTCAGAGGATGTTAGTTGCTCATATTCAGAAAGAAGGCGCGGTTACACGTACGTTGCAAGAAAATGATGCTGCACACGTTATTGAAGATTCTGTGGGGGCTATTTCGTCATGACTACGAGCTAAGACAACCAGATGTATTCGGTCCATTTGATGTTGTACCGAAGGTCCGAAGCATTTAGGAACCGCTGCATAAATAGTCAGAGTGTGATTGTACTATCCACATAGATATAACATATACCATTAGCGTGTGACGCTAATTTTGTTTTGTCGAGATGTGCATACTAATATGTGTGTATATACTTATTATGTGTATAAATATAATAAACAATACAATTCATAAGAGCAATAGGTATTATGTCCCATAAGAAAAACATTTTTGAAAGCATCCTTCCACTGCTTACGTACGGAGCAGGGACGTGGACCTTAACTAAAAAGACATACAAAGACTGCATATAACTGAAAGCAGCCTGGAGAGATGCAGACTCAGTGTAAGCAGGAGAGTTAAGAAGAGGAACTCATTTATAAGGAAAATGACAAGAGTGGAAGACATTATATTTAGTATAAAATCCCTGAAATGGCAATGGGCTGGACATGGTGCCAGAAGGAAGAAAACCAATGGAAACTTGAATTTTAGACTGGATTCCAAGGGACAGGAAAATACCCAGAAGAAGACCACATGGGAGATGGGTGGATGAAATTCGAAAACATGCCGGAGTTACATGGCGAAGGTGAGGAACGAAACTTAGGGAGACTTTCATCTAGCAGTGGATTGATTATGGATGATGATGATGATATGCACACACACACACAGCTGGACAAAATAAAATTAACATCACAGCAAGAGGGTGCACAAACGGAGACATCTGTTTTCCTTACAGATAAACAGCTTACGAATACCGCTACGTAGCAACTCTGAATTTGTAGAAATGGGAATCCGGTTCCTTTTTGAAATTGTTGTTTAAGAAACGTGACTCCTACTTTCCATTACTGAGCATACAACTGCAGTTAGTTTCATGATTACTGAGGGTTGTTTTTAATTCGCATCTGGCCTTCGCGCAATACTTTCTCTCTTTTTCTGATAATGATATATACAATTATCTACCAACAAGTAATTGGACACCCCTGCAATCGACGATACACGTCACGGCCGCCGCCGTTAAATATCGTGTGGGAAACAACAACGTAACCAGTCGCATGCAAGATGCCACGCAGTTCAGAGCTCTCTGATTTCGAGAAAGGTGTAATCGTCGGGTATCACAGAAATGGCCGATCCATACGTGACATATCCAGCGGGTTGAAGTACCCAAAATCGACAGTGGCTTACGTGATTGGCAAGTGGAAGATGAAAAGTGACTGTTGGAATGTGCCCTGACCCGGCAGAGCCACAAAAACCGGGAGTTAGAGACCGACTGGTGCTGGCCAGAGAAATTCCGAAGAACCGCACCAAATCGATGGGCCACATCCGCGAGGAGTTTCAACAGGCATCCGGGAGTGTTCTTTCGATGAATACCATCCGTAAGGAAGCCCATCTGCTCGGTTATCATAGACGTGCTGCCGCCCACAAGCCTTTAATCACCAAGTCCAATAGCACTGCTCGGCTAACGTGGTGCAAAGAACGTCGACAGTGGACCGTTGATTGTGGAAACAGGTTCTCTGGAGCGACGAATCAAGGTTCACCCTTTACCGTTCGGATGGCAGGGTCTGAGTTTGTCGTCTGCCTGGAGAACGCCTCCTGCCGGAATGTATTGTGCCAAATGTGAAATTCGGCGGCGGTGGAACTATGCTATGGCGGTGTTTCTCCTGGTATGGCACGGGACCCTTGGTCGCAATTCCAGGTAGACTCAACGCCGAGACCTACTGCACCTTTCTGGATGACCATGCGCTTCCTACGTTGTGGCAGCTTTACGGGATGAACCAATGTTACTCTCAGGATGACAATGCCACCTGTCATGTTGCGAGGTCCACCATGGCTTGGTATGGTGACAATGGGGTTAATCGGATGGACTGGCCTGCACAGAGCCCGTACCTTAACCCTATCGAGCACCTTTGGGAGGAGTTGGAGCGTCGACTTAAGGGGTGTCCCCACCGTCCGAAGTAGGTGAAGGAACTGACCTGTCTTCTCCAAGCAGAGTGGAAGAAAATACCGCTAGCCGTCGTACAACGCCTGGTTGAGAGTATGCCCCGGAGGGTCGCAGCTGTAATCGCCGCTCGTGGAGGCTCCTCCAACTATTGAAGGTGAATAAACTTCGTTTTCCTTTGCTATCACAGGTGTCCAATTACTTGTTGGTAGATAGTGTGCAAACACGTTTCACTCATACAAACGGGCACACACGCTGTTGTAAATAGTACAACGGAAAATTTTAAGCTCCTTTTAGAATACGGAATAAATGCCTCTCAAATGAGTACACTTAATGCAATAGAAATCGAAGAGCGGAAAAGTGTTCTTAAAAATGTTTCATTCATGCAATTAAGGAAAATGAAACGACCACAGGTTCCTTCAAAAATAGGAAGTAAATATTTTGTTGCTAAGGTTCTCTCAGCTGTTTTTGAAAAGGTTGTATTACGCTGAGACCACGTACCGCAAACGCTTTCCTAGCTTTATTTTCTTTACATTTCATTTTCTGAGAAGTGACAAAGTAGATAAGCATACATTATTTACAATAACGAAACAGGGGATTTAAAATCATGGTAGAGTGTTCATTACCCTTTCGCTTTGTGAGGGACACCAGGAAGAAAAAAATCGTTCTCCTCCTTTGTGCTCTAAGTGAAGTGCAGGATAATTGGAATTGCGCTGAAATTTTTTTATTTGAAAAAGTAAATATTTAATTTAGCTAGAGATAGGCGAAACCGAAATGTTCTAAGCCATCATTTATTTTACGAGGATATTTTGGAAAATTACGTTGAATGGATTATGCCGAAACTGCTGGAAACCATGTAGAGAATTATGGTCTAGTGTTCATATTTATGGATCTGTCATTAAGTATGCAATCTGTAATTTTGTTTCTTTTTCTTAAAATCTTTTCAGCCATTTCTATCCCACACCATCAGGAACAGAATTATGTAAGCTTAGTCTATTTCTTTTCCGAAATAATAATGGGATTCTGAATGGAATTGTAACTAAGATACACGATGGAGTCACATTGCTGTGACCACCAGCTAATACCCAGTGTAACCGCCGTGTGCAGCGCGGACAGCAGCTAGACGTGCTGGGAGTGACCCAATAAGGTGCTGGAAGGTGTTCACAGGTATGTGGAGCCAAGCTGACTGTAGTGCATCTGACAGCTGTTGGATGGTGCGTGGTGGAGAATCCATAGAGCAAACAATACGATCGAAGTGGTCGCATTGATGCTTAATTGCGTTTACGTCTGAGGAATTAGGGGGCCAAGGAAGTACTTTGAAGTTTTCATCGTGCCTTTCCAACCACTCTCGGACATTTCTATCTATGTGACACGTCGCATTGTCGTGCTGGAAGATCTCATCCACCCCAAGGAAGGCAATCAGCATGTATAGGTGTAGGTGGCCTGCAAGGATGGATTTATGACGAATTCTGTTCGTATTGCCTTCCACAGGTAAGAGTGAACCCAGAGAATGCCACGAAAATATTCCCCAAACCATAACGCTGCCTCATCAGCTTGCGTTCTTCCAGCAATGGTTGAAGAGTATTTGTTTTCCGATGTTTCTCGCCTTATACGCCAACGTCCATCCGTTCGATGAAGCAGAAAACGTGACTCATCGGAGAAGGCAATCATTTGCCAATCAGCGGAGGTTCAATTCCCATACTGCCGTGCAAATGTAAGCCTTTTCTGCCGATGCTCCTTCGTTAGCATAGGTGCAGTGGCCATCCGTCTGTATCGGAGTCCCATATGCAGCAGGGTTATCTGAACTGTCGTTTTAGACACACCTCTGGTAGCCCCCTGGTTCATTCGGCCAGTGAGTTACTCCACTGTAGCGTGCCGATCGGCCTTCAGGCACCTTCGAAGTTGACGTTCCCCTCTCACATCAATGGCACGTGTTGCTCCGCAGTTTCAGCGTCGCTTATTCGCAATGGTGCCATTTCTCCAATCACGATACACTTTAGCCACAGCAGCACGTGAACAGCTCACAAACTGCGCTGTTTCAGAAATATTGCCACCCTTGGCCCTAAAGCCGATAATCATTCCTTTTTGCAAATGTGATAAATCTCTCCTTTTATCCATGACAGCAACGAGTGATATGTTTTCAGATATTATCATATGATCATATGATGAGAATTTTAGGAAGGGAGTATCTGACCCCAGGTCTTAAACAATTTTAGAAATAGGAAGCTAGGAGATTTGGTCTAGTGCCCGATAGGAAAGTTACACGGAAGCGAAGCGGAAAAGGGGAGGAAGACGCCCTTATTTATTACCGGGGGACCGTTAACCGGGGTCCGGCGGCTTAACGTGCCCATCCGACGCACGGCGGATATTTAGTGAATCGAGCATTCGTACCTGCCTGGGATCGAACCTGAGGTCCTTTCCGTGGCAGTCACGAACGTTGCCCACTAGGCCACCCGCGGCCCGATATGTTTTCAGAATGCTTACAGCACACCTTATATATCCTCCAAGCCAGCTCACGACACGTGCCTTCTTTCATTGGCTACGCGCTGTTGACGTCAAAAGTAGGAGGTGGTCACAATAATGTGACTCAGCTGTGTATTTGGCTACTAAGAAAGCTGTCCTTCTTCTAACATTGGTAATCACTTTCAGCCATCAAGTTAAACTTGTTCATATATAAATGAAGTGCACACCACGGTGATTCTTAACGAGTGAATGAGACCTCAAATTCAGAAAAATTGATATCTTCTTAAACAGTGTTAGATTTCATTTTCTCCTATGCTGTTTGTTAACACCTTAAATGGTTCGTTTTGAAAGGAGATGAAAATTAGCTCAAATCATTTTTATCACGAACCTTGCACTTTTGCACATAAAATTCTATATTGCGTCCAAAAATGTCTAAAAACAGATAATTCCGCTTTCATGCGCTTATTTAATTTGTGTTTATTTTATGGAACTGTGGTAAGTAATAAAAGAAGTCAATGTACCATAATTTGAGAAATATTGTTTTAGAGAAGTGAAAAAACTAATGATAAAATATATATACTGTGGTTAATACCTGGTAACTGACCTCCTCCATAATGTAATTTCCCATCAGTGACGTAGCTAGACGTAAATATCATGGGTGGCTGGAGGAAGGTGTGGAAGAGAAGTAGGAGGGCAAAGTCAGTTATAAAGCAGGTACTGACAAAATGTTTAATAGGAATGACGACACAGAATATTTGCTTGTAATGAGCGAGTTGTAGGATCTTATAGGATCTCGTTCCGGATCCAATAGCAACTCTTTTCATAGAACGGGTACCTGAGGCTATATGACAGCACGATAATGCACGTGCACATACCGCACGCATTGCCAGACTGCGCCTACAGACTCTCAATGCTCTAGATTGGACAGAATAATCTAGATTCTAGAACACTGAGAGTCTGACTGGACAGCACCATCGCCGAACTTGTCCCCAATTGAACATGAATGGGACATGGTTGGACGTCAGCTTCAAGATCATCCCCAATCAACACAAAATGTTGTTGCACTCCGACAACAGGTGCAAGCCGCTTGGTCAGCCATACCGCAGGGATATTCGATATTTGTACGACTCAGTGCCCTACCGCACTGTCGAATGAATTGTAAATGACAGTGACAATATGTCATACGTTAAGCTTAAGCAATAAAAGCCTGTCAAATCCATGTCATTTGGTCCCATTCTTTGATCATTTGCTTATCTTTACGTACTTAGCCGTCAGCTAATATTCACACATTTTCGTGCATTCCTTGCTGGTGTTGAATTTCTTTTTTTTTTTTTTTTTTATGCTGAGAGTATTTTTCTCGTTCTTACAGTTCCAAGCTAACTTTCGCGAGTTCTACATTAGGAGCTCATACGACTGGCCAACGCAACTTCTTTGTGTTATTCATTCACTAGTGCATCCATAACATTCTGTATGCTCAGATGATTTACGCAGTCCAGAACACTCCTTGGAGCCTAGTACATATGATTAATTCTGAAACAGAAATTATCAAATGAAGACATTCAGACTAACTTTTTTTAATGGAGCTAATTGCTCGCAAGCGGGTTGTTCTTGATTTACTTGAGGCCGTAAAGCTGTAAAACAAAGATAAATTCATTTTTTTATAGTCTGGAATGAATAAGTTTGCACAGAATGGTACTTTAACAACTTATTAGTTCTCAACGTTTTAAAATTTTACGATATGTACACTTCCTTAATGCAAGTTTGCATTTCGCATTGCTGTGGTGTTTTTCGGTATTGCACAAAGTAGCTGAGCCAAATATTGAAGGTTCTTTTGTGCAACATCAAATTATAGCACATATCAAGAATGAGTAGAATCAAGTGGTTACTAAGTAGAAAAATATGTAGTTTGTTCAGAATAAAAATTATTAGGGTTAATCAAAAAAAGAAGAGCTAGTGAGGTTACATATCAGCAGAAAACTGTTCTCGTGAAATAGCCGAATGTATAACGAAGTAAATTTCTCCATCATTTTTGGTCCCCGCCGGGGATCGAACCCGAGTCCACTTATTCCGGAACAAGTCGCTCTACCAACTGAGCAACGCAGACGTTCGTTCTCGCTGCTATCTTACTCTATATTCGTCGTGTGCGTCCTGCGGGGTAGACACGTCACAAATGGTAGAGGCATATAAAGAAAACAGTCGTGAAGAAAAATATCTAGTTAGTGTGACTGTGGTGGAGCAAACACCGCAATCTAGCTTATTACATTGACTAGCTACAGAATGGAAAAATTGTTTAATCATGACACGTTTCACTGAAGAAAAAAATGTAAACGAAACTGGAATTTAATTCGTGAACAAACTTTAGATTTTGGTGCCACAATTAGTTGTGCTTTTTCGGCAAGGCCTAAAATCATATGTTTAGCCTTGTTATTTAAGTTTATTTTCCATGAAGTTACTCTTGTCTTAGAAGTATTTCTGATACGAAAGCATTTTAGCAATATTTATATCGTGAAAGAATCTCAGCTTTAGAAAGCATTTATTAGCTTGTGTATTCTGTTATTTGATGTACTGAACATCATTAGGCAAAAGCCAAAAGAAAAAAGAAGGGGATAAAAAGGGAGACAAAAGAACAAGAACAAGGAACGCGGAGGAAAAAAACAGTATACACGTAATATAGAGACGGAAACAGAAAGAGAGAGAAACCCTCGTTAGAGTTAGGTATGTCTCTGTGTCATACAGGGCGGTGTTCCATCGGTGACAAGGCAACAAAACCTAACAGCTTTCCCATTGCGAATTCTCGGTTCCCAGGAAGCCCGAAATTCCATTTGCTACAAAAGGCAGCGGGGTTTTACAATCCTGTTTGCCTCTCGGTCGACGCCATCGCAACTTAAAAGCCCTGTCGACGAATCGATTATCCGGTCTGGATTCTTTGTGCAAACTTTTCCTATCGTACGTGGAGGACATTAATCTCGGCGTACCAAACTAACTCTCTACCGTCCATCTTTCGGCGAAGCGGATCGCGGAATCATCCGTCTTTGTATTGTCCGTAGATTTCAGCCATACATATTACTACGCTTTCCAACCCTAAAGATTTTTTCCCTCTGCCATCACTTTTCGTTCTCCCCTTTCCTCTAGGACCTTCGAATATCATTTCTTCCCCTTTATCGTCAGTTGCTTCATTTTTCTCAACAAAGAGCCTTACGTGACGCTGTTCTTGATATGACAGATTGACGATTATTTCATCCTCTGTGACCAACACTCTTCTCCAGGGGTTGTGACTTTGATAAGTTGTTCCCTAGAAGTCATGTCAACTATCCAAGGAGAAAAACCACACAAATGCAGTTGGAATACACTCACGGTTACCCATTTTTTTCATCTTAGGAATACAAACCGAAATGTATTATCTCTAACACAAGTATTTGATCCTTCATACTCTGATGCTGAAAAAAAGGGTTTTAAGTCGATAAAAAATGGTATATATCACATTGAGCTTATGAAGAAAAATGTAAAGTTAAGATGTAATGCGATAGCTCATATTAGAAATTAATTAAAATTTTTGACCGATTAATAAATGTCTAGAGCTCTACTGAATAACCCAAAAACTTCGTTTGAATGAAAAATATGATCTATTAAGTGAAAATCGACTATAAAAATTAAATAAAATAGGTAATTTTTCAGCCTGTTTAAATACTACCACCCCTCTGAGAAAAATTATTTTTAACTATTTATTGAAATTTCCCCATAAGTGTAGTGTAGTTCTATTCAGAAGCTTTTAATTCACACAGTTTTCTCTTTCTCTTTCCTTAATGCTTATGATCTTTCGTAGCTGCAATTCAAATCATAAGTAATGGTCTTAAAACCCTAAATGTTTTCAGAATATACACCAACGAGCCATTACATTATGACCATCCCTAGCGTAGAGAAATGAGAGTACCTGGAGACCGAACGGTTCCGCCGGTGAAATCACAGAGCAGTATATACAGTAGCGAACAAAAGTATTTGGCGAAACACTTTTTCGACCATAATGTTTGTTCTGCTGGACCAAATCGGGTCATTTTGGGATATGATATGTGTTGATTCGTGGGTTACAATGCCGCGTAGTTTGTATTTCGCTTAGAACGAATTTGTCTTTCGAAATGGGCCATATTTAAGAGTCGCCAATTACTACTCATTTGTTTGCTACGTGTATTAATGTTTTTCGTGTGGTTTGTGTGGGTTTTGCAATGTGTAGTGTGATAATAAGTCAATCTTAGGTTTTCAGAAGTGGGTAAAAAGGCGGAGATCCCTGTTGGGGCTCGCCAGGCGGCCGTGAACATGATGGAATCTGGAATGCGCGTCACCGACATTGCGAGGGCTCTGAAGATCCGACACCAGTCCATTTCAGCTATCCTGCAACGTTATAAGAAGACTGGGACCGTCAAGAACAGTCCGCGATGTGGTAGGCCTCGTTCCACTACGTTGCGTCAGGATAGAAGCATCCTCCATCGATATCGTTCTGATCCCACCTTGACTGCTGTGGACATCTCCACCGAATTCCGCGACAGCGTCGACCTGAACGTCAGCCGAATGACCATCTCTCGTCGTCTCATTGCTGGTGGATTGAATGGAATACCCCCGCCAAGAAACCACTCATCCGAGTCAAGAATCGAAGAGCCAGAGTCGCGTTCGCGCCCCCGTCATCGACACTGGACCGTGGTGGACTGGAGTAAGGTGTTTTTCACCGACGAGAGCAAGTTCAACTTGTTCGGAAGTGATGGCATCCGATACGTATGACGTCCGTGTGGCCAGAGATTCAACCCCCAGTTCATTCAGTCGACTGTCAAGCACGGAGGAGGATCGCTCATGGTTTACGACGCCTTCTCTCGCAATAAAATGGGCCCCATCATAAAGATTGACGGAATAATGACCGGCCAGAGCTACACGAACATGCTCATCAGCGATGTCTTCCCATGTGCAAACCAGAACATGCCACCCGGATGGATCATGCAGCAAGACAACGACCCGAAGCACACCTCCAGAGTAGCGAAGGCAGCCTTCCAGCAGCAACAGGTCACACTACTAGACTGGCCAAGCCAATCTCCAGACCTCAACCCCATGGAGCACATGTGGGAGGAGCTGGAGAGACGATGTGTGAAAAAAACTTGCCGGAATAGGGCCCAGAATTTCGACCAGCTGTCTGCAGAATGGGCGCGAATTCCGCAGGTCACCGTCGAGAAGCTAGTGGACTCTATGCCGGCGGGTTGTGTAGCTGTTATTAAATCTCGTGGTTATCCCACTAAGTATTCGTTATTGTTTTGTCGTTTTCTCGTACTTGTTTTCCGTTATCTTTGCAATAAATGAATGTGATACACACCTACTTTGTTGGTCAATTGTATGACCTTTGCGATTAAGCTCGGTACCTGATCTGTGTTAAGGTTTATGATCCATCTGCATATGGGTCATGTTTACAACTGAATAAGACATATCATATCCCAAAATGACCCGATTTGGTCCAGCAGAAAAAATTATGGTCGAAAAAGTGTTTCGCCAAATACTTTTGTTCGCTATTGTACAACCCGAGGACTGGCTTTCGGTTGGTAGAGTGTTTGGAGTCAGCTGCCGATTTATCGGAGTTTGATAAATGAGAAATTGTGATGACACGGTGCCTCAGAACTACGATCTCGGAAACGGCGCGGCTTGTGGGTTGTTCACGTGCCGCTGTAGTGAGTACGTATCAAAAGTGGTGCACGGATGGCCAAAGGACGAACCGTCATCTAGCCGTGTCTCGTCCGCTGCTCGCTGATGCCAAAACAGTGGCTACTTGCCTCGCCGAATGGCCGATGTTTTGCGGTGCAGACTGTCGCACATTGTTCAAAACAACCGCAAGGCCACAGTGCGACAAATTACCAGTGGTGATTAGGGTATGGTGTCACAGCGCACAGTTTATCGTAGCCTTCTGTGCTTGAGCTTGTGTAGCTGAAGGCACAGCTAGAGCCCCATGCTCACTGCACGTGATCGCCAAAAACGCATGAAATAGACCCAAGATCATCTAGATTGGACCATGAATGATTGAAAAAACGCCCTGGTCTGATGAATCAAGATTCCTGGTGCGTCACGTAGACGGCAGAGCGCGGGTACGTCGATTATCAACGGAGTCTATGGCACCTGGAGGCACAGTTGGGCTGAAACAGGGCGGCGGCGGCGGCTATGTTATGCTGTGGGCGTTGTTTTCTTGGGACATATTATGCCCCATTATCCCAATAGCACAATCCCTGACAGCTGTCAGGTGTCTGAACATCGTTGCCTACCAAGTTCAGCCATTCACGTCAACTGTGTTTCCTGTTGGTGATGGCCATTACCAACAGAATAATGCGCCATGCTACACTGCCAGAAACGTCAGGGAGTGGTTCAAGGAGCATTCTAGTGACTTTTTGTTAATGCTCTAGCCTCCAAAGTCACCTGAGATGAACCCAATCAAACATTTGTGGTTCGACTTGGAAAAGCGGGTTCGCGCTAACTCACCACCACCCCGAAATGTACGAGAACTGGAGAACCCGCTGTTGACGTAATGTACCAGATGACCTAGGATACCCATTGTCACCTCATCAAATTGATGCCTCGCTGAGTGGCCGCAGTTTTGCGGACTAAAGGGGGCTCAACATCGTATTAGGTAGGTTGTCATAATATAATGTCTCATTAGTGTATTTACACCGTAAATAGAGTCCGATGAAATTACGTGACAAAAGGTGGAAGAGAAGCAAAAGATTCATAAGGGAGCCGCGGATGGCTTAGTGGTTAGCGAGTCAGACTATCATTGCAAGGTTCTCAGGTTCGAACCTGGGCCGATCTTTCAGAGATGGTGTGATTTACTAACAATCGCTGAATATCCGCCGTGCATCAGATGAGCACGTTAAGTGACTGGACCCACTGGTTAAATGGGTATCCTTTCCTATGCCCCCCGCCGAAATTCTCTCACCTCTCTGTGTGCAACATCGTACTTGTACGTTGGCGCCATCTACTGTACTCTAATCTCACTATAAACTGTTCTGTCAAAGTCTCTAGACTTGCTCTCATTCCTTCCGTTTCTGTGTTTTGCCCAAAAGGCGATCTCGCTGTAGGTGGCTGGGACCTGAACTCTACTCACTGTGGACGGAAGTCCTATAAGAAAATGACAAATACCGTACTACTACTAAAGATTCATAAGGAAATCCAACCTTAATTAACTCTAACATTTTCCTTCATAGACGGAAACTTTTACCAGTCCGGATGACTATTATTCTGAACGTTTTCATTATGCAAACTTCTTCCACTATAAGGTGTAGAATTATATCATGTTTTGTTCTAGATTTCATTTTTTATACTGCTTTCGTAACATTCGTTTTAGTCGCTGGTGAAAGTAAACAGCCGTTTCTATTTCTGGAAGTGTTATCGATTGTAGAAAACCGGTTGATTTCTTTTTCTAACCGGTTCCATTGACTTTGAATAACGTTGATAAACTTTATTCGTACCGGTAAGGATTCAACGGATGTGCAATTCGGTGTCATTATTCTTGCTTTTTAATGTTTGCTGTTTATAAGACTGTTTATGAATTTTATCTTGTAATCTGACAAGGAATATCTCTCTCTCTCTATCTCTCTCATCTTTTAAAACCATAATTATGAAAATTGTGGCTTTCTGCTACGTTTTCAGGTATTCGCCCAGGGAATTCCTTCCATTTTACAGAACAGTAGAGCATTAAATTTAATAAAAAAATAATTTTTGTGTAACAAAATTTTGTGGATGCAAACAATTCACATCATTCATCTAAGCTCACGAATTTCTTATATGGTTGCGCTCGCCATGATTTCTAGTGCTTAAATGTTTTGGGGAGGTTAAGGGGTGGGCAAAAGTCCACTGTAGACCATCAGTAGCGTCTAGCCTGAGTGGGACCCCCCCTTCCTGTGATTATTGGAATCACCGCACCGTAACCGAACAAAGCTTTTTCTCAGAGTTTGTGACTTCAGTTTACGTAAATAAGCCCGTAGTAGCGTGGAAGAGTCGAACTTTCTTTCTCCCCCTCCGCCTCCCGTACTTCCCCCCTCTCTCTCTCTCAGGAAAGTAAGTTAACTTTCTCAATCAATAGCGAGCAGCTACGGAAAGTTACATTGCATTACGCAACGTTTGGTAAAGGTATTAGGAGAACATGCAGTTCATGCGTTCATCCTACAGCTTCGGGGGGAGGGGGCGCTCCATAATGTGTGCTCCGTTTGTTTGTTTTTTTCCCTGGGAAACAGCGAAAAGTTCGGGCTCAATTTTAAGACTCCGAGCCAGTCCAAATCCGAAGTGCGTGAGGTGGAGCGTGTCCGACCTCGAGGTATGTTATACTAGCCCGCCTGAGACCAAATTTTATAGTGCAAGATAGATCCTGGGCCCGAAAGTGCCCGAAAACTATGACTAAGTTGTTTAGGCATTGACATTATAAAGATATCTTCCAGACTTCCACTCTTATATCCCTGCAATTAACTGGTGTCTTTTTTAACCCAGGACTGGGAAAGGGTCTCCATATGTTCTATAGTATGTCCTCTTTATTTCTTTGACCATTCGTTTCCTCATGATATGCATGCTTGGGGCGGCAAGGATCTGGAAGAACGGGCTGCGCTGCATCTACGTACGTCGCTTAATAGAATTAGCAGTTAGCTGTTGTATTGGAAATAGGGGACAAAATTTTGTCGGCGTGGTATATACTTTCTATTAATAATATCGATATTTCTTGAAGCTTTCGCTATCCGCAGAAATACTCTAATGTGTTGCCTGAGTCATTTAGCACTCGAGCACGAAATAAATAGCCTTCCGAGTCCTGCTCCCAAGCCAGACCCAGTTGCCAAAGGATACGTTTTACGAACTGGAAAGTGAAAAGAAAGTCTGGTGCGTAAAATAAAAAGCCGCCCCGGTGGCGCAGTGGTCTAAGGCGTTGGCCTCTGATCATTCGTCCGTAAGGGGTCCGGGTTCGAATCCCGGTCAGGCATGGATGTTGTGTTTGTCTTACGGCACTGGCTCTTTCCCTTCCCTGGAACCAGTGACACTAAATTAGGGACGGGCGACTGCTTATAGCCCATTGAGTTGCTCACGGTGGTCGTTAAACCTCCAATCAAAAAAAAAAAAAAAATCACATAAAAAATCCCTCTCTGTCTCTCTCTCTCACTCTCAGAGGACGAGTCCGTCTGAGCCCGAACCCTAGTAAATGTTATGCAACCGGAGCCCACCGCCCCGGTGACACAGTGGTCTAAGTGATGGCCTCTGATCATTCGTCCGAAAGGGGTCCGGGTTCGAATCCTAGTGGGCCGTGGATGTTGTATTTGTCCTACGGCACTGGCTCTCTCCCTTCCCTGGAACCAGTGACCCTAAATTAATGACAGACGACTGCTTATAGCCCATTGAGTTGCTCACGGTGGTCGCTAAACCTCCAATAATAATTAAAAAAAAACGGAAGCCGCTGGAGCCTGTTTCGGGACATGGCTCTGCTTCGAGTTTTCGGGTTCATGCTTGGCGCGTCTCATCCGTGCTGTTCTTAATGAAAGAGAATTTCCCGTGAGGGCAGCACTGTCTGAAGCACGTCTCCGTGCTCTGCTAGAAATAAAATTGTTCTTTTTGCATGAAGGCAGTAAACCTCATGAAGGACATCGGGAAAAAAGAAGCTAGAAAGAAGATGGCTTCTTCGGCATTCGGACTCATCCCAGCGGAATGCCAGACACCGTCGGAAAAGAAATAATGTGACCTGGTGGTCCACTCTAAGTGCAAGGAAGTTCCGGAGCAGTCAACCGAGCTTGGTCAGAGGTCTTAAGGAAATCCAGGGAATGCTGGAAAAAAATACCTATTCCTAACCTCCGAGAAAAAGATGAGACATCTACCTCCAGTTCCAATTAGACTCTCTTCTTCTCCGAAGCCATGTACCAGTTCCGGTGTCAAACACAGAGACTTTGCTATGAGTTGAAGAAAAACTGGTTTTATCACCTGAAATAAACTTACACCTTGCACCTTTCCACCCCTCACTGGACTCTCGGTAAGCCCCCCATAGAGAACTTCGCCAGCAGTTAAGTGCCCAAAGCTTGCTCGCTCCATATCCGCAGGAAATAAAATAAAATGAATTCTGCTTCTAAATTTAGTGAGATTTTAAGCAAGGCATTCAGCACCGAAGAAATTGGCAGGCCTGTCGGCTTCGAAATTGGTTAACGAAAAGTTTTGTATCTTTTTTTAAAGAAAAAAGGGACTGGCAAAAGTAATTGCCGTTAAATTTGTCGATATCTGGGAAATAAAAAACAAAAATTAACTGCTAAACTGGATGGATGTCTGTGAAGATATCGGCTGAAAAAAAAGTTTGCAGAATGAACTAAACTTCCGATAGTAAAAAGAATAGTAAAATTTTATGCTCAATAATTTTAGTTCAGTTGATTTCAGCAAAGTGTAACTTAATTCTAAAACATTTGGAAGATGTTAGCAAATAAAGCTGTGTAAATTAAAGTTTCATTGAGTAAGGAGAATATTGAGCGGTGCACCGTCTAGTTAGGGGAAATTTTAATGTAGAGTGTTTAGTGTGTATTGAGTGGTTTTCTAGTGGTTATATTGTATGGGTAAAGAAAGAATAAGAGTTTCTTTTCTGCATGGGTAAGAAAGTGCCCAAGTCGCAGAATTTCATACCTAAATGGTAAATCAAAACTGGTGTCTAAGGAACTTATATGCAAGGACAATAGCAAAATTATCAAAGTACAAGTCAGTTTTCAAAGATAAAATTTCCATCTACTGCTTTTAGAAACCAAACCACCAACCAGGTAAATTTTGTGTTCTTTCCTGTCTAACAAACCATCTGATTTAAAGTAAGTTGTTAAAGAGAATAATGCTAAAGTGGCAAAGACTACAAATTTAAATACAGTAGGGACTTTACATAACGTACTTCCGCTTAACGAAATTTTCCGCGGAACCTTGAATTTTAAATGACATTTGCATGTAAATTAATCTCCATATTACGAATATCAATTTCTATATAACGAAACCTTTTTCGACTAAAAATTAACATTTTGTGTTTCAAAAATTTTGCTTTACAATTCTTTAGCCCGCAGATGGGATCACAACGTCTGTGACGTGACTGCCTCGCAGGGCGCACATGAGATAAAGGCAGATAGCAGTGAGAGCACATGTTCGCGTAGCTCAGTTGGGAGAACGACTTACTCCGGAGTGAGGGGACCCGGTTTCGATGTTCGGCTTGTACAAACTGGTACGTTATACTTCCTTAATTCCTTATCTTGAAACTTTTGGTTCTGTGAGGCGTACAGAATCTTGTTGGAAGAGGGACGCCACGGGGAGGGTCGTGTTCATGTAGATTTTACGAAGCAGCTGTTTTTTCAAATGGGGATAGAAAGTCTATCGTAGAAACTGCATTTCCCAGGATCGTTTCTGGTTGTAACTGGTTTGGGCCTGACTGTGAAAGTTACGCATTCATTCTCATTCAAGCAGTATACGCTTGACTTGCCTGTGTTGGTCGCTAAAAATGTCGAACAGAAAATGCCTATCTGTTAGGGATAAAGTGAAACTTTTAGATGATGTTGATCAAGGATAGAAAAGGAAGCTGCGCCTATAAACTAAAAAGTATTAAAATGGCAGCAGCTGAAACACAAGGGAAGTGTTGAAGAAGGTGCAGAGTTCTCGGATTTTCTCAACGTTGAGGAAAATGTTGTGATCGCTGATTATCCTACAGAGAATGACATTTTTGGAAACTGTTATAAAATGTAGTGAAGAAATTGTAGTAAATGACGAAGATGACGATGAAGAGGCTATCAACAAGCCTTCACATAAAGGAACTCTTAAAGTATCCGATACGATTCAACGAGGATTAGTTTCAAGAAAGTGTTGACTTCGAAATGAAACATTTTTATGAACAAAAATTTTTTTAAAGAAAATTCGTGCAGAGCAGAATTACGGAATTATTTACAGTTTAAAATAAGTACATATATTATAAGGATAATGAAAGGGAAAAGTAAGTTAGAGTACTCGCTTCTTTCTCTTCATTAATTTGTTTAATCAGACAATGTATTCTACTTTTTACAGGACAACTTTCTTCCGTTCACGAATTAGAAGAGCCTTCGCCGTCTCCTCCGAAGTTCACTCTAGACAATACAAACTAAAAATGATAATCAAGTTGGCAACTGAAACAGGATATCCCTCGAACCAGATACAAAATTTTATCGAAAAATCCAGATCCAGCCGTGTTAATCCTTCTGTGTCGCAACTGTGCTACCTGGGCTCTATTCTGTATAAACCAAATGTTTTCAATCAACTCAAGAACGTGCTCAGGAGGATGAACTTCAGTGTCGGCATAAGGTCTCCGCCATCTTTATAAACCATGGTTAAGCGAAATATTCACAAGCCCCTGCTTCTCAACGAGGCAGGTGTTTATGCCATCCCACAATAATATCCGGTCGGCTCGAAGAGATACTACATCGGAATGACCAAACGCTCGTTTAGAATTAGGCTCAACGAACATAAAACAGATACAAGAGACAGAAACGCAACCACCACCCTGTCCTGAGAAGTCATATTTAAGTCCTCTGATCCTATGTGGGATGATATCAAGAAATTAGCTTCCTACTCCATGTCTACCGCAAAACCTTAGATGTCATTACCAACAGTGAGGCTTGCAATAAGAGCGACTCTCTAAAACTATCACAAGTTTGGAGCTAGTTGGTCAAATAATGCAGCGTTTTCTCCCACGATACCGTGTGGCCAACAAACAACATGCCTCGTTTCTGCGAATGAATAATTACATTCGTATCTATTAATTTATTGTCTAGTCAAGTCGCCGTGTTCAAATTTTTGACTGTTCTATTATTCAGTTCCCAGTGTGCTGTCTATCTTCCTTGAGAAAGCTTAGAAACTTTGATTTTCTATTCTACGCCGAGAAATTCGGATCACTAGTATAGTTATATTATTTTAAGTATAGTTGGTGTATAGTTCCTGTTTATTAATTACTTGTTAATGTTTGCATAGTTACACCTATTAGATGAATTAAAAACTATTATTGATTTGGTCTTAAATTATGCTGTAAAAACAATGGGACAAAGGCGTTTAAAATAAACGTAGCCGAAGTCGGCAGTTCACATACATTTTATGAGTCAGTGCATATTTATTGTGCCCAATGTTGAGTTTCTGTGATATGATTAAGGGGTGAATTACCTGCCTTCATCTTTAATCAAAACTAATCACAAATCTATACGTCTAAGGCTCCTTTTCCTTTTTTTGGCTGTACTTCCATTTTTGCTTATCATTGTAACTTGTACAGAATTTGAATGTAACAATGCGGACTTTCAGTTTGTCAGCTTTGTAGGGTTTAAAAGGGATTAGATCAGTCGTCTATTTCAGTATAGTATTTTGATGTAACGAAAATGGGTAACGGAAGAAGACAAAACCATTATTGAAATCTGATTTTGGAATGCTTGCTGTTCCGCAAAGTGACGCAACAATAGCTAATTTCACTGTTGCTCAACAATATATTTTGCTAAACTATCGCGGTACATTATTTCATCACATTTTACATAAACGTAACAATATATCATTGCAATCTGTATACATTACGAGAACCTAATTCTAAATTTGGTAAAAGCCATTAGAAAAATGCATTTTCGATGCTATGCAAATGGTGTAGCGAAATCTATCTCCCTCTCGACCCACCCCAAGAGGTGCTTACCTGCTATGACGAGAGCTTTAAAATGATGTACAGCACGATGGAGATCTGATCTGTAGATATCCTAGGCAAAAATTCACCAATCCTCCTCACTAACACACTTGCGATTCAGCTTTTGTACATATTCTAGACAAAAACGTACCAATCCTCCTCACTAACACACTTGCGATTCAGCTTTTGTACATATTCTAGACCAAAACTTACCAATTCCGCTCACTAACACACTTGCGATTCAGCTCTTGTAGATATTCTAGACCAGAACTTACCAATCCCTTTCACTAACACACTTGCGATTCAGCTTTTGTAGATATTCTAGACCAAAACTTCCCAATCCCCTTCGCTAACACACTTGCGATTCAGCTTGTCTTTGCATATGCACATGGACTTTTGTAGTTACATCACATTTCATCGGTGTCAGAATCGTTTCTTACATTCGTTTAAATCTAAATTATACACTAACGAAAAATGAAAAAAAGAACACCCAGAAGGAATGCCGGTAGGAACGTCATATTATAATATGTTAATTGTTAAGGGCAGTAGAAACTGTGATCCAAGTTAGAATGTCATTGCACGAAATAATGACGTCACTGCGGACGACAACAAGCAAATGTACGCAGAGTGTGTTTAAGGACTAGGGAGGGTAGAAGGAAGTCATTCGTCTGGTGTCGTGTTGTTTAGTGCTCGTTGAAGATGCTACCATGCCTGGACGACGCAGGCGCGCAACATGTGTTCAGTATCGGAGTTCGAGCGAGGCTGTATAGTAGGTCTGCGGAAAGGAGGTTGGTCCTTTCGTTAAATTGCGGACCGAGTGGTACAAGATGTATCGGCCGTGCTAAGATGGTGGCGTCGGTAGTCAGAGGAGCGCACGCGCACGTGGTCCCGAGCAACACAGAATTATGGACGCACTAGAGGATCTGCGTATCGGGAGGGCTGGTTGGCACAGAGGATAGCTACGGCGTCGCAAATTCTATCCTCTGTCATACCAAGGGGGTCTATATTTACCAGAACGATAAGGAATCATTTGCTGGAAGCAGGACTACAGGCGCGCGTGCCTCTGGCACGGTTACCAATGACCTCTGGTCACCGTTGAGAACGTTTGCAGTGGTGTCGAGAACGAGTTCATTGGAGGGAATAATGGAGATCAGTGGTTTTAGTCATGAAAGCCGAATCTGCATAGGAGCGTCTGACGGTCGTGTACGTACGTGTCCGAAGGCGACATAGTGAGCAGCTTCTGCCAATGTGCATCCGACAAAAACACACAGGACCCACGCCGGACAACATGGTGTGGGAAGCAATTAACTCTAACTGTCGGACGAGTTTGGTGTTTGTACGGGGTAGACAATAGCAGTACGTACGCCAGCGACATCGTGCAGCCAGTCTCCCTGCCATTTTTGACTGCGATCCCCGATGTGATATTCCAGCAGGATAATGCCCGCTCACACTCTGCTCGAGCAACTCAACATGCTCTTTAGACTGTGCATCTAATCCATTGTCCAGCACGCTCTCTGGACTTGTCTACAAACGAGTATGTCTGGGATTGTATCGTATGAAGACTCTTCCACGAACCCCGGCGGGCAACGACCATTTCTGAATTAAGCGCCCAAGTTGAAAGTTTATGGAATGCTATCCCCAGCGCGATACCAACATTTGTACGACCGATTACATGCCAGATTGGAAGCTTGCATTGATGCTGGAGGAGGAGAAACACCTTAGTAAAATGTGCCGCCTGTACTCTGTAATACGCATTAAAAGGTAAAAAAAAAAACTTGTATCACTTCACACGTGTGGTCACTTTCCTTTCTTAACAAGTTGTTGCTGCGACATAAATCTCATAGCTGCCTCTACAATTTTTAATGCTGTTCTCTTTTCATTTTCCGGCGGCGTGTGTAATAAAAATAATTAATATATTTGGAAAAGTAAACAGTCGAATTACTTGCTGTTGCTGTCGGTATAGTTTAGTAATAAATAATTTCATGACACACATATATTCTTTTATTAGTTTTACGACAATACATTCATTAATTCACATACCTAAGAACTGATGAATGTCAGAAATTAGTAAATCTTATTGTTTGTTGTTACGATTTAATTCCACTTAGCGTGTACCGGACTGCTCGTGAGTGACAGGAATGTGTTGTACGTCGATCAATGGCGCAGTGGTCTAAGCGATAACCTCTGATCATTTGTCCGGAAGGGGTCCGGGTTCGAATCCCGGTGAGGCATGGATGTTGTGTTTGCCTTACGGCGCTGACTCTCTCCCTTCCCTGGAATCAGTGGCTCTAAAGTAGGGACAGGCGACTTCTTATAGCTCATTGAGTTGATCACGGTGGTCGTTAAACCTCCAATCAAAAAAAAAAAAAAAGTTCTGCACTCTCAAATTACTCATTTTATTTCTGACCCACAAATCTTGGCGTGGAAAAAAATGAATAGCAAAAATGATCTACAAGGAGTGTTGGGTTACTCCCTCGATTTTTTTCTTTTTTAATGCAACAGTATAGTCTGAAATTTAATTTACACATCAGTACACTCACGGTCAACGAAATTTGCGCACCAAGAAGGAAGCATTGACTTGAACTGAGTTTTTATGGACGTAATGATACAGATGAATGATTCACGTGATGGCAAAAACAGACCTGCAGGACAATTGCCGAAGGATCTGTGTGTGGCACGCAGTCCGGTCACTTTCAATAGCGCGTCGTAAAGCATCGTGCAATGATACGTGCAGCAACACTGTCCGGCATGGGGACAAACAGACGCCTGATGTTGCCCTGCGCCAGACTGGCCCACACGTGTTCGACGGTATGAGCCAAATTCCAGATTGTGCGGCAGTGCGGCAGCTGGCGTTTCAACTGGTCCCACACATGCTCTAAAAGGTACATGCCCGTGGAGCGAGCAGGCCCTGGAAATGTGTGGATATGACGTAGGTAGTCCTGAGTAACCCGAGCAGTGTGCGGGAGGGCATAACCCTGTTCGTATAGCGCACCTGGAATCCCGGCCAGGAATGTGAGCACATGGGGCCGTAGGATCTCATCCACATACCGCTGGCCCGTCAATGATCCACGTGCCACTACTTGAGCTGATAGGCTATTGTAGGCAATGGCATCCCAGACCATAATTCCTGCAGTGGGGGAGGGCTGGCGCTCTAGAGCAAAGATGTAATTGTGCCGTTGCCCCAGGGACCTCCACATCCTGACACGATGATCATCTGTCACCAAAACGAGGCGGCACCCAACGCAATACACCACACGTCGCCAGTCTGTGACGTTCCGCGTCGCTCTGGCTTGGCACCACTGCAAACTGAACCGGCGATGTGCCTGTGTTAATGGCAGCACACGTAAGGGGCGCTGAGATCGCCGATTCGCTTTCGCGATGCTTCGGGTAACGGTTCGTGGGCACACTGGAGCCCTGTGTAGTGGACCGGATTCCCGTGGGATCTATTTGCGCCTTTTGCACGATCCGTTAATCCTCTCTACCAGTGGCCCTCGTGGTCCGTCCGGAGACGCCCCGCCGTGTGGCAGTGTCGTCACGTGTGCACCGCTTCCAACACAGTCGAACGGTATGGTCAGAACGATCCACGTGGCAGGCTATACGACCGCCGACCACCCTGTGGTTTTCAGGCCGAAGTTCAGGTCTCTCTCAAAGTCCTTAATTTGTGTAAATCGACGTCTCTGGTGTTTACGCGGCATTCTTGTCACTCTGTACTTCTGCTTGCACCGGCCCGTGCTTTTCGCTTTCATGGGGCATCGACTACACGCCTGTTTATGAAGCTTCCGTCTCATGCTTGCAGCGCACCACAGGGTGTGCTGTCATGCGCAATCGCACCTAACGTGAATCATTTGCATACCACCACGCACTCTAGCTATTTTCAAGGTTTCGCGGTTGTAGCATGTTTTCTTCTAGGTGCGCAAATGCCATTGTCCGTGAGTGTATTATTTTCAATTTTTCCTACATATTACGTCCCACACGTTCGCTACGTGGGTTAAGCCTTGCGATTGCCCCCGTGGATGCCTTGTATGCAATATCTGCTGATGTTGACAGTATGCGGGTGAGTCTTATCTTGCAGAAACTGGGCATCAGGAATACCGAATACATACAGCAACAAAGCGAGCTGCAACACATTGTCGACGGAATGTCGAGGTCTCGTTTTACCCCACCGTCTGCAAGAGACTCTCAGCGCAAATAATGTGCATGTAATCATTTTTCTTTTAGCCTAGACACAAATAAAGGACTCTAGTTCCAATATAATTCGCTCTGGTGAACGACTCTCCGAGCCAGTCGCAAAAGTAAGAACCCCGGCCCATTAGCACGTCACACGTGTAGGCTATGGCAAAGGGTGGGAAGTAAGGAGGCCCAGCCGGTTCCAGGATCGGTCCGGGAGAACGATTTGCCAGGTCCTGGCAGGATTGCTCGCGCAACGCATTCATTATCAATTTTTTAGGTTGTTCCGCATGTTCCTGCTGAGTCGGCATTTCGACGGAGCAGGTAAAGTCATCTGCATAGCTAACGCCACTGTGCGCAAGAGCTGTGATCGGCTGTTGAAATTGATAGTGCCCGAATTCATGACGCAGCCACTCCTGTGACTTAATGATACGAAACGATGCCTTTTAAGCACTCGTTCGAGATGGATTCAGGATCGAATTTCGAGTAAGCATGGATGGTGTGTTATTCATACGGCAACGGCTCTGCTACTTCTCTGAAACAAGTGGCCCTTAATTTTGAACTGGCAGTAATTGCTCACGATCGGCATTACCTCCCCCTCCCCGAGGACTGTTTAACGCTTACAGATAGAGCAAAATAAGGCAAGTGACAACTCTGTCTCCAGACTCCCAATCGACGCGATCGTCGGCGGTGAGGTAGAACCGGGACTCGTAGGTGAATACGACATGGCTCCATGCGTCACGCCACGTGGTGTATCTGCTGCGGCATCACTGCAAGCTTGCGCTTCAATATGCTGCGGTGAGTGGCAGTCGTCGCAATGACCAGCTAGAGTGCAAACCTGCATTCGTCAATCAGCGATTCACAGATTGCGTCAATACGGGGTTGCCTATACCTGCCTGTGCCCCTCATAAAATATCGTCCACTGTGGATTATGGGGCTGATACGGATTGGGCGTTTGGATGCCCACCTTCGTTCACCAGTCCCACTACGGCGAAGCACGTGACCTTCTCCCAACCAATGTTGCCACATTTCGCTGACAGTTGTTACATTCCGATGTGTTTCCGCAGAAATGCGATGCAAGGAACAACTAATTGTACACAGATCTATTATGAAGACTCTGGTGAAAGTGTCCGCGTGATGATAGGATTGCCCATTACGTCGCCCAGTAATTCTCACCCCTCACACATGCTGTCATCGTCATGTTCATTCTGATGCAGCGATCCTCACGCCTAGGCGAAGACGACCAAACTTATCTACGCAAAGTCGTTTTTTACGCTTTCCAACCGTAGGTTGAAGATGAATATATATGCTCCAGCTTTGTCCATCTGTCTGTCCGCACGATAACTCTCGTAAAAATGGTTCGATTTCGATGAAATTTTAGTACGTGGTAGCGGACAACCTGGGAATGAACGAACCCTATTGAAAATGGACGAAATGGCGTCAAAGGTCAGGACATAGGAGCGGGATCCATTCCATTGCCCTTATGCGTCATAACTTACGTAACAATGATTCGATTGCGACAAAACTTCATCATGTTTTTCCTGATATGTACTGAACCAATTCTCTTTAATATCATCGAAATGGGGTCAAAGGTCAGGGCACAGGAGCGAGATTTATTCCACAGCCATTATCCTCATAACTTGAGTAATTATTTTTGGTATGTTGGAAAGCGTATCATAATCGACTCATTGCATGCTTTTACTAACTTGCCTGTTTTATCTTCCTTATCTATCACGTGATTTGTTTACAGCTGTACTTATTTGCATAACTTGTGAAAACACAAATTTGTCCGTGACGCAGATCTACACCGCGCCTTTTCACTCCGGAGTCAGTTGATCTCTCGACTAAGCTACACGGTCGGAAATTATCGCTGCAGATTTGTCGTCTTGACAAGTGCTTCATCACCTCTGTAGTACGTCACAAACTCAACTGTCGACATATGCCCAACAATCTGCAAGCCACTCAAAGAGATATTTCCTAGTGCGGGGCTTTCTATGTTGAACAGTGTATATTGATTTATTGACAGCCTTTGTCTGAGAAGAAAGGGTTTGCTGATAAATCCTTTGTTTACTGTCTCACTTGAGACGAACTTAAGCAGCGAATCACGACAACAAATTCACCGTTTTGAGCTGTTCGGAAAATTCCACTCTTATCATACGGGGATTAAAATAAACATTGCAGGTTATTTAAATGCCTAAGTGCGCTTATCAAGGAAGACACTGTTGTTCAAAGCGATACGAATGGTACTTGAACAAACAAGTCACAAATTTATTCTCCTGGAAATTCTAATCTATTTCAAACACATCGCAACTCTAACGATTTCAAACGGGCCTTATCTATTTTACAGAAAGTTTGTTCTACTAAACATCGAAGATTCTTATGAGGGACTTTAAATTAATCCTCTATTTATGTTCTTAGAGAAATTTGTTATTTACATTAATTATGTAAAATCTTAGTCAACAAAATATTTACCGTACATTAGAAGTGCTTTCATTAGAAGTGCTTGAAAATTACGCTAGATTTCGTTATTTCTTTTTGTTGATGAAACAAAACAGCATAATTTATTTTAAAACAGAGTGTGATATTTACAAAAAGCGGTGCTGAAGAACTCATTTCATTTTGCAGTAAAGTAAATACCACTTACGTCTTGTAGAAAGCTATATTAATGATTTTTTTAATTTTCTCGTTACCTAAAGCAGGCAGAAAATTTTTCCGAGAGTCTATCACTGCTGTTCTAAAGAGTAATCACTGTTGTTCAAACTGAACGCAACATGTTCGATTAATTTCCCTATTTTACTGTAGGTGATATGTTGAAATTTTTCTGAAAAAAAATTGTTTCGTTTGGGTTTCCCTAAAGATTGCTTCTTACCACATACACCGATAAGCCGTTCCATTATGATAACACCTAGCCTAGAGAAATCAGCGCGCCTGGAGACCGAACGGTGGCGCAGGCGAAGTTCACAAAGCAGTATACATACACCGAAGAGCAATTGAATTAGAGACAGCTGGCGCTATGCAAATGTGGTGCTCTAGGCGGCCGTGTAAACGGAAACGACATAGCGTATGCAGCGATCCGACAATATAAGGAGTGATGCGACGGGAATCAGTAAGAGTCGGACGCAGTATGAGTAAGACGAAGGATCTAAGCGCATTTGATCGTGGGCAAATTGTCGGGGCCCGACGGATGGGTCACTATATCTCGGAAGTCGTGAAGGCACTCTGATTTCCACGAGCCACTATGTCACGGGTGCACCGTGTAAAACCATCCCTGCAAGGACCAACTGCCGTGGATAACAGAGTGTGGATGAGCGGGGTCCTCGTCGGTTAGCTCGCATTGTAACAGCGGATAGACGGGCCACAGTGCAAGAAATAACTCGGCAATTTAACGCTGGTGCACAAAAACGTGTAAGCAGCAACACCATCTCCTCGCTATGGGGTACAGAAGCCATCGTCCCACGAGGGTACCGCTGCTGACCGCACATTACAGGGTGTAAAGATTACAATGGGCCCGGGAACATCGCCACTGTACCCTAGGCATGTGGAAAAATGTTGCCTGGACTGATGAGTCGAGATTCACGTTGGTACATGCGGATGGCAGGATACGAGTACGGCGCAAACCACATGAAGCGATGGATCCTTCTTGCCAGCAGGGTACTTTTCAAGCTTGTGGAGGTGACATTCTCGTCTGGGGACTGCTTACGTGGACTGCAATGGGACCCCTGGTACGTGTTACATCGTCTCTGACACGTCAACATTACCGGGATATCCTAGACGACCATTTGCTTTCGTTTGTGCGTCTTCAACATCCCACTGGGGAGCTCATCCTGCAACAAAACAATGCACCGTGCCATCGCTCCCTAATTCTATCCGAATGGTTGAATAAAAATTCCACCGACGTGACCTCTCTTTCTTGGCTAGCTAGGTCACCTGACCTCAATCCCATCGAGAACATCTGGGATGGCATCGAGGCTGTGACTCCCTCCATCAAATCTTTGTGAACTGTGGGAGCTTGTTCAGGGGTCGTGAAACCGTGTGGCTTCCCAACGCTTCCGGTGTCTCGTGGAGTTTATTCCGAGACGAATCGCCGCCGTCATCAAGGCGAAAGGTGGTGCTACACGTTATTAGACAGGTATATCTAATTCAATTGCTCTTCAGTGTATAACCCAGGGACCAGCTTTCGGTTAGTAGGCTGTTCGTAGTCAGAATGGGAAAAGCTTCCGATTTATCGGAGGTTGACAAAGAACGAATTGTGACGGCACTGCGCCTTGGAACTACGATCTCAGAACCGAGGCGGAGTTTGTGTTTTTCACGTGCCCATGTAGTGAGATCGTATTAAAAGTGGTGCACGGATGGCCAAAGGACGAACCGTCATCCAGCCGCGTGTTGTTCGCAGCTCATTGATGCCAGAGAGAGGGGAGCGGAGACTGTCGCGCATTGTTCACAACGACCGCAGGGCCACAGTGCGAAAAATCACCTGCAGCTACATCAGTGGTGATCACGGCAATGTATCACAGCACACAGTTCATAGCCGCCTTCTGCGCATGGGCCTGCGTAGCGGAAGACAAAACCAGGTCACCATGCTGCCTGCACGTCTTCGTCAACAACGCAGGAAATGGGCCCAAGATCATTGACATTGAACCACGGATGATTGGAAAAAAGTGGTCTAATCTGATGAATCAAGATTCCTTGTGCATCACGTAGACAGGCGAGCGCGGATACGCCGATTACCAACGGAGCACCTGGATGCAGTGTTGGGAGGAAACAGGCCGGCGGCAGCGCTTTTATGCCGTGGGCGATATTTTCTTGGGGCACTTTAGGCCTCATTATCCCAATAGCACAATCCCTGACAGCTGTCAGGCATCTAAACATCGTTGCGGACCAAGTTCACGCACTCATGGCAACTGTGTCCCCTGTTGGTGATGGCCATTACCACAGGATAATGCGCCATGACACACAGCCAGAATCGTCAAGGAGTAGTTCGAAGAAGAACATGCCGGTGAGTTTCTGTTAATACCCTGGCTTTCAAATTCACTTAACATGAACCCAAACGAACATTTGTGGTTCGACTTGGAAAAGCGGAATCGCGCTAAATCACCACCACCCCGAAATGCACGGGAACTGGAGGACCTGCAGTTGATAGTATGGTATCAGATACCCCAGGATACCTATCACCACCTCATCAAATCGATGTCTCGCTGTATTGAGGGCTAAAAGGGGTCCGCAAGCTTAAGTTGGTGGTCATAATGAAATGACTCATCGGTGTGTATATAAGGTCCTGAAAATAATTTTGGAAATGCAACAGCTTTTTTTTTAGTGGAAAGCCTCCAAATACGTCAGTGAATAAGCAAATACATTTTCCACGTTTTGCAAACACACAGCAACCGAAAAATTGTTATTCGGTTACCTCCGGGGAATTCAATCCCGGATCTCTCGATAACTAGCCAAGCGCGTTAGCCTTACACCACGTTGGCCAACAATCCACGGATATATGATGTCAGAAGCTGACTGAAAAACATACACAGCGCCGTGGATTGCTGGTCACCGTGGTGTTAGGCTAACGCGCTCGGTTGGATATCGATAGATCCGGGATTCAATTCCCTGGTTGTGACCGATTAACAATTTTTCGGGTGCTGTGTGTTGGTAAAACGTGGAAACAGCGACGTATTTGTTTATTCAGCTTGTTTTTTTAATTTAGGGATTTAAAGATGACCACCGTGTACAACTTAACTGCCTATAAGCAGTCGCCCGTGCATAATTTGAGGCCATTATCAGCCTTCGGCTTCTTACAGATGTGCTGTGACTGAGAATTCTCTATTAGATTCTCGCCTTGCTGGAAATTCCAATTCTTCTGGGGAGCGACTTGAAGATAGATGCTTCAGATTTATCTTAAAAGGTTTGGCCTCTCTGTTGTTATATACGTGGAGCGCCTTATTTGGCGTACCCGTACCTTTTGTGCCTTGATAATGCACCTCAGTTGGAGTTTTACGGGGTTTTTTTCCTTTTTGATATATTGTTCCAACTCTAAAACTCCACAAATTTCTAAATTGTTTGGTCTTTCCGCTGTGGTTCACAAGTTTGTAAAAGCTGTCAGGGAACGCAATTTCTCTAGAGCGCCCAGAAGTTAGGTAGCATCAACTTCTAAGTCTTCTGTTCCCAAGACATCATGGAAAAATCATCTTAAAAGAAGAAGGATGACATCTCCATCTTTCGCCTCCGACGAAGATGAGATTGATGCGGCGTTCGCAAAATTGAGAAAAGTTCTTTTTCACAGTAAGGGCTAGGCCGCTTGTTGCCTTTTCTGAGGCTTTTCCATTCTCGCGGCTAACGTGGCATGACCCTTAGCTGCCTTCCTTGAGGTTGCTGACTGCTTTGAGGAACATGATTACTGGAATTGTGTGTGTGTGTTCCCCTGCAAAATTGAGAGGGGAAGAATTGTTAGGTAGGTTTCAAGTAATTTTATTTGCCTTTTGTTAGGCTTTATAACTTTTTATTTTTTGGAGACATCTGTACTCAACACCTAATTTTTCATCCTTCTGGTGTAGAGAGCGTTACCGCTTGCGCCTTTCTTGAGCCCGGTTTAAATAAAATTGTTATTTTTTATTGATATTTTATGGAGCTTTTTTTGAAGTCTTATTTTGTTTTTATGGGGAGAAACAGTTTTTTTATTTATTGTCCAATTTAACTATTATTTTGTGGCCACTGGTTCCAGTGAAGCGGAGGAGCCAATGCCGTAAGTTTAGCATACCGAACATGCCTCATCCGGAACTCGAGCTGGGGCCCGCTCAGGCAAGAGGTTAGAGCGGCTGCGCACAACAGCTTTTGAAAAATGCAATAATACCGTCAACTAAGCAGTGCAGTTCTTTTTAGTTTACAGCGAAGGCAAGATATCTGATTGGAAAGGCAAAATCTCGTGAGATGACTATTGAGTAAAAACTGTTTTAAAATAATAAGTTCCGTTCTTGATATATGACAACCTGAAATACTTCTCCCTAGCGTCAATAGATTTTTTTGTTGTTAAAACAATTATAGCGTACAGGGGTTAGACAGAATAATGTGAACACCACGCTCAGAGACGTGACTGTTAATGCAGCTGCATAGATCGCAGTACGCAAATGTGTCCACCACTTTTTGGTTGCAATAGCTTCGTTTAAAACCTCGAGGTCCTGTTTAAGTCCATTTAAAGTGTCTTGTTGCAAACTTACTTTCAGAGTGACCGCGAAATGAACGACCTGACGGACTTCGGAAGAGGGCTAATTGTTGGTGGCTGGCTTGTTGGTGCCTCCTTGGCAAGTCGCCCGGGTAGGGGGGTATCGAGAGCTACTGTGTCTAGAGTCATGACAGAATACCGTGTGTGTGGCAAAGCCTCGTCGGCGAAACAAAAGAGCAGCTGGAAAATGATCCTAACTGATAGAGACTGTACAGCGTTAAAGAGGATTGCTACGCGTAATAAGAAGACCACGGGGCCGAAAATTAGTGCGGAGCTCAATATGCATCTCCAGACAAAAATTTCATAAACAAGATATTAATGGCGCAGCTGCTGTTGCAAGACCTTTGGTGACCCGGGTGAATGCACAGCTGCAACGACAATAGTGCCAGTAGCATTCAGCGTGGACTGCTGATGCGTGGAAGCGTGTAATGCGGTTGGATGAATCCACATTCAGACTGTTCCCCACCGCAGGACGTGTCTACGTGTGGTGATTATCGTCAGGAGCGTACAACCCAGACTGTTCGCCCCCAAAAGTCCAGCATGGTGGCGGTTCTGTCATGCTCTGGAAGGTCATATAGGGATTTTCAGCTGGTTTCCTGATCATCTTGAAAGGATGGATGACTGGGAGGGTGTATTAAACCATTTTTGGTAGACCAAGTTCGTACAATGGCTCAGGCATTGTTTCCTTCAGGGAAAGCCATCCATCAAGATTATAATCCCCTAATTCACAGAGCTTATAATGTCCAATCATGGTTAGAGGAACATGAGGACGAACTGTCACACCTTTGTTGGCCTCGATAATCACAAGGCTTAAACATCATCGAGCCACTGTGGTCTGTGTTGGAAAATAGATTGAGAGCCCGTTATACTCCTCCTGCATCTCTTAAGGACCTGAAGCAGTTTATGCATGAAGAATGGTGTAACATCCCACTAACCAGCATTCAGGATTTGTATGCGTCCATTTTAAGGAGGATTCAGTTGGTTTTGTATGCCAAAGGTGGTCCCACACCTTATTAGGTATGTAAAACCTTTTCCCAGGTGTTCACATTATTCTGTCCAACCCCTGTATATGTATACAGATGGTATATATATACACTGACGGAAAAAAATCCCAACACCAAGAAGGGGTTGTGTTAGACAAACGACAGTTGGTAGGCGGTGAGAGTACATCTGTAAGATAACGTCTATGCAAATTTCGCGCTCGGCGCATACGTGTGGCGCTAGTAGCGCACCTCGGAACATGCAAAGCAGGTTTGCTGTAAATACGCGCTGTAACGTTCGTGAGCGTTTGTTATCGTTGAGATTCGACGTAGTGTGTTAATGTTAGTCAAGAATGCCTTTAAGAAGACGAAGAAGCCATTATCAACAGCTCACAGAGTTTGAACGAGGTCGTGTAATAGGGCTACGAGAAGGTGGATTTTCTTTTTTCGCAATATTGCAGAACGACTTGGCAGGAATGTAGCCACTCTGCATGATTCTTGGCAGGGGTGGTCAAGGGAAGGTACTGCCTCAAGAAGACTAGGTTACTGCCGGCCACGTGGCACTATTGAGAGGGAAGACCGCCGTGTACGGCGTATGGCCGTGGCGCATCGTACTGCGTCTGCGGCAGTAATTCGAGCTGCAGTTGCCACCACAGTGACACAACGAACTGTTACAAATCGGTTACTTTAAGGACAGCTCCGAGCCAGACGCCCTGTAGCGTGCATTCCACTTACTCCAAACCACTGCCGTTTGCGACGTCAGTGGTGTCAAGCTAGAGCTCTATGGAGGACGGAGTGCAGTTCTGTTGTGTTTTCTGATGAAAGCCGGTTCTGCCTGGGTGCCAGTGATGGCCGTGTGTTGGTTAGAAGGAGGTCAGGTGAGCGCCTGCAACCAACCTGTCTGCGGCCGAGACACACTGGACCTACACCTGGAGTTATGGTCTGGGGAGCAATTTCTTATGACAGCAGGAGCACTCTCGTGGCTATCCCACGCACCCTGACGGCACAGTTGTACGTCGGTCTGGTGATTCAACCTGTTGTGCTGCCATTCATGAACAGCATTCCAGGGGTGTTTTCCAACAGGATAACGCTCGCCCGCATACCGCTGTTGTAACCCAACATGCTCCACAGAGTGTCGACATGTTGCCGTGGCCTGCTAGATCACCAGATCTTTCTCCAATCGAGCACGTATGGGACATCATTGGACGACAACTCCAGCATCACCCCAACCAGCATTAACGGTCCCTGTATTGACTGACCAAGTGCAACAAGCATGGAACTCCATCCCACAAACTGACATCCAGCACCTGTACGACACAATGCATGAACGTTTGCGTGCTTCCATTCAACATTCTGGCGGTTACACCGGTTATTAATGTACCAGCATTTCACATTTAAAATGACTCTTCTCGAGCTTACATTAAGCTGTGATCTTGAAAATTTAATCGATTAAATATGTTACCTATACAAATGTATTGCCGCCATTTCATTCCTCTACAAATATTTTTTCATGGTGTTGGGATTTTCTTTCCGTCAGTGTATATGGTATCCTCTGTATACAACAGAAACACACACAGATCATCCTTCTTTAACAAGACAATTCAAATGCTTCAAGCTTTTTCATATATGATTCATTCAGTGTTCATGCCTCCATTCCCTAAAAGAAGACCATCAGAATACTTGCGACTATAAGCGCAAGAGCAATATCTTTATTGGGCAACACTATTCAATTTTAAAAAGGCAGCCCTGGCTTGTTTAATTCTACTTCGAATTTTCGCTCTTGAACTAACATCCTCCTTAATCAGTACTCACTATCTGTTCACTTTTTTTCATCGTGTTCTTATTTACAATAGTTATGCATGACGCTTGGCTTCTGCTGACTACTATAGAGTTTGACTTTTCTGCGTTGGTAGTAAAACAGTAATCTTATATATCATTTACAATCTTTTCACTAGTATTTTCTACTGTTTCTGAGAACCAGCAGAAAGGCTCTGTGTCATCAGCGTGCCGAACATTATCTACGTATTCTCCATTCACTACAATCCCATCTTGGATGTTCTGTAAGTCCAGAAATGGCTTCTGAATAAGCATTGCAAAGCAGTGGTGACAGGATGCATCCTTTTCATTATCATCTTTTGATCTTCACTACTTCTGTGATTTTGCCATGTACAAGAACTGAAGCTTTCTGATGCCCGCAAAGTTTTCCCATTATTCTCATATGTTTTCGTCTAATTTCAATCTTTCTTAAGATTTCGAGCAGTCTGTCATATAAGATTTTGTCAAATATTTATATACAAGAAGAACGGCTCGTTCTTTATAATTTTTCTGTGCAACCTTGGAATTGATATTCTGCAACAGTAAATTTGAAACGCAGCATTGACAAAAAAGAAAAAAGATTCCGTATTAAGAACCTTTTTTTGTCAACACAAAATTATTACCGTTTTGAAAATGGAAAACATTAGTCGAATTCCGTTTGGAGTGTAAAATGGAAACACAATTGATTTGAAACCTGATAGTTGTTGGTAAGTGAATACAGCAGCTATTCAAATAAAAAACCGAAAACAAAATTTCGCACCGGCAAATGTAAATAAATTCATTGATGTCTAAATTGGGAACTTTTATTTGTGACAAAAAAGTGTTGTGTCACCAACTTAAACAAACAAAAAGTAAATAAAAAAAATAATAATAATAAAATAAAAAAATTCGTTTCGCGATTCCCCCTTTTTTTAAGTTCTATACCTGAAAGTAAAAAACCATGATATTTTAGTGCACGCAACAAATGCCCTTACTTTCTCGAATCTAAGCTTAAACTTCAAAAGATTACTCTGAGAAATTTTTCGTTCGTTAAATATTTACCCATTTCTGGTTGCTTTACATTTCTACGTCCTCTTACCATTACTGACTGATATAATAAATGGTAGAATTCCGACAACTAATATACGGGGGCTGCGAGTAGCCTAGTGGTAAACGTTCGTGACTTCCACGGAGATAACCTCAGGTTCGATTCCAGGCAGGTACAAACGCTCGAACCATTAAGTATCCTCCGTGCGTGGGATGGGCACGTAAAGTCATCGGGCCCGGGGTACTGGGACCCCGGTAATAAATAAGGGCGCCTTCTTCCCCCTTTCTACCTCGCCTCACTGTCACTTTCCTATCCACTCTAGCCCAAATCTCCTAGCTTCCTATTTCTAAGGGTTGTTTAAGACCTGGGGTCGGACACTTCCTTCCTAAAATCCTCCAAATATGATCTGAAATGATCTGACTAATATACGGTGTCTCATACACGTCATGCGCTATATAATCAAAGTATTCGGACACTACCAAATATTTGCGTAAGCGTAAACAACGGTTGCGCAGGAAGGTGCGCTGTGAGTAGGGTGGTACGCATATAAAGCTGAGATGTTCTGTCGTGTTGTCAGTAATTTTGAAGAGGACATGCCGCGTGGACATGAAATTTCCGAGTTTGCAGCGTGGGTGAGTCATATGATGTCATTAGAGTAATGTTTCCATAATGAACATTGCAGCTAAACTAAAATTATAAAAATCGATTTTAAGTGATGTCGTGAAGAGATAAAAGCAGGACGGTGCAGCTACATAAAAAAAAAAAATGACGTTCAGAAAGGCCACACTGTGCCTCCTTTTGTGGATTCATCTAGTATCCCCGATGTTTCCGGTTCAGATATTTTTCCTCCTGATGACTCATCGAACAGTATGCTTTTCCGTTCAGGTACTGTTAATCCTCTCTCTCATGATAAGGTTGTACCGTTGACACGTTTCCTCTATTTCCTGGACCGCTGCTCAGACAGCAACTCTTACGTCTTTTTCATCCTGCTCGTACGATGTTTTGTAATGAAGAATTGCCTCCACTCACCTGGTCTTGACCTGTGTGCAGCTGTCACGCAATTTAAAGCTTAATGTGTCATTTTTTAAATCTCTGGGTGTCACCGATCCTCGGTACCAGGTTTTCATGAGACGTTACACGCGCCGTCTCACCTCCTTGAAGGAAGTCGCTGAAAAACATATTTGTGATACCTCACTTCCTCATACCGATGAATTTTAGCTCTCTTCCCACAACAAATCACTTTTTGTTCTCTCAATACTAGGTAATTTGCGAACTCTCTCGCAAATTCCCTGGTTTTTGCTGACTTTAGTGACTGTTGATTCTGATGTTTTATTTATTTAGGAAACAAATTGCTTCCCCTCTACCCCATTTCATAGCTGGCGCCGGTGGGCTATAATTAGGTAATTTTATTAGAATAAAGTCAATATTTAGAATATTTATGTATTTATCACAGCAGGTCTAGATGACACAGTTAGGTAATTTAATTGAAATAAAGTCAATATTTGTGTACCGCAATATATTTTCCAAAATCGATAAACATACTTAGTGAAAAAACTATGAAATTTTATGATTATTAAAATGTAGCTACAAAGTCGTATGCAAAGCCTTTTTTGCCTCTACTTGTTTTGCCCCTAACTGTTCCTTTTCGTAGGCAAAACATTTCCGTCGTATCAGGCCTTTCTTGCAAAATCTCATTAAATCAGTTATGTTCGAGAAAATTAGATACATGCATTTTTAATGCTGTATTAGTAGCTGCTTAACATTAAAACAACGTAGTGTTCAGTTCACTTGTGGATTGTGTACACCAACACTATTATACAAAATATTGTACAAATGTTGCATTGTATTAAATGCGTGTTTATTTAAGTACATTAATTTCGTTGTATAATGTATATCACGGATTTCTTCCTGTTTTTTATGACACTTGGTTACAATTTGAGAGTTGAGGATTCAATTTTCCTGTTTGATTTCACGCAGTATCACTGCTACTGAAAGCACACTGCTCTACCATTAATACCCGGAATGCCCTCTACAGACAGTAAACTAGTTCCTGCGCAAGCATGACGTTACAGACGCGATTATAACTATGCTATTAGTGTTTTGATAAGAGAATTGCACAATTGTGTACGAAGGCAGCTTTCATCGACAGAGTTAACTGTTTTCCAGCGCAAATTAATAACAGGGTGCCACATAAGTAATGGTTCTATGTGCCACATTTCAGCAGTATCGAATATCACTGGATTGAGGGCTAGTGATATGAGACGTAAGCTGAAGCAGACTGGGGATGAATCTGTTAAGAAACGACCCGATAAACCTTAGAAGTTGATAGAGAAGCTAGCAAAGGTCTGTCCTGTCAGAAACAAAGTCGACATTGTTTCAAATCACTCAAACGCTATGTGAGGCTATTGATATCAACAGTACAATGTAAAGGACTCTGTACAACATGATTTGCATCTATCAAAACCTATATGAGACTATTAGGCGTGATGTTAGCACCAATTAAGTGCGGAGTGCGATGCGCGACATGAATTATCATTGTCAAATGCTATGTGAGATTCTTGGGACTGATGATGGCACCGGTAGAATGTGAAGGTCGATGCAGGGCATGGGATACTACGGTCGACCAGCTATTGACAAACCGCGAAACCCATAGACCAGTGGTTCTCAAACTTTCCTTTACCACGGACCACTTGGTGTAGACTGTCAACCTAACGCGGACCACCTACCTCGGCACCTCTTCCATTCAAGTACCAAAATATACGATTAATGATTTAACAAGTCATTAAAATGCATTATCACCATAAAAACTTGATATTACAGTTATTTCATTGTAGAAAAGTTAAAAATAAATTAATAAAAAAGTAGTGTTTTTTTATTATATTTTAAAATACAAAAGAACATGGCAAAACTCCGAACGCAACATTAAACAGAAAAGAACAAACCGCATTATCAAGATTTAGAACTAGGCATCTCAAATCAATAAAAATATTTGATGGCACAAAAAGTCTGTACGAAACGTAATGCAAAAGAATCGACACCAAACCACATCTTTCTATATATAGGCGTCAGTAAGAAAATAATTCAAGATGATGAAAAAAAATGAATAAGTGAATTAAAACTATGACCTCATTGAACTGGTTAAGACCAAGGGACAAGAAACAATAACAGCATATTTATTTTTAGAATTAAAATGGTATTAGAACATTTTAAGAAAGTAAATACACGAATACATTCTTTATTCTCCATTTCAATGTGAAGAATGGTTCTGTTTGCAACCTTTGACCAGTTTAGTTACATCAGGTGCAATGGAAGATAGTTTCAGTCTTAAGTCAGTCTCAACATTAAGCCTGTTCCTTTTCACACATTTTAGTCCGACCAAGGAAGAAAATCCTATTTCACAATTGTACGTTGTGGGAAACGGTAGCAGGTGCTTGATGGCACTGCTGGCGAGTTCAGGGTAGAGGTGGAGGTACTATTGATGGTACTATACATCGATAGGTTTTTGTAACTATCGATAGTTTTACGTTTTTCAAAGCTGTAAATGTAAATCACGATGCTGTAAACTGGTCAGCTTCCACCGATGGTTTTGATGATTGAAACGCTCATTTTCACCTCATTCATACTGGTCTCGAAAGCATTGAGCCCAGCCATACTTATACATGATGACAATGCAAAACTAAAGTTAACTGTAACGAAAAGAGTAAACGGTGAGGATATGTGGTTTTTGCACTCTGTTGCGCGTTTCAGACTAATAAAGACGAAGTCAAACGCATTGTTCTTGTTGTTTATACTGGAAGTTTATAGCTACGTCAGGTGCTGAAACAGTTATTTGTTAAGAGTAAATAATCAGTAACAATGGGTAAACGTAAAATATCGTTCGTAAAACTTTATTTCTCTTTTGGTAAGGATGAGATCTACGTAAAATGTAACCTTTGCAGAAAGAATTACAAAATGCAAGGCAATACGTCAAACCCTAGGCATAATTTGAAACGACAGCATCCAGCTACTGCCGTTTTAATTGATCCCAGAAAAAAACAGTTGAGAAACAGCCCCACTCAAAATTTTAATTATTGAATTTCACACGAATTATTACCAGGATTTTACTAAACAGTATAGAAAAAATAATTGTTGCATTCAAAATTGCAGATTTTTTCTTCTTTAGCTTTTGTGAACAGAAACGCAAAAAAATCATAGAGTACAAACAGAAAATGATAATTAAGGTACTACGAATTAGCTTGTTCTTTAGGCAAAACATTTTTTCGTGACTATTGCTTACTCACGTCGGGAGGATATCGTCAAAACGTAGATTTCCCGTCCCGGTATCGAAGTTGTCTAAGCGCTGTCTTCTGATCATTCTTCCAAGATGGGCCCGGATTCGAATCCTGTGAGGAACAGATGTTAGGTTGTGTTTGTCTTTCAGCGCTGGCTTCTCCCTTCCCTGAAACCAGTGGCCCTAAATCAGGGATGGGAAAATATTTACAACCCATCGAGTTGCCCACTGTGGTCGTAAAACCCCAAACCAACAAAAAAAAAAAAGTTAGTTTCGAAGTTTGTCGGAGAAGTAAGAACAATTCTTGTCAGAAATAATAATGTGGAAAAATAAGAAAAATTCTTGTCAGAAATAATTTTTCATCCCAGAAAACAAACTTTCACCCGAGAAATTTTGCTAACACACTATCGATGGTACTGTCGATAGTTAACGATTGTTATTCTTTGACTATCGAAAATTATTGATAGTTCTCCACCTCTAGTTCAGGGTACTCTGATTTTTCACACGGATCCAGAAGTTAGTGAGGGATTTCTCACTAAACGTGATTTCTTGTGCTCCCCAATTCAATAACTTGATCACACATACGAGTTGAAAGGTCGAGGGACTCAATCACAGATGTGGCACTGAAAGGATTCCTAATCCAATCTTTACTTTCATCAGGCTCTGAAAAATATGTTTTTGTGCTATCTTGTAAAATTGTTACATGGTTCTGAAATAGTTGCACTAATTCATCATCAACTAGTACTCCTGAAGACTGGAAACATTTATCAATTGAAGAAAATGAATCATACTTCCCACGACCAACCCTTTACTCCAAAGTTCACATTTCTGCAGAAATGCTTTTATTTTATCTTGCACTTTAAAAATGGTTACGTAGCGCTCCTGAAGTGACAGATTTACGCTGTTCGGAAAATATCGCTGCGATATGCCACCTGCGCTTGCCACTTGAAATCGTGGGAAAGGGATTTACTTACTTCATCAGTGTCATGAAGGGAAATCTTGATCTCATCCCTCAGCTCGAAAACTCTTGAAAGCACTTTCCCCCTTGACAATCACTGTACTTCTGTGTGGAAAAGAAAATTTTTGTGCACACTTCCCATTTCCTCGCATAATACACTAAGAAGGCGAGAGTTCAGCGACGTGATTTAATTAAATTAGCCAGTTTAACTACTTGTTTCAATACAAGATCCAGTTCAGAAGGCATTCCTTTTACCGCTAACTGTTCTCTGTGGATAAAGCAGTGAGTTGACTCCCACTAACTCTTTTAACTTTGCTGTAAAACCCTTTCTTTTCCCACACAAAGCTGGCTCACCGTCAGTACTGACTTCGACACATTTTTTCCAATCCAAATCCTGTGTTATGAAATAATCGTTAACCATACCAGAAATATAATCTCCTATACTGTGAATTTTTAACGATAAACAAAACAAAAAGTCCTCATGAACTTCATCTACGTAAATGCATCTTACATATGCTAAAAGTTGACACAAGTTTTCTACGCCCGTGCTTTCGTACAATTGTAAAACAAAATAACTACTACCAAGCACATTTTTCATTTCATTTATTATTTCTGCTGTTACAGATTCATGATTTGTTGTTACATTATTATTTATCTATTTTTATAAAAAAAAGCAAGGAAGGTCCGGGAAAATACCTCACAAAGTCCTGATTTAGCCCCGAGCTCCCTAAACTATACTTGTTTCAATACCAGATCCAGTTCAGAAGGCAGATTCCTTTACCGCTAATTGTTTTCTGTGGATAAAGCAGTGAGTGATTAATTGCTCCTCCACATTAGATGCCGAAGATGTTATGCGACGCTGAATTCTATCATTCGACAAAGAAATCTTATCTATTGCTCTCCCTGCCTTTTCCCAAGCATTAATATTCGCCATCAATTTGCCGCTGGCTTTACAAGTGTTTCAGCGACGGAATGCCCTTGCCAGTTTTTGACACATGCAAAGCCACTTGGAATGATGCCTCTGTAGTTTTACTCTCTTCCTCACCCATAGCAACAGAAGTCATTGGTTTTGTGATGACAGCATCACTTTACGATTGTTTTGAAAATATTTAACAGGTTTATGGGCTAAATCTGCATGTTTTGTTTGAAAATGCCGTGAAAGTTTTGAAGGTTTCATCGCGTCGTTAGACAAAGTGTCATAGCGCACAACACAAAGAGGGTTAGGTGCGGGGAAGCTGGTCACCGGTCCAATAAAATCCCATTTTCAGGTAATCTTCATAATATTTCCTGTTTACACATTTCTTTAGTTTTTCGACGATAACAGAGCAACTAGCTTAAAAACAATCGTCAATGATTTTAGTTTTAGCAGGCCCATGTTGAGTCGTATCGATTTCACTTGTATTCCGTTTCAATGAAAAACTGTTAAGCCATCGGTCCATTTTGAATATTAATTACAAATAACACAATAATAATGTCAATGGTATAATATTTAGGTAAACCACACACACACAAAACACATAGGAATAACTAACTGCCGAACGCAAAGGGCTACTCTGTACTACAGATGGGTCGGAAATCACGTCACTGATATTTTGTCACTGATACGAGTACATCACCGTCACCGGGTGTCACTTGTTTGCTGTAATATCAGTGACACGATCACTCTCGGTGCCACCTGTCGCTGTCACCGGCCAAAACCTCCAGCTCCGCAGTTCCTGCTCTTTGGAGACGGGTTTAGCGCAACTGAGCTGTGACAGTGAATGTTTCTTTGTTTGATCCACGTAACTTCGTTCTGTAGCTACTGTGATTACAACATTACACTAAGATAGCGACGGTGACAGCCCATTTGACCTTGATGGGCCTAAGCCGCATGGCGGTGGAGTAGGTACACTCCCAACTTAGTGCGATAAACAACTGCACAAGCCGCTTATCGTAAAGTTGCCTTACTTACGCGTTACAAATACAGATTTTTCATAGAAAATTTCGTGGACAACCAAGGACCTAGCCACGGACCACAACTGGTCAGCGGACCACAATTTGAGAACCACTGCCTTAGACTAATGTCACACGTCGCTTAACGTGGTGTAAGGAACGTTGATCTTGTACTATATACCAATCGAAGACTGAGCTTTGGATTGACAAGTCATTGGGTCCTTCAGTCGTTTTGGACAAAACGGTGAACACTGAGATTTAACTAGATGTTCCCGACAATTATGAACTGCAAATGTTTGGCAGTACGTTCGACAAGGTCCATACATCCGTTAGAAGGACAACACGTCATGTCATACTGCTTTCATTGTTGGAGATTGATTTGAGGGTATGGGCGTCGAAAAGTTGGACTGGGCAAAGGAGAGTCCTGACCTGAATCATATGGAGAATTCTTGTGACGAAAAATGTAGTCTAGCGTGTGGAGGAAAAGATTGACCGACAAATGAAGCTGACCTGGTCACATTGCTTTGAAGGCCAAATGGAGGAACACATCGGAGTACATTTATTAAAATCTGGTGAGGCCTTTCCGAAGATTAGAGACCTGTCATGAAAGTCAAAATTTTTAGCACACAATATTAAATTTTCTTTAAATAAATATTATTTGTAGACTTCCAAGTGTCCGGATACTTAGTAATAGAGCAGTGTGTATCACAAGTTCACTACTGTTTGTGGAAATCGCAACACCATGAAGGACTGCTAGTATTAGATTGAAACTTACAAGACTTGTATTATACGACACGTTGGAACATGCAAATTAATTAAAATGTCCGTGAAAATGCTAATGCGGTTTCGGAGTAGAGCCTTCGGAACTTCCCGATCTTGAACTCAAAGAGCGGGCTCAAAGGAGGTGCTGCAATCAGCGAAGTGCCGACATTGAGTCGAAAAGGTGTTTCTTGTGTCTCACTTTGCCCCGTTGCCGAAGAATATCGCATTATGAACACCTGACGGATTTTGAGTGAGGAAGAATTTTTGAGATGCCAGAAGCCGGATTTTCCTACCGCGAAATAGCAACTCGTGCGCGACGAAACCCACTACAGTGATGCGAACGTGACATCAGTGGACAGATGAAGCTCAGTTGCACAGAAGTCCGGCAAATGGACGGCAAAACTACACGACTGCACGGGATGACGGACAGCTCTACCACATGTATGTGACGAAACACACAGTGATATCCACGGGGTTAGCGCAGTCAAGGCTTTGTTCTCCAGCACAGTTGTACGTCGTCTGCTTAACAGAGGGCTGGCCGCTAGAAGCCCATTACTGTGCACTTATTGACCCTCAACCACAGACACCTGAGGCTGTAATGGGGTCTCCAACAGAGACATTGGCGCACTGATTGACAATAGGTCGTGTTTTCTGCTGAGTCACGATTCAACTTAATGAACTAAGATAGTCGCATACGTGTTTGAAGACATCATGGTGAACAGCACCTTGCAGCGACCTACTGATCCAACGCCAAGCGTCATGGTTTGGGGCGCCATAGTTCCGAAGTCACGTGCCATGGTTTGGGGAGCCGCAGTTCCGAAGTCACGTGACATGGTTTGTGGCACCATAGTTACGAAGTCACGTGTCATGGTTTGGGGTGCTATAATCCCGAAGTCACGTGTCATGGTTTGGGGCGCCGTAGTTCCGATGTCACGTGTCATGGTTTGGGGCGCCATAGTTCCGAAGTCACGTGTTATGGTTTGGGGCGTCATGGTTCCGAAGTCACGCGTCATGGTTTGGGGCACCATAGTTCCGAAGTCACGTGTCATGGTTTGGGGCGCCATAGTTACAAAGTCACGAGTCATTGTTTGGGGCGCCGTAGTTGCGAAGTCACGTGCCATTGTTTGGGGCGCCATAGTTCCGAAGTCACGTGTCATTGTTTTGGGCGCCATTGTTCCGAAGTCACGTGCCATGGTTTAGGGCGCCATTGGGTTCAATTCGCGATCTCGCTTGATACGATTTGAGTGAACGTTTCGCATCCAGCGATATATCAAGGATGTTTTAGAGGCAGAAGTGATACGCTTCCTTCAGAATTGTCCTGTCGCTATATTCCAGCAATCCAATGCTCGACCACATGCGGCTGGAAATGTCCAAGCCCTCTTCCATGCACGGGTGACACCGCTTCTTCCATGGCCTGAACGTTCAATGGTTTTGTCCCCGACCGAACATGTCTGGGACATAGTAGTTAAGCGATTGGCCAGTCAAGCGCCTCCGCCACTCACCGAGAATGAGCTCTGGTGTCGCACAGAAGCAGCCTGGCAGGCTATTCCCAAAGACGATATAAAAAATATTCAATGCCACGCCCTGTAGAGGCTGTTATTGTTGCCCGAGGTGGCTTCACACGATACTGAGTTTTGAAGCGAAAAAATCTTGTATCTATAAATACAATATGAATAGCTCTATAAATACAATCAGTTATCTCCTGTAACATGAGGAATCTGTGATATAAATTCCATTTGAATAGCGTGATTCTTTCTTGGTGTTGTAATTTTAAAAAAACAGTGTACTATATCGCCGATTTTCGGCAGCAATTTTGTTTATTTATTGACAGATATATTGGGTGAAACTGATAGCCCATATTCCTGCTTTTCTGAAAAGAAATGAAATAGCTCAAGCAGGAGTTTCATTTCTTGTTCTTAATGGTTTTCTTTGTTACAAAAATGTTTTGAAATTGGCGTCGATGGCATCCACCAGGTATATTGCAAAGTTTTTCAGCTAGCAGAAGAATACGTGCAGGCATTAATCACTTTCGTGATCAATTTATAATTAAGGTTCATAAGAAATGACAGGAGTGAGTTACTTATATTTCGTAAAAGGTCAGTTCTAATGGAAAAGATAACGTAAGCATAAACTTTCTCAGCCAGACACCTCATTCATCAAAAGAGTCAGCAAAAAGTTTAAAACTCTTGAAACACCATTTCCAGAAATGCTTCATAGAGACGAGCTGAACCTGACAGTTTGATCAAAGACGGCTTGTTTTAAAAATTTGAGGACTCGTTTGTCGGGGTGGTATCAAAAATTTATGTGATTTCGAAGCCCGAAAAACACAGTTTCATTCGTTTTTTTTCTTCGAAGTCCGATATTTTTGCTTTTACCAAGCTACAAGTTGAACCGAAACCTGAATTTACGATTAAATTTCGAACATAACAAATTACTCTTGGCGAAAAATACCCCCCCCCCCCCAAAAAAAAAAAAAAAAACTTGGTCCCTAAAAGTTTCAGCCCGATTTTGAAATCCAGTGTCACGATAAATAACTTCTACTCAAAACTGTCAAGAAGTAATCAAATTTTCGTCCCCATTTTACGAGAGATGATCGCAAAAGTGGAAAAATTGCAAGTACGGACTGCAACGATCAAACCAGACTGAGAATTTTTGTCTTACGTCCTAAAAAACAAACACACGCATCTTCGAAAATTCCGTCACGACAAAAGCCTGTTAGATCCGGGAAGGAAGAGAACTGTTGAAACATGTATTATAAAACGAACTCACTAGTGAAAAAGTTTTCACAATAATTTAACCGTGGAAGAATTTCAAAACTCCACTCATGATTAAATGTGTCATCAAATCACGCCCAAAACGAGGTTTTGTTCCAGATAATTATTTACTTTTAAAACATTTTCCTTTGAACAAATGGATAAAAAAACCCACCACCGCTAGCTAGACGTTTGAAAAACATATATCCAACTAAATCACCAAGAAGATCATTCTGAAAGCTGAAATGTGCATACAGGGCGTTTCACGAAGAGTGTCCGAAAAGAATAGAAGAGTAATGGTTGGTTGTAGCAATAAAGTGATAAATGCAATCTACGCAGCAAACCAAGGACAATTCAGCTGTGATAATTTCTGCCCCCCGTCCCCGTTGGATAATATCCGCAAAATATGAAAATCGACTATTTATACGGCCCCCCACGAAAACCAAATATAGTCGATTAGTAAAAAACGGCTGCACCGAATAAGGGAGAAAGAAGTTTACCCGGATGCTTTAGAGGAATATTTCGCTCAGATAACAATAGTTACAATTCTGGTCTTATACCAGCTTACCTTCAGTAAACATGTCCAACATTAACTTCCGCGAATAGCACACATGGGGAATATGTGCAAATCCATTTAAAAATGGCAACCGGTCTATTCAGATAACAGAGGCATTTGATGTGATCCTGAGACAGACAATGCACATGTTATGTGTTACATTTACTTTATCACAATAAAGACACAACATTTGTACAATGAGAACATCACAGAACATTACGACGGTACTCGTTGACTTTGACTGTTCGCATTTATAGACAGCACGATGTAAAGTATAACATGGAATTCAACACTAACAATCATACGATAGGCTGAAAGTAGCCACCGTTGTCCCCTATGCAGAGTTGCAATCTTGTGATAATAGCTGCTGAACTCGGTCGAGCTCAGCTGTAGTAATTTGTCGACATGCTATTTCTGTTCGCCTGCAGAGGTCTGTGACGTTGATGGGTTGTGTAGCTGTAACGTACCAGGAGATGTGACGTACCTGCCAGAAGGACGCGCACGACATAAAGGCAGATAGGAATCAGAAACAAATGTCTGCGTAGCTCAGTTGGTAGAGCGACTTGTTCCGGAATAAGCGGCCTCGGGTTCGAATCCCGGCGTAGACCAACAATGACGGAGAAATTTACTTCGTTATAATGGCGCCCGAACTATCCGGATGACCCGGCCGTTCGAAATCTCGCATTGGTGTGATGTTATTTCCACACCGCGAGACAGGAAAAATCAGAGAATCCCTTCTCCAGCGCTTCGAAAAATAAAAATGTGTGATGTTGCATTCCACACAGCAGATTGACTGGGAGTTCTCAAGTGCACGTTCTACAGTGGATGGCTGCCTGCAACGATTCATGGTCACAGCTGACCCGTGGGCCATGCCCCCGGCCCTCTTTCAGGGGGGGGAGATGTGACGTACCTGCCAGCAGGACGCACACAACATAAAGGCAGATAGGAATCAGAATAAAACGTCCGCGTAGTTCAATTGGTAGAGCAACTTATTCCGGAATGAGGGGACCCGGGTTCAAATCCTGGCGCGGATAAAAATGACGGAGAAATTCACTTCGTTATAATGGCACCCGAACTATCCGGATGACCCGACCGTTCACAATCTCGCAATGGTGTGATGTTATTTCCACACCGCAAGATAGGAAAAATAAGAGCAGCACTTCGAAAAAAAAAAAAAAAAAAAAAAAAGGGGGAGATGATGTAACGTACTAGGAGATGTGACGTACCTGCCAGAAGGATGCGCACGACATAAAGGTAGATAGGAATCAGAATAAAATGTCCGCGTAGCTCAATTGGTAGAGCAACTTATTCCGGAATGAGGGGACCCGGGTTCGAATCCTGGCGCGGATAAAAATGACGGAGAAATTTACTTCGTTATATAGCATACACTACACGACGCAAGTTTCCCTATAGATGGAAGTCAAGGGATGTTAAGTCTGGTGATCTGGAAGGCCACTCTATCGGATCTCGTAAACCAATCCACCTATTCGAGGACTCTGCATGTAGCCACTTTGTTACTCTGGTAGAGTTGTGAGGAATCGCTCCATCCTGCTGGTACCGTAGGTGTTGGCATATGGCCAGTGGTACCTCATCTAGAAAACCATTCACAGTAGCATCCAGTATCAGGTTCTGATATCGTTCTCCTGTGAAAGTGCCTTGGTACAAAACGGGTCCAATGAGCCTGTTATTCCAAATGCCGCACAACACGTCTGGTAAAAATAGGTTTTGTGTGACAAATGTCCCGAACAACGTATTCGTTTCTATGCTCCAAAAATGTTCGTTATGGAGGTTGACTGTCCCATCTTGAGCGAAACAGCGTTCATCACTGAAAATGACATTCCACAGTTAATTCGGATGATAGGCCTCGCTGCAAAAGTCCAACCGTCGCTGGTTATCTAATGGCTAAAAGTCGTGCTGGAAATGGGGGTTGTACAGACGCCAGCCGTGTCTTCGAAGGGTTCTCCACACTGTAGCAGCCAAAATGCCTAGTGCTTACTCTACATAACGTACACATGCATGTGGATAACTCGCAATGTACGCTAGAATGCCGATTTCCTGATCACGGGAAAGCGCACGCTGGTGATGGCTGTTTTTTCCTCTGAAAAAGGCGGGATCAAGTGGACCGTAGCTGATTCACCAGCCGACGAATGAATCATGGAGATAGACACCGTCTAGTTGGAAAACAACATACGCATTCTCTTGGAGCTTCTTTATCGTTTCGATTGCACTCACCCTACATAAGAATAATTTCTCTGTAATCCTCCTTCCTGTAATCGCCCATGTTCACATGCAGGCACTGACGCATTCCGCTATCTGAAAGGTCAAGGAGCAGTATTACCCTATTACCAACTTTGCAAACTGCATAAGACACTGAACGAGTTCACACTGAATTTCCGTACATGGGGTGCATGAGTTTTCCCCATTTTCTATCACGTACGTTTCAATCATATTACTGATCCCGGACAATCGAACGACAAATACCAAATCACACTAATGTGCATATCTCAGCGAAATATTCCTGTACAGCGTCCGGGTAAATTTATTTAACTCTCATTCAGAGCTTCACTTTTTTACTAATTGGCTTTGTTTTCCGTGGATAGCAGTATAAATACTTAATTTTCGTATTTTTCGGAAATTATCCATTCCGGGGGTGCAATTATAATAGCTGAAATGTCCTCTCTTTGCTGCATAATTTGAAGTTTTCACTTTACTTCTACGACCAACAGTTACTTTGCTATTTCTTTTGGACACCTATGCCACATATAAATTTTCCTATGAACTAATTTTGATATATATTTGGTAACAGATTTCCTACTGAGCAAGAGTACAGGTATCAACCCTTGGCCACGCTGGTGGCGCAATGGTCTAAGCGGTGGTTTATTACCAGGCAAGGATGTTGTATTTGTCTTTCGGAGATCTTCAATGTCACCTTTTTTATGCACCGGAACATTGTAGCAATGTTCCAATCCTCAGGAATCTTTCCTTCATTGAGGATTGAAACAATGCTACAATCATCCTGCTACATAAAAAAGGTGACATTAAGGATCTCAAGAACTACAGGACTATCAGCTTCCTTTCAGTGGTTTATAAAATCTTCACTAAGGTTCTTTCACATCGCTTGAAGGCAACACTAGACATGGCTCAACCAAGAGAACAAGCTGGGTTCAGGAGTGGCTACAGCACCATAGATCAAATTCATGTACTGAGAGAACTAATTGAAATAACGAGGGAATAGGAACTCCCATTATGTATGGCTTTTATGGATTATGAAGTGGCCTTTGATTCCGGGAAACCATCAGAAGTTACAATGGCTTTGAAATCCTGCGGTATTGAAGATGCTTACATTAGACTTCTTAATAACATCTATGAAAACGCAACTGCAAAGGTTCGGCTATTTAAAGATACAGTACCAATAAAAATTGGAAAGGGAGTGAGGCAAGGTGACACCATTTCTCCCAAACTCTTCAATGCCACATTGTCTTTCAATCATTGAACTGAAATAACAAGAGAATAAAGATTACTGAAGATTATTTAACTAGCCTTCGTTTTGCTGATGACGTATTAATGTAGTCGCCGTGCCGTAAGTCGTCTGGCAACGGTCAGGATGGAAATTTCTGTACCTGTAGACGATACGACATGGCCACAAATGGTTGAAAGCAATGCATTCGGTTTTGCTCGTGCGGCTCTCACAATCGCTCGATCTTTGTGTTCTGTCGTTGCCCTCGGCCATCCACTGCCAGCGTGCCGCTGGGTTGTTTCTTCCTCGACCCGTTGGCGCCAGCATCGCCCGATTTCCGGGTCGCAAAGACCTATATGCCGGGCGATACGGCAACGTCATCAACCCGCCTGTCTCAGCCTAATTATACGTCCTCTCTGAAACTCGCTGAACTGCTTGTTTTGTACACGGGTCCGACGTCGGGGCATTCTCACAGTCCGCAGAGATTAATACATCCATAATCTGCTGTCACGATTATCCATGCGTGACAGTTTTTCTCTTGTATAAGGGTCGCCCAAATGAAAGTCAGACTCGTGTAATAGCGTCGTTGTATAATTACACAAAGCCGTCATTTGCGCCAGTAGATGGCGTGTCTTGTCAGGAAGAACGCTGTTATCGGCGGCACGTGTAATCGAGCTGTTTGCACGTGCCGAGGCACGTTGAACACGTAGGGCTTTGACATGGATGCCCCAGTGGGCATTTATGCAATGTTTGACGGTATAAGGTGTTAGTGGAGCCGAAAGTTATCGTCGTATGAAGGATGTGTATGGGAATTGGTATCAGTCACGGTGTACACTGTTCCGCTAGTTAGTGTAGTGAATTTCGTAAAACACGTGTGAGCACGGTGGACATGCTGAGACTTGGGCAAGCACACATTGCCGTCAACATGGAATCGATTGCTGCCGTGGACAACCTTGTGAAGGAGAATCGCCGGATCACCACCCGCGAGCTTGCGGCAACATGTTCCGTTAGTAAGGGAACTGTTAGCACCATTCTTCATCGCCGATTTGGATACAGCAAGGTTTGCGCACAATGGGTCCCCAAGCATCTCCAGGATGAGCAGAAGACTCGGCGAATGGGTGCTTGCATGGTGCATCTTCATCGTTATCACGAAGACGGGGAACAGTTTCCTTCCAAGATTGTGGCCGCAGATGAAACTTGGTGCCGCCACTTCGATCCGGCCACAAAACGGATGAGTATGGAATGGCGGCATCCCAACTTTCCACGCCGAAAAAATGCTCAGTCCTCATTAAGAGCTGGAAAAGTGATGCTCATGGTTTTCGTCGATGAGAATGGCCCATTTCTGTTGGATTGGCTGGACGCAGGCAGTACGGTCAAGGCAAACACATATTGCAATACGTTGCGCAACCTCAAAACGGCCATCAAGCGTAAGCGACGCGGTATGTTGTCATATGGAGTTATTCTGCTGCATGACAACCCCCACTCACATGTGGCGGCAGTGTGCCAAGATTTGCTGCGAAGCTTCCACTGGGAGGTCCACGACTATACTCCCTGTTGTCCCGACCTGTTACCCTGAGACTACTACATCTTCGAGCCACTGAAAGGAGTTATCAAGGGACGCCGGCTCGTTAACGACGCTGAGATCCGGAACGCCGTTGAAGACTGGTTCTACTGACAACCACAGACGTTCTTCACTCAGGATAACCACAATCTCATGCCTCGCTGGGACACTTGCTTGAACCGACTAGGCGACTATGTGTAGCGGGTATGAAGCCCATGTATAACTCTTACTTCCTGTGTGTTCACATATTCCAACCGATAAACCCTTGCTGCAAAAAACCGACAGTCTCAGTCTCATTTGGGCGACCCATGTATACTCCCCTCGATGTGCTGTTCCCGTGCGCTGTGTGCAGGCCACTATTTAGTCAGTGGTTGTTATTTTTTAAGGATTTGCATATTCTGCCTTGAGGTACTTGATACTTGCATGCGGAGTTTCATCAGGATCGAACAATTTTCTCGGGTTACTTCATACAGTGGCGTGCAAAAATTAAGGACGAGACAGTTTTTCGAATGTAACGTCGTGCAGAAGTGCTCCACATCGACTCAAATCATACCATAAGATCCCCAAGATGTAAGAATATGGGACTAGTGAACAAAACCTTCCAAACAAGGAATCCAAAGGAGACAAAGGCACTTTATTGAAAAGGTAGCTTCGAGCACAACTGGACAGAAGACAGAAACGTCCATGTGACAGGCGGCTGCCAAGAAAAATGCAGTCATTAGTAGGGGATATGATCACCCCTGACTGCGTTGCAGGATTTACAACGTCTGCCAATGCTGAGGACGATGTTGTCAAGGAGCTGTTGAGGCATCCCGGCCCATTCCTCTTGTAGCGCGTATCGCAGCTGCGGAATCGTTGCTGGTGGCTGGTGATGTGCTACCAAGCGTCTCCCGAGAAGGTCCCACACGTGTTCGATTGGATTTATGTCCGGGGATCTTCCGGGCCAATTCATGCGTTGAATATCTTCACTCTCCAACAGCTCTGCGACAGCCACTGTACGATGAGGTGTAGCGTTGTCGTTCATGAAGAGGAACTCAGGACCCACAGCACCTCTGAACAGACGCACGTGAGGCAGGAGAACCTCGGTACAATAGCGGACACCAGTGACTGAACCTCCTTGGAAGATGTGGAGGTCAGTACGGCTACCAAGCATGATACCGCCCTAAACGAGAACTCCGCCACCTCCAAACCAGTCCCTTTCGATGATGTTGGTGGTGTGATTGCGTGTTTTCTGCTCTCAGCAGATGTGTATACGTCCAGAATCGCTCGTCAGACTAAATCGGCTCTCACCCGTAAAGAGAACTCGACTCTATTGCTGATGTGTCCTGTTCTTGTGTTCCTGGCAGCACAGAAACCGACGTCTTCGATGAGCAGACGTTAATGTCACACACCGTACTGGTCGTCGTGCAAATAGACCACCTTTGTGCAACCTTCTGGCCACTGTAAAACGCGATAACGGACGTCCAGTTGTCTGTTGCATGTGCCTTGCGATTTTCCCCACTGTCTGCCGTCTGTCTCTTCTCGCCTGTAGGACAATATACCGGCAGTCCGCCGCCGTGGTTGCTCGTTGACGACTACTGCTAAACTCTCGGACAGCTGTTCCTGTCGTTTGAAATGCTCTCCAAGCTCGTGAAACGATGCTATGAGCGATCCCGAACGCCTCGGCCACACTAGTCACCTTTCGAAATTCGTTCAACTTTCCAATGACGAGACCTCGGGTAAAGTCATCCAGAGGTCGTCTACCGGATTGCCTGTTGGCCATATCACACGGTGGCAGCAACTCGACGTCGTTCAAACCGATGTAAACCGTGCAATAGCTTTCACCGAATTGCTGAGCGTACACCGCCCGTGTGCTTTATACCCTTCCAACACCCCTCCCCGTACGTCATGCTGCATATATGCGCATGCCCTACCGTACCGGACCCTAGAGTATCTCCTGAGTGGTCTTTTGGTCCGTTCTGCCTGCTCGTTCTGCTGTTATGCTAATTTCTCCTCTTCGTTCTGAATTTTTGCATACCAGTGTATAACGCATATAATGTAATAATATTACGATTTTTTAATCCTTAATTAATAAGCCCCTCCGAATTTTTCAGGCTTCTCATCAAGGATTAGAAGCCTCCCTGCTCATGTGCTGTCGATAATATGTCAATGCTAATGCACATGCATTGGTTGAGGGACCGATCTCAAACAGGTTGAGTTGCGCTGTACCTCAAATATTTGCCGTTCGTCGGATGGGCACGTCAGAACGCCAGCCTGGGGATTTTGGACCCACAGTTACAAATAATGTCATCTGTTCCTACGTCGCCGATGATTTCTCTGACTCTTGTGATGTCATACAGTCCGGTACTTAAACTATTTATAGGGCTATTGAGTCAAGGGCTGGACCTTCCCTTGTAAGTGTCATTCGCACCGCTGATACCCAACGGCTCAGGGAGGTTCCGCGGTGTGAGTGACGTCACCAAGTTGCCAAACGAGAGCTCGGCTCGGAGCAGTGAAGAAAGACAGTTGCTTAGGTTTTTCGCGTTGCTGCCTGCTAAATATCGCTTAATTTTTCGGAAATACGAAAAAGATGTTTTATTTTTGCCGAACAATACATTTCTTATATGGCTTGCTGTGCCGTTACTGCTTACAATAATAGGTATAGGAATAAAAAGGAAGGAAATGTAAATTTGCATTATTTTCCTCAGGACCACAAGTATTTGGAGAATGAATAAATAGATGCAGAAGACAAGACAATATCAATGTAAAGTATGCCAGATTATGCAGTGAGCATTTTCAAAGCAATGATAATGAGGATGACATGAAGAAAAACACTGAAATCATCTGCTGTATCGAATATTAATTTGTCAACATTGAATTCGAAAGAAATAAAACCAAGAAATGAAAAGCAGCAGAAGAGAAAAAATTTAGTAAGTGTTTTTGGATCGAATTTAAACCTTGAATCCAAAAGAAATCCCATATCAGCGAAGAAGTAGATTCGATTCAGGGCGATCCTGATAGTAATTCCACAAGTTCAGAATGTTTGAAATGTTAAAAGATGAAGGAAAGTCATATACGACTACAGATAAAAACATCTGATTTGAAAGTTCACTAGAAGCTTTAAAAAGAATGAGAAACGCAATATTACTAAAATGTCTCTGCATAAATCAAAAAGATATACATCATATAGAAGATCCTGGTTAAAACAAATTCGACAACTCAAGAAGCAATTAAGAGACATCAAGAGAACAAAATAGCAAGTTGGAAAGGTTAGGTAAAGGTATCCATGATATATTTATGGACGCCCAAGTAAGTTCCCTTACACAAAAGAAGCTGCGGATAAAACGGATACCTGAAGATGTATTAAAATTCATCGTAATCAGAGAATTATATGACATCTACAAAATTATATGACTTCTGGAGGGGAAAATGCGGCATCCCATTACTGTGTGCAAAGCACTTTGAAAAGATGGTGCGCAAAATTTACCTGTAATCCAGGCATTCAACACGTTGTTCTTTTGTTGATGAGAAAAGGCTGTGAAAGTTTAAGTCGCTTTGAAAAGCTTTGTGTTTTAATTTTTGACGAAATTCATATTGACTCTAGGCTATGCTACGACACCAGAATGGACAAAATTCTGGGCCCTTTCAAGACAGCCCAATTTTTCTTAATCCAAGGATTATTATTGCAATAGAAACAGCCAATGTTCTTTGACTTTGACTGCTAAATGACGAAATTAGCGCTTTTTTTCAATAATTCAAGGTTTGGAATCTACTGGGTTTGAATTAAAAACTGTTGTTTCTGACTTGGGATGATACAATACGTTCTGGAGAGAACTTGCAATTTCCATGGACAGGCCATTTGTCGATAATACGTTTGCTCAGGGGTCAAAAATATCAGTATTTGCTGACAATATTTAGGTTTTAGGTCTTCGAATGGGAAATATTCTGTTAAGGATTTCAAAACAAATATTCCTCCTGTTTTAATGTGTTTCAGTGATATTCGTTGGGTTCACTGGGATATAAACAGGAATTTTCTTCTTAATTCCTTCCCCACTCTTGCTTCGCGCGCTTAGATATTGGTGGGGATTCCTATGTCGCGAAGAGCGATGGCACCTCGGCTGGCACCGCAGCTACGTCATGGTCTCCCTCGTCGGGAAGCAAGGTGCACTTCGCTAAGAACCAGCCCTTGTATCAATAGCCCTGAACTATGTATCAGTTGTGGCGTAATAGTCTGGTACTACGAACTACATAGCAGTTGTGACGTCATAATCCGCTCCTACCAGCTATGTATTAGATGTGACGTCATAGTCTGATACTACCAACTATGTATCAGTTGTGACGGCATAATCTGCTACAACCAACTACATATAAGTTGGGGCGTCATAACCTGCTCTACCAACTATGCATTAGTTGTGAAGTAATAGTCTGGCACTACCAACTACATATAATCTGTGACGTCACAATCTGCTACTACAAACTATGTATTAAATATGACGCAATAGTTTGATACAATCAACTATATATCAGTTGTGACGCCAAAGTCTGGTACTACCAACTATGTATCATTTGTTACGTCATAATCTGGTACTACCAACTATGCCGATTCGCACCTTCCAATCAAGCACTCCAACTTCGCTATCTCTCTGCCCTCTGTCGTTTCTGAGCTTCTCTGTTCAACACAGAAGAGAAGATACAAAGGAATATGAGCAAAAGGTATGGACTTGATACCAGTTCAACTCCCGCTTTTGTACAGCTCCCCAGTGGTCAGGCATGAAACTACGATATGATCTGTCCCGTGATACGGCATCAGTGGCTATATAAGTAGCACCGCGGAAGGAATTGCAAACTTAAAAAAAAAGTTAGTAAAATCATGCGATGCATTGATCATGCTACGCTTTCCAACATACCAGAAATTATTACTCAGGTTATGTGGATAATGGCTGTGGAATAAATCTCGCTCCTGTGTCCTGACCGTTGACGACATTTCGATGATATTCAACAGAACCGGTTCAGTATACCTCAGGAATAACATACTAAAGTTTTGTCACAATAGAAGCAGTTTTACGCAAATTATGAGAATAATGGCTGTGGAATAAATCTTGCTTTTGTGCAATGACCTTTCACCCCATTTCGTTGATATTCAACAGAACCGGTTTACTGTACCTCGGGAACAACATGATAAAGTTTTGTCGCAATCCAAACATTTTAGGTAAGTTATGATGCACAAGGGCAATGGAATGGATCCCACTCCAGTGTCCTGACCTTTGACCCATTTCTCCCATTTTCAAAAGGGTTCGTCCCCTGTGGCTCCCTACCACATACTAAAATTTCATCGAAATCGAAACATTTTTACGCAAGTTATGACGCATAAGGGCAATGGAATAAATCCCGCTCTTTTGCCCTGCCTGACCTTTGACCCCATTTCGTCCATTTTCAATAGGGTTCGTGATCAGGTGGTTCCCTACCACATACTAAAATGTCATCGAAATCGAACCATATTTACGCATGTTATGATGCATAAAAACAATGGAATGGATCCCACTTTTATGTCCTGAACATGGACCCCATTTCGTCCATTTTCAATAGGGTTCGTCCCCATGTGGTTCCTTACCACATTCTAAAATTTCATCGAAATCGAACCATTTTTACGCAAGTTATGACGCATAAGGGCAATGGAATAAATATCGCTCTTATGCCCTGCCTGGCCTTTGACCCAATTTCGCCCATTTTCAATAGGGTTCGTGCCCAGTGGTTCCCTACCACATCCTAGAATTTCATCGAAATCGAACCATTTTTACGCAAGTTATGACGCATAAAGGCAATGGAATGGATTCAGCTCCTATGTCCTGACCTTTGACCCTATTTCACCCATTTTCAATAGGGTTTGTCCCCAAGTGGTTCTCTACCACATACTAAAATTTCATCGAAATCGAACAAACTTTACGCAAGTTTTGACGCATAAGAGCAATGGGGTGGATCCCGCTCCTATGTCCTGACCTTTGACCCTGTTTCGCCCATTTTCAATAGGGTTAGTCCCCAGGTGGTCCCCTACCACATACTAAAATTTCGTCGAAATCGAACTATTTTCACGTGAGGTATCGTGCGGACGGACAAAGCTGGAGCATATACGCTTCTTCAACCTACGGTTGGAAAGCGTAAAAAAGGAAAAACGAAAAAAGATAGGCTCTCACAATTACGGTTTCGACGCTTTAGGTCCATGTCCATCCACTTGCTCGCTGTTATATTGTGGTCTTCGGCCATGAGCCCCCTATGGAAAATTTACATCTGAGTCTACTTCTCTGTGGATTGGACTACAGAAAGCAGTGGAAGAGGAGTGGAATGAAATGTGCACTACCAATTTTAAGAAATTTACTGTTATCTTGGAAATCTCGATGTATGTTCATAGTCCAGAAAAAGGGCTATCAGACAGGACGTTAAAGAAAGAAATAATTTTATTTTAAAAATTAATTATGCTCCTGGAAAATCGTTCTAAAACTGTGTGTGAAAATTTGTTTCCAAAACACTTTTATTATGATTTAAAACTGAGAAACTGGAGGACTGTGACGTTACGTTTGCTTTTATCTGCTTCTAGGTAGACGTTTGGTGTTTCTAAACGTCATTAACAGAATAATGTATATGCTAAATGTGTGACGTAACATCGTGCGGAAGTCTGGTAAGCTTTCAGGTAATAGAGAAACCTCTTTGTTGATGTGGAAACAAAGCGCTTGCTTTAATTGCAATAATTAGGTTAAGATAACTTCGCAGTTAGATAAATTTTCCGCAGCCTTTCTGCTAAGTTAGCTAAAATTCGTGTATAAATTATAGTATTTCTTCCTACGCATGCAAATTAGTAGGAGATTCAGATGCTAAATATTACAATAATTTGGATGGGGAAACTTGGGATTTAAATAACACACGTTGTACGTATTTGAGCCAAACTCAGAAGGACATATCTCAGAGAAATTGAAAGCATACGATTTTACACATTGTTTAGTGACAACTTTGAAAACCATCAGGTTTAAATGTGACTTTATTTTTTTATTTTTTTTTGATTGGAGGTTTAACGACCACCGTGAGCAACTCAATGGGCTATAAGCAGTCGCCCGTCCCTAATTTAGGGTCACTGGTTCCAGGGAAGGGAGAGAGCCAGTGCCGGAAGACAAACACAACATCCATGCCTCACCGGGATTCGAACCCGGACCCCTTCGGACGAATGATCAGAGGTCAACGCCTTAGACCACTGCGCCACCGGGGCGGCGTGACTTTATTCGTCTGATCTGTTGCAGAGAAAGGACTAAAATTGTTTAAATTTTTCGGCTGCAATATCCCCTAAACTTGAAGGAGTTTTGATTTTTGTGATCATAAGTCCCAAGCACTTGACAAAAATCTTTCGAACAATCCATCAGTGAAGTCCGTATCTTCTTTGGCTTCCAGTGTTTAGCGCCGAATCCCTTTCAAAAAAAGTGAAGAAACCTGGTTTCTCACTCAAAACTTGCTAGAGCGTTTTGAATGAAATTCTGCATGCTTTATACGGTCTAAGAGGACACTTTGTATATAAATTTAAAATTTAATTTGTTCATCCGTTTCAGATTTATTGAAAGACAAATTTGTGTTTCAAGCATTACGAGTATTGCTGAGATCTAATAACTGTTGTTGTTATTATTAGTGTGATATGGAAAACGGGAGTTTACATTTCTACACTTGTCTTCTGTTGCTTATAGTGCTACGTTCCAAAAGACGGACTAGAAACTTCGTAAATTATTGTATGTAGATAAATAACTGACCTTGAATAAGGTTATCCAATAAAAGGAGGAAGATGAGAAGGCATTTTTGAAGTTATATGTTTAACATAGGAGCACACACAATGATAGAAAATAAATGGAGTTTCTAACACTTAAGAAATAAATAAGCTTGGGGTTTCACAGAGTACAGTATTTGAAAAAGAAACATGGAGTATCAGAACATGATACGCGTTAACAGCTTGCAAGAAAACATCACAGCTGAAAAAGATGAACGTCATAACAGAAGGCTCACCACAAAGCGTGTGAAAGCTTGTGAACAAAAAAGAGTTTAGTTTTTCTCAGCCAGGTGTTTTCTACCAGGTGATCGCGTGACACTTTTAGTACTTTATGCAGGGAAAAATCATAAACTACTTTTCTTCCGCACATGGGAACAATGATTGAAGGCAGCTGTGAGACGTGCTTATGATTCCAGTAATAATGGATGCTATCGCAGCCATTTGAACGGCACTCAGTTACTCACCTAGACTATATAATAACCTTTCAAAGCTATTGTTTCGTTATACACTGAGTGGCCGCTTTATTATGACCACCCCCACAGTACTTTGTTGGGCCACCTTTTGTCTTTAATACTGCTTCGATTCTTCGTGGCATGGACTCCACGAGATGTTGATAGGTGGTTTGTGGAATCTGAGACCATGCTTGATGAATAGCACTTTCCAGGAGTGTGAGATTGCAGAGTTGTGGATCCAGCTGTCTGATGGCTCGTTCAACTTCATCCTACAAATCCTCAATGGTGTTGAGATTGTGGGCGCCACCTAGGCAAAGTAAACTCACCGGCATGTTCCTGAAACCAATCCTGTACAATACGAGCACTATGGGAAGGACGCATTATCTTGTTGAAAGTAGCCATCGCCATTGGGATAAACCATCCACATGACAGGATGCACTTGGTCCGCAACGATGTTTAGATATGATGTGCCGGTCAGACGTTGATCAACACGACTTAAAGGGCCCAAAGCATGCCAGGAAAACATTCCCCAAACAACAACGTTGCCTCCACCAGCTTGAAGGGTTGTAGCAATGCATTTGAGGTCCAAGTTTTCGTGATGTTTCCGCCAAATTCTCACTTGGCCATCGGCATGGTGCAACTGAAAACGTGATTCATCGGACCACATAATTTTTTGCCAATTATCGACTGTATAATCCTTGTGCTCCTGTGCGAACTGGCGACGTTTTCTCTTGTTAACTGCAGACAGCAAACGTGTTCGAACAGACCTTCGGGTGCCATATCCCATCCGATGCAGTGTAGGGCCAACAGTGCGTGCAGAGATCATTTGAGGGGATTCTTGATTAAGATGGTCTGTAATTTGCTGCACTGCCGCCCTTCTGTTGTCTGTTAACAGTCTGAACACTCTCCGTTCCGCCCGAGCCGTCACTAGTCGATGATGACCACACGTTGCACGTAGAGACCCAGTTTTTTGGCTGACAGTCCAGTCCTTAAACACTTTAACAACAGCTGCTCTGGAACATTTCACGAATGCGGCGGTTTCGGTGATACTCGCTCCATAGCTCCGAGCTTCTACAATCATCCCACGTTGAAAGTCCGTCAAATCGCATTTTTTACCCATCTCGTCACCCAAAAATCACTTCTACTACTGTCGCAAGCACTAAGCATTCCCTTTTGATACTAGCCTCGCCTTCTGGCGGCAAAAACATGCAGCCATAGTTTATTTGCTTAAAACTCTCAGGTGGTGATAATAAAGTGGACACTTAGTGTATAGGCTTTCCTTTCACTGTACAGAGAGTGCATTGCTCCAACACTTCGACACTAAAAAAAAAATCATTGCTCTACTGCTGGCTTGAAGATTTCCTACAGAGATGCAATTGGTGCACATATTTCAGTGTTGCGGTTAATTTCAACGCTCAGTAAAGACAATGGAATTTTAAATAATATCTTGAACAATTAAAACGATACATCCTCGTCCTCTGCATACATGCAATCATAACAGATGCTCAGCGTAGTTCACAAGCATGAACTCAGTTCTTCCTCTTTTGGTCAGCACTTGTTAAGCATAAGAGCATGTCATTTCCTTTCAGTGATTTCAAATGGCTGTGTTTGTGTTTTTTCTACCCTGACTTTTAAGAGAGTATCACGAGTTTCTTTGTATTTACTGACTCATATAATTATTCATGCTATGAAATAATTACTGCATATACTCGCCTATAAGAAGACTGCCGAAGTTCTAAAGCTAAAAATTGGTAAAACAAACCGGGACGAACACACAAGCCTAACTTAAATTTCAAGAGTTTGGAAAACATGATATTTGTTAAAATAAGATAGTTCAAATTTTTAAAATTATGTTTTCAGAAGCGTTCAAAATTCGACTCTCTCTCTCTGAGTATCCATCTATTTCCTGCAAGTCCATGTCCGTTAAAGTTACACCATTAGTATAAACACCATCGTCGCCAAAGTTGTCGTGGCTGTGTTCTCCCTTTCTCCTTCATCTGAATCCTATTCTGTATGTGTTTCGTCCTTCATTTGAATCATGTAGTAAATTAACTTCGGTACATTCCATGGCATTATTTATGTCTCATTTTTGAAAAGATAACGAACTTGCTCTTCTGTAACAACGATCCTGTGGGAAGTCGTAAGAAGAGACACTCACGCTTTCTGTGAAAATATTGGAGACTGCTGATCTGCCGTTCCTCAACAGTGAATTTATTTATCGGGTGTCCAACTGACTGACTGGGTTCCCTAACAAAAGTGGAGTGCCATTCTTTCATTCATGCAGGAGAAACAACGAGGGGGATTACTTCCTTCTGGGGGAACATGAAGTTTGGTGATTTGGCTTTTAAACGGATTAGGATTTATATTTATCATATTAGCAACAATCCCAGTAGGAATGAAGCGGCGGTCCGTTTCTTGAAATCGCAGGCTGGGTGCAAAAGTGTTACACTTCTTAGTACGTCTTTTGTAAAAAAAGATCGTGCTTATGTTACCGGTTTGTCCGTCCGCCTGTACCCACGATATCTCTGCCACTATTACTCCGATTTGAAAAATTATTTTTTGCATTGGGAAGTTTGAAATATACGAATGATGATCCTTCATTTCGTTTTTTTTTACGATGTACAAATCGCCGCTAGAGGGCGTAAATGCAGATGATGTCAAATTCAAAAATACGTTTTGTTCCACGTATTTGCTTTTAAACAACCGACTGAAAAAAATATTTTGCCTTTCAATTGCATTTATCTCCAAGAGTATTTTAGATATAGTTACTTTTTCAAATTACGCATAGATTTTCAGCTAGGGGCGTAAAATAAATTACATTTTTCCCGATAATTCTTCTCCTAAAACATCGATTTGAAAAGTTTTTTCTTCAGCGGATACCCCTCCTGATGGAAAATCTTTTGCATATAATTTAAAATTTTGGTAAATAATACTTTGGCCTCCAGGAGGCGTAAGTGTTAATTCTTGCTTCTGATGTGTTTGCCATAAAATCTGAGCTTCTAAAATATTGATTGCAAAAACGTCTTTTGTTGGCTGATACTACTCCTGTCGGCAAACCTTTTAGGAACATTTTCTTCTTGAAATAATGCATATTTTCTACGCCAGGGAGCGTAGATGTATATCTTACTTTTGTCAATATCTCTACTTCTAGGAGTCCGATTTGAAAAATTCTTTCTTTGTTGGATAGTGTTTCCGATGCGAAATGTTTTTCCAATAAATTCAAAATTTTCAAGTAAATCGTAGACTTTCCGCTAGAGGGCACAAACGTAAATTGCGTTTTCTGCGTTATTTCTGCTTCTAAAACTCCGATTTGAAAAGTTCTTCCTGTATCGCACACAATACATGATGGATAATATTTTTCACATAATTTCTAATGTTTGGTAAAGAATGGTTTGGTCACCTGGGGGCATAAGTGTTAATTTCTGCTTCTGATGTATTTGTAGCAAAATCTGGGCTCCTGAAAACTCGACTAATTCTTCTTTCCTTGGACCGATACCGCTCATATGGAAAACACCTTTTGAGAATATTTTCTTCCTAACATAATGCATGGTTTCCCACCAGGGGACGTAAAGTCACATCTTATTTTTGTCGATATCTCTGTTTCTAAGAGTCCGATTTGAAAAATTCTTTCTGCGTTGGAGAGCGTTTCCGGTGCGAAATGTTTCTCATTGAAATTCATGTTTTAATTAACGCACAAGTCTGCAACCAGAGGGCGTAAGCTCACGATTCCATTTACAGCAATATCTGAGGGATTAAAAACCCGATTGAAAAACTTCTTTCTTCCGTCAGATACTACTGTTTTCCATACTGATTCCATTGACTTTGAATAGCTTTGATAAATTTAATTTGCGTCAGAACGGATTCAAAAGACGTGTTTATTACATCTGATAATTCGGTATCATCATTCTTGTTATTTATATTTTTAATTGACTCGCCTAGTAGTCGAGCACTGCACTTAAAAAAAAAAATCATTCATGAACTTTCTTTTCGTTCGCGAGTATATACGCTAACTATGTAAATGAACAATTTGCGCTGGAACATTAAAAAAAAGAAAGATGACACCAAATTTTCAAGTATAATAAGCACGTCTTTTGAAGCCGTTCTGAAGCAAATTAAATTTATCAAAGCATTCAAAGTCAATGGAACCAGTTTGGAAAACAATATTTTCTAACGGAAGAATATGCTGATTGGTCCCTCAGATATTGCTGTAAACGGAATCGTGAGCTTACACTTTCTGGTTGCAGATTTGTGCGTTAATTAAAAGATGAATTTCAATCAGAAACATTTCGCACCGGAAACGCTCTCCAACACAGAAATAATTTTTCAAATCGGGCTCTTAGAAACAGAGATATCGACAAAAATAAGATGTGACTTTACGCCCGTGGTGGGAAAACGATGCATTATTTTAGGAAAAAATTATTCTCAAAAGGTTTTTCCATATGAGCGGTATCAGTTCAAGAAAAAAATAGACGAGTTTTCAAGAGCCCAAATTTTGCTACAAATACATCAGAAGCAGAAATTAAGACTTATTCTCCTGGTGGCCAAACCATTCTTTACAAAAAATTGAAATTATGTGCAAAATATTTCCCATCAGGAGCTGTATCCGGTGCGGAAAGCATTTTTCAAATCTGAGATTTAGAACCAGAGATATTAGGGGAAAGCAATTTACTGTTACGCCCCTAGCGGAAAGTCTATGAATTACTTGAAAATTTTGAAATTATATGAGAAACATGTCACTTTAGAAACACAATCCAACAAAGAAGGAATTGTTCAATTCGGACTCCTAGAAGTAGAGATACTAACAAAAAAAGAGATATACATTTACGCCCCCTGGCGTAGAAACCATGCATTATTTTAAGAAGAAAATGTTTCTAAAAGATTTGTCGACATGAGTAGTATCAGTGTACAAACGACGTTTTTTTCATTTGAGAATTTAGAAGCTCATATTTTGCTGCAAATACATCAGAAGCGGAAATTAAGATGTCCGCCCCTTGCTGGCCAAACAATTTCTTTTACCAAAATTAGAAATTATGTGCAAACGATTTCCCATCAGGAGCTGTATCCGGTGCAGAAAGAGTTTTTCTAATCGGAGATTTAGAAGCAGAGATATAGGGGGAAACGCAATTTACCTTTACGCCACCTAGCGGAAAGTCTATGAATTACTTGAAAATTTTGAAATTATATGAAAAACATGTCACTCTGAAAACACTATCCAACAAAGAAGAAATTTTTCAAATCGGATTTGGAGAAGTAGAGATATTGATGAAAATAAGATATATATCTACGCCCTCTGGCGAAGAAACTGTGGAATACTTTAAGAAGAAAATATTCAGAAAAGGTTTATTGATGTGAGTGGCATCAGTCCACTAAATAATTTTTTAATCGATATCTTAGAAGCTCAGATTTTATGGCAAATACATCAGAAGCAAAAATTAACGCTTACGCCCCCTGGTGGCCAAAGTATTCTTTACCAAAAAATTTGAAATTATAAATTATATGGAAACGATTTTCCATCAAGAGTGGTATTCGCTGAAGAAAAAAGTTTTCAAATCGGAGTTTTAGCAGAAGTGTTATTGGGGAAAATGTAATTTATTTTTACGCCACCTAGCGGAAAATCTATGAGTAATTTTAAAAAGTAACCATATCTAAAACACTCTTTGACACAAATGGAATCTTAAGATAAAATATTTTTTTCAATCGGATGCTTAGAAACAAATATGTGGAATAAAACGTATTTTGGAATTTGACATAATCTGCATTTATGCCCTCTAGCGACGAAATTTTACATCGTAAAAAAAAACAACGAAATGAAGGGTCATCATTCGCATATTTCAAGCTTCCCAATGCAAAAGGAATTTTTCAAATCAGACTAATAGTTGGAAGAGATATCGTGGGTACAGGCGGACTAACAAACCGGTAACATTAGCACAATCTTTTTTTACAAAAGACGTGCTAAACAATTACTGTCATCAGCTGCCACCTAAATTTCCTTAAAATAATCTAAAATAAAGCCTATGAATTTCAGGCAGTTTTTTTTTATAGATCTGCTACGGAAGTGATGCCAGAGCATGAAATTCAGAAAGCCGCCGCGATGGTGCATATTTCTCAGCGCTGCCTTGTGGCCATTTGCCCGAAAAGGGTTTCAATCCCGCTGGGACATGGATGTTGTGTTTGGCTTACCGCACTGGCTCCCTCGCTTCCGTAGAACCAGTTGCTTTCCCCGTCGAGTTGCTCACTAGGGTAGTTAAACGAAAAAAACAATTCTGGAAAGCTGAACTATTTAATACACTGCCGGACAATTGCTAAGGACGGATGACAATAGCAACGATAGCAACCATAAAATGGAAGGCAGGAAAATGTGGAAATTAGCATAAGTGCGGGATACAGTAAGACGTGTTGTGCGTATGCAAATTTTGGATTGCCGAACTTGTTCGTGACGTCATAGCGCTGATAAGAGATATAAAGGATTTGACGCGTATTGACCGTTGTTGTTCAAACGCAAAGTTGAAAGGGAAAGAATCAATTGACGAACTTGCAAGTTTCAGTATGTCTTCCCGACATCACCTAGATGATTTAACGCGTGGCCGTATTATTGGCAAGATTGAAGAAGGGCGAAAAATAACATATGTTGCCAGGGAGTTCGACGTCAGCCACAGTGTTGTTTCAAGGCTTTGGAAATCATTTCAAACAAATGGAGAGTGTAGCAAAGGTCACGGGGGAGGTCGTGTTCGCAGTACGACAGCTGCAGAAGATCGGTACATAGTGCTATCAACAAAAAGACACCGGCGCAGCACAGCTAGTGAGCTAGCAAATCAGTTTATGGCTGCTACTGGCAAGCGGATCTCCCGAAAACTGTCGCCAGACGTTTGCATGAAGGAGGACATGCAAACGTCTGGCGACAGTAACAGGCGCCGTCCTGCTGTGTGCATCCAATTGTCCAGACGTCACCGTACCGCCCGTTTGCAATGGTGCCATCAACATCGCAATTGGACTGATAACGACTGGTCTGCTGTCCTCTTCTCAGATGAGAGTAGATACAGTCTATCGTCTGATTGTCGACGACAACTGATCTGGCGTGATAGTGGTACTGCATATTGTCAAGCAAACATACAGGAAAGGGACCGATATCCGACGTGTAGTGTCATGGTACGGGCTGGCATCATGATCAATGGCCGTACGTCCCTCTATGTGCTGCCAACTGGGACTATGACTGGCCAACGATACATTGAGGATGTTCTGCTACCTCATGTTCGCATGTTCCGTGGTGCTGCCGGTGATAGATTCATTTTCATGGACGACAACGCAACATGTCATCGAACAGTCGCTGTCCAGGAGTGTCTTGAGAGCGAGGATATTCAACGCCTCGTATGGCCAGCACGTTCTCCCGATCTGAATCCCATTGAAAATGTGTGCGATGCTTTGGGGAGGAGTCTTGCTGGTTGTCAATGCCTTCCAATAAACAAGGACACCCTCATCCGTGCACTGACAGAGGAATGGGATAAATTACCCCAACAGCTACTTGATAATGTTGTGCAAAGCATGACAGGACGTGTGGAATCTTGCGTCGCCCTCCATGGTGGCCATATCCCGTATTGACATCTTACGCCGGAACGCCTGCGGACGGTAATTGAATTTTTTCACGTTTACGTATTCTGCACAAAATGGCCTGTTTTTCCTTGAACACGTTTCAAAGCCTTCTGGATTTCAGAGCACAATAAATTGCCTTTCTTGTAATGTCCTGGCATTCTGACATTATTTTATTTCACTTGGCATCCAACCACACTTACTTTTTTATGCGCTATATAGCCGTTTATGATCCGTCCTTAGCAATTGTCCAGCAGTGTATTACTGACCGTATATCAGAGCTGATCCAAAGAGATGAAACTTGGGCGGTCGCCTGAACCCCCCCCTACCCCAATCAATCGGACATTTCCCATTTGAATTTCCAAGATCATAAATAATCAATGCAATCATTTTTGTAAAATTTTAGTAGTAAATGCTTAGTTTGTTAAATTTTTTATAACGACTACAATTTGCTGTTTAGTTTGAGATTAATTGTAATGTTCTAGCTTCAAAGAGAGAGAGAGAGAGAGAGAGAGAGAGAGAGAGAGAGAGACAGAAAGAGAGAGAGAGAGAGAGAGAGAGAGAGAGACAGAGAGAGAGAGATACAGAGAGAGAGAGAGGGAGATAGAGACAGACAGAAAGAGAGAGAAATAGAGAGAAGACACATACATAAACATAAAGAAAAAAACCCCAGAAACAGAGAAAGCTGAGAGTGGAGGGGAAAAGAGATTTTTACTGATCATGGAAAGAATTTGGTGCCCTTTGTTTAACGTAATATTTCCACAAGCTTCGGTGAAGGTATCGCCAGAAACACAATGATAGGCGCAATAATGACTAGATGAAGTAAAGTAAATGAAAGTTCCTTTTAAAAGAAGTGAAAATCGGGCATTGCGAAAGGTCATATTACTTACAAATTAACCGATGATTAAAGCTGGATTTTTTTCTATTAAATTAAGTCGCCCAAATAGAAAGGCTCAAATTTATTTTCAAAGTTTCTGTCCAGACTTAACATTTACTAAGAAAGATGACATCAATTTTTCGGTTATAATGAGCACGGCTTTTGAATCCTTTCTGACGAGAATTAAATTTATAAAAGTTATTCACAATCAACGGAACCAGTTAGGAAAACAATCAACCGGATTTCTACCATCGGTAAAACATCCAGAAATAGAAACAGCTACAATACTTACTTCCACCAGTGGCTAAAATGTATGTAAGAAAATTTGTAAATGGCGGCGCAGAAAAAGTTTCTCGTAGCACGAGAGAGTCAGAGACAAAAGGATTTTTAAATCGAACAGTTAAAAGAAGAAATGTGCATATAGAAGGAAACATGGCATAATTCTACGCCTTCTAGCGGAACATGATACAATTCTACACTTCCAACAAAGAAGGAATTTTTGAAATCGAACACTTAAAAGTACAGGTATTAACAAAAATAAAATATAAATCTACGCCTCCTGGCAGAGAAATCATGCCTTATTCAAAGAAGAAAATATTCCGAGAAAGTTTATCGACATGAGTGCTTTTGGTCCACGAAACAATTTTCTCAATCGAGTTTTCAGGAGCTCAGATTTTCCTGCAAATATATCAGAAGCAGCAATTAGCACTTACGCCCCCAGGTGGACAAGCCATTCCAAAAATTAGAAATGACATATGAAAAACTTCCCATTAGGAGCTGTATCTGGCGCAGGAAGAATTTTTCAAAACGGAGTTTTTGAAGCAGAGATCTCGGGGAAAACGCAGTTTACTTTTACGTCCCCTAGCGGAAAATCTACGCGTAACTTGAAAAAGTGACTGTACCTAAAATAGTGTTCGATATAAATAGCACCGAAAGGTAAAATAATTTTTTTAATCGGATTCTTAGAAGCATATATATATAGAATAAAATGCATTTTGAATTGGATAGCATCTGCATTTACGCCCGCTAGCGGCGAAAATGTGCATTGTAAAAAAATGGAATACAAGGATCATCATTCTCATATTTCAAGCTTCTCAATGCAAAAAGAATTTTTGAAATCGGACCAGTAGTTGGAGAGATATGGTTTTCACAACCGGACGGACAAACCGGTAACATAAACATGATCTGTTTTACGCTTTCCAACCGTAGGTTGAAGAAGCGTATAACCGATATAGTCACGTTCCTTTCAAGCTCTGTGTTTGTGCCCAGTTTTTGGAAGTATATAGTGAGTGTTTGTACCTATTCTTGTGTTCCCCTTCAAGAAGAAGATCTGTACATTCTTTTAGCTCAGCTCCCAAGTCGGTGAGTTGCATATTTTGTTTGCATTCAGCGTTTTATTATTTTCGATCAAGCTGATCGATCCTTAAGTTACTCCTCGCCATTTACAATGGCAGGCACTGATAAGGGTGATGTCCACGCCCACATCAGTGATGCTCATTCAACCTCCTCCTCCTCCTCACTCTCAGGAGACCAATCAGCATTTATGCACGTCAGAGACGTCATACGCATACAAGATGTGACGCGCGACTCCTCTGCAAAAGCTCAAGCTGATATCCCTGTCCAAGAGAGTGACATCACCTTGACGTACGTCCCTGGTTCATTTGCCGAAGCTATGGATGTGACCGATTGCACGTTTGCGTTGACTTCAACTGTTTCAACTCAGTTTACCAAGCCGCTACCAGCAATCAGCACTGTGTCGTATCCTTCCGCTGCGAACTCTACGTCTCTCACTTACTCCAAAGTGACCTCCGGAGCGAGAGTTCCTTCCATGTTTATTGCTCCCGTTTTCCCTGACTCTTACGTCAGTGTTGAGGGTAGTTCTGCCACCATCGATATCCCAGAGGATTCCCCAGCCGGGAAACAATTTTTCTCCACAATGGATTTCGATGTCTGTTTTGATGCATTACCAGACACGAAACTCAAGGAATATAGTATTGCCATAAAGAAGATGCTTCCTACAGGAGCTTATATCACTCATATGGCTCGAAAGCCACGGGCCGTATTAGTGTATTTTGCCCGTAAAGAACATGCAGACCTTGTGATGACTGCTGGCTTATCCATCAAAGATGTGCGTCTTCTGGCTGAACCTGTGGCGCAGCGACCTATCCAGGTCACTTTCCACCCACTCCCGCCTGAAGTCTCAGATGTCGCTCTATGCACTTTACTCAGCAAATTTGGCCGACTGGTTGGACCAATAACGACCCTTTTGGCGGCGCCCAGAGAACCCGATGATAAAATCCATTGCAGGGTTTCGTCGAAGTGCCCGTGTCATATTTCCGTCGGACGATCATCTGCTTGCGTGCCCGAAGATCCTAACCGTACGGTGTGGCCAGCAACGTCGGAGAATCGACGTCATTACCTCCTTGCACTGCACGCTTTGCCATGGTGAAAACCATCTTTGCGTGCACTGCCCACATCAAGTTTCACCGACTCCGACTGGCGCTCCTACAGGTACTGTTCCTACCTCGAAGCGTACTACACCATCTACTTCAGCACAGCAGGCCTCGGAGCCAAGATATGATGAAAAAAGTTCGTTTACAGACGTTGGTCAACGCAACGCTCCCTCAGCCGCTTCCTCTTTTTCACTAGAGGACTTTCCTACCATTGCCTCCTCACTCCCGCAACGTCGTCGCTCCACCACTGAGTCCATTTCAGAAGGTTTACAACCAGCTATTACCACTGGAACGTCCGAAACAGCTGATGTGGAGTCCGTTGGTCCAGAGACGCAGTGTGAGGATGAGACGACCGAGCCTCCACTGAAGCGCCGAGGCTCTGGCCGCAGCAGGCGAGTAGCGAAGAAGCAAAACTCTACTTCACCTCGTTCAACCTACCTCTCCAGCAGTTCTCCTCGACACACCTCGCCAGCCGAAGTCTCCTTTCCCATTGTCGAAGAGTTCGCTGCATTTCTCCAGACAGCCAATATATCTCCCGTACCACTCTCATACATTGATCTCCATACATACTTAACGAATCCGACAAGCTACGCAATAGCGCGTGCCTTAGCAGTCAAGAATCCATCGCTTCGCCAACTTGTGCCGGAGCAGATCTTCAGAGTGTCGCATTTCTGCCGCCAGAATGTTCCCACCCATCCGTGGGCACAAATTTTTTATAATCGTCTCAAGTCTTTTCCTCCAGCTCTGAAAGATCTTCAGCTAGAGGCAAGAAACACCACAATTCAAGATCGTGTCACTTAATTGCAGGGGATTCGCTTCCCCCCTCAGCAACTCTCTGGCATATGAAGACCTCAACCCGTTGGGGGCTGATATTCTCCTCCTTCAAGAGACAAATTGCAAACCAACTACCGTCTATTCTCGATGGCGCCAGTGGAACTTTGTGTTTCATCACTCCTATGGACTAACATCTCATAGCGGTCTTGCCATCGGCATTAGTCATACTCTCAATTCTATTATCACATCCCTCTCTGTGCGAAATATTTGTCGAGATCTCTTACAGCATGCATCCTTTACCATCGCGTCTTCCAGATATCATTTATTCAATATCTATATTCCAAGCACTACAACACATTTATCAATTCTCTTCACGCGTCTTCGCAGAGCACTCGACCGTATCCCACCGTCAGACCATGTTCTCGTTGGTGGGGATTTTAACTGTACCCTTGATTCTCTTCTGGATAGGTCTTCTACAAATAGAGAGCGCCGCCATGCCCTGGCGAACCTGCTCCAGACAGTTGTCACCAACAACGCTCTTCATGATGTACATCGGCATATTCATCCATGGTCGACTAATTACACTTGGCGCTCCTCTCATGCGCAAAATCCTTTCTCAGCCCGCCTTGACAGGTTTCATGCCTCCAGTACTCTACTTCCAGCCGTGACAGAATCGAGTGTGCATCCCACGGCCTCATCTGACCACTGCGCCATTGCCATCATAGTCCATACTGCACCATTCAAACCCAGGATAATTCGCCCGTGGATATTTGATGATGCACTTCTCTCCGACCCGGCATTCTGCTCTTCGGTCCGGTCATTCCTGATTGACAGACGACCGCAGCTTCAATCTGCACTCTGCGGATTAAATTCATGGTTGGAGATCAAGCAACAGCTCGTTCTGCATGTCCGAAACTACTCTTTCCAATTAAAGACACTCCAGAACATGCGCCTAGACTATGTTCGTTCAATGCTATCCATGCTCAGTCTCAGTGATCCTCTCTTCTCCTCCTTTCAAGAAGAGCTTCGATCTCTTCACACTCCTCTGGCGCAACAAGCTCTCCGCCGACTTCGTTTGCAACACCTGACGCGGGATGCTCACAACTATGAGTTCCTGACGTCGGTGGAAAACACCCGACGAGCTTCGTCCATACTTCATCATCTACGCCTTTCTTCTGGAGAGGTATCAGATGAGCCGATTGCGCTTTGTTCCCATGTCCGTCAGTACTTTTCCATGAAGTTCAGTGAACCTTCTCAACCATCCTCTGCAGCAATGGATTCTCTCCTTTCTAATCTACCCCAGGTTCCCCCCATATCGCTTTTTCTCTTCTCCTTTCCCCCACGCCCTCTGAACTAAACACTACATTCTTTTCTCTGAATTCTAGTGCCGCTGCGGGTCCGGACGGCCTAACCTTTAGCTTTTATAAAACTTTTCTGCCTCTTCTTCTTCCGTTTCTCCTATCCGCTTTCTCTGCGGCCTTTACTTACTCTCCTCTCCCGAGGGGATTCACAAATGCATACGTTGTCCTTTTCCCCAAGAAAGGTGATCTCCTTGACTTGGTGAACTGGCGCACAATTTCCCTACTGAATCTCGACTACAAACTTTATACCAAGCTTCTTTCACAACGACTAAATCCCATCCTCACTTACATCCTCTCCCCTAACCAGACTTACACAGTTCCCGGCCGTTCCCTATCTCACAACATCCATCTCCTGACTGATCTAATTCACCTTGCGCGCTCCCGCTCTGAACCCCTCGCCCTCCTCTCTTTAGACCAACAGTCCGCCTTTGATAATATCTCCCACACTTATCTCTCCGCCACACTTCTTCGATTTGGATTTCCATCTCCGTTTATTTCTCTCCTCACCTCCCTCTACCAGGACGCCAGTTTCCAGGTCAAGTTGCACACCTTTCTTACAGCACCAATCCTCTTCCGCCGTGGAGTGAGGCAAGGCTGCCAACTCTATGGTCAACTTTTCGCTATAGCCTTAGAACCTTTTCTCCGCTCCGTTCAACGCTCCTTTCAAGCCATCCTGCCGCCACTAATCGCTAGCACGAGACACCATGTGACCACTTCCTTGGCGTATGCAGAAGACGTTACCTTCTGTATACGCCAGGATTCACAGTTCTCTTTGCTCCAAAGTCTTTTCGCCGATTACGCCTCCTGCTCCGGAGCTGCGATTATTACAACCAAAAGCACAGGCCTGTGGTGCGGCTCATGGGTTGACCGTTTGGATTCCCCATGGGAAGCGCACTGGTCTTCAGCCTCTCAACGTTTCCTTGGCGTACATCTTGGCGTCCCAGGTGAAGCCTCCAGCACAACGTGGAATACTATCCAGCCACGTCTTCATCGGTCAACTGCGTTTTGGCGAAAAGCGCAGTTCTGCACCTCATATTTTCAACGTGCACGTCTTGCGCAAACCTATCTTCTCTCCATGTGCAAACATTCCTGGCTTGCTGCTAAATCCCCACTTCTTCGTCTCAATGATATCACTCGCTGCTTCACCTCAGATATCTGGACCGGACACCACTGGCTCAGTGCCCCCAAGCTCAGCCTTCCTCCTGACCAAGGTGGCATTGGCCTAATTGATACACGACTGTACTATCAAGCTCTCCGGATTACTTCGTTCCTCCGTCTTCATACCTCACCTGTTGCCGACGCCGTAACCGCAAGGAATGTCATCACCTCTTCGAGCAACACTAATTTCACTTTCACTTCTTTCATTCTAATGGACCTCCGTACTACCACTATCTCTCGCCTTCCTCCTGCCTTACGGAAGACTCTTACCTTTCTCCGCTCTCTCCCGCTCACTCGATCCCCACCCGATTCCACCACTGAACTCCTTGCCGAACCCCTGTTCTTCTCCTCTCTTCTTCACCCCCTTCATCTTTCATGCTTCGCCTATCCTTCTTGGCTCCGAGTCGGAGTTGTAACCGTCAAAGACCTTGTAACCTCAGATCTGTCCTGGAGACCCTAAGCCAGCCTCCCACCCACCGTTCTACTTTCACCCTCCTCTCGCTCTGTCTATGACTCCCTACTCTCTACCATCATTGCTAAGTTTCCTCATCTCGCAACCACCACCGGCCTGACCTTTGTTCCTTCCGCCTCCCTCCCCTTCCTTTCTTTCCTTCAGTCGGCAGATCTACACTTCCACTATCCTCTCTTTCAAACTCAGTTCTCTATCGGTTACTTTTAAAATCCCACTCTCCTTCTCCCTTCACATCCCTGATGTCTCCCAATCCTCTCTCACCGCTGTCTGGTCTGCCACCCTTTCTCCTCTTTCAGCTCCTCTTGAAATAAACACTCACTGGCTTTTTCTCCACCGCCGTCTTCCCGTTCCATCCATCCTCCACCGCATGACCATTATTGACTCACCTCTTTGCCCCTTCTGTGCTCAAGAAGCTGATGTCTCTCACGTTTATCTACATTGTGTCATCCTCCTTCCACTACTCCATCTTGCATTTTCCATTGCTCAACGTTCAGCCACAACTGATCTTCCTTTCGATGCTATATAAGACACTCCTCCTGCAGGTCTCTCCGCCAGTCAAGCTTCCACCCATCTGCTCATATATTTTCATCCTGGTGAAACACGTCATTTACGTATTTCATAAACGCTGCCGAGATATTTCATCTCCTTATACCATCCACCAAGCTTCTGTGGAACTACTGTGCCACTTTCGGGAGCGTCTCCTCTCAAGACTTCGTCTAGAGAACCTTGTGGCCGTTGCCCAACAGAGAGAACAACATTTCCGTTCCACCTGGTCTCCGGCCGCTTCCTCGTTCGCCGGCATGCCAGCGACGTTACAACTGACTGTCGGTAGTTTATAACCTCGTTGCTTCTAGCTCTGTTGAACTTCAGTTCAACGTGCATGCTCACCATTGGTTTTCGGAATCAAACTTCAACATAAAGCTAATATCTTCTAACAAATGTGAATATAATATGCACCATACTGTACAAATGTATATAGTCTTACTTGTTTTCTCTTTGATTATCATTTTTTCTACCAGTACTAAGACATCGTAATTCCGTTTGCCTTAGGTTTCACATTGTCTACTTTGTCATCTACAGTTCTCCTTTTGTACAGTGCTTCATTATACACTGCCGGGCAATTGCTAAGGACGGATGACAATAGCAACGATAGCAACCATAAAATGGAAGGCAGGAAAATGTGGAAATTAGCATAAGTGCGGGATACAGTAAGACGCGTTGTGCGTATGCAAATTTTGGATTGCCGAACTTGTTCGTGACGTCATAGCGCTGATAAGAGATATAAAGGATTTGACGCGTATTTTTTTTTTTTTTTTTTTTTTTTTTTTTTTATTGGAGGTTTAACGACCACCGTGAGCAACTCAATGGGCTATAAGCAGTCGCCCGTCCCTAATTTAGGGTCACTGGTTCCAGGGAAGGGAGAGAGCCAGTGCCGTAAGACAAACACAACATCCATGCCTCACCGGGATTCGAACCCAGACCCCGTTCGGACGAATGACCAGAGGCCATCGCTTAGACCACTGCGCCACCGGGGCGGCTGACGCGTATTGACCGTTGTTGTTCAAACGCAAAGTTGAAAGGGAAAGAATCAATTGACGAACTTGCAATTTTCAGTACGTCTTCCCGACATCAATTAGATGATTTGACGCGTGGCCGTATTATTGGCAAGATTGAAGAAGGGCGAAAAATAACAGATGTTGCCAGGGAGTTCGACGTCAGCCACAGTGTTGTTTCAAGGCTTTGGAAATCATTTCAAACAAATGGAGAGTGTAGCAAACGTCACGGGGTAGGTCGTGTTCGCAGTACGACACCTGCAGAAGATTGGAACATAGTGCTATCTACAAATAGACACCGGCGCAGCACAGCTAGTGAGGTAGCAAATCAGTTTATGGCTGCTACTGGCAAGCGGATCTCCCGAAAAACTGTCCCCAGACGTTTGCATGAAGAAGAACTATACGCCCGCCGTTCTGTTGTGTGCATCCCATTGTCCAGACGTCACCGTACCGCCCGTTTGTAATGGTGCTATCAACATCGCAATTGGACTGGTAACGACTGGTCTGCTGTCCTCTTCTCAGATGAGAGTAGATACAGTCTATCATATGATTGTCGACGACAACTGATCTGGCGTGATAGTGGTACTGCATATTGTTCACCAAACATACAGGAAAGGGACCGATATCCGACATGTAAATTCATGGTATGGGCTGGCATCATGATCAATGGCCGTACGTCCCTCTATGTGCTTCCACCTGGGATTATGACTGGCCAACGATAAATTAATGATGTTATGCTACCTCATGTTCGCATGTTCCGTGGTGCTGTCGGTGATAGATTCATTTTCATGGACGACAACGCAACATGTCATCGAACAGTCGCTGTCCAGGAGTGTCTTGAGAGCGAGGATATTCAACGCCTCGTATGGCCAGCACGTTCTCCAGATCTGAATCCCATTGAAAATGTGTGGGATGCTTTGGGGAGGAGTCTTGCTGGTCGCCAATGCCCTCCAATAAGCAAGGACACCCTCATCCGTGCACTGACAGAGGAATGGGATAAATTACCCCAACAGCTGCTTGATAATGTTGTGCAAAGCATGACACCACGTGTGGAATCTTGTATTGCCCTCCATGGTGGCCATATCCCATATTGACGTCTTACGCCGGAACGCCTGCGGACGGTAATTGCATTTTTTCACGTTTACGTATTCTGCACAAAATGGCCTGTTTGTCCCTTGAACACGTTCCAAAGCCTTCTGGATTTCAGAGCACAATAAATTGTCTTTCTTGTAATATCCTGGAATTCTGACATTATTTTATTTCACTTGGCATCCAACCACACTTCCTTTTTAATGCGCTATATAGCCGTTTATGATCAGTCCTTAGCAATTGTCCAGCAGTGTAATATTCTCGTTCTGTTATTTGTCAGCACTATAATATACTTATGCTTCTAGACGAAATGTTTGGACAATCTCTCTTATTGTTCTTGTGCAAAATGCCTGTACCTCTTAGCACGAAGCTCCTTTGCGAATCAATACATCGTGCTGTATATAATGTACATAAAATGTTAGAGTTTGTATATTTTACCGTACAATATATGTATCAGGACGCCCATGTTCACCTCCTGAACCCAACCTTGTTAATAAAATTGTGTTGAACTGAAGAAGCGTATATGCTCCAGCTTTGTCCGTCCGTCTGTCCGCACGATAACTGGCGTAAAAATGGGTCGATTTCGATGAAATTTTAGTATGTGGTAGGGGACCACCCTGGGACGAACCCTATTGAAAATGGGACAAATGGGGTCAAAGGTCACGGCGTAGGAGTGGGATCATTCTATTACCCTTATGCGTCATAACTTGCGTAAATATGGTTCGATTTCAATGAAAGTTTACTATGTGGTCGGCGACCACCTAGGGACAAATCCTGTTGTAAATGGGACAAATGGGGTCAAAGGTCACGACGTAGGAGCGGGATCATTCCATTACCCTTATGCGTCATAACTTACGTAATTATTTTTCGATTTCAATGAAAGTTTACTTTGTAGTAGGAGACCGCCTGGGGACGAACCCTATTCCAAATGGGTGAAGTGGGGTCAAAGGCCAGGACATAAGATGGGGATGCCTTCCATTTCCCTTATTGGTCATGACGTGCGTAAAAATCGTTCAATTTCGATGAAATTTCAGTATGTAGTAGGGGACCTCGTGGGGACGAACCCTATTGAAAATGGACGAAATATGGTCAAAGGTCAGGACATAGGATTGCGATCCATTCCATTGTCTTTATCCCATATTATTAAGGTGGACGTCAAGTAATTTTGCTTCCTATACTTCCAATGGAAAAACTTTTGTACACATTTCCGTCACAATTAATGTGTTCCCAAGGATGGGAATTTGAACATCGATTAAAATAACTTCATATTATACCTTAGAAAACTTAATATTTTCTAAAACATATCCATATTAATATTAAAAATCAATAACTTTTCCTTTTGTGGTGTTAAAACCAGAGAAAAGATGGCGCGACCTGTACTTTGATGTCGTCAGTGGACAAAAAAATGTTGGATTGCATAATTTCGGCTATGGTTTAAAAAATATTAAGTATTCCAAGTTATGAAATGAAGCTATTTTAATCGATGTTCAAATTTTCATCCTTGTGAACGCATTAATTGTCCAGAAAAAATATGGAGCGACCTGTATTTTCATGACGGCAGTAGACAAACAAATGTTCAATTGCATAATTATGGTTATGTTTTAGAAATATTAAGTATTGCAAGTTATAAAATGAAGATATTTTTATCGATGTTCAAATTTTCATCCTTAGGAACGCATTAGTTGTGAAGAAAATGTGTACAGAAGTTTTTCCATTGGAAGTATAGGAAGCAAAATTACTTGACGTCCACCTTAAAGTACCAATTCTTGTATGTATGTATGTATGTACATTTTATTTTGAAAACGGCTCTAAGAATTTTGATGAAAGTCGTTAACCTACCGTTTTCTGGTACTAGAAATCTATTTAGCTTGATTTCGACTTTAGAAGAATTCGTTTAGTGGGTTAAATAACCACCCCGAATTATAACGTTTTTAGTGATGGCGTTGTTCCATTAATGTTACCAATGCTTAGAAATCTTATGACGTCACAACTCGCGTTTGAGAATGTTGGCGCGCGGTCACGCCATCTGTCTCTTTACGTCACGCGTTGTGTGTGGATCCTATTAAAGATTTATGACGTCACACTTTTGTGGCAGGCAGATGGTCGCGATTCCCATCTGCCTCATTACGTCACGCGCTGTGCGCGTATGTCCGTCAGCACGATAACTCGCGTAAGAACCTTTGGATTTCGATGAAATTTTAGCATCTGGTAGGGGATCATCTGGGAAGGAACGCTATTTAAAGTGAAAGAAATGGGGTCAGAGGTCAGTACATAGGAGAGGGATCCATTCCACTGCTGTTATGAGCCCTAACTGACGTAAAAAAGGTTCGATTGCGATGAAATTATAGTATGTGGTAAGGGACAACCTGCCAACAAACCTTATTGAAAATGGGCGAAATGGGGTTAAAGGTTAGGACACACGAGCGGAATCTATTCCACAGCATTTATGCATCATAACTTACGTAAAAATGCTTCGATTGCAACAAAACTTTATCATGTTATTTTGGAGGTATACCAAGCCGGTTCTGTTCAATATATCACCGAAATGTGATCAAAGGTGAGGACACAGGACCGAGATTTATTCCACAGACATTATTCTCATAACTTGAGTGATAACTTGAGTAATGATTTCTGTAATGTTGGAAAGCGTATTATAATCAATGCATTGCATGATTTTACTAACGTGTTTACAAAAGGCGTGCTAAAAAGCGTGAAGCTCGTTTTCCTGCAATGCAAGGAATTGTACGCCAGGAAAAGAGTGCTGATTCTTCAGTTGTTTTTCCCACTTTATGATTTAAAAATTTAGCACAATTTTTTTGATGGAAATGTTCTTAAACCGTGCAGTATCAGGAAGGGGCAACACTGCCGATTTACCTTTTCATTTGTATGGGTGTCAACCCTTCCACAAAGCCTCTTTGTCATTTTTTTTCTTATACCGCAGCTACCGCCCCTTACGGTAAGCTTCTGGATCCGCCCCGGTCGTACGTTAATTGTCGAGCCACTTGTTAGATAACTTTTTTTTCTCTTCCATTACCGATGGGGATTTTTATTGCTATATACTTCTTTATTTAAACATGTGGAAAGACATTCTTCTAGCAAATCATGCGAAAAACATTAAACGATGTGCTTTAAATTTTTCGCTGAAGCAGAACCATAAATAAGACTTTGCATAATAACTGTAATTAGATTTAATGAAACCAAGCAGTCAAATCCCCGAAGATGTTCTGAAAGAGATACTTATGTCCGACAAAGGCGGAATTGCTGCAATTGTCAGACATAAGTACCTCTTAAGTTGCTTTCAGAAATTTTTGCGGAAAGGGAATTGCGACTCTAGCAATTCAGCTAGAATGTTTTAAAATATGTATGCCGTTTTAACTGAAAAAGTAATCATTTTTGGGAGAAGGTTTTACATTATAATTATTTTTTGCACTATCTCCTAAGTAGAATTTTTACTTCTAACAACACTTTCTAATGAACTTTTAGTCACAAAACGAAGATTGGCTTGTTAAAAAAAAAAAAAAACAGATGGCGAAAATAACTGTGTGTATAACGAAGTAAATTTCTCCGTCATTTCTGTCCACGCCAGGATTCGAACCCGGAACCCCTCATTCCGGAACAAGTCACTCTACCAATTGAGCTACGCGGACGTTTATTCCGATTGCTATCTGGCTTTATGTCGTGTGCGTCCTGCTGGCAGGTACGTCACATCTCCCCCCCAAAGAGGGCCGGGGGCATGGCCCACGGGTCAGCCGTTACCATGAATCGTTGCAGGCAGCCATCCACTGTAGAACGTGCACTTGAGAACTCCCAGTCAATTTTTTTTTCGAAGCGCTGGAGAAGGGATTCTCTGATTTTTCCTATCTCGCGGTGTGGAAATAACATCACACCATTGCGAGATTTTGAACGGTCGGGTTATCCGGATAGTTCGGGCGCCATTACAACGAAGTAAATTTCTCCGTCATTTCTGTCCACGCCAGGATTCGAACCCGGATCCCCTCATTCCGGAATAAGTCACTCTACCAATTGAGCTTCGCGGACGTTTATTCTGATTGCTATCTGGCTTTATGTCGTGTGCGTCCTGCTGGCAGGTACGTCACATGTGAAACGAAAGACAACCGCCCCAGAAGCGTAGTGGTTTAAGCTCTGGCTTCTGGCCATTCGCCCGAAATGGGTGGGGTTCGAATCTTTATGAGGCATGGATGTCGTATTTATCTTAAGGCCGGCACTTTTCCTTCATTAGAAACAGTCACCCTAAATTAAGGTGTGGAGAATACTTATAGACTATCGAGTTGGTCACGTTTGTCGTTAAACCCTCAAACAAAAGTACAAAAAGAAGGACATAGAAGTGCATCCGCTACCGGAAGGGTTGATAACTTTCAGCTGAAATTGACAAGCCGGGTCTAAAATGGTACGGTTTGTTTCTATAAAGGTGGAAATCAAATTTCGTTTTCGCTTCGTTGCCTTTAGCGACTAATATGCTGATTGGTTCAAAATTATACTTGATCACTGAATTATGACTATGTACCTAATACTTCGCAGGTTCTCCTTTCTCCCTCAGTACCTCTACTATCCGACATGGCATCAATTCATAAGACGCTGGAAGTAGTTAGGATGTATGGCCACCCAAGCTGTGTGTAATGCGGCCTTCAATGCAGGTATAGAGGTTATAACGGAGTAAATTTATCCGTCATTTTGTTCCACGCCGGGGATCGAACCCGAGTCCGCTTATTCCGGAATAAGTCGCTCTACCAACTGAGCTACGCAGACGTTCGTTCTCGCTGCTACATGCCTTTATGTCGTGTGCGTCCTGCGGGGCAGGCACGTCACATCTCCCCGCCCCCTAAAGATGGCCGGGGGCATGGTCCACGGGTCAGCCGGGTCCATGTATCGCTGTAGGCAGTCATCCGCTGAAGAACGTGCACTTGAGAATTCCCAGTCAATCTGGTGTTTGGAATGCAACATCACACACATTTATTTTTCTAAGCGCTGAAGAAGGGATTCTCTTATTTTTCCTGTCTCGCGGTGTGGAAAGAACATCACACCATTGCGAGAACTTTAACGGTCGGGTCATCCGGAAAGTTCGGGCTCCATTATAACTAAGTAAATTTCTCCGTCATTTTTGGTCAACGCCGGGTATCGAACCCGAGTCCTCTTATTCAGGAATAAGTCGCTCTAATAACTGAGCTACGCAGACGTTCGTTTTCGCTGCTATATCCCTTTATGTCGTGTGCGTCCTGCGGAGCAGGCACGTCACAAGGTGATTGGCGTATCCGAGCGTCTGATATGTCGTTCCATAATGTCCCTCCTGGAATTGCTCTATGGGATTGACATCGGGGGAGTTCGAAGGCCAATCGATGTACTGAAAGTTGGATCTGTGTTCCTCAAACCATTCCTGCACATTTGGCCTTGGGCCATTCAGGAAAAAGTGCAACATTGCTGAGTGTACAGTAATCACGACAGTGGGCACCAGTCAGACTCTGTTTTACATGCACCAGGGGTCCAAGTTAGTATGTTAAAATGTTCCACACCATACAACCGCCTCCACCAGCTTGCAGTGAGGCGGTGGTATCACCGACTTGCAGTGAGGCGGTCGTATCCCCGGCTTGCAGTGAGGCGGTTGTATCACCGGCTTGCAGTGAGGTGGTTGTATCACCGGCTTGCAGTTAGGCGGTTTTATCACCGGTTTGCAGTGACCACGCAGGATGGATCGAGTCCCACATGTAGTTTGCGCCAATACGTAAACAATCATTCACGTAGTGGAGTACAAAACACGACTCGTCAGAGCAGCACACTTTTTCCCAGTCATTCGACGTTCAAAGTGCATGATCTTTGCACCAGGCAAGTCTTTTTCTCCGATGAACCGTGATTAGGAGAGAATGTCGTCTGCTTTTAGAGCACATACGTGCGAGTGTGCGACGCATGGTCATGTCGGATACTGTTGCGGGTTGACCTCTGTTGTACTGGGTAGTCAGCTGTTGAGCAGTGCTGCGTTTGTTGTCTTGTATGAGTCACTAGACCCGACGCTCACCTCTTACATCAACCTTTCGCTGTCCCGGGCAGTTTTGCCTCTGGGTCGTTGTTTGGCCATTTTCAGGCTAGTCCTGATGTACTTTATCTACGGTGGCTCACGAACCAACCAACCAGTTCAGCTGTTTGGGAAATCGAGGCTCCCGCTCTCCGAGCTCCCACAATCTGTCCTTTTTCAAAATCCAATAATTCCGCCAGTTTGCTCATCACCTTCGGATTTTACTACCTACTGCTCAACTCACACCTTATGTATACCACATTGGTCGCCTAACCGTGCCCTCGCGGAAATCACGTGATCAACGGTACGCATCCACTTTTGATAGAGTTAATCATAATTCAGTGATCATGCGGTGCGGTTTGACCAAAAGTGGGTCGTTGTTCACGTATTAGTAAATTTATTGACCTTTAGGAGATCGTTACTCTAACACCAACGGTAAATGCACTTTTTCGCTATTTATTCATAATTTCTGAGTAATAAACACTTCATGAAGGCTACTGGCATTTTACCTTCATCACGTCTTAGTTCAGTTTTCAATAAATCGATATTTAACTAAATTGTTTTTTTCTTCCAGTAGATCACTGTTTGACTAGAATATATACTTGGCCAAAAGATCTCATTAATTCATTTTAATCAGATTTTTCCATATTTAAATAGAACAGTTTCCAGCCTATAGTTTGTTGTTTAATAACTTCTTGTCTCAGCTAAGTGATCAATATTTAATTAGGGGATGGCTTCTGCCAATAAATCGTCATTTAATTGGATTATTGTCTCAGTCGTTATATAGCTATTTAGCCAAACTATCTTTTCGGCAAATAAGTTATTGCTTCATTATCTTGGATAATAGATCACTTTAGAATAAATTATCAACGTTTATTCATAACTAAATGTTTTATTAACATCGACTATAGTTTTGCAGAGCGTGTGGCTCCTCGGCATCATCAGGACGAATGCCCATTGACTATAGTTTCGCCGAGCCAAACGCTCTGCGAAAATATAGTTGATGTTAATAAAACATTTAAATGTGAATAAAAGTTGATAATTTATTCTAAATCGACATCACAAGTATGTAGTCTTAAATTATATATAATAGATCAATAATTCCTTACCTGGGTAGATTACCTCCTCATCCAATAAATGGCTATATTACTATATTATTACTGTACTTCCCCGAATACATCCTTACTTGACCAAATTTTTGTCTCAGTGAACTTGAAATTCAAGAGCTTTTTTCGAACACATTTTCTTGTCTCTAGCGTATTGTTGCTGCTTAATCTCAGTATTTCATGAATAAATAAACTCACTGGGCAACACTCAATTTGCCTCGGAAATGAAAATAGCGTATATTTACTAATTTCAATGTTCTGAACACGAAAGTTACTGTAAAATCTGTCGATTGGCTTTTGCATAGGAGACTCTCAGTCCGAAATACACTATATTGACAAAAGTATCCGCACACCTTGAAGATAAACACAACATAGCATTTATTCACATACATTAGTACGGTGTTGGTCCACCTTTGGCCTTAATGCATGCACAGACCCTTCGAGACATGCTTTCAAAAAGGTTTTGAAACACAGCGATAGGTATGCGCTTCCATTCAGTACATAATGTTGCCGCTAACTGTTGCTTTGTAGTAGGCCTTGGTTCCAAACTTCTTATGCGGTGCTCTAATTGATCCCATAGGGGATCTATGGGATTAAGGTCAGGGCTTTGTGTTGACCAGTCCACACGAGATACGAAATTATCGTCAGACCGCGCCGTAACAGTCCTTGCTTAATGGCTCGGTGCATTATACTTCTGGTACCAACAAGTCTTGGTTCCATAGTATTGCCACAGAGTTGGTAGGACAATATTGTCCAGAATTTTGAGGTAGACGAGCTGGTTAACAGGTTTGTCCACGATAACCAATGGGTTGGAACCATAACACGAAAATCACCCCCAAACGAGTACACTGGCAGCTCCAAACTTGACCGTAGGAACAGTGCACTGTTCGTAAATAGCGTTCCTTCGGCTACCGCCATACCCACACACGGCCATCAGACTTAGGGATCTTGTATCTGGATTCATCAGTCCATAGGACCCGTTATTATTGATCTACGGTCCACGATAAATGTTCTTTACACCATGATAAGCGACAGGTAGTATTCCGAGTGGAGATGAAAGTCTTATGAGCAGCCGCACGACCGCAGTAACCCATGGAATGAAGTTCTCTGCGAATGGTACGTGTACATACCGCGCTCCCAGAATTTTTACTCACCTGTACACCGTGGTCTTCTGCAGTACTCCGTCGATTAGCTGTAACGACACTCCTGACGATTCGTCGTCTTCTAGGGCAGATTTTCTTTGGTCTGCCGGTAAGTTTTGCTGCTTCAGGCACGCCATGTGTCTTACATCCAAAACATTCAGTACATTCGAAACAGTTGACTTGGGTATTTTTGAGAGCCTCTCGTTTTCTCTTATGGACGACCCAGTAATACAAACACCCAACAATCTTTCTTTTCTCAAAGTCAGTTCTCTCCCTCCGCGACATTTTCACTCAACCGCACATTGCGATATGATCACGGTCAGCTGCAGTTTTTACACCGTTTGCAGCTGTACCGCGCATTTTCAAATCGTAGCTGATCCGTTCATTTGCTTTTGAAGTGGTGTCCGCTGACTTTTTCAGTATAGCGTATATTGTATCATATTGCATCAACTCATCATATACACCTCCCACAGGAGCTATTGCATCGTTGTATGATTCAATATAGTGGTGTCATGACATCGCTGACGTAGATGCAATCATCAGTATAAGATGAAGTCGCGTAGGGTGAGCTAGTGTTTGTTCGACTTCCTGTGCTACACTCCCATTTACTCCTGAGTCATATACACAAGTGATCAATGCAATGTGAAACCAGAAGTAGTCATGCCTCATAACTTTTGTTATACTTGCGGGTAAGTGACATTTGCCAGCCAGAAAACGGCCATATCACTTTCATAATGAAAAGGCGTATTAGCTTTATTTTGGATGCAAGATCGAGAACCGGGAAAAGGCATGGGCCCCATTCGTTTGCTGCGGTGCGTGTTAAAAAAATCTGCCGAAGTGGCTGAAACGCGGTAAAGTGTCGATGACGTTTGCTGCTCCTATGGCTTTGGGGGAGCCAAGTAATCATGAAAATGACTGCTATTTCTGCATGGCATCAACTGTTTCGGGAGGCATCAATAGGAAAAAGCAGTGGTCAGTAGCGTACACGAATATACCATCTGCTACCCGACCAGTTCCACACGGCGAAGGACTTCTCGTTCCCAAACCTTCGAAAGAATTTTCCATCGATTAACAGGACGACGAGGACGGAGACGAACTGATGTTGGGTTACCCTCAGCCTTCGGCATCTAATGATAATCCTTATATCAGTCACGCTGCGTCATCTGTGCCACACATTCGCACACAAGAAGAACTGAACGATCTTTTTTGCCATCTGGACCTGTCCAAGGCTAAAGCGAAATTACTGGGTTCAAGACTTCTACAATGGAATCTTCTCAAGAAAAATGTCCGATTAACATCATTTTGCACTACATGAGCAATTAGGCCTTACTTCCAAAATGAAGATGACCTCGTGTTCTGTCACGATGTAGATGGCTTGATGAATACCCATCGAACCAAAAATGACCCAAGTGAATGGCGACTATTTATGAATTCATCGAAATTGGGTCTCCAGGCGGTGTTGCTGCATAATGGAAACCAGTTTTATCTGTTCCAGTCGGACACTCTGTTTACATGAAAGATTACAGAAACCTAAAAAAAAACTGCTGGATTTTCTCAAATACAGAAAGTATGGTTGGCATCTATGTGCTGCTGCTGGGATATAGGAAGTATTGCTGTTTTTTAATGTGAATGAACAGTCGAGCAAAGAGTTTGCACTGTGTGAAGAGAAACTGGCCTGCGAGGAAATCTCTGAAGGTCGGAGAGAAGGGCGTGCAACAGCCAGCACTGGTAGGAAAGCATGAAATTCTATTACCGCCCCTACACATCGACCTTGGTCTGGTAAAAGCTTCGCAAATGCTATTGACCAGACTGCGCCAGCCTTCAAGTACCTGTCTGGCAAACTACCCCGACTCAGTGAAGCGAAAACTAAATTGGGAGTTTTTGCGGGTCCTCAGATCACACAGCTCTTCATTAACGAGATGTTCGACAGCCTGTTTCAGGGTGATAAGTAAAACGCTTGGGACGCTTTTCGTCTGGTGTCAACCAACTTCTTCGGAAATGTCAAGGCAGAAAACTACACGGAACTGGTTGGGGACATGTTGCCTCTGTATCAGAAACTTGACTGAAATATGTCCTTAAAGATACACTTGCTCTATTAGTTCTTTCCTGACAACTGCTGCATGGTTAGGGATGAGCACACTGGACGTTTCCATGACGAAATTGCAACGATAGAGAACGTATTTCAGAGAAAGTAGTCCACTTGTATAGTGGCTGAGTGCTGTCATTTCGCTACAGATGATCCTAAGCAGCTACCCAAGCGACAGGCAAAGAGACGTTGTTGGACGTAGAAGCGTACATTTACCGGTGCATGTGCAAGGTACGCATACGAATCTGTTGCGGATCTCTCACAAACTGTAGCCAATTTTCTATTTTCATTGTCATATTTGTGTTTGGCATCTGGAAATCTATAAAAAATTATTAATTTAAGTTTGAGGGCAATACCTTTGTAAACATTTGTTGTCCAGCCTAATGAGCTGTCAGCTTTCGAAAACGCTTCTTGATACTGGTTTGTCATTGATGGGACCTGTTGCTGTAAGTGAAATCAATAGACAAAGCATTATAGATACTTGCCTAATGGCGTGTTGGTTCCCCTCTAAAGCGAACGAGCAACAATCCGTACACGCCGAAGCATCGACTCAAACAGATGCCGGAGGGTTTCAGAAGGTAATGCCAGCCATGCCTGTTGCAGCATTGTCCACAACTCCACCGAGACACCGGTTCAGGCTCCATGGATATCATGTTCTGCTCCACGGCATTCAAGACACCTTGAATGCCGGAGTTTAACCCTTTAACGACCATGACCAAAAAATCTTGCATCCCTCTAAATACCATAACGCCCGAAACTGTCTGTTGTTTCACTTCTTTTGTTTAATAACAACAACAACGACTGAAAGTGACTCCTGCTGATCTCTAATAGGTTGAGAAATTTTGAAGAACAAGTAAGGATAGGAAATATGACTCACCCTATACATACAGGCGTTTTGGGCAGCTGTGGTCGTTTGTACGTACAGGCGTTTCGGCGTTATGGTCGTTAAAGGGTTAAATCCGGCGATCTTGGGGGCCGCTGGGTCCACACTCAAATTAATGTTCTTCAAAGCCTTCTTACGTTGCGTAGGCCTCCTAAATTTAACCTGGGTGTGATTTGCGCCGCCGTTGCCAAACGGTCGGTCTACCTAGTCTACGTCGACCTCGGTCATCAATGGTATGTGGTCGGTCGCCGCTTGTTCTCTGGGCGCTGATAAGTCCTTCGATGGTATACTCGTGGTACACCCTTGATACGGTTGCCCCTGGGAACCCTAGGGCTCTTACCACTTGGGTGACAGAAAAACCCATCTCTCTTGCGCCTACAATGCGTCCACGATCAACGTCTCTGAGATCACCACGTTTACACATGTTTGTCGATTGCGATATACTGTTGGGACGCCCAGCTCTCAGCCAATTTATCGCCTGCCTTTGGTTTAGGTCTGTTCCATTCTGCACTGGTGATGCTCATGTCAACTACCCATCATTTCAGTTTCTAATGTTTTGTTTACCGAGTGTATACCTGTACGGCCAATGTAAAGGAAGTCCTGTAAAAAGGGAAAATGTTTGTGAAAATGTTGACTCGCTGTCTTCTTCTGTGCAAATACTTCTGGGGAAACAGACTGTAGTTCTGTTTGATTTCGTATTGGCTTCTGAAACCTGCGGATGTTTCACGGCAGTTTTTCTGGCGAATTGTGGATCCGAATCTACTTCCGAAATTTCCTTCACGCACAAACCAATGAACTGAAAAGTATAAGGAATTTTGCTATTCAGATCATACTTGGCAGAAGCACTCGAGAAAATTAACACAGGAAACTTAACTTTATTTCAAGTTCAGAGCAAAAGAAAAGCATGCGTCTGTTTTTCAAGGCCGTGCATACAACGAGAATACACTGATTTACTTAAATTAAGCAACGAACCGAAAAATCACGGTAATTGGGCAAAATACAGTTCAAATTGAACGAAATTTGAATATGTTACGGGCAAAGGCATACACTATCGATGTACTGAAGGCAAAGGAGTGGCGCTGGCAGCGCTTTATGCAAAAGCACAAGAGCTTAAAACCAGCTGTTTCAGAGGGAGTCGCCAATTCATGTGCGGAGGCGAATAACAAGATTTCGAGACAGCGTTTTTGTTTAACATGACTTCGAAACGTCATTTACCAGCGGAGTTACGCTACAGAGCGATAGGCCGACTCGAAGCAGGGCAACCGCAGGAGGACGTCGCAAGATGGCTCAACGTCAATCGTTCTGTGGTCAACAGGATGTGGCAGCAGTTCCAAGCCACAGGTACAGCTTCCCGAAGGTACAGCGAAGGTAGCCCTAAAGGCGACGACCTCCTTGGATGACCGGCATTTGCAGCTATCGGCACCGCTGAACAGGACGGCTACACCGACTCATCTCAGATCTGTGCTTGCGGCAGCCACTGGACGGACGGTATCAGCTTCAGTGGTATGCAGGAGGATGTTATGCTCAGCGATCGGTATTATGTGTGCCCCCCAACCCTCCACCGGAGGGAACGTTTCAGTGGAGGTCCGTTCTGTTCACTAATGAGTCGCGTTACTGTTTACAGAGTGATGTGATTACTGCCGAGTTTACATCTGGAGAGAGGCCGGTACTCGTTATCTTCTCTCTAATATCCAGGAAAGGGGCCATGGTGGTGGTAGTGTTGTGGTGTGGGAAGGCATATCGTTAGGCGGCCGTACCGACGTCTATGTGTTGCCACATGGAAACCTCAATACTCAGAGGTATAGAGACGACATACTGGGCCCTATTGTTCGTCCGTAGCCGCAATTGGCGATACATTTGTACTGCAGCCGGATAACGCCATCCCTCACAGAGCTCGCCTCGTGCACAAATACCTGGAACAGGAGACTATAATCCGTTTGGAATGGCCAGCACGCAGTCCCGATTTGAATTCCATTGAGCAAGTCTGAGATGCTTTCAGGAAGCGTGTTGCTGGCCTCCAGCCCCTTCCTGAACCGTGCAGGGGCTCTGCACTCGGGCAATAGAAGCAGCTAACCACGGAACCGCTCGACACCATAATTAACAGCATGGAAGATCGCTGTCCGGCCTGTATTGCTGTTCAGGGGTAATAACACTCCATACTGAAGTACCTTTTTACCTGTATTTCTGTAGTTTCATATTTGCATCACTCATATAAAATTTCAAAGCTTTGTACACATGTTCTCTTTTCTTTTTTTTTTTTTTTTTTTGATTGGAGGTTTAACGACCACCGTGAGCAATTTAATGGGCTATAAGCAGTCGCCCGTCCCTAATTTAGGGTCACTGGTTCCAGGGACAGGGAGAGAGCCAGTGCCGTAAGACAAACACAACATCCATGCCTCACCGGGATCCGAACCCGGACCCCTTTCGGACGAGTGATCAGAGGCCATCGCTTAGACCACTGCGCCACAGGGGCGGCTATCACATGTTCTTACGTTTTTTCGTTGCATTTGGTCTGATAAAGTTTGCTACCAAATTTCATCCGAATCGGCTGCATACTTTTTGAGTTATCACGATTTTTCCATTTGTTGCTTAATTTATGGAAGCCAGTGTATTTCTTTAATGGCAAATTGGTTGTTCCTGTAACAACTTGAAAAATGAAATAGTTTAAAACCGGATTTCACTAAGCATTTCTTAAAGTTCTTTAAACTCTCACATTAAAATGCATTCAAAAGAAATTATGCAAGTCGAACAATGGGAATTCTAGATTTTCTGGCGTCGTACGTTTTGTAATCACTTTCGAATCGTTTCGAAAGGGGTTTAATGCAAATGAGATGATAAGCAGTGAAAAGAAAGAAAGAGCGAAAAACAAATCAAATAGCTCTTTGTGAATAGCTTTTTGAAGAGATGGCCTGTTTTATTTTGAAGCGAAATATTTAAATGTATCGCAGTTGCCATGGATAGTGAAATCCGCCTCTCGTATTCCTAGGAACAACTTCAGACACCTCAAAAACAAATTGTAGAAATATTTGCAAATGAAAATGCACGTGAGTCTGTCAGTTATGTGCATGTCATTCCTTTTCTTGGGATAAGTGTCCGAATTTCCGATCTACAAATGCGTGTGTTTTTCTGCTGGTACAGATGCTTCTTCCGCCTTTGATGATTACTTTAGAAGGGTGTTGTGATACGCCCACACATACGCACAAGTATTACATCCGCATTGAATGAAATCCGGAAACCTGAACGCAAGAAATACTGGAAAGGGGCAATATTTTTGCTTTTCAAAGATCATGATCAAAGAGGAAACTTCCATGGAAGAACAAGAGCTTAAACGTTGCCCATGGAGAATGTAATGGGCGTGTTTTATGCCATTTCTTGACTTATTATCTATGCTGTGTTTCCCATGCTCAAGAACCAATTAAAAAAAAAACGACATTTAATTACATTCGGTGTTTTCATTTAGCAGTTATAATTGAAATAAGCGGAGGAAATTTAGAAAAGGAAATGTAGCCAAACAATGTCGCACTTTTACGAGATGGTAAATAAAGGAATGCGAAAAATGCGTACAAATAAATTGAAATTAGACTCAAACATATTTTCGAATGTTCACAAAAAGAAAAAAAAAAAAAAAAAAAAAGATTATCGAATTATTAGAACAGTAAATCCTCCGGATTCTGCGAAACACTATTTCCAGGAAATACCCGGTAGCGGTGAATTCACGTCGAACAAATAAAAGCACGAGTAAATAGTAATTTCAGTCTCTACCATGAACGAAGAAAGAAACACATTTTTCTTTAGTGCTCTTCACTGAATCACAGAGCGAGAAGAAATTAAAAATTAAAATGCGTTTTTCTTTCTGCAAACGAATAACTAATACGAAGTTTTAGTTAGGAAATGAAAACGCTAATTGACTTAATCCCACAAATGGCAAGAAAAACAAATGACATTAACACGAAACAAGGGGAAATTTGCACTTACCTGGATGTGGATAAAACAATACCATCAATACTGTATGAATCTTTGTCTTTTTGCCATACTAGGGGCTGCGCCTCTAGCCTCGCTACGCTCGTTTCTAGAGTAGCGCTCGGGACCTGCAGCCCGTTCTCCAAGCATATAACATGAAATAAAAACTGGAAAATTCACATAAATTTCAATTTTTATTGCATGTCTAAGCAAATGAGGCTTGTTATTCCGAAATTTCAGAGGTTTTTTTACTGTCGTAAATTTTTGGAAGGTCGGACTTTTGTCGCTTGAACTTATAGCACTTACTAAATTTACCACTAAGGAAAACAAAAGCGGTCCAAAAAGTATTTCCGTAAGCCGTAAACCGTTATGCTAAACCGTAAAGGTGGACGTCAAGTAATTTTGTTTCCCATACTTCCAATGGAAAAACGTTTGTACACATATCCTTCACAATTACTGTGTTCTCAAAGATGAAATTTGAACATCGATTGAAATAACTTCTTATTATAACTTGGAATACTTAATATTTTATAAAACATAACCATAGTTATATGAAAAAACAATAAATTTTCCTTTGGTGGCGTTTTTTTTTTTTTTTTGGTTGGAGGTTTAACGACCACCGTGAGCAACTCAATGGGCTATAAGCAGTCGCCCGTCCCTAATTTAGGGTCACTGGCTCCAGGGAAGGGAGAGAGCCAGTGCCGTAAGACAAACACAACATCCATGCCTCACCGGGATTCGAACCCGGACCCCGTTCGGACGAATGATCAGAGGCCATCGCTTAGACCACTGCGCCACCGGGGCGGCATTGGTGGCGTTGTAACCAGAAAGAAGATGGCGCGACCTGTACTTTGATGACCGAAGTAGACAAAAAATTGTTGGATTACATAATTATGGTTATGCTTTTAAATGATATTAAGTATTGCAAGTTATAAAATGAAGCTATTTTAATCTATGTTCAAATTTTCATTTTTGGGAACGCATTAATATGTCCAGATAAAAGATGGCGCCACCTGTACTTTGATGACGTCAGTAGACAAACAAATGTTGGACTGCATAATTATGGTTATGTTTCAGAAGATATTAAGTATTCCAAATTATAAAATGAAACTATTTTAATCTATGTTCAAATTTTTGTCCCTGGGAACGAATTAATTGTGAAGAAAATGTGTACAGAAGTTTTTCCATTGGAAGTATAGGAAGCAAAATTACTTGACGTCTGCCTTAAATAACTGATATAGCTTTACCAACAAAACATATGCATAGCAAAGCTCTGCGTCACCATGGCAGCAGGTCATGGGACCAGAACGTTCCTCTGTGGTTATCGTTAAGACAAGACAAGCCGTTCGTTTCTTTCCTTTGCGTCTTTAAGAAATGCTTAAAAATCAGAAAATGACTTTTTCTTAAATTTTGTTTTGTAAAAAAGGGATGATAGTTGTAAGTTTATGCTGTAAAAATTGCAATGCGTTATGATTTGTAGTTTGCCATGTATCCGGTTTTAAATGGATCCCATCGCGAAATAGAGAGTTCTGTGAAATTTAAAAATTTAATTTCTCATAAACTAAATCGAAATTTAAAAAAAGGGCAACGAGGTGCAAAAATTCGGTAATGGCACTACATGCCTACAAAGTTTCGTGGTTCTGTTGCTGTTAGTGTGCACGGAACACGACCTGATAGCACTTTTTTGCTTACCTTAACTTTGAAATACAATTGCTCTTGAAGTATCGCCAGAATCGAGAAACGGTTTATTTCAGCGTGTTTTCCAAACAATTCTCTACGAAAGATGTAAATTTTACATTTTTGTGTTCAATACCTTTTGCGCTGCGAGCTAGGAAAGCAAGAGTGTCGCGAAATTTTTAAAACAGCGGCAGCTGCAGTAGCAGCTGCGGCAGTTACTTTTTTTAGAATAGAGAGGTTTTTTTTTATTTCTTGGAAGAACGGTATGATCTTATTGCCTTTTGCTTCATTTGGGAACTATAAGTTTACAAGCAGCGACTTATGGAAAGCCTGAATGGTCTTCTTAAACCTCATGTGCCTCTTTATAAAGCTTTAATAAAAATAATCATGCAGATATTTTTCAATCTTGTGTTCTTTTAATAATCTTGAGGCTGAGAGATTTGGTTTCCCAAGCATGATCCCTTTCGCTCGAGAATTGCGACTTATTTGGATTGATGTGTTTCAGATATTTGCAGATTACTCTCGAATTAATAGAATCAGCAACTAATGAAAAAATCTTCAGCCGACTCATAAACGAGATTCGATAGATATGTATACAGATGAGCAGTTGCATTATGACTACCTATACCTAATAAGCTGTAGGATCCACTTTAGCTCACAAAGCAGCGGCCACTCAGCGAGGCATCGATTCGATGAGGTGGCGATAGGTATCTTGGGGCATCTGGTACCATAATGTCAACAGCAGGTCCCCTCGTTCCCGTACATTTTCAGGGGTGGTAGTGATTTAACGCGACTCCGCTTTTCCAAGTCGAACTACAAATGTTCGATTGGGTTCATGTCAAGTGAGTTTGGGGGCTAGGACATTAACAGAAAGTCACCAGCCTGTTCCTCGAACCACTCCTTGACGATTCTGGCAGTGTGTATTATCCTGTTGGTGATGGCCAACACCAGCAGGGAACACGGCTGCCATGAATGGGTGAACTTGGTCCGCAACGATGTTCAGATACCTGACAGCTGTCAGGGATTGTGCATTTGGGATAACGGGACCTGATGTGTCCCAAGAAAACATCGTCCAGAGCATAACACCGCCGCCGCCGCCGCCGCCGGCAGGTTTTCGACCACCATTGTATCTAGGTGCTATAGCCTCCGTTGGTAATTGACGTATCCGCGCTCGGCCGTCTACGTGAAGCACAAGGTATCTTGATTCATCAGACCAGGCCACTTTCTTCCAATCATCCACGGTCCAAACTCGATGATCTTGGGTCCATTTCATACGTTGTTTGCGATCACGTGCAGTGAGCATGGGGGTCCCGGCTGGGTTTTCGGCTATGCAGGGCATAAGGTTACAATGCACTGTGTTCTGTGACACATTGCGCTTTTTTTTTTTTTTTTTTTTTGGTTGGTGGTTTAACGACCACCGTGAGCAACTCAATGGGCTATAAGCAGTCTCCCGTCCCTAATTTAGGGTCACTGTTCCGGGAAAGAGTCAGTGCCGTAAGACAAACACAACATCCATGCCTCACCGGGATTCGAACCCGGACCCCTTTCGGACGAATGATCAGAGGCCATCGCTTAGACCACTGCGCCACCGGGGCGGCACACATTGCCCTGATCACCAGTGTTTAAGCTGCGGGTTATATGTCGCACTGTGACCCTGCGGTCGCCGTGAACAATGCGCGACAGTCTCCGCTCCCCTCTGGCATCAATGAGCTGCAAACAACGGTTCGTCGTTTGGCCATCTGTGCACCACTTTTGATACGTACTCACTACAGGAGCTGGTGAACAACCCACAAGGCGCGTTGTTTCCGAGATCGTAGTTCCGAGGTGCCGTGCCGTCACAATTTGTCCTTGATCAAACTCCGATAAATCGGCAGCTTTTCCAATTCTGACTCCGAACACTCTACAAACCGAAAGCCGGTCCTTGTGTTGTATATGTACAGTTCTGTGAACTTTAATTGCGCCACCGTTTGGTCTCCAGGCGCGATCATTTTCCTAGGCTGGGGGTGTTCGCAATGAAATGGATCATCGGCGTATATTATTTCCAATGGACTTTTAGATACCCAGTGTTTGTGCTACTTGATTAAAATTTTATACTAATACGTAGATGTTCCACCAGTCGCCAGGAAACCAGAACTCCGGAGGAGTGACGAGATACTGTGTAATATTGCAATTAAGGAAACCTAAAGTTTTAAGAAAATAAATATTACTACATATTGTCATATTTTTCAAACACTAAGCACAGACAAAAAAGGACTTAATAAAAAGGCGACAAATGTTTAAGATGTAATTTGCATATTTATTATTTTTCCAACATGTTTTTGAACTTGTTTATTCCCCATAAACCCAAAAGTTTGAAACAAAGAGTTGATTTTGTCTCTGAAAATTAAGACACATCTATAAACATCAACAACTAAGAAATTTCTTTTAAATACAAGTAGTATTTTGCTTCCAGTCTTTATAATGAAAGATCATTGCTAACAAAAAGGAAAATATGAAGACGGTACAAATGTTTTGTGTTCTAATCCTGTTCAATTATTTGAACACATTTTAGCTTGTTATGTTTTCTCATGAGAGCTTTATCTTACAGCCAGCAGAAAAGGCCGGCAGAACAGGAAATCGTCTTTCGAACGGTATTATGTGTACAAGGGAAGGAGATTACCTATTTATATGTATGCAATTTTCTCTATGAAGCACTGGACACAAAGCGAAATAGTGTTTAGGTTCTCCGGTTTACTGTTTTGTGGAGACAGTGAAAGTTTAGATCTTAAGTTCAGCGTATGTTTTATACCACCACTATCATTGTTACGATTTGACGATGGTTATCTGACAATCATTCCGTGCCCGAGCTTTAAATCATTAATTAACTGAGAAGGCTTAAAATACTTTATCTATCTGCGGAGACGTTTTTGGCACATTTCATTAAAATCTCTGATGAGCGATGTATGCATTACCAAAATGTAATATTAATGAACCACATTCACAGCAAGACAGGGAGTTCTAATTTTTGCGAGCACGTACATTTATTCAGAGTAATAGCTAGAACGGTTATAAAATATTAGATTAAACTCCCCTATTTCGACGCTCAGCGTCATTGAATAACTCCATTTAACTCCATTGTCTATGGAACTAATTTCACTGAATATTTTTCATTCAATGTCTCCCGCGGTCAACAAACTATCGAGCGCAGTTCTACTACTGGAGAGATCCTGGTTTCAAGCACGATTTTAATCACACCAGAGTACGGTGATGCAAAATAAATGAACTAAAGTACTTATGCTGAGATGAAATGTGTAAAATATCCACTACGAATTCTTTCGGTAAAACACCATCATTTTTTGTGACACATCAGCAATTAATAATTAAAAAAAACAACATCAAACAGAAGTCATCGCTCTTTCCAGGTTTATAAGTGAGACACGGAAAAATTCTCATTGGCCGCCAGCGGGAATTGAACCCAGGGTCTTCCAGTTACGCACCGGATATGCTACCACTGCACCACAGCGGCCTCGAACTATCCTGACTCACATACGACTAACTGCCAATCCACATTGCAGGTTGCTTCTTGGAGCCCCGCATAATGCTGGGGATTCACCACAGTTGGAAAGCAGCAACTGAAGAAATAACTAGGAGGCGAATGAATAATTAATACACACAATTGACGTGGACTAGGAACATCAACCAGAAGTCATTGCTCTTTCCACGTTTATAAGTGAGTCACGGGAAAAATTCTGATAGGCATTTGTGGTGCAGTGGTAGCATGTCCGGCGCGTAACTGGAATATCATGGGTTCGATTCCCGGTTGCAGCCGATGAGAATTGTTCCTTGACTCACTTATAAACGTGGAAAGAGCGATGACTTCTGTTTGATGTTCCTAGTCCACGTCAATTGTGTGTATTAAATAGAACATCATTCTTTTGGACTCATCGCTCTTACTGGATATCTAAGAGTTCTACATCTGTATGATGGAGAGGGTTTTTTCTTTCTCCACCATCACACTACTCGTACTTCAGGTTCTTTGAATGATGTCCCCACAGGGCGAACCTCCTGTCCTGTCTTTCACCTGTTGATCTGCTCTTGACCGTTGATTTTTTCAGACTGGGTGAAGTGCGAGGTGGTTTTGTCGTTGCCTGTAGACCACGATTTACGTGAGCCAAGGTCAGGTGAATTTCCTTCACTGATTCTTTGCGTAGTGCGTCTCTTTCTATCTCTCTCTTTGGTGAAAAGTGCTGCTTTTTAAGTAGCAATAAATGCTATCGCCCAACTCATTTGACTGAGTCCGTCTAAGCGACAGTCGTTTTATGCCATACGGCACTTTTCTGTACCGTATAACCTCTTTTCGCAAATGGATGTTGCTGTTTCCCACGCCAGGCAAGGGTTATGTACTTGTTTGGTAGGATTTTTCTCTGGTTAAACTTTCACAGGTTTACGAGAATTGAAGTAGTTAATTCGTAGAGTGTTTATTTCCATGCGGGCTCTGTGGCAGAAATACAATTCTCTTCACCAGCATCATTCCCTGCTCGGCTGAACTTGTTAGGCACAGATTTTCACCTTTAAGAGATTAGAATGAAACTCCGTTATCAAATTTCCCCTTTTTCAATGTCATTGATGTTAGTCCGTCTGCTGGGGTTACATCAGAAAGTTGGATTTCATCGTTTGGAATTTGGAATGTGACTGAGTCTTTTTTTTAGTGTGCGTACTTTGTTCACATTTTCTTGAGCCTTCATCTGGTCTGGTATATGACAGACTGCAAAGAGGATTCTTTATCCAGTACAGGGTGTCATTACCTGCCTTTCTGCCAGATTCACTTTAGCTGCGCGTGACCCTTCATATCGCAACTTACTTTCCAGACGCATATGTCTGGTTGTAGAAGACGAGTCATTCGCTTCTTTACATCATTCGCGAGAAATTCTTTTCTGGGTGGCATTTTTAAGGGTCCTTTTCCGATCTCGCCTGGTTTCGTCTTCCACGTCGCTCTGTGGGTTGTTTAAAGGGCTTTCAGGAAAAAGGGAGGGAATGAAAGTATTCTTATCCACCAAAATACTTAATTTTCTTTTGTTCTTTCCCCCACTCGTTGGCCTTTATTTATTTCCAATGCCCCCATAATTAATTCCTTAATTATCTTTAAATATTTACATAATTTAACCGAATTATTTGCTGAATTATTTATGCACCCTGGCTGATTAATTAATAAAAAACAAAATCTCACGTTAGTATTATAAAATTGCCACAATTAATATGCAAAAAACGAAAAATTGTTAATATTCTTTCAACTACCGAAATGTTTGGTAGTGTGGGATTTCGGTGGTGTGATTTCCGAGTGATCTTTTGCGCTGGCTCCCTCCCATCCCTACAACCATTGGCTCCAAAGTAGGGCTAGGATACTATTTATAGCCATTGGGATTGAAAATATTTGTCGTTAAAACAACCCTGAAATAAATAAAAAAGTCAGATTTGATATCATTACTACTACTGAAATTCTCATTCCATTTATCTCTGAATACTTAAAGATGAAAAGGTTATGCATTGAGTATTTTACGCATTTAGAAAAACGTGAAATAGGAAGTAAAAGAAATATTGATTTTTTCACATAAGAAAAAAAACCTAATATGCTGCGGAGTTTGAGTTTATTTATTTTAAATTATGCCAACAGCAGGTCCACTAGTTCCCGTACATTTCGGGGTGGTGGTGATTTAGTGCGAATCCGCTTTTCCAAGTCGAACCATAAATGTTTGATTCGGTTTAAATGTTAAGTGAATTTGGAGGCCAGGGCTATAACAGAAAGTCACCAGCATGTTCCTCAAACGACTTCTTGACGATTCTGGCAGTGTAGCATGGCGCAATATCGTGTGGATAGTGACCACCACCAGCAGGGACAACAGTTGCCATGAATGGGTCAACTTGGTCCGCAACGATGTTAACATACCTGACAGCTGTCAGGGATTGTGCTATTGGGATAATGGGGGCCAAAAGTGCCCCAAGAAAACATCGAACGCAGCATAACACCGCCGCCGTCGGCCTGTTTATGCTCAACAGTGCATGCAGATGCCAAAGCCGCCGTTGGCAATCGGCGTATCCACGCTCGGCCGTCTACGTGATGCACTAGGAATCTTTATTTGTCAGATCAAGTCACTTTCTTCCAATTATTCCCGGTCCAATCTCAATGATCTTGGGGCCCATTTCATGCGTTATTGGCGTTGACGTGCAGTAAGCATGGAGACCCGGCTGGGTCTTCGGCTACGCAAGCCCATGCACAGAAGACTGCGATGAACTGTCTGCTGTGACACATTGTCCTGATCACCACTGTTGTAGCTGCGAGTGATTTATCGTACTGTCGCCCTGCCTTAGCTGTGAACAATGCACGGCAATCTAAGCTCCAGTCTAGCATAAATGAGCTACGGACGACACACGGCTGGATCACGGTTCATCGTTTGGCCATCTGTGCACCACTTTTGATACGCACTCACTAGAGCGGCGTGCCGTTTCTTAGATCGCAGTTCAGACACGCCGTGCCATCACAATTTGTCCTCTATCAGACTCCGGTAAATCGGCAGCTTTTCCCATTCTGACTCCGAACTGAAAGTCGGTCTTCTGGTTTTATATATACTGGTCTATGAGCTTTACCCGTGCCACCGTTCGGTCTCCAGGCGCGCTCATTTCTCTAGGTTGGGGGGGTAGTCATAATGTAATGGCTCATCGGTATATATAGATAGACTGATGCATTAGTTGCATCATATAAAACATGGATGAAAGTCGATGCCATGACGTTAGGTGGGCAAACATCTGCATGAATACTTTAACGGCCCAATTGCTTGACATTACCTCCCATTCTTGAGGTATACTGCGCTTTCTCAGCTCACCTCAAACCCGAGCAATTTATCGCAAGATCTAATTAAGTCCAAACTGAAAGCAAAGCAACCAACGAATATTTTAACGATGCTGTATGAGGCGCTGATAATAATTCGTCTAAGATTGACTGGGTTCGAATCCTGGATAAGATATGGGCAATATGACCATCACTGGAACCAGTGGCCATAAATTAGGGACGAGCAACTGCTTATAGCTCTGCGATCTGCTCTTGGTGGTCGTTAAACAGCGAAACAAACCAAAATTGACTGTGTTATACGAAATGGCAAAGGTTGAATGCACTTTACCTAACACATGTTATAACAAAAAGTGACGTTGTTATCCGTAATGGCAAATGCCGAATTCACTTTACCGAACTCATGTACAAACAAAACATGACGTTGTTATCCGTAATGGCAAATGTCGAATGCACTTTACCGAGCTCATGTAATAACAAAAAGTGACGTTGTTATCTGAAATGGCAAATGTCAAATGCACTTTACCGAACTCATATGATAACAAAACATGACGTTGTTATCCGTAATGGCAAATGTCGAATGCACTTTACCGAACTCATGTAATGGCAAAAAGTGGCGTTGTTATCCGTAATGGCAAATGTCCAATGCACTTTACCGAACTCATGTAATAACAAAACATGACGTTGTTATCCGTAATGGCAAATGTCGAATGCACTTTACTAAACTCATGTAATAACAAAACGTGACGTTGTTATCCGTAATGGCAAATGTCGAATGTACTTTACCGAAATCATGTAATAACAAAAAGTGACGTTGTTTTCTGAAATGGCAAATGTCGAATGCACTTTACCGAACTCATGTACAAACAAAACATGACGTTGTTATCCGTAATGGCAAATGTTGAATGCACTTTAACGAGCTCATGTAATAACAAAAAGTGACGTTGTTATCTGAAATGGCAAATGTCAAATGCACTTTACCGAACTCATGTAATAACAAAACATGACGTTGTTATCCGTAATGGCAAATGTCGAATGCACTTTACCAAACTCATGTAATAACAAAGCGTGACGTTGTTATCCGTAATGGCAAATGTCGAATGTACTTTACCGAAATCATGTAATAACAAAAAGTGACGTTGTTTTCTGAAATGACAAATGTCGAATGCACTTTACCGAACTCATGTAATAACAAAAAGTGACGTTGTTATCCGCAATGGCAAATGTTGAATTTGCTTTGCCGAACTCATGTAATTACAAAAAAGGACTTTGTTATCCGAAATGGTAAATGTCGAATTAATTTTACCGAACTCATGTAATAACAAAACATGACGTTGTCATCCCAAATGAATAATATCTAATGCACTGAGTCGTATTCATGCAATTTGACGCAGAGAAAACGCAACTCAACTTGTGAGAAGCGTGTACCCTAACATAACAACTGCATACAAAAATTAATGCAGAAACGTAAAGAATACATTCAGATTGTGATTTCCTGCGTCCATGCAGCTGATCACTTGTTAACCCTTTAAAGACCGTACCACACAAAACGCCCATACATACAGGTGACCACTACCTCTTTATTGCCGTCTAGTGTAGTAGAATTGCCTACACTACATGTTCTTCGAATTTGCACAACATCTTCGGGATTAGCAGAAGTCACCTTCAGTCACTACTGTTGTCACTAAACAAAGAAGTGGATCAGAAGTTGGTTTCAGCCTGGGCGATATCATTCACTCTCATGCCATAGCATTTTTTTCACAGTGGAAGAACGCAGTGAATGCCACCGGAAAACGCCAGAAGGTGAATGCATGTCAAGCCTACAGATCGGAATTTTCGTGCAGTGTTCAGCACTAATCCTTCTTTTGTTAACCTATAAAAATTGGGACGGAAATTGGAAAAGTAGCAGTAGACAGTATCGGGCATTATAATCTTCTGCCCGACACATGATTTTAGGCTCCTGGTCGGTAAAGGATTAAGATTGCACTAAAATATTTTTTCATTCTTGCGCAATGCCTGTCTCCGGGGAAAGTACTTTTTGAAATGCTACTCCGGTTTATAGTGCCATACAATTGGCATTTTTTAAAAGTAATGCCTTTTCGCAAAGCTGTTTAACCGGGAAAATAAAAGTTTTTCCATTTATTTCCCGGGTCGTACAACAATTTCAGAAATGTTAAGAAATTTGATTTTCAGTGCAGTGAAATTCCATCTGGCAAATGCGCTACTTCAAAAAATTACTTGATGCATCTTTGCAACAAAGCAGATAGAGGTGTTGGACAAAGTAATGTGAATACCATGCTTACAGAGGTTAATGGTATTCATGTTGGCTAAACTGTAAAAAACAAACGTGATAATTTTTTGTGTATATTTTCTCCGTATATATCTTCTAGGTCGTGCGCCAGTTTTGTACAAGTTGTGCCCAACAGCGATTTGTATTAGAATTCGGTGAAGTGGATGACTTGTCAGACTTCCAAAGTAGACAAATCGTGGGATCCCGTTTAGCAGGAACATCTGTAACCATAAAAGCCAAATTATTTGGTGTTTGAAAGCGAACAGTCCCTACGGTTATTACTGCTTACACAAAGCATTGTACGCCTTTATCGTGAAGAAGAATAATGGGGAAGAATCGAGATTGAATACGAGCGAGCGTCGAACACCAACAAGCACTTTGTCGAAACAAAACAACAGCAAAAGTGACAGCGGAACTCAAAATCTACCTGAAAGACCCTGTTTCCACAACAACAGTTCGCACAGAACTTCACAAAGCCAACATAAATGGAAGAGCTGCAATTGCTAAACTTACAATTGATAAACTTTCAATTCACCAACACTACATAGCAAAATGAGCATAAAACTGGAGAGCTGATAACTGGAAACGTGTGATATGATCCTATGAGGAGTCCTCATTTACATTATTCCCAACAGTAAGTAGGGCTTATGTACGGAGAACTCCCAAGAAAGAGTACAATTCTGAATGTCTGTTTCCAACTGTCAAACATGGAATGGACCTGCGATGATTTGGAAGACCAGATCTTGGTATTCAGCTGCCCTCATCATTACTCTACATTGTGAAGTCACTGCCAACGAGTACCCGAACATTTTAGGCGATCAGGTGCATGCAATGGTGCAAATGTTGTTTCCCAACAATGATGCCCTTTTTCAAGATAATAAAGCGACCATACGCGCCGCCAAAAACTTCAGTTTTGGTTTGAGGAGCATCAAGGTTAACTTCAAAATCTTCCCTCGCCAAGTTAGTCATCTGAATTGAATATCGGTGAACCACTGTGCTGTTTTGGAGAGCAGATTACCTCCTTCAACATCTATGAAGCAATTGGCTGGGTGTTCTGATCAACGATTGGTACACCATTCTACTGGAGATTATTTAAAAGCTTTAAGAATCTATTCCAAGAAGTTTGAATGCTGTATTTACCCTTTAGCGACCATAACGCCCACAACGCCTGTACATACAAATGGCAATAGCCGCCCGAAACGTCTGTCTAGAGTGAGTCAGATTTCCTACCTTTACCTGTTTTTCAAATTTTCTCGACCTATGACGGGTCAGCAGTCTCTGTTGTTATTAAACAAAGAAGTGAACCAACAGACAGTTTCGGGCGTTATGGCATTTGGAGTGATAAAAGAATTTTGGGGCATGGTCGTTAAAGGGTTGGTGATGCAACACCTTTATTAATGAAGACAAATCGCCTATTTCCCAGGTACTGGCATTATTTGTCCAACCCATATATATATATATACTGAGCATTTAAAAATTAGCTACTAGTTTGGTTTACGCGTTTTTCTCCTTACACGAAAAGTGTTTTCTTATAACTAATACCGTTACTTGCGCTATTAATTCTTATCATCAGAAATACACTGGCGTGAAAAAACTAAAGACGAGACGGATTTTCGAATGTAATGTCGTGCGGAAGTGCTCCACCTCGACTCAAATCATACCATAAGATCCCTAAGATGTAAGAATATGGAACAAGTGAGCAAAACCGTCCAAAGAAGGAATCCAAAGGATACAAAGGCATTTTATTGAAAAGGTAGCTTCGAGAACAACTGGACAGAAGACAGAAACGTCCATCTGACAGGCGACTGCCAGGAAAAATCCAGTCTTTAGTAGGGGATATGATCACCCCTGACTGCGTTACAGGATTTAAAAAGTCTGTCCATACTGAGGACGAGGTTGTCAAGGAGTTGTTGAGGCATTGCGGCCCACTCCTCTTGTAGCGCCAATCGCAGCTGCGGAATCGTTGCTGGCAGCTGGTGACGGGCTGCCAAGCGTCTCCCGAGAAGGTCCCACACGATTTCGATTGGATTTATGTCCGGGGATCTTCCGGGCCAATCCATGCGTTGAATATCTTCACTCTGCAACAGTTCTGCGACAGCCATTGTACGATGAGGTGTAGCATTGTCGTCCATGAAGAGGAACTCAGGACCCACAGCACCTCTCAAGAGACGCACGTGAGGCAGGAGAACCTCGGTACAACAGCGGACACCAGTGACTGAACCTCCTTGGAAGATGTGGAGGTCAGTACGGCTACCAAGCATGATATCGCCCCAAACGAGAACTCCGCCAACTCCAAACCGGTCCCTTTCGATGATGTTGGACGTGTGATTGCGTGTTCCCTGCTCTCTCCAGATGTGTATACGTCCAGAATCGCTCGTCAAACTAAATCGCTCTCATCCGTAAAGAGAACTCGACCCCATTGCTGATGTGTCCAGTTCTTGTGTTTCTTGCACCACAGAAACCGCCGTCTCCGATGAGCAGGCGTTAATGGCACAGACCGTACTGGTCGTCGTGCAAATAGACCACATTTGTGCAGCCTACTGGCCACGGTAAAACGCGATAACGGACGTCCAGTTGTCTGTTGCATGTGCCTTACAATTTCTCCCACTGTCTGCAGTCTGTCTTTTCTCGCCTGTGAGACAATATACCGGTCGTCCGCCTCCGTGGTTGCTCGTTGACGATTACTGCTAAACTTTCGGACAGCTGTTCCTGTCGTTTGAAATGCTCTCCAAGCTCGTGAAACGATGATGTGAGCGATCCCGAACTCCTCGGCCACACTAGTCACACTTCGACCTTCTTCCAACTTCCCAATGACGCGACCTCGGGAAAAGTCATCCAGATGTCGTCTACTGGATTGCCTGTTGGCCATATCACACGGTGGCAGCAACTCGACGTCGTTTAAACCGGTGTACACCGTGCAATAGGTTTCACCGAATTGCTGAGCGTACACTGCTCGTGTGCTTTATACCCTTCCGACACTCCCCTTCCTACGTCATGCTGCATATATGCGCATGCCCTACCGTACCGGACCCTAGTCTATCTCCTGAGTGATCTTTTGGTCCGTTCTGCCTGCTCGTTCCGCTGTTATGCTAATTTCTCCTCTTCTTCCTTAATTTTTGCACACCAGTGTATGACAGACACAACTTAATCTACAAAATCTGGAACAGTTTACGAGTTTTTTTACTTTTGTAGTTTCTATTAGTGGTAGTTGTTTTCCGTTCGTGTGTTCTGGAATATGTTCTGCTAAGAAGGACATTTCCTTATAATTTATTTTCCACAAGAATACACTGTACATAAGTTGTGTAACAGCCCATGTTGTGCAAAAGGAGAGGTTGTTTTCACTCGAAACACACAGATGCCTGTGAGTCTACAGAACAGCCACGTAGAGAATGTCTCGGAGATGTCTTCCTTTTATGCGAAACAAACGCGATTCATTTACTTGAGTTAAGTGAACATCGGGCTGATTGATTGAATGATCGGTATAAATAGCCTCCAGCAGAAGAAATTAGAGGACAGAAGATTCAGCAGCCACGAGGAAAATAACTACTGATAAAAGGGACAATACTAAGTGAAAAACTGCGGTAGTATCTCCGATGTTAGAAGCAATATGTTACCGGTCTACCATCGGGAGGGAAACATACTAAAAATTCCGTTTTTATGAATGCTTTACCTGCGCAAACACAGCCTACAGATTCCTCATGAAAGTAGATATACAGGGAAACGCTCAAACTCTTATTTGAAAATAAACCATGGGGTCAGTTTTATCTTCGATATTAGTTATCGGCATCTCCACGGCTCAAGTTGACATCCAGTTTCACCTACGCTTTTATTTATTTTTTCAACTTTTCTTATCGAATTAAAATAGCTTTATGGGTTTAGATATCAAGATGTCAGGTGTCGACTGACGACCCGGAGGTAAATATTAGAATTTCGAATAAATATTTGTGAGCTCTTTATCGCCGAAATCTTATGTATTGGTGAAAAGAATTTAGCCCACAATTATGCCAATCAAAACCAAGAAATTCTTCTGCCACATAAATTATTCATGTAACTTCAGGTATGGCACGAGACAACATACATTTATTCAATTAAAACAAACAGGTAATGCTAATGATGAAGGCATCTATACACAGAGGAAGAAGGTGGGGCGTAAAATAGACTCGCCCCTTTTTGGGATAGCTCGTAGGCTGAATTTATCGTCAAAGTTCAACGATTATTTGTTGGCATATACCGTCCAATTTATTTATGTATGTATTCAATTTCATTGCAGCTGTTTTAATACAAATATATGCAAAATAATTGGCATTATTATGTTTATTAATACAAAACAGCTAGGAAGAGAGGGGAAAAGGTCAAACAAAGACCTGACATAACCCCGTTCTCCCTAATTACACATATCAAGTCAAGCACCACAGAGACAGCAATCCGAATTATTAGTGTAAGTTAGTAAACATGTTCATTAATTCTACAGGAAAGAAGAAGAGATAATAATTAGGAAAAAAAAAGAAAAAAATGACAATAAAAAATAGCTGTAAATGCAAAGATCTTTCTCCCCTAATCACCCATTATATTCACTATATCACTCATATTTTCTCTACCTTCTCATATTAATAACCCCCATTACCTCCCCTCATTTCTAATTTTTATGTGACAGATGAAGTTTTAATTTCCTCATAAAAATATTGAAGTTATTCAAATCAGTAATCTCATGTGCTAGTAAGTTCCAGTATTGCTGTCCCATGTAATTTATACTTTGCGTTATATAATTAGTTCTGGAAAAGACTGGTTTCAGTAAAACTTGATTTCTGGTATTGTAGCTGTGAACAGATTTAGAAATTACTATAAGTTCATTATTAATATTATTTTTAATCCTTTTATGCATTTCTTACCTAAATTAAAGTCATATAACTGGCTGATAGTTAAAAAAACATATTTCGCAGCGTGTGCTCTAGCAAAATGTCGAAAATTAAATTGTGCTTCATTTATAGGTGTAAAATTATTTTTTAATTCCAATAATCTGACAAATTTATTCTGTAACATCTGGAGTCTGGAAATAGTCATTAATGTAGTCTGCCCTCATGCCAGAATTCAATAGTCAAAGTGAGACCGTAGTAATGAGTAATACAGGGTGATTCATAAAGAAGTATACAGTTTCAACTCACTATAAAACAAGAACAATGTAAGATATTGCCTGTAACAGAATTGTAGCGGAATATTTCAAGTTTTTTTAGAGACAATCACAAATGTTCTATGTTTGCACCCTTAGTCACACGACACACATGGAGTCGGTAATCTATTTCCGGCCAAACGCGAGGTAAGATATCAGCTTCTTTCTCAAAATTCAATTCTGTGAAAGGGCTGTGAAATTTGCACTTCACTACTCACCCTCCGCGTTGGTTTTCCCGGGCTTCGCTGAATGGCGGTGCAAACACTATCGACGACTTCTTCCGATAAACGCGGTCGTCCAGGACTTTTAAGTTTGCACAAACAGCCCGTAGTTTTACATTTTTTTATGCCAATCGCAGATAGATTTTCTGGTTGGAGGTTCTTTTCCGAATCGTGATCGAAAATGCCGTTGCACAGCAGTTACAGATTCCGTTTTCTTCAATTCAAGAACACAAAACGCCTTCTCCACTGCATACGCTGCCATTTTGACTGACTAGTCACGCGACACGCGCGCTATCGCCTACGTCACTTCCCTCTGTAGCAGGACACAAACGTTATGAGTACATCTACCTAACGGTTCGCAGTTGTGGTCCGTGTCTTCAACTGTTACTGTTTTACAGCATCTGGAAACTGTATACTTCTTTATGAATCACGCTGTACAATAACTTTAGAACCCTAATTGACAAAAGTGAGACTATGGTATCAATTGTATCAAAATTTCTCGAAAGTTTAGCAACAGATTTTTGTCGGCTAGACTTTTGAGAATTATACCTAAATTTCTCGAAAGTTTATCCAACGAAAGTCTATTGGCTGACTGGAGCCAATATACTCACAACCGACATGCATAAGAAAATACAGAACTTACAGATGTACAGTTTTTCCTCGTGTATCCATGTTTGATGCAAGCACTTATATATTTGATACACTCGGTTATCTTTACTCTGCAGCTCACCTGTGCGACAGCATGCCCATTTCGAAGAGTGCGCTATGACGTTCGGAGAGGGGAGTTGAACCCCATCTCCCACTTACTCTCTTGCACACACCTTTCTATATTCACCTGTATGAAGCCACGTGGGCATCTACGCGCACTAATGATGAGGTCGAACGACGTCACTGACGTGATAGCAGCATTCCTCCGTCTATTCGTCTCAGCTCCGGACGTGTAAAGGTGATTCGCTTTACATCACAGGTCGTCCATCTCAGCCACTCACGGCTGCAATACAGTTATCTCTGGAAACCTTCTGCTCTGTAGGTCCCTTTAAGATTCCGGAATCAAGCAGATTCATTACTGGCCAGAATTTCAGGTTGCTACCGCTGCAGTGTCCACAGCCGCCTAACAACTAGAGCTTTTCGGAGAGAAATTACTTAGCATTTCTCCAGCCCTTCATTCACCCACGCAGCAGGAAACGGCATCTATAATCCCCAATTTCCTCATGTTAACATCAACCGCTCCTCCAGCTCTTCGCTCAGCTGGCTGACTTCCCCGGCTGAATTTTTCTGCCCCCGAAAAGCACCGCGCCGCGGGAAAGTCCAGCTCCCTTCACGCGCTCGTTCAAAACTACCCTTTTTTGGTCCCTGAAAAGTTTCACGAGCTCGTTCAAAGCTACCCTTTTTCGGTTGCTGAAAAATTCCTTGCTCTGTTGCTAGGGGTCTGTTTTAACTCTCTCGTCAATTTTAATTGTTTCCGAAAAGCACTCCGCACGATGTAAGATCAGCCCTGCCCTCAGGATAATGTGGAAGTCAGCTCATGGATAAGTAGCAAACACATAACTTAAGAGCATTTCTTTGTCCAGCCAAGATTTAAATGAAATAACGCCATAAACTTTCCGATCTGCTGACACTAATTGTTTACCAAACGTCTCACACTTACACGGACTCCCCAACTTGTTAATGCCGTGCCCATCTCTCGCAAAACCAGCTAATCGAATTAATTCCAGCACTCAAAAATTCGTAACAATATTGTTGATGCTATACGTACACATCCTACGTTTCTGCTACAACACGCAACACGTTGTCTCACTAATGCGCACAGGAAAACCTCTGCAGCTTTTTTAAGATTTCCAACCGTAGGTTGAAGAAGCGTATATGCTCCAGCGTTGTCCGTCTGTCCGTCCGTCCATCCGTCTGTCCGACTATCCGTCACGATAACTCGCGTAACAATGGTTCGATTTCGATGAAATTTTAGCATGTAGTAGGGAACGACCATGGGACGAACTCTATTGAAAATGGGGGAAATGGGGTCAAATGTCACGACATAGGAGCGGGATCCCTTTCATAGACCTTATGCGTCATAACTTGCGTAATTATGGTTCGATTTCAACGAAATGTTACGAAATGTTATTATGTTGTAGCGGACTACCTGGGGACGTAACCTATTGAAAATGGACGAAATGGGGTCAAAGCTCAGGTCATACTGTAAGATCGAGATCCATTCCATCGACCTTATGCGTTATAACTTACGTAAAAGTGCTTCGATTGAGACAAACCTTTATCATGTTGTTCCAGAAGTACACTTTACCGGTTCCGTTGAATATAATCGAAATGGGGTCAAAGGTCAGGTCATAGGAGCGAGATTTATTCTACAGCCATTATTCTCATAACTTGAGTAATAATTTGAGTAATGATTTCTGGTATGTTGGAAAGCGTATCAAAATCAATGCATTGCATGATTTTACTAACTTGTTTATGCTTTCCAACCGTAGTTTGAAGAAGCGTATATACTTCAGCTTTGTCCGTCTGTCTGCCTGTCCGCACGATAACTCGCGTAAAAATGATTCGATTTCGATAAAATTTTAGTACGTGGTAGGGGACCACCTGGGGACGAACCCTATTGAAAATGGGCGAAATGGGTTCAAAGGTCACGACATAGGAGCGGGATGCATTTCATTGCCCTTATGCGTCTTAACTTGGGTAAAATGGTTCGATTTCGACGAAATTTTAGTATGTTGTAGTGGACCACCTTGGAATAAATTCTATTAAAAATGGGCGAAATGGGGTCAAAGGTCAGGACACAGGAGCAATATTTATTCCACAGCCATTATCCTCATAACTTGAGTAATGATTTCCGGTATGTTGGAAAGCGTATCATAATCAATGCATTGTATTATTTTACTAACTTGTTAAATATGCAGTCAAATTCAAAGAAATTATGAAGGCCTATATTGCTTGTAGGTGGTAATGATATACACACTATATGCAAAAGTCCGTCCACGTAATCCAAGTTCAAGAGTATTAGAGGCAGACCAGCTGAGAAACCGCTGCAGAGTAAGCTGCAGTGCGGAAGTATGTACATCCAGTTAGCACCGAAACGTTTGCTTTGACTGTAGATAGGCTATCTACACGTCATGCAGCTTCTTGAGCACTAACAGCAATCTAGTTTCTCGTTTGTTGTCAAAACTATCAACAACATGCTCAATAATCAGAATAGCAAAATAGTGTGCAAAAACGGGTGCTCAGAACATCAGGTTGAAGCGTTTAGATCTAAAAAACTGACATACTTTATCCATAGACCTGAAAACAGAATGAGAAGAGCCCAATGGCGTAAAAACAAATGCTACAACCTTTAAATAGCCATTATTCCAAGCTGGTCAGAACATCGGTCGTCGCAGAAATAAGCCACATCGGTACAAGAGAATGAAAGCTCAGCGGTTGGAACGGGCCAGAGTACACGTAAAATGGTCTGCAGAACACTGAAATCAGTTTGTTTTCTCCGTCAATTCGAAATTCAACATTAATGGCCCATTTGGCTAGCGGTTTGTGAGAAGAAAGCAAAGCGAAGAATTCCACCCTGGTTGTGTGATGCTGAAGTTGAAGTTTCCCAAAAGTCTGATGGTTTGAGACTGCATTTTGTACCACGGAATTATCCATCTACATTGCGTGAACTACTCAGTGAAAGAAAAGACATAGTTGGACATCCTAGATTCCAGCTTATTGTCTACAATTTCGGACTACTTCGGAGAGATTTGTGAAGGAAGTTTTTAGACGATTTAGTACAGAGGGTACAGAGAAAGCGTGACTCATTCTTCACTATTATATCATCTGATATATCTTAACGTTGTAGCACTTGTTGTTCCTCCAGAGTTTTGTAATGCTTTTTATAAATAGGTGAATAATTGATTATGAAAACTGCCCAGATTTCAACCTTGATGAAAACCCAGGAAACTGCCCAGATTTCAACCTTGATGAAAACTGAAGGCACCAAATTGGCAAAATTGTTGCAGATAAGAAGTCGCTGTGTACCAGATAATGATAATACCTTCAGGAAGATGTTATCACTATCTGGTAACACAAGTTGCCACGAGAATACATCAAGTGCCTGATTTTGTCCATGACTCACCGTTGTCATGCAGGCATTAAGTCACGAGAATGTCAGACTGAAAACTACTTGTTCGTGACTTTCCGAAAAGCTTTACTGCTTCAGATTAGGAGGGACACACCATTTTTCGCTTCCAAAAAGTTACTTTCTTCTTTCTTTGAATACTCACATGTTTACACCTTTTTCTTTATTTCTCCAAAGAAACTCTTTGAGAGTTTACTATTAATAATTGCCTTTGCATTTGTTTCCTACGAATTGCTCACACCAAACTCTTGTTAAAACAATTTGCATTAATAAAATAAGTTTCACATGTGAACAATCATTACACATACACATGATGCTGTTTCTGTAAACACTGCTGTACACTATTTGCACGAAAATTGCAAGACTAAGAAGGAGCGATAGGAAGTTCATACAAATCTTCTTGTGGATGAGCTACACTGATGTGTAAAAATTAAGGACAAAGAGGAAAAATTAGCAGAACAGCAGAACGAACCGGCAGAACGGACCAAAAGATCACTCAAGAGATAGACTATGGTCCGGTACGGTAGGGAAAACGCATATATGCAGCATGTACTAGGGGGGTCGGAATGGTATAAGGCAAACGGGCGGTGTACACTCAGCAGTTCGGTGAAAGCTATTGATCAGTGTACATCGGTTTGAACGACGTCGAGTTGCTGCCACCGTGTGATATGGCCAACAGGCAATCCAGTAGACGATGTCATGGCGAAAATTTTAACCTCTGGTGAATTTCAGAGAGACCTGATCAATCTTTCTGTTGGTTTATCGGAGATTAATTAATGCAAAAATTTTCTTCCATGACATACGTTAGAAGAAAATTCCTGGTTGAAAGGCAGGGGAATTCATGCGCAAAAAATTCGCTTGTCTTAATCACAACCAGGAAAACAAAATTTCATGTTGGTGAAAAGAAGAAAAAAAAAAGAATAATATTTGATTTAACTGACTTTGGGGTTTTGAAAATAATTATTTTATCTGTTCTTTTATCGCGATAGGAAAAGGCGAGTAGGTGTGCAGCTCAGAGAATCAAAATTAATTTTACTTTCACATCACGGAACGAGAGAAAAAGAAAATTAAAATTAGTGATTTTCTGCAAAGCAAGAATTCGCCATTTTTGCGTTCGTTTCCAAACGTCGAGAAAGTCGCCCAAAAGTAACATCTTTTCGTCCTTTGGGGTAGGGATTTCAGCAACGAAATCTATTTTTAGACCCCAGGGTCAAGGAGAGCTTGGTCTGCCGTACGTGTGAAGGTCAGAGGTCACTCGAGCGAGGCGTGGGAGTGAGTTGCTAGGCTGAAGTTTCGACCAATGAGAGGGGTCAGTGATTTCAAGCACTCCAGAGTTTTTTCCGTTGAGAGTCACTTTTGTTCTGGTACCTTTGCTGACCGGAGAGAAAGAGGGGACAGCGGAGTCTCTCCTCGCCCTTTGGTGGGGAGAGCATTTTTGCTGACCGCCATGATTTGACATCGAGTGTAAAAAGCTTAAAGGAGCCTAGTAGCGACGGTCTTCTAGCATGGGGACCTGTCCGGCTCATGGTGGTTACATGAAGAAGAAAATTTTTGAAAGGAACTCAGGGCTGGCGCTAAATTTCTCGCGGATTCCACCAAATAAGAAATGAAAGAAATTAAGAAGAAAGGACAGGACCACCGTAGGACGAGACCTCCTCGGGGCGCAGCGAAAAGATGATCACCGATGCACTCCTAGGCATTCTCGTGAGAGCTGATGGATAAAGAAAGGGGAACCTCCGCGCCTTTGCCGTCCACCTTCCAATGCAGCCGACCAAATTCCCACCAGGGATGAGCATCGAAAAGGACAAGGGAGAATTACTCCCTCTGAGAGGGTCCGTCATCACCAGCTTCGGAATGTCTTTTGTTTTCCTGTGTTCAGGTGAAGTGCTCGGGCACATTGTGTCCAAAAAAAAAAAAAAAAAAAAAAAAAAAAAAAAAGAAAGAGAAAGACATTATTGGAGGCGAAGAGATTATCAACAGTGACGAAGATTTTTTTTTATTTGAAACAAGTTGTTCCTGCCCAGCCCAGAAGGTAAATTCTTTCTCGATTTTTTTTTTTTGTATAATGCTGTGACCGCTGCGAAATTGTTGAACGAGTGGGTCAGCAGTGTGAGATCAAAATTATAGTTCTGCGGAAAAAAAAAAAAAGAAGAAACTTTGTTTTTTTTTGAGGTTAGCTGGATGTGGGACAGATGTCCCCATATTGTTATCGATCAGCTTTCAAAAGTAAAAGTTATTAGTTACTCAAGTATGAATTCAGGAAAAAGAAAGAAAAAAGAGAGGGGAATTGAAAATGTTTTCATTTATGTTTTTTTTTTTGTGCTGTCATGTCTGGTAGTTTAGCAACTTCCCAGGCCAGTAAATTTTAATGTATCGGAAGGATTTGGTTTATTGTTTGAGCACAGTAAATTTTGGTGCATCGATAATAGTTTAGTTGGGCATGTGATAATTGAAAAGCAGTGTTATTGTGATGTCGTGGGTGATAAAATAATTGTAAACATTTTTTTCTCTAGCCTTTTTACAGCATTGAGTTTTTTTTTATGAGTGAAGATAAATTATGGGATGATTTATATTGGAATTTTGGGAACATATTATAGTGTGATGAAATTGGAAACCTAAAGTGTTGTTTACATTCTTGGAGTGTTGAGTGTCGAGGTTGAGATGGCGGGTGTGTTATTTGAGGACCAGTATTTTACATGCTCCAGATGAGTGTTAATCTCCCATTGGAAAGGGGTGATCTTAGGGCAAAGCAGGGAACTTGTCCTAGGGCAGAGGGCTCTGAGTAGGGAATTTTCACCAGGATGCGATATGTGCAAAATAAAAGTTGAGGTATTTAGGTTCTCAAGTTTAGTATTTTCACAAAAAGAATGAACATCATGGGTTGAGAAGACACACTTTTGCTCACCAGTTCCAGTATTGATTGTTCTTTTCTTTGGCCTAAATTTTCTTGTTTCTACTATAAGGTTAAAAGTCTAAATGTAATTTTAATTTTCAATAAGGTGAAAATATTTAGTGGGTTATGTAAATGGTCAGTGTTATTGTCTGAAGTGGACCTGCGCATTGCCATGGTGCAGAGGAATTTCCTTGCTAGTGATTTTTCCTGGGATATATGTGGATATAGAGATAAGTGAATTTTCCTGGGACATATGTGGATATAGAGATAAGTGAATTTTCCTGGGACATATGTGGATATAGAGATAAGTGAATTTTCCTGGGACATATGTGGATATAGAGATAAGTGAATTTTCCTGGGACATATGTGGATATAGAGATAAGTGATTTTTCCTGGGATACATGTGGATATTGTGATTTAGGATTTCTTGGGATATATAGAGAGAGGTGAATTTTCCTGGGATATATGTGGATATTGTGACTTAGGATTTCTTGGGATAGAGAGAGATAAGTGAATTTTTCCTGGGACATATGTGGATATAGAGATAAGTGGATTTTCCTGGGATATATGTGGATATTGTGACTTAGGATTTCTTGGGATATAGAGAGATAAGTGAATTTTTCCTGGGATATAGTTGTGTTAGTTCTGGGCCAGATGTGCCTGGAGTATTTAGGGTTGAAGTACGACAGGCTCTTGCAGGCGTGGTTGATCAAGGTGAGATCATGCATTGGTTCGAAAAGGGGGAGATCCTTGAAGACGTGGTTTTTGGGGGAAAACTTGTCTTCAAACCCCCAGTAGTTTCGCTGCTCACGGAAATATGTACTGCCAGCGAGGGTCGGTCGAGCGTTGCTTCAAGAAATGTGGTGAGATCATGTTAGAGGAAATTCTGTGCCTGATGATGATGTGTCACACTTGAGGATTTTTTCCTTTCCCTTTGCATAGGCTGAAAGTGGATTCACGACCCAATTTCACGCCTTCGGCCTGACTTGGTATTTTCTTCCTGTGTTGGTTCTCAAAACCCAGGGTAGTGTCTGAACTGAGAGTATTTGCCTCACCGCTACCTCAGTAATTCACTGCAGGTGTTAAATTTAAGTTTGTTTGGTGATTTAAAGTATCTAAATTTATTTGTTTATGATTTGCTGTAGTGCTAGGGATGTAAATTCTAAATTCTGGTTGTTGGTGTTAGTGAACTTGATATTTAGTTCGGAAATTCAGTTAATTGGTATTTTGAGCTTTTGTTTACAGTGTAGAGTTATTAAGTATCCTGAGCTATTATGTGAAGTGCAGAGTGAGGTGATTTTTATGAGCAAGCTAGTGCAAGAAGATTGTTTGAATTTCTGAATTATGTTGATGTTATGAATAGTGATAATTTTTAAGATTAGTTAGTGAGGTTTCTTTATAAGTGAAGTAGGTTCATTCAGGGTAGTTCTATAGGTTATGTAATGTTAATTAATGCTTGTGCTCAGTGTAAATTCTGTTTTGAGGATAATTTACTTGGTTTGTTTACTTGCTGATAGTAGATTTGTTAAAGTATAATTTGTGGCTCTTAAAATAACTGTAAATTTAATTGAAGTCTTTGAATCTGGTCTGGGAGATTGCGGAGTTTGCTAAGATTGTTTAAATTTAAATCAATAAGTGTAAAGTTGTAAATTGGTCATTGAGCTAACTGGGTGAGAGAGAAGAGAGTACGTTTCAAAAGAACAGAACTTGTCCACCTTGTGGAATTAAAAATAATCCAGTATCTTTTTCTTGTGTAAACCATGCGAATCATAGTATGATTTTGAAGGCATAAATTAAAAGCCTAGTGTTCAAACTAACTGTGTTGACATATGTAAAGTTGTGCTGTTCATAAGGCCAGTGGCCAAAGAGAAATAGAAAGTAAATTGAGATTCTGTTTTATACTGCTGTGTTTAAGCAAACAAGAAAAAAGGAAATACCATCTGTTTGTCCACTAAATTAACTCATTAAGTTTTTAAAGAAAAATAATAAATACAGGCAGTAGCCTTTCAAAAAAAGTTCAAAATGAGTGCAGTGTGGAAAGTTTTTGTGTGCTGTTGTCTTCCATGACTTGGTCCCATGTACTCCCCCTTAGCTTGACTAAGGCTATCGATCCGAATCCTGGTTTTCTAAGGTATTTCATAACTGCAATTTTTGTCCTATCCATTTTAGATTGACTTTCACCGCCTCCACAAGTTGTTGTTGAACGAGTACATTTTATCCTATGACTTATAGTGATACATTTTCATACACATGCAACAATATTCACTTATTTTTGCACTTTCAGGTGACTCAACTCTGCTTGAACACAAACAACGCAAACTTTACAATAACTTCTTGTGGAATGTAAATTTTCAGATGCATTTTTGTTTAGGATGTTCATGGCCTTTTCTAGTACTTAGAAAATATTTTTGTTTCGAAATGCATCCACCCATCTCCCAAATTTAAATTTTCTATAATTTCCATATTTTAAATTTTAATACCAGCATAAATAAGAACGCCTTTGATAAATAACAATCAATGCAATATAATAAATATAGTCTCAAAGTAAATTCAAATATTTTTTTTCCACCAAAACAACGACATCTGGATGACTTTTCCCGAGGTCGCGTCATTGGGAAGTTGGAAGAAGGTCGAAGTGTGACTAGTGTGGCCGAGGAGTTCGGGATCGCTCACAGTATCGTTTCACGAGCTTGGAGAGCATTTCAAACGGCAGGAACAGCTGTCCGAGAGATTCGCAGTGGTCGTCAATGAGCAACCATGGCGGCGGACGACCGGTATATTGTCCAACAGGCGAGAAAAGACAGACTGCAGACAGTGGGAGAAATTGTAAGGCACATGCAACAGACAACTGGACGTCCGTTATCGCGTTTTACCGTGGCCAGTAGGCTGCACAAATGTGGTCTATTTGCACGACGACCAGTACGGTCTGTGCCATTAACGCCTGCTCATCGGAGACGGCGGTTTCTGTGGTGCAAGAAACACAAGAACTAGACACATCAGCAATGGGGTCGACTTCTCTTTACGGATGAGAGCAATTTAGTTTGACGAGCGATTCTGGACGTATACACATCTGGAGAGAGCAGGGAACACGCAATCACACCTCCAACATCATCGAAAGGGACCAGTTTGGAGGTGGTGGAGTTCTCGTTTGGGGCAGTATCATGCTCGGTAGCCGTACTGACCTCCACATCTTCCAAGGAGGTTCATTCACTGGTGTCCGCTATTGTACCGAGGTTCTCCTGCCTCACGTGCGTCTGTTTAGAGGTGCTGTGGGTCCTGATTTCCTCTTCATGGACGACAACGCTACACCTCATCGTACAGTGGCTGTCGCAGAGCTGTTGAAGACTGAAGATATTCAACGCATGGATTGGCCGGAAAGGTCCCTGGACCTAATTCCAATCGAACACGTGTGCGACCTTTTCGGGAGACGCTTGTGAGCACGTCACCAGCCGCCAGCAACGATTCCGCAGCTGCGATTGGCGCTACAAGACGAATGGGCCGCGATGTCTCAACAACTCCTCGACAGCCTCGTTCTCAGCATGGACAGACGTTGTAAATCCTGCAACGCAGTCAGGGGTGATCATATTCCCTACTAAAGACTGGACTTTTCTTCGCAGCCGCCTGTCACAAGGACGTTTCTGTCTTCTGTCCAGTTGTGCTCAAAACTACCTTTTCAATAAAGTGCCTTTGTATCCTTTGGATTCCTTGTTTGGTTGGTTTTGCTCACTTGTCCCATATTCTTACATCTTGGAGATCTTATGGTATGATTTGAGTCGAGGTGGAGCATTTCTGCACCATGTTACATTCGAAAAACCGTCTCGTCCTTAATGTTTGCACGCCAGTGTATATCATGATATGAAAATCATTAAAATATGGGACCAACGGATCAGAAATTTTGGAGATGTAAACACAGTCGTTAAGAGCCTGCTTTAAAGTTCAAAACATTGCATTTATGGTGAGGTAGCTAACGTGATTCTGCCTCCGCCGGACGGTATTCAGAATGTAGGGATACTATCGAAGATACCAAGGCCTTATGTTTTAAACCTGTATTAGAAACTCCGAGATTACCATAGTAGTCAGATACTGACTTTCGAGCGATTGAATAGAGGCTTCGCCACGTAGTGGTGCAACCAGTGGGCAGCGAAAAAAAGCACAGTTCACCGATGTTTTCATGAGCGGTTGCAGTAAGGCCGCCCAGTTGGTAGTGGTGCCCTACATACGATTACAAAGGCGGGGATTGTCCTGACCGTCGAGTTACGATAGCGATCATCCAGTGAGCTGTGATTTCTATTATCACCCATTTTCCGTTGACTCCGGCCATTGCGTCGATTACTACTAAACCCTGCCAATTGTCAGAAATGTACGAAACGGATAAAATGGGGCCGTGCGTGGACCACGCGAGGTAGAGAATGGTATTAAATGGTCAAAGCGATGAACACCTCCTATGCTTAGGGCCCAATGGTCAGAACATATACGTGTGCGACGGAGTGGTGAACGCTCTGATCGTAGAACCACTAGAGCATACCATACTATACGCCCTGTTGGTATTGTGTCATGCAAAATAACCAATTTCGATTGCCATTTATCTTTGGTGCTCGCCAATGGTAACTTGACTTGAAACAGCTATGTAGCAGAAATTGTGGAACACGTCGCTCTCTCCTTTCTTGCTGGAAAATATGATGTCCTTTTTCAGAATTATAACGTCCGTGCGCACACCAAGCGGTTTTGTTTGAATATCTTCGTGGTGTGGACATACTGTCTTGGCAAGCCTGGTATTCGGATTTCTATCCAATGGAGCATAGCTGGGCCAGGACTGGATAACATCTAAAGACCCACCGGCAACCAACAGGGACCACGGATTTTTTTAGAAACCAGGAACAAGGGGTTTGGTAGGAAATGCCGCAGAAAGCTATTCGTCCGGTATATGACTCCATGTCGAGACGTTTTTATGAAATTGTCCTCAACCAACAGGGGGTCTGTATCGTAGTCATATTTTCAGAGTGAGCATCGTTTTGTGTCAATAAATATGTGCATTAGCATCTGCAGATTTATCATGTGTTCCTCACCTCGGTGGCAGTTATCCCTCGAAGTACATTATCTGAATTTTTGTTTCTTTAACGTACTGCAATTTCAATGTAGTAGAGTGTAAAACTAAAACATATCTACATCTTTTATTAATATAAAATTAAAATGTTACTTCTAGAATTTTTCCAAGCTGAAGAAGAATTCGTTTGTTAGTGAGGTTGTGGTTTTCATACATTTCTCTCTCTCTCTCTCTCTCTCTCTCTCTCTCTCTCTCCTCCCTCTCCCTCTCTCTCTCTGTCTCTCCGTTTTTCTCTATCTCACCCCTAAAATTCTACTCTTCTACTCTTAATTATCTCATATGACTCTTGCAAAATATCTGCAGTTTTTCTCACTATATAACTGAATTTCTTATTACAGCTTCAATACGCCAAGCGGCAAGGAAACGAATGAATGCATCACACATATAAGGGCGATTTGATATAACTTTTCATTAACAATATCCCACGTTTTGCGGAATGTACAGTAAGAGTGCTGAAAAAGGTGAAAAAACACGGGAACAAACTCTTCCTTTTTTTTTTAATATCAAATATTTCAATTGCAATATTGCAAGTTCCGTCGATAAAGTTCTTCTGGCCGCCCCGGTGGCGCAGTGGTCTAAGCGACGGCCTCTGATCATTCGTCCGAAGGGGTCCGGGTTCGAATCCCGGTCAGGCATGAATCTTGTGTTTGTCTTACGGCACTGGCTCTCTCCCTTCCCTGGAACCAGTGACCCTAAATTAGGGACGGGCGACAGCGTATAGCCCATTGAGTTGCTCACGGTGGTCGTTAAACCTCCAATGAAGAAAAAGTTCTTCTGGAGTAAGAACCTGCTTATTTTGAGAATTTCATTTATAGATCTGCGTTTCGTTAACCTTAAATACAAATAGACGTCCTTTGAAACCAAAACGAACAATCAGTTAGAAAGTTACTTCATATTCGGCAAAAGTGTACATTTCGCTGAGATCCATATTTCCCCTGCTGCTCATCTCGCATCAGATGGATATTGTTATTATATATTTTCTCATTTCCTCTCCTGTAGGATAGTCAGGTAGATATAGGCAATGATTAATTAAGAATATGCACACCATATGCTCTTTAACAAGAACGTTAAACATGAAATGTCTGTTTTTAAGATCTTTCCTTAAAAGACTGAATAGGAATGACGTATCAATCGTGACATAGGGTTTGCTTGAGACTATACAGTCCAGTCAAAAAACTATAACCCGTGAGGTAAGAAAGAACCGTAATTAGCAGCCAGATGGCGTGCATAGCAATATATGGAAATCATATAAGGCATTTAAAAGGACACAAACTCACGGACGGTATGAAGTTTTGCATGAAAATGGAAGGACGTGAAGTAACAGAGTTTGAAAAAGGAATTGTTATTGGCTGTCGACTGATGGGTGGTAGCATTACAGAAACGGCAGTTATTTTTGCTGTTCACGACGACCGTGGGCAGTCACGGCTAGGCCGACCAGTGCGATCCAACAGGCGTGCCACAGTGGAACAATTGGCCAGAGCATTTATTGCAGGCACATCGAAGAGGGTATCGCAGACCACAGAGTAACGGACTTTGCTCTCTATGGGTTACTGGAGTCTCTGTCCATTCAAGGTTCCAAGGCTGACGGCAAAGCATCGACGATTACATCGTGAATGTGCGTCTCAAAGGAAGCACTGGACCATCGAACAGTGAAAGAAAGTCGCTTTTTCAGACGATTCACGTTTTCGGCTTTATCGTGTGGATGGTCTACTGATAGTACGGCAAAGCAATGCTGACAAAAATCCTCCCGACACTTTGTTCGAGAAGAAACAGACAGAGAAGGTGGCACTGTGCTCATGTGGGGCATGTTTCCCTAGGAATCATTGGGAGCAAGCATTCCTATCAATAGCACGAAGAACGCATCAAGCTACTCATCCATTGTGGTAGATCAGGTGCTCCCATTCGTGATGGCTGTCTACCTCGACGGCACGGGTTGCTTCCAGCAAGATGTGACACTTTCCCATGTTGCTATGCGTGTGCGAGAATGGTTTCAGGAACATTCCAGGGACTTTAGCTTATTATCCTGCCTCCGTACTCGCTGGGCATCAACATCAATCACATTGAACATCTGTGGGACTATCTTGACCAACAGGCTTAACGTATCAATCCACCACCGATGATTCTTGGTGATTTGCGAGAAGCTCTGTTGTTTGCATGGAATTCCCTACAGAAATGTTTAGCGGCCTCATTGAATCAATGCCCCGCCGTATATATATGAGGTTTTGGCGGCACAAAGAGGTCATATCTCATAGTACCAGGTGGTCATAATATTTTGACTGGACTGTGTATGTCCTTTGTAGTTTTGCATCGCCTCTTAGATGGTCGAGTGGTCAGTTTCTATCAGTCGTCGGAGTTGGACGCGGGATAGAGTCTTGATATTGAATGAGTGATCTACCTGCCCAACCGCTCTGTTTCTCCCCTTTCTTAGGATCGTAGGTAATTGGGCAGCCAATTCCAATAGTACGGTGTAATAATCTTCATAGGTTAAAGACTCTATAACGAAGTAAATTTCTCCGTCATTTTTGTTCTACACCGCGATTCGAACCCGAGTCCGCTTATTCCGGAACAAGTCGCTCTACCAACTGAGCTACGCGGACGTTCATTCCGATTGCTATCTGCCTTTATGTCGTGTGCGTCCTGCTGGAAGGTACGTCACATCTCTTCCCCCCAGAAAGAGGGCCGGGGGCATGGCCCACGGGTCAGCCGTGACCATGAATCGCCATCCACTGTAGAACGTGCCCTTGAGAACTCCCAGTCAATCTGGTGTGTGGAATGCAACGTCACACACATTTATTTTTTGAAGCGCTGGAGAAGGGATTCTTTGATTTTTCCTATCTCGCGGTGTGGAAATAACATCACACCATTGCGAGATTTTGAACGGTCGGGTCATCCGGAAAGTTCGGGCGCCGTTATAACGAAGTAAATTTCTCCGTCATTTTTGTTCTACGCCGGGATTCGAACCCGAGTCCGCTTATTCCGGAACAAGTCGCTCTACCAACTGAGCTACGCAGACGTTCATTCCGATTGCTATCTGCCTTTATGTCGTGTACGTCCTGCTGGCAGGTACGTCACAACTCACATATTATTTTATTAGGCTTCGCTTAAATACTCTCAATACAATTTTAAAAATGAAGGTTAAGAAACTTATGAGACCTTTCAGGTTCACCTTGGAGACATCTTCAGATAAATGAAATTCATCTGAATATGATCATTCGTTCATCTGAAGATGAGGCCAAGGTGGACCTGAAAGGTCTCATGAATTTACTAAGCTTCCTTTTGAAAATTGTATTTAAAGTATTTAAACGAAAAATAATAAAGTGTAATATGTTTGTCTTTTACCTATGGAGACCGTTATATCGTGCTATGGGAATTGGCAGCCTTATTATCTACGATTACTTGTCTGCACAAAAATTTGTATTTTGTCATCAATTCCTTAGGTACCAGTCGCCATAAATTACAGACGGCCGAGGGCTTATAACCCTTAGATTTGCTCATGGTGCTAATTAAACAATCGATCAACAAGAAGAAAAAAACGATGCTGCTTCAACGTTTCTGAATTGCAGCAAATCCTTTCATGAGAAAATTTGGTGGCAGGATGTCATACAGTTCTAAACATTCTCGACTTTTGAAATGATGTGGTAATCCATAGGACAATGTTCTCTGCATTAAAGGAGGACAATCACAATGGGAACTTTTTGGTAGAAAATGGACGAGGGATATACAAAACACTATGGGCAGTAGTCCTTGAAAACGTCTCGTATTTTATATGGGATTTAACAACAACTATAAGCAACAATCAGTTCTGTAAGCAGACGACCTTCTCTAATTTAGGGTACACTAGCTCCCGGAAAGCGACAGACAAGCACGCCACCCATTCCTCCTCCGAGTCTCGAATCAGGTTCTTAAATTTCCGACAATCTCTGAGTTAGTGATTTTCCATAATGACGAATGCAAAAAACTATGGCCACATAAAGCGATTTAACGTAACACCAGAACCTCAGACACTCAAGCCCAATGTCCAAATGACATTCCCAAAGATAATTTACCTCCTCCCAAACCAGTATTTTTTGCTGAATCTATGAAAAGTACAAATTTAATGCATTGAAGTTTAAAGTCAGCTATTTGTCTCCTGCCAGAGTGTGTTGTAGAATCAGAAGACCTCAGAACGTTCACGTAGAGCCTAGGTTGCCAACCTTGAAGGGTATAAGGAAGCAACTTTGAAAATCTGACAGCTCTTGAAGAGCTGCTAAATGAAATTTTCGAACAAATCAGACCCCTGCCCTATTAACAAGTTCGCAAGCGTGTGTGCATGCATAAGAGAACGAAGGAATTAACAATTTATAATAGAAATATTAACGCTGTTAAGACTAGCCTTTTAATTGGCAGCAACATACAAAAATTATTTTCAAATCAAAAGAAAACAAATAAAATTTGTTCAGTGAGGATTCTGACGCTCACTTTCGTTCAAAATGTTTTCAAATTTGGTGAATAGTATGTATTTTACTCCCACTCTAATGACGCATTAAGATGGTCATTGCAAAACTATTTCTGCACTCCTTCTTCATTATCTTCACTTCTAAAGATGAAGATTCAAACAGGTATGAACAAAAATAGGCCTTTACTCGGAGTGCAACACGGAATCCAGGACTGAATAGTTGTCTTTGGAGACAAGAGGCTAAATATTGCTTCCAGATGATGCAATTCCTGTGACAACACCTTTCAATATATACCACATTTTAGGGCTATCAGCTAAAATTCTGATTATGTGCCACCTTCCTGAAAGGCCTGTTCCTTAGATCTGGATACAGTTTAAATTTGAAGGTCAATAAACAGCTATAAAACAAACTGAGCAAAATAACCTAATTTTTTGGAAATATCCAAACATCCGTTGAAACTCAGCTTTCAGATTCGAAAATGTCTCTACATGACTTTCACCTGAGAAGAATTCACGATTCCCTTCATTTTTCACTTTGCTTTCACACAGAATGAATGCTTCTCATCTCTTCGAATGAAGCTTTATGTTCTGAAATCAAATTTCTGGGAAAAAGCTAGATATTCTGATATCATTTTGCTAAATTTCTTATCTTTGCCCAAATCCTTATATATAAAACGCTAAGTTGCAACGACGTAGATCACTTTTTATGTCGTGATAGCAACAACCGAAAAACAAATGTTTCTGACGTCACGCTTAGCTTTTCGTGTTTTCGTGCAGGTGACGTCCTTACCTACACGCCCGCAAACAGAGCACGCGTATATCACTTTTGTTGTCATAGCAACAAAGAACCAAATGTTGGTGTGACGTCATCTCATCCAAATCATTCTCACATGACGTCAGAGATGCCTTACATCACACGGTCAGCTGACATTCCATTGCAACATAGACTAACGTCTTTACTGTGTGTTGTTAACCAATGTAGAAAGCCACGGTGAAGGGTTACACAAATGCAGTACTATCAACATCGTCTTTTGATCCGTGACGAATTTAATCCATTATTATTAAGCGCAGGAAAGCTTACGCAGCATTACATTGTTGATTCTTTTGTAAAAATGGAAGCTAATGGAAGCTAATACACGGAGGTGCATACGACAAAATCAGGCTCAGTTAAGTGTCGAAAAGTATAAAGATCTGATGGGCCAAATTCAGAATACTGGAGATGATCAGTTTCTTCCTGGAAACGCTCTTATTTTGCCATCATCATTTCAAGGAATCCCACTAAATATGATGCAAAATTATCAGGATTCAATGGCCATAGCCAGAAAGTATGGCAATCCTAATCTTTTCCTTACTATGATTAGCACCCCGAAATGGGAAGAAATAATTGAAAACTTGAACGGTCAATCTGTCCGAAAACTGTCCAGATTTAGTTGCAAGAGTCTTCCAGCTAAAGTTGAAAGAATTAATGGACGATGTAACCAAAGGTAACACTGGACATGGCTCAACCGAGAGAACAAGCTGGTTTCAGGAGTAGCTACAGCACTATAAATCATATCCACGTACTGAGGGAACTAACTGAAAGAGCGGGGAATATGAACTTCCATTGTGCATTGCCTTTGGCGATTATGAAAAAGCCTTTGATTCGGTGAAACCATCAACAGTTACACAATGGCTTTGAAATCCTGCGGTATTGAAGATGCATACATTAATATTATTAACAACATCTATGAAAATGCGAGTGCAAAGATTCGGCTGTTTGAGAATAGAGCACACATAAAAATTGGAAAGGTAGTGAGACAAGGTGACACCATATCTCCCAAGCCTTTTAATGCCAATTGGAAAACGTCTTTCAATCACTGAACTGGGAAAACAAAGGGATAACGATTAATGGAGATTATCTAACTCACCTTTGTTTTGCTAATGACGTAGTCATTTTTCTAACTACCCCATCAGAGCTGCAGAGTATGATCCAGGAACTTGCTGACAAGAGTAAAGAAGTGGGATTAAAAATGAACTTTCAGGAGACAAAAGTGATGTACAATGCCTTTACAAGAAATGAAGATTTATCGATTGATGGAGAAAAGCTGGAGGTAACAGATGCGTACGTATATCTTGGACAGCAGATATCAAGTGAGGGTCACATTGATGAAGAAATTAAGTGGCGTATAAAACTTACCTGGAGAGCTTTTGGAAGAAACAGCATAATTTTCAAGAGCAATATGCCATTATGTCTTAAAAGAAAAGTGTTTGCTCAATGCATCCTTCCATTGCTTACATATGGTGTAGAGACGTGGACCTTAACTAAAATAGACATACAAAGGCTGCAGACAACTCAAAGTATCACGGAGAGGTGCATGTTTGGTGTAACCAGGAGAGATAAGAAGAGGAACTCGTGGATCAAAAAAATGACAAGAGCGGAAGACATCATGATCAGAGTAAAATCCTTGAAATGGCAAGGGGCTGGACATACTGCCAGACGAACAGACCATCGATGGACAGTTGAAATTTTAGATTTGATTCCAAGGGACAGGAAAAGACCCAGAAGAAGACCACATGGGAGATGGGTGGATGAAATTCGAAAGTATGCGGGAGTGACATGGAGGAGACTGGCACAAGACAGACCGTTGTGGAAGAGGCTTGGAGAGACCTTCGTCCAGCAGTGGATTGATAATGGTTGACAATGATGATGATCATGATAACCAAAAGGCATATTTTTGGACTTCCAGTGGCCAAAGTTCATCTAATCGAATTCCAAAAAAGAGGACTTCTCCATGCTCACATGTTCTTGATTTTCAAAGAAGGGGACAAACTAACATTACCTGATAAATTTGACCGAAATGTATCGGCAAAACTTCCAGATAAAGAGCATTTAACAGTTTTGCATGCAACTGTTGCGAAACACATGGTTCATGGCCCGTGTGGTGAAATAATCAGAATTCACCCTGTATGGAAGATGGAAAATGTGCATGTAGCAATTTCATCAGCAATTTCCGAAGTCTTTCCAAAATGAAATAGTAGCTAACAAAGACGGGTATCCATTATATCGCCGTAGAAAAAACCACAATTGTACGTGGTAAAATTATTTATAGCAGCTGCATTGTTCCTTATAATCAGTATCTTTTGTTAAAGTACAATTGCCACATTAATGTCGAGGTGTGCGCTACTGCGAAAAGCGTGAAATACCTTTTCAAGGTCATGACTGTGCAAATACATACAAAGGTCATGACTGTGCAAATACATACAAAGGTCATGACTGTGCAAATACATACAAAGGTCATGACTGTGCAAATGTGCATATAACAGAGCACAACACCAAATACGACGAAGTAAAAAGTCATGTTGGTTCCCGATATGTTACCGCACCTGAGGCAATGTGGCGAATACTTGGTTATGATATGCAACAGCAATCTCATACAATAGGTAGATTACCTGTTCACCTTTCTGAAGAAGAGAACATTACTTTTAATCCTGAGCATTTAAACAATGATCGAAATGCAGTTGTTCATAATGCTCAAAGAGATGCAATGCTGACAGCATGCTTCAAACTAAATGAGGGCCAAGAAGATGCGCGATCCGTCTCATATAGAGACATGCGAAGACATTATGTGTTCCATCAAAAAGAAAGACAATGGGTCTAACGAAAATGTAGTGGAGATAATGTGATTGGAAGAACGTATTCAGTCAACCTTGGCTCTGATCCCGAAAGATATTGTATGTGACTACTGCTTCTTCATGTGTCTGGAGCGAAAAGCTTTACAGATCTAAGAACAGTCAATGAAATTCCATATGATACCTTCCAAGAAGCTGCATTGCAGAAAGGTTTAATTAAGAATGATGAAATATGAAAGAAAACCTTAGATGAAACAAGAGTTTGAATCATGCCTGGGCAACTGCGATATTTATTTACATACATTCTTATCTTTGTTTCACCATCCAATGCACAAGAATTGTTTGAAAAATGTAAATCCCATCTTTGAGAAGATTTTGCACACAGACATAACATTGGACATTCTGAGGATTGTGAAATTACTTGAATTTGAGCCTTCAAGGGATTAACGACATTCTGAATGCGAACAACAGCTCATGCGATAAATATAGTCTTCCAATTCCATCAAGTAACATTTCTCAAAATCGGGATGTTTATTTCGACGGTGCTGCAGAACGTCAAAAAACTACAGAAATGGCTAGTAATTGAAATACAGAGCACAAAGCAGCGTATGACAATATTATGTCAGCAACCTTTATTGTTGATCTTCTTCATAGATGTTTTTTTCCTTGATGGCCTGGGAGACACAGGTAAACCTTATTTGTATAACACCCTCCTTAGCACTATCCGTGGTGAAGGAAACATAACTTTGCCTGTTGCATTCGCAGGAATCGCTGCTAATCTGTTAAAAGGTGGAAAAACATACTTTAACTAATTTAAGTAAGTGCCACCTTTAAATGAAACGTCTACGTCGAATATAAAGATTAATTCCACCGACGCTGAAATCATTCGATCTGCGAAAGCCATAATTTGGGACGAAGCTACAATAGCCCCAGGCACTGCTTTACTTGCAGTTGACCGAATACTGAAATATATTATGAGAAATCAGAAACTTTTTGGTGGCAAAGTCATTTTACTTGGAGGAGACTTTAGACCAACTCTCCGTGTTGTCAAACATGGTGACAGAACGAAAATACCCGAAGCCAGCATCAAATTCAACCAATTATGGGAGAAGATTGAAATTTTAAGACTCAAAAGTAATGTTCGATCTGTTGATTCATCATTCAGTGAATGGATTTTACGACTTGGTGATGGTGCCCATAAAACAACTGATGGCCTAACAGAGAAAATGCGGTCCCCCACGATTTGTCCAACGACGATTGGTCCAATGCCGATTCGTTCGAAGGGACAATTGATCCAATGCCAACTGGTCCAAAGTCCAATTCGTTCAATGGTACGATTGATCCAACGCCGATTTGTCGAATGGTATCATCATACCAACAATAAACTTTTTATTTTTCAGGAACCTGGTAAAAGGCACTCAATGGAGCCTTTCCACGCTGTTTAAAACAAGATGCATCCATACAACGTGCACAGATATGTGGGGGAAATTTCTGGGGTCGACATTTCGACTTTTAGGATGGGGCGGGGGAAATTTCGGGTGTCATTATTTCAATTTTATGCATTTTTAAACAAGATGCAGCCGTACAAGTAGCACAATAATGTTGAGGAAATTTCTAGGGTCGACATTTCGACTTTTAGGATGAGGCGGGGGAAATTTCGGGTGTCATTATTTCAATTTTATGCATTTTTAAACAAGATGCAGCCGTACAAGTAGCACAATTATGTGGAGGAAATTTCCAGGGTCGGCATTTCAAACTTTTATTGCAGTTTATAGCACTGCAATCATCTGGATGAGGTGGGGAAAATTTCCGGGTTAGTATTTTGACTGTTACCAGGTTTTTAGTGAAAAACGGCCTTACAATAAGCAAACTGACAGGGTGGAGAAAAATTCCAGGGTCGGCATTTCAAACTTTTACAGCAGTTTTGAGTAAAAATCGGTCTTAGAAGAAGCAGGATGTGGTGGGCGAAATTTCCGGGATTAATATTTCTATAATCACTACAGTTTACAGTAATAAACGGTATTATAAGTTTGTACCATGGCATGGAGGAAATTTTCGAATTTCCGGAGTTAGCGTTTCGACTTTTACGGAGGTTTATATTGAAAAACGGTTTTACAAGTAGCTGGATCGGTTTGAGGGAAAGTTCCGGGATTAGTGGTTCTATATTCACTATGACAGCGCCATTTTCTTTTTATGTCCGACGTTTTACGGTCAGCGCCATTTTATCCTTTTTCCTCCGTGTTCTGCTGAATCCCCATATTGAATGCATCACCGTTCCGTGGGTCGCCTTCATTTTCCTTTTTTCTTTTTTGTACTCGACGTTTCCCGGTCAGCGCCATTTAATTTTTTCTCCTTTGTCTCACGTATTCTGCTGAATAATCATATTGGATGACATCACGCTTCCCGATCTGCACCATTTCATTTTTCGTCCACTTAGTCGAGTGAGTCGGTACTATTTTTCCACGGAGGAAATTTTTACTGCGTGACGTCACGGTGCTGAGGAAGTTTTCTTTCAAACAAATAGAAACCCCTAGTTGATCAGAGCAGGATCGGTATCTCGAAAGTCGTGTTATAAAACAGACGCCTTAAACGGAAAACTACTGATATCAGTTTCAAACGCTTGCTCCGAAGAGGGTATCTTTCCTGTCCGTTGTAAAGACTGACTGCATCGTTAGGATATTGATATCACATTCTCGCACCTGGCCGATCATGACGTCGGTGAACGCCATTTTCTTTTTGCGCGCAACTCCTCAACGTTTTTCGGTTAGCCCTATTTTGTCTCCCCCTCTATTCTTGTGAACTAATGGAAGGAATTAAAAATGATATAGAATGAGAAATTGACGTTATTTGTGAATATTAGACGCCTTACACCCCATGACTTCTTTCTCGGTAACAGACATTTGTTTTAAACGTGGTGTATTTCCTACGCTATGTGAAAAGACGTTTCTTTCTAATTTTATAGAAGTAGGAGTTACTTTCGTATAAATTTATATTTTATATAGCTCATAAATTTATTTTTCAACCTAACGATCTTTTTTCTCATCTACACTTTCAGAACGTCCCTCATTTTCAACGAATGTTCCAATTTAAAGATGTTTTAGGCTATCGTGATGGTCTAGAAATGCGATTGTTTAATTTGAATATTTACGTGCTCTTGCAATTTTTTGTTACATTTTTAACATTGTATCTTTTCTCTGTAATCCGAAGACACAATTTTTGTGAATAGGAAAGATATTTTCTTTTGTTTCAGAAATCTTTCGGAAATCCAAATTGATGCACGAAAATGAAAAAAATCATGCAAGTGTGGGTGTGCTTAAAAACGGGTGTTGGACATTGGCCCACCCGGACAGTTGCTCAATGGACACGAGCCCACTGAACTTCACACTTAGCACAGTAACTTTAGGAATAATCGCTGCCATACCTGCCAACTTTCAGAAAAATAAATACGTAAAAAAAATCGATATATTCGATGAACATTTTAATCGATATGTTCAATGAAATTACTTGTTGCGCATATTGATTACATGCACCGAAGATATCGATTAAAAAACAATATGTTACCTAAATCAAGTATCAACTTTTAATTGATATGACTACAGAAAAATGTACGATGTCATCGCTCTGTTCACGTTTTTTTATAAACAACAAAAAGCAACTGAAAAATTGTTCATCGACACCGCTGGGATTGACCCCCAGATCGCTCGAAAACTAGCCGAGTGCGTTCGCTTTACGCTACGGTGCCAACAATTCACAGCGCTATGCGTGGTTTAGCAGTCAGCATCTAACTACACAAATCCATATTGATGGGCTCAGCAACTGATGTGACGCCATCTAGTGGCATTCAACAGAGCAATCTGTTTAATTACAGCTGATAAATCCAAAGGGCTATAGAAATGGTGAATAAATTTCAAATACGTGGAGATAATATAAATGTACGATGTAAAACCACGAATAGCGTTGTGAATTGTTGGCACCGTAGCGTAAAGCGAACGCACTCGGCTAGTTATCGAGAGATCTGGGATTCGATCCCAGCGGTGTCGGTGAACAATTTTTCAGTTGTTATTCGTTGTTTATAAAATAACGTGGACAGAGCGATTACATCGTGCATTTATATTATCTCCACGTATTTGAAATTTATTCACCATTTCTATCACCCTTTGGATTTATCAGCTGTAATTAAACAGATTGCTCTGTTGAATGCCACTAGATGGCGTCACATAATTTGCTGAGCCCATCAATATGGATTTGTGTAGTCAGATGCTGACTGATAAACCACGAATAGCGCTGTGAATGGTTGGCACCGTAGCGTAAAGCGAACGCACTCGGATAGTTATCGAGAGATCTGGGGTTCGATCCCAGCGGTGTCGATGAACAATTTTTCAGTTGCTATTCGTTGTTTATAAAATAACGTGGACAGAGCGATGACATCGTACATTTTCATTATCTCCACGTATTTAAAATTTATTCATGACTACAGATGTTTGAGTTCATCGGCACTTTGATTTCGATTAAAATAGAATCTATACATAATTTCTCATTACTATGCTGTAGTTATGATCTATATTTAGTGCAAATACTATCTATCAATATACATATTATGATGTATAAAGAGATAAAAACTTATTTTTATGGAAGTTTGCGTCTAAAGGAAAGGATGTTCCACTCTTTGACCCCCTAAATCTAATAGGATCGTATCCCACGCCATCACGGAACAAATTAAAATGTTTTCAAAAACGAACCATTTTCTTTCTATGCTTATTTTACGGAGAGACGGACGATGAGACAGTCAAATAAAAAAAAATGAAATAAATGAGTAACTGAGGGACACTAATTGGTAAATTATGCTCAACTAAAAACGAAGTGAACAAACATTTTGCACGAATCGCATCCAGTTCATTATAATTTCTAACAAATGAAGTTAATTTCGTTTTTTCCCCCACGCAGTCAACATTAGATTTATGCTTGACACTTGAAATATGATGCGTAATGGTAAACGGAAAAGTCCCCCACAGGAAAAAAAACCCCATAAGAAATTTCCCCCATATTCGGAAAAGTGTCTGTCTTTTTCAGTCAGGGACCGTGCACAAATTGCATTTGACAAAAAATATCGAACGTGGGGGAGATTTCCTGGGACATTGTTTCCATTTTCAGGCAGTTTAAAACAAGATGCAGCAGCACAGCGTGCTCAAATATGTGGGGGAAATTTCCGAGGTCGGTATTTCAAAATGTTATTGCAGTTTATAGTAAAACACTGTCTTGCAAAGTAGCTGAATGAGATGGGGAAATTTCCTGGTTAGTATTTCGACTATTACCGCGGTTTTAGTGAGAAATGATCTTTCAATCAGCAGGCTAACACGGTGGAGGAAAATTCCGGGGTTAGCAATTCAGTATTCACTGCAATCTACAGATGTTTTACAAGTAGTAGAAAAATGTGGGTGAAATTTCCGGGATCGTCATTCCAAACTTTTACAGCAGTTTAGAGTAAAAATCGGCCTGCAATTAGCAGGTTTGGGTGGGAAATTTCCAGCTGAACTGAAACTTTCTGCTGTGAAGTATACGGCTGAGATAAAGGGGATGGAAAACTGTGAGTCCCTGTCATGACCTAGGTTTAGAAAGGATCAGGAAAAGACAGAAACATTTCAAGATTTGCGGGGAAATAACTTTTCCTTGTACGTATGCTACAGCTCAAGAGGGCACAGACTGAATTTTGGAAGTCATTGTAAATTTTTCTGCGGATTTACACTAAGGTAAGAACGCTGTACAACTTCGCAATTGGAAATATTTCCTGAATTGCGTTGTTTATGAGATAGCTCTCCGGGTCTTCCAAATAAGTGGGCTTTCAACTGTTCAGTTCGGCGGAATCTCCATCACGGTATGGAGTTATTTTTCTTGCATGGGATTCAGCCTGTTGGCTATTACATCACAAACCATGAACTCTGAAGTGTCCTTCGAAGTTCTGGACAATTCTGCTCTACCAACAAATTTTTATACGCGTTCATATCATCATCATCATCATTGTCAACCATTATCAATCCACTGCTGGACGAAGGTCTCCCCCAAGTTTCCTCCACAACGGTCTGTCTTGTGCCAGTCTCCCTCCATGTCACTCCCGCATACTTTCGAATTTCATCCACCCATCTCCCATGTGGTCTTCTTCTGGGTCTTTTCCTGTCCCTTGGAATCCAATCTAAAATTTCGGCTGTCCATCGATGGTCTGTCCTTCTGGCAGTATGTCCAGCCCATTGCCATTTCAGGGATTTAACTCTGATCATGATGTCTTCCACTCTTGTCATTTTTCGGATAAACGTGTTCCTCTTCTTATCTCTCCTGGTTACACCAAGCATGCACCTCTCCATGCTTCTTTGAGTTGTCTGCAGCCTTTGTATGTCTCTTTTAGCTAAGGTCCACGTCTCTGCACCATACGTAAGCACTGGAAGGATGCATTGATCAAACACTTTTCTTTTAAGACATAATGGCATATTGCTCTTGAAAATTATGCTGTTTCTTCCAAAAGCTCTCCAGGCAAGTTTTGTACGCCGATTAATTTCTTCACCAATGTGACCCTCACTTGATATCTGCTGTCCAAGATAAACGTACGTGTCTGTTATCTCCAGCTTTTCTCCATCAATCGATAAATCTTCATTTCTTGTAAAAGCATTGAACATCACTTTTGTCTTCTGAAAGTTCATTTTTAATCCCACTTCTTTACTCTTGTCAGCAAATTCCTGGATCATACTCTGTAGCTCTGATGGGGTAGTTGCAAAAATGACTACGTCATCAGCAAAACGAAGGTGGGTTAGATAATCTCCATTAATCTTTATCCCCTTGGTTTCCCAGCTCAGTGACTGAAAAACACCCTCTAATGTGGCATTAAAGAGCTTCGGAGATATGGTGTCACCTTGTCTCACTCCTTTTCCAATTTTTATGTGTGTTGTATTTTCAAACAGCCTAATCTTTGCACTTGCATTTTCGTAGATGTTATTAATAATATTAATGTATGCATCTTCAATACCGCAGGTTTTCAGAGCCATTGTAACTGCTGATGGTTTCACCGAATCAAAGGCTTTTTCATAATCGATAAAAAGCCATGCACAATGGAAGTTCATATTCCCTCGCTCTTTCAATTAGTTCTCTCAGTACGTGGATATGATCTATTGTGCTGTAGCCACTCCTGAATCCAGCTTGTTCTCTCGGTTGAGCCATGTCCAGTGTCACCTTCAAGCGGTGTGAAAGAACTTTAGTGAAGATTTTATAAACTACTGATAGGAGGCTGATAGGTCTGTAGTTTCCGAGATCCTCAATGTCACCTTTCTTATGTAGCAGGATCATTGTAGCGGTGTTCCAATCCTCAGGAATCTTTCCTTCATTAAGGCATCGAGTGAAAATTTGGGCGAGTACTGCTGATTTCTCCACTTGCTTCTTACATGATGTCTACAGTAATTCCATCTTCTCCTGGAGCTTTTCCCCGCTTCATGTTCTTGATTGCATGTGCAACTTCTGCTGAAAGGACTGGAGGAACTCTGGTACTGGTATCTTTCATGGTGTCTGGAGTACATGTATCATCCCTTTCATATAATTTGGAGTAGAAATCTTTCACTCTTGTCAAAATTTCGCCTCTATTTCTTGTTACAGAACCATCTTCTTTTCTCAGTGCCATAATCTGTTTTCTTCCCTTACTGAGATGTCCCTTTGCTATCTTTAGGCTTTGGTTGTTTTCAATTGCTTTCCTCACTAGTTCACAGTTGAATTTTCTTACGTCTTCAGTGATACTTTTTCGTACTGTCTTGCATAGCTCTATATATTCCACTTTGGAAGTCACATCTTCTTTAGTTGTCCTCATCTCTTCTTCTTTTGCATCAACATTTTCGTTTTTCCTGATAATTTATTTACATGCAACTTGTTCTTAGACCCAGCTAATTTTGTTGCTGTTTCCATAAGAGCTTTGGTTACTTTTCTGTTAACTTCAGAGATGTCCACTTCTTCCGATGTTAGGCCTTCTAAAGCAGAGAACCTGTTCTTCAGTTCCAACTTGAAGGTATTATGGTGTTTTTTAAGGTTGGTTATGTCAATAGATTTTGTTTGTCTTATGAGCTTGCCACGTTCAAGTTTAGTGTTGAGGTGCATCTTACATCTCACCAATCTATGGTCACTACCTGTGTTGAACTTGTTTAGCACACTGCAGTCTTCTATGACGCATTTTTTGTTACACATAATAAAATCAATTTCACTTGTCGTCCCATTTGGATGTCTCCATGTCCATTTCCTGTGTGGCTTTTTCTTGAAGAAGGAGTTCAAGATGAAAAACCCTTCTGCCTCTGCAAACTCAACGAGAGTATTTCCACGCTGGTTTCTGTTGCCGTGACCGAATTTACCTACTGAAGTTTCATTCTGTTGCCGTTGCCCTATTTTTGCATTGAAATCTCCCATAATTATTTTCAAGTGCTGCTTATCTTTATTATTTAAATGACAAATTTCCTCATAAAATTCTTCAATTTCTTCTTCAGGATGACTTGTGGTGGGTGCATAAGTTTGAATAATCTGAGCCTGGTATCTTCTCGAGAGTTGGATAACGAGTCGTGCAGCTCTGTCAGAGGAACTTTCAACTTCTACCACTTTATCCTTCAGTTTCTTGTTTATTATAAATCCAACACCACTAGTTCTGCCAGTATCTGTCCCACGATAGTAGAAGAGATGTCCACTTTTCAGTTCGATGAGATCTTCTCCTTTTCTCCTTACCTCACTTAGCCCCACGATGTCCCACTTGATCCTTTGTAGTTCCTCTTCCAATTCAAGAAGCCTTGAATCAGAAGATAGGGAGCGTCCATTGTACGTTGCCAAGGTCAGCATCAGATGGCAGCCTAGTCCGGTCCTCCGGGGATTCTTAGCACCCTCTGCCTTCATGTCGCACTGGCCGCTGCCTTGGCCAGGTACATTCCAGCTGCCGGAGACTGAGGGCCAAGATTTAAGTTGTGGAGTCATTTTGGAGGGGTTTGGCCATAACTCACCACGCTGGCCAAGCGGGTTGGTGAGTGTGGGATAGAATTTCCTCTAATCCCGATGGTATAGTTATACCGCTATGGGCGGTCGTCAGAGCCCCTTTAGTGGGAACAGGATGCACCACGAGAAGGCGGGGTTGACATTTGTCAAGGAGAGGCTGTGATGTTACGCATCACCTGACCTTACATCCCACGCGTTCATATATATATATATATATATATATATTAATTTTCCTGTATGTTAAAGTCAGTGAAAAATTGGCCTCCTTATATATTACTGCAATAGCTTCCAAACAACTCTGATACTGTTCTTTTTGCTTTCTTAAATTCAAGTATCTGGTTTACACACAAATTGTAGAATATATTAGAAGGAAGCCACACGTTTAATTTCCTATTTAATGAATGAAGAAATGATTAATGTGGTTATAATAATCATTCAAAATCTGCAGATTGCAGTATTTGTATGACTAAGGGCGATAACTATTTGAAAGTGGGGGCATTGGAAACTAAAAAGAAAATTACAAATATCTTTAAGGTCCTCGCGCCCCAAAACTTAACAAAACGTAATAATAATGAATGAGAAATTCTCCCCAAAAAGGTTTCGTTTTAATTTTTTTAACTGCAGGGCCTCGCAAAGGCGCTCCCTGGGCGATTGCACCGATCGTCCAGGCGGCCCTGAAAGTATGTATTGAGAAATAATCCTGAATCCAGGAGTTTCTGTATCGCTGTAATGTGCTAAAAACCAAATAATGCATTCGGATACCCTTGAGAAATTTCTGTGCCTTATTTCTGTGCCATTTGCACAGTTGATTTCACATTTCATTCATTCAAAAACTATTTTTAGCTAAATAATAAATAAAATACCATTTCCCACAGTCATAACATGCTATTTTCTCAGTACTTCTGGAAACGTAGCGCAGTCCAATGTATTTCTAAAAAAAAAAAAAAATTAAAAATGCGTACTGCATACACGTTTAACATGTAACAAAAAAAAATAGCTTTGGAACAGTTTGGGAACACCGAAAGTTTATGTATAACTAATGAAATGGAACAGTAAGGAATAAGTTTAACGAAGGTGTATCTTATCTGGATGTAGGTAACAATACCCCCGTAGAATATACCCCTGAAAACTGAAAAGCGGAAAAAATGACCCCGGAAGAAATACCCCCAGAACAAACGGTTCAATGTATACTGCCACACAGGAACACTGATATGTGGCAGTGCTCCGGTGTGGCAATTTATCGGCAACCCTACCACACATCTTTCAGCAACTTGGCCACAAAAGTTCAAGGGGGGGTGCTATAAAGATTGCCGTTTCTGGGCCTATATTGAGAACTGAATTGGGAACTAAAAACGAATTTCGCGAAAACGTTCCATGTAAGCCAAGCGAGAATTGTACTTTAATTTGAAGAAATAAATTGCCGAGGATCCGAGGTACACTTGATGGGGGTGGGGGTTGTTGCTCTACCCCGAAATACCGTAATATTGTATTCTTGGCCGCTGGAGTCTGTCAGTGTATCCAGAAAGTTCCCCTTGAAGTGTCCGCGGGGTGCATGAGCTTTGGGGGCGGGGGGGGCGGGCTTTTCCCCAAAATGTTAAAATGGAAGTAGAGTTGTAAGCATTAATGCCATGCTTTATATAATGATTCTGTACACGACCACGAATTTTCAGGAGGGTGGGATAACCTCCCCCCTTGTTCCTAAGAGCTATGCAGGGGTAACATCGAGGATACACTGACCGAATCTAGACTCATATCCCTTTCACAGGGTTCACCAAATTTCTGGGGGAGGGGGAAGGGCATACAAAGTTTACCATTAAACACAACCTGAAGCATAGAAGTTGTGAGCAAATTCCTTACCTTGAACACTTGTCTGCGTCTTAGAAATTTGCACCCCACCCTCCTGAAAATTCGTGGTCGTGCACCGAATCATTATGTAAAGCATGGTTCTAATGTTTACAGCTCTACGTCCATTTTAACATTTTGGGGGACTCCCCCTCCTGAGCTCACGGACCTCGCGGGAGCTTCAAGGGGAACAGCTTGGATACACTGACAGACTCCAGCGGCCCAGAATCTAATATTACGGAAGTTGGGGGTTGAGGCCGCACCCCCACCCACCAAGTCTACCTCGGATCCTCGGCAATTTATTTCTTCAAATTAAAGTACAATTCTTGCTTGACTTACATGGAACGTTTTCGCGAAATTCGTTTGGAGTTCCTAATTCACTTCTCAGTTCTCAATATAGGCCTAGAAACGGCAATCTTTATAGCAGCCCCCCCCCCTTGTCCTTTTGTGGCCAAGTTGCTGAAAGATGTGTGGCAGGGTTGCCGGTAAATTGCCACACCGAAACACTGACACACATCAGTGTTCCTGTGTGGCAGTTTACAGTGAACCATTTGTTATGGGGGTATTTCTTCCGGGGGCATTTTTTCCGCTTTTCAATTTTCAGGGGTATTTTCTCCGGAGGTATTTTTACCGTTTACCATCATATCCACCCAGATACGTTTTTAAAAAAGAAGAAATTGTTTGTCTGGTGGTTGTTAATGAGGAAGACATCGCGATAGAAGCATGAGCGGGAAGATTCCTTTTGTCTTTCCTCCCATTACCCTTAGGGTTCTAAGCGGGAAGTATGTGGGGAGGAATACAGATAAACAAGAGATAAGGACATGCCAGTGAATCGGTTTCACAGCATTGACAGTGAAATAAGGTTACTTTTACCACGAATGTAGTTTCGCGGAAGAAAGAAAATTTATTTTGTTCCCAATCTGTAGACCGATATCATCGGTAAAGTCCCCCCTCCCACACAGGATTCTGACGGATATACTGGATTGCAGAAAAAGTAACACCACATGTTTTCTTAATCACAGTCGAAGGGTTTGCTACTGCTAATTGTAGTTCCAATGCTGAAAATTCTGTGTCCTTGATGAGGGACATTTGGTTTCCCCTATAGTTTTCCCGAGTCCTGACTTTTCGGTCGTCCATTTAGTTGAGAGTTACTCCATCATCCTTAGAAATGGAAAAATTCTTCAGCATACTCGGGGGAATTAAAGTAGCTTTGCATGGCTACATCTATATGAAATACAGAGTTTATGAACACCACATGTTTAGTAAGTGAACGCAAGCGAACCGACGGATGCAATGCATATATTCTAACGAATCCTGAAATTTCAGGTGATTCTGTCAAAATCCCGAAACATGGCAACGCCTCAAACAACAAGAAAATTGTAACCGAAAACTTTCGAGAAGAAATAAATGTGCCCGCCATTGATTCAGAGGAAAGCTTGAGTTTAATTTATTCGGCTGTTGCGCATATCTTTCGTATCACGACATTGCAGACTTCAAGAAAGAATTGCCGACCCCGGAAATTTCTCGATCCCACTCCATCCTGCTACTTGTAATACCGTTTTTTACTTCAAACTGGAATAAAAGTCGAAATGCCATCCCCGAAAATTTCCCCCACATTTTTCTACTGCTTACAAAACATCTCTAGATTGCAGTGAATAAGGAATTAACAAAACCGGAATACAAACCGCGGTAACAGTCGAAATACTAACCCGGAAATTTCCCCCACCTCATCTTGCTAACATAAACTACTGTAAAAGTGGAAAACATATGTAGGTTGCATTAAAAAATAAGGAAATGCCGACCCCGGAACTAATTGCATTTGTGTCAAATGCAATTTGTGCACGGTCCCTGACTGAAAAAGGTGGGGGACTCTTCCGTCCATCCATATGAATGGATGGGAAGCTAACAGTTCGTCTTTTTATTATTACGGCGCGAAGAATGCCTAGGAGTTCACTACTCAGAATGCTTTCACGTAAAGTGAACAATTTGCTTTACTTTTTTGTAAACAAATTTACACATGTCTGTTTCCTTTTTGCTTTACTTCTAAATAGCCAGATCTCTAGAGAGGAATATTTAAATGACCATTAAAAATGAAACTAAAACCTTATCAGTGCAAAAATGAAAAATATCAGTATTAAAGTGATTGGGGGAGAGGGGCACATTGGTACTGAAAGTTCTCAAGATGTGGTTTTGGACGTTTGGCGGAAAATTCCTATACAGAAAAAGTTTTGTACCGGTAAACTCTTACACTATCTTATAAGGGATTTTTGTTGTTGTTGAGAGTTTAACGACCACCGTGAGCAGCTCAACTCAGTGGGCTATAAGCAATCGTCTGTCCCTAATTTAAGGCCACTGGTTCCACGGAAGGGAGAGAGAGAGCCAGTTCCGTAAAACAAGGGGAGTGGACTTCACCAAATTATTGGGAAGGAGGGGGCACGCTTCTTCTATTCTCAGGAGAACAATAAAAAAAGGCAAAAAGGTAAACTACGTCAACGACGTATATTTTAAAACGCAATTGTAATTGTTCATTAGTAAATGCACAAGGATACATAAATATTCTCTTATTTAAAAATAAAATTCAGCCTGTGATTTTATAGAAATATCTAGAGATGCTTTATTTATTTTATAGACATATCTAGAGATACCTCTGAGTAAGATAAAACAAGTGTGAGAAATTAGCGAGGTTACTCAAACAAAGAACAAGAAGCACACAAAATAAATTGATAAATAAAGGCGCAAGAGATTATACGTTTCTGTATTTTTATTTATTTTATTTATGATAATGGTTTTAAACATTTACCACACATAGTGAGAACATATCAAACACAATACGGGGATGGCAATCAAGTTTCCTATCAAATGAAGAATACTGAATATTTAAAAATCGTTTTTACTTATTTTGCTATTTATTATTTTTTGGAAATAAAGAGCTTTGGCCTCATAAGTTGGAGCTTGGTCTACTTTATGAGACCCAAGCGATTATTTAGTTGAACAGGATGAATGATACACTTTCCCTCCAGTAAAAGTTTGAGGGGGGGGGGGGCGAGATTCGTCTTGCCCCTCCATTGTCGGCGCTTTTGAGTAAGACAAACACAACATCTATGAGTCACTGGGATTTTTTGTTATAAGCCTGCGCCACCGGAGCACTGTAGTTTTAGGAAATGCATTAAGTCACGGCAATTTATTTCCTCAAATTAAAGTGCATTTATCGCTTGTCTTACATAGAACGTTTTCTCGAAATTTGTTTGGAGTTCCCAATTCAATTTTCCATATAGGCCAACAAACGGCAATCTTTATACTTCCCGCCCACACCTTGAACTTTTGTGGCCATATGCTCTAAACTCGTATGAACTGGCATGAAAATTCAGGCTAACAAAAGAGCTCCTTCCAGTCGTTAGACACCTTGGAAAACACGTCATACATAATTCGGAAACTTGGAAAACTGCCACACATTCAAAGTTCCTAGGAGGAACAGCAAATAGTGACCGGCCCCTTAATGAAAAACACGTGGCAGTTTTCCTGTGTGGCGGTTTTCCAATGTGTTTCAGTTTTCCAAGTTAGTGAAATGCGTGTCGCAATTCTCATGTGTGGCGGTTTTCCGGCAACCAAAGCAAATATACGACAAAAATATTTTGCAGTGGAGCCGTTGCTACTGTTCCTTTACATCATTTAGGTGACGTTTGAGACCTTATATTCTGGTGAACTGCCAAACGGATTATGCATCTTTGTAATGCAAGAGAAAAATTTACAAAATGTAAATAACCATAAATAACTTTGAGAAACCATACTAATCCTAAGATACTTTGATTTCCTTGTCGACACAAGAAATGGCAATATGTTGCATACAGATGCGCGGAAAAGTTCCCCACATTTGAAAAATTCCCCATAGGAAAATTCCCCCACAGAAATCTTCCCCACCTTTTTGAGTCAGGTATAGCGCACAAATTGCATTTTATTCAAAACATCGAACGTTGGGTGATTTCTGGGCTTGCTTGTGATTTCCATTTTCACGCTGCTTAAAACAGACATGTGGAGGGTAAATTGCCGAGGTCGGCATTTCCATTTTTCCTGCAACTTTCAGATGTTTCATAAGATATCCGGTAAACCTTCACACAAGAAAAGTTCCACATATTCTGCAGTAACTTGGAAAAATGCCACACATTGGAAAACTACCCCATGGTTTTCACTAAGGGGCCGTCGTGCACAAATGCGGTTCACTGTAAAATGACACACAGGAAAACCGCCACACATCTTTCAGCAACTTGGAAAACCGCCACACATCTTTCAGCAACTTGGAAAACTGCCACACATTGACAAACTGCCACACAGGAAAATTGTCGCGTGTTTATCACTAAGGGGCTGGCCACAAATTGTTGTTCCTCTGAGGAACAATTTGAATGTGTGGCAGATTTCAAATGAGGCAGTTTTCCAAGGTGCCTAACGACGGAAAGGAGCTCTTTTGTTTGTCTGAATTTTCATGCCGGCTCATAACTGGCCATAAAAGTTCGGGGGGATAAAGATTGCCATTTCTTGGAATGTATTGATAATTGAATTGGGAACTCCAAACAAATTTCGACAAAACGTTCTATAATATGTAAGACAAACTGGAACTGTACTGTAATTTGACGAAATAAATTGCCGGACTCCGTACATTTCTTGAAACTACGGTGTACAGTGTTCGACGGAATAACGGAACTACAGTACGACTCATGCTGTGTTCAGTAAAGGACGATAAGGTGGGATTTTTAAAAACGCCGCATTTTTACTTAGGCACTATATATTTACATGACATGTCGAGCTTGTAATTTTTTTCTATAACTTAATTAATTCATAAACCCTACACCTTGGCCTTTTTAACAACTTTTAATACGCCGACTTCATATTCATAACGTTTACGTATCAAATCAAGTTAATAGTATTGCGCTTTTACCTAGGCACTAAATATTAATTCCCAGGACCTAGGCCTAGGCTCTTTTAACAGTTTTTATTCTACCGGTGACATATTCACAACATTTACATATCAAATCAAGTATGATATTGCGGTTTTACTTAAACACGAAATATTACTTCAAAAGGCCAAGGCCTTTTTACCCGTTTTACCCTACCGATGCCACATTCATAACGTTTACCTATCAAATCAAGTTAATAATATTGCTGCTTTACTTAAGCACGAAATATTAATTCATAAGGCCTAGGCCTTTTTAATATTTTTACTCTACCAACGTCATATTCATAACGTTTGCACAGCAAATCAAGTTAATAGCATTGCTCTTTTACCTAGGCAATAAATATTTATTCATAGGACCTAAGGCTAGGCCTTTTAACACTTTTTATTCTACTGATGTCATATTCTAACGTTTACATATTAAGTAAAGTTAAAAATATTATCATAACATTAGTAAGCTTGCTTGATGGGTAAACGTTATGAATATGACGCCGGTAGAATAAAAACTGTCAAAAAGGCCTAGGCCTTGGGCTTGTGAATTAATATTTCGTGCTTAAGTAAAAGGGCATTATTAACTTGCTTTGATAGGTAAACGTTTTAAATATGACATCGGTAGAATAAAAATGTTAAAAAGGTCTAGTCCTAGGGCCTATGAATTAATATTTCGTGTTTAAGTAAAAGCACATTATTATTAACTTGATTTGATATGTAAACATTATTATTATGACATCGGTAGAATAAAAACTGTTGAATTCTAGGCCTAGGACTTATGAATTATAATATCCTGCGTCAGTAAAAACTCCATACTATTAACTTGATTTGTTTTGTAAACGTTATGGATCTGACATAAATAGAATTAAAACTGTTAAAAAAAACCTAGCTCTAGAGCCTATGAATTAATATTTTGTGCTTAAGTAAAAGCGCAATATTATTAACTTGATTTAATTTGTAAACGTTATGAATATGACATCGGTAGAATAAAAAGTGCTAAAAAGGCCCAGGCGTAGAACCTATGAATTACTATTTCGTGCTTTAGTAAAAGAGCAATATTATTAACTTGATTTGATATGTAAACGTTATGAATATCACATCGCTGGAGTAAAAACTGTTGAAAAGGCTTCTGTGCAAACCCCGACCAGTTGTTTCCATTGGCCAGTTAGCGGAACTCCACTGCATTCAACAAACAGAAACGGAAAACTAGTATTTTATATTATTTCATGCAAAAGAGAAACATTGAAGTTGATTGAACGGCTCGCACATCAGTAACTTCATACGGCAGCAAGAACAGTACAACAAAAAAACGCTATTCCGAAAAATAAATCTGTAACGTCAATATTACGCATGAAATGAAACATTATTTTACATTCTTTGGGCTACTAGTACTTTTGTATAACATCGGAGATAGAAATAGAACAGATGATATTTTTATAGCAAGAGTAGCACTGCTAACAGATAGGACGGAATTAGACCAATCGTCCATTGAACGAATCGGCATTGTACCAATCATACCATTAAACGAATCGTACCTTTGGACCAATTGTCCATTGGACGAATCGGCATTGGACCAATCATACCATTAAACGAATCGTACCTTTGGACCAATTGTCAATTGGACGAATCGGCATTGGACCAATCATACCATTAAACGAATCGTACCTTTGGACCAATTGTCCATTGGACGAATCGACATTGGACCAATCATACCATTAAACGAATCGTACCTTTGGACCAATTGTCCATTGGACGAATCGGCATTGGACCAATCATACCATTAAACGAATCGTACCTTTGGACCAATTGTCTACTGGACGAATCGGCATTGGACCAATCGTCGTTGGACGAATCGTACCATACCCGAGGAAAAGATATGATGGTGATATAGCTAAAAATTATTTAGTGAGAACTTGAAAATTTCTGATTTTAAAACATTTGCAAAGAAAGCCATTCTGTGTCCCAAAAACTTTGATGTTGGCAAATTAAATGAGAATGTTCATGATCTCAAAGAGGGGACAGCAAGCACATATTTAATCTCTGATTGAACTGATGCCGATGGCGAAGAAAATACTGAATAGTATTATTTTATAAAGTTTTAAATGAGCAAACTCCATCAGGAATGCCACTTCACAGACTGAAGTTGAAGATTGGAGCTATTATCAAGCTCCTGAGAAACCTCAATACACAACGAGGTCTATGCAATGGAAATTGAAGAACTAAAACCCAATTTGATCATTGCAGAAGTACTCACAGGCTCAGCATGTGGTAAAACTGTTTTGTTTTTTTTGCAAATTGACCCGGCACCTACTAATATAGACCTCCCATTCACATTTTCACGACGACAATTTTCTGTAAAACTCGCCTTTGCTATGACCATTAATAAGTCTCAAGGTCAAACACTGGAGAAAGTAAGTTTCTACCTTCTTGAACCAGTGCTTATCCATGGACAACTTTATGTTGTATTGTAAAGAGTTTGACGGTTTGATGATGTCACAGGTAAAGCAGTCCATGGGCCAGAACAAGGAAACCTACTTCCAGATTCCGAAAAGATATTTACAAAAAATATCGTGTACAAAGATAAATAGCAATAAGTAATTTCTGGAACCCGTTGTATTCTTATCTCAACGGACTTTACGGCTAGTACTCTAGATTCGTTAAACTCTACTTTCACGCCAAACAGAAACGCAAAATCCTGCAGCCATTTACAGTCTACAAGTTCAGAATAATGTTCGTCACGTTTTCTCATAAGCAAGATAACGGCAGGCAAGTGCGCTTGAAATTAATGTAAATAATTCCTTTATGGCGCCAGAATACATCTGTATGTAGTAGATCTCCAAACACAAAATTTAGTTCGTTTGGAAAGCTTTTGAACAGTTTTCTTTGTAGTGCAAAGGTGCCCACTGTGCTGACGATTTTCACAATCTTGAAAATTTCATTAAATTGAAAACATTCACAAAGTGTTTAGTGGCTGAAAATGTAATAGTGTGAAATAAACAGCGGAAAGATGTCCTCGTTCGGACAGAGCACATTAAATCCACTTGTGACACCAATAAAAAGTTAGGGCATGGTCTATTGGAATTTACACGAACTTGCATAAAGAAACTTCTTCTTCGGAAGGAATATTTCGATCTCTGAATAAGTGTCCTCACTTCTGGTGCATCTTTTTAATGAAAAATGTTTCACTGTTCTTCCTTAAGAGAAAATCACTGAACTCCATTTTGGCAAATATAGGTAATTGTGACGTGTCACTAATATATGTTCATCCGTCAAGCTGAAGTGAAAACTAACATAAGAAATCCATTATCGTTTTTCAGCTGTGAAACAACAAAATTGAGCATAACCTCATATGGTTTAATCACTTTTGAGAATGTTGTGTGTCCTTTTGCAAAAGCTTTTACGAAAAAAGACTTTATTTATGAAATTGTCAAATAATGTTTTTACAGCTCCTAAAATGCTTCATTTATCAATTCACCACATTCTGATAGTTTCTTCTTTTAAATGATGATCTGTAAGACACGATAAGAGGCTCAAATGGCAGTTTTAGTTTTATCGGTAAGTTTGTGAACACAGATTACTTCCAGGCCAGATGATTTTTCATCTGCTTAAGTTTCTCTTTTCTTATACTACACAAAGCTGTCTCTGAATTTTAAACTTGTATCCAATAGCGGGTTGGACCTCCTTTAGCTCGAATTGCACCACGTATACGGTTTGCATAGATTCTATAAGGTGTTAAGGTGCATCAACGTCTACAGCATACCAGGCGTTAACCAGGCAGTCCTTTAACTGGCTAAGATTTGACGAAAGAGGACTTTGCTCCCGGATATGTTTTTCTATCATGCCCTATATATTCTCAATGGGATTTATATCCGGGCTTTTTGGTGGCCAGGGAAGATGGTGGAAGTCGTTTTCATGTTCACTGAACGACTGCTGAACACATCTTGCGCGATGGAGGGTAGTATTGTCGTCCGTGGAACAGCCGTCACCTTCTGGATCAAAAGTCAAAATTGCAAGATACACTTGATTTGCAACAGTGTGCAGCTAATCCTTTGAGGACACCTGACCCTCCAGCAATTTCAGGGGAACCATCCCGTACCAACAGAATGTGCCTCAGACAATGATATCACCTCCAGATCATTGAGTTGTGTTTACAAGGAAAACTGGGTGTATTCCCTCATGGGGTTCTCGCCATACTCTCTTCCTACTGTTAGTACAGAACAAAGAACACATAACATTTCCCCAGTCTCATAGTTTTTGTTAAGGTGTTTTTGACACCGCTGTAGATGAACCTTTCGGTTCTTCGGAGATATCAGTTTTCTCCAATTGCCACGCGACTGCCAATACCGATCCTCTTTAGATCTCTGCACATAATACCTTGAGATAAGGACCAGAAACAGCTTTCTCTTATTGCTTTGGTCGATTGTTGGACGCAGGAAGTCCAGTTTCTTCGTACAAGCCGTCTCAGACAAAGGCGTTCTCGTTCTAGACAGATTGTGGTCGCGCCACAGCAACGTCTCTTAGGCAAGCAATGTGGGTTATTTTTCTATTTATTGAAGACCCGAGATATCTTCCCTTTTAAGAAACGAGTCAGTTCTCGTGTTTTCAAAATCTTGACGGGCATCCACGATGACACTTTTATCGAACTCTGAAAGATCCATTGTTTTTTTCCATTGTGATTAATTCTTCTGACGATTACTGACGAGCAGCAGTCATAAGTAATTGCCCAGATCCCGTGGTGACGCATGTTACCATGTATGTTACACGTACATCTGCATAAAGGTTTCTAATTCAGCGACCGGTGTGCGTATGATTTAGTGGTAAGTCTTTGTCGATTCCAAGAAGTGTAGTTTTGAATTTCTCTCAACATAGCAGGTTGTTCCTTCAAATATACTTGCGTTGCACGGTAAGCAATCACATTTCGCTTTAAGTTCTTTCGGTAAGGAAACAATTATACTCCCATTTTGCATGCAAGTGATGTGTATTTATAATTTTTTTGTTTACACTCCTAACTTCAGTATAGAAACATCGAAAACAGTGAAAAATTATTACACAAAAACAAAATGAACACTTTATTTTAAATACACCAGAATTTAATAATAATGAAACGCATACAGCGTATTAAATCCGTTTATTTTTTGTGGTGTAGTCAGCACAAAGATTCGCTAAGCTTTCGCACTCCACTGGAAGGCTCTTTCAAGGCAATGGTAGACCCAAAATTGTGTCTTAGTGATATAGTGTGTAGACACAAAATTGTGTCTACCATTGCCTTGAAAAAGCCTTCCAGTGGAGTGCGAAAGCTTGGCGAATCTTTGTGCTGACTACACCACAAAAAAAAATCCGAATTTAATACGTTATATGCGTTTAATTAGAATGAACACACGTGAGATATGGCGTTTAACCATACTACACGCAAAACACAACATTTCATCCTGTGATATACAAGACGACTAGCTCATTTTACAACCGCTAGATGAATTCATCGCGTTTCCCCATTATGTTACGTCTGTAAAGCTGTAGACTGAGAGAGTGGAAGGTTTTAATTTTAAATGGTGGATATTGAAAGAAAAAATAGAGAAAACCTCCTGTCTCCCATTCATTTATAAAGAAAACTTCAAAAATCCATCCATCATAAAATAAACAAGAAAGATGACACCGAATTTTCGGGTGTAATAAGCACGTCTTTTGAATTCGTTCTGACGCAAATTAAATTTATCAAAGCTATTCAAAGTCAATGGAACCGGTATGGAAAACAATAGATTTGACGGAAGAAAGAAGATTTTCAATCGGGTTTTTAATCCCTCAGATATTGCTGTAAACGGTATCGTGAGCTTACGAACTCTTAGAAACAGAGATATCGACAAAAAAAAAAAGATGTGACTTTACGTCCCCTGGTGGGAAAACCATGCATTATTTTAGGAAGAAAGTATTCTTAAAAGGTTTATCCGTATAAGCGGTATCGGTCGAAGAAAAAAAATTAGTCGAGTTTTCAGGAGCCCAGATTTTGCAACAAATACTTCAAAAGAAGAAATTAACACTTATAACCCCTGGTGGCTGAACTATTCTTTACCAAACATTAGAAAATATGTGAAAAAATTTTTCCATCAGGTCTTGTATTCGATACAGGAATAATTTCTCAAGTCAAAGTTTTAGGAGCAGAAATAACGCAGAGAACGCAATTTAAATCTGTGCACCCTAGCTGAAAGTGTATGACTTACTTGAAAATTTTGAATTTATAGGAAAAACATTTCGCATCGGAAACGCTGTCCAGCAAAGAAGGAATTTTCCAAATCGTACTCCTAGAAGTAGATATATTGACAAAAATAAGATATACATCTACGCCCCTGGCGTAGAAACCATGAATTTTTTCAAGAAGAAAAGTTTCCTAAAAGGTTTGTCGACATGGGTAGTATCGGTCAACAAACGACTTTTTTCAATCGAGATTTTAGAAGCTCATATTTTGCTGCAAATGCAACAGAAGCGGAAATTAAGACTTACGCCACTTGGTGAACAAACCATTTCTTACAAAAATTAAAAATTATGTGCAAACGATTTCCATTAAGAGCTGTATGCGGCGCAGAAAGAATTTTTCAAATCGGAGATGTAGAAGCAGAGATATAGGGGGAAACGCAATTTACATTTACGCCCCCTAGCGGAAAATCCAGGAATTACTTGAAATTTTTAAATTATATGCACCATGTGTCACACTAGAAACACTATCCAACAAAGAAGGAATTTTTCAAATCAGACACCTAGAATTAGAGATATTGACAAAAATAAGATACATCTACGCCCCTGGCGTAAAAACCATGCACTATTTTAAGAAGAAAATGCTTCTAAACAGTTTGTCGACATGTGTAGTATCGGTCAACAAACGACGTTTTTTTCAATCGAGAATTTAGAATCTCATATTTTGCTGCAAATACAACAGAAGCGGAAATTAAGATTTACGTCCCCTTCAAAGCAAGATGTTCTGAAATGCTTTCCTTCAAGCAAGATGTTCAAAGCAAGATGTTCTGAAATGCTTTCCTTCAAGCAAGATGTTCAAAGCAAGATGTTCTGAAATGCTTTCCTTTCACATTAATTATAACCTTCAAAGCAAGATATTCTGAAATGTTTTCCTTTCGCATTAATTATAACTCAGTATAAATCAAGTGTATGTGAATGGCTATATAATAGTCACTTGCATTTCTTTTAGTGGTCACTACATTTAATATTTTCTTTCAAGTATTTCTAATTCTTAGCACCAGAGAAATAGCAAGGAGCAATTCTGTCTGTTTAGTTTTATAACTAATAAGAGACATTTAACTCTTTTAAAATGAAATACAGTAGATTCCGATTAATTGAGACACATTTTTGCTAGAACACTTTGGCCCAATCAAATGGCTGCCCCAGTTATGCGAAGCTTTATACCAAAGAGCTACTTTGGGATGTTCTTCAAGAATTATCTTAAATAAATGTTAGCCTCGATTGACCGATGTCCCAGTTAACCAGAAGCAACTACTGTGTTTTAACTTTCCATTTCGGGAAAACTAAGAGAAATCGATTTCGTAAGCTGACGTTTGTCATCACAACATTTTGCCCTTTTAAAGGTTTAAGCAATTGCAGTGAAATAACAAGAAAATAAAGCAATAAAAACTTGCAAATATAAATTTAGGAGGTCAGAGCGAATTTTGTGGCCAGCCAAAAGCACTCTATTGAAACAAGTCAATTATTTTGTGTAAAAAGCATTATAAATCTACAGCCAATGTTTCATTGCTGATGTCAGTTACTGATGTGATATGGTCAGAATAATGTTTACAAAACGCAGTCATAAGTTTGTCTGGAATACTTGTTTTAATAAAACATTTATATTTCAATATGACAAAATCTCAAAACGTTTCCGCTCTTTACGAAAGCACAAGAAATGTTATCCAATGAAATAATGGGAATATTTAATATGCAACCCAAAGATAAAAATAGTCACTTTTTTATACTTTCTGCATGCGTTAATGAAGTTATCACAAGGTCCTGTGATAAACAAGTGTGATCGGAGCATTCTTCTGCATGATGTCATTTCGCTGAAACAGAAGTGTACATCAGAATTTCAATTATTTGCGCATTTTGCGCTACGTAAGTTTCTTAATGTCCCTTTAAGAGTCATCACTATAGATGTTCGTAAATACATTTATAGATTGCGCTGGTAGCCAAGTGGTTAGGCACATGATTTTCTGGCTAATCGTTTGTGTTGAGCCCATTTTCGAGTCCTGGATGATACACTGGAAGTGTTTTTTTCCTTCTGGGTCTTGCTCTATCCCCCTCTTTGGAAACAGTAGCTGTAAAGTGAGGATGGGAAACCATTTATATCCTTAGATGCTAAAAATGGTCATTAAATCTTGGAAAAAAGAAAAGAAAGAAAAACTGACCATGAGTATCTCTCCCACGAAACGTAATGCGCAAGAAAAACGTAATCACCTGGAGCTCATCCTCACCCCATATGTGCGATGTATCCATTATTTCCCACAAACTCTGAGAATGAAATGGAAATGCATCATTACGGATAAAATAAAAAGCTCCCTTGTTGCCTATCAACACTGATGGACGTTCATTTATTCTCTTCTTTTTGCAGAATTCCAGTATCGCATACTCTAAATATAATAGGTACCTACCCAAAAGAAACTCATTAGTCGCTCTATGACCTGAATCACGCAAGCATTTTCTATCAGCACAATAATCGTATTTTGTCATAACTTTATCAGAAAGCCCTTACGAGAAACATCGTAGTTGGAGCAAGAAAACAAAATTTTAAAACTTTGTCGGCTTAACAGTTCAATCCACAATATACCAGGTAATGAAATCAGGCTGCAAATGATAATTTTGACAGATTTTCTTCACAAATGAAGTCTGACATATCCAAATGACAAAAAAATAATTCTTGGCGACATTATTACTTTAACGACATGCAGTTTTTCGACTTTCCGCTTCCCTGATGGTAAATATATCAAGCTCAATAAAGAGGTACTGTGAACTTAAATTAACAATAGATGTTTACTGCGAAATATTGCAGGTGTAATTGTTTTTCTCAGAGTTGTTTATGAAGCTAATTATCTTCTATGACTCTGCAGAACTCTGTAATAATTAATTAGAACACTCAACACCAATTTAATAGAAGAAGTGGTTCACTTATAAAAAAGGGGGATTAGCAGCATCCTTGTGCTCCCTCTTTCATAAACGTTTGGGGAAATTTGAAAAGAATTCAACTTAAAATGTACAAATGAGAAATTTACCAAATATTTGGAAACTTCAAGAAAGTAATTAAAAAACCTCCCTAGAAAAAAATTAATTTAAAATATATATATATAGAAAAAAAGAGAGAATCCAATAAATAGTTAAAACAACATAAATGAAATAATTTAACTGGTACTTATATTTTCGAATTTCTTGTTGACAATAAGAAAAAGTGTTTGGAATTAAACGTTACACAAATTTGTTTACAGAATTATAAGCATTTTCAAAAATTCGTGAATCTCAGCTGCGAACGACAAAAAATTTCAACATAAATTTTTCCAAATAGTTTTACACTGTGGTTGCATAAAAGAAAGAAAGAAAAAGCACTCCAGCTAACAGTATTGAGCAGCCTCTTTTGAGCAATCGTTCGTGAAACAATTCAGCAGCCACTAAAAGAATTATTATTTCTCTTTCGACAAAGGAGAAATGCTCCCACATTTTATCAACTTGATTTTGTCCCATATATCTTGGGAGCATATCTTTTTCTTTCAGTTCGGTGGTGTATTGGCACGTTCACTATTGTTCCGAAGAATTATTGAAAATGCTTCTTCTATCGAATGAAGCAGTACATGCCATAAAAATGTCCTTCGGAAACCTGACGGATACAAAAGCTGTCGGGAATTATTTCTAAATTCTTTCCTATCGCTGTACGTCATGAGGCAGCAATAGATCAAATGTGAAAACTAAAATTTTGGAAAATTATTTTCTTTCTTTTTTTTTGTCTGCTGCGCCGATCTATTTCACTCAGTTGTAAATTCACTTGTCCTTTGGGTGATTTCAGTGATCTGGAAATGTACCACGTCACTTTACTTTTCCTCGGAATGCCTGAATATTTCATCCACCTTTTCCTTGTCCTTCCCGATTTTATGACAGTACATTTCGCAATGTTATTGAATTTCTCTTTTCTACAGCACATTTAAAGAAATTCCAAGGCAGATGTAATGTGTAAATGCATTTTGTGGGAATAGAAATTTAATATGAGGTGAATGCGATCTCTCAGATATTTTTCCTATTCTGGTGGACCTTATGTTCCACAGAGGACATTCACAATTACTTTCAAAAGTTGAACATTCATAATTCCCTTCAGAGCTTAAACCGAAAGTTTAGAAAACGTTAGAAATTCAAAAAAAGCGTCAAGATTAGATTTGGGCTTTCACACAATACCGACAATAAAGATACAGAAAGCAAGATAGGGATAAAGAATTTTGAGCTGTTCAGATGAATTTTTGCTATTTAATAAAATTTTAATTTTCATTCTTTCTTAACTTTCCAAATTTTTTTAGGTGTGCTGAACAACTTGAGAGGCTTTGATTAGAATGACATTTATTTTGGAGCCGCTAGACTGGTTTTGATTAGAAGCATATTTGCTTTGGATACACTGGAGAAGTTTTGATCTCGAATAAAATTTATAGTTTTTGATTAGAATGACATTTGATTTGGAGACATGTGAGATGTTTTGATCAGAATGTCATGGGGACGCTGGAGAGGTTTCATTAGAATGGTATTTGCTTCAGAAATCCTCGAAAGTATTTGATTAGAATGACATGTGCTTAGGAGACCAAGTGATCTTGATTAGAATGACAGTCGCTTTGGAGGCACTTTTGGTTAAAACAATATTTATTTTAGAGACACTAGAGAGATTTTGATTAGAATGGTATTTGCTTTGGAGACACTAGAGAAATTTCGATTAGAATGGCATTTGTTTTGGCGACACTACATGTTGGTTTTGATTAGAACGATATTTGCTTTGCGTGGAGACACTCGAGAGGTTTTAATTGGAATGACATTTGGTTTCGAGACGCAGGAGTGGTTTTAATTAGAATGACATTAGTTTGGGAGACACAAGAGAGCTTTTTATTAGAGATATTTATTTTGGGGACTGCAAAATAAATCGAACCAGTATTGATATGGTTCTAATCGAAATTCTGCAGATCGTTTGTTGTGTGACACGACCAAAAACTGTAACTCGTGTAAGATAACATATTCAAATTTACAAAAAACAACAGCACTGGAATGTGAAACAAAAACTTTTTATCTGTTGAAGAACAGCAGCTAAACAGTTCCCTGAGTTTCTCCTAGAGGAAGGCTTTTTGTTGAATTGATTGCCTTAATTTCTGCAATTGTTTCGCTTTCGCTTGGTAGTCATGCCAACAGTTTTTTCCATGATGTGTTATTTTGCACATTTCTAGGCATCACTAAACAAAGGAATTTGCCTCTGAATTAACAGCCGTTTTTTCCTCACTTTAAAGTGCAATTTTTGTGGAAAACGAAGTGGAATCAACGCAGCTTCAACAAATGATAACACAGAGAATTTATTGACAAACCGTAACCCTTAGAGAGCTGATGGGTCTCACCAGAGCACTTAAATTTTCGTCAGGTGGCAAAACTGTGCACACACAAAATACAAGGTGTCTATAAATGAAGTATAGAACTTCAATATGCTATTAAAAATACGATATAAATTAACTTACTTTAAACGTCAAAAGACGTGGAAGTGTTAAAGCTTATACTGTATATATATATATTAAGATAATACAACGTAGTTTGTCACAAATACTTATTTTCAAGCCGACCATGGTTTCGCTGGGTATTGTCCTAGCTTCATCAGAAAGAATGGCACGAAAATATTCAAATTGTATATGACATCATACAGTACATGGTGTTTTCAGTCACATGTATTGGTTAGATGCTTCCACGCGCTTTATAGAAATGGCATGGATGCCATGTCATTAACAAGTTACGAAGACTGCTGATATTTATGGAAAGCTTTCCATATACACTGAAGAGCAATTGAATTAGAGACAGCTGGCGTTATGCAAATGTGGCGCTGTGGGTAGCCCTGTAAACGGAAACGACATGACGTATGCAGCGATCCGACAATATAAGGAGTCATGCTACGGGAATTAGTAAGACTCGAACGCAGTATGGGTAAGAAGAAGGATCTAAGCGCATTTGATCGTGGGCAAATTGTCAAGGCCAGACGAATGGGTCACTTCATCTCGGAAGTCGTGCAGGCACGGTGATTTTCCCGAACCACTGTGTCACCGGTGCACCGTGAGTACATCGAATCCGCTAAAACCATCCCTGCAAGGACCAACTGCCGTGGACAACACCGTGTGGATGGGCGGGGTCGTCGGCTAGCTCGCATTGTAGCTCGCATTGTAACAGCGGATAGACGGGCCACAGTGCAAGAAATCACTCGGCAATTTAACGCTTGTGCACAAAAACGTGTAAGCGGCCGCACCATACAGAACCATCTCCTCGCTATGGGGTACAGAAGCCATCGTCCCACGAGGGAACCTCTGCTGACCGCACATCACAGGGTGTAAAGATTAGCATCGTCGCGGGAACATCGCCACTGGACCCCAGACATGTGGAGAAACGTTGCCCGGACTAATGAGTCGAGATTCACGTTGGTACATGCGGATGGCAGGTTACGTGTACGGCGCAAACCACATGAAGCGATGGATCCTTCTTGCCAGCAGGGTACTCTTCAAGCTGGTGGTTGTGGCATTCTCGTCTGGGGACTGTTTACGCGGACTGAAATGGGACCCCTGGTACGTGTGACATCGTCCCTCACAGGTCAAAGTTACCGGTATATCCTGGACGACCATTTGCTCCCGTTTGTGCGCCTTCAACATCCCACTGGGGACAGGAACATATTCTCCTTGTTTACTTTTAAATAATGGACGGTTTCTACGCCAGGGGCGTAGATGTAATCTTATTTTTGTCAATATCTCTACTTCTAGCAGTCCGATTTGAAAAATTCCTTCTTTGTTGGATAATGTTTCCGATGCGAAAGGTTTTTCATATAAATTCAAAATTTTTAAGTAAATCAAACGCAATTAACCTATGCGCCCCCATATTCGCTAGGGGGCGCATAGGACAATTGCGTTTTCTGCGTTATTTCTGCTTCTAAAACTCCGATTTGAAAAATTCCTCCTGTGTCGCATACAACACCTGATGACAAATATTTTTCATATAATTTCCAATGTTTAGTAGCGTATGGTTTGCACACCAGGGTGTCATCAGTGTGAATTTCTTCTTTTGATGTATTTGTAGCAAAATCTGGGCTCCTGAAAGCTCGACTAAATATTTTTTTATCTTAGAGCGATACCGCTCATTTTGAAAAACCTTTTGAGAATACTTTCTTCCTACAATAATTATAGCATTTTTTCCCACCAGGGGCGTAAAGTCACATCTTATTTTTGTCGATATCTCTGTTTCTAAGAGTCCGATCTGAAAAACATATTTCTGTGTTGGAGAGCGTTTCAGGTGCGAAATGTTTCTCATATAAATTCATATTTTTCTTAACGCACAAGTCTGCAACCAGACGGCGTAAGCTCACAATTCCGTTTACAGGAAGATCTGAATGATTAAAAACCCGATTGAAAAACTTCTTTCTTCCATCAGATGCTATTGTTTTCCTTACCGATTCCAATAGCTTTGATAAATTTAATTTGTGTCAGAACGGATTCAAAAGACGTGCTTATTACACCCGAAAATTCGGTGTCATCTTTCTTCTTTACTTATGACACCATTTGTTTTGTTTGCAGAGACATCGGTTTATAGCTTTTGGAATTTTGTGATATTCCTGTGATAGAGGAAGGTTTGGAGTTTCAGCTACAATGGAAGCATTCAGCACTGAACAGAAGGTGTTTATTATGAAGCAGTATTACACCAGTGGCAGTTCTATTGTTACTACCCGAAGGAAATAAAGTAAACGTTTCAATATGCGTCATGGACCCAGCAAGAAGACAGTGTTGAGATTGGTTGATAAATTGAAAAACGAGGAAAAATGTTATATATCTAAGAGCTGTTATATATCTATTAATTTGTTACTTCTAGTGAGCATTTTGTATGTGTATAATAACAGCTTAACTAATAAATTGAATAAAAATTGAAACTGAAATTTGAGAGGATTGGTAACGTTTTGGATGCAATAAAGGACATAATGGGCGACCATAATTGAAAACACCGGAAAATGTGGAGGAAGCTCGGGAAATTTTGCTGGGAAGTCCAAATATGAGTTTGCGTAAACCTTCACAGCAGATGGGCATCACATACAGTGGTGTACGAAAATGTACCGAAGCGATCTATCAGCTTATCTTTACAAAACTCAGCAAACCACTCACCCCGAATGCGAAATAGTGACGTCATCGTTTTGCCAGAGCGTTCACTGAACTTTTGGAAGAAGAAACGGGTGTTATACAAAGAAGTTCGTTTTCCGATGAGGTCCATTTTCATTTAACGGATATGTCGATAAACAAAATGCAAGATTTAGGGCCTTAGAAAATCCACATGTTGTCGTGGACAACCCTTTACATGTAGAAAGAGTTACTGTCTGGTGTGCAATATCTGGATTTGGAGTCTTTGGACCAGTATTTATTAATGGAAACATTACAAGTCATGTTTACCTGAAGATTATGAGGAAACATTACAAGTGATGGGTACCTGAAGATAATGGAAACATTACAAGTGATGGGTACCTGAAGATAATGGAAACATTACAAGTGATGGGTACCTGAAGATATATGTGTGCCTTTTTTTAGCACGTCTTTTGTAAAAAATAGATTGTGCTTACGTTATCGGTTTGTCCGTTCGTCTGTAGACACAAAAAGGATTTTTCAAATCGGACTATTTGTTATAGTCCGATTTGAAAAATCCTTTTTGCATTAGGAAGCTTAAAATGTGCGAATTATGACCCTTTATTTCGATTTCTTTTACGATGCACAATTTCGCCGCTAGATGGTATAAATGCAGATGATATCGAATTCAAAATACATTTTATTCCATACATTTGCTTCTAAAGATCCAATTCAAAAAAATATTTTGCCTTTCGATTCTACTCATGGCAAAGATTATTTAAAAAAATATTATATTATATATAATATTTTTTTTCACTTTTTCAAGTTCCGCATAGATCCTCCACTAGGGGGCGTAAAATTAAACTGCGTTTTCCCCGATATCATCCGCTGCAGAAAATTCTTTCTGCAGCGGATACAGTTCTGGATGGGAAATCTTTCGCATATAATTCTAATTTTTGGTGTAAAACGGTTTGGCCACCAGGCGGCGTAAGTGTTAATTTCTGCTTCTGATGTATTTACAACAAAATCTGAGCTTCTAAAATCTCGATTGAAAAATTATTTCCTGCACCGATACTGCTCACGTCGACAAACCTTTTCGGAATATTTCCTTCTTAAAATAATGCATGGTTTCTCCGACAGGAGGCGTATATGTATATCTTATTTTTTTCAATATCTCTGCTTGTAATGGTCCAATTTAAAAAAATTTTTCTTTGTTGGATAGAGTTACCGGTGCGACATGTTTTTTATATATTTTCAAAATTTTCAAGTAATTCATTGATTTCGGGCTAGAGGGAGTAAATGTAAATTACGCATTTCCCGATATCTCTGCTTCTAAAGCTCTGATTTGAAAAAAAATCTTCCTGAACCGGATAGAGCTCCCGGTGGAAAATGTTTTGATTGTAATATCTTTTTATAAAATACAGTTTAGCCACCAGTAAGCGCAGTCATCAGCTTTTGCTTCGTAGGTATTTCCATCAAAATCTGAGCTTCTAAAATCTCGATTGATAAAATTCTTTTGTGGACCGATACCGCTTACGTCGATAAACATTTGAGAATATTTTCTTCTTAAAATCATGTATGGTTTCTCCGCCAGGGGTGTAGATGTATATCCTATTTCTGTCAATACCTCTGCTTCTAAGAGCCAGATATGAAAAATTCCGTCTTTGTTTGATAGCAGTTCCAAAGAAAAATGCTCTCATATAATTTCAAAATTTTGAAGTAATACATGGAGTTTCCGCTAGGGGCGTTATGGTAAAATACGTTTTCCCCGATATCTCTGTTTCTAAAATTCCGATTAGAAACCTTCTTTCTGCACCGGATACAGCATCTGATAGGACATGCTTTGTCTATAGTTTCTAATATTTGATGAAGAATGGTTTATCCGCCAGGGGGCGTAAGTGTTAATTACTGCGTCTGATGCATATGTAGCAAAATGTGAGGTCCTGAAGACTCCATTGAAAAAAATATTTCGTTAACTGATACCGCTCACGTTGAAAGTCCTTTTGAGAATACTTTCTTCTTAAAATAATGCACGGTTTTTCCGCCAGGGGCGTTAACGCATATCTTTTTTTGTTGATATCTCTGCTTCTAAGGGTCCGATTTGAAAAATTATTTCTTTGTTGGAGAGCGCTTCCGTGGGGAAATGTTTCTCACATATTTTCAAATTTTTCGTAGCGCAGAAGTCTGCCACCAGAGCCCATACATGTTCCCCAGTCAACTTACTTGGCGGCACATGCTTTTGACAAATGATATGAATTGAAGATCCTGTATCACGAAGAATAGGCATGGTAACCCCATTTATTTTTCCTTTAAAAGTATAGGGTGCCATGAGATCCTCTTCAGCTTAATATCTGATTCTGTTTAAAATTCCAGCGTTCTGTGATATTAGCTTCGGGAACTGAGTTCGGATATGATTATATAATCCAAATTCGAAACACTGGATCCTCTGCCGTCGATCATACCTTTCCTCATTCTGAGGTGCACTCCGATTCGACCATCCCTGTCTTGCCTCTGACTTAGCACAATTTCTTTTATAAAATCCATTTTCCCTAGAGTTTCCCGAATCATATAATTAATTCCAGCCCATTTCTTACTGTCTGGCATTCTCCTTGATGCATAAAATTAATTCGACAAATATTTATTTGCTCCCCCTCTTATAGTTTCATAATTGTCTACCATATCTGCTAATAAGGAAGGTGAAACAATATTAGACCATTCATCAATGAAATGTTTTCTTACTTCCATAGGCACCTTTCGCTTCAATTGATCGGTGACCATTAAATATTTTAGTTTCTCAAAATCGTCTATTTTAAGTAGTGAAATCCATTCATTGAAGTCATTCCCTAACTTGAATGCGAAATCACTCCAAGTCTTCTCTGATGTACGCATGTGTTGAATAAATTTTAACCGACATTTTTCTGGGCTTAACTTGTATTTTTTAAAATGTAACATTTTAAAGTATTCATAATCATTTGCATCATCTACATTTTCTCTGGCAATCAATTGCGGTATTTCATAGGGCAAAGGTCCTATTAAATTTGCTACCCAATCTTCCTTTTTATTTCTGCTTGTGGTGCCTGGCTTTCAAATAATACTAAGTAAATACTTATGTCGCTCTCTTTTGGGTAAAATATTTTCATTAAATGACGAATTTCTAATCTCGGCTTTTGAGAATTTTAATTTTGCTCACCATTGCTCACCGGCGATTGACGTCCGGCTTCTATTCTCAGCCTTTCAAGCTCAAATTTAAATTTTCGTTTCTCTTGATTCTCTTTAATTTCTATTTCGATACGTTTTCTCTCTGTACGTTCTTGCTTTACAATGCGTCCTTCTGTTTCTATGTGCTCTTTAATACTTGCTAAAAGTTATTTCATGAAATCTCATTCTTATTCTTCAAAGTTGACAATTCTGTTTTTTGAAATCTGGGACTTTGATATTAAGTGTAATTTCTATTTCCAATTCTTCAGCTAACTGCTGGAGATCCTCTTTACGAGCCCTGCCTAAGAATTCCTTTTGGAAGTTTTTTTTCGCTGGTTTCAAACATGTATTATGAGTACAATATGTTGTACTTATAATACCACTTACACCTTTATTATCGTATGTGTGTATACGTTAGATGACCTTTGTTTACAACAAGACTTCTACCATTTACTTATACCACCGGCTCAATCAGTTCATCTAAATGTACTATTTCTTGATAGAAATTATATTCTCATCAGAATGATTTGTACATACAAAATCTTCTCCAACGTTCTACTTTGCAATCAATTTCTCCTCTTTGTTCGTAAAAGCAATTATTCAGTTCCGTGACAGGCAACTTCTAGAATCTTTGTACTATAGTATTATGCCCCGTGATAATCCTTTGCGAACAACAAAAACCATAATGAAGAATACTGCTCAGAAATTGTAATATCTGACGCTATAAAAACTGGCACGCAATTGACCCAAACGTGCTAACGCCCTCATCGTACAATCGATCGAATACTCCGGCATTGGCTTGCCTGTCTATGCACTTTTCGATGGTTGCCGACGCTCCACTTTACACCTCTGCACAAGATGTGCAATTTCGTTTAGTCTTGTACGATAATTATCGAAGCGGGACTCGCCATTGACTCCCTTCGAGCTCTCATTCGAATCCTCATTTCCAACGACGCTGCCGTAGTTCGAATCTCCCCTGGTGTCTCAGATTTTCTCGTCTGTAACGTCACGGACTGACGAGTTATACAAGAACATAATTTACTTACTTAAATCTCGTTCAAAAGCTATTATGTTTTACGATTACATTCTACTTCATTAAACAATTTTATAATACTTCAAATTGGCCAGCTTCCACACGTCTCTTCCTTCCAAACTCTCACGCACAACTGATCCCCGAACTCTGCCATGCACGCCAGACATTACACTCCCCGCTCCAGCAGTCAATAGTCAATATGTCATTCCGTGCTCTCGTGCATGGAAATTCAAGTCGCGATTAAACAATTTTCTGTGTCAGTCCGCATTCTGCGTACGAAGGTTCAGGATGTTACAATCCTCGACCACGCACCCTCCAGCAGCTGCCAGATGCACTGCAGTTATCATGGCTCTACATAACTGTGAACGCCTTTCAGCATCTTATTGAGTCACTCCCGGCCCGTCTAGCTGCTGTCCTCGCTGCAAACGGTAGTTACTCTGGATATTATCTGATGGTCACAATAATGCGACCGCACCGTGTAAATGTAAACCAGTGGTTTCATCACTTACACTGAACCATTTGGAAAGTTGGTGATGCATTTGCACAGTGTCTTCCTTTTTTTCTTTGGTGGGGTTTAACGACCACCGTGAGCAACCCAATGGGTTATAAGCAGCCGCGCGCCCATAATTTAGGCTCACTGGTTCCAAGGAAGGGAAAGAACCAGTGACGTACGAAAAACAAAACATCCATGTCACACCGGGATCCGAATCCGGACCCTTCACGGACGATTGATCATAAGCTAGCGCTTAGACCACTGCGCTACCGGGGTGACAATAGTGTGGCACCAATGCCAGTGCACAACAAGTGGTCATCAAGCGCCTGTGGTAGCCCATTACGTGAAGCATTGTGCAAGGATTGGTAGCCTGAACGAAATTTCTCTAATCACTTTCCGATGGATCTCTGACTCACCACACCAGCTCCAAGTGCTGTGAATATCCGTTTCGTTGCCTGTGAAGCGTTTATGCTCCGTTTATGCTCAGTTTATGCTCAGTTTATGCTCTTAGATCATACATCCGCTTATTACAGTCTGCGAAGGCTCCATTTTGCATAGTACTTCCACAGAAACGTACAGTTGCAGCAGACATCTATGTATTAATGACAACCTTTTTCCTTTGTAGTACCGCGAAACAGTAGCGCTTCCTGTTCTTCCTTCTGCACCATCACTGATTGCCTGTACAAAACTTCACGAACCTCTTTGTTTATCCAATATACACTCAGTGCCACTTTATCATGACCACCTGACAGTTTTAAGCAAATGAGCTATGGCTGCACGCTGTTGCCGCTAGAGTGCGAGGCTAGAATAAAAAGGGAAAGCTTAGTGCTTGCGACAGTAGTAGAAGTGATTTTTGGGTGACGACATGGGTAAGAAATGTGATTTGACGGACTTTCAACGTGAGATGATTGTAGAAGCTCGGAGCCATGGAGCGAGAATCACCGAAATCGCCGCATTCGTGAAACGTTCCACAGCAACTGTTGTTAAAGTGTTTAAAGACTGGACTGTCAGCCAAAAAAACTGGGTCTCTACGTGCAACGTGTGGTCGTCATCGATTAGTGACTTCTCGGGCGGAACGGATAGTGTCCAGACTGGTAACAGACGACAGAAGGGCAACAGTGCAGCAAATTACAGACCATCATAATCAAGGATCCCCTCAAATGATCTCTGCACGCACTATTCGCCATACACTGCATCGGATGGAATACGGCAGCCGAAAGCCTGTTCGCACACCTTTGCTGTCTGCAGTTAACAAGAGAAAATGTCTCCAGTTCGCACAGGAGCACAAGGATTGGACAGTCGATAATTGGAAACAAATTATGTGGTCCGATGAATCACGTTTTCAGTTGCACCATGCCGATGGATGAGTGAGAATTTGTCGGAAACAGCACGAAAGCATAGACCCCAAATGCATTGCTACAAACCTTCAAGCTGGTGGAGGCAACGTTATGGTTTGGAGAATGTTTTCCTGGCATGCTTTAGGCCTTTTAATTCGTGTCTGACTGGCACATCATATCTAAACATCGTTGCGGACCAAGTGCATCCTGTCATGTGGATGGTTTATACCAATGGCGATGACTACTATCAACAAGATATTGCGTCCTGCCATAGTGCTCGTATTTTACAGGATTGGTTTCAGGAACATGCCGGTGAATTTATTTTGCTTAGGTGCACCCCACAGTCTCCAGATCTCAACCCCATTGAGAATTTGTGGGATGAAGTTGAACGAACCATCCGACAGCTGGAACCACATCCCTGCAATCTCACACTCCTGGAAAGTGCTATTCATCAAGCATGGTCTCAGATTCCACAAACCATCTATCAACATCTCGTGGAGTCCATGCCACGAAAAATCGACGCACTATTAAAGGCAAAAGGTGGCCCAATGAAGTACTGAGGGGGTGGTCATAATAAAGTGTCCACTCGGTGTATAATTCCTCACACGGTGAAATGGCTTTCTGCAGCGTTCTATGTATATGCGGTAATATTTAAGAAATTTTGGAAACGTCTTCTTTACTTTCGTAGAAATACAGCTGAAAATTATGCGATTCACGTTGTTTTGGAGTATTTAACGTAAATAACTATTCCTGTAGTATTGGTAGCGTGAAATCCTTCCTTCGGAAAGGCTTTTCATTCCCTCCTCGAAGCGGATTTCTTCCAGAGGGACATGCAAGATAATACAAAACGTCTCATTCGTTTTCGGCAGGCGATCGATGCCTTTGTGGCATTAGATTACCTTTCCTTCTATTTCGATTTTCACAGCATCTTGCGTTATCTCTGTTTAAATGCATAAACATCATGACGTTGCAACTAGAGCAACACACTAAGCCCTTTTGTTTAAAACCCCCTGATAATTTAAGTTTTAAAATGCAAAACACATTAACAGGCGCAGTATTGGACTGTTAGATTATCTGAAGTTCTTTTTTTTGTTTTTGTTTGGAGGTTTAACGACCACCGTGAGCAACTCAATGGGCTATAAGCAGTCGCCCGTCCCTAATTTAGGGTCACTAGTTCCAGGGAAGGGACAGAGCCAGTGCCGTAAGACAAACACAACATCCATGCCTCACCGGGATTCGAACCCGGACCCCCTTACGGACGAATGATCAGAGGCCAGCGCCTTAGACCACTGCGGCACCGGGGCGGCTATCTGAAGTTCAAGTATGTTTCTGGTAAGGATATGCCTTACGGGGCCTATTCATCCGACATAACCGTACCTAATGATATTACGTGCAATTGTTATTGCAGTGGCGCAGTGGTCTAAGGCGTTGGCCTCTGATCATTCGTCCGTAAGAGGGCAGGGTTCGAATCCCGGTGAGGCATGGATGTTGTGTTTGTCTTACGGCACTGGCTCTCTCCCTTCCCTGGAACCAGTGACCCTAAATTAGGGACGGGCGACTGCTTATAGCCCGTTGAGTTGCTCACGGTGGTCGTTAAACCTCCAATCAAAAAAAAAAAAAAAATTGTTATTGTTGAATGAGTTGCAGAGTATGTTGTCTCGAATGTACGAAGTTTGCATGAAATTTAAACTGAGTATATATAAGTTAAAAACCAAAGTTACGGTTTTAGAGCGAGGAACTAGTAGTACTGACTGTAATATAAGTCTAAATAACACAGTGATTTATCAGCTGAATGAGTTTGTGTACTTAGGAATCATGTTTGACAGAGAGAACAAATCGGATGGTGAAATTAGCAGGCGAGTGAATTCTTCATTGAAAGTCATGGCGGCTTTGGGAGGTTTTCAGAGGAATGATGGGTTCTCAAGGGAGTCCCGCATGGCTGTGTATGTGAGTGTAATTGTCCCTACTCTTATGCATGGCAGTGAAACCTGGGTACTATAGAAGAAACATAGGAGTCGCTTGTGTGCTGGACGACAGTCGTTGATTACTTCGTGCTCGTATTTTGTTCCGTTTGTCATCATTTCCGAGTCTACAGCTCCGAATTTTGTGTGTGCAGCGTGTGTGAAGGTGCCGTCCTACTTTTGATCCATTTACCAAGTCGGTAAGTGCCCTTTCTGTGTTGTATTCCTCATTTTCCTGCTTTGGTCGAGTTGGCCAAAGCTCGTAATCTTATCGCCATTGCAAATGGCGACTTCCGGGGGTAGCGGAGCTTCTATCCTCGCTTCCGGAAGTGAATCTTTATCCCTATGAGCTTCTCAGCAGCAATCCGCCAATGGAGGGCTTCCTTTGATAAGCCCCTCCTCTCCGCAGCGTGACAAAGTTACCTTGCCCATGGAGTCATCTCCTTCCCACCTTACGAAGAGTGGTGAGCCGCCCCGGTGGCGCAGTGGTCTAAGCGATGGCCTCTGATCATTCGTCCGAACGGGGTCCGGGTTCGAATCCCGGGAGGCATGGATGTTGTGTTTGTCTTACGGCACTGGCTCTCTCCCTTCCCTGGAACCAGTGACCCTAAATTAGGAACGGGCGACTGCTTATAGCCCATTGAGTTGCTCACGGTGGTCGTTAAACCTCCAATAAAAAAAAAAAAAAAAGACGAGTGGTGAACCATTGCCTTCCCCTGTGCCTTCTGACGACCCATGGACGCCACACTTCCACCAGCCACTTCGTCATCACAACGCGCGTCAGGTGTGACGTATGCTGACGTCACCTCAGGTGCGCCAACTTCTTCTTCTTCTCGCCAGCCCCCTTCTTCTTTTTTTTCTTTTTTTTTTTTTTTGATTGGAGGTTTAACGACCACCGTGAGCAACTCAATGGGCTATAAGCAGTCGCCCGTCCCTAATTTAGGGTCACTGGTTCCAGGGAAGGGAGAGAGCCAGTGTCGTAAGACAAACACAACATCCATGCCTGACCGGGATTCGAACCCGGACCCCTTACGGACGAATGATCAGAGGCCAGCGCCTTAGACCACTGCGCCACCGGGGCGGCCCCCTTCTTCAAAATGCCCTTAACAGATGACGTATGGTACAGACCAGACCTTCGTGGATGTTCCGACTACTTGCCCTCAAGTTCAGCTTTTTCTTGATAAAATCGGGCTGGGTGTATTTTTCCGCAACCTTTCCAACACAAAGCTGACGGCGTACAGCGCTGCCCTTCGACAAATTGTTCCAAAAGAGGCTGTTACTCACGTGGGTAGAAGAACCAGTCAAGTAATTGCTTATCTTGCGACTCCAGCCTTCGCTCTTCGAGTTCTGACCGAAGGCATTTCCATCGGCGATCGCCATCTCCTTGCCACCCCACTCACACAAGCACCTACTACAGTCAGTTTCGCCCCTGTTCCTCCGGAAGTTACCGACTACCTATTGCTCTCCGTCGCTCAGAATTATGGACGCACTGTCGGATCGGTCATTACGTACTCCTCCTTTCCGGGAGTCCCTGAGGACCGGTATCTCTTAGGATTTCGCCGTAACGTACGTGTGATTTTTCCCTCGGAGGAAGCCATGTTACGTGTTCCATCGGTACTCAATGTACGCTGTGAGACTCATATTAGGCGCATTGACATCACTGTGGGCACCCTTTGTTCGGTATGTAAGAGCACTGGTCACCCTAAGGTGCTATGCCCTCATCGGGCAGCTACTGCCTCCAAATCTTCAGTACAGCTTACTCAACGGTCAACTGGACCCCTGGCATCCTCATCTGGCGCCTTTGACCAGCGGCAATCGAGTTATTCCGAAAGTCTGCTTAAAACCGTTGGTCAACGCGTGACTTCGTCGCAACCTTCCACTTCCAACTCTGCTTCTATACTCCAAACATGCCCACAGCAGGAGAATTCTTCGACCGGAGACCAGTTGAACTCTCCTCAGCTTTCTACATTTACTCCACAGCACCCTTCAGAGCCTGATAATGGGGTCGATTCGCCTGATGCCTTCACAGTGCCAGACAATCCTGCCTTTAGTCCCGAGCAACAGAGTGTACGCTCGAAGCGTCGTCGGACTACTCGACACGCACATCTCCAACCTTTCAAGGAGGATGTGATCGCTCGGAAAGTCGTTCACTCGCATCTGACGCTTCTAGCATCTCCATCTCCGACTCTGACGACAGAACACTGGTCCCACTTACTCCAGAGGATTTCATACAGCAATTGGAAGATTCCTCACTACCACAGACACCGATTTCTGGTGCGGAGTTATACTCCTATCTCATCGGTCCTCGTAGTAAAACCATGTCTCATGATTTTCTCCAATCCTATCTCACGGAGCTTGCAGCAACTATGACGCCAGTGGCGGTTGTTCGATCTCACCTCCAAGCCTTACCATCCACATCGTTCGGCGAAAGCGGTTGTCTCAAGAAAGTCTACGATCGTCTCTCTCGGCTCCAACGAGCCACTGACAAGCTCCTTGAACCGCCGTCGGACATTTTCGTTCAAGATAACGACACTGAACTGTAGGGGGTTTGGTTCCCCTCTGGTGAACTTGCTTGCTCGTGAGGATCTCCAGCACCTCACATCAGACATTCTTCTGCTCCAAGAGACAAATTGCCTGTCTACAACGCCCTTCAATCGATGGCGTACGTGGAACTATCAGTTCCACCACGCTTTCTGACACTCTACAATCGGCGGTCTGGCCATCGGCATCCGCACTCAGTTCCGTCAAGTTCTATCTTCAGTGACGGTGCAGATTCTCTGCCGTGACTTGCTTCAGCGCCTTACCTTTGTTCTGGACGATAGTCGTTATGTCGTTTTCAACATCTACGTTCCGTGCACACCTCAACATCACAGCCTCCTTTTCATGGCGCTCCGTTCAGCTCTTCAGTCAACGTTGCCGTCGGATCACGTGTTGATCGGCGGCGATTTTAATTGCACGCTTGACCCTGATCTTGATCGTGCTCCAATTCATAAGAAAACTCGCTTACGTCTTGTGGAGCAATTACACTCCCTTATCACGGAGTTTGATCTTCGGGACGTCTTTCGTCAAATTTATCCTACAACGGTCTCCCATACGTGGAGGTCCTCAGCTGCCACCTCGTCATCTTCCGCTAGACTTGACCGTTTCTACGCAACCACTGCCCTTCTGCCCGTGGTCACGGACTGTCAGCATCTACCCACCGCCTCTTCTGACCATTGTGCCGTTGTGGCCACCTTCACATCTTCTTTCCGTCAACGCTCCGAGTTTCACTCCTGGACATTAGATACCTCTCTCCTGGATGACCAGGCTTTGTGTTCGAACGTCCGGAATCTCCTTCACTCTTATCACCCTGGACTGTCCACTGCATCCTGTGCACGAAGTTACTGGCTGGATGTCAAGTCACACCTGCTCCACTTTCTCAAGAGCCACTCGTTCACAGTTGCCAATCTGCGCACAATGGAAGAACGCAATCTCCGACAAGTTCTCGCCCAGCTTGGAACCTCTCACCCCCTCTATCCAGCATATTTGGTAGACCTCCGTGCTCTTCTGGAACCTCGAGCCCGGCAGGCCATTTTACGACTTCGTCCTTAGCACTTGTCTCCCGAAGACTGCTCTTTTGAGTTCTTGTCTTCGTTAGAGGATCAGCGCCGTTCATCTCATCGACTCCGTGTGCTGCGTCTGCCTGACAGTCATGTGACTTCAGACCCAGATGTGCTTGGCTCTCATGTTTGTCAATACTTCTCCGATAAGTACAGTGATACCCCTCCACCTTCTGCTTCTGCGTGTAATACTTTACTTTCTTCTCTCCCTCAAGTACTCTCTCATCTCTCCGCTTCTCTTCTACAGCCTATCTCTCCATCTGAACTTAGGACTGCACTTTCCTCTCTCAATCCCCGAGCCGTCCCTGGTCCTGACGGCCTCCCTCTATCATTTTATTTTATCTTTTTACCTTCTCTCCTTCCTTTTCTTCTCGCTGCTTACACTTCTGCCTTTGCATCTATCTCCCTTCCGAGGGGCTTCACTCTTGCTCACATGGTACTTTTCCCTAAGAAGGGTGACCTCCTTGAACTGGGGAACTGGCGTCCGATTTCACTAATAAATCTTGATTACAAACTGTTCACTAAAATTCTCTCTCGCCGCCTAAATCAAGTTCTTCCGTATCTTCTCTCTTCCGACCAGTCCTACACGGTACCTGGTCGTTCTATCGCTACTAACCTACACCTCCTTCGTGATCTTCTGTATCTTGCCCGAACTAATTCTGAATCTCTTGCTCTACTAAATTTAGACCAACGTGCAGCTTTTGATAATATCTCCCATTCATTTTTCTCAACTACTTTACACGCTTTTGGCTTTCCTTCTGTCTTCGTTACCACTATTCTTGCTCTCTATCGCGACGCCGTCTTTCAGGTCAAGACAGCCACCTTTCTGACAGCACCCATTTCTTTCCGTCGTGGAATACGACAGGGGTGTCCACTTTCTGGGCAATTATTTGCTCTGGCGTTTGAGCCTTTCCTACGCACAGAACATCGTGCATTTATTGCGGCTCTTCCTCCTCCTACGGCAAGTACCAGGCACTTCTCTATAACCTACTCCGCCTACGCCGACGACGCGACTTTCTGCGTTCGGATGGAATCGCAATTTAATACCCTCGCTCATGTATATGCACTTTACTCTTCTTGCTCCTCAGCGATGCTCAACACTACCAAGAGTGCCGGCTTGTGGTGTGGTGCCTGGGAGTCCAGGACGAACTCCCCATGGGGCGCCTCCTCGACTGCCTCTTCTCAGAAATTTCTTGGTGTACACCTGGGAGATCCCATAGCTGCCCGAAACAACACGTGGGCTGCACTTCGTAATCGCCTTGCTCGATCGGCTGCCTTCTGGCGGAAAGCTCAGTTCAGCGCCTCTTACGTCACCCTGGCACGCCTTGCTCGTACATATCTTCTGTCTCCTTGTCTTCATGTGTGGGCAGCTGCTCGCATGCCAGCTTACTATCTTGCTGAAGTCACACGGATCATTTCTACTATGATCTGGTCAGCTCATCATTGGATACAAGTCTCAACTCTAAGTCGTCCGATCTCCACTGGTGGTACTGCGCTCCTGGATGTCCGCCAGTTCTACAAAGCACACCGGATAGTATCCCTTCTGCGTCTACTCTGCGAACCAAGATCCGCAGCCTCTCTTCTCCGAGACGTGATGATTTCTCACCGGAACCCCCGCTTCAAATTCACAACTTTTCTACTGATGGATCGCTTTTCTCTCCTCCGCTCCCTGCTTTCCCCCGTTTATTCAGAGGCGCTTTCCTTTCTTCGCTCTCTGCCACTACTCCGTGCCCCACCAGCTACCACCTCAGAACTTCTAACTGAACCCCTCTTCTATTCCTCCATCCTCCATCCTCCTAACGCACCGTATTTCACTGACCCTTCCTGGCTCCCCGCTGGGATCGTATCTGTCCGAGACTTACTTTCCTCCGATCTAACATGGAAACCCTTTTCAGACCTCTCTCCTTTCCTTCCACGCACCTCTGCCTCTCTTGCACTCTACGATTCTCTCCGCTCCTCGATCATTACTCTTTTTCCTGACCTCGCTTCTCCGGCTGGCCTTTTTCTCGTTTTTTCTGCTTCTCTTCCCCTTCCTTTTTTTCTTCCTGTTCGTGGCTCTTTTCTTCCGATCTCCAGTTTCACTGTCCGTACTCTCTATCGTTTTCTCCTTCTGGATCCATCGCCACCCGCACCACAGCTCATTTCAGGAGTGACGCCCGCCGCTCTTCCGAGTGTGTAGTCGGCAACAGCTTCACCCATCTCGACACCAGATGAAAGGAATATTCACTGGCTCTTCCTTCACCGCCGCCTGCCAGTGCCGGCCACGTTATTTCGGATGACGCTGGCAGCCGCCCCCGCCTGCATCTTCTGTTCTGAGCATTCTGATGTTCTACACATCTACCAGTACTGCCCGGCGATCCTTCCTTTACTACACCTAGCCTTTACCGTTGCCAAGTGTCTGTGTGCCAAAGAGCTGCCTTTTTCTTCATACAGTACACTGCGGGTTTCTTGTTCGCCACCGGTGCCTTTATCTGAGCCATGAGCATTTATCTTTGTACTCGCAAAGCATGTGATTTACTGCTTTTATCTGCAACTCCGTCATACCTCTAATGTACCTACGCTCCTTCAAGCAGGAGATACCCTCTGTGCGCAATTCCGCAACCGGCTGACCTCCATACTCCGATTGGTGTTTACCTCTGCCAGGGCCACTGACCAGAGCCTGCAGTTCCTGAGTGTATGGTCACCATTGAACCGCTGGTTTTCCGGGCCTTCTGTGACCTGCATCTTCTGATTTGACTTGCATCCTCTACGTCGGGATCTTCCCCACTTTGATCTTTGTGATGAACCCTGGCTAGCTCACCGGATCCGGAGAGTGTCTCCCTAAGCTTATCAGACTTAGTTCTTCTGTACATTCTTCTTATTCCCATCTCCAGTTTATCTTTTTACTGTTAGTGTTTGCATGTTATTCACGTGCACTTACTTTGTGGTGCCCTCTTCTGAATAAGTGATTTTTGTAGTGATTTTTTTTCTGTGTGCCTTACATTGTATACCTGTATATTCAATGTTTTTATTTCGTCATATATCTTCAGCTCATTTGTTCGTCATATTGCTCATATAAATTGTACATACACATCCTGTATATTTCGCTGTTCATTCTGTACATATACATATTCCTTGGTACTGTGTATGCTCCGTTTTGGAGCCGTCCTGCAAGCTCATTCTTTACTGTCTGCATCTTACATATCTCAGTCATGCACTTTTTGTACACATCTGTATATAGTACACATTTCAATTGCATCATTATGTTCTGCGTCATTTGTATTTATATTTGCATTGCGTTGTATGTATATCTCACTTGCTGCACATAGTTCGTTCCCTGTTCCTATATGGCTTCACGCACATCTGTATATACTTCGCGTAAATTGTACATTTATTCAGTCTCACGTATGTCTTTTCCATTATCACACCCTGCACTGTTGCACTTAAGTTGCATCATCGCTCATCTATCTGACTAGCCCTGTATTATATATTCACCTCTCATACTGTAACTTGCGTATTCGCTGTATATATACACCTCTCATACTGTAAAAAGCGCACTTCATGAATACATACTCGGTAATTTTGTTTTGTAGTCCGCTCATCTATTTCACTTGCATTGTATATACCCCTTGCATAATGTAAATTGCACACACTTTGTATATATCTGACTCCTGTTATTATGATTTCAGGCATTGTAAAGGCACATGCCGCCTACCGCCTTCGTTCCCTGAAACGTTCGTTCAGAATAAAACATTTTGAAAGTTTGTGTGCTGCAGAAATCCGTTACTTACGGAGGGTTTGTGGAAAGTCATATTCTAATCGTGTGAGGAATGAAGAAGTGCTGCAGTTGTGTAATGTGAAACAAAATGTTGTTAGAAAGGTGGAGGCTAATATTCTTAGGTGGTTTGGCTATGTTAAAAGAATGAATGATGAGTGTCTTACTAAGAATTTATTTTTAGCCCAAGTCGCAGGAAGGAAAGGAAGAGGAAGGCCAAAGAATTCATGGACGGATCCGACTCGAGAGGGTCTGCATGAGAAAAAAATTATGAGTATGAAGTATAAAAGGTCTTGTGTACGTCGAGTGATGGATGCCAGTGAATCATGTCAAGATTGCTGTAAATAGAGTAGTTTGATACAGCAACAGTAAGTAAATAATCAGTTAAAAAATTATCTGATAGTTTGTATTTCTTTGTGGAGCTAACCACTGGAACTCAGAGAACAGTTTAGTGATGTGTATGTACTGTATGTATGTTATTGTTAAATGCACATAATGAGCAACACGTAAAAGTGCATTGTTCCTTATCCTCTTTTTCTAATGGAAATCAAATACCAGTGAGCATCCAAATACAAATGTAGATATGTTTTCTATTCATTATGTTTCGTAAGGAATCGTTTTTAAAAATATTATCTCCTTATTTTTTCATGATTATCAATGTTCGAGTGTTTTGTTTTGATAATGGCGTAACAGTTTGATTCCATCCTTACACTGAGGGCTTACATAATTACGACTACTTCTACGGAAAGTTAGTTACACCCAAAACTGGCGTAACGAAGAGGAGGGCGTGCCTTTTATGAAAAAAAAAACTGAATATAAGAGTTTGCTGGTTCAGCTAAGACCGAAGTTACAAGTGTGTTGGGTAAAACCAATGTTCAATTTAAGCTCACGATAGGTCTAATAATGCGTACACGAAAGTGTGGTTCTTCCATTTATGAAATGGTGACACTTATGGGTTGTTAAAGTGACTCTGTGGTTAAAGTACACCAGTAGTGGTTCCAAAATAGCGAAACAACCAACCGGCGATGCAAATGCAAAAGACGGCGAAAGGCGAATGACATGGGTGAACCACAGATGGATCATCGTTTAAAGGTCGATATGGACAGCACAGATTCTCAATTGTCGGTCCCGTACAATATTTGTCAATCAGAAACCATATCCTTTGCGCCTATGCGTCACACACTGTCACGATTGTGTTACATGAACAGACGCATGCTCCTAACAACACTTCATCTTTGTAAGCGACAGTGCTGCTGCTAACAGCATGCCAAATGTACGATAGAAAATTGGTAGAAGGTGCGCTGGTTCAATGAATCAGAATGTGTACTCCATTCTGCCTTTTATGGAGTCCGAATTTGGCATTACCAGCATGGGACTATGGATCTCTCATGTATAGCATCTTCCATCTAGGTCGATGGCTGCCGTTGAATTATTCGAAGCATGTTTAACTGCCATTAACAATTTGTGACATTTGGTGCATGGTTCATGGCAGTTAAACATGCTTCAAATAATTCAATAGCAGCCATTGACCTAGATGGAGGATGCCATGCATCTGGGATCCGTAGTGCCATGGGTAGTACTGGATGAATGCCGGCTGCTACCAGGAACTAATTGAGAATCGCGCACACCCCATAATGTTGCCCTTCTGCTCAGAGGGCATGGCTTCTTCGTGGACGATAATGTCCCACGTTATCTTTCTCGCATCGTGCAGGAATGGTTTTACAAACACAGTAGTCATTTTAGACATCTTCAATGGCCCCAAAACTCGCCTAATCTCAGCTACATTTAACATCTGTGGAATGTTGTAGACTACCAGGTGGGACAATTGGGCACACCGCCCTGCTGCATAACGAAGCTGTGGTCCGTAATAAAAACACCTTAATTGAAAATCCCCACATTACTGTACTGACACCTTGTAAAGTTCATGCCACTCTTCGGGAGAAAAGAGGGTCCATGATTTATTAGTTAGATGGTCGTAATTAAGTGATCACTCACTGTAGATGTCTATTATGACACCAGCAGGAACTACATCATTCGCGTTTTGGTTGCTTGCGGAAGTTCAACGAGTAAGTAGCGATCTCTGTGTGAAAATGGCTGTTGTTTTGATATTTTGGTAAGTCCAGCAGACAGCTGTCAGGTGGTCTGCTGGACGTACCGAAATATAAAAACAATACCAACTTATAACGAGTAGATCAATTGCTTTTGGTAATAAGTGCAATAACTGCTACATTTACATGGAATTGCGCACACGTATGTCTGGTGACTTTGTTCGATTACTCAAAGTTAATATTTTTTTAAATACCTCATATTCTAACGCTACTGTACTATGTGACGGTTGCGTTGCTCACGATAATCTGAGATTTTCGTAATAAAATCCATGTAGGACAACAACTGTGAAAATCATCCTCAAAATGTTCTGCAAATATGTCAACACATTTCCTGCCATTTGAGCTTTCGCATTATCATTTTGAAACACCCCTTTTTCGATTGTGAACAAGACCTGAATTTGAGGAAAAATGTCTCAGATTATCTTGAGCAACAAGATAATCTGGGATATTCTTTCATCTTATGCTGCGATGCATCTAAAAGTGTGCAGGAATATCCAAATTAGTGGACGAAATTGTACTGTTGAAACTAAACGTTGTTCAAAACAGCAGCAGTTGAAGCCTTCGGAAACATTAGAGGTCAGTCAGGCTTGATAATTTTTCAAGGTTATTTTTAAGCACTCCGATGTCCATCGTTAGCAAACGATCTAACAAAGTTACTCTTTTCCACTGCTTTATTGACCATTATCATCAATCACAACTTTTCTGAAGACGGTTAGTCTGCTTCTGTCATAAATCATAACCTGGCGGATGGCCACACAGTTACGTAGACCATTCAGTTGTATTTTCTCCATCTGCGCTTGAAGATAGGAGTTCTTCTTTTCCTGGATCGAAAGAATTGATCCCCATTTTCAGAGATGTTTCGATTTCTGCATAAAAAGTAAACTATGCATTTACAATCTTGATAGCTGCCCGTAATTCGTAATCAACGTCGCTTAGAGCGTTGTAAAATCCATTTCTGGCGTAAGACTTACATACACCCATGAGCCATTACACTATGAACATCTACCTAGTAAGCTGTAGGACCCCCTTTAGCTCGCAAAGTATCGGTTACTCGGCGAAGCATCGATTCGATGAGATGGCGAGAGGTATCCTGGGGTATCTGGTAATATAATGTCAACAGCCGGTCCTATAGTTCCCGTACATTTCAGGGTGGTGGTGATTTAGCTCCAAACCCCTTTTCCAAGTTGAAGCACAAATGTTCGATTGGGTTCATGTCAGGGGAATTTGGAGGCCACGGAATTAAATAGGAAGTCCCCAGCATATTCCTCGAACCACTCCTTGACGATTCTGACAGTGGGGCATGGCGAATTATCCTGTTGGTAATAGCCATCACCAGAAGGGGACACAGTCGCCATGAATGGGTGAACTTGGTTCGCAAAGATGTTCAGATACCTGACACTTGTCAGGGATTGTGCTACTGGGACAATGGGGCCTAAAGTGTCACAAAAACATCGGCCACAGCATAACACAGCCGGCCTGTTTCCGCACAACAGTTCATCCAGGTGCCATAGACTTCGTGGGTAATCAGCGTGTCCGCGCTCGGCCATCTACGTGATGCACCAGGAATCTTGATTCGCCAGACCAGGACACTTTCTTCCATGCGCAGAAGGCTGCAGTGAACTGTGTGCTGTGACACATGGCCCTGATCACCACTATTGCAGCTGTGGGTGATTTGTCGCACTGTGGCCCTGCGGTCGCTGTGAACAATGCGCGACACTCTCCGCTCCCTTCTGGCATCAATGAGCTGCGGACGACGGTTCGTCGTTTGGCCATCTGTGCACCACTTTTGATACGTACTCACTATAGCGACACGTGAACAATCCAAAAGCCGCGCCGTTTCCCAGATCGTAGTTCCGAGGCTCCCTGCCATTAGATATTGTCCTTCATCAAACTCCGATAAATCAGCAGCTTTTCCCATTCTGACTCCGAACACTCTACTAACCGAAAGCCGGTCCTCGGGTTGTACACTGATGGACAATTGCTAAGGACGGATCATAAACGGCTATTAAGCGCATATAAAAGAAAGTGTGGTTGGATGCCAAGTGAAAAAGAATAATGTCAGAATGCCAGGACATTACAAGAAAGACCATTTATTGTGTTCTGAAATCCAGAAGGCTTTGGAACGTGTTCAAGGGAAAAACAGGCCATTTCGTGCAGAATACGTAAACGTCAAGAAAATGCAACTACCGTCCGCAGGCGTTCCGGCGTAAGATGTCAATACGGAATATGGCCACCATGGAGGGCGATGCAAGATTCCACATGTCGTGTTATGCTTTGCACAACATTATCAAGCAGATGATGGGGTAATTTATCCCATTCCTCTGTCAGTGCGCGGATGAGGGTGTCTTTGTTTATTGGAGGTCATTGGCGACCAGCAAGACTCCTCCCCAAAGCATCACACACATTTTCAACGGGATTCGGATCTGGAGAACGTGCTGGCCGTACGAGGCGTTGAATATCCTCGCTCTCAAGACACTCCTGGACAGCGACTGTTCGATGACATGTTGCGTTGTCGTCCATGAAAATGAATCTATCACTGACAGCACCACGGAACATGCGAACGTGAGGTAGCAGAACATCATTAATGTATCGTTGGCCAGTCATAGTCCCAAATAGAAGCACATAGAGGGACGTACGGCCATTGATCATGATGCCAGCCCATACCATGGCACTACATGTCGGATATCGGTCCTTTTCCTGTATGTTTGCTGGAAAATATGCAGTACCACTATCACGCCAGATAAGTTCTTGTCGACAATCAGACGATATACTGTATCTACCCTCATCTGAGAAGAGGACAGCAGACCAATCGTTATCAGTCCAATTGCGATGTTGATGACACCATTGCAAACGGGCGGTACGGTGACGTCTGGACAATGGGATGCACACAACAGGACGGCGGGCTTATAATCCTCCTTCATGCAAACGTCTGACGATAGATTTTCGGGAGATCTGCTTGCCAGTAGCATCCATAAACTGATTTGCTACCTCACTGGCTGTGCTGCGCCGGTGTCTTTTTGTTGATAGCACTATGTACCGATCTTCTGCAGGTGTCGTACTGCGAACACGACCTCCCCCGTGACGTTTGCCACACTCTCTATTTGTTTGAAATTATTTCCAAAGCCTTGAAACAAAACTGTGGCTGACTTCGAACTCCCTGGCAACATCTGTTATTTTTCGCCCTTCTTCAATCTTGCCAATAATACGGCCACGCGTAAAATCATCTAGGTGATGTCCGGAAGACATACTGAAACTTGCAAGTTCGTCAATAGATTCTTTCCCTTTCACCTTTGCGTTTGAACAACAACGTTCAATACGCGTCAAATCCTTTATATCTCTTATCAGCGCTATGACTTCCCGAACAAGTTCGGCAATCCAAAATTTGCATACGCACAACACGTCTTACTGTATCCCGCACTTATGCTAATATCCACATTTTCTTGCCCTCCATTTTATGGTTGCTATCGTTGCTATTGTTATCGGTCCTTAGCAATTGTCCGGCAGTGTATATATACTCGCATACTAAAACAAACACCCTAATTGGGCACAAAGAACAATTACTGCGACAGCCCCAAATAAATATGATTTACTATGTGCTGAAAGTTTATGTATCCACAAATTCTCTTCAATCTGCTGTAATGAAGATTCACCTGTACTCATTCCACAGCCATGGCTGAATTTAATGAACGAGTTCAGGCACATTACCAATGGTGTATAAAGTGCTATGATAATTTTTCTTTTCTTTTTCCTTTTTCCTTTCTCTTTTACTTTAATACATGATTATAGATTATCCGTTGGCAACACGTTACTACCACCTCGGCAAGGCATAAACATTCCTATAAATGTTCATATACGCGTTTCATTATGTGTCACTTGTACTGAAGTTGGGTGCTTCAGAAGCTCCGAAAGATCTTGTCACTGATTTTGAACCTTCTTGTGTTGTGTATATCTTTTAACTTGTAAATAAGTGTCATCTTTTAGTAGCCGACACCTTGAGTTCTTGGTCATAATATTCCTCGTGCTTCGGCAGCGTATTTTTTTCATTTTGTTATCATCTAGCTCGTATTTCGTACCGGACATATGTATATATACTGCTGTGTGAACTTAACCCGCGCAACCGTTCGGTCTCCAGGCGCACACACTTCCCTAGGCTGGGGTTAGTCATAATGGAGTGGTTCATCTGTGTAGATTCGCCAAGTTTTTGCTTTCCACTGGAAGGCTTTTTCAAGCCAACAGGTAGACATAAAAAAATTCATGTCTACCTATTATCTATAATTTATGATTACAAAACTGGTGGTGTTGAGATAGAATAAAAATATCAAATTTTAACACAATTAAATTAATTAATATACGTTTACCACAATTAATTATATACAATTAAATTTAATTGTGGTAAAAGTTCCTATTTTTATTCTCTCTATCTATTGCCCTGGAAAACCCTCCCAGTGGAGAGCGAAAGCTTGGCGAATCTCCATACGTCTTGCGCCAGAAAATAAAGGGACTTTACAACGCTACAAGAGCTTTTTGATTTGTGCACAATGTGGTGTACTTTGAACTAATATTACTCGTAGTTCTTTGGCCAAAGTTATTCACTAATTTGGTCCTTCCCAAACTAGTGATTACACAGTCCAGCAATGGTGTACGCTGATCATAGCTGAATTGTTCAAATGCTCATAACTAGCTTCCGCTGTCGAAGTGTCTAACATCATGACTCTTGTGAAGTGGCTGATGTTTCTTGCCTAACCATTATGTACTAGCCCTGGTTCCACAGAGAACACACAGCTGTACTTTTAAGACAGAGGAACTGTTTGCCTGCATAACGGATGCACTACATAGCTTCCGTACACTAAGCGATATGTAGATATCAGAAAGGTTTTATTTTCCAACACTTTTGCTAGAGCAATGTCTCTGTGTTGGATTTAGTATGCGAGTTTCCTTACTTGTAACAAATATTTGAGAGAAACTGTTCGAGCTCGCGTAGCACGAGATTGTTTCCAATAGCAAGTGACTACGCGGTTATCTCAGATGTTGAGCACTCGTGACACATTCGACATCTTTATACCTCTGACATACGAGGAAAGGCTTTCCTCCGATCACAATTGTAGCGATTAACGCATTTAGGATTCCCTGCCATAATCTACTAAGCTGCAGCTTCGGGAATTCTATTATTCCATTCTAGTAACACACACGAAACCCTTTTCTCGTAACAATAAAACCATTGCACAGAACGACTTCGATATCAAGGTAATCATTGATTATGGTGTGCTGCTTTTATATATTGTATTTTTACTTCCAAGGAATTTTCTTTCTAGAGTAAACTTTTAAATACACTAAATCCTCCCTACTAGATATTTTTTGGAGATTTCTATATTTTTAATCATGTTTTCGGTTGACACATATTTTATGATGGTGCACTGTTCAAATTATTTCGCAACCCTTTATATGGCACATTTGTCACTAGGGGACACGTTACGGTTTCATATCAAGGTAAACCGTTTTGGGAAGATGTTTTTATCAATATGTTATGCAGAATTGATTTTCCTCATCCATACGTATGAATTCATCCCATTGTCATTCAGAGAAAGAGCATTTCCCTTTGAACGAAACGTTGATTATTTATCAGAGAAGGTTAAATGGTATTAAGAGACCAAACACAACGTGGTTTGTCACAAATATTTATTTTTTCAAGTTGACCGTGGTTTAGCTGGGTATTCACCTAGCTTCATCAGGACGAATGGCCTGATGAACCTAGGTTAATGGCCTGATGAATCTGGATATTGAAGCTAAGTTAATACCCAACGAAACAATGGTCCACTTTAAAAAATAAATATTTGTGACAAACCACGTTGCATTCTCTTAATACGTATAATCCTCACAAGACTCTAGTCTTTGAGATTAAGAAGGTTAAATGCGTTTCATCCGAAGAAATCATTATTATCTTTTTTCACTTATGTTCGCTCCCTTTGTAATTTGATGCCTATTTCTGTGCTGTATGCCTAACATATTTCTGAATTTTTTCTTAGGAAAAAAATGCTTGTCTCTGTTTCAGAATCCATATGTGAATATGTGTGTACACTTTTCTAGTACAGAGTTGTCTGTTTTCTAACTAAACTACACCAGCAAGGCTTATTGCTGCAATTTTGCCGATTTTGACTCATTCGTCACATCAGCAGTAACCAATATACATCATGTTATGTATAACGAGCGGGACATACATGGCGCACGTATCATGTGGCCACCTAGACGATTTGCTTTTGACTGTAGGAGAAAAACTCCTTTCACAAGTTATGCACAATGGTTTAAAAGAAGTATATCCCAGAGAACGGAAAAATAAATTTATAAAGATATGTCATCCAAGCTGCGATTCTCATTTCACTGACGCCAGAAATTCTGAGACACATTTTACTGGTGGTAACAAGCAACTCAAATTACTGAATTGCGGAGCTTTTGTGGAGAAAAGATTTGTTATAATTCGAGATGATTTTCAATAACTCGAAGCTCGAGACACAGTACCACGGTGTACAGAGGGTGTGCAGATGAGGAGCCCAGTCCGCGGAAGTGGCTCACACGATTCTGCAATGTGATTTTCTTTCAGTTAGAAGAAACGTCCTCGCTCCAGAAATGGAGAAGACGAGAGACATCTCGATCCTCTCGGCTTTCCCAGAGCGAGATAGGGAATTATCGAGAGGACCAAAGAACTCGTCGCGTGGCAAGAAGATTCATGGTAATACTACAAGGTAGAAGACAAGACGAGGAAGATGACTCCGGCCTAGAGTCATCCCCGTAGCACCCTCCGAGTGCTACAGAATTATTTTTCTTGTTTCTTGATTGGAGGTTTCACGACCACTGTGAGCAACTCAGTGGGCTATAAGCAGTCGCTCGTCCCTAATTTAGGGTCACTGACTCAAGGGAAGGGAGAGATCCAGCGCCGTAAGACAAACACAACATCCATGCCACACGGGGATTCGAACCCGAACTCATCTCCGACGAATGATAAGAACTCATCGCTTAGAACACCGCGCCACCGGGGCAGCCTACAGGTTTGTATCATATCTCAGTGTAATTATCATTACCATTGTCTCAGTTCATCTTTGTCGGAGGTCTCGTGAAAATAAAGAATTGATTTTCCAGACCCAAGAGAATCTCAGTCTAAAGCCTAGACACAATAAAGGACGAGTGGTCCACATAGGCTTCCCGATAGGGAACAAATCTCGCAATTTAGAACCCCCTGCCCATTGGCACGTCGCACGTGCGGGCAATGGTAAGAGGGCGATAAGTGTTTGTCCCGCGGGGGCAGTGTAAACTGACCTGTTACCCGACCGATCCTATCCGGGTGAAGACCCGTCAGATCCTTGCAGGACTTCTCTCTCAACGCCTTCGTTTAAACAATATTTGAGAGTTTTTCTTTTATCCGTGCAGAGGCAGCATTTCGACGGTGCAGGAAGAACATGGTTACCCTTCGTATCCTTTATTACTCCTCTCCAGCGAAAGTGCTTTGCGGATTAAAGCGTCTTTTTTTACGCTTTCCAACCGTAGGTTGAAGAAGCGTATATGCTCCAGCTTTGCCCGTCCGGCCGTCTGTCCGTCCGTTCGTCTGTCTGTCCGCCCATCCGTTTGTCTGTCCGCACGATAACTCGCGTAAAAATTGATCAATTTCGATGAAATTTTAATATGTGGTAGGACACCACCTGGGAACGAAGCCTATTGAAAATGGGCGAAATGGGTTCAAAGGTCAGAACATAGGAGCGGGATCCGTTCGATTGCCTTATGCGTCATAACTTGCGTAAAAATGGTTCGATTTCGATGAAATTTTATTATGTGGTAGAACACCACCTGGAAACAAACCCTGTCGGAAATGGTCGAAATGGGGTCAAAGGTCAGAACATAGGAGAGGGATCCATTCCATTGCCCTTATGCGTCATAACTTGCGTAAAAATGGTTCGATTTCGATGAAATTTTAGTATTTGCTAGAGAGCGACCTGGGGACAAACCTTATTAAAAATGGGCGAAGTGGGGTCAAAGGTCAGGACATAATAACGGGATCCATTCCATTGCTCTTATGCGTCATAACTTCACTAAAAATGCTTCGATTGAGACAAAACTTTGTCATGTTGTTCCAGAAGTGTATTTAACCGGTTCTATTGAATATAATCGAAATGGAGTCAAAGGTCATGATACAGGAGCGAGTTTTATTCCACAGCCATTATCCTCATAACTTGAGTAACGATCTCTGGCATGTTGGAAAGCGTATCGTAATCAATGCATTGCATGATTTTACTAACTTGTTATTTTGACATAGGGCTACGTCTAACTTCGCTATTAGTATGGGGTGACAACAGCCGACCACCTGTGGCAAAAATAAGTCCATTATAGCGTCACAAATACGTGCCGCTCATTAATCGTATTTGTCTATTCATAAACAGCGTGGAGTCAAATTCGCGTACTGCTTAATAGTTCGCGCGCGCTACGTTTCCCTCGCTCTATGTGCACGGGGAAGATAATGAAATATTTTTTTGGTTGCCGCCGCGTTTGACTCAGTCTATCTCGACAAACGTAAGCGCAATACGAATGTGCGTGGTAACGTTTTAAAGCTTTCGACGAGATTTGTTCAAATATACGAAGAAGATTTTGCTGTGGTTTGAGCTGAACATTTTAAAATTTGTTTACTTGTGAAACGGCGAACACTTTTGAAAATATCGCGGTTTATCTGGATAACCGTGAGTGCACCCGACTGTGGCTCAGTGGTCTAAGCGATGACCTCTGATCATTCGTCCGAAATAGGTCCGGGTTCGAATCCCGGTGAGGCATGGATGTTGTGTTTGTCTTACGGCACTGGCTCTATCCCTTCCCTGGAACCAGTGACCCTAAATTAGGAACGGGCGACTGCTCATAGCTATTGAGTTGCTCACGGTGGTCGTTAAACCTCCAATCCCCCCCCAAAAAAACCAAAAAAAAAACCCCGACTGTGCGTGATATCGTTTCAAAGCTCTCGACAAGACCTATTTTATATAGTTATATAAAGAACACATTGCATTGGTTTGAACTAAACATTTAAAAAAAAAATTTTTTTTGTGAACTGATTAAAGTTTTCCACACTGCCGGGGAATTCGCAGAATGAACATAAGCTACAGTAGAGAAAATCGAAATGAGAGGCAAAAGCAAGTGATGAGGAATATAACAAGCCCAAAAAGACACAGTACCAAGTTGGGTAATTCGTGTATCGATCTGCTTTCTGTTCGCAATGTATCCAGCATTATTTGTAAACATTATGTAATCTACTTTTCATATTATTGACGTGCTGGATATAACAAATTCAATAAACGCCTGGAAACCATACTCGACTAGCTCATTTCAACTCTCCGATCTGCAAGTCGTAGTCCTACGCACCAAACTGTCTGCTCAGTCAGAAGTGAGCTTACCTGTATTTTTTTTTTCATTAATAGTTCATCGACTGCAAGTTATGAATGATTTATTTGTTTATCTCAATGTGACAGTGAATGGCAAATACGTCCTGTGACAATGAAATTGTAACACCCTGAAAGAATGATGGGAGACGTATGCAAATCAATAGGTGGCTAAGTTGAGCTGAAATAGGCACATGATGAAAATATGGAAACTATTCTTTTGGACATCAAAACTTATACAGGTATCTTTTGTGAGAAGAGTTATCCGGCTTCGAATTGCAATTTATATGAGTAAGTGAGCTCACACAAAATACCAAGGCATCGATTCCTGCAACCATACAGGCAGCTTGATGCATTTGAGAGAGGACGGGTATTAATTTCTCAGAGAGAATGTACAAACCGCATTCTTCAGAATTTGGGCAGTTGTGACGTACTATAAATTAATATGCAAGGTTTTGTTGTTTTGAAATGAATTGGTGTATCTGAATGGATGTTTCGCACAGATTCCGAAAATGACCTTCAAAATTCCGTATCACGTCAAGTTTTTTCACAAATGACGGAAATGTGAAAATTTAAAAAAACGTTATTTTTTAATGACATTGTTATATGGCAACGTTTGTAACGTGTGAAAATGTTCTCTGGATGGGCGGAATGATTGTTTAAGGAATAGATAAACATAAATATATAGCTGTTAATAGAAATGCAACTGTTTCATCTGCATGACGTCACGATTTGCGCCACTCACAAAGGCGGAACATGAAAGAATGTTATCTTGGCACGGCAGTATGACTCATACCTCACGTCACTGCTCCCCTTTTTCTATTGGTCACATGTGGCGCCATTCGGGGCAGATCGTGTTACACTAGTCAGGGCAAAGAAGGGACTGGTCCCGTTAGGTTGTTTCTTTGTGGCGTGTGCAATGGCTTCACGTGGTTGTGTAAATCATCCAGACATATTTTGCTACGTATGTGGCTGTTATACGACAGGAAAAAAACAGAGGCAAAATATTACGCCTTTCGTGAAAAATGCTAATTTTCAATACTTCGGCATTAAACTAGCAGATCAGGACAAAGTTTGGTCTCCTCACAATGTGTGCCGTGCATGTGTGGAGGGGTTAAGGAACTGGAAAAGTGGAAAAAGGGCATCAATGCCGTTCGGTGTACCCATGGTGTGGCGTGAGCCAGAAAATCACAGTGACGACTGCTACTTCTGCACAGTGAATATCGTGGGCCATACCAGAACCAGTAAGAGTAACATTGTGTATCCCAATATCCCATCTGTCATAAGACCAGTGCCCCATAGTGAATCCATCTCTGTGCCATCTCTGTCCAATATCAAGCCCTCAACAGAAACCGATTCAGACGGTGATACAAGTGATGAGATGTACCAACCGGCTAGCATGGAGGATGAAACCCCAGTGCCATTTACCCAGCATGAACTGAATGATTTGGTTCGTGATCTGAATTTACCTAAAGACGCAGCAGAGCTTTTAGGATCACGACTTCAGGAAAAGAATTTACTATGTCCTAATACGAGATTATCCTGGTACAGACACCGAGAAGCAGAATTGGTTCCGTTTTTTGCTGAGGAAGGCGGTTTGGTATATTGTCGAGACATTCCGGCAGTCATGAAATACTTCAACATTAATTACAATTCAGGACAGTGGAGGTTGTTCATAGATGCCAGCAAATCCAGTTTAAAAAGTGTTTTACTACACAATACTGACATTCATCCATCCATTCCAGTAGCACATTCTGTGACTTTGAAAGAGACATACGAGAACTTTAAGTTACTGCTGAAAAGGGTACAAGTTTCATGAATGGTCTTTGTGTGGGGATTTCATGGTGATTGGAATATTGCTCGACTAACAAGCAGGCTACACCAAATTTCCTTGCTTTTTGTGTGAATGGGACTCTAGAGCAAGGACGGAACATTGGGTTCGGCAGCAGTGGCCAGGCAGAAGTACATTCACACCTGGCGAAAAAAACATTGTTTCACTTCCACTGGTTGATCCCCCAAAAATACTGTTGCCACCTTTACACATCAAACTGGGCTTAATGAAGCAATTAGTGAATCTTTAAGCAGGGACAGTACAGTAAATGTTTTTAGTATCTTGGTGGTAAGTTTCCATCAATCACGTCTGAAAAAATTAAAGCCGGCATTTTCATAGGCCCTCAAATACGAAAATTAATGGCAAACAACATATTCGAGGAAACCATGAGTGAGTGCGAATTGCGAGCATGGACTGCATTCAGAAATGTGGTACACAACTCTTTGGGGAACACGAAGGCTTCAAATTACACCACTTTAGTCGAGAACATGCTGGAATCCTATGAACTGCTTGGTTGCAACATGAGCGTCAAAGTTCACTTTCTTCATGCTCATGTAAATTACTTTCCTTACAATCTTGGTGATTTTTCGGAAGAACATAGCAAGCGCTTCCATCAGGATATTAAAGTTATTGAAAAGAGATACCAAGGAAAGTGGACTATACATATGATTACCGACTATTGTTGGATGTTGAACAGAGACTGTACAGACGCACACCGAAGACAATCCAAAAAGAGGAAGTTTGAAAGGGAGCCCAATGGCGAATGTTAGGGATGTTTGCTTTTGAATATGTATTTATGTTTATCTATTCCTTAAACAATCATTCCGCCCCTCCAGAGAACATTTTCACACATTACGAACGTTGCCATGTAGCAATGACATTAAAAAATAACGGTTTTTTAAATTTTCACATTTCCGTCATTTGTGAAAAAACCTGACGTGCTACGGAATTTTGAAGGTCATTTTCGGAATATGCACAAAAAATCCATTCAGATACATCTATTCATTTGAAAAAAAAACAGAAAAAAGTTGAAAAATTGCAGATCAGTGTTATTCCTCCGAGCACTTTCTCAAGGTATGGTATATACACTGAAGTGCCAGAAAAACTGGTACACCAGTCCAATAGTTGGTAGGTTCCACACTTCAGCGCAGGACTGCAGAAATACGACGGGGCATGGACTCCACTAACTTCTGGAAATATGCTGTATGCAATGCACGCCATACTTCCTGCAGAGCGTTCCACAATTCGGGTGTATTCCGAGGTCTCGGACTACTGTGTTCTATAGCGTGTTGCATGGCATCCCAAATATGTTCTATCACGTTCAGATCTCAGGACGTGGGTGGGAATAGCAATACATCAAACTCAAATGAAGGCTCCTCTAACCATAATGTGGCGTCCCAACACTAGTGTGGAGGTGCATTGTCCTGTTGGAAATTCGTCAGAAAGGATGCCCATATAGCGTTGGCCGGTCACAGACGTTTGCAGACGTACCAGGGCTCCCAGTGAAGTCCAGCTAAACACACCTCATACCATTGCGGACCCCCACCAGCCGGTACAGTTCCCTATTGACAGGCGGGATCCATGGCTTTATGGAGTTTGCGCCACACACGAATCCTTTCGTCTGCCCTATACAGTTGGAAACGCGACTCGTCAAACCAGGCTACTTGTTTTCAGTCATCAAGAGTCCAGTGGCGGTGTTGCCGTGCCCAAGCGAGGCGCATAGCTCTGTGACGTGCACCCATCAAGGGGATTCGAGTTGGGCGTCAGCTCCCAGAGCCCATATCGTGCAAGGTACATTGCACAGTCCGGACGCTGATGCTTGTTGAGCCTCCAGCATTTAATCCGGATGATATCTGAGAGAGTGTTGCGCACCTATCACGTGAAACGATTTTTGACAGCCGACAATGGTCACGTTCACCCAATGTCTTTTTACGGCCACACTGATATCGTATCGCAGGTTGCAGGTTTTGCCGGAATTCTTGTAGTCACGGTACACACTTACAATGGTAGTCCGTGAAAATCCGAACTTCGTTTCTACCTCCGAAATACTATGGCCCATCTCACGAGCGTCAACTATGACACCGCACTGAAAATCGCTTAAATCGTTATTATGTCATTCTCATACCGAAAACAGCTCTGACAGCTGGCAAGGATGTCTATCGCTTTATATACGCACTGGCGGACATAACCGAGTACGCGGATAGGTGACGTTGCTATGTATTTTGCATAAGCTCGTCTGTACCAGTTTTTCTGGCACTTCAGTTTATGTGATGAACTAGAGAAGTGAAACACATGTCAGGATTCTAAATTTGCAGCAGTAAATTCCGAAGGCCTAGCTCAATCGGTAAAGTATTCAGTTCCGTAGACGAAAGATGCGATTCCATCTCCAGCCCCGGAAAATTTATGTTTTCATTCAGTGACAGCTCAACTGTGCGTCGATGCTCGCAGCGGCCTTTGATAGAAGATACGGGCTCTCGTCTTCTTGGAGCTGGAGCAAGCAGGATCATCCGGAAACGGCCCAAATTTGGTCATTATGCACCACTAGAGCTGCCGTTTGCCGTCCTTACGACATCTATTTATGACATCAAAAGAATGGTAAATGTTGCTTTAAGCCGTACCGTCACAAAACACACCATATATGTATAAAAGACTGGTGGAAGCAAGACTTCACTCACAAAGTCCATTGCGTCTCTTGCCACCCTATCAAATGAACATCGTCGCCAGTGACTGTACTGGTTCCACGATCGATTGAACTGGCAGGCAGAATGGCGTAGAGGATTTTTCTCACTGAATATTGCGTTTGCTTAAGGTTCAATGATCGGAGATTGCACGTATGGAGACGCTGACGGAAACAGACCAGTTCAAGAGCAATTGTTCAGCTACATACAGCGCTAATGGCAGGGATCATGGCCTGACGAGCAATCAGCTATGACAGCCGAATATCTCTAGGATTCTTCCCAGGCAGTTTGTCAGCTCGGCGGTACGTGCAGATTTTTCTGGATGCTGTTGCTATCGCGTTAATAAAAAGAGCATCTCGCAATGCGTTCCAACAAGATAATGTACGCCTGCATGCTGAAAAAATCTCCAGAGAACGACTACGCACTTTCAGCATCCTGCAATCCCCCGACATTATATATAGGATATATGCGACGTGGATAGATGGCACCGACAGTATATTAGGAAAAGTATTCGGACATCACAGTGTTTTGGGACAAATGACTTTATTGTCGCAATTTGTTGTTAGACGATCCACCTTTTGCTTGTGTGAGAGGGACAACACGTCGCAGCATTCTGTCAACCAATTTCCTGTAGGATTTGACAGGAGTTGCTCCTCATTGATCCTGTAAACCTGTTGCCAGAGTGGTGATCGAAAACAGGCGTTGCAGTCAATTTCGTATCTGTCACTCCAGTTTATCCCAGGGGTGTTCTATAGAATTTAGATCAGGACTCTAAGCAGACAGTCTAACAATTCCACCTCATTTTCAAGAAACCAGTCCTGCACACGCCATGCAGTGTGGCAGGGAGTTTGATCGTGTTGGAAGAGATAACGGTAATTTCCACAATACTGCTTCATTCTTAGTAGGGAAGAAATATCCAGAACGTCGCGGTACACTTCAGAGGTCATGATTTGTGGTATAATAACCAACGGGCCGAATCCCATTGACGATAAACAACTCCATGCCATGATGGAGCCTCCCTGAACTTAATAGTTGGAAGAACACAGTCCGACGAAAACTGAACACACCAATCATATTGGAAGAGTGAAAAGCGTGACTCAGCACTCCAGAGAACAGCTATTCAGTCGCACACAGTCCAGGAACGACGGGAGACACACCTCTCCAAACGGCCGTTCCCATTCACGGCAGTGATGTTTGGCTTATTTGCCGCTTCTGTTCCGTGAACACCCACATTGTGCAACTCTCCGCTGTTATTTTTGGTACTAACCGAGCCATTACAAGCATTTCATACTTCAGCAGCGATGAAAAAACGGACGAAAGGGATTTCTTAATACACTGCCGGACAATTGCTAAGGACGTATTATAAACGGCTATATAGCGCATAAAAAAGTAAGTTTGGTTGGATGCCAAGTGAAATAAAATAATGTCAGAATGCCAAGACATTACAAGAAAGACAATTTATTGTGCTCCGAAATCCAGAAGGCTTTGGAACGTGTTCAAAAGACAAACAGGCCATTTTGTGCAGAATACGTAAACGTGAAAAAAATGCAATTACCGTCCGCAGGCGTTCCGGCGTAAGATGTCAATACGAGATATGGCCACCATGGAGGGCGATGCCAGATTCCACACGTCGTGTCATGCTTTGCACAACATTATCAAGCAGCTGTTGGGGTAATTTATCCCATTCCTCTGTCAGTGCACGGATGAGGGTGTCCTTGTTTATTGGAGGGCATTGGCGACCAGCAAGACTCCTCCCCAAAGCATCCTACAGATTTTCAATGGGATTCAGATCTGGAGAACGTGCTGGCCATACGAGGCGTTGAATATCCTTGCTCTCAAGACAATCCTGGACAGCGACTGTTCGATGACATGTTGCGTTGTCGTCCATGAAAATGAATCTATCACCGACAGCAGCACGGAACATGCGAACATGAGGTAGCAGAACATCATTAATGTATCGTTGGCCAGTCATAGTCCCAGTTGGCAGCACATAGAGGGACGTACGGCCATTGATCATGATGCCAGCCCATACCGTGACACTAAATGTCGGATATCGGTCCCTTTCTTGTATGTTTGCTGGACAATATGCAGTACCACTATCACGCCAGATCAGTTGTCGTCGACAATCAGACGATAGACTGTATCTACTCTCATCTAAGAAGAGGACAGCAGGCCGGTCATTATCAGTCCAATTGCGATGTTGATGGCACCATTGCAAACGGGCGGTGCAGTGACGTCTGGACAATGGGATGCACACAACAGGACGGCGGGCGTATAGTCCTCCTCATTGCAAACGTCTGGCGACAGTTTTTCGGGAGATCCGCTTGCCAGTAGCAGCCATAAACTGATTTGCTACCTCACTAGCTGTGCTGCGCCGGTGTCTTTTTGTTGATAGCACTATGTTCCGATCTTCTGCAGGTGTCGTACTGCGAACACGACCTCCCCGTGACGTTTGTTACACTCTCCATTTGTTTGAAATGATTTCCAAAGCCTTGAAACAACACTGTGGCTGACGTCGAACTCCCTGGCAACATCTGTTATTTTTCGCCCTTCTTCAATCTTGCCAATAATACGGCCACGCGTAAAATCATCTAGGTGATGTCGGGAAGACATACCGAAAATTGCAAGTTCGTCAATTGATTCTTTCCCTTTCAACTTTGCGTTTGAACAACAACGGTCAATACGCGTCAAATCCTTTATATCTCTTATCAGCGCTATGACGTCACGAACAAGTTCAGCAATCCAAAATTTGCATACGCACAATACGTCTTACTATATCCCGCACCTATGCTAATTTCCAGATTTTCCTGCCTTCCATTTTATGGTTGCTATCGTTGTTATTGTCATCCGTCCTTAGCAATTGTCCGGCAGTGCTGCTGGACAATTGCTAAGGACGGATCATAAACGGCTATATAGCGCATAAAAAAGTAAGTGTGGTTGGATGCCAAGTGAAATAAAATAATGTCAGAATGCCAGGACATTACAAGAAAGACAATTTATTGTGCTCCGAAATCCAGAAGGCTTTGGAACGTGTTCAAAAGACAAACAGGCCATTTTGTGCAGAATACGTAAACGTGAAAAAAATGCAATTACCGTCCGCAGGCGTTCCGGCGTATGTCAATACGGGATATGACCACCATGGAGGGCGATGCAAGATTCCACACGTCGTGTCATGCTGTGCACAACATTATCAAGCAGCTGTTGGGGTAATTTATCCCATTCCTCTGTCAGTACACGGATGAGGGTGTCCTTGTTTATTGGAGGGCATTGGCGACCAGCAAGACTCCTCCCCAAAGCATCCTACACATTTTCAATGGGATTCAGATCTGGAGAACGCGATGGCCATACGAGGCATTGAATATCCTTGCTCTCAATACACTCCTGGACAGCGACTGTTCGATGACATGTTGCGTTGTCGTCCATGAAAATGAATCTATCACCGACAGCAGCACGGAACATGCGAACATCAGGTAGCAGAACATCATTAATGTATCGTTGGCCAGTCATAATCCCAGTTGAAAGCACATAGAGGGACGTGCGGCCATTTATCATGATGCCAGCCCATACCATGACACTACATGTCGGATATCGGTCCCTTTCCTGTATGTTTGCTGGACAATATGCAGTACCACTATCACGCCAGATCAGTTGTCGTCGACAATCAGACGATAGACTGTATCTACTCTCATCTGAGAAGAGGACAGCAGACCAGTCGTTATCAATCCAATTGCGATGTTGATGGTACCATCGCAAACGGGCGGTACGGTGACGTCTGGACAATGGGATGCACACAACAGGACGGCGGGTGTAGAGTCCTCCTTCATGCAAACGTCTGGCGACAGTTTTTTGGGAGATCCGCTTGCCAGTAGCAGCCATAAACTGATTTGCTACCTCACTAGCTGTGTTGCGCCGGTGTCTTTTTGTTGATAGCACTATGTACCGATCTTCTGCAGGTCTCGTACTGCGAACACGACCTACCCCGTGAAGTTTGCTATACTCTTTATTTGTTTGAAATGATTTCCAAAGCCTTGAAACAACTGTGGCTGACGTCGAACTCCCTGGAAACATCTGTTATTTTTCGCCCTTCTTCAATCTTGCCAATAATACGGCCACGCGTAAAATCATCTAGGTGATGTCGGGAAGACATACTGAAAATTGCAAGTTTGTCAACTGATTCTTTCCCTTTCAACTTTGCGTTTGAACAACAGCGGTCAATACGCGTCAAATCATTTACATCTCTTATCAGCGCTATGACGTCACGAACAAATTCGGCAATCCAAAATTTGCATACGCACAACACGTCTTACTGTATCCCGCACTTATGCTAATTTCCACATTTTCCTGCCTTCCATTTTATGGTTGCTATCGTTGCTATTGTCATCCGGCCTTAGCAATTGTCCGGCAGTGTATAATGTAAATACCCACTTAGAACCAGAGTATACAACGCCTGAACTGCAATATCAGATGGAAAATGCCGCAGAATGGCACGACGCATTACCCAGTGTTTTTTCAACAAAGGTGGTTATGCCTCTTAGTGCTGTGTCTTATTTTTAAGGTAATTAAATTTTCTATTAGTTTTAAAACTTAAAAATGGGCCTTTCTTGTATGCCTTAGAGCTTCATCACGAGAACAACCGCTGAATTTTCCTATCACTTCTGGAGGTACAATGTAACAAAAAGGCCAAATAATACTCTACTGAAACAAGATAGGAAGGGAAAACGAGTCAAGCTCTTATAGCACAGCGTCAAACAAGATTGGTGGAAAATATGTATATCTTTGCCGCAAAAATGCTGTAGGAAAATGTAATTATTGCATCCTTGTCGGCCTGAATCAGCAAATCCTAGACGCGTGGATGTGAAACATGGGTTCTATTAACTTGCGATAATTTGTTTATCGATAATTACTAATAGTACGCAAAAAAGTATCATTTAGGATAGTTTTTTTTTGGTGTTGTCTGAAGTAATATATATATACAACAGGGAATGCTGACACAGCTAACGCTTTCGAAACAGAGAGAAATTGCAAAAATGTAAATAATTTTTTTAGTAAGAAACTACATCAAGTACTAAGATATTAGAGTAGTCCATCAGTTACACGAAATCATTAACGTACCGGTGTTCCAAAATTATCTTTACAATTTTGACCCTCAATAAAACAGGAACGAAAAAAAAGATCTGCTATGCAGCGGCCTGTGGGTTTCAGGGATTCCTCCTCGCAGGCCACTATTTTTGGTTCGTTTTATCCTTTAGAGTAGAATGAACGGAGTAGGCCTTATTTAAAATAGCTTCAGGAATCCATTAATAGGAGGTCCGAATATTTATTCAGGATATATACATTATATATGAACATTATTTACATACTTTATGGGTTATATAGCATACAACGGAACAATATTACGCTGTATCTCCGTGACATCTCCTTCTATTTCTGTCGCCTCGAATGTCCTTCTCGTAGTCCCCTTTTCTCGCAAGCCCCTCAACCGTTTGGGCGGTGGGGCGCATTCTTGACACCTCGTAACAAATATAACTTTGGTTCTGCCTCCAAGCATGTAAGAAAGCCTACAGAACATCACAATGTATTTACAACTCTCCTAACAGTTCCAGCAACATGGCGTCTTTTAGAGAAGTTTCACAAAATGTCCAGCAGTGTTTTATAAGAATAAATTGTCCGTTCTCATACAATATATCTTTCAATGCCATTACTTGAACATCTACACATGCACACAAAAAAAAATCATATTCATCACTATCACATTTAAATATTTAGAGAGGCCTCTCGACCGCTGAGGTTCTCACAAGAATAGAAATCGGTTTATTGCACATTGAGCAGCACGTTCTAAAGTTTGTTGGGATGCTAGCAGAACTCCACATGTGCACAGTTGGTTGCACGAATAACGTTTAGACTTTGTTCGATCTGCTGCCAAGTTCTCCCTAGCATGCCCTCAAGAAGTTTTATGATGGCAGCTGTAATAATGTGTTTTAACTCATCCACATCCGGGATCTTCGTGCGGTGCACAATATCCTTCACATGACAACCCAGGTTAACATGGAGGCCAAGGAATTGGACCGTCCAGTCCAATCCATTATTCCGGAAACGTTTCATCAAGAAACTCACGAACACCAAGTACCCAGTGCTGGGGTGTAACGTCCTGCTCGAAGATGATAGTCGGTTGCAGGCCCTCCAATTTGGAGGTAACAAACTCCGCATGTCCAAATAAATATTGGATGTGATAGTGTTTTCACCAAACAGAAGTCATCGCTCTTTCCACGTTAATAAGTGAGTCACGGAAAAATTATCATCGGCCGCCACCTGGAATCGAACACAGGGTCTTCCAGTTACGCCCCGGATATGCTACCACTGCGCCACAGCGGCCTCGAATTCTCCAGACTCACATGTGATTAACTGCGAAAGCACATGGCAGCAGCTTGCTTCAATTTTTCCGTGACTCACTTATTAACGCGGAAAGAGAGATGACTTCTGTTTGGTGTTCTTGATCCTCGTCGAGTGTATGAATTAATTACTTATTCGCCTACTAGTTATTTGTTCTGTTGCTGCTTTCCATTTTTAGTGAATCCCCAAGGCCTCTGTGGTGCAGTGGTAGCATTTGCGGAGCGTAACAGGAAGCCCCCGTGTTCTATTCCCGGTGGCGGCCGATGAAAATGTTTCCGTGACTCTCTTATAAACGTGGAAAGAGCGATGTCTTCTGCTTGGTGTTCCTGATCCACGTCGAGTGTACGAATTAATTATTGATTGTGTTTTCGGCTAAAAGGAATGGGCCAATGGTGCAATTGCGCAGGTGACCGCACCAGACGTTAGGCTTAGGACTGTCAAGTCCAATCTCACTGACGGCATATGGGTTTTGAAGGCCCCAAATTCTGCAGACATGCCTGTTGGTAACACCAGAGACATGAAACGTTGCCTCATTGCTGAAAAACACACGTTTCAGGAAGCCTTCCTCATCAATCCTGTGTAGCATATCAATAGCAAAATCTAAACGTTTCAGTTTATCCCCGGGATGTAATGTCTGTGTCAAAAACACTTTGTAGGCAGTCAGGTTCAAGCACTTGTGCAACACCCGGTGGTGCCGTCCCGGTGGCGCAGTGGTCTAAGCGATGGCCTTTTATCATTCGTCCAGAAGGTGTCCGGGTTCGAATCCCGGTGAGGCATGGATGTTACGTTTGTCTTACGGCACTGGCTCTTTCCCTTCCCTGGAACCAGTGGCCCTAAATTAGGGACGGGCGACTGCTTATAGCCCATTCCGTTGCTCACGGTGGTCGTTAAACCTTCAATCAAAAAAAAAAAAACCCACCCGGTGTATTGTTATAGGTGGTAACCGTAACTGCCTGGAGGCCGTACGAATGGACTTCTTTGGACTTCGTAGGAAACTTAGTCGAACACGTCTCGTATCCTCTTCACTTGTGCTTGGATGGCTGGCGACTTTTTTACGAAACACACTACCCACCTCTATAAACTTCCTGTGCCACTCGCGTATTGAGGGTCTGGATAGTGGATTACGTCGGTATTTGGTAAGAAAATTCCTTTGGACTTTTTTATCTGACTTCGTCTGTATGGACCATGCCACACACTGAGCCTTTTCCTGTGGAGTAGTACAAGTTCAGAGTCTTTCCTGAAATTAAACAAAAAACTATTATGTACCAATAAAACTTTATGCTCTGCTGTTACACGTTGTAAAGAAAGTTTTAGGACAACCTGTATTATTTGTTGAATGGAATTGTGTATTAAACAACAGTATTCTCATTTATACACACAATTGACGTTTACTAGGAACATCAAGCAGAAGTTATCGCTCTTTCCACGTTTATAAGTGGGTCACAGAAATATTCTCATCGGCCACCGCCAGGAACCGAACCCAGGGTCTTTTATGAGGTTTATGACGGTGCGTGCAGGCTAAAAATTAAATGGTAAGGTAAAAAAGCTGTGTTATGCACGATAAAAACGAAGTCTGAAGATGACATATGTATTTCATAAAATTACATTTAATGAACTCCCCTGGAGTCCTTCATCAGATGAAAATGTCAGTTACGTTTTCTAGTTACGCGCCAGATATGCTTCCATTGCATCACAGAGTCCTCGATTTCTCCAGACTCACATCCCGCTAACTGCCAAACCACCTAAAAGGTTGCTTCTTGGAGCACCGCACAATGCTGGGGATTCACCAAAGGCCGCCCCGGTGGCGCAGTGGTCTAAGGCACTGGCCTCTGATCATTCGTCCGTAAGGGGTCCGGGTTCGAATCCCGGTCTGGCATGGATGTTGTGTTTGTCTTACGGCACTGGCTCTCTCCCTTCCCTGGAACCAGTGACCCTAAATTAGGGACGGGCGACTGCTTATAGCCCATTGAGTTGCTCACGGTGGTCGTTAAACCTCCAATAAAAAAAAAAAAAAAAAAAAAAAAAAAAAAAAAAGATTCACCAAAGATGGAAAGCAGCAACTGAACAAATAATTAGTAGGCGAATGAATAACTAATACACACAATTGACGTGGACTAGGAACATCAAACAGAAGTCATCGCTCTTTCCACGTTTATAAGTGAGTCACGGAAATATTCTCATTGGCTGCCACCGGGAATCGAACCCAGTTCTTCCAGTTACGCGCCGGATATGCCACCAATGCAACGCAGCGTGCTCGAATTCTCCAAACTCACATCCCACTTGGTCGAATTCTCCAGACTCACATCCCACTTGGTTAGTGGGATGTGAGACTGGAGAAATCGAGGCCATACTCCAAAGTCACATCCCATTCGGCTCACTTGGTCGAATTCTCCAGACTCACATCCCAGTGGAACGAATTCTTCAGACTCATATCCAACTTTGTTAGTGGGATGTGAGTCTGGAGATTTCGAAGCCGCTGTGGCGCAGTGGTAGCATATCCGGCGCGTAACTGGAAGAATCTGGGTTCGATTTCCGATGGTGGCCGATGAGCGTTTTTCCGTGACCCACTTATAAACGTTGAAAGAGCGACGACTTCTGTTTGAAGCATTCTCATTGCGTGTAAATGAAGTTAATTTTTGCTGAACAAAAATGAAAAAACAAATACTTATTTTTTTCTGGACAAAAAAGCAAAAACAAATACTTAGAGGTAGGGAGTAGGTAAAGTGGAATCTAAATATCATCAAACGTGACAAAACCGCATATATCAGAATAGCTTTTTTTATAGTGTTTAAAAATAGAACATAATTTTTCTGTGTAGGATACTACAAAACTGACAGCTGTTTATTATATTGATATATTTGGTTCGTGTTTATTCATTTGATCGCAAATGAACCGCATAATGTTCAATCGGGCGGTCAATTTGAAATGATCATTTAATGTTTGTTAATTAGTCACAAGTAAACGACGTGGCGCATCGGAAATAAATGTAATGTTTTTTAAGCCAGAGAAACGCGCAGCTTGCTCTCCGTAATTTAGTCTGTCTGCTGTGATAAATCTTAGAACAAAGCGCAGAGTGTTAGCAGGTTATTTGTCAAGCCACGTAATCCCTGCTTGGGTAGTCAATACTGGATTCCACAAAAGTCATGATGATGGATTCTTTGGTGGATGAGCCTTAGAAGAAAATGAAGAAAGAGGAGGTGGGAAAAGAAGAAGAAAGAGCAAGCAACCAAAGAAAATAAAAATCCTATTGATCATCAAATCTGGTCGAAAAGAACATACATCTGTATCCAAAGGCATTTTCAGTACTCCCAGCAATATAAAGCTTTGCACTGAGAAAATACATGCTGCTGAAATACACTACGCTACCAAAATTCAACAGACACTCCGAATTTTCCAATAGATTAGGCTGAATCAATAGATTCATATATGAGTTTATAGCGTTATATGGTCGAAGAGGTGTACTTTCTATAGACGGGTTAGAAATCACATCACCTTTACTGAAAAATCGCTGTCACCATTATGATCAGTGACAAAAAGTAACAGTTCCAAGTTTACTGATAAGAATGTCCCCGTTAACCGTGTCCGCGCAATATTTAGGGTCCAAAATTACTGTTATGTCGCAGTTTCGGTTACCATGTTACCATATATATACAATTTGTCTCCTTTTCTGTTGAACCATCATTGATGTCGCAAGTGATACGAGCTTTCTTTCAGGTTCCCCCTTTTCCCACGCTTAAAATATTTTGTTTTGGCTTTTGCCGTCGGTTTTAAAGAAATAATTCAAAGCAGGACAATTGTAATAGTGATTTTGTCACTGTTACAAAATAGAATGGGCAGATTTGAAATAGATTGCGCAGAATTGAAACAGTGATTTAGTCAATGTTATTAGCGAGACTGTGACTCGCTGTTTCGATACTTCTTCGTGTCCCCTGTCGTAAACAGCGATTTTGTCACCGCTACATGTAAGTTCGTCACAGTTCCCCCTTCTTTACAGTTCCGTCACCGCAGTCGTAAAAGGCGATTTTGTCACCCTTTAAAGTCACCATTACTTACGTGGAACTGTCACTGTTGCCACTGTGACAGGAAACTCAACGTTATGCCGTCCCCTACCAGTACTTACACAAGCAGGTTGCATTTATTTCGTCATCGGAGTATATCTGCGTTTTGCACGGCCAAAGGAGATGCAAATCTGCTCTCTGCATCTCCTTCAGCAGTCACCCAGTCTGCTTTTATTCCACGTGGCAATCACCTTCTCTGATTCACAAACCACTTACGACACGTGCTTGCACCTAAGACTTTCTCGCTGTATGCAGAATAAATCCCCTCTCGTGCTTCTGCAGAAGTTTTTCTGAGATTTAACTGGAACAACAGTTAGTGACGAATAAGCTCTTTGTCGGTTGTCACATCCTTGCTCAATTAACCGCAAATGTGCGCTTCCCGCCAACACGTGCCTTTTGACGAAGTCTTGCTCTCTTAACCCGACAGCATGAAATTCTGACAAAAATTCGCTTGTTTAGATTTTACAACCCGTTACGTGGAACGCCGGAAACTTGTGCATCGGCCGAATACATCGGCTCATTGTAAAGGATACACCAACGCCTAATTTAAAATATTTGAAATCGAGAGTACCTAGAGCGTTCAATCGGTATTTTAACTTATCATGATAGGAGAGGTATTCTTGGTCATGTATCCAACTTTTTCACTGGCAGTTCGTCCTTTTTTTTTTCTGGTATATGCTTGCAATAGATGTGTTGTCAGCTACATAGAAAATATCAGTGTCTTAGAGGTCCTCATTGAAATCTCGAAAACCATATTTCATCTCTTGCTTCTGTACTTGAATTTGGCAAGACCAGAACTGATTTTTCCTTTAGTGAAGCATTACAATTTAAGTAAACATAGAAGGGAAAGTCAGTAAGGTAGTTACATACAGTTATTTAAAAAGTACGAAGAGAGATACGAACTTGAAAACATTTATTATCACCTTTACATTTCCTCTTATTTCTCAACATAATCTCCACTAATACTGATACAGTTATCCCATCGCTTTATCACACTAAATGAGATACGAACATGAAAAACATTTATTACCTTTACATTTCCCGTTATATCTCAACATAATCTCCACCAATATTGATACACTTATCCCATCGCTTTATCACACTAAGTGGTATACGAACTTGAAAAACATTTACTATTGTCTTTACATTTGCCCTTATTTCCCAACACAATCTCCACCAGTATTGATACATTTATCCCATAGCTTTATCACACTAGATGATATCGAACTTGAAAAACATTTACTATTGCCTTTGCATTTGCCCTTATTTCCCAACATAATCTCCACCAATATTGACACACTTATCCTATAGCTTTACCACACTAAATGATATAAGAACTTGAAAAACATTTATTATTACCCTTACATTTCCCATTATTTCTCAACATAATCTCCACCAATATTGAAACGTTTATCCCATCGCTTTATCACACTAAGGGAGATACGAACTTGAAAAACATTTATCATTGCCTTTATATTTTCCCTTATTTCTCAACATAATCTCCATCAATATTGATACACTTATCCCATAGCTTTATCACACTAAATGATATACGAACTTGAAAAACATTTATTACTGCCTTTAAATTTTCCCTTATTTCTCAACATAATCTCCGCCAATATTGATACACTTATCCCATCGCTTTATCACACTAAGTGAGATACGAACTTGAAAACCCTTTATTATCACCTTTACATTTTTCCTTATTTCCCAACGTAATCTCCACCAATATTGATACACTTATCCCATCGCTTTATCAGTGCGTCAAAACCTGCACATAAAAGTCTTAGGTCTGCTGTCTAAGCAATATTTGCATTTTTGTTCAACCACTTCGTCATCCGTGAAACGTTTGCCGCGAAAGTGAGGTTCTAGCGGATCAAACATAAGAAAATCCCTTTGGGCTAAGTCGGGGCTGTATGGTGGATGTTCAAGATGTTCCCAGCCTGGAGTTTTACGTTTCTGCTGGGTTAATCGAGCCGCATGAGGCGTGGCGTTGTCAGTATGAAGCAGTACTCCTGGACGATTTTTTTTCAATTGCATCCCGAAGAATCAACAGAATTCATCACTACGATTCACATTCATATTCTCATCTTGCTTCTGGAAATGGCTCAACAGCGTTTTTTGAGAATCCCAAAGCACTGTAAGCATCTTCCCTGCTCATGCCGAAATTCGGAATTCCTTTACTGAAGGTGAAGAGGGATGTGTCCGTTGCACTGAAGCACACTTTGATTCGGGTTGGTAATGCTGCACCCATGACTCGTTCCCAGTAATAATTCTTCTAAGCGTGTCTTCTTCTTTACATGTGTACCGAAAGAGATGCTACAAGGACAGGCACATTCGTTTCATACTGTGTCTCTGAATCAGTTTTCTGGGCTCCTACAATACTCGCACTTTCTGGAAATTCAAACGATCATTCATTAAGCTGTATGCCAAGCCATGAGAACACCCCATTGCCGTTCCTACACTGTCTATCATTACGCGCCTGTCAGCTCGAATCATCTCCTCCACGCGCCTCACAGTTGCTTCTGCCGCAATTTGAACATGACGAGGGTCGGTGGTCTTCATCAACAAATTTAAGCGCCCTTGAGAGAATTAATCGACTTGGTTATGCGCCGCTTTACGCTGCAAACATTTTTTACCTTAAGTAGGAAACATTTACGCATGGATATTCTTTGCAGAAAGTCCTTTTTCCCAAAGAAAACCCACAATGCAGGCTGCTCTTTGGTCGTTCCCTCCTCGAGCAAAGTCACGATTTGCAGTCTTAGCTGGGCATGCGTATGAGATACCTAGCTTTTGCTAGGTTGAACTACGAGTAAGATGAATTGTGCTGCTAACTAATGACACCTTTAGAAACTAATAACTGCCATTATTAGCTATCCCATAACGGGTTGTGGCTTATTTGCTGACTTGTCGTATAATGAAAATATCAACAGAAATTCATATATAGAGGAAGGTGCACTTAGCCAAACAAGGATTTCCGTTTAGAGGTAGCGATGAATCATGCGATTTCGATAAATGGGGAAGGTAAAGCTGTCACATTAATTGCCAAAAAAGTGACGATAAATTTAAGCATCATGCTACTACTGATTTCTACTGGAATTACAAATGACATCCAAAATGATTTAAGTACTTTTTCCCGGGTTCACGGGAATGAAGCACCTGTGAATCTGGCTCACCTGGCAGATTTCCGCGGCTGTTAAATCTGCCCAGGAAGGCCAGATTTCACAAGTGCGGGTTGCTGCATGGTCGCCCGAAACGGATCTGAGATTGTGTCCCAGAATAGGCAAGAAGGGTTTGTTTTCTCTGTGGTGCTGGATTTCTCTTCTCACTGTAAACAATGGTCCCAAATCAGAGACACAGGACAGCTCATATCTCTTAGAGTTATGCTCTCTTGATGATCGTTAATCCTCGAAAAAACGAGAACTGACAAACCCATATTTCTAATATCGGACTGTCCATTGTTTTGACAGTTTTCGCTATGTTACGAGAGACAGTAATATTGAAGAAAGATCTGTGGGTTTTTCCGATTTACCCCGTGACTGTACAGAAGTTCTCCTAGCCCACCTTAATTTTTGTACATGTACGAATTCCACAGTGGTATAATATTTGTTGACCAAAATTTTGAATATGACGGTGCTGAAGTTATGAAAAGAGAGAGCAGCGGCTTACAGTCGATCGTAAGAAGACACTCTGACCGTGCCTTACTTGTTTCATACTGTACCCCTAAAGTTAATGTATTTTTGGAAGTCAGCCACGTTAAAGAGTAAGAATAGTTTTTGAAAAAGGGGCGGGAATTGCTTTCATGATTTTACTGTCTCCTAAAAAGACAAACGCTCTTAATCGTGAGTCACACATACATTCCAGCACTGTATTCCGCAAGATAGGATTGTTCAAATAGTGTGTGTGGTTGGTGTCACTGTGTAGGCGGAAGATTACCTGATGATGCTAGTAATGGAAGCTTGGGATGAATGGGACGCTGAAACAAGTGCTTGTTGAGACCGTTTGGGACGCTGAAACAATATCTGCGGGATTAAAAACCTGAATGGTTTTGACGTAAATATTTTTCTCATTATAATTTCATCTTTATTTCCAAAATCTGATTCTTTGCTCAACACCTTACAAAAAAAATGGTTTATGTAGTGTACTATGAAAAACAAGAAAGATGACACCGAATTTTCAGGTGTTATGAGCACGTCTTTTGAATCTGTTCTGATGATGCGAATTAAATTTATCAAAGCCATTCAAAATCAATGGAACCGGTATTCGGTATGGAAAACAATTGTATCTGACGAAAAAAAGACGTTTTTTAATCGGGTTTTTAATCCCGCAGATATTGCTGTAAATGGAATCTTGAGCTTACGCCCTCTGGTTGCAGACTTGTGCGTTAAGAAAAATTTGAATTTATATGACAAACATTTCGCAGCGGAAACGCCGTCCAACAAAGAAAGAATTTTTCAAATCGGAGATATCGACAAATATAAGATATGCATCTACGCCCACTGGCGGGACAACATGCATTATTTTGAGAAGAAAGTGTTTTTAAAAGGTTTTTCGATGTGAGCTATATCTGTGCAGGAAATAATTTTTTCAGTCGAGTTTTCAGGATTTCAGATTTTGTTGAAAATACATCAGAAGCAGAAATTTACACTTAGGCCCTCTGGTGGCCAACCCATTCTTTACCAAATATCATATATTATATGAAGAACATTTCCCATCAAGAGCTGTATGCGATACAGGAAGAATTTTCCAAATCTGAGTGATAGAAGCAGAAATATTGGGGAAAATGCAATTTACCTTTACGCCCTCTAGCAGAAAGTCCATGGATTACTTGAAAATTTTGAAATTGTATGAAAAACATTTCGCACCGGAAACTCTATCCAACAAAAAAGGAATTTTTCAAATCGGACTCTTAGAATGAGATAAATTGACAAAAATAGCATATATATATCTACTCCTCCTGGAGGAGACACCATGAATTGTTTTTAAAAAGAAAATATTCCAAAAATCTTTAACGACGCGAGTAGTATAGGTCCACAAACGAATGTTTCTCAATCGAGATTTTAGGAACTCTGAGTTTGCTGAATATACATCAGAAGCGGATATTCAGACTTACGCCCCATGTAATTAAGACTTACGAACCATTTTTTTAACAAAAATTGGAAATTATATGCGAAAGGTTTCCCATCGGCAGGATGTATCCGGTGCAGAAATAATTTTTCAAATCGGAGTTGTTGTTTTTTTGTTGTTTTTTATTGAAGGTTTAACGACGACCGTGAGCAACTCAATGGGCTATAAGAAGTCGCCTGCCCTTAATTTAGGGCCACTGGTTCCAGGCAATGGGAGAGAGCCAGTGCCGTGAGACAAACATAATATCCATGCCTCACCGGGATTCGAACCCGGACCCCTTCTGGACGAATGATCAGAGGCCATTGCTTAGACCACTGCGCCACAGGGGCAGCTCGGAGTTTTTGAAGCAGAGATATCGGGAGAAAAGTAATTTGTTCTTACGCCCTCTAGTAGAAGGTCTATGAATTTTACTTGAAAATTTTGAAATTATATGAAAACCATGTCGTACCGGAAACTGTATCCAATAAAGAAGGAATTTTTCAAATCAGACCATTAGAAGAAGAGATACTGACAAAAATATGATTTTCATCTACGCCCCCTGGCGGAGAAACAATGTAATATTTTAAGTAGAAAATATTTCGAAAGGGTTTATCGACGTGAGTGGCATCAGTCTGCGAACGAATGTTTGCAGTCGAGACTTTAGAAGCTCAGATTTTGTGGCTAATATATCAGAAGCAGCAATTAACACTTATGCCCCTTGGTGGCCAAACCATTCTTTACCAAAAATTAGAAATTATATGCGAAAGATTTCCCATCAGGAGCTATATGCGCTGAAGAAAGTATTTTTCAAATCGCAGTTTTAGATGTAGAGATATCGGGGAAAACCAATTTAGTTTTACACCCCTAGCGCAAAATCTTTGCGTAACTTGAAAAAGTGACTATACCTAAAACATTCTTCCATAAAAATGGAAAGGTAGAAGAATTTTTTCAATCGGATGTTTAGAAGCAAATATATTTAATAAAATGTATTTTGAGAATTGAATAACTTGCGTCGCAGTTTCCATAAAAACTGTTGTCTAAATGGAAATGCTTGAAGAAGAAAGATCAGCACCTTTGAACGGGTGAAAAGTGCCCAATGTAGGAGACAATGAAATAACCTACAATGGATCGTTTTGTGAAATGACTGACACTTTGAAAGGGTAAATCGCTTAAAAGTTTTATGATATTGTCTAGCTGGAACTTCTTTCTTTGACCTGAGAAGCACGCAGATTTCCCTAAAAGTTTTCAAGTGTCGATAAAAATTAAGGACGCAAGTAAACGTGCAGTGCTTGAAAAATGAACTCTAATTTCTATATTTCGTCGTAATTTAAAAACAAATCTGTTTAAGAGTTGAATTCAAAGGGATGCGCATAAGAGGCTTGATTAAAAAAGTACCCAGACTTTTTGCATAAGTTCGGAATCACGCGACACAGCAGGAAGCGGTTTGGCACAGTTTGACTTGGAACCTACTACGCATGTGCCGTGAGTCACGGCGCCCCTGCTCGTTCGGCTTTTTTATAGTAGCGTTTTGTTCTTAACGTGTATGAAGCTGTTCTTAGTATTTGTCATGTCGGAAAAAAACTGGTCAACGAATTTGCATCAGATTTTGTCAAAAATTTGGTGGAAGTTGAAAAGACACATACTTAAAGTTACAGAAAGTCTATGCGGAGGATTGTATGAGTAGCGCATAAGTGCATCAGTGGCATGAACGTTCCAAAAGGGTCGTGAAAGTGTTGAGAGCAATGAACGGTCTGGTTGTCCTGCAACCGGCAAAAGAGTCAACAATGTCGAACTTGTGCGCACAGCTGTAGAGGAAAATCGCCGAAACACTATTCGGGAGTTATCTGAAGACGTTAGCATTAGTTTCGGTTCAGTTCAGTAGATTCTAACGGACGATTTGGATATGAGACAGCCAAATTTGTGACGAAACTGCTCTCAGCTTAGCATAAACAGGCCCATGTTTTAGCTGCTAGTGACCTACTTGAGTGCGTCGAAAACCTTTTAAAAATCTATTATGACTGGTGACGAATAGTGGGCTTATAGGTATGACTCGGAAACAAAAGCCCATCTTCAGAGTGGAGGACCCCAAACTCTCCTAAACAGAGTGTAGGACCCAAAAAGCTAAACACTAAACAGACTCTAAACATAGACCTAAACACTAAACTGCTTGACCCTAAACACAGTGGAGGACCCCAAAAAGCACGCCAGAGCCGCAGCAATATCAAGACGACACTGACTGTATTGTTTTTCAATCATTAAGAAATTGTGCTTCCAGAACACGTTCCATTAGGCAAGACAATCAACAAAGGTTACTACTGTCAAGTTCTGCGATGTTTGAGGGGCGCATTTCATCACAAAAGGCCGGCAGTGCGTGAGAGTGGAGAGTTGTAACTCCACCATGGCAAAGCGCATGCCCGTGCATCGGAATTTGGGAACAGTTTCTTGCTAAACACCAAGTTAGACAACCACCCTATTCGCCAGATCTCGTGACTTTTTATTTTTCCCCAAATCAAATGCCACGTGAAAGGAAAAAGATTCCAAGACATTTAGGAGACACAACAGAGTGCGAAGATGCACCTTTTCGCTATTTCAGAAGATGGCTTCAAAAATTTGCTTCCCCGAGTGGAAACAGGGCTGGGCTTAATGTGTATCTTTGGAAGTTTTCAAATCTGCAAATATTGTACTTTTTTTTCAATAAATCCAGTCTGGATACTTTTTGATCACATCTGTTACCTTGGTTACACCTGAACATGCATACAACGGGAATCACGGAAACTTCACAGAAATTCACGAAATCAAGTGCTTTGGTTTTTAATAATTCGGCAGCAAGTGCTTCAGAAGGAAATTCAGTTTTCGAATTACGAGTAAGGTTTAGAGCAGACTTTCGGGACTTTCTCGTGTGTTGGTAAAAAAACAAGTTAGTAAAATCATGCAATGCATTGATTATGATACGCTTTCCAACATACCAGAAATTATTACTCAAGTTATGTGGATAATGGCTGTGGAACAAATATCGCTCCTGTGTCCTCACCTTTGACTCCATTTTGATGATATTCAACAGAACTGGTTCAGTATACCTCAGGAATAGCATATTAAAGGTTTGTCGCAATAGAAACAGTTTTACGCAAGTTATGAGAATAACGGCTGCGGAATAAATCTTGCTTTTGTGCAATGACCTTTGACCCCATTTCGTTGATATTCAACAGAACTGGTTCACTATACCTCCGGAACAAAATGATGACGTTTTGTCGCAATCGAAGCATTTTTAGGTAAGTTATGATGCACAAGGGCAATGGAATGGATCCCACTCCAGTGTCCTGACCTTTAACCCCATTCCGCCCCTTTTCAATAGGATTCGTCTTCAGGTGGTTACCTACCACATACTAAAATTTCATCTAAATCGAAAAATTTTTACGCAAGTTATGCCGCATACGGGCAATGGAATAAATCCCGCTCTTATGTCCTGCCTGACCTTTGACCGCATTTCGCCCATTTTCAAGAGGGTTCGTGCCCAGGTAGTTCCCTACCACATACTGAAATTTCATAGAAATCGAACCATTTTTACGCAAGTTATGACGCATAAGTGCAATGGAATAAATCCCGCTCTTATGCCCTGCCTGACCTTTATCCCCATTTCGCCCATTTTCAATAGGGTTCGTGCCCAGGTGGTTCCATACCACATACTAAAATTTCACCAAAATCGAACCATATTTACGCATGTTATGACACATAAAGGTAATGGAATGGATCCCGCTTTTATGCCCTGACCTTTGACCCCATTCCGCACATTTTCAATAAGGTTCGTCCCCAGGTGGTTACTTACCACATACTAAAATTTCATCGAAATCGAATCATTTTTACGCACGTTATGCCGCATAAGGGCAATGGAATAAATCCCGCTTTTATGCCCTGCCTGACCTTTGACCCTATTTCACCCATTTTCAATAGGGTGGTTCTCTACCACATACTAGAAAGTCATCGAAATCGAACCATTTTTACGCAAGTTATGATGTATAAAGGTAATGAAATGGATCCCGCTTTTATGCCCTGACCTTTGACCCCATTTCGCCCATTTTCAATAGGGTTCGTCCTCAGGTGGCTACTTACCACATACTAAAATGTCATCGAAATCGAACCATTTTTACGCACGTTATGCCGCATAAGGGCAATGGAACAAATCCCGCTTTTATGCCCTGCCTGACCTTTGACCCCATTTCGCTCATTTTCAATAGGGTTCGTGCCCAGGTGGTTCCCTATCACATACTAAAAGTTTATCAAAATCGAACCATATTTAAGCATGTTATGACACATAAAGGCAATGGAATCGATTCCGCTTTTATGTCCTGACCTTTGACCCCATTTCGTACATTTTCAATAGGGTTCGTCCCCAGTTGGTTCCCTAACACATACTAAAACTTCATCGAAATCGAACCATTTTTACGCGTTATCCAGCATAAAGGCAATGGAATAAATCCCGCTCTTATGTCCTGCCTGACCTTTGACCCCATTTCGCCCATTTTCAATAGGGCTCGTGCCCAGGTGGTTCCATACCACATACTAGAATGTCATCGAAATTGAAGCATTTTTACGTAAAAAAATACATCAAGTTATGATGTATAAAGGCAATGGAATGGATCCAGCTCCTATGTCCTGACCCTTGACCCTATTTCACCCATTTTCAATAAGGATCGTCCCCAGGTGGTTCCCTACTACATACGAAAATTTCATCGAAAGCGAACCATTTTTACGCAAGTTATGACGCATGAGAGCAATGGAATGAATCCCGCTCCTATGGCCTGACCTTTGACCCTGTTTCGCCCATTTTCAATAGGGTTCGTCCCCAGGTGGTCCCCTACCACATACTAAAATTTTGTCGAAATCGAGCCCTTTTCACGTGAGTTATCGAGCAGACGGACGGACAGACGGACAGACGGACGGACAAAGCTGGAGCATATACGCTTCTTCAACCTACGGTTAGAAAGCGTAGAAAAGAAACCTGCCTAAGAAGATGAAGAAATGACAATGCTTCACGATTCTGTTACAGATATTTCTTGGGGAAAAATTGCTGGATTGAGCTTAAGTAGACCAACTTTAATTCACGGGTAGTCTCTTAATTCTCTTGCGCTAAGTTTATAATTTCTCAATAGCAGGTAACGCCCGTGAAACACCTCCGATACTCCTCTGCTTCTCCTCTTAGCTAATTAAATGCAATGCATTCGTGAGCTTTCCTGTAGCTGGAGCTCCTCAGGGTGTTATCTTCTCCTCAGGATTCGAATTTCGGGTGAGATGTATGCTTGTTGAAATGGCTCATTAGCGGATATTCTTTTCCGTCACAAAGACCCATCCATGCTTCAAAATTAGAGGTGCAAGGTACCTTAAGTCTTCTCTCATGGGTTTTGGGCAACTGTTCGTGTTTCTGGAGATGATTATCAAGCTGATGATGAGAAGAGTATACGAAATAATAATTATCCGATAATTTTTCTTTTCTTTTTCTTTATTTTTTCTTTTTTTATACGTACAATCCTGAATTTTTTATTTCTTTACTACGTGTAGCTCAAATATACAGGTTGCGATCCAGAAGTGTCAGAAGTATATTGAACACATCACGTACGTAATTAATTACAATGTGTTAAGCTAAATACTGTTGTCTCCTTGAGACCTGATATATAGACTTCTAAAATGGAATTTAAACATTTTCGAAGGTAAGTATCTCTAAGCTACGTCCTTCTGAAGTTGTTTTGTCACTGTTAAAACAAAGCTTGATGCAAATTCTTTGCTTATTCGGAGCATTTATTTAGGAGTAGGAAAAATGTTCGAGATAGGGATATTATCGAAGCATTTGCAACAAGAAAATTTAATGTGTTAGATTTTGTGCGTGTGCACTGTTATCAGCGGAAAAAAAGGAAAGAATGGAGCTTTTTCAAATTTCGGTTTTGTCACATATTTTCTTGGATAAGAAGACAATGGGAAGAAGCGTGTCAATCCTCAAAACGTGTGAATTCCTGGGAAAAAGGAGAACTAAGTGTTCTGAAATGTTTTGGGTGGCGGGAGGGATCATCGGTATATTTCGCGTTGTTCTAAGGTTTTCTACGATAAGTAAAATGCACTAGCATTTACAATTCCACAAGTTTGTCTTGGAAAAAGGTTTTTCTGGAGAATGGCGAAATTTTTATGACGTATTTTTCTTCAGTAGGTACAGCCTTTGGACGCAAATTAGTTCTTTTTTTGATTGGAGGTTTAACGACCACCGTGAGCAACTCAATGGGCTATAAGCAGTCGCCCGTCCCTAATTTAGGGTCACTGGCTCCAGGGAAGGGAAGGAGCCAGTGCCGTAAGACAAACACAACATCCATGCCTCACCGGGATTCGAACCCGGACCCCGTTCGGACGAATGATCAGAGGCCATCGCTTTGACCACTGCGCCACCGGGGCGGCGCAAATTAGTTCGTATAGCTTTGATAACCCTTGGAAAAGGTAAGGAACTTGAGTTCCGATGATGTGAAATTTGAAACTCGGGGCTGGAGGACTTTTCTTAACAAGAGGCACCTAGAAGATCCTGAAGCAATCAGATAATACCTTGCCTTTGGCTAGTTTACATGTTGTAAATAACTGAGGATATTTATGTGAAAGAGATAGAGAGAGAGAGAGAGAGAAATTTTATTTTATAGTAGTCTTCTCGGCACTTCATCAGAATGCTGAAAGGAAAGAAGTATGTTATCTATTTACGCCCAGCGAGAGTTTTTTCTGTGAGTGGTAAAAACAGCCAATCTGTCTGCTTACCATTATCTGCAGAAGTTAGTTAAACCAATGATAGTTGGATGAATGCTTCCAATGTAATATTCTGTATCTCGGCTGCGGCTTCAACGAGAGAAAAATATGCTTAATAGACAAAACATTAGAGATAGGGGTGATGGGCAATTGACACGGCTATCCCAGCTCAGAGTGGAACAGACCCAAACCGAACAAAGCGATAAATAGGCGGACAGCAGAGCTTCTCAATAGTGTATGGTAATCGACGAACATGGGTAAACGTGGTGATCTGAGCGATTTTTGTCGTGGGCGTATTGTCGGCGCAAGACAGAATGAGTCATTCTGTCGCCAAAGGGATAAGAACCCTAGGGTTCCCTAGGGCACTTAATACCATCGATTGACGTACCAGTACCAGAGGGCAAGCGGTGGCTTTTCAGGTTTGACGTAGACTATACAGGCTGGTGAAGACCGACCTTTTGCAACAGCGGCGAAATCCCATTCATGTTAAATCTCGGAGGCCCAAGTAGCGTCAGCAAGCGAACAGTATGCATACTTTGGGCTGCGGGAACCGACGCCCTACTCATATGCTACTGTTGACAGCTCGTCATCAGAAATTACGCCTCTCCTGGTACCGAGAATATCAAAACTGAACATCTGAAGGGTGGCGCTGCGTTGTGTGGTCAGCTGAAACCCATTTTCAGCTGTACCAAGCTGACGGAAGGGTGCGGGTATGGCGTCGACAGCATGAGGCCATTGTCTCGTCGTATCAGGTCTCTTCTGTTCAAGGTGATGGTGGCTCTTTGATCGTTTGGGGCGCCTTTTTCATGAGACACATCAGGTACCTTAGTGTGTCTGGATAGGTCTTTAACAGCTGCGCGCTACCAGCATCAGTTGGCTGATCCCCTACGCCCTTTTATGGTCTTGTGAACCCTTCGGCCGATGGTCTGTTTCAGCGGGACGATGCGCCTCCCCACCAGGCCGCAACGACCCAGGAATGGCTCGAGGAACTCTTATTTGAGATGGAAACCACCCAGTAGCCCTCAAGGTCCACCGCATTTAATCCCTGTGGAAGCTCTATGGGATGCCGTAGAGAAGAACATCAGATCCATGGATCGTGAACAGATGTCTCGGACGGATTTGTGAGAAACTGGGCAACAGCTCCAGAAACACTCCAGCATTTAGTGGAGTCGATGATATGGCGTGTACTGGTTGTTATTCGGCCTAGAGGTGGACCAGCATGCTATAAGGAAGGTATCTCTCATGCCTTGTACATTAAATACACTATATACCAACAAGTAATTGAACACCCCTGCAATCGACAATATCTACTGTCCTGATACACGTCACGGCCGCCGCCGTTAAATATCGTGTGGGAAACAACAACGCAACCAGTCGCATGCAAGATGCCACGCAGTTCGGAGCTCTCTGATTTCGAGAAAGATGTAATCGTCGCGCATCACAGAAATGGCCAATCATACGTGACATATCCAGCGAGTTGAAGTATCCGAAATCGACATTGTTCTACGTGATTGACAAGTGGAAGATGAGAAGTGACTGTCGGAATGTGCCCCGACCCGGCAGACCCACAAAACTGGGAGTTAGAGACCGATGGGTGCTGGCCAGAAAAATTCGGAAGAACCGCACCAAATCAATGGGCCACATCCGCGAGGAGTTTCAACAGGCATCCGGAGGTGTTCTTTGGATGAATACCATCCGTAAGGAAGCCCATCTGCTCGGTTATCATGGACGTGCTGCCGCCCACAAGCCTTTGATCACCAAGTCCAATAGCGCTGCTCGGCTAACGTGGTGCGCAGAACGTCGACAGTGAACCGTTGAACAGTGGAAATAGGTTCTCTGGAGCGACGAATCATGGTTCACCCTTTACCATTCTGATTTCAGGGTCTGGCTTTGGCGTCTGCCTGGAGAACGCCTTCTGCCGGAATGTATTGTGCCAACTGTGAAGTTCGGCGGCGGTGAAATTATGCTATGGGGGTGTTTCTCCTGGTATGGCACGGGACCCTTGGTCGCAATTCCTTGTAGACTCAACGCTGAAACCTACTGCACCATTTTGGATGACCATGCGCTTCCTACGTTGTGGCAGTTTTACGGGGTGGACCCATGTTACTTTAAGGATGACAATGCCACCTGTCATGTTGCAAGGTCCATTGTGGCTTGGTATGGTGACAATCAATGGGGTTAATCGAATGGACTGGATTGCGCAGATCTCGGACCTTAACCCTATCGATCACCTCTGGCACGAGTTCGAGCGTCGACTTAAGGGGTATCCCCACCGTCCGAAATCGGTGAAGGAACTGACCTGCCTTCTCCAAGCCGAGTGGAAGAAAATACCGCTAGCCGTCGTACAACGCCTGTTTGAGAGTATGCCCCGGAGGGTTGCAGCTGCAATCGCCGCTCGTGGAGGCTCCACCAACTATTGAAGGTGAATAAACTTCGTTTTACTTTGCTATCACAGGTGTCCAGTTACTTGTTGGTAGATAGTGTATATCCTAATTGCATGAAACGTAACATTGGGTTTTTTAATTACTGGAAATGAAACTCCTTTATACTAACTCTGCGGAAGATGCACGACTTTCTAGTAGCATTAATAAAAATCTTGAGGCCAAAAATAAGTAAAAAACTAATGAGAGGAGAAGCTGATATTTTAAAAACCATACACATCTTTGTCATCGTAACGAACACGCACACACAAAAAAATGAATTTCCGAGAATATTTGACTGATATTGAATTCACTTCCTCATCTCTGCAAGAATGGTAACCGAATGTCACGAGATTTCAGGATGTCGTGTCGTCTAGAGAGGTTGTTACAATATTTTTTGAAATTCAGTCTATATTTCTCAGAACGAATACAGATATTTGAAACTTTTCATTTTTTTTTCATTTTAAGTTATACTGTTTCTTTTACTAGAAGCTATGTTAGACTCCTTAATGCGCATGTACACTGGCGTGCAAAAATTAAGGACGAGACGGTTTTTCGAATGTAACGTCGTGCAGAATAGCTCCACATCGACTCAAATCATACCATAAGATCCCCAAGATGTAAGAATATGGGACAAGAGAGCAGAACCGTCCAAACAATAAATCCAAAGGATACAAAGGCACTTTATTGAAAAGGTAGCTTCCAGCCCAACTGGACAGAAGACAGAAACGTTCATGTGACAGGCTGCTGCCAAGAAAAAATTCAGTCTTTAGTAGGGGATATGATCACACCTGAATGCGTTGCAGGATTTATAACGTTTGTCCATGTTGAGGACGAGGTTGTCAAGGAGCTGTAGAAGCATCGTTGTCCATTCCTCTCGTAGCACCAATCGCAGCTGCGGAATCGTTGCTGGCGGCTGGTGACGTGCTCCCAAGCGTCTCCCGAAAAGGTCCCACACGTGTTCGATTGGATTTAGGTCCGGGGACCTTGCGGGCCAATCCATGCGCTCAATATCTTCACTCTCCAACAGCTCTGCGACAGCCACTGTACGATGCGTTGTCGTTCATGAAGAGGAACTCGGGACCCACATCACCTCTAACCATCCGCACGTGTAGCAGGAGAATCTCGGTACAATAGCGGACACCAGTGACTGAACCTCCTTGGAAGATGTGGAGTTCAGTACGGCTACCAAGCATGATACCGCCCCAAACGAGAACTCCGCCACCTCCAAACCGGTCCTTTGCGATGATATTGGAGGTGTGATCACGTGTTAGCTGCTCTCTCCATATGTGTATACGTCCAGAATCGCTCGTCAGACTAAATCGGCTCTCATCCGTAAAGAGAACTTGACCCCATTGCTGATGTGTCCAGTTCTTGTGTTCCTGGCACCACAGAAACCGGCGTCTACGATGAGCAGGCATTAGCGGCACACACCGTGGTGGTTGTCATGCAAATAGACCACCTTTGTGCAGCCTCCTGGCCACGGTAAAATGCGATAACGGACGTCCAGTTGTTTGTTGCATGTGTCTTGCGATTTCTCCCGCTGTCTGCCGTCTGTCTCTTCTCGTATGTAGGACAATATACCAGTCGTCCGCCGCCGTGGTTGCTCGTTCTCGAACAGCTGTTTCTGTGGTTTGAAATGCTCTCCAAGCTCGTGAAACGATGCTGTGAGCGTTCCCGAGCTCCTCGGACACACTAGTCACGCTTCGATCTTCTTCAAACTTCCCAATGACGCGACCTCGAGTAAAGTCATCCAGATGTCGTGTACTGGATTGCCTGTTGGCCTTATCACACGGTGGCAGCAACTCGACGTCGTTCAAACTGATGTACACCGTGAATAGCTTTCACCGAATTGTTGAGCGTACACCGCCCGTGTGCTTTATACCCTTCCGGCACTCCCCCCCCCACGTCAGGCTGCATATATGCACATGCCCTACCGTACGGGACCCTAGTCTATCTCCTGAGTGGTCTTTCGGACCTTTCTGCCTGCTCGTTCCGTTGTTACGCTAGTTTCTCCTCTTCGTTCTTAATTTTTGCACACCAGTGTACAGTACTACACAGTGCATAAAGAACAACGAAGTTACTTAAAATTGTGCAAATACAAAACTAACAAATGACAACACTTTCCGTACGTGAAAACTGAACATGATGATGATTTATCTCTGATATCAACAGTCCTGTATTGGATGCCATGTATTATTTTTCTATAGTCGCTTTAGCGAAGAATACATTTTACATATAAGAGAAGTTGCAAAAATTTCCTTAAGCAAATTTAATGAGAAAAGTGTTAACAACTGAAATAGCATTCCCTACAAGTCATTTCATTTAGTTATACACGGTCGATTCACATTATTGTGACTACCAACTAATATCCAGAGTAATCAGCGTGTACATCGCGGACAGGGGCTAGACGAGCTGGGAGGGACTCAATAAGGTGCTGGAAAGTGTTCACAGGTATGTGAAGCCATGCTGACTGCAGTGCATCTGACAGCTGCTGGAGGATGCGTGGTGGAGGATCCGTAGAGCGAACAACACCATCGAGGTGGTCCCACAGATGCTCATTTGGGTTTAAGTCTGAGGAATTAGAGGGCCAGGGAAGTACTTTGAATACTTCATCAAGCTCTTCAAACCACTTTCGGATATTTCTAGCTGTGTGACACGTCGCATTCTCGTACTGGAAGGTCCCATCCGCCCCAGGGCAGACAATCAGCATGTATGGGTGTACGTAGTCTGTAAGGATGGATTCATAACGAAATCAGTCCATAGTGCCTTCTACAGGTATGAGTGGACCCAGAGAATGTCACGAAAACATTCCACAGAACATAAGGCTGCCCCTACCAGCTTGTGTTCTTCCAGCAATGGTTGAAGAGTGTTTGTTCTCCGATGTTTTTCGCCTTATATGCCAACGTTCATCCGTTCAAGGAATCAGAAAACGTGACTCTTCGAAAATAGCAATCCTTTGCCAATCAGCGGTGGTAAAATTCGGAAACTACCGTGCAAATGCAAGCCTTTTCTGACGATGCACCTTCGTTAGCATAGGTGCAGTGATTACCCGTCTGCATCGGAGCTCCATACGCAGCAGGGTTCGCTGAGCTGTCGGTTTAGACACACTTCCTGAAGCAGCCTGGTTCGTTCGGACAGTGAGTTGCTCCACTGTAGTGTGTCGATCGGCCCTCACGCACCTTCGAGGCCGACGTTCACATCTCACATCAATGGCACGTGGTCCACCGCAATTTCCACGTCGCTTTTTCGCAATGGTGCCATTTCTCCAATCACAATACAGACTTTAACCACAGAAGTACGCGAACAGTTCACAAACTGTCCTGTTTCAGAAATATTGCTATTTTAGCCAGAAAGCTGATAATCTTCCCTTTTTGGAAATCTGATAAATCGCTCCTTTTATCTATGACAGCAACGAGTGATATGTTTTCAGAATGTCTACAGCACACCTTATACACTGAGTGGCCACTTTATTATGTTCGCCGGACGGTTTTAATAAAATGAGCTATGGCTGCACGCTGTTGTCGCCAGAGGGCGAGGCTAGTATAAAAAGCGAAAACCTAGTGCTTGCGACAGTAGTAGAAGTGATTTTTGGGTGACGAGATGGGTAAAAAATGCGATTTGACGGACTTTCAACTTGGGATGATTGTAGGAGCGAGAGTCACTGAAACCGCCGCATACGTGAAATGTTCCAGAGCAGCTGTTGTTAAGATGTTTAAAGACTGGACTGTCAGCCAAAAAACTGGGTCTCTACGTGCAACGTGTGGTCGTTATCGACTAGTGACTGCTCAGGCGGAACGGAGAGTGTCCAGACTGGTAACAGACAACAGAATGGAACAGTGCAGCAAATTACAGACCATCTTAATCAAGTATCCCCTCAAATGATCTCTGCACGCACTTTTCGCCGTACACTGCATCGGATGGGATATGGCAGCCGAAGGCCGGTTCGAACACCTTTGCTGTCTGCAGTTAACAAGAGAAAACCTCTCCAGTTCTCACAGGAGCACAAAGATTGGACAGTCGATAATTGGAAACAAATTATGTGGTCCGATGAAACACGTTTTCAGTAGCACCATGCCGATGGCCGAGTGAGAATTTGGCGGAAACAGCACGAAAGCATGGACCCAAATGCATTGCTGCAACCCTTCAAGCTGGTGGAGGCAACGTTATGTTTGGGGAATGTTTTCCTGGTATGTGTTAGGCCCTTTAATTCGTGGTAATCAACGTCTGACTGGCACATCATATCTAAACATCGTTGCTGACCAAATGAATCCTGTCATGTGGATGGTGTATCTCAAATGCGATGATTACTTTCAACAAGATAATGCGTCCTGCCATTGTACAGGATTGGTTTCAGGAACATGCCGGTGAGTTTACTTTGCTTAGGTGGCCCCCACAATCTCCAGATCTCAACCCTATTGAGAATTTATGGGATGAGGTTGAACGAGCCATCGGACATCTGGATCCACAACTTTGCAATCTCACACTCCTGGAAAGTGCTATTCATCAAGCATGGTCTCAGATTCCATAAACCACCTATCAACATCTCGTGGAGTCCATGCCACGAAGAATCGACGCAGTATTAAAGGAAAAAGGTGGTCCAACGAAGTACTGAGGGGGTGCTCATAATAAAGTGGCCACTCAGTGTATATCCTCCAAGCCAGCTTTCGACACGTGCCTTCTTTCATTGGGTACGCGCTGTTTACGTCAAAGGTAAAAGGTGGTCAAAATAATGTGACTCGACTGCGTACAACAGTTTCATAAAACCATTATAATATTCCTTTTGAAAGCATTCTTTAGTCAACAGTGTAATGATGATATTTTGTTGTATGCCCCGCATGTCAACAAAATATCATCAATGAATGCATATAAATACATGCAACGCATTTCATACCTCTCTTTCCCTTTTTTAGTGGACATTGTATGACTTAATTGGACGGGAAAACGTTTGTCAGCGTGCAGTAGTTGGAAACGTAAGATGGACTTGTATTCTCACTTTCCTTACGCAGTGTCATCCTTTACATAGCATAACGGCGTAACTGCATTTACTACGTCATCCTTACTTCTAAAGTTTGAATTGAAAAATCACTTTTGCTCTAGATAACCTGGACTATAAACCCCTTACGCGAGTGATGTGTCTGAACCAAATAGTGTCTAAAAGTTTCTGCGATACCCAAACAGAAACGTTCATAAAGGGGCCAAATTTTACCAAAGTTACTGCAAAACACTTCCTTTCCCTCTCTCATCTCAGCAGTTCGAACAAAAAACCTGACACTGATGATAAACTCTTTCTTTTAGTCCCTTTATCTCTCCTTAATGAACCAATGTGTAATCGGAAAGGTTTAATCCCCCTGACACAGAGACAATGCCACTGGGTAGAAAGAAGTGATTCAAACATCTCTCTTCTTTTTCAGGTTAGTAGCCATTCTTATAGGACTTCTAAATGGTAACCAGTCAGAAAAGATTAGTGATATCATCTCCGTGAATCAAAACTTTAAATAACATAGCTAAGGAGAAATGAGTGCTTTATGATGATCATATGTTCCAGCGATGTTCCGCGCACTTGTTAAAAAGCGAATTTATTGTGCGGAAACTAAGCAATGAGGCTGAATTTTAAAAAAGATTGCAAAACAGGAAAACGTAAGTTAATATATTTCGTTTAAAGCACGTTCTTCCCGGATTAATACAAGATGCGGTACAATTAGCCAATGAAAGGAAGGGCGTAAAAATCTCCCAAGGACTTGCAGAAGTCATCTTTGAGCCTTGGGTGAAGAGCTGATGTCACAGTTCTTTTTATGTCTTCATTGTTTTGATAAACTTTACCTTTTGAAGGCAGCTTTAATTTAGAGAACAGAAAGTAATCACACGGTGAAAAATCTGGAGAACAGTGGGTATGGATGAGTACAAGCACTTGTTTTCGTGCCAGAAGTTGCTGTACACTGACTCCTCTGTGCGCGGATGCGTTATCGTGAAGAAGGAACAATTGCTCGTTTTTCTACCTACGACTGACATGAACAATCCTCGTCCTCAATCGTTCCAAAATGGACGTGTAAGCATTACCAGTGGCTGTTGTATCTTCAGCAGTGAACGCGTGATGCAGAATTCTCTTCCTTTCGTAAAAGCACACATGCATTGTCTTCAATTTAGACTTCTGTAACCTGATCTTCCTTTTCACGGGTGACTGTGGTGACTTCCACTTAGCATACTTGCACTTCGGTTCAGGATCATAACGAATACATCATGTCTCGTTGCCTGCCATAATGTTCGGAGAACATTTCCATTGTTTCTGCAGTCTACAGGATGTCTTTTGCGTACTCTGTAAGCCGTTCTTCTTTTATTTGGGTGATTGGGGCGACTTTATTCAGGATGTCTTTTGCGTATACTCTGTAAGCAGCTCTTCTTTCCTTTGGGTGAATGGGGTGACTTTCTTCAGGATGTCTTTTGTGTACTCTGTAAGCAGCTCTTCTTTACTTTCTCCTTTGGGTGATTCGGGCGACTTTCTTCAGGATGTCTTTTGCGTACTCTGTAAGCATTTCTTCTTTGCTTTGGGTAACTCGGGAGACTTCTACTGAGTAGGCTGGGGCTTCGTTTCACGATCATGACGAATACACCATGTCTCGTCACCTGGAACAATGCTTTGGAGAAAATTTGCATTGTTTCTGCAGTCTACAGGATGTCTTTTGCGTACTCTGTAAGCAGCTCTTCCTTCTCTTGGGTGAATCGGGAGACTTTCTCCAGGATGTCCCTTGGGTACTCTGTAAGCTGTTCTTCTTTCCTTTGGGTGATTGGGGCGATTTCCACTGAATACGCTGCCGCTTCGTTTCACGATCATAGCGAATACATCATGTCTCGTCACATGTCACAATGCTTTGTAGAAAATTTACTGATTTAATCCGTTCTAGCCGGTAAAATGGTGAAAGTTTTCCATCCAGGATGTCTTCCGTGTACTCCACTCGTACATGTTTCTGGTCGTCTGGCAAGAAAAGCGGAACAAAACGAACACAAACTTTTTTCTTTTTTCTCCCAGAATCTGTTTGACGAATCGTCTTTTTATTAACACAGAGGTCACATTCTAGCATCCTCAAGGTCACACAAGGATCACTATTCATCCTTTTGCAAACTTTTTCAATGAGCTCAAACGCTCGCAAAATCGGGAGTCCGTGCCTTTCGTCATTTCCCAAATCTTCCGGCCCATCCTTGAAACGTCGGAATATTTGTGGACGATTAGCCTCATACACATCATGCGAAAAATCATCTGTGTGAGATGCAGTTTTACCGATTTTGAAACGTACCGGATCTTTGCTCTCTGCTCTTTGCTCCATGACATAGCGGTGACAACGTTCTTCCACTGAATGACGTCATGCACATCGTAAATATTCATCTGCGCAGTAATAATTTAATCCGTTCTAGCCGGTAAAATGGTTAAAATATACATTCGTTTCTTGCAATGCACAGTATTTTGTTTTCCGCTTGGAGGTAGAAAAATGTAATTGTGTTTTTAGTGGCGGTATATTTACATTTAACTCCATTTTAAATTTTCTCGATGTAATAAAAAATATACCTCGGACTCATTTCCACTTCCAATATCAGTCAATGTGTTTACCAATATCTTCGGATAAAAATATTTCCCTTTGGCTGAGTAAAATTATATTTTATTTATTATCATATCATCATAAATGCTGTCCACATATTTTCCATTATTTAGGTGAACAATATTAATGTTAGGTGTTATAGAGCAATTTTGCGTTTCGCACATTTCCATTTCTGGAGGTGAGATCCAAAGAATTATTTTTGTGCATAATTCAAATGACAGTGTGAGAAGAAGTAGCCACAGAATTTTTAGTTCGTCAGTGATTTAATTGGTAGAAATTAGCATTTCTATTTGGGAAAATACATGTGCTACAGGAGTAGAAAAATCTTTTCATTGGATAGCTCTGACCAAAAACAAGGCTTTTTCCTGATTTTTCAGATTTTTATGATGCAATATTACCAGAAAAGTATGAGTGACGTGCATTCTACATGATATTTTTCCTTGGGAAAGCACAAATTTTTCGGTGACGGAAATCGAATCCTTTTTCTCCGGAGCCGAATGCTTTCCCGATTGAGTTACACCGATAGAATTTATTTCTGCAACTTTGCCGTCTTAACATGTGCTTCACCTCTTTAGTACGTCACATACGTGTCCCTCCGCTTGAGAAAAGCCGGGTAACGAAATCGTAGGTTTCGTGCCAGCCTCAAACCATTCTTGAAGTACCTCGCTGAAGAAGAAGGAATTCTTATTATTCCGAGACGATGTGTGGAAAGAACATCACGCATTTTTCAAAGAACCCAAATGCCAGGAGATCCATTTCCACGGTGTGGCGCCAATGTCAAAACACAAATTTGGAGGTGGCGAGAATCGAACTAGCATCCTTCTGCCCCGGAGGTTGCTTTCCTAATTAAGCCACACCGACGGGATTTATCGCTGCAACTTTGCCGCATAACATGTGCTCACCTGTATAGTACCTCACATGCTAAAAGCCCCTATTTTCTTTTTTTTTTCTTTCTTGTTTCATAGGACGGTTGTGAACGCATCTAGGATTGTTCACATAATTCTGGATCTTTAAGTGACAGTTTTTCTGCTAAGCAGTGCAAATAAATATTTAAATTTGAAAATCGTATATCTGTTTTGGCAGTAAGACTGGAAAAATTATCTTTCAAATCAAGCAAGTAAAACCATAAGTAAAATTATCCGCGTATTTTCCAATTTTCTTCAATCACAATTTTGACACTACACTGTTAAAAATTGGTACTTAAAAATAAGCAACATGTACTCGTTTTTGAGTACATTCTGGGCTTATAATAGCTCCGAGTACTTGTGTCTCGTTTTTGGAAAATACACGTACTCATTTTTGAATACATACAGGAAATCAATTGGGAGTATATCTGGTCTTCTAATTTGAAACATATGTACTCATTTTTAAGTACATATATTTCAAATATATGTACTGAATAAAATCCATGTATTTCAAATATATGTGCTCTGACTTCACTCAATTTCTATGCCCTTTCGGGTAAGGGAAAGAAACCGAAGGAAGTTAGAGCGAATCAAGCGATTCTGACAGGATAGTTTGTAAGTGAGATAGTGCACACTTGATGGCGAAACCGTACGATTTTGCACATATACGGCAGAGATAAATCAGGGGGGGGGGCTTAGGAACTTTAACCGGGGGATTCCTACCCGGGGGCCGTCACAGCGATTGTTAGACATTTCTAACAATCGCTGAAACGTCACAGCGATTGTTAGAAATTCATATTTTCAGGCTAGGATTGAACCTTGGGTTCCTGCATCAGTGGTCTGAATATCTAACCACAAAGCCATTCGTGGCTAGATTTCAAATTTGGAATGCGTGTACTCCATACGCACTCATTTATTCATAGAATCAACTGGAAATATATTATTCGATGGCACATCTGGGATAATAGATATACTCGTTGTCACATGCTGGGCCAATGGACCGCACAATTTTATGACAAATATACGTGGTGATGAAGCGACAAAATATTATTTATGAGATTGACACAAATATAGTTAATGTAAAAGCGTACACAAAGATACTTTATGCATAATTAAATTACTTGTGATCAGTGACTTTGTTGTACTAATCATTCATGTGTGTCACTTTTCACATTTAATGAAAAATTTCTCTTGAAATCTATAATATCTAAAATGAAGAAATACGAGATTATATTTATATTTATTGACGCAGTTATTTGTAAGTACGTATGGTTACTACTTACATTTGAGCATGTCATGTACTCGTTTACGATACGATTGTACCTAAAGAAAAACGAGTAGGTTCAGGTTCTCATTTTTAGTATATTTTTTCAAACAGTGTACGTCATGCTATCCTATATTTGTGTTCAGAGAGGTATATTATTGATTATTAGATAAAGTTATACGCACACCTGCCTATAATTAAGTGGCAGGACTTTTCTTGTATCTTTGTTGCATTGGAATTCTTTCTTCTTAATCACATTGATTTCAGTTTCTGTTTTAAAATGTTAGAGAGAAACAAATCGTAACAAAACATGAACTTTTACGTTACAAACAGAAAAAGCGTATACTTTAAATTTAATAACAACTGCCTTGTTCAAATGTTTAATTCATGTCTTCCTAGAAACACCTTTTCTGACTCTTTTCATTTTATTCTTCCTTGTAACTGATGCCATCTATCTTTGTATCCCCTTAAAGTGATCGGCACCAGGAATCAAGAACAGATCGAAGTAGAGCGAAATGAAGAAAGAAGAGTTTTCCAACAGCATTATAGGTAGCGCGATAGAATGGGATCAAAGTTTTCTCCAACGAGTTCCCCAGATCAACCGACAGGCGAAGAAAACTGATGAGGATTAGCAGAGACGGCAACGACCTTTCCACTCCCACCACTTCGCTTCTGTATCGGGGGCTTGCTTTGTCTCTCTTTACCAATTCTTCTTTTTTTATTGTTGTTCGTTCTAACAGACTACTTTCTCTGACCTCGACTGGCCCTCCAGCTGACTAAATTACTCTTCTCGTCTGTCGTAGCATTAATCCATTTCTCTAATCTTTACAAAGTTCCTAAAAGCCTTCCTTTCTCAAAGTGTGGTGCTTCTGAGATGAGAGAGCGAACAGCACAAAAATGGCGGTTAACTTCCTTATGTAAACTGCTTAGCTCGTCTCAATGTAGTTTACTTTAAGAAAGTTATCCTCCATTTTCCTCTCTCTTCTCAGAAACACACTCTGGGAAAAAGAACTTTAAAGTTATATGATTTTCACTTTCCTTGAACAGAAATACACAATGTTTGGAGAGAGGTAACTAACGACCATTCATTCCTACTGCCCACAAACCACTTTAAATAGTTCAATTCATACATACAATATTGGCCAAAATTGTGGAAACCTTTCGGAAAAAGTGTATTTTTGAGGTCTAATGGCTTATAACACCATTGTTGTTTGGAGTAATACCATAAAATTATATATCAATAGAAAGAAAATTTCATAAAGAATGTAATGCAACAAAGTTTGTTTAATTATCTGTTTTCTATGAACAGGCATACCCAAATAAGCAAAAAAAAAAAAAAAAAAAAGAAGCACAACTTGCTTAGGTTGATATGAAGTAGCTTTACTTCATTTGAATGTAACCAATGAGCATGAGTATTTAAAGAGCTAATCAGGTGTCATCTTGTTTTGGCAATGAGCCAATCAGGTCACAGTAGGATTCAGCTATTGATGTCATGTATTGGAGCTGAGAGGAGGACACTTGTCAGTGTGTTATGTGATTGCTATTAAGTTAGTTGGGGTTTTTTTGTGTTCTTTCATTTAGTGAGCTTGTAAAACGCACTAAAATTAAAGACGCTAAGAGTTGACTGGTCACCCAGAAATCGATGTAAAATAGTACTATTAAGTGAACAAAGCTTCAGTTATGAAAAAATTAGAAGAAAAATTGGTGGAAACTTAACCAGAGGTGGTATTTTTAAATTTTTGAAGAGGTATAAGGAGACTTAGTCACTACAAAAGCAGAATGGTAAAGGCAGGAAAAGGCGCGCAACAGCAAGTGATGATTAAAGAATTAAGAAACTGTGCCTAGGTGACAGAAGAAAATCATCTGGGTGTATACGAGATGAAATGGCGCAATGCAACCTGAAGTTGAGTGTAAGGACTGTTCGGCGCAGACTGCAAGACTTTGGTCTAAAAGCAAGCATTCCACAAAAATAGCCATTTTATCTCTCAAACAAAGGTTGAAAATATTAAACTGGGCTTAAACCCATGTTAACCGGACAGCGGAACAATGGGACAGTGTTCTTTGGAGTGATGAGACCGAAATCTCCCTGTTTGGTAGTGATGGCATAAAATACCTAAGGAGATGAATCGGATAAGATTTGCATCCTGATTGCATTAGATGTACCGTGAGACACCCACTTAGTGTTATGATTCTGGGTTGTATGACATCAAAAGGTGTGGACAGAATTGGCGTGATTAATGGGAATATAACTGGCAAAAAATACATTATGAACTACTTGAGCCCGAACTGGAGCTTTCGGCACGGGATCTTTTCCAAGATAATGAAGCATTTATATTTCAACAGGATTCAGCTCCATGTCATATTGCTGCTGTGTGAAAAAAGTTGTTTAAAGATAATCATATTCCAATGCTGGAATGGCCTGAGAATAGCCCATACCTTAACCCCATCGAAAATCTATGAAGCCGAAGAAAGAAACTTCTTAGTCAGAAGCAACCCAGCAGTAAAACGTTATTAATAGAAGCAATAACTCAATCTGGGTTTCACATTATAACAGCTGTAGAACTAAAAACCTTGGTTCACTCCTTGGGAAGGCGTTGTAAGGCCGTAATGAACCCAGCTAAGTATTAACTGACATGGTGAGATTTTTGTATATCTCATTTTTTCTATGTGTTTAACTTTTCTTCTTTATAACTGCTGTTCTAATACAAAATCCTTCATAAAAGTTATTGCATTACATTCCTTATGAAATTATGTTTCCATTGATGTATAATTTTATGGTATTACTCCAAACAAATTGGTGTTATGAGCCATTAAACCTCAAAAATATACTATTTCCTAAAGGTTTCCACAATTTTTGAAACTAGTACAGCAAATATTGATCCATGTATTATAATAGCAAATATTGATCCATGTATTATAATAGCAAATGTTGATCGAAGTCCCCCTCATAGTTAAACAAATGGCTTCTCCAAAGACTTTTCTAAAATAAGAGTTATATTTAATCAGTTTTTTTTGTGAAGAATAAAGATTCAGTTCGACCTTAACTTTAATTAGTTGCTAAGCAATTAAACGTTATTTATTTGATAAATATTTAGCATTGTTTTCCGCGAAGTAGAAAATTATTTGTGAGCACCGCTTTCTTAATCATCCTAGGTGCGCGCGCACACACACACACACACACTATTCTGGAATTAACGATTTTTTCTACTTCCACATACAGGCCCATATTTAGGCGTATGCGATCAGATATGGCATCTTTCAGATTCGATAGCCTGCAATTTGCAATCACGAAAACAGTTTTATCATATGGCTGTGTTGGACAGGTTTTGTCAATTTTGACTTTTTATTTGCGTGATTTTTGAGAGTAATGTTTGGAACACCAACTGCCGTATTTTTCTTTGCATAATTCGCTGACCGTGGGAATCTGGATAAGATAAAATAAATCCTTCGTATAATCCATGGAGGCGCATAATCCCCAGGTCGTGAAATTCAGGAAAAAACATCGCCGTATAATCGGTAACGACGATGTTGATCACGAATCCTGATTTTGTACTAAAAAGTCGCAATTCACTGGATGATCCAGCTGTCCAAAGAAATAGATGAAAAAAACAATCAGATCTCCATATTAAAAATAGCTGTCATTTTTAAATGCCTTCCTGCTACTTTCATGTGAACAAAGTCCAAAAATATTCAGTTTTTGTTTTAGCAATACCGCATTTCGGTAGTTACATTCCGTGCAGTTGCGTAGTTAGACCTGTGGCACTCACCAGCGTGTGTAACACAGACCTTCTCACAGTACGTGATCGTCCTCGATCGCAAATAACATCGTCTTCGTTGCATCGTATTTTCTGTGAAAATTCTCGTAGGTATAAAAAACAACAAAAGAAAAAAAAACTTCTTTTCAACTATTTGCAGACCTCCGTCTTCGTACTGCATTACATTTTCCCATTATTAACGATTTCTCATAATTTTTAAAATCTACAACCTCTCTTGACACTTTACAATGCGGATTTTTTAAAATAGAAGCTCCTCAGAAACGCTGTTTTATTAAAGCGGCGTATAATCCGCATAACCTAAATGTTTAATTTTTTAATAATAGATAATCCACGGATTATATAACGAACATCATGGTAGATTTTGCAATTAACGTTCCATAGACATGCCATAAATGGTTTCCTCAATGTTTTTAAAATCTGTCTAAATATTATATAAAAATCTGTCCAAATATTGTCTTGTATGCCAGAACGTTGCTTCATGTTTCTAGGTGGGGGATGGTAAGAATTAAAGAAGAAAACTCCACGCATCAGCAGTCGATACCGGTTTTTGTCGTGAGTTCTCAACTACTGGAACTTTGCATAATTGTCGTTGAATAAGTTCACTAAGATAACGAGAAGATATCGTACATCCCTCTTTAGTGCAATTTTTCGAAAGAAAACACGTCGAATCTAAGGAATTACAAAACGTTTTTAGTGAAACAGCTCAATGCTACAAATGCTAATTTAAGGAATTCATTGCAATTACGCGTGTACAATGTTGTTAGCTATCGATAGTGATCAAAGTTATCCTGTAGCACTACTCAGTGCAACAGAAGGCAAACCAAACTACAATTTGTGCGCTGTGATCAAAATTTCATGAGTAAACCATTTCTTATTAATATACTGCCAGTCGCTTCCAATGCATTCTTTCTGAACTGAAATGAATTAAAAATTCATATTCTCCACAAAGTTAACACTTTGGAAGTTGCGTGTATTCTGTCTCCCACAGAGTACATGATGGTTTTAGCTCAAAACATCATCATTGGCTCAACAGACTTGTGTGGGCCCTTCTTCAGAAACCTCTGCCAGCCTTCCTTGTTCAATGGTAAACTCTTCCAATTTTCGACTCCTAAAGTCTTAATCACTCCATCTCCCGTCTTAATTTAGGTCTTCTAATTTTTCTTTTTCCTTCCAGCTTAGCATTAAACTTCTACTTAACTATCCATGCGTAAAATATGTCCAGCCCAACATAATCTGTTTATTTTTATGCACTTAATAATGTCTGGCTCGTTAAATAGTCTGTATAGTTCATGGTTCTATCTTCTGCACCCACCCTTTTCTTGCACTTCTCCAAAAATATATCTCAGAACCTTTCTTTGAAACAGACCCAGTAACCTTTCATCTGCCATTGTTAATACACAGTTTTCAGAGGCATAAGTTATGACTGGTCTTACAAGTACTTTGTACATCATTATCTTTGTGCTTCTTGAGATCAGATGTGACTTTAACTGTTTCCTAAGCTAACATAAGCATCTAATTGCGGAAAAAATACCTGTCTGAATCTCAGTACTAATATCATTTTTACAATCAACTTTCGATCCCAAGTATGAAAAACTATGTAAAATTTCTAATTTATAGGAACCGATTTCAAATCTGAGAAGGCTTATTAACACAAATCATTCTGGTTGCTTGCATATACTTTGTTGTTTCTTGGTTAATATGCAAATTTATCTTCTTTGCTGTTTTTTCTAAACTGATAAAAGTTTCTTCCATTGCTTTTCGTGTCCTTCCTATAATATCGATATCGTCTGCATATGCCAGAATTTAGCTGAAAACATCTTGAAATGGGAATTCAAGGGTAAACCGACTGGAGCAAACAAGTCATCCACGAACACGTTGGAATCATCCTCGTGATCATTGATATTTTTTGAGAATGTCTTGGAATTGATGTCTCAGCGTAAATCGATAGCAGCACATAAAACTTTCATTACCAGGTTTCATTACCATCCACATTCTTAGAACAAATATAATTGTACTTCATTTCGTTTGTCAGAGAGATATATTAAGGATTCGAATATCAGAAACGTGTTGTAATGGTTAAGATACGCAAGAGAAATTGGCCATGGAATAAATGCATGGAAAGAAAAAGGGAGAAAAACATAAATAAATAAATAAATAAATGACAACGCAATAATTAGTCCCATGAAAACAATCTTCATCTTCGCGATGAAAATGATGCTTTGAATTACACAGAAAAAAATATGAGTGGCAGGGAGTTAAAAAAGAATGAAAAAACATATTTGCGTTACAGCAAAAAAGCAGAAAAGAATGCGTTGTATAATACAGGAAAATACCAAAAGCAGGCAATTAAAAACTAATAAAAAATAAATGCGTTATAACGAACAAAAGGCATCCAAAAGCATAAAATTTACATAGCTATGATGCATATTTTTTAAATCAAGAATGAAATTTTCACTGTCACAACACTCTACAGGAAATATCACGTTCAGTATATGCGAAATAAGAGTAAAAATTCCTGAAAGTGTATGGGCACATTTTTTGCATCTTATATCTGCTTCAAGAAAAGCTGAAATATTTCGTCCTGGAGAGAAATTTGAATAACTTCAAGAAAATGGGAAAAGAATTGACGCTGACAGAAATCTAAAAAATGGATGAAAATGAAGATCGTCGTAAATTGAACTACAGCGACGCATGCAAGTAAATAAGAACTCGTCTCAATACGATTATTTTTGTTTAGGCAGTATTTTGTTTTTCAAAATACAAAAACAACAAATGCATTTAAATTTCTGGCATTCATTCCCCATTCAAATTCGTGTTCCGTTAAAGCTGCTGCAACTGATAAGTTATTTGAAATTAACGAATAGACGGCATTTTTCTTCTAATAACCTTGGGTCAAGCAGGTTTCCGCAAAACTGTGTGTCTTATTAATGTTTGATTATTGGCAGTTTAATATTAACTAGTGTTAACTTAGGCTTTTACAAATTGCTATTTCCATTGCTTATGTATGTGTTGCAGATCTTTTTTCATTTCTTATCAATTAGACTGAAATTGCTTGTGGAGTTTGGGATAAAGTTGCGCACTCTGATGCCTTTTTAGCCTCCTAATGGCCATTTCTTCTCTGAGACAATAAAGGTACTTCTGTTTATTATATTTGGCTGGCCGCAATATACCGCAATCCGTGGTAAAGCGTCTTGATGTTGTATAGAAAGGTCAGATCACGTGAGTAAAAACTCACCGTTCTCTGATTCACTTCGCTCAGACATTTCTCAGGTTTCGTCTATCTGCATATTCCACAGTTGTTCTCAGTGGCAATGCTGTCGAAAATTGGCAGTCCTTGGTCTACTACGTAAACACTTCCATTGCGCCAGGACGAAGGTCTTCCGAAAATTCTTCCTTAACGTTCTGTCTTGAGACTGCCTCCTCCATATCACTCCAGCATGCTTTCGAATTTCATCCACCCATTTCCCACGCAGTCTTCTCTTCTGGGTCTTTTGTTGCCATTTGGTATCTAGTCTAAAATTTCGGTTGTCCATAGGCGGTCCGTCCTTCTAGTAATATGTCCAGGCCATTGCCGTTTCACGGATTTTACTCTTATCATAATGTCTTCCACTTTTGTCAATTTCCTGATCCATGAGTTCCTCTTCTTATCACTCCTGGTTACACTAAGCATACATCTCTCCGTGCATGTTTTCAGTTTTCTGCAGCCTTTGTATGCTTTTTGTTAGTTACGTTTCACGTTTGTGTTCCGTACGTAAGCGCTGGGAGGATGCACTGATTAAACACTTTTCATTTAAGACAAAACGGCTTTGAAAGTCGTACTGTTTCTTCCTAAAGCTGTCCAAACAAGTTATTCACGCGGATTAATTTCTTCACTAATGTGACTTTCGCTTTATATCTGTTGCCCAAGGTATGTATGTATCGTTTATCTCTACATTTCCCCCATTATATGATAAATCTTCGTTTCTTGTCAAAGCATAGTACATCGATTTTGTATTCTCACTCTCTCTCTCGGAAAGTTCATTTTTAATCCCACACCTTTACTCTTGTGAGAAAGTTCCTGGATCACACTCTGCAGCACTGAAGGGGTAGATGTAAAACTGACGATGTCATAAGCAAAACGAAGGTGAGTTAAATAATCTCAATTAATCTTTATCCCCTTGTTTTCCCAGTTTAATGATTTAAAAACATTTGGCAGGGTGACATTAAAGAGTATAACGAAATAAATTTCTCCGTCATTTTTGTCCACACCGGGGCTCAAACCCGGGTCCCCTCATTCCGAAATAAGTCACTCTACCAACAATTGAGCTATGTGGACGTTCGTTCTGACTGCTATCTGCCTTTATGTCGTGTGCGTCCTGTTGGCAGGTACGTCACATCTCCCCCCTCACGAAAGAGGACCGGCAGCATGGCCCACGGGTCAGCCGTGACCATGAATCGTTGCAGGCAGCCATCCGCTGTAGAACGTGCACTTGAGAACTCCCAGTCAATCTAGTGTGTGGAATGCAACATCACACACCTTTATTTTTTGAAGCGCTGGAGAAGGGATTCTCAGATTTCTCCTCTCTCGCCGTGTGGAAATAACATCACACCATTGCGAGATTTTGAACGGCCGTGTCATCCGGAAAGTTCGGGCGCCATTATAACGAAGTAAATTTCTCCGTCATTTTTGTCCACGCCGGAGCTCGAACCCGGATCTCCTCATTCCGGAATAAGTCACTCTACCAATTGAGCTACGCGGACGTTCGTTCTGACTGCTATCTTCCCTTTATGCCGTGTGCGTCCTGCTGGCAGGTACGTCACAAGAGTTTGGGAGATATGGTGTCTGTCACCTTGTCTCACTCGCTTTCTAATTTTTATTGATGCTGTATCCTCAAATAACTGAACCTTTGAACTTGCATTTTCATAGATGTTATTAATAATGCTAATGCGTGCATCTTCAATACGGCAGGATTTCAAAGACATCATAACTGCTGATGGTTCCACGAAATCAAAGGTTTTTTCGATATCAATAAAATCATACATAATGGGAATTCATATTCCCTCGTTCTTTCCCATGAACCTTTTTTTGTGGATGCGAAACAGTTCATACAAAACCCCTGAATCGTTTAATGTGTTTCCCAACATTTCTGGAGCTATTTGTGTGAATATGGATATTCTTCAAATCCTAGAGGTTATGAGGTCGCTATGATTCATGATGTTCTAAATGAAAATAAAATGGGGAAACGTCATGTGAGAGAAATCCTCAAGGTAAGCAATGGAGCCATCGTGTCCGCATCAATTATCGCGGAATGTGGTTTTCAAGAATTCCCATACTGTTATCGCCATTGCGGTGGATTTAAGTCGCGCTGTATACAGGCAGCATGGTCCAGCTGAGTGAGGTACAAGGAAGTTCTGCAGCGTGCCGGTATATGGCTTCGAGCGCATTCTAACCTCAGCAAAGTAAATAGGACTGAAGACCTTGTAATGAGGCACAATGCGCCATACTGTATATAATGAATATAGCTTCTTCTACTAATGCTTCTTCTAATGGTTGTTGTGTTAATTATATCATGAATAAACTTTCCTGCTAGTAGTGTAGTAATAATAATAATGAACAAGCTTTTAACTGCTAGTAATGTTGTAGTAGTAATTAAGATGAATAAAGTCTTATGCTGGTTGTTAATAATAACAACTAATGAAATAAACCTAACAGCCAGACAGAGGTCTGACAAAACTATGAACTGAGAAAGGCGTACTTACTAAGACAATCTTTTATTAGGTAAACTACTGTTATTTATCCACACTCACTTCATCGGTCACACAACTACTCGATATCTGGCTCTCACATATAACGAAGTTCCTCTCACATAAACGAAGATCTCTTTAATCACGAAACAAAGCTCTCACCATACAACAACAGCTCTCCTAGGTATCGTTGAACGCGCCTATTTATACTGGCTACCACCACGTCATGACTTACACTCATTGCCAGATCTCATTCAGCGGGAGAAATAACATCTCGTTCAGTAAGAAGATAATTTACATAGTAAAATAACATAAACAGAGATAGTAAAAATCAAAAGGAAAGTGAATCTAGAGTATACGTTACATGTACACCGTATAACAGTACGTAGCACCATAAACATAGCACCATAACAGTGCACAGAATCATACAGCGTCTAACTTTAGGGCTTGCTTTTTGTATTGGGTTGATGCCCCATTAATCTATAAATCAACAGCGGATGGAACCGCCTACAGGTGTTGCGGGTATTACGTCACAGAGTTACTATAAATAGCTAGCACGTGGGTAAAGAACAAGGTTCGCGCGTGGTTTATTTGGACGTAACGTGGCTTGCTAAGGAAACATGCAGGCGCCATGTTTGAGAGTCATCTTCCTGTATAAATTTAAAGTGGACCATTCTGCAGGAATTGCCGTTTGAAACTTTAACAAAATGTTTGGGGAGAGTATAGCCAACGAACGAACCATTTGGCGATGGTTTGTGAAGTTTCGAAGCGGAGACACGGACCTGAAAAACGAAACACGTGGACACCGACCTGTTGCTGTTTCTGACGATGTTCTGTTACGTGTGGTTGAAGCGGACCTCCCCCCCCAAACATGTCGTGAGATAGCGGCAGAGGTAGGTGTCCACCACACGACAGTTGTTCGGCGTCTGGCTGCACTGGGTAAGGTCAAAAAGCTGGACATGTGGATGCCGCATGAGTTGACAACTGCCAAGAAGACTAGACGCTTGGGATTCTGTACGTCGCTGTTTGCCAAGAATAAAGAGGAACCTCTACGGTATCGAATCGTCACGTGCGACGAGAAGTGGGTCTTTTATGATAATCGGAAACGATCTGCAAAATGGTTAAGCAGGGCACATCCTGGTGGACGGCATCCTAAGCCACCCCTACACACCAAGAAGATGATGCTCCTTGTCTGGTGGTCCACAGCCGGGATAATTCATCGGAGTTTCTTGGCAAGAGACCAAACCATCACTGCAGAACATTAGTAAGCTAAATTACACCAGATGCACCGGAAATGGCTGTAGAAATAACAGCCTTTGGTCAACAGACATAGTGGTGCTCTTCTCCAAGACAACGCCCGCCCTTATGTCGCACAACAAACGATGATGGCACTAAGTGCCTTGGGCTATGAAGCATTGCCTTATCCTGCTTTTTCCCTGGACTTGTCTCCAACAGACAATAATCTGTTTTGTCGCCAGGATCACTTGCTGTTCGGGAAACAGTTCACGACAGACGAGGTTCAACGTGCAGTTTATAACTTCTTCAGGTCCCAGCCACAAGATTTTCTTCGTTCCGGGATCATGGCCTTACCGGACAGATGGCAACTACACTGCCGGACAATTGCTAAGGACGGATGACAATATCAACGATAGCAACCATAAAATGGAAGGCAGGAAAATGTGGAAATTTGCATGAGTGCGGGATACAGTAAGACGTGTTGTGCGTATGCAAATTTTGGATTGCCGAACTTGTTCGTGACGCCATAGCGCTGATAAGAGATATAAAGGATTTGACGCGTATTGACCGTTATTGTTTAAATGCAAAGTTGAAAAGGGAATGAATCAATTGATGAACTTGCAATTTTCAGTATGTCTTCCCGACATCACCTAGATGATTTTACGCGCGGCCGTATTATTAGCAAGATTGAAGAAGGGCGAAAAATAACAGATGTTGCCGGGGAGTTCAACGTCAGCCACAGTGTTGTTTCAAGGCTTTGGAAATCATTTCAAACCAATGGAGAGTATAGCAAACGTCACGGGGGAGGTCGTGTTCGCAGTACGACACCTGCAGAAGATCGGAACACAGTGCTATCAAGAAAAAGACACCGGCGCAGCACAGCTAGTGAGGTAGCAAATCAGTTTATGGCTGCTACTGGCAAGCGGATCTCCCGCAAAACTGTAGCCAGTCGTTTGCATGAAGGAGGACTATACGCCCGCCGTCCTGTTGTGTGCATCCCATTGTCCAGACGTCACCGTACCGGCCGTTTGCAATGGTGCCATCAACATCGCAATTGGACTGATAACGACTGGTCTGCTGTCCTCTTCTCAGATGAGAGTAGATACAGTCTATCGTCTGATTGTCGACGAGAACTGATCTGGCGTGATAGTGGTACTGCATATTGTCCAGCAAACATACAGGAAAGGGACCGATATCCGACATGTATTGTCATGGTATGGGCTGGCATCATGATCAATGGCCGTACGTCCCTCTATATGCTTCCAACTGGGACTATCACTGGCCAACGATACATTAATGATGTTCTGCTACCTCATGTTCGCATGTTCCGTGGTGCTGTCGGTGATAGATTCATTTTCATGGATGACAACGCAACATGTCATCGAACAGTCGCTCTCTAGGAGTGTCTTGAGAGCAAGGATATTCAACGCCTCGTATGGCCAGTACGTTCTCCAGATCTGAATCCCATTGAAAATGTGTGGGATGCTTTGGGGAGGAGTCTTGCTGGTCGCCAATGCCCTCCAATAAACAAGGACACCCTCATCCGTGCACTGACAGAGGAATGGGATAAATTACCCTAACAGCTGCTTGATAATGTTGTGCAAAGCATGACACGACGTGTGGAATATTGCATCGCCCTCCGTGGTGGCCATATCCCGTATTGACATCTTACGCCGGAACGCCTGCTGACGGTAATTGCATTTTTTTCACGTTTACGTATTCTGCACAAAATGGCCTGTTTCTTCCTTGAACACGTTCCAAAGCCTTCTGGATTTCAGAGCACAATAAATTGTCTTTCTTGTAATGTTCTGGCATTCTGACATTATTTTATTTCACTTGGCAACCAACCACACTTACTTTTTTGTGCGCTATATAGCCGTTTATGATCCGTCCTTAGAAAATGTCCAGCAGTGTATGTATCAATGCCGAAGGGGATTATTTTGCCTAGGTAAGTTGTCCTACTTCTCCGTTCTCGCTGTCAACGTGTGCTGGTTTTTTTCCGGACATTTCATTCGCACCAACCCAGTAGTTCGTAGCACACATGCTAATGTTCCTTACCCCAAATGACTGCGTTATCCGCATTCATTCTGACACGTCGCACGTTGTTAGGTATTTGGCTCTATTTTGCTTCTTCACGAATGATATCATTATGATGCGCCGTTGTCCGTGTACCATTACTACGGTGTATGAAACTCGCATTCCATCTGACCAAATTTGCAAAATTCGACAACCATATCGCTTAGCACAGTAATTTATATTATCCCTGCCCAAATTGATCACCATGCACTTTCCGGTAAAGTTTCAACTTTAAATAGTCATTTTAGTGAAGGTGTAAAAACTAATCTCAATCATTTTGTCATTTTAAAGTACGAGAGTAAAACTGATCAGATGCTTGGCATTATAGGCTATCCTTTATTTCTCCATGAATAAAGACCTATTAGAAGTATTTTTTGTCAAGTATTGCATCGAAAGTTCTCATTACTTGAAACAACCTGCAAGGAAGAACTGCTAACACATGAGAGTTGCACATAGTTTTTCTTACAACACCAATATAAATAAAGCGATTTCATAAACTATTTTAATTTATACATATACTGAAAGAAGACATAAATGAGCTAGAAAGCCTATCGGATAGATGACGTCTTACATAAGAGCACATGATTACACATCCGATAGGTGGGTGTACACGAGAGCATCCAGATTACAAACAAAAGCAGTCTTCTACTTTTGCAAATCATATTATACTGTAGATCGTATATTGTTCTAATATTTTGTTGGTGTTACTTGACTTGTTTTTAAATAGTGACTTGACTTTAATGTTCATAGCATTCTTGGAGAAAAACTCTTAACATCCAGCAAACAAAATCGCCAATGAAATGATTTACCTCACAGCATTTTATTATTTCCTGTGTTGCAGCTTTACTATACGTATGCCGAACACAATTTGAAATATTACAGTCGGAAACAACTTGAGCTATATTATTAATCAACTAATCACATACGTATCCTTATAACAGTAGGATATCAGCTCGTTGAGCTATATTATTAATCAATTAATCACATGCGTATCCTTATATCAGTAGGATATAACAGCTCGTTGAGCTATATTATTAATCAACTAATCACATGCGTATCCTTATATCAGTAGGATATAACAGCTCGTTGAGCTATATTATTAATCAACTTGAGCTATATTATTAATCAACTAATCACATGCGTATCCTTATATCAGTAGGATATAACAGCTCGTTGAGCTATATTATTAATCAACTTGAGCTATATTATTAATCAACTAATCAAATGCGTATCCTTATATCAGTAGGATATAACAGCTCGTTGTGTAGTTATAGACCCACTTCTTTTTACAAATTACATTGTTGGTAACACACTTATTCCCATTACATCCTTTTCCACTTTCCTCATATCAAAAGTATCAGCTTTTATTTATCTTTTGACTAGCCGCCAGTTGTTTCCAAAACGTAGAAAAAAACTTTGAAATTCCGTAAGGAGAAACTTTGAATGTGGCGTTCAGAACTAAAAAAACTGTAAGAGGTAATGTAATTAATATAAGAAAAAGAATAGTAAAAATGGAAAGGTTGGTTTAGAGATATACGTCACAATCGGCAAGATCTCATGCAGCCGGACGGAGACGCAGGCCCCATTCGGATTCTCAGCCAAAAATACATCAGACTCTGTGGGGGGAGAATAAAAATCTCGGGGTCAAATACCAGAAGCGTCTGAGATCTGCGGGACCATTTTTGGTGATTCATTCACACATCAGCGCTACGTTCAGAGAAAACCCTTGAAACTCCAGAACTGAATTGTTGCGGTAACGGGAATCGAAATGACAAATGTCGCTTATGACACAGACACCATGCTGGCAATTTGCCAACTGTGGAACGCCAGTGGTAAGAATATTCATGCAGGAAAAAAATGAAAAAGAAGCTGTGAAAGCATAGATTAAAAACACCTGTAGGAGGTAATGTACTTAATACACATTCCTATCAGCTATAGAAAACAGAAAGAAAAGAAACATGGAAATTAGGATTTATTTTCGTAATTTCTGAACGTAGAAGAAAATGATTAAGAACTGTTTAAGGAACACATCCTGGCTGTGATGCCCAACGTTTGAAAGTTGAAATGCGTATTTTTATATGTTTTAAAATGAGACATAAAGCAAAATCTTTTAAAAAGAAAAAATAAATGAAGCAGGAGTTGGGGGAAAGAAGAACGTTCTTTGTAACAAAATGAAGAAGTTATTTTATTCGAAGAAACAGAAATACTGTAGTACATATATACTACTCTCGAAAGGCAAACATGCTGAAACAGCTTCATGAGTGCATGGAGTTGGGCTCATAGAGGAAAAAGAAGAGATTCATGCTTGAGTCCGAAAGAAAATGCTTAAGCTTGCAGTAATGATTGGAACCTGACAGGGATAAATGTGAAATGAGATGTTTTAAGCAAAGCAAAGTTTTAATTTGGGAAAACATCTTTAAGACATTACCTGATTTTTCACAACATAGGAATTAATTTTTGAAAAATAAAAAATAAAATGGCAAATATGCAAAATAATGATCAACCCTTGCTCCGTACCAAAGTTCAAATGGTATTAACAAAGTTAAATTGGTATTCATAGGAAGACCTATGAATACCAACCTTTACCCAAGTGTTCAAACATATTCTCGTGTTAATACCAGGTACCTTATAATTGTAACACATGACAGATGCACTTGCGATAAGATTGATTTTCTTGCAAGAAACTTGAGGGATTTACAAAAGTTCGGCCCCTATAAAAAACAGAAAAGGGAAAAAGGCAGTTTTGAAAAGAGGAATTTCATTATAGATTCAAAATAAAGATGGAACACCTATTCCTTGATTAAATGACGCCGAACGGTGAATGAGCAAAATTTGTGTCACCTGAAAAGGTGGTGTCAAATGGTCGCAAAAAATGACCCACATCGAAGCGAGACCCACGGGGTGGTTCGTCCGTAGGAGCACAAATGCCTCCGATCTACTTCCTGTGTTCAAGTGTATTTTATTCAAGGGCGTACTGATAGACCACGCAACCCCCGCAGTGCGGAGGAAGCCTCATGGCTAAGAGGGCCTCTAGTCTCAGCAGAAGTATTTTTCAAAAATTTTGCGGAAACTTCATATGAAACTGGTTAAAGAAATAGCCAGGAATGTTTGACGGCAGCTTCTAATGAAGTATTAAGCAGAAAAACAATATTTCTCTTCCGTAAATAAGTAAGACCTTCAAGATATCATTATTGCTTAATTTATAAAAACCGGGAAAGCAGCAATTCCAGAGGACTTAAGGCCACTCTTTACAGACCTAGTAGTATCTCCATATGCATGTACACTGAAGTGCCAGAAAAACTGGTACACCAATCCTATACTTGCTAGGTACCCCAGGGGAGCGCAGGACTGCAGAAATACAACGGGCCATGGACTCCACTAGCTTCTGGAAATATGTTGTAGGCAATGCACACCATACTTGCTGAAGAGCGTCCCACAATTCGGGTGTATTCCGAGGTCTCGAATTCCTGTGTTCGATATCGCGTTGCATGGCATCCCAAATGTGTTCTATCACGTTCAGATCTGCAGACTTGGGTGGGAATGGCAGTACCCCAAACTCAGATGAATGCTCCTCTAACCATCATGTGGTGTCCCAACACTTGTGAGGAGTTGCATTGCCCTGTTGGAACAGGCCCAACCCCTCAGCATGAATGCAGGACATGAACGGGTGTTCCTCGTCAGAAAGGATGCGCATATAGCGTTGGCCGGTCACAGACGTTTGTAGACGTACCAGGAGTCCCAGTGATTTCCAGCTAAGCACACCCCATACCATTACAAACCCCCACCAGCAGGTATAGTTTCCTATTGACAGACGGGATCCATGGCTTCATGGGATTTGCGCCACACACGAATCCTTCCATCTGCCCGATACAGTTGGAAACGAGACTCGTCAGACCAGGCTACTTGTTTCCAGTCATCAAGTATCCAGTAGCGGTGTTTCCGTGCCCAAGGCGCATAGCTCTGTGTCGTGCACCTATCAAGGAGACTCGAGTTGGGCAACAGCTCCCAAAGCCCATATCGTGCAGGGTACGTTGCACAGTTAGGACGCTGATGCTTGTTGAGGGTCCAGCACTGAATTCAGATGATACCTGCGAGAGTGTTGCACGCTTGTCGCGAGAAACGATTCTTGACAGCCGACGATGGTCACGTTCACCCAATGTCTTTTTACGGCCACACTGGCATCGTATCGTAGGTTGCAGGTTTGCCAGAATTCTTGTAGTCACACCCTTGCAATGGTCGTCGGTGAAAATCCGAATTTATTTTCTACCTCCGAAATACTATGGCCCATCTCACACCAGAAAGAATATGGCCCATCTCGTGTCAGCTATGACACCGCTTTGAAAATTGCTTAAATCGTTATTACTTATCATTCTCATGCCGAAAACAGCTCTGATAGCTGGCAAGGATGTCTATCACTTTATATACGCACTGGCGGACGCAACCGAGTACGCGGATAGGTGACGTTGCTATGTATTTTGCATAAGCTCGTCTGTACCAGTTTTTCTTGCACGTCAGTGTATATTAACAAGGGAATATAAACAAATATCAGTTATAAAATGTGATTAAATAACAAGAGTATGTGAATGAAATATCAGTTGAATAAATGAAATTTATAATTGTTGAACATAAACACGTATCTTTCAGAATATAATGAGCTAAAAGCAGTTCTTCGCTGGGACGAGAAAATAGAGATCATGTAATTTTTTTTATAACAGAATTAAAAGGAAATGCTTTTACTATGTGCAAAACATCGTGACATTAAGTTAAGAGCTTTTATATTGAAGAGTAAATAATTTAAATAGTTTTACTCTTTTTGTACCACAATTCTTAGTTGTTATTTATTTATTTTTTGTTTACTTATGTTCTGTATTTTCGTTCAAATCGAAAGGCCATTAGATATTGTCACACGGCCGTTACGTTGTTTTGCGTGTGATGTAATCGTGAAATCTTTCAATGAGCCTTCGTTCTCTAAAAGAATAGAATTTGCACGATATGGTTAACTTTGTAAGTATTTTGTAATATTTGCATTGGTATAGAACCAGGGCAATCATTTTACTTACGACGTGCTCATTTGTGTTACACGCAATAAAGTGTAGCAATTTTGGTTTTATGAAAAATATCTATAGGTTCCAAAGCATTTGAATTATTAAAACGCCCGCACAACCTAGTTAATAATTAGGAATTTAAACATTTCTGTAATTGAAGGCAAATAGATTTTCGCAAAACGGCCTTGAAGTTATTTTTTGCGGCAGGGGTGCGAGTTTTTCAGGAACGCTACTACTTTTATTACACAAAATACGACGAAAAACGAAACATTTAATGTGTTAAAAATGTTCTTCGAAGGTTGAAAACGTTAACAAATGTTCTGATTTTCAGGTTAAAAACATCAGTTTGCTGGGAAATAACGGAGGCCTTGCATTTCGTTACATTTATCAATATTCAAATTACGAAAACTACTTGTGTCCGACCCCGCGAGCCAAATGAAGCAGTGATCTCTCTGAGAGGGCATCTGAGCATGCGCAGTTAATAAGCCTTCTTGACGGTCACCATACGGTAGCCAGCTTTTGACTTGCTTGCTCACTGTGACTTTATGAGAAAATGCGTTTTCGCAGATTGTTGTGATTTCTCGATATGAAGCACTGCAATTATGGGCACTGAAACATTATTTGCTGAAACGTTCTGTCTCATCCTTTTTGTCGTAAGACAAACTAGAAATCGAATAACTGGGTAGACCTAAGCCAGGAATGAAATTGTATCAAAAATGCCTAGCATGGTATCGATTACAACGTTTCGTTCCGAAACTTTCAAAATAATTAATGTATTTTCGGTTCTGTAAAAGATCCTTTTTCGTTTGTTACTCTGTTTATTGGCCATGGTTGAAATTTCAGGGTAGTTCTGTTTTGTTCTTACTTGTTAGACCAGCAAAGTTCTAGTCTAGACACGTAAGTATGGTTTTATTTTTTAGTTAATTAAACTGGTGTTATGAAAGTTTTTCTAAACTTCATGTAGCTTTTGTACATGAAGAGTTCAGCATTCTAGTAAAGTTTCCATTGATTAATACAATCATCAATCGGAGATTTAATGCATTATGTACTTTAAAAAAGAAATCCCGCTATTCGTAGTGATCTCCTCAACGTGCGCTTTCTCTTTATGCGCCACTATCGTATCCAACATAGTGCATGGGGCTTTTTTGGTACTTAAGTGCGGATTAAAATTACCCACACAATTCTGTCAAATAATAATGAGAGTTAGTAGGAGCATCAATTATTTCTAAGTAAGTGGCATATTCATTATTAAAATGATGAAATGCTTTAGAATGTGAATGTGAGGCGTCTGGAAGAGTTTCCGTATGACTTAGTAGCTTCTTAAATATTAATATATCAGTCCTAATTTGCGACTCGGTTCGACAGACTATGTTCGCATCACATCTCAGTGACTTACACCGATAAACCATTCCATTATGACCACCCCCAGCCTAGATAAATGAGCGCGTCTGGAGACCGATCGGTGGTGCAAGTGAAGTTCACCGAGCAGTATATATACAACCCGAGGCCCGGCTTTCGGTTAGTAGAGTGTTCGGAGTCAGAATGGGAAAAGCTGCCGATTTATTGGATTTTGATGAAGGACAAATTGTGATGGCACGGCGCTTCAGAACTACGATCTCGGAAACGGCGCGGCTTGCGGGTTATTCACGTACCGCTGTAGTGAGTACGTATCAAAAGTGGTGCACAGATCGCCAAACCACGAACCGTCGTCCAGCCGTGTTTCGTCCGCAGCTCATTGATGCTAGAGGGGAGCGGAGAGTGTCTCGCATTGTTCACAGCGACCACAGGGCCACAGTGCGACAAATCACCCGCAGCTACAACAGTGGTGATCAGGGCAATGTGTTACAGCAAACAGTTCATCGCAGAGTTCTGCGCATGGGTCTGCGTAGCCGAAGACCCGGTCGGGTCACCATGCTCACTGCACGGCATCGCCAACAACGCATTAAATAGGCCCAAGATAATCGAGATTGGTCTGTGGATGATTGGAAGAAACTGGCCTGGTCTGACGAATCAAGATTCTAGGTGCATCTCGTAGATGCCCGAGCGCGGATACGCCGATTACCAACGGAGACTATGGCACCTGTATGCACTGTTGGGAGGAAATAGGCCGGCATAGGCGGTGTTATGCTCTGGGCGATGTTTTCTTGGGACACTTTAGGCCCCATTATCCCTGACAGCTGTCAGGTATCTGAAAATCGCTGCGGTCCAAGTTTACCCATTCATGGCAACTGTGTTCTCTGCTGGTGATGGCCATTATCTACAGGATAATGCGCGTTACCACTCTGCTAGAATCGTCAAGGAGTGGTTCGAGGAACGTGCTGGCAACTTTCTGTTAATGCACTGGCCTCCAAATTCACCTGACATGAACCCAATAGAACATTTATGGTTCGACTCGGAAAAGCGTGTTCGCGCTAAATCCCCATCACCCCGAAATGTACCGGAACTAAGGAACCTGCTGTTGGCATTATGGTACCAGAAACCCCATGATACCTATCGCTACCTCACCGAATCGATATCTTGCCAAGTGGCCACTGTTTTGAGGGCTAAAGGTGTCCAACAGCTAGGTAGGTCGTCATAATGAAAAAGAAAAGGTAGGGGTAGTGTGTAGGTAGGTGGTCATAATGTAACTGCTAGAAGAACCACAATCAGCAACTGGACTAAAGCTGTACATTCCCTTTACGAAAGAAGATAATCTGAGTCAAATAGATTTTACTTTATGGCTATGAAACGGAAAGCTGAAGAATTCTTGTTTTTTTTGCTTGTTTGATTAGCAACCACCATGAGCCATTCGAAATGGCCACCCTGTTGACGAGAAGCCAAAGAGCTGACTTCTGACGATGGTCCGAGTGGAACCGGGTTCGGGCCCCAAATGAGGCATAGGTTGTGTGCTTGTCTTAAGGTATTGGCTTCTTCCTTTCTTGAAACTGGTGACCCTAAATTAGGGATGGGCGACTGCTTATAACCGTTAAAGTTGCTCACGGCAGTCGTTAAATCCCAAAACAAAGCAAAAGAAAAAGTCGGAGGGCTATAAGAAGTCGTCCATCTTAATTTGGGACCATTATTTTTATGGAAAGGAGGGAGCCATCGCCGTGCCTCATTCAGGACCCGCGCCTGGGCTCCTCTCAGACGTATTTTTGAAATCCAGCTGCTCAGACCACTGGGATACCTGGGCGGCGAGCAGAAGAAATCTCAAGAGTGGTTCAGATATATGAGTGAAAGCGCTACAATTCTAGTGCTTAGAAAATGAAGAGCACATATTTATATCACTATTACTAAATAATACAAATCGTGAGAGATGAAACAATATTTTGTGGAAATAAGCCATTTTTGCCGGTGATGGATACGAGTCCATGTCTGCTTTCTTAGGATTCGACTGTTTTACCAATTTAACTACACCATCAAAGAGTGATGTATTTAGGTTTCTTCTCAGGGGGTGCTGATCCCCCCACCCGAAAATCACCGAATGCCCCCCCCCCTAGGTTTTTGGGTAATCTCCTCTTATATTTAGTCAAACTGTTTTTATTTATAGCTGAATAATTGGAGAAATTAATTAAAAAAAACCTTAAGAAAATGAGGCAAAATATTATAATAATTAAAAAACAACAACACCCACATGGACTTTAAACTGCAATTTCTATCATCCTTCAATAAAACATTAAATAGTCCTCACTGAAGGTTCCACAGAGTAGCGATGTTTGCAAATCAATACATCATCACATTTTGGAAGCTGGCATTCAGCTTTATTTCAGTCTCCTGGGTACCAACTTTCTGTATACGATTAAACCTTAGTGTAGATAACGTGATGTTAGTGCTTCCAATACCACAAAATATTTGCTACCTAATTTTTAGAAACTGTTCCAAAGGAAAGTTTTTTGTTTTTCCCTGGCGGTGAATAGTTTACACTCTATAGCAAAAAAATAAAAAATAATAAAAAAAATCGAGGCATCTCAAACTGGCATCCAAACGGTTAGTTAGTATTTTTTTACTGCTACGTGCTAATCTAAATAATCTAAAGGGGGCTGAAACCAAACGGCAGCGGAATGGTTTACACCATACGTATTCAGGTAACACTGTAATGAATCCTTAATAATAAGAAACAGGTGAAGACATTTTTACCACTCCTAATATTTTAGGGGGGCGGGGGAGGTTCTCCGACACAGCGTTATCTTACTAGCGTTCTCAATATTTTATACTAGCGTTCTCAATATACCCCATGGTGAAATCCGTGGTCCACTACTAAATAATAGCAAAGGTATAACATTTTTATATTTTTAGTCACTTGTATGTGTACATTACTTGAAATTCGTATTTGCGATTAGCGAACATAATTTTTTTTTATACTCTATTTAAAAGTTTGTACCCTGAGTGTCCACTTTATTATTACCACCTGGCAGTTTTAAGCAAATTAGCTATGTATGCACGCTGTTGCCACCAGAGGGCGAGGCTAGTATAAAAAGGGAAAGCTTAGTGCTTGCGACAGTAGTAGAAGTGATTTTTGGGTGACGAGATGGGTAAAAAATGCGATTTGACGGACTTTCAACGTAGAATGATTGTAGGAGCTCGGAACCATGGAGCGAGTATCACCGAAACCGCCGCATTCGTGAAATGTTCCAGAGCAGCTGTTGTTAAAATGTTTAAGGACTGGACTGTCAGCTAGAAAACTGGGTCTCTACGCGTAACGTGTGGTCGTCATCGACTAGTGACTGCTCGGGCGGAACGCAGAGTGTCCAGACTGGTAACAGACAACAGAAGGGCAACAGTGCAGCAAAATACAGATCATCTTAATCAAGGATCCCCTCAAATGATCTCTGCACGCACTGTTCGCTGTACATTGCATCGGATGGGATATGGCAGCCGAAGGCCTGTTCGAACACATTTGCTGTCTGCAGTTAACAAGAGAAAACATCTCCAGTTCGCACAGGAGCACAAGGATTGAACAGTCGATAGTTGGAAACAAATTATGCGGTCCGATGATTTGCGTTTTCAGTTGCACCATGAGAATTTGGCGGAAACAGCACAAAAGCATGGACCCCAAATGCATTGCTATAACTCTTCAAGCTGCTGAAGGCCACGTTATGGTTTGGGGAATGTTTTCCTGGAATGCTTGGGGCCCTTTAATTCGTGTTGATTAACGTCTGACTGGCACATCATATCAAAACATCGTTGCGGACCAAGTGCATCCTGTCATGTGGATGGTTTATCCCAATGGCGATGGTTACTTTCAACAAGATAATTTCTCCTGCCATAGTGCTCATATTGTACAGGATTGGTTTCAGGAACATGCCGGTGAGTTTACTTTGCTTAGGTGGCCCCCACAATCTCCAGATCTCAACTCCATTGAGAATTTGCGGGATGATGTTGAACGAGCCATCAGACAGCTGGATCCACAACCCTGCAATCTCACACTCCTGGAATATGCTATTCATCAAGCATGGTCTCAGATTCCACAAACCACCTATCAACATCTCGTGGAGTCCATGCCACGAAGAATCGGGGCAGTATTAAAGGCAAAAGGTGGCTCAACAAAGTACTAAGGGGGTGGTCATAATAGAATCGCCAACAGTGTATATGATAATGTATACATAAATAACAAAAGTGTGATTATATGTATATAATCAGTCAACAACTTTCAGCCCCCAGAAAATTTGAATTTGCTCCCCCGGAAAAAAAAAACTCTGAGTGAAACACTGCCAACAAAGACTTATCGCTGCAATTTTCTGTTTTTACTCTTGCGTGATCTCAGTGCCTCAGAGGTAGGTCACAACTGCCGGAGGAAGAAGTAAAAAGTTAAAGAAAGCTCAAGAGTCAATTAGATATATTGATACATTCTATAATTCTAGGGTTTAGCAAATGAAAAGTATATACTCGTATTTATATCACTAGTGTTGAATAAATAGGTCGTGAGACATGGAAAAAAATTTTGGGAGAAAGAAGTAAAAAATTCCATCGTAATCCTCATCACAAATCACGATAAAAAGTGATAACCAATTTGGACGCAACGTCGAGTATGAGATCAAAAACCAGTTCGTTTCACTAAATCAAGTGAACTAAGAAGGTATTCACACTTAAATGATAGATCGATGTTTAGCTTGCACCCTCTGCATGATTTCAATCATCAATGCACGTTATAAGAAATTTTGCAGTACACATGACAGCTTTGATGGCAATCGAAATATTTAGGCTTTCTTAAATTAGCGACTCTGCTTCTTGTAAAGTCCCGTCTTTAAAACACCGAAATAAGCTGATGGAAATAAAAGTCGTTAAATTCTGAGTAAAATTTATGTCTCCACAATAAGATAACTAAACTTCTATAAACAATTTATTTAATCTGAAGAAGTTCCTGCACCTAAGGTTCACAATAACTTCAAATCACTGAGATGCATCGCAGTTTACAAGAAAGCAATCAAAGTGATAGTCGACATCCAAAGCTTCCTGCATGCTGGGAAACAAATGCCTTCCGAAGCTCGAGGCTTAGCATAAACAATAGGTAAAGTGACATAATTGAAGAATCGGCTGTGCACTCTTCCATGCTGAGAATTATAATATTGGATCAAGCCATGTTGTCTCCCCAAAATGCGCCCTTACGAATACTGCGTTAACAACAGCTTACTTTCTATGCTGTTCCAAAATCCACAGTAATGGAGATTAAAAAACTTTAACACCTGCAGCCTCGTAGCCATATACACGTTGTTTCAGTATTAAAACAGGAAAAATACAAATTATTTAGAGTATGTCTCGTGAACCCTTTTTGTCTTTCTGCTATTCTTTGTCCGCCAGTATGACAAACCCACTTCCGAGATAACGGAGTCTTCTGAAGGTTGCCAAAGCATAAATCTTATCTCCATGGCTCGCCTTCCCACAAATAAAGACCACTCGCCCGCAGAGAAATTCATAAACATTTGCAACAATATTATTCAATAAATAATCAGGATTCTAATCACAATGTTCTTCCTCATGGAAAATAAATCTTGGATTGATTTGATTAATTCCTTGCGCAGACAGGTCAATAATACCAAGAATCTGAAAACCCATGATGAATAGATGCTCTCAGGATCAACGAGGTATTTTGAGAGTTTGCAAGTGGCTCTAAAAGATGTGTCGTACGTCTTTTTATTAACGAAATATGGTTGAGTACTGTTGATAGTGGCTGCGGAATATTTTCATCTCATGGCTTTCATTTGATTTCGCCCAAAATATCCACGGAATGCGCAATGTAAATATGGTTTGTCGCGTCGGGAGTGCAGTGGTCTAAGCGCTGGCTTATGACCTTCCGTCCAAGCGGGTCCGCGATTCGGAGTCTGACTTCGAAATCCATGTGGCATTGGTGTTGTGTTTGTCTTACGGTACTGGCTGTCTTCTTTCCCTGGAACCAGTGGCCTTAAATTAGAGACGGGCGAATGATTATAGCTCATTGAGTTGCTCACGGTGATCGTTAAACCGAAATAAGACAAGAAAGATGACACCGAATTTTCGGGTGTAATAAGCACGTCTTTTGAATCTGTTCTTCACTTTGAATAGCTATGAAAAACTAAATTTTTCATAGCTATTCAAAGTGAATGGAACCGGTATGGAAAACAATAGTATCTGACGGAAGAAAGAAGATTTTCAATCGGGTTTTTAATCCCGCAGATATTGCTGTAAACGGAATCGTGAGCTTACGCCCTCTGGTTGCAGACTTGTGTGTTAAGAAAAACATGAATTTATATGAGAAACATTTCGCACCGGAAACGCTCTCCAACACAGATAATTTTTTTCAAATCGGACTCATAGAAACAGAGATATCGACAAAAAATAAGATGTGACTTTTAGTCCCCTGGTGGGAAAACCATGCATTATTTTAGGAAGAAGTATTCTCAAAAGGATTTTCCATATGAACGGTATCGGTCCAAGACAGAAAAATAAAACTTGTCGAGTTTTCAGGAGCCCAGATTTTGCTACAAATACGTCAGAAGCAGAAATTAACTCTTATGCCCCCTGGTGGCCAAACCATACTTTAATAAACATTAGAAATTATGTGAAAACGTTTTTCCATCAGGTCTTGTATGCAATATAGGAAGAATTTTTCAAATCGGAGTTTTAGAAGAACAGTTATCGGGAAAAACGTAATTTACTTTTACGCCCCCTAGCGGAAACTCTACGCTTAATTTGAAAAAGGAACTATATCTAAAATACCTCTCGTCATAAATGGAATCAAAATATAAAATAATTTTTTCAATCGGATGTTTAGAAGCAAATATGAGGAATAAAACGTGTTTTTGAATTCGACATCATCAGCATTTACGCCCTCTAGCGGCGAAATTGTACATCGTAAAAACTACGAAATAAAGGATCATCATTCTCATATTTCAAGCTTCCCAATGCAAAAAGAATTTTTCAAATCGGACTAATAGTTGCCGAGAAATCGTGGATACAGTTGGACGGGCGGACGGACGGACCGGTAACATAAGCACGATCTTTTTTACGCTTTCCAACCGTAGGTTGAAGAAGCGTATATGCTCCAGCTTTTTCCGTCCGTCTGTCCGTCCGTCCGACTGTCTGTCTGTCAGCACGATAACTCACGTAAAAACTTTTCGATTTCGATGGAATTTTAGTATGTGGAAGGGGACCACCTGGTCCCCTACCACATACTAAAAATGGGTGAAGTGGAGTCAAAAATCACGGCATAAGAGCGGGAACCATTCAATTACCCTTATGCGTCATAACTTGCGTAAATATGGTTCGATATCAATGAACTTTTAGTATGTGGTAGGGGACCACTTGGGAACGAATCCTATTAAAAATGGGTGAAGTGGAGTCAAAAGTCAGGACATAGAGTGGGATGCATTCCGTTGCCCTTATGCGTCATAACGTGCGTAAAAATGGTTCGATTTCGATGAAATTTTAGTATGTGGTAGGGGACCACCAGGAGAGGAACCCTATTGAAAATGGTACAAATGGAGTCAAAGTTCAGGACATAGGATCGGGATCCATTCCATCGCCTTTATCCCACACTATTAAGGTGAAGGTCAAGTAATTTTGCTTCCTATACTTCCAATGGAAAAACTTTTGCACACATTTCCTTCACAATTAATGTGTTCCCAAGGATGGAAATTTGAACATCGATTAAACTAACTTCATACTATAACTTGGAATACTTAACATTTTCTAAAACATAAGCATAATTATATTAAAAAACAATAACGTTTCCTTTTGTGGTGTTGAAACCAGAAAAAAGATGGCGCGACCTGTACTTTGATGACATCAGTGGACAAATAAATGTTGGATTGCATAATTACGGTTATGGTTTAGAAAATAATAAGTATTCCAAGTTATGAAATGAAGCTATTTTAATCGATGTTCAAATTTTCATCCTTGGGAACGCATTAATTGTGAAGAAAATGTGTACAGAAGTTTTTCCATTGGAAGTGTAGGAAGCAAAATTACTTGACGTCTATCTTAAAGTAGCAATTCTTGTAAGTATGTATGTATGTACATTTTATTTTGAAAACAGCTCTAAGAATTTTGATGAAAGTCGTTAACCTACCGTTTTCTGGTACTGGAAATCGATTTAGCTTGATCTCGACTTTAGGAAAATTCGTTTTGTGGGTAAAATAACCACCCCGAATTATAACGTTTTCAGTGTCATGGCGTCGTTCCATTAATGTTACCAATGCTTAGAAATCTTATGACGTGACAACCTCGCGTTTGAGAATGTTGGCGCGCAGTCACGCCATCTGTCTCATTACGTCACGCGGTGTGTGTGGATCCTATTAAAGTTTTATGACGTCATACTCTTGCATGCAGATGGTCGCGATTCCCATCTGCTTCATTACGTCAAGCGTTGTGTGCGTATGTCCGTCCGCACGATAACTCGCGTAACAATCGTTTGATTTCGATGAAATTTTAGTATCTGGTAGGTGAGTACTTGGGAAGGAACGCTTTTTAAAGTGAACGAAATGGGGTCAAAGGTCAGTACATAGGAGCGGGATCCATTCCACTGCTCTTATGCGCCATAACTAATGTAAACAGGGTTCGATTTCGATGAAATTTTGTTATGTGGTAGGGGACCACCTGACGACAAACCCTATTGGAAATGGGCGGAATGGGGTCAAAGGTCAGGACATAAGAGCGGAATCACTTCCATCGCCATTATGCGTCATAACTTAAGGAGAAATGCTTCGATTTGGATGAAATGTTAGTATGTTGTAGGGGCCTGCCTGGGGACGAATTCTTTTGAAAATGGGCGAAATGGGATCAAAAGTTAAGACACAGGAGCGGGATCTATTCCATAGCCCTTATGCATCATAACATGCGTAAAAATTCTTCGATTGTGACAAAACTTTATCATGTTATTTCGGAGGTATACCGAACCAGTTCTGTTGAATATCATCGAAATGGGATCAAAGGTCAGGGCACAGGACCGAGATTTACTCCACAGTCATTATTCACATAACTTGAGTGATAACTTGAGTAATGATTTCTGGTATGTTGCAAAGCGTATTATAATCAATGCATTGCATGCTTTTACAAACTTGTTTTACAAAAGACGTGCTAAAAAGGGAGTTCTAAAGTTGTGTCTATCCAGGAAAAAAAGAGCTGTAGTGGAGTAGCAGACAGCTTAAAAACAAAGTGATTCGTAAATTTATGCGTTTTGTTACGAACTCTAAAACTGATTATTACAAAAATGAAAAAGGTAAAAAAAGAAAAAAAACTTTACTCATCCAAGTGCATACCAGGATGTTGTTCATAGACATTTTTACAAGATAGACATACATTCTTACAGACTTCTAATAATAGTTTGGTCTTCGAGGGCGAAAATTTCGGACATATTCATTCAACTTTCTTCAATAATAGAATCTTTCAGTGTGGAATAAAATGAGCCACGAATCGAAAGTGGTGGTTATTAAAATGGGATGGTAGGTGATTAAGAAGCTCAAATGCCAGTTCATTTAATTTTTACTTTACTCGGAACGCCGTGTTCTGTGGGGGTTGTCTTACTTGAGGAATACATGCTGCGTGTTTATCATTTATGAGTAGCATGAGAGTATCATACAATGCACGCCTTCCTGGTGTGCAGAGTCCACATTCCCATCGGTGGCGCTTCAATAGGGAACCAGTCAGAAGCGCAATGTACTACACAAAATACCACTAAGAATGCATCGTTGCCTTTTTTGAATCAACCTCCCTTTGGGACAAGAAGTGTCTGCTCGTCTAGGTAAAGCCTAGTCTTTTAGAAATTTGGATTGTTGAAGACCCGCTTTTCATCGCACGTAATAGTTTATTTGGGAAAATGGTAGTCGCATGGATTTTAGAGGAGTTCCACGAAAACCTGAAAAAAATACCTGGCTTGCTCAGTAGGCCTTTAGGTGGAACACTTCAGTAACTGTTGGCTACCTTAGCAATTTTAACAGATGCTGAACTGTAGTTGTTTGTGAGAAATTAAGTTCGAGTGAGAACCTGAGCGATCTTATCGATGGATCAGCTGCAACAGCGCGCACAGAATGTTGCAATCTACCTGTATGAAAAACTGACCCTGACATTCAACTTCACATGTTTTGCTGGTTACTTAAATAGTTTTTCATCATTTTTCCTTTCTAGGTTTGCAATAATGAGGTAGAATTTTACGAATTTCAATTCTTAGCTCACTCACTGTACAACCTATGACATATATACTTATGGGAGCAGGGCAGCTTTTGTAGACTTTGTACTTTCGTTTGGTCTTAAGCTTAGAAAGGTATTGAAATTCCGCAGTATGACGTGTATAGAAATGTTTGACAGCAGAAACGCACAGGTGTTTGAATTATTGCAGCAGAAAAATTGGGAAAATTTTACAGTTATCAGGAATACGTTAACATGGTTTCAGTTGCCACTGGATGTTTAATTGGTCTCTGTTATCAAGATGAGTTAAATGAGCGATCAACCAGAAACTCCTCAAATTCTTGAAAGGTCGAATACAACAGCAGGATTCATAAGGTGCATTTCACCAGCCCCCCACCACGGAATTTTTTAATTTTTCAGACACCATTCGTTTGTACCACGTATGAACCGGAATGAACTCGGTTTTTTTCGTTTGAACCGCAAAAATTTTGGAGATATTTAAAAAACAAAGTGGGGGAGGGGGGGGCTGGTGAAACGATAGCCCCCCCACCATGGAATTTTTAAATTTTTTTTTGCACCATTCGTTTGTACCACGTATGAACCGGAATGAACTCAATTTTTTTCGTTTGAACCGCAATAGTTTTTGAGTTATTTAAAAAACAAAGTGGGGGCTGGTGAAATGGTACCCCCAAAAAATAGATATTTCAAATTTCAGCATAGCCATTCGTTAATAAATCGTATGAACCGGAATGAACTCCATTTTCATCGTTTGAACCACAATAGTTTTTGAGATATTTAACAAATAATATTGAGAATTTGCATATAAATATAGGAGGCAGACCATTTCACCAGCCCCCCACCATGGAAATTCAAAATTTCGAAATAGCCATTCGTTAGTAAATCGTATGAACCGGAATGAACTCCATTTCTATCGTTTGAACCGCAATAGTTTTTGAGATATTTAACAAATAATATTCAGAATTTGCATATATACAGAAAGACCGACCATTTCACCAGCCCCCCACCATGGAAATTCAAAATTTCAAAATAGGCATTCGTTAGCAAATCGTATGAACTGAAAAGAACTCCATTTTCATCGTTTGAACCGCAATAGTTTTTGAGATATTTAAAAAATAATGTTACAGGCCTATCATTTCACCCCCCCCCCTCATCATGGAAATTCAAAATTCCGAAATAGCCATTCGTTAGTAAATCGTATGAACAGGAATGAACTCCATTTTTATCGTTTGAACCGCAATAGTTTTTGAAATATTTAATAAATAATAGAATTTACATATACGCACAGAGACCGACCATTTCACCAGCCCCCCACCCCCATGGAAATTCAAAATTTCAAAATAGCCATTCATTAGCAAATCGTATGAACCGAAAAGAACTCCATTTTCATCGTTTGAACCGCAATAGTTTTTGAGATATTTAAAAAATAATGTTACAGGCCTATCATTTCACCCCCCCCTCATCATGGAAATTCAAAATTCCGAAATAGCCATTCGTTAGTAAATCGTATGAACAGGAATGAACTCAATTTTTATCGTTTGAACCGCAATAGTTTTTGAGATATTTAAAAATTAATATTGCGAATTTGCATATATACAGAGAGACCGACCATTTCACCAGCCCCTCCCCTCCACCATTTAAATTCAAAATTTCAAAATAGCCATTCGTTAGCAAATCGTATGAACCGAAAAGAACTCCATTTTCATGGTTTGAACCGCAATAATTTTTGAGATATTTAAAAAAGAATGTTACAGGCCATTTCATCCCCCCTCCCCCTCATCATGGAAATTTGAAATTCCGAAATAGCCATTCGTTAGTAAATCGTATGAACAGGAATGAACTCCATTTTTATCGTTTGAACCGCAATAGTTTTTGAGATATTTAAAAAATAATATTGCGAATTTGCATATATACAGAGAGACCGACCATTTCACCAGCTCCCCCACCATGGAAATTCAAAATTTCAAAATAGCCATTCGTTAGCAAATCGTATGAACCGAAAAAGAACTCCATTTTCATCGTTTGAACCGCAATAATTTTTGAGATATTTAAAAAAGAATGTTACAGGCCATTTCATCCCCCCTCCGCCCTCATCATGGAAATTTGAAATTCCGAAATAGCCATTCGTTAGTAAATCGTATGAACAGGAATGAACTCCATTTTTATCGTTTGAACCGCAATAGTTTTTGAGATATTTAAAAAATAATATTGCGAATTTGCATATATACAGAGAGACCGACCATTTCACCAGCCCCCCCCCCCATGGAAATTCAAAATTTCAAAATAGCCATTCGTTAGCAAATCGTATGAACCGAAAAGAACTCCATTTTCATCGTTTGAACCGCAATAATTTTTGAGATATTTAAAAAAGAATGTTACAGGCCATTTCATTCCCTACTCCCCCTCATCATGGAAATTCAAAATTCCGAAATAGCCTATCGTTAGCAAATCGTATGATCTGAAAAGAACTCCATTTTCATCGTTTGAACCGCAATAATTTTTGAGATATTTAAAAAAGAATGTTACAGATCATTTTATCCCCCCTCCCCCCACCTCATCATGGAAATTTAAAATTCCGAAATAGCCATTCGTTAGCAAATCGTATGAACCGAAAAGAACTCCATTTTCATGGTTTGAACCGCAATAATTTTTGAGATATTTAAAAAGAATGTTACAGATCATTTTATCCCCCCTCCCCCCCTTCATCATGGAAATTTAAAATTCCGAAATAGCCATTCGTTAGCAAATCGTATGATCTGAAAAGAACTCCATTTTCATCGTTTGAACCGCAATAATTTTTGAGATATTTAAAAAGAATGTTACAGATCATTTTATCCCCCTCCCCCTTCATCATGGAAATTTAAAATTCCGAAATAGCCATTCGTTAGCAAATCGTATGATCTGAAAAGAACTCCATTTTCATCGTTTGAACCGCAATAATTTTTGAGATATTTAAAAAAGAATGTTACAGATCATTTTATCCCCTCCCCCCACCTCATCATGGAAATTTAAAATTCCGAAATAGCCATTCGTTAGCAAATCGTATGAACCGAAAAGAACTCCATTTTCATGGTTTGAACCGCAATAATTTTTGAGATATTTAAAAAAGAATGTTACAGATCATTTTATCCCCCTCCCCCCTTCATCATGGAAATTTAAAATTCCGAAATAGCCATTCGTTAGCAAATCGTATGATCTGAAAAGAACTCCATTTTCATCGTTTGAACCGCAATAATTTTTGAGATATTTAAAAAAGAATGTTACAGATCATTTTATCCCCCCTCCCCCTTCATCATGGAAATTTAAAATTCCGAAATAGCCATTCGTTAGCAAATCGTATGATCTGAAAAGAACTCCATTTTCATCGTTTGAACCGCAATAATTTTTGAGATATTTAAAAAAGAATGTTACAGATCATTTTATCCCCCTCCCCCCACCTCATCATGGAAATTTAAAATTCCGAAATAGCCATTCGTTAGCAAATCGTATGAACCGAAAAGAACTCCATTTTCATGGTTTGAACCGCAATAATTTTTGAGATATTTAAAAAAGAATGTTACAGATCATTTTATCCCCCTCCCCCCTTCATCATGGAAATTTAAAATTCCGAAATAGCCATTCGTTAGCAAATCGTATGATCTGAAAAGAACTCCATTTTCATCGTTTGAACCGCAATAATTTTTGAGATATTTAAAAAAGAATGTTACAGATCATTTTATCCCCCTCCCCCCTTCATCATGGAAATTTAAAATTCCGAAATAGCCATTCGTTAGCAAATCGTATGATCTGAAAAGAACTCCATTTTCATCGTTTGAACCGCAATAATTTTTGAGATATTTAAAAAAGAATGTTACAGATCATTTTATCCCCCTCCCCCCACCTCATCATGGAAATTTAAAATTCCGAAATAGCCATTCGTTAGCAAATCGTATGATCTGAAAAGAACTCCATTTTCATCGTTTGAACCGCAATAATTTTTGAGATATTTAAAAAAGAATGTTACAGATCATTTTATCCCCCTCCCCTTCATCATGGAAATTCAAAATTTCAAAATAGCCATTCGTTAGCAAATCGTATGAACCGAAAAGAACTCCATTTTCATCGTTTGAACCGCAATAATTTTTGAGATATTTAAAAAAGAATGTTACAGGCCATTTCATCCCCCCTCCGCCCTCATCATGGAAATTCAAAATTTCAAAATAGCCATTCGTTAGCAAATCGTATGATCTGAAAAGAACTCCATTTTCATCGTTTGAACCGCAATAATTTTTGAGATATTTAAAAAAGAATGTTACAGATCATTTTATCCCCTTCCCCCCTTCATCATGGAAATTCAAAATTTCAAAATAGCCATTCGTTAGCAAATCGTATGAACCGAAAAGAACTCCATTTTCATCGTTTGAACCGCAATAATTTTTGAGATATTTAAAAAAGAATGTTACAGGCCATTTCATCCCCCTCCGCCCTCATCATGGAAATTCAAAATTTCAAAATAGCCATTCGTTAGCAAATCGTATGAACCGAAAAGAACTCCATTTTCATCGTTTGAACCGCAATAATTTTTGAGATATTTAAAAAAGAATGTTACAGGCCATTTCATCCCCCCTCCCCCCTCATCATGGAAATTTGAAATTCCGAAATAGCCATTCGTTAGTAAATCGTATGAACAGGAATGAACTCCATTTTTATCGTTTGAACCGCAATAGTTTTTGAGATATTTAAAAAATAATATTGCGAATTTGCATATATACAAAGAGACCGACCATTTCACCAGCCCCCCCCCCATGGAAATTCAAAATTTCAAAATAGCCATTCGTTAGCAAATCGTATGAACCGAAAAGAACTCCATTTTCATCGTTTGAACCGCAATATTTTTTGAGATATTTAAAAGAATGTTACAGGCCATTTCATTCCCTACTCCCCCTCATCATGGAAATTCAAAATTCCGAAATAGCCTATCGTTAGCAAATCGTATGATCTGAAAAGAACTCCATTTTCATCGTTTGAACCGCAATAATTTTTGAGATATTTAAAAAAGAATGTTACAGATCATTTTATCCCCCTCCCCCCACCTCATCATGGAAATTTAAAATTCCGAAATAGCCATTCGTTAGTAAATCGTATGAACAGGAATGAGCTCCATTTTTATCGTTTGAACCGCAATAGTTTTTGAGATATTTAGAAAACAATATTGAGATTTTGCATACATACAGAGAGACCGACCATTTCACCAGCCCCCCACCATAGAAATTCAAAATTTCAAAATAGCCATTCGTTAGCTAATCGTATAAACCGAAAAGAACTCCATTTTCATCGTTTGAACCGCAATAGGTTTTGAGATATTTAACAAATAATGTTACAGGCCTACCATTTCACCCCCCCCCTCATCATGGAAATTCAAAATTCCGAAATAGCCATTTGTTAGTAAATGGTATGAACAGGAAGGAACTCAATTTTTATCGTTTGAACCGCAACAGTTTTTTTTATTGGAGATTTAACGACCACCGTGAGCAACTCAATGGGCTATAAGCAGTCGCCCGTCCCTAATTCAGGGTCACTGGTTCCAGGGAAGGGAGAGAGCCAGTGCCGTTAAACAAACACAACATTCATGCCTCACCGGGATTCGAACCCGGACCCTGTTCGAACGAATGATCAGAGTCCGTCGCTTAGACCACTGCGTCACCGGAGCGGCCAACAGTTTTTGATAGATTTAAAAAAAAAAAAAAAAAAGTTTGAGAAAATTGGGGGACGACCATTGCACACACCCCCATGGAAAAATTCAAAATTTCAAAATAGCCATTCGTTAGCAAATCGTATGAACCGAAAAGAACTCCATTTTCATCGTTTGAACCGCAATAGTTTTTGAGATATTTAAAAAAGAATGTCACAGGCCTACACCATTAACCCCCCCCCCCCCCTTCATTATGGAAATTCAAAATTCCGAAATAGCCATTCGTTAGTAAATCGTATGAACAGGAATGAACTCCATTTTTATCGTTTGAACCGCAATAGTTTTTGAAATATTTAAAAAATAATATTGAGAATTTGCATATATACAGAAAGACCGACCATTTCACCAGCCCCCCCCCCCCCCCCATGGAAATTCAAAATTTCAAAATAGGCATTCGTTAGCAAATCCTATGAACTGAAAAGAACTCCATTTTCATCGTTTGAACCGCAATAGTTTTTGAGATATTTAAAAAAGAATGTTACAGGCCTACCATTTCACACCCCCCGCCCTCATCATGGAAATTCAGAATTCCGACACAGCCATTAGTTAGTAACTCGTATGAACAGGAATGAACTCCATTTTTATCGTTTGAACCGCAATAGTTTTTGAAATATTTAAAAAATAATATTGAGAATTTGCATATATACAGAGAGACCGACCATTTTACCAGCCCCCCCCCCCCTCATCATGGAAATTCAGAATTCCGACATAGCCATTCGTTAGTAACTCGTATGAACAGGAATGAACTCCATTTTTATCGTTTGAACCGCAATAGTTTTTGAAATATTTAAAAAATAATATTGAGAATTTGCATATATACAGAGACCGACCATTTTACCAGCCCCCCCCCCCCCCCCCATGGAAATTCAAAATTTCAAAATAGCCATTCGTTAGCAAATCGTATGAACCGAGGGGAAATCCATTTTCATCGTTTGAACTGCAACAGTTTTTGAGAAAAAAATAACAATATTGAGAACTTATGTATATATATATTCCAGACCGACCATCACCCCCCCCCCCCTCTCACCATGTAAATTCATTAAAAATTTCAAGATAGTCATTCGTTAGTAAATGGTGTGAACGGGAATAAACGCCATTTTCATAGTTTGAATAGCAATAGTTTTGGAGATGTTTAAAAAATAATGTTAGTAGCCCACGATTTCACCTGCCTCTTCCCCCGCCCACCCCAACCTGGACATTTCCCATTACAGGATAGCTATTCGTTAGCATGGTGTGAATCAGAAAGACCTCCTTCTTCATCGTTCGAATCTTGATAGTTTTTGAGATATTTGTAATAAGGGTAATGGAGGATAATGAAGAAGTAATTTGTTTTGCACAAAGTCTTTCATTCGTTCCTGACATTAGCTGAAAAAACTCCCCGTTTCTAGCTTTGAACCCCAGCATTTGAAAAGACATTCCAAAAACAACGTGACGTTGCTTTATTAGGTATCGAGGACTAGTACACAGGAGAACGGAAAATAAATGGCATGATAAAACAATAAGAATAACGGTACTGGACGAGCAGCATAAAGCAGTCTGTAAAAGCCAATCAGGACATACAAAGATAAACGAAGCTGAACGAGCAGCACAAGGCAATCTGTGATAGGCGAAGCACACTGGAACAGTCACTGAGCAGAAGGAACGACGGACATGGAGATGGAGAATACATCGAACTGGAGGCTGCTTTTCATGCTCCGGGGCGCAGCATGAAAAGCAGAAAACGAGGTGCAACAGATAACACTTGCAAAGATGGCATGGTGTAGGTAACAGTATGGGACAATCAATTAGCATGAGGCAAAGCAATAACGGTAAGTATCTGACGAGATGAGTCACACTGGATGAGCAAGTAACGTAGCACAACAGTAGAAGGTATGCTGAGGCACATGGCATGACATAAGACAAATACTCGACGAGACAGGAAAAACACCTGAAAAAACTAACTGGGTGCGAACAGCAACATAGGGCAATCCAGGACAGTGACGAAAGGTATAAGAGAAGAATCGCGCATAACAATGCACACAGGAAGAAGCTCTGTGAACAAAACGATGTGACGGGTTCACGGAAGTAGGCACCGGGCGGATGTTTGAAAGAACCGAGATGTGGAGAAAACATGGCGGTACATAGGATACAACGGAAAGAAAAAAGTTGGGTACAACGCATACCAGAAGCATGCAAAGGAGTAAGACGGAACAGCAGCAAGGCAAAGACGGCAGGAAGCGAAACATCATGCAAGTGCAGACAGAAACTAATCGGTCAGAACCAGATCAATGAGGCGATTTTGAGTATCACCAAGGTAGCAATTAAGAAAACTTTAATAACGAAATATCTCAGGGGTAAGATCTCGTGAGGTCAACGAAAACTTGGAGGAAGCAGCGAATATCCTCGATCATATTCGAGTAATCAGCTGGATCATGGGAGTCAAGAAGGGATCCAAACCAGCGTCACAAGAAGAGGCAAAGAACAAGGGTTGGCAGCATCTGGGAAGAGAATCTTCGAATACCCAGGGACAGCTTGGAGGCGAGCGACAATTGCAGTGGAAACGGAGGGAGTACCAATAAGGTCGGCGTAAGCAGCAACAGTAGAATTAGGAGCGGAACCTGAAGAACGATGAAGAGAAGGCTGAGCGACCGCGGTTCGCTTAGTACGAGTCTCTCGATTAGAGCGACGACGGCACTTCTTATTAGAAGCAATACCAACAGGGACGTGGTGAAGAAGGAGTAACCGACAGCAAGTGAGAAGTCTGACAAGGAAGATCTGGATCATGTGCGCATAACGCAAGCAAAGAGGCAACTGATGGGGCAACAGGAGCTGGTGAAGGTAAGGCTTCACACAAATCCAGAAGAGTAGCTGTGCTGGAAAGCGGGGACCGATCACGGGACCAGAAATCGAAAGGAAGGCAACAATACTAGAGGCATCAGAAGAGCTCGGAGAAGGTGAAACGGGCGGAGAGCACACCGGAGTACTGGAACGGCTGAAGAAAGGATGAGCGTCTGAGGGTGGCGAAGCTGACGTACACAGCGAAGATGATGGAGCAGAGAATCCCGGGGTTGAGATTGACGAGGTGACGTGCGAAAACAAAGAAGGCAGCACCTGAACAGGCGGAGAAAGGTTGGCAACGGGATGTGACAAAGCACAGACAACAGACGACGAAGAAGAAAGCAAGACAGACGAAGGCACCGAAGCAGGAGCAGTAGATCCAGATGTATCCACAAGAGGCAACGCTAGTGGAGAAGGAAAAAGACCTGCAGAGGAAGGCAACGACAATCGAGATGGAGACTAAGAAGGTGGAAGCGAAACAAGCGCAGGCGTGGTGACCGGAAGTGAAGAAGGGGTTCTGTGATGGGCACTTGAGCAGCCGTTGAGGAAGAACAAGAAGAGGTGAGCGGACACTGCAAGCGATGATGACCAGGCGTTTTACATGAGAAGCAATGATACGCAGTGAACACGTTTATAACGACGTTGTGATGAACACAAAGCACCTGGAAAACAGTGGGGCAGGAAGTAATGGAGTCCATATCAGGGAAGAGAACTAAGGCTTGGCGTCGGAAGCCTAAATAAGGACGATCACCTTGATCGGCGGGGAGCGTGCGAATAACACAAACAATGCGCCCACACCGAGAAAGAAATGCATGTAAAACCGTCGTCGGGGCTGACGTTCGCAAACGGAGGACTTTGCTATGACATTTGTTACAGTTCAAACTGTGGTTACGAAGATACTGCAATATCGGAAAGTATGTTTACAATTAATCCCGCGGATGCTGACTGACCACCATAAGGAAGAATGTATGGGTTGGAGTTTGAACCACTTGCTGCGTTACAAAGCAGAGGGTGATGCATTTATATCGCGCATAGTGGCAGGTGACGAATCGCGGTGCCACGGCTTTGAGCCATCCAGCAAACCAGCGAGCATGCAATGGAAACATCCCGGATCACCAAAACACATAAAATTCAAGTCACAGGACTCCGTCTGGGAGGTTATGCTGAAGGGCTTTTGTTGGTGGACTTTAAAGAGCCTCACGTGAACAGCAATGCCAGCCACTACATCGACACAGTGGACAAGCTACATAAAGCAATCAAGAATGGGTGACCTGGCATGCTTTCGCGTGGTGTGATTCTGTTGCACACATTATGCAGGATGCGTTAGCACGGAAAGGGTGAGAGGTTCTGCACCACCCAGTCTATAGCCCGGATCTGTCAACATGTGACTTTCATGTTGACATATCCAAATGATTCAAGGAGAAACTAAAGTTCCTTTTTCCAGACGGTATGCGTCGTCTTTCCCAGCGATGGGATGCGTCGTCTTTCCAAGCAATGGGATGCGTGTTAATTCTGCCACACCTGCGGATGTAACTCTTCGTTCGTTTATATATATATATCATCATCATCATTGTCAACCATTATCAATCCACTGCTGGACGAAGGTCTCCCAAGTTTCCTCCACAACGGTCTGTCTTGTGCCAGTCTCCTCCATGTTCCAGCTGCCGGAGACTGAGGGCCAAGATTTAAGTTGTGGAATCATTTTGGAGGTTTGGCCATAACTCACCACGCTGGCTAAGCGGTTGGTGAGTGTGGGATAGAATTTCCTCTAATCCCGATGGTATAGTTATACCGCTATGGGCGGTCGTCAGAGCCCCTTTAGTGGGAACAGGATGCACCACGAGAAGGCGGGGTTGACATTTGTCAAGGAGAGGCTGTGATGTTACGCATCACCTGACCTTACATCCCTATATATATATATATATATATATATATATGTGTGAATGTAAGGTCCGGTATATATATATATATATATATATGTGTGGAATGTAAGGTCCGGTGATGCGTAACATCACAGCCTCTCCTTGACAAATGTCAACCCCGCCTTCTCGTGGTGCATCCTGTTCCCACTAAAGGGGCTCTGACGACCGCCAATAGCGGTATAACTATACCATCGGGATTAGAGGAAATGCTATCCCACACTCACCAACCCGCTTGGCCAGCGTGGTGAGTTATGGCCAAACCCCTCCAAAATGACTCTACAACTTAAATCTTGGCCCTCAGTCTCCGGCAGCTCGAATGTACCTGGCCAAGGCTGCTGCCAGTGCGACATGAAGGCAGAGGGTGCTAAGAATCCTTGGAGGACCGGACTAGGCTGCCATCTGATGCTGACCTTGGCTACTTACAATGGATGCTCCCTATCTCCTGATTCAAGGCTTCTTGAATTGGAAGAGGAACTACAAAGGATCAAGTGGGACATCGTCGGGCTAAGTGAGGTAAGGAGAAAAGGAGAAGATCTCATTGAACGGAAAAATGGACATCTCCTCTACTATCGTGGGACACATACTGGCAGAACTAGTGGTGTTGGATTTATAATAAACAAGAAACTGAAGGATAAAGTTGTAGAAGTTGAAAGTGCCTCTGACAGAACTGCGCGACTCGTTATCCAACTCTTGAGAAGATACAAGGCTCAGATTATTCAAACTTATGCACCCACCACAAGTAATCCTGAAGAAGAAATTGAAGAATTTTATGAGGAAATTTGTCATCTAAATAATAAAGGTAAGCACCACTTGAAGATAATTATGGGAGATTTCAATGCAAAAATAGGGCAATGGCAACAGAATGAAACTTCAGGAGGTAAATTCGCTCACGGCAACAGAAACCAGCGTGAAAATACTCTCGTTGAGTTTGCAGATGCAGAAGGGTTTCTCATCTTGAACTCCTTTTTCAAGAAAAAGCCACACGGGAAATGGACATGGAGACATCCAAATGGGATAACAAGTGAAATTGATTTTATTATGTGTAACAAAAAATTCGTCAACGAAGACTGCAGTGTGCTGAACAAGTTCAACACAGGTAGTGACCATAGATTGGTGAGATGTAAGATCCACCTCAACACTAAACTCGAACGTGGCAAGCTCATAAGACAAACATAATGTATTGACATAACCAACCTTAAAAAGCACCATAATACCTTTAAGTTGGAACTGAAGAACAGATTCTCTGCTTTAGAACGCCTAACATCGGAAGAAGTGGATATTTCTGAAGTTAACAGAAAAGTAACCAAAACTCTATTGGAAACACCAACAAAATGAGCTGGGTCTAAGAACAAGTTGCATGTGAACAAATTATCAGGAAAAACCAAAATGTTGATGCAAAAAAGAAGAGAGATGAGGACAACTAAAGAAGATGTGACTTCCAAAGTGGAATATATAGAGCTATGCAAGACAGTACAAAAAATTATCACTAAAGACGTAAGGAAATTCAACTGCGAACTAGTGAGGAAAGCAATTGAAAACAACCAAAGCCTAAAGATAGCAAAGCGACCCCTCAGTAAGGGAAGAAAACAGATTATGGCACTGAGAAAAGAAGATGGTTCTGTAACAAGAAATAGAGGCGAAATTTTGACAAGAGTGAAAGATTTCTACTCCAAATTATATAAAAGGGATGATACATGTTCTCCAGACATCATGAAAGGTACCAGTACCAGAGTTCCTCCAGTCCTCCCAGCAGAAGTTGCTCATGCAATCAAGAACATGAAGCGGGGGAAAGCTCCAGGAGAAGATGGAATTATTATAGACATCATACAAGAAGCAAGTGGAGAAATTGAAACAGTACTCGCCCAAATTTTCACTCGATGCCTTAATGAAGGGCAGATTCCTGAGGATTGGAACAATGCTACAATGATCCTGCTACATAAAAAAGGTGACATTGAGGATCTCAGGAACTACAGACCTATCAGCCTCCTATCAGTGGTTTATAAAATCTTCACTAAAGTTCTTTCACACCGCTTAAAGGTAACACTGAACATGGCTCAACCGAGAGAACAAGCTGGATTCAGGAGTGGCTACAGCACAATAGATCATATGCACGTACTGAGAGAACTAATTGAAAGAGCGAAAGAATATGAACTTCCATTGTGCATGGCTTTTATCGATTATGAAAAAGCCTTTGATTCGGTGAAACCATCAGCAGTTACAATGGCTCTGAAATCCTGCGGTATTGAAGATGCATACATTAATATTATTAATAACATCTATGAAAATGCAAGTGCAAATTTTCGGCTGTTTGAAAATACAACACACATAAAAATTGGAAAGGGAGTGAGACAAGGTGTCAGCATATCTCCGAAGCTCTTTATTGCCACATTGGAAAAGGTCTTTCAATACTGAACTGGGAAAACAAAGGGATAAAGATTAATGGAGATTATCTAACCCACCTTCGTTTTGCTGATAACGTAGTCATTTTTGCAACTACCCCATCAGAGCTGCAGAGTATGATCCAGGAACTTGCTGACAAGAGTAAAGAAGTGGGATTAAAAATGAACTTCCAGACGAGAAAAGTGATGTTCAATGCTTTTACAAGAAATGAAGATTTATCGATTGATGGAGATAAGCTGGAGATAACAGACACGTACGTTTATCTTGGACAGGAGATATCAAGTGAGGGTCACATTGATGAAGAAATTAATCGGCGTACAAAACTTGCCTGGAGAGCTTTTTGAAGAAACATCATAATTTTTAAGAGCAATATGCCATTATGTCTTAAAAGAAAAGTGTTTGATCAATGCATCCTTCCAGTGCTTACGTATGGTGCAGAGACGTGGACCTTAACTAAAAGAGACATACAAAGGCTGCAGACAACTCAAAGCAGCATGGACAGGTGCATGCTTGGTGTAACCAGGAGAGATAAGAAGAGGAACTCGTGAATCCGAAAATGACGAGAGTGGAAGACACCATGATCAGAGAAAATCCCTGAAATGACAATGGGCTGGACATACTGCCAGAAGGACAGACCATCGATGGACAGCCGAAATTTTATATTGGATTCCAAGGGACAGGAAAAGACCCAGAAGAAGACCACATGGAGATGGGTGGATGAAATTCGAAAGTATGCGGGAGTGACATGGAGGAGACTGGCACAAGACAGACCGTTGTGGAGAAAATTTGGGGAGACTTTCGTCCAGCAGTGGATTGATAATGGTTTACAATGATATATATATATCATCATCTTTGAATCCACTACTGGATGAAGGTCTCCCCAAGTTTCTCCCACAATTGTCTGTCTTGAGCGTGTCTCCTCGATGACACACCTCTATGCTTTCGAATTTCATGCATCATTCTATCATAGGGTCTTCTTCTGGGTCTTTTCCTGTCCCTCGAAATTCATTCTAAAATTTCGGTTTTCCGTCGGTGGTCGTTCTTCTAGCAACATGTCATGCCCTCACCATTTCAGTGACTTCATTGTGGTCATGATGTCGTCAACTCTTGTCGTTTTCCTTATCCATGAGTCCGTCTGCTTATCTTTCCTGTTTACACCAAGCATGATTCTCTCCAGGGCTTTTTGCGTTGTCTGCAGTCTTTGTTTGTCTTTTTTACGCTTTCCAACCGTAGGTTGAAGAAGCGTATATGCTTCAGCGTTTTCCGTCCGTCTGTCCGTCCGTCTGTCGGCATGATAACTCACGTAAAAATGGTTCGATTTCGGTGAAATTTTAGTATGTGGTAGGGAACCCCCTGGGGACAAAATCTATAGAAAATGGACAAAATAGGGTCAAAGGTTAGGACACAGGAGCGGGATCTATTCCATAGTCCTTATGCATCATAACTTACGTAAAAATGCTTCGATTGCGACAAAACGTTATCATGTTATTTCGGAGGTATACCGAACCGGTTCTGTTGAATATCATCGAAATGGGATCAAAGGTCAGGGCACAGGACCGAGATTTATTCCACAGCCATTATTCTCATATCTTGAGTAATTATTTCTGGTATGTTGGAAAGCGTATCATATTCAATGCATTGCATTATTTTACTAACTTGTTTAGTGAAGGTCCATGTCTCTGCTCCATACGTAAGCACTGGCAGGATGAACTGTTAAACCCTTATCTTTTAAGACACAATGGCATACTTTTCGTAAAAATTTTACTTCTTCCAAAAACTATCCATCCAAGTTTTACACGCCGATTAATTTCTTCATCAATGTGATCCTTACTTCATATCTGCTGCCCAAGATAAATGTAGGTATCGGTTGTCTCAAGCTTTTCACCATCAATAAATAAATCTTCGTTTCTTGTAAAAGCAATATACGTCACTTTTGCCTTCTGAAAGTTCATTTTTAATTCCACTTCTTTACTCTTGTCAGCAAGTTCCTGGATCGTATTCTGCGGTTCAGAAGTCGTAGTTGCAAAAATGACAACGTCATCAGCAAAACGAACGTGATTTGAATTATCTGCATAAATATTTTTTTCTTTTGTCCCAGTTCAGTAATTAAAAAATATTTTGCTATGTGGGATTAAAGAGTTTGGGAGATATGATTTTACTTTGTCACACTAGCTTTCCAATTTTTATTAGTGCTGCATCCTCAAATATCCAAACTTTTGCAAATGCATTTTCAGAGATACTATTAATAATGCTAATGTATGCATCTGCAATACCGCAGGTTTTCAAAGCAGTTGTAACTGCTGATGGTTTTACGGAATCGAAGGCCTTTTTATAATCAATAGAAGCCTTGCATAATGGGAGTTCATACTCTCTTGTTCTTTCAGTTAGTTCTCTAAGTACATGGACATGATCTTCAGTGCTGTAGCCACTCCTGAATTCAGCTTCTTCTCTTGCTTGAGCCATGTCCAGTTTTACCTTCATGCGATGTAAAAGAACCTAATTGAAAATTTTATAAATAACTGATAGGAGGCTGATGAGCCTGTAGGTCCTGAGATCCTCAACGTCACCTTTTTTATGTAGCAGGATCATTGTACCATTATCCCAATACTCAGGAATCTTACCTTCGGTGAGACAGCTGGTGAAAACTTGGGCGAGTGAAGTTTCAATTCTTCCACTTGCTTCTTGTACACTCGTGGACAAAAAATTTGCACACCTAGAAGAAAACATGCTACAACCGCGAAACTTTGCAAATAGCTAGGGTGCGTTTGGTGCGAGTGCGCATAACCGCACACCTTGTGGCGGCGCTGCTAGCACGAACCAGCAGCCTTATAAACCGGCGTGTAGTCGATGCCCCATGAAAGAGAAAAGCACCGGCCGGCGCAAGCAAGAGTATAGAGTGACAAGAATGCCGGGTAGACACCAGAGACGTCGATGTACGCAACTTACGGGCTTTGAGAGAGGCCTGATCATCGGGCTGCAAACAGCAGGTCGGTCGGCGCGCCGTATAACCCACCACGTGGATCGTTCTGACCATACCGTCCGACTGTGTTGGGAGCAGTGGACACGTGACGGCACTGCCGCACGGCGGGTGTCTCCGAACGAACCAGGAGGACCATCCGTAGAGAGGATCGACAGTTCGTACGGCAGGCACGAATGGATCCCACGAGAACCCTGTCCTCTCCCCAGGCAAATGTAGCGGCTCTTGTGTGCCAACGAGCCATTTCCTGAAGTCTCGTGGAAGCGAATCTGCGATCCCAGCGCCTCTTACGTGTTCTGCCATTAACACCGGATCATCGCCGGCTCTGTTTGCAATGGTGCCAGGCGAGAGCAACGTAGAACGCCACAGACTGGCGACGTGTGGTGTTCAGAGATTGGTGTCGGTTCGTTTTGGGGACAGATGATCATCGTGTCCGGGTGTGGAGGTCCCGGGGTCAACGGCACAATTCCAACCTTGCTATCGAGCGTCCCACCTACCCCACTGCAGGCATTACGGTCTAGGGAGCCTTTATGGTTTATTGCCTACGATAGCCGATCAGCTCTAGTAGTGGTACGTGGATCATTGTCGGGCCAGCGGTATGTGGATGAGATCATATGGCCCCATGTGCTCCCACTCCTGGGCGGAATTCTAGGTGCGCTTTACCAGCAGGATAGTGCCATCTCGCACACTGCTCGGGTTTTCTAGGACTGCCTACGTCATGTCCATACAGTTCCATGGCATGCCCGCTCACCGAACATGTCCTCTATCGAGCATGCGTGGGACCAGTTGAAACGCCGGTTGACTCTGTGCCGCACTATCCGGGATTTGGAGCACACCGTCCAACAAGTGTGGGCCCTCTTCAGCAGGACATCAGGCGTCTGTTCGCCTCTATGCTGGACCATATTGCAACATGTATCACCGCACGAAGCGGTGCGACGCGCTATTGAAGATGACCGGACTACGTGCCACAGATGCCTCTGTAATTGTCCTGCATTAATACACACAATCGACGTGGATTAGGAACATCAAACAGAAGTCATTTCTCTTTCCACGTTTTTAAGTGAGTCACGGAAAAACTATCATCGTTACGCGCTGGACATGCTACTATCAGTTACGCGCTGGACATGCTACCACTGCACCGCAGTGGCCTCGAATTCTCCAGACTCACATGTGATTAATTGCCAAACCACATGGCTGGTTGCTTCTTGGAGACCCGCACAATGGTGGGGATTCCTCAAAGATAGTAAGAAGCAATTGGTGCAGTGGTAGCATGTCCAGCGAGTAACTGGAAGACCCTTGGTTCGATTTCTGTTGGCGGCCGATGATACTTTTCCCGTGACTCACTTAAAACCGTGGAAAGAGCCATGCCATCTGTTTGATGTCCCAAATCTACGTCAATTGTGTGTATTAATTATTCATTCGTATACTAGTTATTTGTTCAGTTGCTGCCTAACATCTTTGGTAGGCAGCAACTGAACAAATAGTACTGAGATTTGAATTGACAAAATCTTCTATAGATCTAAAAATAAAATCAGTTATCTCCTGCAACATGAGGAATCTGTGATATAAATTTCTTTTGAATAGTGCGATTCTTTTTTGGCGTTGCAATTTTCACAAACAGTAATGTACGCATTTGCTCGTCGTAACAGAAAAATTCGGTAATATTAAGATACAATAAGCTGTACGTAAAAATGGTACATTCAATAGGCGTCGAAAGTGTTTCAATCTGATTTTTGAGCAACGATATGAAGCAAAATATATTTTGAAATCGGTGGAATTTGCATTTCGCTCTTGGCGGCGAAATTATGGATCAGATAAAGATTAAAAATGCTAGGATCATCGTTCTCACTGTTCTAGCTTCCCAAAGCAAAAAGAGGCTGATATTAAATCAGACTTAGAGGTACACAGATAAACGTATACAGACAGATACATGTATATAGTGAAGGTATAAGTACATCCTTTAGTTTTCAAAGAACGTGCAGGAAACTTTTCCACTTTAACACGCTTCGGTCGAAAGGAAGTGCAAAGCAGATGCACCCTTAAATTTAAAACAAACATTCTTGAAATGGTCCCATCCAAACAATTGTCTTTGTACGATATTTGACTCACACAGCATCCCGTCACGTTGCTCTGCTGGCCACGCCCTTTCGAGCTCTGCATTTTGTGCTCCGCCTGTATCTAGCGCCCACCGCCGAATTAATTTGTGTTTCTCTCGTGCATGAATGTCTGCGCTCTCTTCCTAGTCATTCTTTCGAGTTGGTACATGCATATTTTGCCGATATTCCTTTATAATTCATCTCGTTGGGCCTGTTTACAATTCATTTCGTTGGGCCTGTTTACAATTCATTTCGTTGGGCCTGTTTACAATTCATCTCGTTGGGCCTGTTTACAATCTGCCCATCGTGACTCGCCTTGACTTTTTGCTCTAAAACTGTCTGCTGCATGTAGTAGCCTTCCTGCTGCTGTGTCTACGTTTGCCTTCCGTGTTTGCGCTCCAATCATCGTTAATGGTTCACTGCGCTGCCTTCACCGGTGTGTGGATTACCTTCCTTGTGTTCCACCCATTGACAGTGGTTCTCTGCGCTGCCTTCTTCGGTATGCTGATCGCCTTCCTGGTGCCCCACCTTGTTATAGTGGATCTGTGTGCCCTTCGCCGTGCATTTCTACACATTGTCCATGGCCTGTGCTTCTGCTTCTAAATTCTATTTCCCTCTCACGTCACTATGTGCTGCTTCGATGACTTGTCCTCCAAGTGTGTTGGATGCGTCCCAGGACTGCTCTTCTCCTCATCCTGCTACAGATCCGTGTTCAACGTCTCCGACTTTCCTCGCGACAGCCTTGGACTCCTATATTTCATGTCAAGGTTCCACGCTTATTGCACACGTACAATGCTTTCAACTCTTAGTTTAAGTGTCAAGTTCGACGCCTTACCCAATGTCAAGTTGCACGTCTATACAGTGTATGTCTGCATTGTCGTTTCTCCCTTCCGGTGCAATTACACATTTCGCCAGCAAGCCTAAGTCCATTCTTGTATATATTTTTTCACCTGAGTTTGTTCCTCAAGTCCTATCGACTAGCCTTTCCGTTGGAGATCATAGCTTGGTCCCTATCCTCCTTGCACATTCTCCCGTTTTTCTTAATTTGTAACCTGTACCTCCGGACGTTTCCGATGAGTTTTTACATGCTTTTCCTTCTCGGTGTGGCCGCGTTCTTGGTGATATCCGCAAGATACCCGCCGCCCATGTTGATCAAGGGGATCGTCCTTATTTTGGCTTCCGCCGCCAAGACTTAGTTTTTTTCCCTGACACAGACTGTTTCTTACTGCCCCACAACTTTTCTGGTGATTTGTTGTCATCACAACGTCGCATTCAACGTATTCACTGCCTATCATTGCATCTCATGTAAACAGCCTGGTCACCATTTCTCGCAATGCTCCCTCATTTCTTCCTAGTCTTCTTCAACGGCTGCTCAAGTTCCCGTCACAGAACCTCTTTCTTCGCTTCCAGTTACCACGCTTTCGCCTGATCAGTTCACACCTTCTTAGTCTCCATCTCCATCATCTGCTTCCGTTGGTCTTTTTCCTTCCTCGCCAGCATCGTCTGTTGTGGGTACATCTGGATCTACTGCTCCTGTTTCGGTGCCTTCGTCTGTATTTCTTTCTTTTTCATCGTCTGATGTTTGCGCTTTGTCACATCCTGTTGCTGCACCTTCTCCGCCTGTTCAGGTGCTGCCTTCTTTGTTTTCGCAAGTCACCTCGTCTATCTCGATCCCGGGATTTTCTGCTCCACCATCGCCGCTGCGTACGTCGGCTACGCCACCCTCAGACGCTCATATTTCCTCCACTGGTTCCAGTACTCCGGTGTGCTCTCCGCCCTTTTCACCTTCTCGGGGCTCTTCTGATGCTTCTAGTGCCGTTGTCTTTGTTTCACCTTCTGGTCGCCATGGTCTGTCCCCGCTCTTTCGCACAGCTCCTCTTCTAGTCTCGTTTGAAACCCCACCCTCCCCGGCTTCTGTTGTTCCTGCAGCTACCACCTTACATGTGTCATCCGACTTTGTACCCTATTCACCTCGCCAGAATCCCGAGACGCCGCCTGTTGTTCCTTCTACGTCGTCTCGTCCTCTTCGTCAACATTTCCCTACTGGTATTGCTCCTAATAAGAAGCGTCGTCATCGGTCTAATCGCAAGATTCGCGCTAAGCGTGCCGCTGTGATTATGTCTCCTCCTCATCGTTCTTCGCAAGGCACCGCTCCTGATCCTGCTGCCGTCACTTTTGCTCGCGTTCTTGACAGTCCCTCTGTTGTGCCTGATCTTGTTGCTCGCCTTCAAGTTGTTCCCGAGTTTACGCAGACTCTTTCTCTAGATGCCGCTTTCCCATTGTTCTTTGACTCTTCTCACGATGCTACACTTAATCACTTTATTGCTTCCAACGATCCGGCAGTTTACTCATCTCTGGTTGACAATCTTAGCGCTTTTTACTTTGCATTTTTTCACCTTTCGGGCTCTTACCCGGAAGTTGAATGTTACTATGGTTGTCTTGACCACTTCATTTGTCATGCTCAACATCGTCTCCTTCTTCGGTGTCTACCTGATTAGCTCCTGTGTGGTTTTGTTTGATGATTGATTTCTGTTGTGTTTTCTTAGCTATGTTTCTCCCTGTCTCTTTGAGCCCTTGTTGTTTCGTTCTCCTCTTTGTGAAGTGTTTTCCCTCGTGCCTCGTTTTTTTCCCCTCATCATTCTGCTTTGTGACCTTTTTTCTGTGTGTTTTGTCTTACGATGTCCTGCCTGCATCCGCTTTACATGACCATCACCAACTGCCTCGCACCGTTCGTTCTGCTTCTGTTTTTCTGTGGTTCAAGCGTGCCCCCTGCCCGATTTTCCCGGAGTGCCATGTGTTGCTTCCTACCCTGCTATGTTTTGTATAGTATGTCTAACTGCTATGCCACTGTTAGACAGAAAATGCCAATTTTAAAGAAAGTAATAGTTTTTCCTTAATGTTTTTCTTTTCAATGTGGCATTAGTACCATTATTTCTCTTTTTGTCGGAGGATGGCGCCCAATAACCACAGATGGACAGCAATAATTTCTGCACCAATAATTTCGTTTTTTCCTTAAAAGGAAGAAGGAATAGTTCTGGGTTTTCTACTCATCATGTTGCTCCCTGGTTCCAGGTATGGTGCTTTCTCTATTTGCTGGCTCAGCCGTTCCTCTGCTCAGTGACTGTTCCCTGTGTGCTTTGCCTCGTGTTGTATCTGCCACCGACTACAGCGCACGATTGTAATGTAACGGACTGCTTTGTGCCTCTGCCATGCTCCCTTTCTTTCTGTGATGCCTTGTACTGTATGTTTACTACAGACTGGATTGCGTCGTTTGTTTCAGCTCCGAGATTTTGGCTGTTTTACTATGCCATGCATTTTCCGGTTCTCTTGTGTTCTGGTCCTTGAGACACATTGAAGAAATGTTGAAACCGTCACGTTCTTTTTGGAATGTCTTTTCAACTGCTGCGGTTCAAAGCTAGAAACGGAGAGATCTTTAAGATAATGACAGGAACGAATACAAGACTTTTTGAAAATAAATTACTTCTTCATCATCCTCCATTACCCTTTATACAAATATCTCAGAAACTATCCAGATTCGAATGATAAAGATGTAGCTCCTTCCGGTTCACACGATGCTAACGAATAGCTATTCTGAAACAGGAAATGTCCGGGGTGGGGGTGGGGGCAGCTGAAATCGTGGAACATTTTTAAACATCTCAAAAACTATCGGGGTTGAAAAAATAAACATGGAGTTTGTAAGAACGGACACATTAACGATGTTAATTCATTTCAATGATAAACATTATGTGGGGTTTTTTTGACCAAAGAAAACATCGCAAGTTCCCAAAATGGCGACAGAGAATTCGTAAATATGTTTAATCCTTTTGGGGGGGGGGGGAGGCGAGATGTATGACAAAAGACTTCAGGTTCTCACGCCTTAGAAAGGGCGAGGACTTGTTCTACGAACTGAAAGTATCGCCAAGGACGCTGTGACTTTCACAGATACATTGTTCATTTTCACTAGGCGCATACAAGTCTGAAATGCAGACATACTCTTTTGTATAGTTATAACAATGTGTATTGTATTGCTACGGATGTACTACGACGATAGGATTGCTTTCTCGGAAGGAGGCACTCAATAATGTATAGCCTGAGGATAAGCGAGGAATGCGCAAGGTAGATTTAAAGGTCTAGGAGCCCGATTCCCGGAAAACGACTAGGGATGGGGCAGGTGAAGGGCGCGAGAGGTGACACGTGGCGCGAGAGGAGAGCAGCATGTTGAAGGTCAGCGCCGTCGCCCTTGAAGAAGGAGCAGCGTGAAGGGGGGGGCGAAGAGGTCGCTCCGAGTGGACCTGTTGGAGCAGTCTGTCTTCGGAGAGCGAAGGTGATAGTCCTCCGATAGAAAGGAACGCGTTTGCGTGGATGGTGTGGTGGGCTCTCGGAGTCCACGGGGAAAGAGCGGGCACCGACCTAGATGAAGTAGGTCGCCGCTACAGAAGGAATCTACCCGAGTCAGGGATACCGGTAGAGTAGCTGATGATATACTACTGAATTACGGACTTAGTACAGTCCACTGAAGCATCGATTAGAGAAGGATAGCTAGAAGACTATTCCTGAAGCATCGATAAGATAGAGGTATATCTAGTGTCAAGGAGACCCTAAGTTAGGACGCCAACGCAGGGTGAGATTTCTACAGAATTCGATCACCTTATCTTGCGCGTTCCACGATCTTTGCCAGGTCCAGTCATAACGAGGTCACTTTCAAGAGCGAGTAATCCACCGCCATCAAAATTCTAGTTGATGAAGAATAAGTGTTTCGTATATGTGTTAACTAAGCGTTCTTTTCAAATTATGTCTGAAAGTGGATAAACTTCGGTATAACCAGCTGTTGTCGCTCTGCCTCCCCGATTCACAGATATATATATAGTAAAGTGGGGGAGGTTTCGTTTGTTCGCTCGAACAGAGTGAGAGAGAGAGAGTGTACTTCCGGGAAGAGTTAACGAACTCTCTGCTTGTTGTGAGCCCGCTGCGCGTGCTCCTCGGATGCTTAAGTAGGAGGCGGCGCTAAGTCACGTGACGACATGTTCACTCTTACAGAGTTTTCCCGGTTCATACGATTTACTAACGAATGGTCATTTTGAAATTTTGAAATTACAGGGGGGGGGGGGGAATTGTCGGCTCCATATTTTCTGAATCCTTTTTTTTTGTAGGTATGTCAAACTCTATTGCGGTTCAAACGATAATAATGGAGTTCTTTTCGGTTCATACGATTTTTTTTTTATTGGAGGTTTAACGACCACCGTGACCAAATCAATGGGCTATAAGCAGTCGCCCGTTCCCAATTTAGGGTCACTGGTTCCAGGGAAGGGAGAGAGCCAGTGCCGTAAGACAAACACAACATCCATGCCTGACCGGGATTCGAACCCGGACCCCTTACGGACGAATGATCAGAGGCCAACGCCTTAGACCACTGAACCACCGGGGCGGCCATACGATTTACTAACGAATGGCTATGAAATTTCGAATTCCATGGTGAGGGGGGGGTTAATGGTGTAGGTTTGTAACATCCTTCTTTCAATACCTCAAAAACTATTGCGGTTTAAACGAAGAAAATGGAGTTCTTTTCGGTTCACACGATTTGCTAACGAATGGCTATTTTGAAATTTTGAATTTCCATGGGGGGGGGGGGTGAAATGGTCGGGCTCTATATATATATGCAAATTCTCAATATTATTTATTAAATATTTCAAAAACTATTGCGGTTCAAACGATAAAAATGGAGTCCATTCCTGTTCATACGATTTACTAACGAATGGTTATTTCGGAATTTTGAATTTCCATGATGAGGGGGGGGTGAAATGGTAGGCCTGTAACATTATTTGTTAAATATCTCAAAAATTATTGCGGTTCAAGCGATGAAAATGGAGTTCTTTTCAGTTCATACGATTTGCTAACGAATGGCTATTTCGGAATTTTAAATTTCCATGATGAGGGGGGAGGGGGATGAAATGGCCTATAACATTCTTTTTTAATATCTCAAAAATTATTGCGGTGCAAACGATGAAAATGGAGTTCTTTTCAGTTCATACGATTTGCTAACGAATGGCTATTTCGGAATTTTTAATTTCCATGATGAGGGGGAGACGGGGGATGAAATGGCCTGTAACACTCTTTTTTAAATATCTCAAAAATTATTGCGGTTCAAACGATGAAAATAGAGTTCTTTTCGGTTCATACGATTTGCTAAGGAATGGCTATTTTGAAATTTTGAATTTCCATGGTGGGGGGCTGGTGAAATGGTCGGTCTCTCTGTATGTATGCAAAATCTCAATATTATTTGTTAAATATCTCAAAAACTATTGCGGTTCAAACGATAAAAATCGAGTTCATTCCTGTTCATACGATTTACTAACGAATGGCTATTTCGGAATTTTGAATTTCCATGATGAAGGGGAGGGGGGTAAATGGTGTAGGCCTGTGACATTCTTTTTTAAATATCTCAAAAACTATTGCGGTTCAAACGATGAAAATGGAGTTCTTTTCGGTTCATACGATTTGCTAACGAATGGCTATTTTGAAATTTTGAATTTTTCCCTGGGGGTGTGTGCAATGGTCGTCCCCCAATTTTCTCAAACTTTTTTTTTTTTTTTTTAAATCTATCAAAAACTGTTGGCCGCTCCGGTGACGCAGTGGTCTAAGCGACGGACTCTGATCATTCGTTCGAACAGGGTCCGGGTTCGAATCCCGGTGAGGCATGAATGTTGTGTTTGTTTTACGGCACTGGCTTTCTCCCTTCCCTGGAATCAGTGATCCTGAATTAGGGACGGGCGACTGCTTATAGCCCATTGAGTTGCTCACGGTGGTCGTTAAATCTCCAATAAAAAAAAAACTGTTGCGGTTCAAACGATAAAAATGGAGTTCATTCCTGTTCATACGATTTACTAACGAATGGCTATTTCGGAATTTCAAATTTCCATGATGTGGGGGGAGGGGATGAAATGGCCTGTAACATTCTTTTTTTAAATATCTCAAAAATTATTGCGGTTCAAACGATGAAAATGGATTTCTTTTCGATTCATACGATTTGCTAACGAATGGATATTTTGAAATTTTGAATTTCCATGGTGGGGGGCTGGTGAAATGGTCGGTCTCTCTGTATATATGCAAAAACTCAATATTATTTTTTAAATATCTCAAAAACTATTGCGGTTCAAACGATAAAAATGGAGTTCATTCCTGTTCATACGATTTACTAACGAATGGCTATTTCCGGAATTTTGAATTTCCATGATGAGGGGGGGAGGGTGAAATGGTAGGCCTGTAACATTATTTGTTAAATATCTCAAAAACTATTGCGGTTCAAACGACAGAAATGGAGTTCATTCCTGTTCATACGATTTACTAACGAATGGCTATTTCGGAATTTTGAATTTCCATTATGAAGGGGGGGGGGTAAATGGTGTTGGCCTGTGACATTCTTTTTTAAATATCTCAAAAACTATTGCGGTTCAAACGATGAAAATGGAGTTCTTTTCGGTTCATACGATTTGCTAACGAATGGCTATTTTGAAATTTTGAATTTCCATGGGGGTGGGGGGCTGGTGAAATGGTCGGTCTCTCTGTATATGTGCAAATTCTCAATATTATTTTTTAAATATCTCAAAAACTATTGCGGTTCAAACGATAAAAATTAAGCTCATTCCTGTTCATACGATTTACTAACGAATGGCTATTTCTGGAATTTTAAATTTCCATGATAAGGGGGAGGGGGATGAAATGATCTGTAACATTCTTTTTTAAATATCTCAAAAATTATTGCGGTTCAAACGATGAAAATGGAGTTCTTTTCAGTTCATACGATTTTCTAACGAATGGCTATTTCAGAATTTTGAATTTCCATGATGATGGGGGGGATGAAATGGCCTGTAACATTCTTTTTTAAATATCTCAAAAATTATTGCGGTTTGAACGATGAAAATGGAGTTCTTTTCGGTTCATACGGTTTGCTAACGAATGGCTATTTTGAAATTTTGAATTTCCATGATGAAGGGGGGGGGGGGGGTAAATGGTGTAGGCCTGTGACATACTTTTTTAAATATCTCAAAAACTATTGCGGTCCAAACGATGAAAATGGAGTTCTTTTTCGGTTCATACGATTCGCTAACGAATGGCTATTTTGAAATTTTGAATTTCCATGGTGGGGGGCTGGTGAAATGGTCGGTCTCTCTGTATATATGCAAAAACTCAATATTATTTTTTAAATATCTCAAAAACTATTGCGGTTCAAACGATAAAAATGGAGTTCATTCCTGTTCATACGATTTACTAACGAATGGCTATTTCGGAATTTTGAATTTCCATGATGAGGGGGGGGGTGAAATGGTAGGCCTGTAACATTATTTGTTAAATATCTCAAAAACTATTGCGGTTCAAACGATAAAAATGGAGTTCATTCCTGTTCATACGATTTACTAACGAATGGCTACTTCGGAATTTTGAATTTCCATGATGAAGGTGGGGGGTAAATGGCGTAGGCCTGTGACATTCTTTTTTAAATATTTCTAAACCTAGTGCGGTTCAAACGATGAAAATGGAGTTCTTTTCGGTTCATATGATTTGCTAACGAATGGCTATTTTGAAATTTTGAATTTCCATGGGGGTGGGGGGCTGGTGAAATGGTCGGTCTCTGTGCGTATATGTAAATTCTATTATTTTTTAAATATCTCAAAAACTATTGCGGTTCAAACGATAAAAATGGAGTTCATTCCTGTTCATACGATTTACTAACGAATGGCTATTTCGGAATTTGGAATTTCCATGATGAAGGGGGGTAAATGGTGTAGGCCAGTGACATTCTTTTTTAAATATCTCAAAAACTATTGCGGTTCAAACGATGAAAATAGAGTTCTTTTCGGTTCATACGATTTGCTAACGAATGGCTATTTTGAAAATTTGAATTTCCATTGGGGTAGGGGCTGGTGAAATGGTCGGTCTCTGTGCGTATATGTAAATTCTATTATTTATTAAATATTTCAAAAACTATTACGGTTCAAACGATAAAAATGGAGTTCGTTCCTGTTCATACGATTTACTAACGAATGGCTATTTCGGAATTTTGAATTTCCATGATGAGGTGGGGGTGGTGAAATGATAGGCCTGTAACATTATTTTTTAAATATCTCCAAAACTATTGCGGTTCAAACGATGAAAATGGAGTTCTTTTCAGTTCACACGATTTGCTAACGAATGCCTATTTTGAAATTTTGAATTTCCATGGTGGGAGGCTGGTGAAATGGTCGGTCTTTCTGTATATATGCAAATTCTGAATATTATTTGTTAAATATCTCAAAAACTATTGCGGTTCAAACGATAGAAATTGAGTTCATTCCGGTTCATACGATTTACTAACGAATGGCTATTTCGAAATTTTGAATTTCCATGGTGGGGGGCTGGTGAAATGGTCTGCCTCCTATATTTATATGCAAATTCTCAATATTATTTGTTAAATATCTCAAAAACTATTGTGGTTCAGACGATGAAAATGGAGTTCATTCCGGTTCATACGATTTATTAACGAATGGCTATGCTGAAATTTGAAATATCTATTTTTTGGGGGTACCATTTCACCAGCCCCCACTTTGTTTTTTAAATAACTCAAAAACTATTGCGGTTCAAACGAAAAAAATTGAGTTCATTCCGGTTCATACGTGGTACAAACGAATGGTGCAAAAAAAATTTAAAAATTCCATGGTGGGGGGCTATCGTTTCACCAGCTTCCCCACTTTGTTTTTTAAATATCTCCAAAACTTTTGCGGTTCAAACGAAAAAAACCGAGTTCATTCCGGTTCATACGTGGTACAAACGAATGGTGTCTGAAAAATTAAAAAATTCCGTGGTGGGGGGGCTGGTGAAATGCACCTGGATTCATACTAGGATATACATATTTGGTGAGTGAATTGCAGCTTTCGTAATGAAACACAGACAGCCCGTTTTCACGGCAAGACACACGCGATGTATATATAGACATCGGTCTTCATGATGATACATAAAAATGATCAACTTTCATAAGTAAACACCGCCCCCCCCCTCTCCCTGTGTCGCGGTGTTCTAAGCCCTAGTTTCTGATTATTTGTTAGAGTAGACCCAAGTTCGAGTCCCGGACGATGCATGGGGAGTGTGCCTCTCTTACGGCGCTGGATCTCTCCTTCACTGGAAACACTGGCCGTAAATTGAGGACGGCGATTGCTTAAAACGCTTAGAGTTGCTCATGATGGGTGATAAACTCCAATAGTAAAGAAGTGGGATTAAAAATGAATTTTCAGAAGACAAAAGTGATGTTCAATGCTTTTACAAGAAATGAAGATTTATCGATTGATGGAAAAAAGCTGGAGATAACACACACGTACGTTTATCTTGGACAACAAATATCAAGTGAATGTCACATTGATGAAGAAATTGATCGGCGTACAAAACTTGCCTGGAGAGCTTTTGGAAGAAACAGTATAATTTTCAAGAGCAATATGCCATTATGTCTTAAAAGAAAAGTGTTTGATCAATGCATCCTTCCAGTGCTTACGTATGGTGCAGAGACGTGGACCTTAACTAAAAGAGACATACAAAGGCTGCAGACAACTTAAAGTAGCATGGAGAGGTGCATGCTTGGTGTAACCAGGAGAGATAAGAAGAGGAACTCGTGGATCAGAAAAATGACAAGAGTGGAAGACATCATGATCAGAGTAAAATCCCTGAAATGGCAATGGGCTGGACATACTGCCAGAAGGACAGACCATCGATGGGCAGCCGAAATTTTAGATTGGATTCCAAGGGACAGGAAAAGACCCAGAAAAAGACCACATGGTAGATGTGTGGATGAAATTCGAAAGTATGCGGGAGTGACATGGAGGAGACTGGCACAAGACAGACCGTTGTGGAAGAAACTTGGAGAGACCTTCGTCCAGCAGTGGATTGATAATGGTTGACGATGATGATGATGATGACACACATAATCACACACACACACGCACACGCAGCAGTTGTACTAACTTCAGTTACTGAGAGTGAGTTACGAAGTGCGGGGACTCATTTTCACATTTTCATGACACTAAGATGTGCCTTTAGAGTATCTCACTGGACTATAGTAATTAATGACACCTACGGGAGCGTGAATATTTTGCACATGATTTTCTACTAAGCTCTTCAGATTACTGTCCACAATCGTCATATAGCGTTTCGAAAATTAATAATTTCCTAGGTATCAGATGGAGGTATAGGAAAAATCTTCAATGTTTCTTCCAGTGCGAATGCGTTTTTATTTGCTGACGACACAAGTTTATGTTTTTCTGGCCATGCGGTATCTGAGTTGATACCACGTGTAAACCGTGACTAGCGAGAGTATTTCACTTGGTTCTGTTGTAATATTTTAACCCTCGATGTTTCTAAAACAAATTATGTTCTTTTCTCTGGTCGAATTGTTTTGACAGTAACTACTCCCCGTATCTATTTGAACGATATTCCTTTGGCTTTCCAGGCAATGTTAAATTTTTTGGGAATTCATTTGCATGAAAATTTACGGGCCGCCTGGTCTAAGCGATGGCCAATGATCTGAAAGGAGCCCGGGTTCGAATCCCGGTGAGGCATGGATGTTGTGTTTGTCTTACGGCACTGGCTCTCTCCCTTCCCTGGAACCGGTGGCCCTAAATTAGGGACGGGCGACTGCTTATAGCCCACTGAGTTGCTCACGGTGGTCGTTAAACCTGCAATAAGAAAAACAAGAACAAAAAAAATTACGGTGGGATGCACATGTTGATGCCTTGGCAGTTAGGTTGAAATCTCGTATTGGAGTTTTGTTCAGGATTTCGAGTTGCTTGCCACTTAAAATAAAGCAAGTACTTTAATATTCTTTTATTTACCCACTTATGTCTTACTGTCTTTTAGCTTGGGGAATGGCAACTAGGGGAAATATTAATAAAATTTTTACTTTGCAACAAAAATTTGTTCGATTGTTAAATCAATCGGAAAATGTGGATAGTTTGTTCTACCGTTATAAGTTACTTATTTCTGAGAAACTATACATATTCAGACTTATGTTGTTAATGCATGAGCGTGTCTATGCTAATACGGATTTAAACCTTATTACTATGTGTCGTCCTGCGCATGCTCATCACAATCGTGGATATACCGATTTGGTGATCCCCAGACTTCGAATAACCGTTTTATATTATAATATCAGTGCGACTTGCCCTTGATTCTGGAACGGGTTGCCGATTTATATTAGAGCAGTTGTTAACTATGCTTTATTTAAAAGAGAGTTAAGGGAATACTTGATATACAGTCAATATGTTTCTGGTTTGATTATCTACCATTGTGATTATGTAAATTGCAGTTCTATAGGAGGATAACTTCTTGACTTGGCGCTTTTGTTTTTTATTAGGGGACCATTGGCTCGTCAGGCCTACACTAGCCTTTTCCCTGGCTCTCTGCTAGGTTGCACTACAGTTGATTGTATAAGTGCATGTAATATACGTAGTACTATTCGTATTCTATAAAGAAGATACCTAAGCAAAAAAATACATATTTTGCACCCTTCGTTTTAAATTCTAAAATTTTTTCCTTAGTCTTCAGTTTTGCTCTTAAGTACTATTCGTATTGTTATACGTGTTTTGGTATTACTATAACTTCATTTGTACTTTGCATTATACGTAAATTATTATTCAATAATATTTGTATTTGCATGATTAATGGTTCATGTGTTTGTGTTAGTTGTATTATTATTATTCATATTTTTGTATTTACGTGTTATAATAATGCATTTCTTACATATACATTTGGTGATCCCCAGAGCTTGGGCAAATGGCACTCATAGTGGCACTGTATATTAGGGTGGTACTTATTTTTGAAGTTTTGAAATGTTGTTGTCTGACCCTCCTATATTGTTCTACCATATAAAAAATATTTTTTGTAAAGTTCAGGCAGATCTGACTATATTTAGAGGCTGCTCAAGTCAGTTGAAATATTCACTTACCGTATTATCCTCATCAGCTGACTTCTCCATTCACCCACTCTTGTCTTATTTGACTTAAGTGTCAGTCAAATACTTCACATAAGTAAGGTGATGTCTGTTTTTATTTTTATTTCATATAGTTGGAAAATTCTGCATAGTTGCAGAAACAAGCTCGCCTATAGAAACCTCGAAGAAGACAACTTGTGAGAGTTGTAGGGCTCTTGTTAAGGAAACTGCTGTGTTTTGGGAAAACGCCCGTATTCCCATTCGCCATGAACAGGATAGTATCAAGAAATTAGAGAAGCTTCATGAAAAGTGGTTCAAGCTGAAAACAAAATTGCGAAAGGAAAACAAAACGTGTCTACAAGTGTACAAAACGTGCCTACAAATCCGAAAAAAGCTATGCTTCGGTCCCTTAATGAAAAAGGCGGGGTCGACGAACCTCTTAAACGCAACAAGCTGAGTGGAAAGATTTATCGTGATACGAAGGTTGAAGATTTTGTGACAAAAAACGCTATGAATTTTTTAATTGCCTTAATATCCCATAAATGTATTTAGATTTTGATTCTGAAATGGCCAGTCTGGTGGCGTAGTGGTCTAAGCGATGGCTTTGTAAAGGTTGTGTTGACCTGTGCTCCGTGTTTGACCTACGTTTATTGGTGTTCTTTTGTGTGTGTGCCGTCATTTTGTGTATCTCCTGTGTTGTGAACGTCTCCTGTGTCGATTGAGTCCAACTTTGACGTCCTGTAAGTAAAACTTTACTTGTACTAACCCTTGTTCCGTCCTGGGTTTGCCCAGGGTCGGGTTTAGCAAGCCAGCCATTGCAAATGGCGGCGACCGCATCTGATAGGCCAGGTCTGAAGCTTGATATCAAAGCTCCGCCCCCAGCTGGCCACGTTCGGTCATCGTCACTACCACACGCAGCTAGTTTCCAAGCCGCGTTATCTGATGTTACCACCTCTTCTTCCAACTCTATGGATGTTGATTTCCCGACATTTTCCACCACAGTCACGTCATTAACTTCTTCAGTATCCGTTGCCTCCGGTACTTCATCTGCTCCTGCGAGCACTGCGTCTCGACCTTCCCCATCTCCGCCCATTCCTACGGCAACTCTACCTTATGCTTCCGTTGTGAAGGGTACCAGTTCATCTTCCTCTACAGCAAAGAATCCATGTACAACGCCTCTTGATAGGATTGTCACTAGAGACAACAAGAAATTACGCATCAAAATTCCGGAAACTTCAGCTGCTGGGCAGGAGGTTTTACACACACAGAAACTTGGCATATGTTTTGATGACCTGCCGGACACCAGCCTAAAGAAATACTCCTTAGCCGTCCGCCAAATCCTCCCTAAGGGAGCGATCACCCATATGGCGAGGAAGCCTAGGACTGTTCTCATCTATTTTGCGAAGCCAGAGTTTGCGGAGCGCGTCTTATCTGACGAACTGCATGTTGGGGATCATACCTTACTGGGAGTCCCGCTCACGCAGCGCCCCGTATTTGTTACGTGCTACCGCGTACCACCAGAAATCAAGGACCATTACTTAATGGCGGCCCTTTCCCGTTGCGGAAACATAGTTGGTTCCATTTCCACTCTGTCTTCCGCACCAACAGACCCAGATGACAGGAACATCTTAGGTCTGCGTCGCCAAGCAAGGATCCTATTTCCTACTGAAGATGCCAATGCTGATTGTCCTACTGACCTCACTGTGGTTGTAGGGAAGCAGATTTTCCGGATCGATATCGTTACTGCCTTGCATTGTTTTAAATACATGGCATATGGCCACATCCAATCACGTTGTCCACATGTATCTGCCAAGCCACCTATTTCCATGCCACCCGAAGTCAACACCCCAGCCTCAACACCAGTTTCTCTCGCCACACCAAGTTCGGCTCTACACACGTCCTTGATCCTTGTTACTGTTGTTCCAGAGGCTTCTCCCCAAGCAAATGATGATTCATCATCAGTCTCCAAGTCTTCGATCTCTACTACGGGAACTTTGGCCACCTCTCCATCGTTGGACCCACTTGCTGCTGTGGTACCTCTACGTTCTTCGGAGGGTATTATCTCAGAAAAGGAATGGTAACCCCTCCGTCGTGTTGCTTCATCTTCTTCCCTTGGATCCCCTAATGTGGAGTTAGATCTAACTGTCCTACACCCACCAGCTTCTCCCGGCGTTCCCACGTTGAAACGTACCAGACAGAGTTCCATCTCGCCAGTGATGTCTTCTCCACGCTGCTCTCGTTCCCGTTCGCCAATTCGACAGTCTTTCTCTCCAACAGCAGTTCCTACATCTCTTAAGTCCCCAGCTGTTCCAAAATTGTTGGATCTAAAAGCTTTCGCTGAATATCTGGAAACTTTCCCTGCATTAGAAGGGCCGCTGGCGCCCTCTGATCTTGCTCTCATCATACTCAATCAACCGTCACGTCCTCTCAAGCAGCTAGACTGCGTTCAATCACGTAATGCTCAGCTTCCTACTATTATCACCCAACTTCAGAATCTACTTGCTCTTTTGCCAAAAATTGACACAGTCACTAATGCGCAGACATCTAACTTAAAGAAACGTGTAACCAGTCTTCACAGAAGTGCTGATAGTAATATTCAACCACCACAACCTCTTTCAAGTTAAAATTACTTTCTTTCAACTGTAAGGGATGCTCCGTCCCTCCTACCAATGCGTTAGTGTTTGAAGACATTACACTGCATGATGCGGATATATTATTGCTACAGGAGACTAACTGCCATCCCAACACCCCATACCACCGGTGGCGAACCTGGCCATTTCAATTCTATCATGCCCATCGACTTAGTCTTCTAGCAGGACTTGCGGTGGCCATCCATTTTCGTCTTCGATCCTTCATGACTGATATCACGGTCAAACCGATTTATCGTGACCTCCTGCAGCTTCTGTCTTTCCGACTTCACAACTTCCGATATCATATCTTCAACATCTATGTTTCCGGCAATCAACAGTATGCAAACTGTCTTTTTGAGCATTTTGTTTCCTGTGTTCAAGGTCTTCCGGCCGCTGATATTGTAATCTTAGGCTGTGATTTTAACTGCACCCTTGACCCATCCCTCGACAGATCGGACGGTTCCACGGATATCAGGTATTTTCTTACCAGAGCACTTTCTACAGCCATCAACCAGCTACAAATCCAATATTCTTTTCGACACCTGCACCCATTTCTTCGTTCATACACCTGGCGCTCCTACTCCACTTCCTCCCCTACAACTGCCCGACTTGACCGGTTTTATGTTTCTTCAATTCTTCTTCCTTCAGTTATCTCACTTTCTCACACACCGACAGTTTCTTCTGACCACAGCTGTGTCGTAATGTGTCTTCAAACCGGTCCATCTCCTCGGCAATACTACCGTACTTGGACCCTTGATGATGATCTTTTACTTGATTCAACTTACGTAAATTCCATCTAATCGCAGCTCCAACAAGCCTTATATACGCTCCCTTTTGCTTCTTGTCCCTTGCAACACTGGTTAAATGTCAAATCCCAAATTCTTCTTTATATCAAACAATATTCCCACGAAAAACGTACCACCGCCTCTATGAAGATTGATGCTTCACGCTCGATTTTTTCCACCCTAGATCTTGATTCTCCGCTGTTTTCTCATTACCAAGCTGAACTTCGTGCCTTGCTACTTCCTGTCTCCCAACAAGCTCTTCACCGCCTCAAGCTCCTTTATCTCCAGCCAAATGACTATCTATGTGAACAGGTTCAACAACTGGAATTCCACAAACGTTCTGCTCATCACCTCCGTAATCTGAAGTTACCCGATGGAACTGTTACTAATGACCCCACTCTCATTTGCTCCGGTGTTAGAAAATATTTCCAGTCACGTTTTGCTCAGTTCCAGTCAAGTTCTCCGCATGCTGATTCGATTCTTCGTGTCTTACCACATATTCCATCGCATCTTGTTACATCTCTTTCTATGCCTATCACCCCAGCAGAAGTAGTACAGTCACTTGCCTTACTTAACTGTCACTCGTCACCTGGTCCTGACGGGTTGACAGTTAATTTTTTCGTACGTTTTCCTCTTTCTTACACCCTCTCCTATTGCCTTGCTTTACAGCTGCTTTTTCCTTATCTGTTCTTCCCCCCGCTTTCACTCTAGCTCACATCATTCTTCTTCCAAAGAAGGGGTGTCTGCTGGAGTTAGATAACTGGCGTCCTGTATCCATCCTTAATGTTGACTTCAAGATTTATACTAAAATACTCTCTCTTCGATTGAACCCTATCCTTCCCACCGTCATACATCCCGACCAAACGTACACCATCCTTGGCCGAAGCATTCATACTAATATTAATCTCCTTCGTGACTCATATTGCCTTGCCAACCTTTCCCCCGAACCTTTAGCCTTCCTCAATCTTGATCAGAGGCAGGCCTTTGATAACGTGAGTCATCAGTGGCTTGCCTCTGTGCTCTCTGCCTTCGGTTTCCCATCTGTCTTCATCACAGCCCTCCTTGCCATATACCAGGACTCAGTTGTCCATATCCGGACGGCCTCCTTCCTTACAGCCCCCATTCCGTTTCGTAAGGGCATCCGTCAAGGATGTCCTCTTTCCGGACAACTTTTCTCTCTAGTCTTTGAGCCTTTTCTTTGCTCTATCCGTTCTCTTCTACAACCTACCCCCTCCACCATTCAGCATAGCACCAGGCACCATTCTATCGTTCTTACTGCCTACGCCGATGATCTCACAGTTTTCATCCGAGAAGAATGGCAATTCACAATTGTTCTTGCATGGCATCAAGTGTATGCTGCGGCTTCCGGCGCTTCGTTAAACCTTTCAAAGTGTACAGGCTTGTGGTGTGGCTCCTGGAGATATCGCTCCGATACACCGTGGGGCGCTCATTGGACTTCCACCAGTCAAAAGATACTTGGGGTGCACATTGGCAGCCGGGTCTCAGCAGCGGCTGCCACCTGGAGACCCCTCGTCAGGAAACTACGTCACATCGCTGCTTACTGGTCCAAGCTCAAGTGCTGTTTGACCTACAACAGTCGTGCACGGCTTTCTGGCACCCACATCCTCTCGTTAGTTTATTATTCCTGGATTGCACAACCGCCACCAGCCTACGTTCAAACTACAACAACATCAGCAATGCTCAGCATTGTTTGTCATCTACTCATTGGTTATCTTCCTCAGTATTGTCTTTACCTTCGACTTGTGGTGGCCTCAATATGCCAGAGATTACCATACGTTATAAAGCTGTAAGAATTTTCAATTTCCTCCGTTTTACAGTTCAACCAGACTCTTCTGGTTCCATTCTTCTGCTTAATGTTCTGACTTCCCCCTTAATCCCTGCCTCACCGTCCATCTTCTTCTCAAGATGGATATTCACACTGTCATTCCCCCCGTTTTCCTCTAGTCTACCATGAAGCTGTTCAGTTCCTTCGTTCTTTACCGCTCATTCGTCAACCCCCCTCTTCCACTCTTTCTCTTCTTTCGGAGCCTCTCCTCCGTCCTCCATCCTCCTACTGCCAACTTTTTCTTTTTCCCCGCATATCTACATGCTGGTGTAGTCTCCGTTTCCCAACTGGTCCTCCCCGATTTTTCATGGAAACCCGTTTTCGAACTTTTTCCCACCCTACCACCCTCGCCCGAACTTTCTGATAACTTCCTCCAACTTAAACATGCTCTTCAATCACTTTTTCCTTCCCTAGTCGATTCCTCTGGCCTCCTTTCCGTTTCCTCTGCCTCTCTCCCTTTTCCGTTCTTCCTTCCTTTTTCCGGTGATCTCCTCCCTCTCCACAGTCTTTCCACAAGTACCCTGTACCGTTTTCTCCATTCTTCCTCTGCGGTACCTTGCCCTATTCCCTCTGTTCCTTCTTTTGCACTAACCTCAGTCTGGTCTACTGCCCAACATTCACCGGCCCTCTCCTCAGAACTTAATGTGCACTGGAGGTTTTTGCACAATCGACTGCCTGTCCCTTCGACTTTGTTCCGGAGAAATATAGTATCATCAGATCTCTGTTCTTTTTGTAACGTCGTTGGAGACGTTTTACACATGTTTGTTTACTGTCCGACGCTGCTCCCACTATTTCACAGTATGTTCCAACTTGCACATCCTTCTTGTACCAGTGATCTCACCCTAGAAGATGATCGTTTCCTCGGCCACAGTTCTACAAGTTTCTCCTCTATTTTACCAGTTTGTTCGTATTTATTTATTCTAGCTAAATATATTATTTTCTCTTACCTGCTATAGTTACAAGATCCAGATCCTATCACATTCTCTACCTCCTTGGTTGCACACTACCGCAACAGGGTTAAAGCCAGACTCACCCTGGAATATTCCTTGGCGAAAGATACGGCACTGTTACCTGCCTTCTTCACAACATGGTCGCCGTTTCGTCCCTGGTTTCAGTTTTCTAGTGCCCAGACTGTTCATCTGCTGTTTTAATAAACCTACGTCGGAACCTTCAATTTTTACTGTTCCCTCACCATGTTTTCTCCTGGAACTGGATTGTGTTTGCTTCCTGCTGATGTCACCTTTTGTACACAGTTCTCTTCATCCGCACAGTGACTCTCTTCCACCAGTGATTCCCATGTCACTAGAATTGCGCGAATTTTTTTCTGTAAATAGTCTCGCTCCAGGGATGTTCCAAGACTTCAATGAACAATTATCCCCGAGCTACTGCTGTTTACAGCAAATAATGCAATGCCTGTCATTGCTCATTTGTATAATTATCATTTCATTGTAAATATCTACATTTTGTTTTATTTCTCCTCTTCTCTCACACTGCGTGTGAGGTTGGGGATGTTCTGTTGTAATTCTTTTAAGTGAATAAAAGCGAATATTGAAACTAAGGCATGGCTTCTGATCATTTGTTTGAGACGGGTTCGGGTTTGAATCCCGGTGAGGCATGGATGCTGGGTTTTTCTTACGGCATTCTCTCTCTCCCTTCCCTGGAACCAGTGGCCCTAAATTAGTGACGGCCGACTGCGTATAGCCTATTGCGTTGCTCACGGTGGTCGTTAAACCTTCCATCAAAAAGAATAACAACAACCCCCCCCGCCAACAAAAAAAAAAAAAAGAGAATGAAACCCCAAAACAATAATTATTACTAGTTGCAGAACAACATGGGTGTCGTTATTCCGACAGCAGGAGAAAAAAACTTTATCTCAGATGAGTCAAGGAACTGTGATTAATAAATCAATTAATTAATAAATCAGTAGTTCTGCACTAATTGATGTGTAATTTTATGATGCACAACATATGCAACCACAAGTAAAACTTTGCGCATACTGAGCTACACTAAATGTTAATTAAAATGGTAGAAATTTTACACACGTTTTTTTTTTTTTTGCATCGAAAAACACTTTGGGGGGGGGGGGGGGTCAGAGCATATAAATTGCTTAAAACAAAATTAATAGTATTTTAAGGACCACCCTACCGTATATATAGTATTTGTTTTGTGTTTGCATATGGTGCGATTTGTATTTGGTTAATCTTTTTTTTGGTACAGAAATTGCATGTACGATTTGATTGTATTCTAGATAGTGCAACATGCCAAAATTAAATTCAAATTCAATTCAGGTTTATGAACATGTTTTTTTTAAATGCAGAAAGTTTAATGATATCGCAACTACCCTCAGTTCTCTTGGATAATATTTTGCCGAGAAATAATAACTTTTGGCTAAATGTTTAAATTGAAAAGTCGTATGTACCTTCCACATTTGGGAAGCATGCTTATTTGAACGATTCCGTTGCTTTCAAAAGGCGGATTTTTGCCCTAGGGAAACTGAGCGCTTTGAACTAGCCATTACTCGCAAAAGATGCTTCGCCTACCTCAGCGTGTCTGTTAGAAATGCTGAGAAAGAGATCCGAAGTATTTCTCGTTGGTTCTCAGGCAAAAATGACAAAGTAAACAGAATCACAAATCTTGGTAAAGTACTATTATCGTGAAACATGTTAGAAAGCAAATATAGGTCATTTTTCAGCAGTCCATATCATCAAATCCTCCGATCTGATGGGATGAGCGAATAATACTGTCTGAAGGCTTAAACCTTTTGAGGAAAACCGAACATGGAGGAATGTTTCGTAATGCTGACCTTATATAAGTATTCGAAACCAACTGATTCTCAAAAAATTACCTGTAGTTTCCTGGATATAAAGGTACGTTATATACTGTTAATCACAATAAATTTAAAACACACGAATAAGATAAATCTAGATTTAAAAGTGAAATATTAAATAGATAGGATTTCATTAAGAAGGATGATAAACGAATAAGCATAACATAAACTCTTTGACAAAAAACAACAAGAAATATGACACCGAATTTCGGTTGTAATGAGTACGTCTTTTGAATTCGTTCTGACGGAATTTAAATTTATCAGAGCTATTCAAAGTCAACGGAACAGGTTAAAAAAATGATCAACCGGTTTTTACAATCTATAAAACATCTATAAATGTAAACATCTAATTAGTTCCTCCAGCAGCGGCTAAAAAGCATGTTATGAAAATTAAGAAACGGCGCACAAAAAGTTTCTCGTTGCACAAAGAAGGTATCAGAGACAAAGAGATTTTCAAATCGAACAGTTAAAAGAAGAAATATAGAAAAGAAAATATGGTATAAGTCTACATCTGCTAGCGGAAGAACTTTGCATAATGAAAACGTTTTTTTTTATTGGAGGTTTAACGACCACCGTGAGCAACTCAGTGGGCTATAAGCAGTTGCCCGTCTCTAATTTAAGGCCACTGGCTCCAGGAAAAGGAGAGAGCCAGGACCGTAAGACAATGGAAAATTTGAAAATTGGCGTAAAATATTCTTCATGGAATTGCTATACTATAGGTAAAAAAACTTTTTTAAATACGTCTCCCGGAAGCAGAGATAGCGAGAAAAAAGTTTCGATCTATAGGCACCTACCGGGAAATCTTTGCATTATTTAAAGAGGATAATGCTCCACATCTCTGTTGTAGCTAATGGCATACAGTAAAAAACAAATTGCCCAATAGTGTTTTTAGAAGCTGCGATACGGCTGCAAACTGGAGTACACAATCATCACCTACCGAAGGAAATGAGAACTACAAAATTCCTGATATAATACTCTAAAATGTTCTACAAGGTAAATGATATCAGGTGTTTAAAGTTTTTTTTAAATTGGACATGTGGATGCAGAGATATTGAGAAAATCAGATTAGGGGTTTACGCCGCCCCCTTCCCAGCGGCGAAATTGTGCATTACTTCGGGAACAAAATACGGGCACATAGTTCGATTCCTTAGTACTAACTGACCGAAAAAGAAGTTATTTAATCGGGTTATTAGTCCCGAATATATTGCTGTAAACGGAAACGTGAACTTACGCCCTCTGGTTGCAGACTTATGCGTTAAAAGAATTGAAATTACATTAGAAATATTTCGCAGCGGAAAAGCTCTTCAACAAAGAAATAATTTTTCAAGTCAGACTCTTAGAAGCAGAGATATTAACAAAAATAAAATATACATCAACACCCCTGGCGGAGAAAACATGCACTATTTTAAGAAGGAAATATTTTGAAGAGGTTTATCGACAGGAATGGCATCGGTCCCCGAAAGAAATTTTTGAATCAAGATTATAGAAGCTCAGGTTTTGCTGCAAATGCATCAGAAGCAATAATTAACATTTACGACCCCGGATAGCCAAAACATTTTTACTAAAAATTATAAATTATATGCAAACAGTTTGACATCAGGAGCTGTATGAGCTGCAGAAAGAAGTTTCCAAATCAGAGTTTTAGAAGCAGAGATATCCGCGAAAACGCAATTTACATTTACGTCTCTTAGAGGAAAACCTATGCGTAACTTGAAAGAGTGACTACACCTAAAATAGTCTTCGACATAAATGAAATCGAAGGGTAAAATAATTTTTTCAGTCGGATGTATAGAAGCAAATATATGGAATAAAATGCATTTTGAATTCTACATCATCTGCGTTTACGCCCTGTAGAGGCGAAATCGTGCATCGTATAAAAAAGCGACATAAAGGATCATCATTCACTCATTTCAAGCTTCCCAGTACAAAAAGAAATTTTCAAATCGGACTAATAGTTGCTGATATACGGTATCCACAGGAGGACGGACGGACTGACAAACCAATAACATAAGCACGATCTTTTTTACAAAAGACGTGCTAAAAAACGAAACAACCCAAGGAAATCGTTCGATTCTTATGAAACTCCGCGGCAAGTACCTCAGGGCAGAATATGCAAGTGATTAAAAAATAGCGACCAAGGACTAAATAGCGGCCTATCACCGCTTATGGAGGAAGGTATATCAAGTGAAAAGCTTGCACGCTGGGACAATTGTGAAAGCGGATTGTAGTTTCATTAACTCCTCGGACTGTGTGGATGCCTCGACGTCGGTTGCGTGAACATTACGAATAGTTCAACGAGATTGAGAGAGGACGTATAATTGGGCTGAGACAGGATGTTTGGTCAAGTCGACATGTCGCCAGGCATTTGGTTCGGAGAGACGAGGCGATCGGACGACGTTTTTTGGCGCCAATGTGTCGAGGAAGGCACGACGCAGCGGCACGCGGGCATTGGACGGCCGATGGCAGCGACAGAACGCGAGGGTACAGCGATTGCAAGAGCTACACGTACAGAACCGAATTCGTCGCTCTCAACCATCCGTGCATGTTGCGTCGTCTACAGGTACGGAAGTTGCAATCTGGACCGTTGCTAGACGACTTCCGAAATGGAAACTACATTCAAGGAGGCCACTCCGCCACCTGACCCTGAGCAGTGAGCATGGACGGCACGGGTTACAGCGGTATCGGGACCGCTAAACATGGAATAGTTTCCAGTGCTGTCGTGTTGTCTTCAGTGATGAATCACGGTTTGCACTTGACGCCGATGACCAGCACGTACGTGTCTGGTACGAGCCGTACAGCCCACGGATTGTGCCTTTACCGTGGAACAGCACACAGCTCGCACACCAGGAGTAACTGTCTGGGCAGCCATTTCCTACGATAGCTGCACCCGTAGTAGTCCTCCGTACGACCCTAACTGCTCAAGAGTACGTCGACGACATTCTACTACCTGTTGTGTTGCCATTCCTGTTGCAACATCACCAAGCAATGTTTCATCAGGATAATGACCGCCCATACACGGCACGGCTTTCACAGCCCTACCTCCGTAATGTTGACACCTTTCCATGTCCAGACCAATCGCTCGACCTCTCACCAATCGAACATGTTTGGTACATGATGAGACGCCTCCTACGCTCATACCGGAATGTCGGCGAACTGGCTATCAACTTGGATACAATCTGTTATGTTATACATCAGGACAGTATCCTTGAACTGTATGCGCCTGTGCTACACCGTGAAACCGCTTGTATTCGAGTCAGAGGTGGCGATACAACGTACTGACCTGTTTCACTCGTGTAGCTGTTTTGTCGGAATAAATGGTCGCTCAACTGCACTGGAATTGTAGCGATATCATTTCGTATATTTGTGCATTACACATACCAATTTTCATCTCGATTGGATGATTTCTTCTGGGTGCTTCATTCGTTTTGTCAAAGAGTGTATATTTTTGTCAATAAGTGTTATTTTTGTCAGTAAAGAAAAAAGCAAAATTTTTAGTACTTCTTTCTTCATGTTTTGGTTATCTGATCTTCCTATATTCCTTTCATTGTGTATGATTTCAGTTCATTTGCTTTATTAGACGGTATAAGAATTTTCGTTTAGGTAATGGAAAATACATAGCAATGCACATATTTTGGCATGTTAAGGTACTGAGGATCTATGTATTCGACGATATGAGCTTGGGGTTTGAAAAATTCCAAGTTTGTGTGCGTAATGTCGCAAAAGGGTTTTTCATCTTGAAATCCTTTTTCAAGAAAAATCCATAAAAGAAATGGACATGGAGACATCCAAATGGGACGACAAGTGAAATTGATTTTATTATGTGTAACAAAAAATTCGTCATAGAAGACTGCAGTGTGCTAAGCAAGTTTAACACAGGTAGTGACCATAGGTTGGTGAGATGTAAGATGCACCTCAACACTAAACTCGAACGTGGCGAGCTTATAAGACAAACAAAATGTATTGACATAACCAACCTTAAAAAACACCATAATACCTTCAAGTTGGAACTGAAGAAAAGATTCTCTGCTTTAGAAAGCCTAACATCGGAAGAAGTGGATATTTCTGAAGTTAACAGCAAAGTAACCAAAGCTCTTATGGAAACAGCAACGAAATTAGCTGGGTCTAAGAACAAGTTGCATGTGAACAAATTATCAGGAAAAACCAAAATGTTGATGCAAAAAGAAGAGAGATGAGGACAACAAAAGAAGACGTGACTTCCAAAGTGGAGTACATAGAGCTATGCAAGACAGTACAAAAAAGTATCACTAAAGACGTAAGGAAATTCAACTGTGAACTAGTGAGGAAAGCAATTGAAAACAACCAAAGCCTAAAGATAGCAAAGGGACATCTCAGCAAGGGAAAAAAACAGTTTATGGCACTGAGAAAAGAAGATGGTTCTGTAACAAGAAATAGAGGCAAAATTTTGACAAGTGAAAGATTTCTACTCCAAATTATATGAAAGGGATGATACATGTACTCCAGACATCATGAAAGGTACCAGTACCAGAGTTCTTCCAGTCCTCCCAGCAGAAGTTGCACATGCAATCAAGAACATGAAACGGGGAAAAGCTCCAGGAGAAAATGGAATTACTGTAGACATCATACAAGAAGCAAGTGGAGAAATCGAAACAGTACTCGCCCAAAATTTCCACTCAATGCCTTAATGAAGGGAACATTCCTGAGGATTGAAACAACGCTACAATGATGCTGTTACTTAAAAAAGTGACATTGAGGATCTCAGGATCTGTACCTATCAGCCTCCTATCAGTGGTTTATAAAATCTTCACTAAAGTTCTTTCACACCGCTTGAAGGTAACACTGGACATGGCTCAACCGAGAGAACAAGCTGGATTCAGGAGTGGCTACAGCACAATAGATTATATACGCGTACTGAGGGAACTAATTCAAAGAGCGATGGAATATAAACTTCCATTGTGCATGGTTTTTATCGATTATGAAAAAGCCTTTGATTCGGTGAAACCATCAGCAGTTTCTATGGCTCTGAAATCCTGTGGTATTGAAGATGCATACATTAATATTATTAATAACATCTATGAAAATGCAAGTGCAAAGATTTGGCTGTTTGAGAATACAGCACACATAAAAGTAGGAAAGGGTGTGAGGCAAGGTGACACCATATCTCCGAAGCTCTTTAATGCTACATTGGAGGGTGTCTTTCAGTCGCTGAGCTGGGAAAAGAAGGGGATAAAGATTAATGGATATTACCTAACCTACCTTCGTTTTGCTGATGACGTAGTCATTTTTGCAACTACCCCATCAGAGCTGCAGAGTATAATCCAGGAACTTGCTGACAAGAGTAAAGAAGTCGGATTAAAAATGAACTTTCAGAAGACAAAAACGATGTTCAATGCTTTTTCAAGAAATGAAGATTGATCGATTGATGGAGAAAAGCTGGAGATAAGAGACACGTACGTTTATCATGGACAGCAAATATCAAGTGAGGGTCACATTGATGAAGAAATTAATCGGCGTACAAAACTTGCCTGGAAAGTTTTTGGGAGAAACAGCAAAATTTTCAAGAGCAATATGCCATTATGTCTTAAAAGAAAAGTGTTTGATCAATGCATCCTTCCAGTGCTTACATATGGTGCAGAGACATGGACCTTAACTAAAAGAGACATACAAAGGCTGCAGACAACTCAAAGCAGCATGGAGAGGTGCATGCTTGGTGTAACCAGGAGAGATAAGAAGAGGAACTCGTGGATTCAAAAAATGACAAGAGTGGAAGACATCATTATGAGATTTAAATCTCTGAAATGGCAATGGGCTGAACATAATGCCAGAAGGACAGACCTTCGATGGACAGCCGGAATTTTAGATTGGATTTCAAGATATATATATGCAGCCAGTGCGACATGATGGCAGAGGGTGCTAAGAATCACCAGAGGATTGTACTATGCTTCCATATGATGCTGACTTTGGCTACGTTCAATGGACGTTCCTTATCTTCCGATTCAAGGCTCCTTGAATTGGAGAAGGAAATCGAAAAGATCAACTGCGACATTGTGGTGCTAAGCGAGGTCTACTATCGTGGGATAGATACTGGCAGAACTACTGGTGTTGAATTTGTAATTTATAATAGGCTAAAGACTGAAGGACAATGTTCTAAAAATTAAAAATTTCTTCGGACAGGGCAGCGCGACTCGTTATCCAGCTCTCAAAAAGATACCAAGCTCAGATTATTCAAGCTTATACACCCACCACAAGTCATCCTGAAGAAGAAATTGAAGAATTTGATGAGGAATTTCAGAATCTAAATAACAAGGGCAAACACCACTTGAAGATCCTTTAGGGTCATTTCAATGCAAAAATAGGACAACAGAAGCAAAATGAAACGTCGGTTAGTAAATTCGGCTATGGAAACAGAAATCAACGCGGAAATACTCTCTTAGAGTTTGCAGAAGCAGAAAGGTTTTTCATCATGAACTCCTTCTTCAAGAAAAAGCCACACGGGAAATGGACGTCGAGACATCCAAATGGAACGACAAGGGAAATTGATTTCATTATGTGTAACAAAAAATTCGTCTTCAAGATTGAAGTTCAACACAGGTAGTGATCATAGAATGGTGAGATGTAAGATGCACCTCAACGCTAAAATCGAACGTGGTTAGCTCATAAGAGAAACAAAATGTATTGACATAACCAACCTTAAACAAGTCGGTAAAATCATGCAATGCATTGATTATAATACGCTTTTCAACAGACCAGAAATCATTACTCAAGTTATGAGAATAATGGCTGTGGAATAAATCTCTGTCCTGTGTCCTGACCTTTGATCCCATTTCGATGATATTCAACAGAACCGGTTAAGTATACCTCGGGAATAACATGATAAAATTTTGTCGCAATCAAACCATTTCTACGTACGTTATGATGCATAAAGGCTATGGAATAGATCCCGATCCTGTGCCCTAACCTTTGACTCTATTTCGCCCATTTTCAACAGAATTCGTCTACAGGCAAGACCCTACAACATACTAACATTTCATCCAAATCGATACATTTTTACGTAAGTTATGACGCATAATGGCAATGGAACTGATTCCGCTTCTGTGTCCTGACTTTTGACCCCATTTCGCCCATTTTCAATAAGGTTTGTCGCCAGGTGGTCCCCTACCACATACTAATATTCCACCGAAATCGAAACATTTTTACATTAGTTATGACGAATAAGAACAGTGGAATGGATCCTGCACCTATGTAGTGACCTGTGACCCCATTTCGTTCACTTTAAATAGGGTTCCTTCCCAGGTTATCTCCTACCAGATACTAAAATTTCATCGAAATCGAACGATTGTTACGCGAGTTATCCTGCGGACTGACATACGCACACAACGCTTGACGTAATGAGTCAGATGGGAATCGCGACCATCTGCTTGCCGCAACAGTGTGACGTCATAAAACTTTAATAGGGTCCACACACAACGCGTGACATAATGAGACAGATGGCGTGACCGCGCGCCAACATTCTCAAACGCGATATTTTGACGTCATAAGATTTCTAAGCATTGGTAACATTAATGAAACAACGCCATCACTAAACTAGTTATAATTCGGGGTGGTTATTTAACCCACTAAACAAATTCTCCTACAGTCGAGATCAAGCTAAATCGATTTCTAGTACCAGAAGACGGTAGGTTAACGACTTTCATCAAAATTCTTAGAGCCATTATCAAAATAAAATGTACATACATACGTACAAGAATTGCTACTTTAAGGTGGACGTGAAGTAATTTTGCTTCCTATGCTTCCAATGGAAAAACTTCTGTACACATTTTCTTCACAATTAATGCGTTCCCAAGAATGAAAATTTGAACATTGAATAAAATAGCTTCATTTCATAACTTGGAACACTTAATATTTTCTAAACCATAACCGTAATATGCAATCCAACATTTTTTTGTCCACTGACGACATCAAAGCACAGGTCACGCCATCTTTTCTCTGGTTTCAACACCACCAAAGGAAAAGTTACTGATTTTTAATATAATTTAGGTTATGTTTTAGTTTTAGAAAATTTCCAAGTTATAATATGAAGTTATTTTAATCGATGTTGAAATTTTCATCCTTGGGAACACATTAATTGTGAAGGAAATGTTTACAAAAGTTTTTCCATTGGAAGTATAGGAAGCAAAATTACTTGACGTCCACCCTAATAATATGGGATAAGGGCAATGGAATGGATCGCAATCCTATGTCCTGACCCTTGACCATATTTCGTCCATTTTCAATAGGGTTCGTCCCCAGGTGGTCCCCTACTACACACTGAAATTTCATCGAAATCGAAACATTTTTACGCACGTTATGACGCAGAGGGCAATGGAATGCATCCCGATCTTATGTCCTGACCTATAACCCAACTTCACCCATTTTGAATAGAGTTCGTTCCCAGGCGGTCTCCTACCACATAGTAAACTTGTATTGAAATCGAACCATATTTACGCAAGTTATGTCGCATAAGGACAATGGAATTATCCCGCTCCTACGTCGTGACCTTTGACCCATTTGCCCCATTTTCGATAGGGTTCGTCCCTAGGTGGTCCCCTACCACATAGTAAACTTTCATTGAAATCGAACCATATTTACGCAAGTTATGACGCATAAGGAAAATGGAATGATTCCGCTCCTACGTCGTGACCTTCGACCCTATATGTCCCATTTTCAATAAGGATCGTCCCCAGGTGGTCCCCTACCACATACTAAAATTTCATCGAAATCGAACCATTGTTACGCCAGTTATCGTGCGGACAGTCGGACGGTCGGACGGATGGACAAAGCTGGAGCATATACGCTTCTTCAACCTACGGTTGGAAAGCGTAAAAAACATCCTAATATCTTCAAGTTGGAACTGAGCAACAGATTCTCTGCTTTAGAAAGCCTAACATTTGAAGAAGTGGATATTTCTGAAGTTAACAGAGAATTCACTAAGACATATGGAAACAGCAACAAAAATCGGTGGTACTAAGATCAAGTTACATATGAAGAAAATATCAGGAAATACAAAAATGTTGATGCAAAAGAGAAGGGAGATGAGGACAAATAAAGAAAATGTAACATCCACAGTGGAATATATGTAGAGCTATGCAAGACAGTACGGATAAGTGTCACTGAAGACATAAGGAATTCAATCGTGAACTAGTGAGAAAAACAATTGAAAACGACCAAAGCCTGAAGAGAGCAAAGGGATATCTATGTAAGGGACGAAAACAGATTATGGCACTGAGAAAAGAAGATGGGACTGAAACAAGAAATAGCAGCAAAATTTTGACAAGGGTGAAATATTTCTACTCAAAACTGTATGAGAGGGATGATACATCTATTCCAGACATTACGACTGGTACCAGTACCAAAGTCCCTCCAGTCCTTCCTGAAGAAATCACATATTAAATTAAGAAAATGAAACGGGGTAAACCTCAAGGATAAGATAGAATTACAATGGTCATTATACAAGAAGCATATGGAGAAGTTGAAATTACGCTCGCCGAAGTTTTCACCAGATGTCTCAATCAAGGGAAGATTCCCAAGGATTGGAACAATGCTACAATGATCCTGCTACATTAAAAAGGTGACGTTGAGGTTCTCTGGAACTACAGACCCATCAGCCTCCTATCAGTGGTTCATAAAGTCTTCACTAAAAATCTTCCACATCGCTTGAAGGTAACACTAGACATAGCTCAATCAAGAGAACAAGCTGGATTCAGGAGTGGCTACAGCACTGTGGATCATATCCATGTCCTGAGAGAATTAATTGAAAGATGAAGATAATATGAACTCCCATTATGCATGGCTTTTATTGATTATGAAAAGGACTTCGATTCCGTGAAACCATCAGAAGTTACAATGGCTTTGAAATCCTGTGGTATTGAAGATGCGTACATTAACATTATTAATAACATCTCTGAAAATTCAAATGCAAAGGTTCGAATATTTGAGGTTACAGCACTAATAAAAATTGGAAAGGGAGTGAGACAAGGTGACACTATATCTCCCAAACTTTTTTAATACCACATTGCAAAATATCTTTCCATCATTGAATTGGGAAAACCAAGGGATAAAGATTAATGGATATTATTTATCTCACCTTCGTTTTGCTGATGACGTAATCAATTTTGCAATTACCTTTTCGGAGCTGCAGAGTATGATCCAAGAACTTTCTCAGAAGAGTAAAGGAGTGGAATTCAAAATGAGCTTTCAGAATACAAAAGCGATCTACAATGCTTTTACAAGGAAAGAAGAGCTATTGATTTATGGAGAAAAGCTTGAAACAACCGATACCTACATTTATCTTGGGCAGCAGATATCAAGTGAGGGTCACATTGATGAATAAATTAATCGCCGTATAAAACTTGGATTGAGAACTTTGGAAGAAACAGTACAATTTGTAAGAGCAGTATGCCATTGTGTCTTAAAAAGAAAGTGTTTAATCGATGCATCCTGCCAGTGCTTACGTATGGAGCAGAGACATGGGCCTTAACTAAACAAGATATACAAAGACTGCAGACAACTCAAAGACGCAATGAGAGATGCATGCTTGGTGTAACCAGGAAAGATAAGAAGATAAACTTGTGGACAAGGAAAATGACAGGAGTAGACGACATCATGACCAGAGTGAAATTACTGAAATGACAATGGTTTTGGTTTTGGTAAGTGCGGGTACCGAAGGTGCCCAGATTACTGCTATCATTGAATCATACATAGGAGATATCACTGAAACGTGCAACATACATAGAAAACATAAAGAGGAAAAATCTGATTTATCCATAACACAAACTGGAGAAGAATACATCAGTTTGCACATATAGTAAAAGGACGATGTACACAAAGCAAGAAAAGCAGATCTGCATATTCTGCGATACAAAGTAGAACATGTACAACATTATAAACATACACTGGCGGAAAGTGAAAAAAGAACACCAAAAAGGAATTGGCGGACGATCATGAAATTTACATATGTTAATAGGGTCGAGTTTACGTAGGTGTGATGTTAATTTCTGGACCAACCGCACGGCATAATATGCAAATTATCGTCGGTGGTATTTAAGGAGTACGGCGAACTGAATGTAATCAGTCGTCGACGCACGGACCCGTGCGAAGACCCCGAGGAAGCTCTGCAATGCCTGGACATGGAAGACGTCTACGATTTCAGCAGTTATCGGACTTTGAGTGAGGTCATCTAGTCGGACTCCGTGAGGCCGGGTGGTCGTATCGTCGTATTGCGGAGCGGATTGGACAGGACGTATCGGTGGTGGTACGATGGTGGCGTAGATGGTCCGAGGAACATTCCCACACGAGAAGACGTGGAACAGGGAGTCACAGACGGAATGATGAGCGGACCGCTCGGGGCATAATAGCGGCGTTCTCAAGCAGAACATCCACTGCGATGCAAATCCGAGCTGCCGTTGCACCTGAGGTGACTGTGCGAACAATCCTCAACAGTCTTCTGGATGCAGGACTACGTGCACGTGTGCCTCTGGCATGTGTACCTCTGACTCCAGCCCACCGCCAGGAACGGCTGCAGTGGTGTCGCCAACGTCTGCACTGGAGAACGCAATGGCGATCTGTCGTGTTCAGCGATGAAAGCAGATTCTGCTTGGGAGCTTCCGATGGCCGTATGCGAGTTCGCAGACGCACATGGGAGCGTCTCCACCCTTCTGGCATCCGCCAGAGACACACAGGGCCTACACCTGGTCTCCTAGTGTGGGGAGCAATCAGCTATCACTCCCGTACACAACTAGTGTTTGTACCGGGTACGATAAACAGCCCCTCTTACATCAACAACATTATTTATCCCGTTGTTGTGCCATTTGTAAGGTCGGTTAATCGTGATGTTTTCCAGCAAGATAACTCACTCCCACACACGGCACGTGCAACGCAACATGCACTTCAGGGTGTGAGACAACTTCCATGGCCTGCACGTTCACCGGATTTATCCCTCATTGAGCACATGTGTGATGTTATGGGACAACGACTTATCCGGTCTCCACGGCCAGCCACGAGCATCCCCGATTTACGCGTCCAGGTTGAGGATGCTTGGAACTCAATACCACGAACTTACATCCAACATCTGTACGACAGACTCCATGCCATAAATTCATAGTGTGACGCAGTTCATGGCGGTTCAACTTCGTACTAACCATGTTACATGGAAAGGTTACTTTTCAGTTTACCAGCAAATACTGCTGTATTTTGCCATACTGTTTTGATCACGTTATCCTCTGTATTCCGTTATTATGCTGTATAAATTTCGTTGGTATCAGACGTCTCCTTCTTGGTGTTCTCTTTTCACTTTCCGACAGTGTATAAACAAGGGAATAACAACAAAGTTAACAAATTTGGTATGAAAAAATCCGTGAACAAAGGGAACACGAGAATATTTAATACATTCAATGAAAGCAAATGAAAGCACAAAGCACTATATCAAAAACATGAAACAATATTGCAGTACGTGAGCAATAACAGAAACAGTGTCTGGTGGGGAAGAAGCACTAAATGTCATCGCCTGAGGAAGCACGGTATCACAAAATTGTTTCTTAGCGCGGTCTTTCAAGGAGGGAGACGGCAAATGTATCGTCTCATGAAGACATGGTATCTAGGATCTGTCACACTCAAGGATTTGAAAAAGGACACATACGCTTCAAATTGCATAACCGCTGCCCACAGATCAAGATCAGGTGAACGGAGCAAATCTTCGGTACAGAGAACTGTACGAGCAGATTGGAAGAGGCGTACAAGTTGTTGTCTGGACACTGGGCCAGATAAAAGAGGAAACGTATCAATGGCCTGTATAACCTCATTATCTGAGAGAGAATTGACAGGGCCAGAGCAAAGATTCAAACTGTTCGAAGAGTCATCAGGCGGAGAAACATCTGAACTGGAAACATCGGGAACACAAGAGGAAGCCACAGAAGAAGTAACAGAAACATGTCTCCCCTTTTTCTGTTTCACAGAGCCTTTGGAAGTACCAATCCGTTTCGAAGATAAAGTTTAGGAGGAGGAATCCATTGGTGGATCTGTATAAACACACGAAACAGTAGACGAGAACTGAAGTTCCGCCGAGGAATCAGTATATTCCCGATCAGCATCGAGGAACACTGGAACATCAGCCCAGGCAGTAGAAAGATGCGGCAACAGGAGAGCAGCAAACACGGTCGTAGTTGAAGTTCCGATATGCGAGAAACACACAGAAGAGAGCCAAATGGTCTGAGTGCCAAAGCACCAGTCGACACGTTTGAGTCGGCACACTCTGCTGGAGACGCATCAGTAGCGGATGACATCGATACTGACCCAGAAAGAAGAGGGATCATTGTCCTTGAATGGAAGGCGCGGTTGCGTGTGACAAAACACTAGAAGAGGGGATGGTAGAAGAACCAGTGTGATCGGCACTGGGAGGCGAGCCCGAAGAAAGACCACTGCGTATGCGCACACAGAAGGCAGTGGTGTGATCCTATGTTAGACAGTGAGTACAATAGTGAGAGGTGAAAACCTTGAAACTGTACCTGCGTGAATCAATTTCTACAGTAGCGTCTGTAGGACAATTCGCCAAGGCGTTCTCAGTGGGAAAAATTACCAACAATTGACGGCGAGGTCCCGTAGCATGTGCAAATTGAGTTGTGCGTGGAGCGTCAGAAGGGCAACGGACCTCGCCAACGATTTTACACACATGATTAACAAGGAGAGGAAGCGCAGTATCAGGCACTTACTGTGGAACAGTATAGAACGTAATGTTCACCGGACGCTTGGAAAGAGGCGAAGGAATGTCATGATTTGTTCCAACCGAATGACCTTGTGCAAAAAGAAAAGAAAATCAGCATCCTCCTTGTGCTTTAACTGCACTGAGATACCCGGAGGGGTACGAGAAATTCCGGCAACTGACGCAGACCACACGTGACCAGAGAGGGACTCCATGTACCGTGGCAGAGGAGTATTTGGTAAGGCATGAAAGAGCACACTTCTATCAAGGAGATTATGGAACCTACGGCCAATCTGTGAATTGTCAGCAATCGTTAATTTCACCTTGTGGTTGGATACCTGAATAATAAGTGCTGATTGCAAAAGACCATCAGGTTGAGAAGAAGCTGACGTAGAAGTAGCGCTTCGCTGCATTGTAGTTGCAAATGACATCCTCGGAAGAGAAGTCTGTGCTGAGCCGGCAGGCACAGAAGGCAGTGAGGGAACAGAAGCACAGCCAGAAGTATCAGATCAGATCATATGTAAATGATTTTAGGAAGGGAGTGTCTGAACCCAGGTCTTAAACCACCCGTAGAAATAGGAAGCTAGAAGATTTGGGCTAGAGTGCCCCATAGGAAAGTAACACGGAAGCGAGGTAGAAAGGGGGAGGAAGAAGCCATTATTTATTACCGGGGGGCCAGTACCCGGAGCCCGACGGCTTAACGTGTCCATCCGACGCACGGTGGATATTTAGTGGTTCGAGCGATCGTACCTGCCTGGGATCGAAACCGAGGCCTTCCCCGTGGCAGGCACGAACGCTGACCATTAAGCCACTCGCGGCTCCACTGGCAGAAGTATCAGTAGCACCCAGGAAGGGCACCGAAGGAGAGGCAGAAGCAGAAGGATGAAATGCAGTCAGGTTCAGTGAAGGCACTGGAGCAGGTGTACTAGGAGGCTGGGAAAGCACCAGAGCTGATACAGCAGAGGACGAGAGTAGGTCAACTTCTATAGACGCGGGAAAAGCGACGTTACGTGCATCCGCCACGCCTAGAGGTGATAAGGAGAAACCGAAAGCCTCTATGTTGGCAGCTTTCAAGCGTAAACAAACGAGCTAACGATATGGAAACGGAGGAATATGAACAAATACTAGGACGATATCGACAGAAAAGTAGCTCAGAACGTACACAGTACCTTTAAACATGCGGTCCACGCAACAGGTGAGTGAGGGACGAACTATTTCACACTAGAATGCATAAAATGTAGGAGCCACCAACACAACGTCTATTAGGAGCAAGCAATGGGCTGGACATGTTGCCAAAAGAACAGACCACCGATGGACAACTGAAATTTAGACTGGAATCCAAGGGACAGAAAAAGATCCAATAGAAGACATCGTGGGAGATGGGTGGATGAAATGCGAAAGCATGCTGAAGTGACAGGGAGGAGACAGGCTCAGGACAGACAATAGTGGAAGAAACTTGGGTAGACCTTCATCCAGTAGTGGATTGATAATGGTTGATAATGATGGTGATGACATATACTTATACAATGCTGGCCACCCAAAATGCAACACCAAGAAGGACATGAAATAGCAAAGCTAGATTTACTGGACACATAGCAACAGATACAAAGATGAAACGATTGGGTTTACAGGCCTGTGAGACTTACGGAACACGCAGACATCAATAGTTCGTGTGGCCCCCATGGCTGGCAATAACGACCGCTGCACGCCGCGGCATCGAACGAAAGAGGCTTTGGAAGTGGGCTTGGGGATGTCGGTCCAGGTTGCTTCCACACGTTGCCACAGTTCATCAGGCGTACCCGCAGGCGGTGCTTGCCGGGCCACTCGGTTGCTGATCAGCGACCAGACGTGTTCGATGGGCGACATATCAGGAGAACAGGCGGGCCACGGCAGCAGTGACACCTGATGGGCCGTGAAGAATTGTTGCACGACGCATGCCACGTGCGGGCGCGCATTGTCCTGTTGAAACGTGGACGCTGGCAGGTCCTGCAGGTAAGGGAGGACTACAGGCTTCAAAACGTCGGAGATGTAGCGGTGGCTGTTGATTGTACCAGCGATGTGTACCAGAGGGGTGCGGGTGTCATATCCAATTGCGCCCCAAACCATAACGCCGTTCGACGGACCGGTATGGCGATGCATATTGCAGGTGTCATACATTCTCTTGCCGCGGTGCCGCCTCACACGGATCCGACCATCGTGGTTTGCAAGCAGAAGCGGGAATCGTCGGAGAAGACATTGTCGTGCCATTCTGTAGTTCAGGAGCGGCGTTCAACGGCCCATTGCCGCCGCACTCGCCGTTGGTGTAACGCCAGTGGTAATCGGAGCAATCGGAGCCGTGCGACAAGTCCCCGCTCCTGCAGACGACGTCGAACGCTACGTACTGACACAGGTTGTTGCGCAACACACCCTAATTCCTGCGCTAACGTTCGTGATGTGGCGGTGCGAGCCATCAATGCACGTCGCACAACATCCCGGTCCTCTCGATAGGTGGTTGCCGCGGCTGAGGCAATCGCTCACGTCGGTCCGTCCTGCACCCACCGAATCCATACTCTCCTCACTGTGGCTGGATGTCTTCCCACACGGGCTCCGATGTCTCAGTACGATAAACCGCTGTCGCGATAAGCCACTATTTTTCCTCTGTCGAACTCCGAAACGTGCTGGAATGACTGCCGTATTCTGCGACGAGGCATCAGGAAGCTTCCCGCGCACAGGTCCGGCAGCACAACAGACTTCCACTACTTACACACCGCCTTCTGTGGACCCTTCTTATAGTGGTTTTTGGTGGCGTGCCGGGCGCACATGATTTGCATATGCCCTGCAAAGCTAATCGTTTGCATGACCTTTCGCGCGCGACACATGCTGCGAATTTCAGGCCAATCGGATGCTTCCTTCTTGGTGTTGCATTTTGGGTGGCCGGCAGTGTATATAGTAGAATATAGAAAGCTAAGCAAGACATTACAAAGAAGTATAATAGAAGACATAAAGAAGTTAAATTGTGAACTAGTGAGAAACATAATTGAAAGCAACCGAAGCTTGAAGGTAGCAATGGGGCATGCCAGTAAGGGAAGAAAACAGATTGTGGCATTGACAAAAGAAGATGGTACTGTAACCAGAAATAGAGATGAAATCTTGACAAGAATAAAACATTTGTACATAAAACTATATGAAAGGGATGATCCATCTATTCTAGATATTAAGAAAGGTACTAGTACTGAAAGTCATCCAGTTCTCCCAGCAGAAGTTGCACATGCATTTAAGAACGTGAAAGGCGGAAGAGCTTCAGGGGAAGGTGTAATTACTGTGAACATTACACAAGAAACCAGGACAGGAATTGAAACTGCACTTACCAAAATTCTCGCTAGATGTATAGGTGAAGGGCAGATTTCTTATGATTGGAACAATGCTACAATGATCTTGCTACAGAAATAACAAGTTAGTAAAATCATGCAATGCATTGATTATGATACGCTTTCCAACATACCAGAAATTATTACTCAAGTTCTGAGGATAATGGCCTTGGAATAAATCTTGTTCCTGTGTCCTGACCTTTGACCCCATTTCGAATATATTCAACAGAACTGGATCAGTATACCTCAGGAATAGCATTCTAAAGGTTTGTCGCAATAGAAGCAGTTTTACGCAAGTTATGAGAATAATGGCTGTGGAATAAATCTTGCTTTTGTGCAATGATCTTTGACCCCATTTCGTTGATATTCAACAGAACCGGTTCACTGTACCTCCGGAAACATAATGATAACGTTTTGTCGTAATCGAAGAATTTTAGGTAAGTTATGATGCACAAGGGCAATGAAATGGGTCCCACTCCAGTGTCCTGACCTTTAACCCCATTTAGCCCATTTTCAAAAGGGCTTGTCCCCAGGTGATTCCCTACCACATAGTAATATTTCATCGAAATCGAACCATTTTTACGCCAGTTATGACGCATAAGAACAATGGAATGAATCCTGCTGCTATGTCCTGACCTTTGACCCTGTTTCGCCCATTTTAAATAGGGTTCGTCCCCAGGTGGTCCCCGACCACATACTAATATTTCGTCGAAATCGAACCATTTTCACGTAAGTTATCGTGCGGACGGACGGACAAAGCTGCAGCATATACGCTTCTTAAACCTACGGTTGGAAAGCGTAAAAAAGGTCACATTGAGGATCTCAGGAACTACTGACCCATCGGTCTCCTATCCGTGGTTAATAAAATCTTCACTAAGGTTATTTCATATCGCTTGAAGGTAACACTGAACACGGTTCAACCAAGGGAATATGCTGGATTGAGAAGTGGCTCATTACTATAGATCATATCCATGTACTGAGAGAACTAACTGAAAGAACGAGGGGATATGAACTTCCATTATGTACGCCTTTTGTTAATAAGGAAAAGTCCTTTGATTCCGTGAAACCAGCTGCAGTTAAGATAGCTTTGAAATCTTGCTGTGCTTTGGATGCACACATTTTCATTATGAATAATATCTATGAAAATGCAAGTAAAAAAAGTTTCTGCTACTTGAAGATGCAGCATGAATAAAAATTAGAAAGGGGTGAGACAAGTTAAATACATATCCCCCAAACTCTTCAATGCCACGTAACAAATGTCTTTCAGTCACTGAACTGGAAAAACAAAGGAATAAAGGTTAACGGACATTACGTAACTCACCTTCATTTTGCTGATGACGTAGTTATTTTGGTAACTACCCCTTCAGAGCAGCAGAGTATGATACAGGATCTTATTGACAAGAGTAAAAAGGGTAGGATTAAACATCAAATTTCAGAAAATAAAATTGATATGCAACGCTTTTACAAGAAATGGGAATTGATGGATTGATGCTGAAAATCGTGTGTTAACTAGTGCCTACATTTTTCTTGGGCACCATTGATGAAGAAATTAATCGGCGCATAAAATTTGGCCGAAGAGCTTTTGGAAGAAACAGTACAATTTTCAAGAACAATATACCATTATGGCTTAAAAGAAAACTGTATAATCAATTCCATTTCTTACGTGCGGAGCAAAGGCATGGACTTAAACTACAAAATATACACAAAGGCTGCAGAACACTGAACGAGGCATGGGGAGATGCATGCTTGCTCTAATCAGGAAAGACAAGAAGAGGAACTCGTGGATCAGGAATATCATCATCATCATCATCACTGCTAATCATTATCAATCCACTGCTGAACGAATGTCTCCCCAAGCCTCATCCACAACGGTCTGTCTTGTGCCAGTCTCCTCCATGTTGCTCCCGCATAGATTCGAATTTCATCCACCCATCTCCCATGTGGTCTTCTTCTGCATCTTTTCGTGTCCCTTGGAATCCGTTCCAAAACCTCGGCTGTCCATTAATGGTCTGTCCTTCTGGTAATATGTCCAGCCCATTCCTATTTCAGGGATTTTATTCTGATCATGTATCTTCCATTCTTGTCATTTTTCTAATCCACGAGTTCCTCTTCTTATCTCTCCTGGTTACACCAAGCATGCACCTCTCCATGCTCTTTGAGTTGTCTGCATTCTTACCAATAAAGAGAACAAAGAAACTACATTCTCAAATAAATAAATAATACTTGAACCACAAACCCTCAAACAGAGAAAACAAGTTAGTAAAATCATGCAATGCATTGTTTATAATACGCTTTCCAACATACCAGAAATCATTACTCAAGTTATGAGAATAATGGCTGTGGAATAAATCTCGGTCCTGTGCCCTGGCCTTTGATCTAATTTCGATGATATTCAGCAGAACTAGTTTGGTATACCTCCGAAGTAACATGATGACGTTTTGTCGCAATCGAAGCATTTTTACGTACGTTATGATGCATAAGGCCTATGGAATAGATCCTGCTCCTGTGTCCTAACCTTTGACCCCGTTTCGCCCATTTTCGCTATAATTCGTCCCCAGGCAAGACCCTACAACATACTAACATTTCATCCAAATCGAAGCATTTTTACGTAAGTTATGACGCATAATGGCGATGGAAGCGATTCGGCTCCTATGTCCTGACCTTTGACCCCATTTCGCCCATTTTCAATAAGGTTTGTTGCCATGTGGTTTCCTACCACATACTAATATTTCATCTAAATTGAACCTTTTTTACGTTGGTTATGACGCATAATAGCAGTGGAATGGATCCCGCTCCTATATACTGACCTTTGACCCCATTTCGTTCACTTTCAATACGTACCTTCCCAGGTGATCCCCTACCAGATACTAAAATTTCATCGAAGTCGAACGTTTGTTACGCGAGTTATTGTGCGGACGAACACAATCACACAACGCGTGACGTAATGAGGCAGATATGAATCGCGACCATCGCTCGCTGCAAGTGTGACGTCATAAAACTTTAATAGGATCCACACACAACGCGTGACGTAATGAGACAGATGGCGTGACCGCGCGCCAACATTCTCAAACGCGGTGAGATTGTGACGTCATAAGATTTCTAAGCATTGGTAACATTAATGGAATAATGGAACAACGCCATCACTAAAAACATTATAATTCGGGGTGGTTATTTAACCCACTGAACGAATTCTCCTAAAGTCGAGATCAAGCTAAATCGATTTCTAGTACCAGAAAACGGTAGGTTAACGACTTTCATCAAAATTCTTAGAGCTGTTTTCAAAACAAAATGTACATACAAACATAGAAGAATTGCTACTTTAAGGTGGACGTCAAGTAATTTTGCTTCCTATGCTTCCAATGGAAAAACTTCTGCACACATTTTCTTCACAATTAATGCGTTCCCAAGGATTAAAATTTGAACTTCCATTAAAATATCTTCATTTTATAACTTGCAATACTTAATATTTTCTAAAACATAACCATAATTATGCAATTCAACATTTGTTTGTCTACCGACGACATGAAAATACAAGTCGCGCCATCTTTTTCTGGACAATTAATGCGTTCACAAGGATGAAAACTTGAGCATTGATTAAAATGGCTTTATTTCATAACTTGGAACACTAAATATTTTCTAAACCATAACCGTAATATGCAATCCAACATTTCTTTGCCCACTGACGTCATCAAAGTACAGGTCGCGCCATCTTTTCTCTGGTTTCAACACAACCAAAGGAAAAGTTATTGATTTTTAATATGATTATGGTTATGTTTTAGAACATAATATGTTTTCCAAGTTATATTAAGAAGTTATTTTAATCGATGTTCAAATTTCCATCCTTGGGAACACATTTATTGTGAAGGAAATGTTTACAAAACTTTTTCCATTGGAAGTGTACGAAGCAAAATTACTTGACGTCCACCTTAATAATATGGGATAAGGGCAATGGAAATGATCTCAATCCTATGTCCTGACCTTTGACCACATTTCGTCCATTTTCAATAGGGTACGTCCCCAGGTGGTCCCCTACCACATACTGAAATTTCATCGAAATCGGGCCATTTTTACGCAAGTTATGACGCATAAGGGCAATGGAATGCATCCGGATCTTATGTCCTGACCTTTGACCCCACTTCACCCATTTTAAATAGGGTTTGTCCCCAGGCGGTCTCCTACCACATAGTTAACTTTCACTGAAATCGAACCATATTTACGCAAGTTATGACGCATAAGGGCAATGGAATGATCCCGCTCCTACGTCGTGACCTTTGTCCCCATTTGTCCCATTTTCAATAGGGTTCGTCCCTAGGTGGTCCCCTACCACATACTAAAATTTCATCGAAATCGAACCATTGTTACGCCAGTTATCGTGTGGACGTGCTGATGGACGGACAAATCTGGAGCATATACGCTTCTTCATCCTACGGTTGGAAAGCGTAAAAAAGAAGAAAAAAAGGAAGAATTTGGTAATATACCCAAGTTGCGCGGAGTTTGCAGCTTACAAGGAGTATAGGCCTATTTAGAATATCAAAACTCTCTGTATGTAAAAATACTACAATGAAGAAGTTAAGCATTACCAAGATATATGAACCCACCTGTACTCATCAGGATAACCCCAAGTTGGTGTACGTGGCTTTTCGTATGTCAGCGGAAAGTCCATTACTCAAGGATTTGCTGACAGTGTACTCTAAGCCACGGAAAATAACCAAGAAACATAAACACACCTGGAGCATGTAAAGTCTGTAGTCCCAAAGATCAGCTGTTGTCAGAACATACCTACGCTACAGAAAGTAGTCGAAAAACACAAGCACAGAACTAACGCTTAAAGGTCTGAAACATTACAAAACAATTGTTATCAAAACATCTCAAATCTAGAGATAAGCTTACCAGGTCAAAGGTCATAGTATATGGTCACGGATAAACAAAACCCTATCTGAGGCCAATAGGTTATTAAAAGTGCACTAGTGTAAGCTATGTTGTGGTTAGTTATACTATACAGTATATATATATATATACACTATCTACCAACAAGTATTTGGACACCCCTGCAATCGACGATATCTGCGGTCCTGCTACACGTTACGGCCGCCGTCGTTAAATATTGTGTGGGAAACAACAACGCAACCAGTCGCATGCAAGATGCCACGCAGTTCAGAGCTCTCTGATTTCAAGAAAGGTGTAACCGTCGGGTATCACAGAAATGGCCGATCCATACGTGACATATCTAGCGAGTTGAAGTACCCAAAATCAACAGTGGCCTACGTGATTGGCAAGTGGAAGATGAGAGGTGACTGTCGGAATGTGACCCGACCCGTCAGACCCACAAAACTGGGAGTTAGAGATCAACGGGTGCTGGCCAGAGAAATTCGGAAGAACCGCACCACATCGATGGGCCACATCCGCGAGGAATTTCAAAAGGCATCCGGGACTGTTCTTTTGATGAATACCATCCGTAAGGAAGCCGATCTGCTCGGTTATCATGGACGTGCTGCCGTCCACAAGCCTTTGATCACCAAGTGCAATAGCGCTGCTCAAATAACGGGGTGCAAAGAACGTCGACAGTGGATCGTTGAACAGTAGAAACAGGTTCTCTGGAGCGTCAAATATCGGTTAACACACTACCGTTTGGATGGCAGGGACTGGGTTTGGCATTTGCCTGGAGAACTCCTCCTGCCGGAATGTATTGTGCCAACTGTGAAGTTCAACGGCAAGGAATTATGCTATGGGGGTGTTTCTCCTGGTATGGCACAGGACCCTTGGTCGCAATTCCTGGTAGACTCAACGCCGAGACCTACTGCACCATTTTGGATGACCATGCGCTTCCTACGTTGTGGCAGTTTTACGGGGTTGACCCATGTTACTTCCAGTATGACAATGCCACCTGTCATGTTGCGAGGTCCACCATGGCTTGGTATGGTGGCAATGGGGTTAATCGAATGGACTGGCCTGCGCAGAGCCCGGACCTCAACCCTATCGAGCAGCTCTGGGACGAGTTGGAGCGTCGATTTAAGGGATGCCCCCACCGTCCGAAATCGGTGAAGGAACTGACCTGTCTTCTCAAAGCAGAGTGGAAGAAAATACCGCTAGCCGCCGTACAACGCCTGGTTGAGAGTATGCCCCGGAGGGTCGCAGCTGTAATCGCCACTCGTGGAGGCTCCACCAACTATTGAAGGTGAATGAACTTTGTTTTCCTTTGCTATCACAGGTGTCCAATCAATTACTTGTTGGTAGATAGTGTATACATATATATATATATATATATAATATGCAAAAGAATACCAACACACACGCCGCCAACCTTCACAAACAAACAACCAGGGCCCCACGACTTCCAGATGAAAAAAAACACAGTAAAGATAACCACAAAAACAGTGCTAAGCAAATTATTATAAATACACGCTCAGAACCCCTGGACCACTCTTCAGGGAAATACATCCAGTGGCCCTGAATGTACAAATTCAGTTCAGGTTTCATGAGAAAGGCAAATAACTCGAAAAAGGCTATAACGGGCGTCTACTTGAAAATTTCGTGTTATAAATTTCAATGCATTCTGTCTTACCTACCTGAACTGTAGAATATACCAAAAAAGAGTCACTGAAACTCCAAATGAACTATGAAACTCCTTACCAAAACAGTAATACTACCTGAACTGTTGTGTATACGAAAAAGAACAGCTGAAACTAAAAAAGAGCCAAAAAACTCCGTACTGGAATTGTCATCCCTTTAAAAGATAGCAACAATAACTTAAAACCTTCCACCAAACCTCCCATGACACAAACGCAAATATTCGTAGAGAGTCACGGTTAAGATCCAAATCCAAGTAGGAATATCAAACTCCAAGTGTGTTCAAAAAATCTCAGTGAACAAATGTAGCTGCTGTGTTCTAGGTACGTTACGAAATAATCCAATTTTAACAATGACGAACTAGTGGATGTAAAGAACAGAAATTATAAGTCTCCGGGGCTACTCGGAGGAAAAAATTTCAAGTGTGGCCTTAAAAATCGGTTAATCCAAAGTTATTTTAGGGTGTAATGTTACAAAGTAATAATCCTGAAGAACGAGTGTAGATTGTAAGTAGATAAGAGATTACAAAAATAAAATTTACAAAATTTTAGGGAATAAAAATAATTTTTCAAAGTGAAAAAAAGCTTTTTCAACTGTTTGGCTGTGTTACCTCTGTTATTGCAAATGCGAGTAATACGTAGAAATTGAGATATAGTAAAATTTCTTAGTATTGTTCTTGGAATTCTTGAAGTTCAAACACTCAGCAATTTAGGACTGAAATAAAAACTTGTTCTTTTATCAAATACATCTATTGATAATCTGCCACGCCTTAGTGTAATTTGCAAGTCCAAAAAGCAATCTCAGAATTCCTGTTTGTTTTTTCTAGAACCAAGCTTGGGGGATAACAATCTTGCACATTAAAAGTTTTGTTCTAAACACAAAAACTGATGATGTCATCAACATATCTAAAATTATGTACAAATTCCACATCAAACTTTCTTTCATAAAAATGTAAAAATAAATTTGCCAACAGGCTTGGAAATGTAAATCAATAGAAGTAAACAGATTGTTGAAATCATATGTACTAATTTCACCCTCAAATGGTTGATTATTATCTCTGATAAACTGTAGGATTTTTTATTATCTGTAATAATCCAAGTTGAATCTTGAATATTATTGTAAATAATCTGTAAGAGATGTTGAAAAATTTTACCAGTCTTATTGTATTGTAACTACTGAAACCACAGGTGATTAATCTGAAGCACGCAGGGACCTTATGAAACTTGGGAGTAGCAAATATATATATATCGTTCTTGGAATTCTCTCTCTCTCTCTCTCTATATATATATATATATATATATACTTCCAGTGCTTACGTATGGTGCATAGACGTGGACCTTAACTAAAAGAGGCATACAAAGGCTGCAGACAACTCAAAGCAGCATGGAGAGGTGCATGCTGCTTTGAGTTGTCTGCAGCCTACAACCAGGAGAGATAAGAAGAAGAACTCGTGGATCCGAAAAACGACAAGAGTGGAAGACGTCAAGATCAGAGTTAAATCTCTGAAATGACAATGGGCTGGACATACTGCCAGAAGGACAGACCATCGAAGGACAGCCGAAATTTTAGACTGGATTCCAAGGGACAGGAAAAGACCCAGAAGAAGACCACTTGGGATATGTGTGGATGAAATTCGAAAGTATGCGGGAGTAACATGGAGGATACTGGCACAAGACAGATCGTTGGGGTAGAGGCTTGGAGAGAACTTCGTCCAGCAGTGGATTGATAATGGTTGAAAATTTTGATGATGAAGATGATGACATACATATATATATATATGTGTGTCATAATGCCTTCCACTCTTGTATATATAAGAAGAACATGAAGGTTTTGAGCGCAGCGGATCGAATTTCCGTGCGTCATTTGCCACTTTGAAGAAATTTTAGGAAATTGCTCAGGACAATATTAATAACAGAAATGAAGTGTTCTTTGTGGTATACGATAACGTAAAGTAACAGAAATACAGTCCTACGACATCCAAAAGACCGAAAACATAAGACGAGTGCATGGCATGTAATTTTGATGCTGAGCCTCCTTGAAATTTTGTGATAGAAAACCGAAATCTCGCCTTTTCCTAGGTTCCCGTAGTGCCTCAGGGAGATAGTGATAATGTATGAAGAAGTTGGAGAAATGTCGTCTTTCATTTGTTTCATGTGCTAGATTCAGCGTTGAAAATTCCAGATTTAGCTTTCTCTTCGTCAGCTAAAATGAGACGCGTTAGCAATGTCTTACGGGGATCAGAAAGAACCTCTTCTCACGCACGCACGCACGCACACGTTAATGCAAAAAACTGAAACGCTGTGAATTACAAATGATAAAACAAATCTTTGAAGGAAACTAGGAAACTACTCTAAAAGAAAGAAAAAAAAACATAAAATATGTAATAATTCAAGAACAATCCTCTCATAAACTTTATTTTATGACATAAATAGAGTTCAACAAATAGGTACAGACGAAGAGTACTCGCAGTTCATCGACATTATTTCTACGACGAAATTTGTGCATATGTGGCAATCAAAATGATGAGTTCATTTTACTGGCAAAAATAAGCAACGAAAGTTTATCCTGTTTGAAATATGTAGCTTCAGATAAAATGGTGGATGGAGACCTTACACTCATAAGGTCAGAAATGACAGTGGTCATTTGTATCAAGTACAAAACTATATATATATATATATACATGTATGTATCATAATGCCTTCCACTACCGAAACTACCGTGGAGAAGGAATCTACATATATTTCACCTTCCTAAAACATTTTCCGGGATTACATAGCTTGAAAAGAAAAATTCGACAAGTACTTCTAAAAAAGAATGGCACGGATGAAACTGATATTTCATACTTAGCAGCATATATGCATTTTTCTTGTCGGAATCATATCCCATTCTCAAAGCTTTTGAATAAAAATGCAACCTCTACGGAATAAGTCTCATGTTGTAAGAGATAGAAGCAGAGACGTTGCTAGACTCTGAAATCAGGGTGGTCGACGGATGTGCGATTATTATTTTTTCCTGAGGCCGGGTTTATAACAACTTTGTTTACTAAACACTGAAAAAAATAATTTTTAATGCTTTTTACTTACGGCTGCGAGGAAATTCGGCGCACCCCTCCGGTTACACACTTACCTTGATCTGGCAGTAATAAGATAACAATATTACATGACAGTAATCAGTGGGTTAGTGGTGTAAAATACAAATGTTGGTAGAATGTCGCCTTCAATTTTTTTCTTGTTGTGAATACGTTGCCCTGATTGTTTTTCAAAGTTTTGCATTTCTCTTGTGAAAATAGTACTGTAACTTGAACAACTGCTTTTAAAGAAAAATTTTCTATTTATTTACCTAAATCGAATTTTAACGTATTTACACGCAGAGACAACACCTCCACCTACCTTAATTCCCTTCCTTCAAGCCAGCGACCTTGCTTTGCACTCCTCACCTCCAAAGCAGTTGTCAGCCACGTGCTGCTCCTTTACAGCCCAGGAACAGGCTTAGGAGTGTTGGTATAGCTTTAGTATCCACTTTCTGTGCTGAAATTCCGTACTGTGTCGAAGAAACAAGGGAGCCAACCTTCTCATTCCCCCCTGCTTGCCATACTAACAAGAAAATAAGGCTTAAACTACGGATTTCGGAGATTGGAGAGAAACTATATTTTCCTGACCCTGCCGATGATATTTTGATAACTTTTCTACGAAGTAATAATGAGTCTAGTGATGAAAAAGACACTAGACTCATTATTACTTCGCAAGTTCAGATTATATTTCAAGGTTTAACAAAATTGCTAAATGGAACATCTTGAACTGGGTAAGCGGTAGGGTGGTCGCGAAGAACTCCACCCAACCCTCGCACTCCCTTGGCAACATCCCTGGACAGAAGTAAGAAAAATGAAGTATAGTTACCATACAAAATAAAGAAAGTTACTAAAATCATGCAATGCATTGATTATGATACGCTTTCCAACATACCAGAAATAGCGCGCATACAAACCTTCCTCCCTACCCTGACTATATTGATTCGTTCAGCATATCTTCGGAATAATATAGTAAAGTTTTGTCGCAATAGAAGCATTTTTACTCAAGTTCTGAGGATAATGACCTTGGAATAAGTCTCGTTCCTGTGCCCTGACCTTTGATCCTATTTCGATTATATTAAACATAATTCGATCAGTATACCTCCGGAACAACGTACTAAAGTTTTGTCGCAGTAGAAGCATTTATATTCAAGTTATGAGGATAATGGCTGTTTACTAAATCTCGCTCCACTGCCCTGAACTTTGTTCCCGTTTCGATTATATTAAATAGAACAGGTTCAATATATCTACGAAGCAACATGATAAAGTTTTGTCGCAATCGAAGCATTTTTGCCTAAGTTATGACGCATGAGGGTGATGGAATGGATCCCGCTCCTATGTCATGACCAGTGATCCCATTTCACCCATTTTCCATAGGGTTAGTCCCCACGCGGTACTCTACTACACACTACAATTTCATTGAGATCGAACCATTTATACGTGAGTTATCGTGCGGTCAGGCAGACAGACAGACGGACAAAGATGGAGCATATACGCTTCTTCAACCTACGGTTGGAAAGCGCAAATAAACATTGCTAAACAGTGAGTAGCAATATAAAAGTGAGCACAATACTTTTAGATACGTTTCTGCTTCTAATAAATTAATTCAGAAGAGAAATCTAGAATTGCCAATCCGGTGTGTTTGACTGGTGAGGAAATAGTGCTTCTAGCCATTTATTTGTCCGAGTCGGAACTGGAGGAAGCATTCCCTGTATTTGTCATATGGCATTGGTTTTGTCATTTTCCTGGAACCCGTTATCCTTATTTAGGGAAGAGAGACTTCTTACCCATGGTGGTTATAACCGCTTCTTTTTTTTTTTTTTATTGGAGGTTTAACGACCACCGTGAGCAACTCAATGGGCTATAAGCAGTCGTCCGTCCCTAATTTAGGGTCACTGGTTCCAGGGAAGGGAGAGAGCCAGTGCCGTAAGACAAACACAACATCCATGCCTGACCAGGATTCGAACCCGGACCCTTTACGGACGAATGATCAGAGGCCAACGCCTTAGACCACTGCGCCACCGGGGCGGCTATAACCGCTTCCTCCCCCCCCCCCCACAGAAAAAAAAATACCCTTTTTTTTAAGCTTTCCAACCGTAGGTTGAAGAAGCTTATACTCGTATTTTCCAGCTTCGTCCGTCTGTCTGTATATCTGTCTGCTTTTCCGCACGGTAACTCACAGAAAATGGTTTGACTTCGATGAAATTTCAGTATGTGGTAGGGAACACCTTGGGGACGAATTCTGTTGAAAATGGGCGAAATGGGGTCAAAGGTCAGGTCATAGGAGTGGGATCCATTCCATCGTTTTATATGTCAGAACGTACGTAAAGATGCTTCGTTTGCAACAACACATTATCATATTATTCCGGAGGTACGCTGAAACAATTCTGTTTAATATCATCGAAATGGGGCCAAAGGTCAGGGCACAGAAACGAGATTTATTCGACAGCCATTATCCTCATAATTTAAGTAATAATGTGAGTAATGATTTCTGGTATGTTGGAAAGCGTATCAAAATCAATGCATTGCAATATTTTACTAACTTATTTTTTCAAACGTCCTACTCTCTCTCTTCCAAAAAATGCGAAAGGAAAATTTGTATACATGGTACTCCATACTGCACTATTAAATTCTGCTTTACAGTAGAGGATTTATGTTATCAGTCAAAGAAATCGTGATAAACGTATGAAAGGGGCACAGAAAACAATTTTACCAATATTGATTATTACTAATACCATGAAACGTTGTGTGCCGTGCTTTCAGGTGAAACTCTGACTTGCCTACATTTGAATAGGGAGATCAGGGCCTTTTCAGGACTTTTGTGGCCTTTTCCTATATCTCCCTACAATTACTTACACCGTTGTTCTATTACATTGTATTTTGGGTTTTTAATGTAACAGCTAAATAAACTGATTTGAATTTAAAAAACATTGGAAAAAACAAACATAGCAAAATCACGACATGCGGACGACAGTTCTGATCGTTAAATGCGGGAACACCCTGGGTGCCAAAATTACATCACTGCGTTTTTATCTCCAATAATTTCAGGTAGCCAGGAAAGAAGCATACATTTTTTCTGTCTATGTATACTTCAAGCCATAGAAACATTAGGCACCTTTTAAATTATTTTATTTATTTTATCCGATCACAGTTCTGAACACGAATACGCGGAAAATGCAAAGTTGGGTACGTTTTATTCGGTTGCCCGAAAAACAAATGTGTTTTTGATATAGAAATGAAACACCTGGGACGTCTTCTGTAAAACAGTGTAACACATTTCAAGATTTTGTACAAATCTCTCTGCAAGGTGTTCACTCCCAGTAGGTGGGGCAGTACCTAGGTCTCTCCCTCCCCCGACGGGGAAGGGAGGTGGGGTGGCTCTAGTGTCATCTGGGGACTTTATGTTCAACTGAAGACTAACTTTCTTTACGAACACAGATGCAAGTTTTGCTTTATTCTTTTGCACCTTTTGTTAACTTACTTCACTGGGGAACAGTTTTTCTACGCCCAAAAGTAAAATTTATAAAATAAAATACAAAATATGAAAAAAAAGAGAACAAAGAAAAAATAAACTTCTTTGAAATGTAAGAAAAATGAATCACTTTTCCTCAGAATTTGCTTGATGGTGATAGAGTTGCATGTTTCGTATAGCTGGATACAAAATTACTGCCAGCTAGCATCCGATAACTGTTTACTTTTTTCGTTTATTATTATGATCGTTTCCGTGGTTTCACACAGAGGCATCAAGAGTTATGTCGCATGTCGATTCTTTTTACACTTTTTCCTTACGTTACACTTTTTCCAACTTTGCGTAATCTCCTTCACTGCTGAAGGACATGCAGTCCAACCAGCTGTCACTTCTAATCGGATTTCCTCCGGCGCGTTTTGTGTCCCAGTGGTGCTCTCAGGTAGTCTCTTCTTACCGTGGTAAACAGCTAAACCAGTCTTCCCTACTCAAAATCCCAGAGCCCTTAGATTCCAACAAGGAAACATTTTTTATTCCGCACCAACATCGTATAAACATAACTACAGGCCACAAACCAATGAACAGGAAGAAGATGAAATGTTTCGCTCTCTTTCTCTCTCTCTCTCATAAAGACGTCTCTCTAGTACCTTATTTCAACGCCTGAAAGGGTATGTTTAACTGAAACGTCTCCTCAAGAACAATTTTTTGTAGGCATTTAACTACCTGGAAATGTTTTATCTTAAATATTATAACGAAATAAATTTATCCGTCATTTTTGTCCACGCCGGGGCTCGAACCCAGGTCCCCTCATTCCGGAATAAGTCGCTCTACCAATTGAGCTAGGCGGACGTTCGTTGTCGTTGCTATCTGCCTTTATTACGTGTGCGTCCTGCGGGGCAGGCACGTCACAGTATATTATAGTCCTTTATCGAGTGACGAGCCGTCTGCGCAACTACCCCACAATTTCCTCGTGATTTAATTTTTTTCTTCCTTTTTCTTTTGTTAATGTTTTTAAATTTCTTTCTTTTCTTTGGGAAAAGAAATGCATTTCTCTGGTCCCTGACCTTTAACACCGAAAGCAATTTCTTTGAAGTCATCCATCGTTCCTTACGTCAAGTTTGCTTCAAAACAACAAAAATTGTAACCCGTGAATAAAGGAGGTAAAGTATTTTTTTTATAATGAAATATCAAAGTATTTTTCATAAACCACAGAAAATAAAAGTTAAAAGAGTTTGTAATAATGTTATTTTCTAAGTTGGGGGAGGGCGCTTGCCTAGTATGGGTCAGATGAACCACCTACTTCCTATTTTCCTTCCAGTGTGGTAACACGCCCTTGTCTTTGAGGCGAAAAACCCTTTACTCTTGAGATCAAAGTCGTCCGAATTAGGAAACAAAGTCTTTACCGCGGAGAAAATATGTCATCTCTCAAAACATGTGATTATCAAAAGGGTCGAAGTCGGGACTGTATGCGTTGGCTGTGCAGCGGCTTACCGGACACCCCCCCCCCCGCCCTTCTTCCGCAAAAATATCTTCGAGGTCCTTTTTGCGAAAAAAACTATTAGCTTTCAATTTTTGAAATTTCTAAATTCCGTATTAATACGGCTTTTTTAATGGTTCAAATTGTTTGAAACCTACAGGTATTTTTCGTAAAGCGAAAATTGTTACACTTCATTGCGTGTAACATATTGCCCTAGTTTTGTACCATTCCAAAGTACTAGAAAACACTTGCACCAAAATTAATCATATCATGCAAATTTTGTTCTTTTAGAGAAATACGGCCAGCCTCTTTGAAATATTTCACGATCACATACACATACACACACAGACACACAAGGAAAAACTCGTAACTACCGTGTGACGGTGCCTAATGATCTTTCCCGATTTATACGAAATACAGAACATAAATAACCAAATAAATGAGTAATGATTAAGAAGTTTAGCACAAAAAAAGTAAAATTATTTAAATTATTTACTGTTGAATATAAAAACCACAGTTAACATAATGCCACAATGTTTCGCCTTTACCTATAGTAAAAATTTTCCTCTTCAATCTAAAAAAAACAAAAAACCTAATCGAAAAAAAACAAAAAACCTAACGTCTCTGTATTTTCGTTCCGGTGAACCTCAATATACACTATATTCACAAAAGCCACCGGGCAACCATTCAAAAGCAAATGAACGGATCCGCTGCGTCGTTAAGATGCGCGGTACAGCTGCGAACGATATAAAAACAAGCCAGCAACTGACCGCGAGCATATCGCACTGTGAGGTTGAGTGAAAATGTTGCGGCGTGAGTGAATTGACTTTGAGAAAGGAAATATTGTTGGGTGTTATATTAGTGGGTTGTCCATAAGAGGAACCCAGAGGCGTTTAAACATACCCAAGTCAACTGTTTTGGATGTACTGAATAAGTGGAAGGCACATGGCGAGCCGGAACAGCAAAACGTACCGGCAGACCAAAGAAAATCAGTGATAAAGGACGTCGAAGCCACAGGGGAGTTAGAATTAGAGCGCCGAATAAGAAGTTTGGAACCAAAGCCTACTACTAAGCAACAATTAGCGGCAGCATTATGTACTGCATGGAAGCGCATACCTATATCTGTGTTCCATAACCTTGTCGATAGCATGTCTCGAAGTGTCAGTGCATGCATTAAGGCCAAAGGTGGACCGACATCGTACTAATGTATGTCAATAAATGCTATGTTGTGTTTCTCTTCTGGGTATCTATCGTGTCCGGAGACTTTTGTCAATATAATGTATTTTGAAGGATGTACAGACAACTGTAATATCTTGTGCTCATTGATGCAAAAATTTCATTCATTCAACTAATATATCTTTCACATTCTCTTGTCAATATACATGTATAGGGACTATTGCTATGGTTATGAAAAGGAACCTAAAGTCCTCTGAAATAACTGTCACCCATTTTTTAAAACTGAAGCGAAAATTCTTTCCTGAAGATTTTAGTTATCTATTGAAGAAAAAAGAGCGCTTTTCTTTTAATATGTCAGTCAAATCAGCCGTCAAAAATTCCTGGCAATTTCTTTAACTAATTTCATAAGAAGTTTCCAGAAATGTTTTTGTAAAATCCTTTTGATGGGGTCAGAGGCCATCTTAGCCGTGAGGCATCCCCGCACTGCGGTGGTTGCGGTGGCTACTAGTTCGCCTATGTGGGTGTGGCAGGCGCCCGATTACATCAAGTTCGCGAAGTCTGAATGACGTTATGAATAAAACAGTATACATTTCCTTACCGTCGCGAATGGTATTATGCTCTATGAAGAAAAAAATTCCAATTCGAATTTTAAAAGTGGAGGTACAGTTGCAAAGAGAAATGTACGCTAACGCCATCTAACGTAAGAACTGTGCATAAGAAATACAGGAACACGCAGAAAAGGTTCAACGAAGTGATTGTTTTGAGAAGTTAAAATAATTTTTCAAATCCAACTTCTGGTAGCGGAGGTATTACAAAAAATAAAAAAATGTGCACTACTTAATGTGTTAATTGTGTGCTCCATTGGGCACGAAATATGCATAAAATATTATTAAAATGAGTCGGTATTTGACCTAAAAGCAATTTTTTCAATGGGGTTTTTAGATACGCAGATGCGCTCGGAAATGTGTTGCAAACATAAACATGCGCTTTCCCCTCTAATCGCGAAATGGTACGTTAAGAGGAATTAAAAGTTACGCACAAAATGTTCTTCACGAGAAGCGCTGTTCGAAAAAGACAAGAAAAAGAAAAAGAAAAATTCCAAGTCGGACTGCTAGAAACAGAGATATAAATCATGAAAGATCATGAAAGAAATCTTCAAAATTTGTAGAGAAATAAAAACAACTATGATAAAAGCCCCTGGCAGAAAAACCTAATATTATCATCCGCAGGGAAACATATATTATCATCTTATATTATCAAAAACTTATATTATCATCCACTTAGAAACTTTTCCGAATTGAGCAGTTTCTGACAAAAAATGTTATTTTCATAAGGCTTTAAAGATCGCGAATACTGTTGCCGATGTTAGGAAAAGGGAATGTGTATTTACGCCATCTAGTGGTAACACTGTGAGTGTAGAAAAGTTTGCATACAGATATTGTATGCAAACCTTTCTACACCACAATCTATCAGACGCAAAAAGAATTTTTCATATCAGATCTTTAGAAGGATAAGTATAAGAGAACATGCAATATAGATTTATGCTCCACAGTGGAAACAACTGTTCATTATTCGAAGAAGCAATTTAACTAAAGTGGTTTTCTTTCCTAAAGATATCGAAAGAAAAGAGAACTGTTTCATGCAGCTTTTTTTGAAGCAATGATATGAAGTACAATATATTTTAAAGCATCTGTTTTTACGTCACCTATCGGAGAATCAGTGAATTAGAGGAACATCAAAAGGCAAGAGTAATTCTTCCCGCAGTTAACAGTTCCCACTTTAAAATCTGGAAAAAACAAAAATAATAATTTCAAATCAAAATAATAGGTGAAGAGATATGCGTTTACAGACGGACGGACGAATAGAGTCATTACATACGATGTCCTCTTTTCTTAAAAGGCGTTCCAAAAATTGCCACAATGCTAATATTGAGCGATAACATTGATAATCAAGCAAAAATAATTTTCTTCTGGAAATGTTAGAGGACCAAGCCCCATGGAAAAAATCACGAAGTATACCAGGTGGTATATCAATACCCAAGCGCACTGGTCGGTAAAATTAAAATAACACAATATTCTGGGCAAATATTTATTTTTTCCTAATTCATATAATCAAAACATATGCACGACCTCACAAGCCCACGTGATATATAAGCTGTTCATTCGTATAAGCAATCGGGTTAACGTTACATTGATTCACTCCAAAATCTCTGCATGCTTAGGAGATTATGCATTTGCTACTACCGATAATGGCGAGTCATGTAATGGTGGTCTGCTGAATGGCTTGAAACAAGACAGTCTCAGGACGAGAGGGCACGATCGCTCAATGTGTCCAGAAATGTCCATTTGGACATTGTGGTGATGGTACTTCCAAAAAAATGGCTACCATTAAAAGAACAGCTGGCCGAGGTCGCCCGAGAGCTACGTTAACAGAAATAGAGCTCACGTGGCGTGAATTGACCCGCTGACCCTGAATCAGCAAAGAGCTCATGAAAATTACTGTCGCCAACATGTGAATTAAAATGATGGCTAATGGGTTCCTTGGAGAGTTCTGTTGCAGCCAACAATCTAGCTATTGCTTAATGTGGCAAACATAAGAAACGTTTTGTCATTCTTTTAACATCAAGAATGGGATACCTCTGTTTGAGGAGGTCGGCTAGTGTGATGAGGACAATGATAAACGACTTCACTTCACTTAATGGAGGAACCGCAACATCTATGAAATAATTCGTTTTCCCTAGAAGCCTATACATAACATATCGGAAGTGCTTCTGGTCCAGAATGTACTCGCATGTTCAGAGACGACAGCACGCTTCCTTACATAACTCACCATATAAAGGAATACTTAGAAATATTAAAGCTATACAACAAATGTCGTGGTCAGTAAGATCCACAGATTCAATTTCTACCAAACGTGTGTGAGACGCCCCTGGTGTGCCTAATAAAAGCGTACAGCCGCCATTTATATATTTAGGGGAGCTAACGATGGCTCGGCTCTAGTGAGAGCATCAGACTTTTTTCCTGCAGACCCTCATCTGCACTTCTATGAAGAACATAGTTCACTGCTGTCAAATCTGGAACCCCAATTAAAGACTTGGAGACGTAATCAATGAGCTACAGGAATCATTGATAACAAGAAACAGTACACCAATTATGTAGAATATAGTAACACTATACTAGTGATCCGATTTATTGGCGTAGTAAAATATACATAAGCGTGTCCAAGCTGTCGCACATTTACCAGATGGCTTTTTCAAGGAAGTTAGACAGAAACTACTAAAAACAAATTCCTAAATACCAAATTCTTGAAAAAGTGTAAAAAAGTAATAAATGCCTTGAAAAGGCCACCTGGTGGATGCGTGTAAGCTTGGAAACGCTTATGTATATCTTCCTACGTCAACAAATCGAATCACTAGTATAGTATTACTATATTCTACAGTATTCAGCATTCATGCCTTCTGCGTATTTTTTTCTGGAACCTTACAAGAAAGTACAGAATGCCCACTGTGTGCTTAAGTTTAGGAATCTATTGCATATATTAATGTTACCAGTCTCAGAGTTATCATTTTTGCACTCAGTACGTTGTTATACTATTGGGTTATCGGAAAAGTCATGACCTATTTTGGCAGCCGATGGCGGTTGGGCGGTTTTGGAAGTACTTGAGCATGTGCAGCTCTGTTATTGATATGGCATTCAACAGGTAACAGTTCTAGCTGCAGTCTAAAAGGAATAGTGAGCGATTTAGTTGATTTGCGGAGATTTAACATCAAGTTCGAGATGGAAGACCAAACTGTGCATTTTCGCCATATTTTACTTTTTTACTTCCGTAAAGGGAAGAACGCGCGTCAAGCTTGTAAAAATTTGCGTAAAGTGTACGGTGATAATGCTCTACAAGAACGTCCGTGCCAGCGGTGGTTCGCAAAATTCCCTGCTGGTGATTTTGACCTCAACGTTGCTCCTCCGTCCGGGAGGCCCAACGAGGCTGATAACGACCAAATCAAGGCATTGATCGAGTCAAACCCACGTTACACGCAACGAGAGATTACATACACACTGCACATCCATCATTCAAGCGTTCACGACCACCTTAAGAAGCTGGGATACGTAAGCTAGCTCGATGTGTGAGTTCCTCATGAACTCAAAGAAACTCAATTGATGGCGCGTATAAACATCTGCGATATGCTAATTAAACGTGAGGAAAACGATCCTTTTTTGAAGCGACTGATAACTTGTGACGAAACGTGGATTGTGTACAACAATAGGCTGCGCAAACGGTCTTGGTCCCGACGTGCTGCTTCGCCTCAAACGACATCCAAAGCAGACATTCATCAGCGGAATGTTCTGGTCTCAGTGCGGTGGGATTTTAAAAGTGTAATGTTGTTCTAGCTACTGCCACGGGAACCAAACAAGCAATTCGAATGTGTACTGTCGGCAATTGGACAGTTTGAATGAATCCATCATTCACAAACGTCTACGGTGTTGTGTTCCATCACGACAACGCGAGACCACACACAAGTTTGATCAGCGGGCAAAATTTATTTCAGCTTTGGTGGAATGTGTTGCCACACCCAGCATACTCGTCTGACCTTGCGCCGTCAGACTTCCACTTGTTTCGCTCTCTTCAACTGTCCTTGCGTGGTATACCGTTCAATTCAGATGAGCCTGTAAATCAGCACTTTGTAGAGTTTTTCGCCACGAAAGACAGGTCCTTCTATGAACGAGGCATTGTGCCTCTCACTGACAGATGGCAAAATGTTATCGATCAAAACGGGCATTATATCATTGATTTATCTTTGTTCTTTTTATCAATAAATGACATTTGCAAAACAGGGCTAAAATACGTCATGACTTTTCCGACAACCCAATACAAAACACTGCAGTACACCTTTATGGTGTCTTTGCCAGTGAGAAACGTTATACAGCGTTTTCCTTTTTATTGTTAAGGTGTCCGGAGAAAAACAACGTTTTTGTATAGACACAGTTCCACAACGTAAATATGCATATTTTCTGCGGGATAGCTTTCCTGTGCCTTACATGACTGAAATTGCGAACTATGGAGAATCAAACGAGGTATGAAGCACATGTCACGAACAATGCGCTGAATTTGGACCGCGGTGAAATGCAATAGCTACAAAGTTTAAAATATTAGTTCTATTGCGACAATACTGAAAATATGGGTTTAAAGCTGCTGAAGCAGTTCGAAAAATTAACGAAGTCGAAGGTAAAGGGCTGGCGAGTATTCGGACCGCGAAAACATAGTTCGAGAAATTTGCGACTGGCGACTTGAGCTTGAAAAGAAAGGAAGGTTTGGGTGCCACCCCGGTGGCGTAGTGGTATAAGCGCTGGCGTCTGATCATTTGTCAGGGATGGGTCCGGGCATGAATATTGTGTTTTTCTTACGGCACTCGTTATCTCCCTTCCAGTCACCCAAAATTAGAAACAAGTAGATGACCATTGACCAAAAATTAGGAAAGGGCGACTTCTTCTAGCCCATCGAGTTGCTCACGGTGGTTGAACTGTTTGTGTTTCAACTACTCAACTACGCAATTTCATGTAGCACTTCCGTACACAGATAATATTTAGGCCCAAACCACCTACAGCGTACGTATCCGCCTTTTGGGCAGGACACAGAAACGGAAGGAGTGAGAGCAAGTCAAGCAATTCTGACAGAACAGTTTGTAAGTGAGAGAGAACACAATAGATGGAGCCACCGTACAAGTACAATTTTTGCTCATAGAAGGGTAACAGAAATTAAGGGGGCCAGGGCTTAGGAATGGACACCTTTATATGTAACCGGGGGCCGTCATTTCACGTACTCATCCGATGCACGGCGGATATTCAGTGATGTTAGCAAATCACACCACCTGTGTAAGATCAGCTCAGGCTTGAACCTGGGGCACCCTCCATCCGTAGTCTGCTTCGCTAACCATTAAGCCATCCGCGGCTCGGTGGTCGTTAAACCTGTAAAGTGAGTTTATATGGTCGTTAATCTCCAACAACAACAAGAACAAAAAAGTGCTGGTAGGCCCTCTGCTGTTGATTCGGACTCCCTGCAAGAGGCTGTGAAAACAAACCACGAACAAGCACTCGAAAATTGTCAGAAGAACGGGGAGTTTCAAAATCAACCATCCTTGAGCACCTGCACAAGATCCGAAAGGTTTACAGATGATCTCATTATGCACCTCTTGAGTTCAGCTCAGTTCAAGCTCAACGACGTGTCTAAGTATGCAAGAAACAGCTCAGAGATCCACGGGACACTCTATTTATCAAAAGAATAGTTACTGGGGATGAAAAGTGAAATGTATTTGCGTAATTCAAATGCTTCACAACAATGGTTGAATAGAGGTAAACCAGCTTTACTTACCTCCAAAGGCAGACTTATGAGAAAAAGTTCATGCTGTGTGTCTGGTGGAATTATGAAAGCGTAATCTACACTTTGAGCTCCTTTCGAATGGTCTATCTATCAATGCCGAACTGTATTCTTAGCAGATGAACAGGATGTGTGACAAACGTCAGCGGAAACAGCCCGCATTAGTCAACCGAAAACGACCACTGTGGTAACAAGACAATGCAAAAAGTCATATCATTTATCGGACCCAAGTTAAACGTCAAGAACAGAACGAGATCGAGCTGCTACCTCATCCAGCATACAACCCCGATCTTGCCTCTTCAGACTACCTCGTTTTGCGCGATTGCTCATTTTCTCGATGGCAAGCAGTTGACTACTTTGGACGCTGTCGAATGTGAGTGCCAAGAGTTCTTTCTCTCTAAACTGAAAGCTTGGTATCGTGCAGCAACTGAACGATTGGCAAGCAGATGGGCTCAAACTACGGAGCATTATGGCACGCACTTTTAAATTTAGTTGGAATTCTTCCGAGGTTCTGGGTAAGTGAAGTTGCTTTTTTAAAAAACTGCACTTCTTTCCAGACACTCAAATATTAAATTTTGTCTAGAAGTGAAATGGTAATATACCGGATATCCGTTATTTAAGTTCATATTTTAACGGCACTATAAGTGTAGCTATTTCTCGCAATGACCTCAAATTCGATATGAGAACTAACGAGATGATGAAATTTTATTTCATGGGAAAACAAAAATTAGTTCCAAAACTCGCCTCCAGTAAGGGATGTGGCCCTGTAATCACATGTGGTAATGAGGAACTGTAGTTTTTCGTGCTGCTGTCGTCCAAATATGCCAATTACAAGTGCCTGCAATGTGGCATACATTGAAAGAAATTCTTTTAAGAGCAGGAATCTGCAGAATGCGTCATTTCACTGAAAGTGAATCGTCAAAATTTAAAAGCTCAATGGTGTTGTCTCAAAAAAATCGTGCTTTTCTCATAAAGCTGTTTTACCAGAATCAGTGTTGTTCTTTAAAAGCACTACAGAAATTTAAACTTTAAAGGACTTAAAAACTGTGCCAATGACCTGCAAAGTCTCTTTACATGTTCTGCTAATTGCCAGCGTTATACACCTTTTTTGCCGAACGAAGTTATACCAACAATTCAACAGCGTCAGTGTCTCGATTAAAAATGTTTTTATGTAAGATAGTGATGCTCCTCACATAGCAACGCCTTTCAAGTAGCTGCAGCAGAAACATTTTACCAACGAAAGAATAATCAGCGGCCAGTTTTCTACAAATTGGCCAGCGCGCACACCGGATCGGAACACTGGCAACCTTTGTCTTGGGACAGGGGGCTTATGTAGAATTTCTTTCGGGGGGGGAGGGTCGACGAAAAATGGAAGATTTTTAAATCCACCATAACAAAATAAAGGTTAATAAAAAATAGAAGAATTAATGCATTTTTATTAAATTAAGGCATTTTTTTTGTAATGCAAGCCGCGTTTTAACTCTCCCCCCCAAATGAACACTTTCGGGGGCAAGGCCTCCTTGGCCCTCTCTAAATACGCTCCTGCTTTGGGAGCACTTGAAGAACATGGTCTATCGTCGTCACATAGCAAACTTTGTGTACCTTAAGGCAAGCACTACGCTGCGTATCCACAACGTTTCTAGTGAACGCTGATTTTCACAAGAGACGTTGCGAAACATATTTAACAATGTTTCTAATGAAATCTGTGGTTGAGCATTCAATTTTGCGATTTCATCATTTTGCAGAAACACGGTGTTGTGTAACCACAAAATGTGCCTTCTGTATTGTATGTTTTTATTTTTTTGCATTGTTTGCGTTTTTCTCTACTGTAATAAAGCACCACTTATACATCTGGAGGCGTATTTTGAAACTGATTTTTGTTTTCCGTCAATCAAAATTCCATCACCCCAGGAGTTTTCATAACAAATTCGAAATCATTCCGGGCCATAACTCCACCTATAACGTTCATGGAAATGTTAAATTTAATATTGTACTGATATGAGAAACTCACCGTCTATGTACGATATTTAAGGCTCGATACGAAGAAGTTTGGGTATCCGTGTTCAGGAACAGAAATACGATATGCGAACCAACAGCAATAACACAGCTTTATCTAGGAACGTGGTAAACGGAATTCTACAACCAGACTGGAAAAACATTAAGCTACTGGACACTCCAGCATATATACATTCGCTGCATTTTGTTGAAAGTATGCATATCGAAGCTTTAGGGGACAAATTATGCTGTAATGACTACTTGCCTGTGGACATATCAAGAATATGGGAAGAGCGTATTACTAACCTGAACTTTAAATTATAGTAATATATATTTACAATTCCAACAATATAGAAAATTGATCATAACTTTGTATTTGTAACGAATCCTTGTATTGATATGTTAAACTAATAATTTGTGAAATTATACTCTTTACACTGTTATAATGGCAACGGTCACGACCCATGCGACGTTTGATGACTTATACCCATATTGCATCGTTGCACTGCTATATAAAGGAGTACTACATTGCCTCTGTTCTACCTGATGATGGGGTAAATGTTACCCCGAAAGTGCTAGTGGGGTATTTTAACTGTAAATATCTTTCGTATTTTATTAAATATCGTACATAGACGGTGAGTTCCTCATTTCATTTAACGTATTGTGCGAAGTCATCCTTTTATTTTATTAATATTGTACACCCGGCATATTAAATGTTTAGTAAACTTTAAAACCTCGTTTCATCGTCGTATTTGTTGAAGATGAGCATGGACTACATTCACTTCCAACAGTTTTATTCCAGATGCAGTGGTACTTGGTGCTCATACTCGTCAGACATTGTATCATACTGTAAACTACCCATCTCGCGATTCACGCTGACACTGCAGAAAAGAAAAGTAACTGTCCGCGGGATTTTGTCTGCCATGAGAAAATCCTCGCACCTGGAAGCGGAAAGAGAGATTATGCTCTCATGTTTTCCCCAAAAACTGCACCTGCCGCAGACATGAACTGTTGAAATCAGATTCAGTAGCTACTTCACAAAGAAAATTTAATTCATTTGTTTAATATGCACGTGATCGTAAGGAGTGTTTCTTCCAGTTATATATTCTCTACAATGTGAATGAATCATTAATGGAACACGGGATTAATGAACATCTGATTTACCATCTATGTCATATTTACACCAAAAAAAAAAAAAAAAAAAAACGGAACACATCATCAAATTTTGTAATGTGAATGAAACTTTAAAAAATGCAGATAATAATTATAATTAAAATTATACTAGTGATTATAAAGTTGTTTGGTTTTTGTTACTAACGCAAACATCTATGAGAAACAAAGTAAACTGATTGGAAATTAAAAAGAAAAAAGCTAATTTACCAATAAAATGATGAAATTGTTATCAATTGATAACAATTTCGTCTGCGAAAACCAGCTACCAAAGAAATCGAAATTACAGAATTTTTTTTTGAATTGCCCACTTCATACCACACGCTACTGTGCAAAACATTTAGTTCAAAGTAGCTTGCCATTACGAAAATGAAAGAAAATGAACTTCTTGGCTAATTGTTATTATCAAACGCTTTTCTTCGTTTTTATTGTTTATATGCTTCCTTATTATATTGCAAAGTCGAAAAAAAAGTGGCCATTGCCGCGCGTCGACTACGTGGAGTACTAATTTACTACCAAGTCTGTTACCACAGAAATTTAAAATGTAGTTTATCAAATTCCAGAATATACTGGTTTTCATCCTGTAACAGCGGAAGGACAGAAAATCAATACTAAGCAGAGAAAGGGAAGCAGAGAGAGGGGAGGGGGGAAGTCCATGAACATAGCAGTGCAACATCTGTTGTAAGCCATATCTACCTTGAGTACCAAATAATTGCTCGGCAGCTGCGGCAAATGGTAGCTTAATATGCAGGAAGATGTCACAGCTGCACTCGTTATGGAGAAGCAGCACAACCAGCCAAATTTCGTTAACTCTGCATCCAGCCGATGAAATGGAAAGAAACAGATACTGCATCGTAGCTAACTGCATTCTACGTGCACAGAAAATAGAACCAAAGAAATGCGGCCTAGTGTTGTTAAGAAGTTTCCATATATAATTATCATTTATTCTTAAAAGTAGTGGGTGGATTCTTAATATACAGTCAAACTTGGGTTGAGCGTCAAGTACTGACTGGTAACTAATTAAATTCTGAAGAATTAATTAGGAATCTCTTTCATCGGCTAGTACAGCACTCATTTATAGCGAAATAAATTTAAGTATCTTAGAAGTCGTTTTAACCGCGTTTGATGGCATTTCCATTTTTAATAAAATTAAGTGTACAGTGTTTTCTTCTGGAATGCTTACATGCTTTCTAATAATCTAACGTTTAAGTTTCCAGCAAGAATTCACTGTACGATTTCTCTGTTTGTTCCTGGCCTGTTGTGGATACCTAGATGTAATTATGTTAATTGTTTCTAGTACTTCTGCTAAAATGGACTACAGTATTAAATATTTTAAATTGAATAGACTGTGACGTACGTACCTCGGAGGTGACGCACTTATCAAGACGGCAAAATTTCAGCAATAAGCTTTGTCGGTACAGGTGAGCAAAAATGCTGGAACCTTCGGCATGTATACGTACCATTCGCAGAGAACTTCATTCCATGGGTTACCGTGGTCGTGCGGCTGCTCATAAGCCTTTCATCTCCAATCGGAATGCTACTCTTCGTTTGGCATGGTGCAAAGAACATTTATCGTGGACCGTAGATCAATGGAAACGGGTCCTAACGAGTGATGAACCGAGATACACAATCCATCTTTCTGATGGTCGTGTGTGGATATGGCGGCAGCCGGGGAACGCTATTTACCACAGTGTACTGTTCCTACGGTAAAGTTTTGAGCTAGCAGTGTAATCGTGTGGGGGTGTTTTTCGTGGTATGGTCCCGGTCCATTGGTTATCGTGGACAAACCTGTTAACCAGCAAGTCTACCACGATATTCTGGACAATTATGCCGTACCAAATCTGTGGCAATTAAAACCTATTTAACTCTCTAACCGGTTTGAACCGAGCCTTGTTGGTACCAGCAGGATAATGCACCGATCCGACTGTTACGACGTGGTTTGACGATAATTCCGTATCTTGTGTGGACTAGCCAGCAGAAAGCCCTGATCTTAATCTCTTAGAGCACATATGAGATGAATTAGAGCGCCGCATAAGAAATTTGGGAACAAAGTCCACTGCTACGCATCAGTTAGGTGCAGCATTATATACTGAATATTAGCGCATACCTATCGCTGTGTTCCAAAACCATGTCGAAAGCATGTCTCGAAGGGTCAGTGCATGCATTAAAGCCAAAGGTGGACCGACACTGTACTAATGTATGTCAAGAAATGCTATGTTGTGTTTTTTTCTTGGTGTCCGATGTCTTTTGTCAATATAGTGTATATCTGTTAGACTCTAGTGACATTAAACAATGATTTTCTTTGAAAAATGAATTATAAACACAGGTACCAGTGCTTGCTGGATAAAACTTGCTAACCTTCCTTCCTCAAGACAGAAAATTTTTCTACATAAAACAAATGTGGATTTCGTTTTTTTTTTTTTTTTTGAAAAAAAAGTATATGGTGGACGCAAGAACTATGTGTTCAACTTTGCTTGAACGCGAATCACTGAATTTATTATATCAGTGTTATACTTCTTTCTTAGATATATTAGGATATATATTATTTACTTTATATGCGATGCTGTTATTGCGAACGCTGATATAGAAAGAACGAGCAAAGAAGGTGGTAAAATCTGCTGCTACGATTTTCTGTTTTTCGTGAGCAATATTAAACCAACCCAAAATGAATGAGATTGCTATTTCAGCCAGCTTCCAGACCCTTTTAATCAGGTAAACCCTTAATTTTTGACCGAAAAGATTTGCCTCAGGAATGCAATACTACTATATTTGTTTGCTGTCTGCAATAAGAACTTGCATATGCTAATGTAATACCTCGATAATTCAAATCATTTATATGTAGCTTCTGTTGAAGAAATGCAAAAACATTGAACTTTAAAAAGTTTGGCTAACTGAGAAATGCGTTCTAAATAATGAAAGAATGAGAACATCATTTTCACTTTTCCTTTCGTAGTGCAATTCTGAGTATGAATGTTTTAGCACTAGGTGCTGTAACGTACCAGGAGATGTGACGTATTTGCCAGAAGGACGCACACGACATAAAGGCAGATAGGAATCAGATAAAACGTCCGCGTAGCTCAATTGGTAGAGTGACTTATTCCGGAATGAGGGGATCCGGGTTCTAATCCTGGCGTGGACAGAAATGAAGGAGAAATTTACTTCGTTATAATGGCGCCCGAACTATCCGGATGACCCGACCGTTCAAAATCTCGCATTGGTGTGATGTTATTTCCACACCGCGAGATAGGAAAAATAAGGGAATCCTTTCTCCTGCACTCCGAAAAAAAAAAAAAAAAAAAAATAAGGCGGAGATGATGTAACGTACCAGGAGATGTGACGTACCCGCCAGAAGGACGCACATGACATAAAGGCAGATAGGAATCAGAATAAAACGTCCGCGTAGCTCAATTGGTAGAGTGACTTATTCCGGAATGAGGGGATCCGGGTTCGAATCCTGGTGTGGACAGAAATGACGGAGAAATTTACTTCGTTATAGTGCATAAATGCATATAGTGAGAAATGTAACTGCGAAGTATTTCTGTGGTAAATTTGAAACCACGACATATCAAAGTTTATTAGTTATGGCTTTATGCGAAACTTCGCAGCGAAATCTGGAGAGGTATAAATGGTGGAGCCCGTTTCTATGTTTTCTGTAGCCCTACAAAGCAAAAGAAAAAAAAATAAGTTTCTATGCAATTAAAACCTATTTAACTCTCTAACCGGTTGCAAATGATTTATTCGGATTTAGTAAATATTGGATGAGATCTGCTCGAACCAGCTAATTAGAAAACATTGTTTTCCCCATGGTTTTGTTTTTAAAGTAGTCACTTAGAAGAGTGATTGATATTAATCGATTTTGACTAATTACTACTGAAAGGATTACAACAGTGGCAACGAACGGAAGAAAGAGAAGAGAATATATTTAAGTTAATTGTTTCCAGCCAGTGACATGACATCCGTGTCAGCGGGACTAGGTTTCCCCATCATGCTTTGTATCATGAAGCAGAGAATAAATAAGTAGAGGGGATGGCTGATCACTCGTCACGGGCTGCGGGTGGCCTAGTGGTCGGCGTTCGTGACTGCTATGGAGATAACCTCAGGTTCGAACGTTTGAACCACTAAATACCCGCTGTGCGTCGGATGGGCACGTTAAACCGTCCGACTCCGGATACTGGCCCCCGGTAATAAAAATGGGCGTCTTCCTTCCCCTTTCTACCTCGCTTCCGTGTCACTTTCCTATCGGGCACTCTATCCCAAATCTTTTAGCTTCCTATTTCTAAGGGTTGTTTAAGACCTGGGGTCATACCCATCCTTCCTAAAATCCTCTACATATGATATGATCACTCGTTACAGGCTTATGGTCTGTACTGCTGAGTGGGAAATGATTTACGCTAATCCATTCTAATTGATTACAGACGAATCAAAAATAACGATGTCAGAGAACAGAAAAAAGAAGGCGGTGATCTTTGAATAGAAACATTTGCTTAAGATCACCGCCTTCTCAGAAAAAAGAAGGCGGTGATCTTAAGCAAATGTTTCTATTCAGTTGCATGATGTCTATGTCAGCGGGACTAACTCTTCCCATCATGCGCTATATCATTAGGCAGAAAATGAAGGATTTGGAGGGAACGCATACCGCACGTGACAGGCTGATACACAGCACTGCGGAGATGAGAGGGGAAAGGAATTACTTTGCCAAAGATTTTGTAAAACCCAGCCCTTTATGTGAACATTCCCTTTTTGGGGGTACTGAAAATGCCGGGCACCATTTCTTTGTGGTACATTGGTCGCTTAAAGGGTTAAAAAAGCATCATGTTTTTGCTTCGAAACAATGCTGTTGCTAAAATGGATGATGATTTCCGACAGAGAAACAAACACTGCTTCCCGTTTTCAAAGAATGTGACATTCTTTATTGATTCTCTTAAAATTACACTCGGGAGATAACATTAGAGATAGGGGTGATTGGTAGTTAACATGGGCATCCCCCGAACGGAGTGGAAAAAATGGAAAGCAAGCGATAGATAGGCAGGCAGAAGCAATCGAGGAACATGGGTAAACGTGGTGGTCTGAGCGACTTTGATCGTGGATATGTAGTCAATGCAAGAGAGATATGTCATCCTATCCCCCAAGTTGTAAGAACCCCAGGGTTTCAGATGGCAACCGTATCAAGGGTGTACCGCGAGTATACCATCGACGAACGTACCAGCGTCCAGAGAGCAAGCGATGGCCGACCGCACGCCATTGTGACCGGAATTGATGTAGACACTCCAGGCTCGTACAGACCGACCGCACGCCATTGTCCCCGGGATTGATGTAGACACTCCTGGCTCGTACAGACCGACCTCTTGGCAATGGCGGCGCATATCTCATCCAGGTTAAATTTAGGAGGCCCAAGCAGCGTCAGCGAGCGAACGGTACTGCGCACGCTGCGTACCCTGGGGTACGGGAGACAACGCTCTACACACGCGTCACTGTTAACTGTTCGTCATCGGACATTACTGCCTCGCTGGTTCCAGGAACATCAAAACTAGGCCACTGCAGTGTGACCCGCGGCATGTGGTCAGATGAATCCGGATTTCAGCTGTACCGAGCTGTCGGGAGGTTCTGGCGCAGAGAGCATGAGGTCATGGCCCGGTCGTGCCAGGTCGGCTCTGTTGAAAACGGTGGTGGCTCTGTAATGATTTAGGGAGCTTTATCATGATACGCATTAAGTTCCTTAGTGTTTTTGGAGAGGTCCTGAATCGCTGTGAGCTAGTAGCATGTTCTGGCTGATTCCCTGCACGCTTTCATTGTCTTCGCGCATTCTGCGGTAGATAGTCTGTTCCAGCAGGATAATGCTCCACCCCACCAGGCCATAACCACCCAGGAAACTTTCAAGAAACACTAATCTGCGTTTGGAACCATCTAGTGCCTCCGAAAGTCCCTGGATTTAAACCGTGTGGAAGCCATTTGGGATGCCGTAGATTGGAATATCAGGCCATTGGATCCTGGACCAACATCTCTAGCGGAGTTATGGACAATGCTATAAAAAGCATGGCTGGCATTTCCTCCGGCGTCCGGTAAAGTTAATGCCTCGGCGTGTACAGACTGTTACTCGCGTTAGAGGAGCATCAACGCGGAGTAGGTATCCTTAAAATTTTGTCCATTGAGTGTGTGTTTATATATAATGATTATCATAGTTTCAAATGAAGCAGCTGTTGCTAAGAGATATTAGAAAGTTTTGAATGCATATCTGGGATAGCTTAGAGAACATCAATAAGAGCTGAGGAATGTGATTTTTTTAGCCCAAGGCTTCTTAGGCGGGAAGGACCCTAAAGAGGGTCTCTTGTCAGACGACGAGAAGATGACAGATAGCTGGGTTCATCTAAGAAGGAGTGTGAAAGAATTCAGCCTGGCCATCACTCGAAGGGACATTTGTGAATAAACGACTACGGTAACATGCCGATTCACCTCCCTCTTTGTTCCAGGAGAACGGTGGACGTGCTGTTTTAGCCCCGCTTCTTGCAGGAGCAGACGAGACTAGTGAAAAGGGTTAATTGAAGAATTGTTGCCTCAGCTTGTCCCCAGCTGAGCGGTTGCATGAATATGTGTCGTCGTATGACACCCTTTGAAATCCTCGTACACTCAGTATACGCATTAGTATTTGGGAAATATTTAATGGTTTGAATTATTTTCGCTTTGCTTGTATTTTTCTTCTGTTGTTTAAGTGAACCATGGATATCTGCTGCCGCAAAATTCCAGGGACACATGAGAGCATTAATTTTTTAGAAGCATATCCATCAATTTAAGCGCACACAATGAAAAAAACAAAACGTTCGCCACACCTTGGTCTAGCGGGATTTGCTTAGTTCTTCTTCACTATGAGATATTCATTCTAACGCGCTTTTGACGGATATCACTAACGCCTAGTGCTCTCAGAATATGATGCCTCTAGTTTTCAGTATAAGGCATCGAGGAAATTTTGCAGCACCCTACTCGTAGAAAGTTTTTTCACATGCTTGCAGTAAAAGCATTTCTCATAAATGAGTAGATTAAAACTATTTCGATGTTGTTAGTCATTAGGCATCTGGTGAGCTCAAAGCCAACAAAACCTACTGCTTGTTTTTTACGCTTTTCAACCGCAGCTTAAAGAAGCGTATATGCTCCGGCTTTGTCCGTCTGTCCGCCCGTCCGCACGATAGCACGCGTAAAAATGGTTCGATTTATGTGACATTGTAGTATGTGGTAAAGTACCACCTGGGGACTAACCCTATTGAAAATGGGTGAAATAGGATCAAACGTCAGGACATAGGAGCGGGATCCATTCCATTGCCCTTATGCGTCATAACGTACGTAGAAATACTTCGATTGCAACAAAACTTCATCATGTTGTTCCAGATTTATACTGAACCGGTTATGTTGAATATCATCGAAATGGGGTCAAAGATCAGGACACAGGAGTGAGATTTACCCCACAGTCATTATCCTCATAACTTGACTAAACATGCTTCCATTGTGACAAAACGTTTGCATGTTGTTTCGGAGGTACACTGAACCAATTCTGTTTAATATATTCCAAATGGGGTCACAGGTTAGGGCACAGGATCGAGATTTATTCCACATGCATTATCCTCATAACTTGGCTAGAAATGCTTCTATTGCGACAAAACTGTAGTATGTTGTTTCGGAGGTATACTGAACAAATTCTGCTTACTATAATCGAAATGGGGTCAAAGGTCATGGCACAGGAGCGAGATTTATTCCACAGCCACTATCCTTATAACTTGACTAAAAATGCTTCTATTGCGACAAAACTTTAGCATGTTGTTCCGGAGGTATATATATACTGAACCATTTCTGCTTATTATCATCGAAATGGGGTCAAAAGTCAGGGCACAGGATCGAGATTTATTCCACAGCCATTATCCGCATAACTTGAGTAACGATTTTTGGTATGTTGGAAAGCGTATCATAATCAGTGCATTGCATGATTTTACTATCTTGTTTAATAAGAACTGCGCACAGGTTTAGAAATGGTCATTTATACTGATTACTGAATTTAGTGCTACAAGCGGCAAACACTTGATCACTGATCCGTTTGATGTGCTGTCGAGGAAGATGATTATGCATTTTGTAAAGGAAACAAAAATAAAAAAAACACTCTAAGAACGGGAAAATCTCCGTGCTTTATAGATAATCATTGGGTTATTTAATAACTTTCGTGATGTTACTAATAGACGGAAACCGGGGTTCTCACCAAACCTTTACACAAATCTGCCATATTCCGTCAAATGAATGCTGCCAGCGGAAACTCCCTTCAGGCTGTAAGTCAGATACCTACCTCCTGTAAATCGTACCTGCGACTGTGATGATGGATAAGCACGGCGACCTGAGCGAGTTTGATCGTGGGTAGGTAGTCGGTGGCAGGAAGATGAAATGTGCCGTTTTCGCAAGTGTGGAACCTCTGGGATTTCTGCATGCGGCCGTCGAAAGTGTGGAATCTCAGGGATTTCTGCATGCGACCGTCGCAAGTGTGGAACCCCTGGAATTTCTTCATGTGATCGTCGCAAGTGTGGAACCTCCAGGGGTTCCACACTTGCGACGGTCGACCGTCGCAATTGTGGAATTTCTGGAATTTCTGCATGCGACCGTCGCAAATGTGGAACCCCTGGAATTTATTCATGTGATCGTTGCAAGTGTGGAACCTCGGGGATTTCTGCATGCGACCGTCGCAAGTGTGGAACCTCGGGGATTTCTGCATGCGACCGTAGCAATTGTGGAATTTCTGGAATTTCTGCATGCGACCGTCGCAAGTGTGGAACCCCTGGAATTTATTCATGTGATCGTCGCAAGTGTGGAACCTCTGCATGCGACCGTCGCAAGTGTGGAACTCCTGGGATTTCTGCATGCGACCGTTGCAAGTGTGGAACCCCTGGAATTTCTTCATGTGATCGTCGCAAGTTTGGAACCTCTGGGATTTCTGCATGCGACCGTCGCAAGTGTGGAACCCCTGGAATTTTTTCATGTGATCGTCGCAAGTGTGGATCCTCTGGGATTTCTGCATGCGACCGTCGCAAGTGTGGAATTTCTGGAATTTCTGCATGCGACCGTCGCAAGTGTGGAATTTCTGGAATTTCTGCATGCGACCGTCGCAAGTGTGGAACCCCTGGAATTTATTCATGTGATCGTCGCAAGTGTGTAACCTCTGCATGCGACCGTCGCAAGTGTGGAACCTCTGCATGCGACCGTCGCAAGTGTGGAACCTCTGCATGCGACCGTCGCAAGTGTGGAAACTTCTGGGATTTCTGCATGCGACCGACGAAAGTGTACAACCTCTGGGATTTTTGCATGCGACCGTCGCAAGGGCGGAACCTCTAGGATTTCTGCATGCAACCGTCGCAAGGGTGGAATTTTAGAGATTTATGCATGCGACCGTCGCAGGTGGTGTGGAACCTCTGGGATTTTTATGCACGACCGACGAAAGTGTGGACCAGGTCTACGCGGGCACCGGCAAAACCAGTGGCCCCAAGGAGAAGTGTTGTCGTGAAGGGGATGTTGGCATTCGAAGTGAGTGCCTCCTCTCCCGCATCGTATGGTTGGAGTTGCGGACTACAATGGACAGGATAACGACGGTATTAAGGACACGGCACCTACTAATATTTGTTCAAAGACCATTTGTAATACGATGACACGATTGATTAATGGCAGCGAATTGCCCTGCAAATGTTTTTCTAAAATTGACGAGCCATTTTTTGTGATTCTTTTCGTGAATTGCATTTTTTCTTATATGCAGATGCCTTTGTTTATTAAAATGTATACATTGAAATAAATATAAACATTTTATAGATAGAACTCATCCACTAAACCGTGAATGAGTTCTATCAGAAAGAAAAGTTAGAGATGCATGCATTACAGGGAATTCGGAACCCTGGAATAGCCTCCCTCATTGTCTGGCTTTTAACTACATTGAGCATCTGTATGCCGATGTGGAGCGATGCGTTCCAGCACGAAATCCATCACAGGCAACATTCTGCAACTCATGGATAGATTTACCGAAATCCGGACCACAGACAACCTGAACTTTTTAAGCTTATTCCAGAAACAACCATTTTCGTGAAATGACGAGATAAAAATCTAAATTTCACGGAATTTTCGTAAGACAGGGAAATTTTGAATTTACAGAAACATTTTCGCAATTACTTTCTTATATTAACCGTAAATTTCGGTTTTTTGATGTGTTAAAAGAAAAAATCTGAGTTTTCCGAAACTTTTCCTCAATCAATTGGTTTCCATATATTAAGGGAAATTTATATTCTTACTTTTCCGTATCCATATGACAGAAAATTTCAAGTAATTGGAGCAATTCGCCGGAATACTTTAGATTTAATTAACTATTAAATTTCAATCGTCTATCTGGGGACTTGATTTTGAAGTGATTTGATAGTAACTTCTTCTATAGAAAGATTAAAATCATAACAATCCCACTCAAAAAATAATGAGCTCCAACAGAAAATAAAACGACTAATTCGGCCGTATTAATAGCGAAAAAGATTTCATATATTGCGTGATTTGAGTTGTATCTTATACGTGACTGTGCATTGCTGGCCCAATCGGTAGAATGCTTAGTTGTCATTGCAGATGTACCCGGTTCGAACCATACGAGGAACAAAGGGAAAAGATTCGGGAATTTTGTTAGTCAGAAAAGAAGAACTTGTGGTAGGAGGGCTGAAAAAGTGAAAATCTAAGTTTTTACGAAATGCCTGTACAAACATAGAAAACTCAAAAATTGGCTTTTTTGAAATAAGAGGAATTGCTAACTAAGCAAAATCTGTGAAAACATTGAAGTTAAAAGGAACGGAATCTTTTCAAAACGGAGATTTCGTTCAAAGACGGATATCTACGGGCGACTTTGCTGCATGCTATTTCCAGGAATTTTCCTTGAATTCACACCACTAATTTTTTTACAGTGGGTCATATCGAGTATCCTTGTTAACATCACGTCACCGATCAATGAGGCCAACGTGGAAAAAGAAACTTCGCCACTAAACCGTGGAATAATGGAAAAGGGGAGCTTGGTCCGGTGAATCGAGGATACATTTATAACACTCCGGTGAGAGTGTGGGCGTTGAAGTAGTCCCTTACTGTCTCTAACGATTATGGACCCTAACTGTCGGGTCGCAGAGTCACGGTGAAGGAGCTTATCAAAGAGCTTGTTGGTGAAGGAGCTTGTTTAGATGGGCCACCCCGTTGGGCCCCTTCTACCTACTGATACGATCATTACCCCATAAAGTTATGCTGGCGTACGCACGAACCCCTTATACCCATTTTAGCTATGAACATTACGATGAGTTCTATCAGAAAGAGAAGTTAGAGATGCATTACAGGGAATTCGGAACCTTGGAATAGCCCCCTCATTGTCTGGCTTTTAACTACATTGAGCATCTGTATGCCGATGTGGAGCGATGCGTTCCAGCACGAAATTCATCGCAGGCAACATTCTGCAACTCATGGATAGATTTACCGAAATCCGGACCACAGACCAACTGAACTTTTTTAACACTTAATACAGTCCATGAAACGAAATGTTGCTATTGTGAGGTCGAAAGGTATTGCACATGCTTTGTTAGGTAGATGTAAATAAAAAGTTCTTTCAGTTCTTCTGAGTGCAAAACTTAAAATATTCTCAGTAGACAAAACAATAGAGACAATAGTGATGGACAGTTGACATGGGCATCCCCCGCGCAGAGTGGAACAGATCAAAACCGAAAGCAGTCTATAAATAAGAGGACAGCCTAGCTTCCAAACAGCGTATGGCAATTGACGAACAAGGCTAAAGTTGAAGTTCTGAGTGACTTTGATCGTAGATGCAATATCGGAGCAAGGCATATGGGTCATTCTATCGCCCCAGTTGTAAGAACTTTAGGGTTCCCGAGGACAACCTATCGGTAATTCTTCAGTTTACCTCGGACCTAGGTTTTGTAAACTTTTTCCACGCTGTATGAAATATTAGGCCCTATAGAACACATAAGTGAAGTACTTATGTGGGGCTGAGGCATTTTTTCTTTTTACGGATTTTTAAAGTTTGTACTACTTTTTGCTCCGCGTAGTGCTTACCATCGCAAGTGATTTGGTTTTTTCGTACTAGAGGTTTACATCCAACCTAGGTTTTGTAGACCATGTCGTTGGACAAACGCAATTGCATTTTTTCTTATATGCAGATGTCTTTGTTTATTAAAATGTATACAATGAAATAAATATAAACATTTTGTAATAAACATTTTGTAATAAACATTTTGTAATATAATGGAAAAGTCATGACGTATTGTAGCCATGTTTTGCAAAGGTCATTTATTGATAGAAAGGACAGAGATCAATCAATTGTATAATGCCCGTTTTGTTCGATAACCATTTGCCATCTTTCACTGAGCTGCAGAATGCCTGGTTCATAAAAGGACCAGTCTTTCGTTGCGAAAAACTATACAAGGTGCTGATTTACAGCCTCATCTGAATTGAACGTTATACCACTCAAGGACTATTGAAGAGAGCGAAACAAGTGGAAGACTGACGGCGCAAGGTCAGGCGAGTATGCTGGGTGAGGCAACACATCCCTCCCAAGATCCAATAATTTTTGGCGGGTGATCAAACTTGTGTGTGGTCTCGCGTTGTCGTGATGGAACACAACACCTTTACGATGAACGAGCTCTGAACCTGTCTGGATGATGGAGTCGTCCAAACTGTTCAATTGCCGACAGTACACATTCGAATTGATTGTTTATTTCCGTCGTAGGAGCTCGAAAAACACGACACCTTTAAAATCCCACCACACTGAGACCAGAACCATCCGCTGCTGAATGTCTGCTTTGGATGCCGTTTGAGGCGAATAAGCAGGTCGGGACCAAGACCGTTTGCCGCATTGTTGTACACAATCCACGCTCCGTCACCAGTTATCAGTCGCTTCAAAAAAGGATCGTTTTCCTCACGTTTAATGAGCATATCGCAGATGTTTATACGCGCCGTCAATTGAGCTTCTTTGAGTTCATGAGGAACCCACACGTCAAGTTTGCTTACGCATCCCAGCTCCTTCAGGTGGTCGTGAACACTTGAATGATGGATGTGCAATGTGTCTGCAATCTGTAATGGGGGTTTGACTCGATAAATGCCTTGATTTGGTCGTCATCAACCTCGGTTGGCCTCCCGAATCAAGAAGCATCGTTGAGGTCAAAATCACCAGCACGGAATTTTGCGAACCACCGCTGTCACTGACGTTCTTGTAGAGCATTATCACCGTACACTTTAAGCAACTTTTCACAAGCTTGACGCGCGTTCTTCCCCTTACGGAAGTAAAACAGTAAAATATGGCGAAAATGCACAGTTTGGTCTTCCATCTTCAACTTGATGTCAAATATCCGCAAATCAACCAAATCGCTCACTAGTCCTTTTAGACTGCAGCTAGAACTGGCACCTGTCGAATGTCATAGCAGTAACAGAGCTGCATGCCTCTAGAACTTCAAAAAACGTCCAATGCCATCGGGTCCCAAAAGACGTAATAACTTTTCCGACAACCCAATATATATACAGATGTCGTTATTTAATGAAAAACTGTTACGAGTTCATTAGGGAATAGCGGGAATGTACACCACTGCTGCCGTCTTCCAGAAATGGTGAATCCGTTCTTTTTCATCCTGGAACGTATACGCTTGAACTGGAACTCTGCTAAGTAACCTGGGTAATGAGGCTTCCGACTTCCCTAGCGAGGAACACCACCTCGTACCTCTCGCTAAACTCGCTCAATGGTATTGGTGTGCATGCCAGTCTGCGGATTGACGAAATGAAGTGACTGATTAACAGTGGAGTGTTGAAAACCCATGTCGTTGAGGTTATCTAAAACATCTTGCACGGAAATGTCGAATCACTTGCGATGATAAGCACTACGCGGAGCAAAAAGTAGTCCAAATTTCAACAGTCCGTAAAAAAACAAAACAAGAAAGATGACACCGAATTTTCCGGTGCAATAACCACGTCTTTTGAATTCGTTCTGACGCAAATTAAATTTGTCAAAGCTATTCAAAGTCAACGGAACCGGTATGGAAAACAATAGATCTGACGAAAGAAAGAAGATTTTCAATCGGGTTTTTAATCCCTCAGATATTGCTGTAAATGGAATCGTGAGCTTACAAACTCTTAGAAACAGAGATATCGGCAAACATAAGATGTGACTTTACGTCCCTTGGTGGGAAAACCAAGCATTATTTTTAGAAGAAAGTATTCACAAAAGGTTTATCCATATAAGCGGTATCGGTCCAAGAAAAAAAAAATTAGTCGAGCTTTCAGAAGCCCAGATTTTGCAACAAATACTTCAGAAGCAGAAATTAACACTTACGACCCCTGGTGGCTAAGCCATTCTTTACCAAACATTAGAAATTATGTGAAAAATATTTTCCATCAGGTCTTGCATGCAATACAGGAAGAATTTTTCAAATCAGAGCTTTAGGAGCAGAAATAACGTAGAAAACGCAATTTACCTTTGTGCCCCCTAGCGGAAAGTCTATGATTTACCAAAAAATTTAAAATTCATAGGAAAAACATTTTGCAACGGAAACACTATCCAACAAAGAAGGAATTTTTCAAATCGTACGCTTAGAAGTAGAGATATTGACAAAAATAAGATATATATCTACGCCCCCTGGCGTGGAAACAATGCATTTTTTCAAGAAGAAAATTTTCCTAAAAGGTTTGTCGACATGAGTAGTATCGGTCAACAAACAACTTTTTGTTCAATCGAGATTTTAGAAGCGCATATTTTACTGCAAATAAACCAGAAGCGGAAATTAAGACTTACGCCACCTGGTGGCCAAACCATTTCTTACAAAAATTTGAAAACATGTGCAAACAATTTCCCATCAGGAGCTGTATGCGGTGGAGGAAGAATTTTTCAAATACGAGATTTAGAAGCAGAGATATAGGAGGAAACGCAATTTACCTTTACGCTCCCTAGCGGAAAATCTATGAATTACTTAAAATTTTTGAAATTATATGAACCACATGTCACACTAGAAACACTATCCAACAAAGAAGGAATTTTTCAAATCGGATTTTTAGAAGTAGAGATATTGACAAAAATAAGATATATGTCTAATTCCCCTGGCGTAGAAACCATTTCCAATTTCAAGGAGAATATTTTTTAAAAGGTTTGTCGACATTAGTAGTATCGGTCAACAAACAACGTTGTTTTCAATCGAGAATTTAGAAGCTCATATTTTGCTGCAAATACAACAGAAGCAGAAATTAAGATTTACGCCCCCTGGTGGCCAAACTATTTTTTTACAAAAATTAGAAATTATGTGCAAACGATTTCCCATCAGGAGCTGTATCCGGTGCAGAAATATTTTTTCAAATCGGAGATTTAGAAGCAGAGATATAGGGAGAAACGCAATTTACCGCTACGCCCCCTAGCGGAAAGTCTATGAATTACTTGAAAATTTTGAAATTATATGAAAAACATGTCACACGGAAAACACTATCGTGCAAAGAAGGAATTTTTCAAATCGGACTCCTAGAAGTAGAGATATTGACAAAAATAAGATATACATCTACGCCCCCTGGCGGAAAAACTGTGGACTATTTTAGGAAGAAAATATTGCGAAAAGGTGAGTGGCATCAGTCCACGAAAGAATTTTTTCAATCGATATTTTAGAAGCTCCGATTCAATGGCAAATACATCAAAAGCAAAATTTAGCACTTATGCCCCCTGGAGGCCAAAGTATTCTTTACCAAAATTTTGAGATTATATGCAAAAGATTTTCCATCAGTAGATGTATCCGCTGAACAATTTTTTTCAAATCGGAGTTCTATAAGAAGAGTTATCGGGGAAAATGCAATTTACTTTTACGCCCCCTAGCGGAAAATCTATGAGTAATTTGAAAGGGTAACTATATCTAAAATACTCTTCGACATAAATGGAATCGAAAGATAAATTTTTTTTCAATCGGATGTTTAGAAGCAAATATGTGGAATAAAAACATATTTTTGAATTCGACATCATCTGCATTTACGCCCACTACCGGCAAAATTGTACATCGTAAAAAAAAAAACACGAAATAAAGGATTATCATTTGCATATTTCAAGCTTTCCAATGCAAAAATAATTTTTCAAATCGGACTAATAGTTGCGGAGATATCGTGGGTACAGACGGACGGACAAACCGATAACAGAAGCACGATCTTTTTTAACAAAAGACGTGCTAAAAATGCCTCAGCCCCACGTAAGGACTTCACTTTGGTGTACCATAGGGCCTAATATTCCATACAGCGTGGAAAAAATCTACAAAGCATAGGTCCGAGATAAATTTAAGTACAACCCAACCTATCAAGGGTGTGCGCGATTATACGATCGACGGACGTACCATCACCCAGAGAGCAAACGATAGCTGACAACACGCCATTGATGACTGGGTCGGCGTGGAATATCCAGGCTCGTACAGACCGACCGCTTTTAACCAGCGGCGCAAATCATATCCATTTTAAATGTAAGAGGCCCAAGCAGTGTTAGCGAGCGAATGGTCCGATGCACGCTGCATGCCTTAGGATACGGAAGCCGACGTCTTACCCGTTTGCCATTGTTCATTCCTCGTCATAGGAAATTATGCCTCGCCTGGTGCCTCATTCTGTGGTCAGATGAATCCCGTTTTCAGTTGTACCAAGCTTACGGGTGGGTGCGGAAGTTAATTCAACAGCATGATGCAATCATGGCACTGTCGTGCCAGGTCCAATCTGTTCAAGGCAGTGACATCTCAGTGATGATTTGTGCAGATTCTAATGGGACATATTTGGTGCCTTAGTGTGTCTGAAGCGTTCTTTAATAGCTGTGGGCTAACAGTATGTGCTGGATGATCACCTACACGCATAAACTTCGCGCATCCTGCGGTCAATGGTTTGTTTCATAAGGAGAGTGCACGGCTCCATCAAGCTGCAACCACCCAGGCGTGGATCCAGGAACACACACTTGAGTTTAGAAACATTCAGTGGTGCTCAAGGTTCCCGGATTAAAACCCTGTGGAAGCTCACTGGGATGTCGTGGAGCGAAACATCAGATCCATGGATCCCCGACGGACGACTCGGCGGGAGGTATTGACAATGTGCAAAAGGCATGGCATGCATTACCTTCGGTAACCCTCCGGTATCTGGTGGAGTCGATGCCTTGGCGTGTACAGGATCTAACTCGAATGTTTTGTACATTGAGTGTTTTACCTTGCGACAAAGCTTTCAATTTTTCTTTTAAGTGAATGAATGAAAGGGAAACATAACCCATTTAATTAATATCTCTTGTCAGGCCTTTCTGTGATCATCCGCTATTTTTGGAAGGATTGAATTAGAGTGCCGACGCAGAAACCAGTCCAAAGATAAAATTCGATGCTAATGACGCTGTTAAAATTAAAAACAGTGATCCGCATTTCATGCGCAGAACCACTCCATTAAATCAACTAAGTTTAAAACCTCTGCATGTTGCAAATTGGACAAATTTACAAAGGATGCAAAGTTTGTTCAAATATATCCTGCGTTTTAAAGGTAGTTCATTCCCATTTATTTTCGTAATATTCTTTGAGTTATATTCGTTTCGCTTTTCAGGGATTGTGTTGTTATAATTAGGCTGAGCAGCACAATTCTATTTACATTCAGATGTTTATGAATTAGTTCCACTAACGTGGAACTAATTCGTACTAATGTGAATATACGTGGAACTGTTAATGCATTCCTAATGAACAATTAGTTTCTTCGTAGAGCATTTTACACACAAATCCTTTCACTAGAGAAAATGGGTTCTGAAGCTTTAGCTTTTTACTTGAATTTGATGAATATCTTATGCTGTATTTTTTTCCTGTTTTACTCCGATGTCTTTGAATCTACGGAACTTCGTTAAGAGCAGTGTTTTTAAATGTAGATATTAGATTATCTGAAATGTACAAAAGTCTTAGATTGCTTTTGTTCGAAAAACGATGTCTTATTGTAAATGAGACTGTAGTACGCTTTATGAAAGGAGATAATGAATAGGGAAACAGCTGATTTTTTTCATTTTTATTTCAAACTGAAATTCAGAAACTTTTCAGAATTGCTATTGTTTCTACAGATCATTTTAAATTCCGGTGGTCTAAACAATGCTAAGATAAATTCCGATTATTGTACTGCATTCCACTAAATGGAATCACGCTTTTCTTTTTTTTTCCTTTAATAAAAGCAGTTTATCGTTTACGAGAGCAATGCGCGTTGAATGGTTTCGGTATTCTAAGTGAAATTATTTTTTCTTTATCTTTTAGAGTAATTCGAAAATCCATCATTTTATTGTAGAACTTAACAACAGTAAGACGTTTGAGATGTCTATCGACGTCGTGTTCTCACCATGCTGGATGTGTTAAGTTTGTTATGCTTAGTAAGTGCAGAACATACTGCAACAACGGATTAAATGGTGTATGGTTTGTTAAAAATTACTGAATGACACTATTTCAGGTTAGAAATCGCACTCATATACGAAGGTGATATAAAATTAAAAAACGTTTGCCCATAGCGTCCGCGCATATGAGCTGCCACCGCTGCATTAGAGCCAGGCGGCCGTAGTTGTGTGTTAGCTGCTGAAGTGTTTCTCTCGGTAGTTCTATACAAGGTGATTCAGCTAAGCGTGTACAAACTTCTGGGACGGGGAGGCATGGGCGCCTGCAGGGAATTTTTCAAGCGGGTTCAAGTGTAATTAAGTAAGGTTTGGCTAATATGTAGAATACAGTAATTCGTGAAAATGGAAGATTAATACTATTACTATTACTACTACTTACTTACTACACCGTAACACTAGTACTACTACTATTATCAATTGATGCTGCTCTTGAAGAAAGTGTATGTTAGTAATAGTCATGTATTATCATGTACATTGGTAACTGTTTTCAAAATAATGAACAGTGTCGAGCAGGGCCACGCCAAGCCTTTTAAGTTCAGCACACACCATCCTGAGGGGAACTTGTTTTGGCCTACTACGTTACGGTTTGCTAGGTTTTCCGTTTTCACGTTATCGTTTTCCAATTCCAAATTTCGAATAAAATTGGGATATTAAATTAAACTCCCCAATCTCCATCTATCCTTGTGGTCCAGTTCTTTGAGTGTAAAAAAATAATAATTAATAAAATAAAATAAAATAAAGTAAAATAAAATAAAATAAAATAAAGTAAAATAAAATAAAATAAAGTAAAATAAAATAAAATAAAATAAAGTAAAATAAAATAAAATAAAATAAAGTAATTCTACAGGGGATCAAGTGACCCCTCTGACCCCCCTGCCGGCGCCCATGGGGGTAGGTTGCACAAAGACAAATCGGATTCATATGGCAATGTAGGGTCGGAAACGCCATCTTCATGCGGTAGATGGCGTTGTTCGGCCGCGAGACTGCTCGTACATTTTTTCAGGATACCGTCATCTGTAAACCGTCCGCAGAGGTAGTAGGATCAAGGATATCTGAGTTCACGAACGCGGAAATGGCTGATATGCGCCTCGCATACGGAGCTGCGGACTGCAACGGAAGAGCTGCCGTGCGACTGTACCAGGAACGGCACCCAATGAGACGAGTGCTTAACCACCAAGTGCTTGCACGACTGCATCAGAGGTTATGTGACACTGGTTCTTTCCAGGGGCCTGCCAGGTGTCGGAAACGATGGGTACGCACTCCTGCCATCGAAGGGAATGTGTTACGTCGTGCAGCAGACACTCCAAGTGCCATTACACGAGCAATTGCCCATCGGCTAGGTGTCCTAATCCACCGTATGGAGGGTTCTGCACGAAGATCAATTGCATCCATATCATGTGCAGCGCGTTTAGACGCAAAATCCTGAGGATTACCCTCAGCGCATTGCATTTGCGCAATGGTACCTGCAAAGGAGTGCGGCAGAACCTCAATTTCTTGCTTCTGTGCTGTTCACAGATGACGCGTGCTTTACAGGGAAGGTTGCTTCAATGCACATAACGCGCATGTATGTTACATCCAGCTCAGAGTCGCAACTTTGAACACCTTCTGTAACCTCAATGCATTTCGCAAATGTCTTATGAGTAATAAAACGCATTTTGTTCTGTTACGTGCTGCTCTTTCATTTCTCACCCTCTCTGTACACTAGCACATGAAGATGGCGTTTCCGACCCTACATTGCTATGTGATTCCGATTTGTCTTTGTGCAACCTACCCCTCCCAGAAGTTTGTACACTCTTAGCTGAATCCCCCTGTAGATCAAGGGAATTCGCACGATAATTTATGATAAACAAGAAGACAGAAATTCCACCGACTACGAAGCATGATGAGTTACTCGCTTCCTGAGTGCACAAAATGTTCGACCGACTGAAATTTATCAAAACCTTATTGCGGTATATGGCGAGGGGATAATAAATGAGTTAAGTGCGTAGTAATGGTGTCAAACGCTTAACAATAAGAGAACAAACATTCACGATGAGGAGCGACCTGAGCGTCCCGCTATATTCTCTGACGAGGAGATGAAAAGACTGACGCACACATTCGATAGAACAGACGCTGAGGAATTGCACGAAAAATGTCCTGAGGTTTCGTGATCTTTATTTAATGAAATTGCGACCAAATATCTCGATTGTCACAAAATTTGTGAATAATGGGTCCCATGGATGCAGACGGGCGAGTACAAGAAACAGAGAATGGCTGTTGCGTTGGCAATTTTGATGCGTCATCAAAAATATGGTGATGAGTTTTTGAACCACTTGTTGCCGGGAATTTTACTTGGTCTCATATTACACCCCGGAGAGCGAACACTAATCTCTGGAATGGCATCATTATCACTCGCTGGAAAAAAACGAGGACTACACTGAAGAGCAATTGAAATATAGATGCCTGTCTAGTAACATGTAGCACCACCTTTCGCCCTGATGACGGCGGCGATTCGTCTCGGCATGGACTCCGCAAGACACCGGAAGCGTTGGGACGCCATACGGATCCACGACCTCTGACCAAGCCCCCACAGTTCACAAAGATTTGATGGAGGGGGTCATAGCCTCGAACATCTTTCTCGATGGTATCCCAGATGTGCTCGATGGGATTGAGGTCAAGTGACCTAGCTGGCCAAGGAAGCGAGGTCACGTCAGTGGAGTGTTCATCCAACCATTCGGATACAATTTGGACGTGATGGCACGGTATAATGTATTGTTGCAGGATGAGGTCCCCAGTGGGATGTTGAAGAAGCACAAACGGGAGCAAATGGTTGTCCAGGATATCCCGGTAGCGTTGATCTGTTAGGGACAATGTCACACGTACCAGGGGTCCCATTTCAGTCCACGTAAACAATCCGCAGACGAGAATGTCACCTCCACCAGCTTGAAGGGTACCCTGCTGGCAAGAAGGATCCATCTCTTTACGTAGTTTGCGCCGTATTCGTATCCTGTCATTCGCATGTACCAACGTGAATCTCGACTCATCAGTCTGGGAAACATTTTTCCAAACGTTTAGGGTCCAGTGGCGATGTTCCCGCGCCCATACTAATCTTTACACCCTGTGATGTGCGGTCAGCAGCGGTACAATCGTGGGACGATAGCTTCTGTACCCCATAGCTAGGAGATGGTTCCGGAAGGTGGGGCTTCTTGCACGTTTTTGTGCATCAGCGTTAAATTGCCGAGTGATTTCTTGCACTGTGACCCGTCTATCCGCTGTTACGATGCGAGCTAGCCGATGATGACCCCGCTCATCCACACGCTGCTGTCCACGGCAGTTGGCACTTGCAGTGATGGTTTTACCGGATTCGATGCACTCACGGTGAACCCGTGATACAGTGGCTCATGAAAATCATAGTGTCTACACGACTTCCGTGATGGAGTGACCCATTCGTCGGACCTCGACAGTTTATCCGAAATCAAATGCGCTTAGATCCTTCGTCTTACCTATACTGCGTCCGACTCTTACTAATCCGTGTCGCATCACTCCTTATACTGTCGGATCGCTGTGTACGTCATGTCATTTCCGTTTGCAGGGCCGCCCACAGCGCCACATTTGCATAACACCAGCTGCCTGTAATTCAATTGCTTTTCAGTGTATATTGGCGTCATACCGGTGGAATTCATGACTCAGGGAAAACCCGTTAACGCCTATGCTTATTGCAACACGCTTCAAAAACTATGACGCGCTTTTCGGAACTGTGGTATGTCGCTAGTCTTAAGTTCCACTTCTGATGTATCTGCAGCAAAGTCTGAGCTCCTGGAAACTCGACTAAAAAAATTATTTCCTCCACTGATACCGCTCACATCGAAAATCATTTTAAGAAACTTTCTTCTTAAATTAATGCATGTTTTTCTCACCAGGATATATATCTTATGTTTATCGATATCTCTGCTTCTAAGAGTCCGATTTGAAAAATTATTAATTTGTTGCAGAGCGTTTCCACTGCGAAATGTTTCTCATATTATTTCAAATTTTTCTTAACGAACAAATCTGCAACTGGAGGGCGGAAGGTCGCGATTCTGTTTACAGCAGAGTCTGCGGTGTTAAAAACCAGATTCAAAACTTCTTGGTTTTGTCAGATACTGCTGCTTTTCATACCGGTTCCATTGAGTTTGAATAGCTTTGACAAATTTCATTCGCGTCAGAACTGAATAGAAGGACGTGCTCATTACACCTGTACTTTGCTCGGAAAATGTTTGGTAGAAAGTGGTATCGAACATTTTTTAAATTGATCAAAATATGGTGGAGATAGAGTTATTTTTCTGTAGAGCCTATGACCGTTGTTTCTCATCCTAGAAAAGAAGGAATCTGAATCCACACAAAGTGGAGGTCTGCACGTAGAGTCAGCATGGGCTTCTTTTTTTCATCAGTTAGGTTGAAGAATTCCAGGCTCGAGCGTCGTCATGCCTGTACTGGAAGGCTTATCATTTTGCTCCTGGATTAAAGAAAAACTTTACGTCCCGCAAAACGAAGACTGACTTCATAAATAATCAGATAGATAAGATCACTGAGTCAAACTAAAGACCCAATCCGCCACCGGAAACATTGATTAATTATGACTAAAACCTCATACGTAAATGGAAAACAAATTTCCCCGAAGAAATAATTTTTCTTAAATAAATGAAAGGCGGTACAATGGTAATCATTGCGACCGATGTGCCGTATTCTCAATGTTGTCCATGTAGCCACCCTTTCAGAAAATTTGAAAATTGCATTGCCCTAGAGCGGGAATCGAATCCGTCCCCTCCCGATTACCGGTGGAGCATGCTATCCGTCACATCATTCAGGACGAGGAAGCTCCAAGCAACTGAAGCTAAGCAGATGTAACTTAGAAATATGAGAATATTTCAAATTTGCTCTAGTTGAAGCAACTTTAAGTTTCATCGTAGAGTCCCAATGACCTTTTGTCACATCCAGGGGCAGATGTAGGTCTGTTTAGTTCCAGTAATCATTGGCACATCAGTGCCAATGATTACTGAAACGTAAAAGACCTACATTCGTTGGGACGCTACGATGAAGCTTATAGTTGCTTCGACTAGCCCAAATTTGAAATGTTCTCAGATTTACCTTTTAAAAAAATAAAAAAACATTCATCATCAATTTGATGAATTGCGACTCATCAAATTGATGATTGCAGTGGAGGGGGACTGTAACTATTACTATGACTTGTATATCTCGATGTAAATTGATTTACTTGTAATGTTTATCACCTTCTTACATATTATTATTTTTTTTAATTTTTATTTTTTTGTTTTTTTGTTTAGAAACACTGCTTTGTTTGTGACTTTAACTCCTGACTTAAGTGTAAAATTTGTTTAGGAACCATGGAACATGTTAGGCCTTGCTGGCTTCCCCCCTACTTCTTTGCTGTGTTTTGCTTCATTTGATATTTTTGTAACACTGGTTTTCTGCTCAGCAAAATAAATGAATTGAATTGAATTTCTAAGTTACATCTGCTTAGCTTCAGTTGCTTGGAAGCTCTGTATCCTGGGTGGCGGAACAAATAGCATGCCCGACCGGAAATCGGGAGGTGCGGGTTGGATTTCCGGTCCAGGGCAATGTAATTTTCAAGTTTTTTGAAAGAGTTGCTACATGGACAACAGTGAAAATACCGTACATCAGTGCCAATGATTACATTTGTATAGCTAAAACAGACAAGCCGAGCTGTACGATGAGAGACTGAAATGGGACTGCATTTTTTAAAGGTTAAAATCAAATTCCATTTTCCGCTTCGTTGGCTTTTGAGACTAAAATATGTGGTTCTGCTATTTTCCGAGAAATCTTCAAATAAACAGTTTTCAGCTTGACGAAACCAGATGACCGAGCTTCTGGACCAATTCCTTGCTACAACGGATATGAGGAAGTGAGGAAGTTCAACGCATTGGTTTACATATTTAGTGATCGAGGGCTACCTTGTTCATATTTAAATGTAGAAAAGGAAACGAGTTTATGTTTGTAACAAAAGTATTTAGAGTCAGGTCTATGCCTCATCTATAGTGGAAATTTTTATAAGAAGTGACACGTCTTTCTGTGTTACATTCTCTTTACTACTAAGATAGTTCAGTTCAGTGGAGAAGCCTTGTTTCTCTTGAGCAGAGTCTTCAACCTTTTCCGAATCGAGGACTATAGGGCAAAATGCAATAAAACTCGTGGGATACATAAAAGAGAAGGCTAGAAATGCATATGTTTATTATGAATATCGATTATTTCGGAGAGGTTTTGAACCCTAAAACTTAACTTTCGGAAAAACAAACGTTACACTTAACACGATATCTATGTTACAAAGAAGTCTGAAGTAGGTACCTGTGTGTCCATATCTTTAGCATTCTTTAAAAATTTTATTTATATAATTTATTGCAGCAATAACTCATGGATGGTTTATGAATTCAAAGTTCATGTACTTTTGTGAACCACGTCTCGCGGAGCCATTAAAAAGTGCTCCACGACACGGGGTTAAAATTTGAGAACTGGTCTCCAACTTCTGACAGCGTGGAGTCCTTTTCTCCCAAGGACGAGGCAACGGATCTTCAACATTTTCCCCTATGCCCGTGTTTATATTCTGCGCAGAATTGTGTTTATACAGGCAATGAGGATTTAAGAATTTTGTTTCTAAGAAATTTGAGAAATATTGGTTTCACTTCTGAGTACTGGTTTTATTTAGCTAAATGATTGAGTTACTGAGCTCAAATCGACGAGTGCAGTTTGTTTCTTCTCCTTCTTACAAAGGTCTTTCACGTCCGACTCTGTGGAGGAGAGTTGCAGTCGCATGTCCGGCTTTGCATCCACTTCCTTGTAATACCTGAACCAAAATTCGACGAATGGTAGCTTATCAAATGCCACCTTTTCAGGAATGGCAAATTGATAAGATTTTCATATTCACTAGCAGTCGTGCTGCAAGGTTTGTCTTTAGCTGCAAACGGATCTTTTATCCACTTATGTATAATTTTCAAAATTATTGTGCATTGTATTTGGGAAGTACTGCAAAAGGGCATATCTTATTTCTTGTAGGTGCTGGGTGAATTCTCCAAAACTCTTGTCAGATTCAGGGGTGCTTCCTTCGAGCTCTTTCAGGAAGTTTGTAAGTGTTGGGAAGCTATCAACCTCACGGTTTCGGAAACACTTAGTCCAGAACTGCGCCTTTCTCTTGAAAGCACGAATTTTGTCAGAGAGTGTCAAAACAGTAAAATTCTTTTCTTGAAGATCTAGGTTAACTTAATTAATTTTTGTGAATCAGCTAAATATGTAAGTCTAAACAACCACAGATCATCTATCAGCCGTTCTTCTAACCCGAAACGATAACAAATGAGAAAAGCTCGCATTTCAGCTATCATTATTTACATTCATCGTAAAAGGAAACTGAGGAAGTACCTGGATTTTTCCAGAGCATTTTCGTAGTAGAACATGAAGGTGTCACGAGGGATTATGCACGGAAAGCGTCGTTGTGCTCTTGTAGAACCTTCGCGGAGCCCCAAGCCTCCACAAAACATATTTTGGGGACCGCTGTTCTAGAGGAAGCCTCCCGGTATTTGCAATAAATGGCGGCGAACGTGTAATGGAAATAAGAATTGGGTCAGGCCGGGATGTAAACCGAAGACTCTGAGCCGGGGCCCTAAAGTTCAAGTTCGGGCTGGGATTTTCAAATTAAGGCCTGCACAGAATCTCTATCTCAAGGCCTGCGCATATTTCTATCTCAAGGCCTGCGCAGTTCTCTCTATTTTAAGGGGCCACTTAGCAAACTGTAATGTTAAGGCAAATGCAAAAGATGCACTTCATCCAGATGAATTGAATTCATGCAGATTTTTCTTTAAAAGTACAAACGCATGCGTCGCAGTTGTGAATATTTGCGTGTTAATAACTGTCATACGCCACAATGCCTAATGTTGTTTCTTTTCAAAACAACAATATCGTAAATGAAAGTAATGCAATTTATTCTAAGTTGAATCAAAACTGCGCAATATGGAAAAAGGACTGACATTTTTCACATTAAAAGTCTATTTAAAAAATGTTTAATGAACACTTGGATACGCGTTATAACAAAAGGCCACAATTAAAAACAATATTCTTAAATTTAAGAAAAACATGAGTAATTACTTTGTGAATAATTTTTTTTGTTAAATTTTAACTGACTCAACAACCTTGGAAAAAGTCGGAGTGTTTTTATCGTGTATGTCTGAATGATTATAGAAATCCTGTACATTCCTTCAATTGCGGCTTCATGCACATTTAATTAAATTCAGTTGCCTGTGATCGTTATAATTGTATATATCTAAACTGTTCAGTGTCCGTTTTTGCGTAAATCACAGCAAAAAAATATCTTTTGTAAGCACTCTGTGTTCACAGGAATTCGCAGGCTAGCCTGGAGGAAAATTCTTCAAGGGGGACTTTAAAAAGATATCTCGATGTATTATTGATGCTTTGAAAACCCTTTTTTAAAGATCGGAAAGGGGTAGTTATTCAAAATGAATCAGGTTTTAAAAAATGTTCTTTGCAATTTTCAATAACAGAACAATTCTGGAATTCAGAAGTGTTTTCATCTTTTTTTTGCCTCATACATATTTGATTCGCCGAAATATACGTATAAAAAGCAGCAACGCTTTTATTATAGCAGTTATTCTGAAAATATTTTGCAAATGATCTCAGAGGCATGACACTAAAGTCGTTTCCTTTTAGAATCAACAGGCTTATGTTACACTAAACTGTTGACGTAATCAAGGTATTCCTCCTTGTTTTGAATTTCAAACACAAATAAAATGGAAATGTTCATAATCACATGCACTACTGACAAATCTTATTTTCTACCTTTGAAAAACTGCCTGACACATTTCATTTTGAAGCTTCTCTGAAATGAGTCTGTCTAAAATCTGAATATCGTTTTATTAAAAAATGAAATTTCGTGTTTTTTTTAGATAAAAGAAGCATAAGCAATAGGATGATGTTGGGAAGTAATAAAATGGTTGAGCTTCTTCCATTATCAATTATTTGTTATATCGTTTTAGCACGTACTTTGAAAAGAAATAACACACAAAAACAACGACGTACTTATGCTGTAAATATGTCTGTTCGCCTATGGACACCATATCTTTTAAAATAATGAAAGAAGGAACAGACTTGAAAACTTCTTTTTGCGTTACAAAACCGGAATTTTGAAAAAGATGATCGTTGCCTTTTTCACCTATTTCCAATGCGTAACTTCACCGTTAGGGTGGTAAAAGCAGATGATATAAAATTTAAAGTATATTTTATTCCGTATCGTAGCTGACTAAAATCAGATTGAAATAATTCCTCTTTTCTCCGATACCTTTTACAAAGAAAAACCCTTTGCATTCAGTTTCTTTTTCAAATAATGAAATAATGCACAGCCGCTCCTGTTGCGCAGTGGTCTTTACGCTGGGTTCTTCGTATTGGGCTTGGATTTGAATCCCAAATGAGGCATGGGTGGCTTGCTTGTTTTACTGCCCTGGGTCTCTCCCTTCCCTAGAACTAGTGACCCCAAATTTGGGACGGGCAACTGCTTATACCCCATTGAGTTCCTCAGTCCCTCGTGAAACCCCAACCGAAAAGACAAAACAAGAAGTTAGTAAAATCATGCAATGCATTGATCATGATACGCATTTCAACATACCAGAAATCATTACTCAAGTTATTACTCAAGTTATGAGGATAATGGCTGTAGAATCTCTTTCTCTCTCTCTTCTATGACCTGACCTTGGACCTCATTTCGATGATATTCAACAGAACCGGTAAAGTATACTTCCGGAACAACATGATAAAGTTTTGCCTCAATCGAATAATTTTTATGTAAGTTATAACGCATAAGGGCGATGGAATGGATCCCAATCCTATATCCTGAACTTTGATCTCATTTCGCCCAATTTCAACAAGGTTTGTCCAGAGGTGGTCCCCTACCTTCTTTTTCCCTACCACATACTAAAATTTCATTGAAATCGAACCATATTTACACAAGTTATGACGCATAAGGGCAATGGAATGGATCCCACTCCTATGTCTTCACCTTTGACCCCATTTCGACTATTTTCAATAGGGCTTGTTCCCATGTGGTCCCGTACCACCTACTAAAATTTCATCGCAATCTAACAGTTTTTACGCCAGTTATCGTGCTGACGGACGGACAGATGGACAGACGGACAAAGCTGGAGCATATACGCTTCTTCAACCTACGGTTGGACAGCGTAAAAAACGCACCATTTTTCAGACAGAGACGTAAATGTTATTGCCCTTTCCTGGATTTTTCTGCTAGGAGAAGTTTGATTTGAATAATTCTTTATAGATACAGCTCGTGATGAACAATACCTATGGATACAGCTCGTGGTGAACAATGCTTATGGATACAGTTCGTGGTGAACAATAGATACAGCTTGTAGTGAACAATACTTATGGATGCATCGGATACAGCTTGTGGTGAACAATACTTTACATACAATCTTTAAGTTTCTGTAGCGAATACTTTGGTCAATAATGGGCGTAAGTTCATATTTCTGTTTCCAATGTATTTGGAGCAGTCACTGTGCTCCTAAACACACGGTAAAATTTTATTTTCGTTTAGATACTGTTCATGACGATAAAAGATTTGCGCATATTTGTTAACTCAAAATAATGTACCCCTTTTCCGTCAAGAGAGTGGATATACATCTTATTCTTCTCCATAATTGCGCTTTTGATAGACTTATTCCAAAAATTATTTTTACCTTTGTCATTTCTTCCTTTTTTTGCTTTTGTTTTTACGGATAGCGTTTCCGCTGAAAAATATTTTGCATATGATTTCTAGCTTTCCTTAAAGCTCGATTTTGCCGAACGTACCTACACTAGTCCAAAACAGTGGTTGAAAGAATTCCTTTTCGACCAGATATCGATTACTACCAAAATATTTATGTTCAATTCCTAATAAACAGCTAGCGGGCGCGATTGCATAATTTATTTTTCTCTATATATTTTCTAAAAATCCGATTTGCAAATTTCTGTAATAGTGAATGGTATTCATTTCGTGAAAAAATTTGCACATACTCCGAATTTTCTTTGCGAACAATTCTGAAACTAGATGGAAATAGCTTATTTTTCTTTTGTTTTTTTGTTTGTCAACTATCTTCGCTGTCCTAAAAATCCCATTGAAAGGTTCTTTTCGTATTGTCTCCCATTTGCTACGTTAAATGCTGCGAACATTTTTGCTTTAAAATACCGCACGGTTTTCTTAGCAGAATGGTACATACGGAAACGTTTTTCTTGCTATCCCTGCTTCTAGATGCTGTATTTGAAGAATAACTGCCGTTGAATAACTGCTGTAAAAAGAAAACAGTGTGCGTATTTCCTACCTTTTATTACTCATAATTTTGCTGTCATGGGTTGCGAAGTATATTTTTATATGAAAGAGTATCACAGCTAAAACAATATCCATTTCTGGTAGGATACCTCTCACTAGGAAGATTATGTTTTCATAATTTTCTACAAAAACTGCACAGCTTTCGCCTAGGGGCACAGAGTTTTGCCATGTTTTCTTTCATATCTCTTCTCCTAACTGTTAGATTTGAAAACTTGATTTTAACCCGCAATGAGGGACATTTTGTGTAGAATTTTGCTTTTTCATAACACGCATTTCAGCCGTTACCGTACGCGAGTAGCCATTTCTATTTCAGTATATTTTACCAATGTAGAAATCCCGTTTAATTATTTATCTGTGCAGTTCGTTACATTCAATATAAGGCTGGTCGAATTGAGTAACATAAATACAACTCAGTTTTTGCTCAAAGGGGTGTAAATACATTGCCTTTTCCGCTGGTTTTTTTTTGTTCTTTTTTGGAAATATCTGCTTTTGAAAAAATATTTTCGTGTCGTAAACGATTCAAAAACTTTGATTTTTTTTTTTTTTTTTTTGGTTTGGATGTTTAATGACCACAGTGAGCAACTCAATGAGCTATAAGCAGTCGCCCGTACCTAATTCAGCGTTAGTGGTTCCAGAGAAGGGAGAGAGCCAGTGCCGTAAGACAAGCACAACATCCATGCCTCAACACGATTCGAACCCGGACACCTTCTGGGCGAATGATTAGGAACCATCGCGTAGACCACTGCGTCACCTGTTGAAGATAAAAAAATTAATTCGACCATGCTGAAAGAGTGTGCATGATTCAGCTTTTTATTACACGGTCGAGTCACATTATTGTGACCTCCAGCTAATATCAAGAGTAACCGCCGTGTGCAGCACGGTCAGCAGCAAGACTGGCTGGGAGTGACTCAGTAAGGTGCTGGAAGGTGTTCACAGGTATGCGGAGCAATGCTGACTGCAGTGCATCTGACAGCTGCTGGAGGGTGCGTGGTGGAGGATCCATAGAGCGCACAACACGATCAAGGTAGTCCCACAGATGCTGAATTGGGTTTAAGTCTGGGGAATTAGGGGGCCAGGGAAGTACTTTGATGTCTTCATCGTGCTCTTCCAACCACTCTGAGACACATCTAGCTGTGTGACATGTCGCATTGTCGTGCTGGATGATTCCATCCGCCTCAGGGAAGACAATCAGTATGTATGGGTGTACGTGGTCTGCAAGGATGGATTCAAAACGAATTCGGTCCACAGGCACGAGTGGACCCAGGAAATTCTACGAAAATATTCCCCAAACCATAACGTTGTCCCCACCAGCTTGTATTTTTCCAGAAATGGTTGAAGAGTGTTTGTTCTCCGATATTTCTCGCCTTGTACGCAACGTCCATCTTTTCGATGAAGCAGAAAACGTGATTCATCGGAGAAGGCAATCCTTTGCCAATCAGCAGAGGTCCAATTCCGATACTGCCGTGCAAATGTAAGCCTTTTCTGCCGATGCATTTTCGTTAGCATAGATGCTGACCATCCGTCTGCATCGGAGCCCCATACGCAGCAGTGTTCGCGGAACTGTCGTTTTAAACATACTTCCGGTAGCTTTCTGGTTCATTCGGCCAGTGAGTTGCTCCACTGTAGCTTTTAGATCGGCCCTCACTCACCGTCGAAGCCAACGTTCACCTCTCAAATCAATGGCACGTGGTGCTGCTCAGTTTCCATTCGCAATGGTGTCATTTCTTCAATCATGATGCACTTTAACCAGAGCAGCACGCGAGCAGTTCACAAACTGCGCTGTTTCAGAAATACTGCTACCCTTGCCCCGAAAGCCGATTATCATACGTTTTTGCTAATCTGATAAATCGCTCATTTTATCCATGACAGCAACGAGTAATATGTTTTCAGAATGCCTGCAGCGCACCTTTCAAGACAGCTCACAACACGTGCCTTCTTTCATTGGCTACGCGCTGTTGACGTCAAAAGTAGTAGGTGGCCAGAATAATGTGACTCGACTGTGCATTAATACGGAACATTGTTTCCACATTTTGTGGAGATAATTATAAAATAAAATTGTAGGAGTACCTAGCATAAACTTGTCTTAAGTATCAAAATTTTCATCAGTAATACTATTACGTTAAACAAACTCTCTGGACTGAAAAAAAGGTATGGAAATTCAAGGCAATTGAATATTCCTTTTGTTCTGATGAAATACATTCTTTACAGAAAATAACAAAACAAAAACGAAGCACCTAGTAGGCATTATCCAATCAAGATGAAAATTGGTATGAGCAATATACACTGCAGAGCAATTGAATTAGAGATACCTGTCTAGTAACGTGTAGCACCACCTTTCGCCCTGATGACTGCGGCTATTCGTTTCGGCATGGACTGTACAAGACACCGGAAGCATTGGGAAGCCATACGGTACCACGACCCCTAAAGAAGCACCCACAGTTCACGAAGATTTGATGTAAGGGGGTCATCTCTCTCAATGGCATCGCAGATGTGCTTGATGGGATATAGGTCAGATAACCTAGCTGGCCAAGGAAGTGAGGTCACGTTGGTGGAGTGTTCATCCAACCATTCGGACACAATTCGGGAGCTGCATTGTCTTGTTGCAGGATGAGGTCCCCAGTGGGATGTTGAAGACGCACAAACGGGAGCAAATGGTCATCCAAGATATCCCGGTAACGTTGACCTGTAAGGGACGATGTCACACGTACCAGGGGCGCCATTTCAGTCCACGTGAACAGTCCCCAGACGAGAATGCCACTCACACCAGCTTGAAGAGTACCCTGCTGGCAAGAAGGATTCATCGCTTCATGTGGTTTGCGCCGTACTCGTATCCTGCCATCCGCATGTACCAACGTGAATCTCGACTCATCAGTCCGGGTAACATTTTTTCACATGTCTAGGGTTCAGTGTCGATGTTCTCGCGGCTAAGCTAATCTTTGCACCCTGTGATGTGCGGTCAGCAGCGGTACCCTCGTGGGACGATGGCTTCTGTACCCCATAGCGAGGAGATGGTTCTGGATGGTGTGGCTGCTTACACGTTTTTCTGCACCAGCGTTAAATTGCCGAGTGATTTCTTACACTGTGGCCCGTGTATTCGCTGTTACAATGCGAGATAGCTGACGATGACCCCGCTCATCCACACGCTGTTGTCCACGGCAGTTGGCCCTTACAGGGATGGTTTTACCGGATTCGATGTACTCCCGGTGCACCCGTGACACAGTGGCTCGTAAAAATCCCAGTGCCTGCACGAATTCCGAGATGAAGTGACCCATTCGTCGGGACCTGACAATTTGCCCACGATCAAATCGCTTAGATCCTTCGTCTTACCTATACTGCGTCAGACTCTTACTGATTCCCGTCGTATCACTCCTTAAATTGTCGGGTCGCTGCATATGTCATGGCGTTTCCGTTTACAGGGCCGCCCACAGCGCCACATTTCCATAACGTCAGCTGTTTCTAATTCAATTGCTTTTCAGGAAAGATAGGAAAGAAAATTATTGCAACTCCATTTAAAATTGGTATGAGCAGTGTGTATGTATAAGAAAGAAACTTATTGCAATTCCAGAGCAGTTGTACTATTTATTCGGATAAAACAGCTACTCGAGTGGAATAAGTCAGTACGTTGTAGCGCCACCTCTGGCTCGGATAAAAGCGGTTACCCGGTGTGGCATAGATATAGACGCATGGAACGTGCCACAGATGCATATAGTTGACGGTTACTGTCGTACACGATGGTGTCAAAGTTGTGAGCCAATTCGTTAACATTCCGGGATGGGCGTAGGTACGTCTCCTGATGTCTCAAACATGTTCGATTGGAAATAAGTCGGGCGATGGAAGGGTGTCGACATCACGGATACCAGCCTGAGAGACCCGTGCCGTGTGTGTGCGGGCATTATCCTGCTAAAAAATTGCTTGGTGATGCTGTGACGGGATGGCAACACGAAAAGTCGCCGAATGTTCTAGACGTACCGTTGATCAGTGAAGGTGATGCGGAGGACTTCGAATGGTTTCCGACTATTGTAAGAAATGGCTCCCCAGACAATCACTGCCGGTGTGCGACCCGTGTGCTGTTCCACGGTAAAGCAGGATTTGTGCGCTGGCCGACTGGTCTCCAGATGTGCATGCGCTGGTCATCGGTGCCAAGGGCAAACCGTGGCTCATCACGGAAGAAAACACGACAGCACTTTACACTATCCCGCGTTTATAGGGCCCGACGCCTGTGCAGCCAGTGCCGACGTGTTCGCTGGTCAATGTAGAGGGTGTAGTGGCCTCCTCGAATGTAATCCCCATGCACGTGTTTTTGATAGTTGCGAATTTGGTTCTGTTAGTGAGGCTCTAATAATAGCTTGATCCTCGCGTTCTGTTGTTGCCCTCGGCTGTCCACTGCCCGCAAGCTTCTGGGTTGGGCCATCTTCGACCCATTGATACTAACATCGTCCGATTGCCGTATCTCTCTGACCCAAACGCTTGGCGATACGGCGACTAGACTAACAGGCCACTCTCAGCCTAATTATACGTCCTCTCTTAAACTCGCTCAACTGCTCGTATTGTGCACGGATCCGACGTCGAAGCGTCCTCACAATCCATTGACATTAATGCAACAGCAATCCGTAATCACGATTGCCCATACGTCCGCGTTTTCCCTCCTCGATGCGCAATGGCAGTCCACTCTTTGGTTATTGGTTGTTATTTTTTAATCAGTTACACATTCGACGCTGATGTACACTATGTGGACAAAAGTGATTGGACATCCCCACGCAGGCATAGTGGTGTGCTCTTTCAGAAGGCACGTGATCAGTAAGGTATAAAAACGGCAACGGGAGTACACTCAGATCAATCTCTGATAAAATAGCTAACGGTAGAGCACTCTCCGAGTTTTAAAAGGGCGTTATAATAGGCTGCTCAATTGGAAGTATAAGAATAAGAAGCAGTACTGATGTCAGCTTCTTATGCTCATACCCTGCTATATTAACTGTGGCTTTTGTTGTCCACGTGTGGAAGGAGACGGGACATTTCAGGAATTCACCTCGCCTGGAAGACCCTCAAAACTGCAATCCAGGGACTGGGGTGCGGAAGAGGGAGATCTGAAAAATTGGGTCCCGACCAATGCACGTCATAGCACGTGAGTTCCAGATGGCCACAGATGTTATGGTCTCAACCAAGACACTTCGAAGAGAAGTGCATGCACTCTGGTATCATGGCCGAGCAGGAGTCCATAAACCTTTCATCACAAAGACTAGTAGAGCCACGTGACTATGATGGTGTCAACAGCACAAAAACTGGACATTGGAGCAATGGCGGCAGGTGTTATGAAGCGTTTAATCCCGTTTCAATTATTCCGATTGGATGGACGTGTCTGGGTTTCGCGGTTACCCGGAGAACGTCTTCTTCCGGAGTGTACAGTACCGAATGTGACGCACGGAATCCGTGGAGTTATGGTATGGGCCTGTTTCAGGTAGTATGGTTGTGTCCACTGGTCGTTATTCGTGGCAACGTGAACTCTGTGCTGTACAAAGTTATCCTGGATAACTCAATGTTCCCAACGTTGTGGAAGCTCTACGGACATGACGATTGTTTCTTCCAAGACGACAATGCCACTTGCCATTTTTCTATGGAGTGATGTGAGGAAAATCAGGTCAGGCGGACGGACTGGCCAGCTCAGAGTTTGGTCCTCAATCCTATTGAACAATTTGGGATGAATTCTTGACTAACACGACGTTCTTCACTGACTGAGTTGGTCGATATTCTCAAGGCGGAATAGAGAAACATCCCGTTCTCCGTATTCCCTGGACTTGTGGACAGTTTACCTCGACGGGTGGCTGCTGCAATTTCTGCAAATGGAGAACGTACCCACTACTGATGTAAATGCAATACTATTTTTCTAATAGAGACAGCATATCCGGCGCGTAACTGGAAAACCCAGGGTTCGATTCCCGGTGGTGGCCAATGAGAATTTTTCCGTGACTCACTCATAAACGTGGAAACAGCGATGACCTCTGTTTCATGTTCCTAGTCCACGTCAAATGTCTGTATTAATTATTCATTCGCCTTCTAACTATTTCTTCAGTTGCTGATTACCATCTTTGGTGAATCCCCAGCATTGTGCGGGGCTCCAAGAACTAACCTACCAAATTGGCTTGGCAGTTAGTGTATGTGAGTCTGGAGGAATTAGAGGTCGCTGTGGTGTTGTGGAAACATATCCGGCGCGTAACTGGAAGACCCTGGGTTCGATTCCCGGTGGCAGCCAATGAGAATTTTTCCGTGACTCACTTATAAACGGGGAAAGAGCAATTATTTCTGTTTGATGACTATTTTTCCATTTACTTACAGTGTCCAATCACTTTTGTCTACATAGTGTACTTGCTTGCGGCGTTTCTTCAGGATCGAACGACTTTCTCGAGGTGCTTCGTTTTTTAGGTAAATACTGTAGTTGGATAAGACTGAAATTTAAGCATCCAAAATAATCGAAGGTGTTTGCTAAAAGGCAAACGGATGAGTTTGGCCTATTTACGATACATCGAAAAAATTAAAATACAGGATCAATCAAGTAGAAGCTTTGGTTGATTAAACGACAGACGGAGAGACCAAGGAGGTACATGGTTTATCGTGGACCGTGTGTAAAGCCACTGATGAGCCCCTTCCCACGCCAAAAAGAAAATAAAGAAACATGTATACATTGAAATCTTTAAACATGATTCATGGAGATAGAAATATTTACACCTCTAATCGTGAGTGGTATATTTATTTTGCCAATCAGCAAATTGGATAAGCATGTACTCAACAAATATTTTATGAAGTGTCACTTCGTTTTGTTTTGCAGATTACGTAATTGTTATTATGGGCCAAAAATTAATACTGCACTCCATTACCCAAGTATTCGTTGGTTGGTATTCAAAAATCATATAAACATTTTGAAGTCATTCAAATGTAAAGAGACATTAATTTAGAATTTGTTATCCGTTGGCCATTCATGAGTTAAGAGTAATGAAATTTCTGAGTAAACAAATTATAGTCCTTTACACTAGAAATCAGGACACACTTATACTAAAATATAATTAAATAAATAGAACTGGCATTTTGGATGAAAAATGTGGAAAAATACGAAACAACATAAAAACCAACTGACGGTGGGTTTCTGAAATGAATATTTTTCAGTAAGTTCGCATCAAAAAATTTCTTTTTTTGATCTGGATCCATTTCTTTAGTACGGAACCAAAATGTAATTGTGATTCCGTACTAAAGAATGTTGATGCCAATTACGGAATCTAATTCTTCCTCACTTTCTATGCTTCATATCGCTAAGGATGGCAAACGATCTTGCATTATGGCTGATCTTAAATACACTGGCGGAAAGTGAAAAAAGAACACGAAGAAGGAGACGTCTGATACCAACAAAAGTTAAACAGCATAATAACGGAATACAGAGGATAACGTGACCAAAACATTATGGCAAAATACAGCTGTATTTGCTGGTAAACTGAAAAATAACATTTCCATGTAACATGGTTAATACGAGGTTGAACCGCCTTGAACTGCGTCACACTGTGCAATTCTGGCATGGAGTCTATCGTACAGGTGTTGGATGTAAGTTTGGGGTATTGAGTTCCAAGCATCCTCAACCTGGACGCGTAAATCAGGGATGGTCGTGGCTGGTCGTGGAGACCGGATAAGTCATTGTCCCATAAAATCCCACACGTGCTCAATGGAGGACAAATCCGGTGAACGTGCAGGCCATGGAAGTTGTCTCACAGTCTGAAGTGTATGTTGCGTTGCACGTGACGTGTGTGGGCATGTGTTATCTAGCTGGAAAACATCACGATGGACCGACCTTAAAAATGGCACAACAACGGGCTGAATGATGTTGATGTAGGAGGTGCTGTTTAACGTACTCGGTACAAACACTAGTTGTGTACGGGAGTGATAGCTGATTGCTCCCCACAGCAGGAGACCAGGTGATGGCCCCGTGTGTCGCTGGCGGATGCAAGAAGGTAGGAGACGCTCCCATGTGCGTCTGCGAACACGCATACGGCCATAGGAGGCTCCCAAGCAGAATCTGCTTTCATCGCTGAACACGACAGATCGCCATTGCGTTCTCCAGTGCAGACGTTGGCGACACCACTGCAGCCGTTCCTGACGGTGGGCTCGAGTCAGAGGTACACATGCCAGAGGCACACGTGCACGTAGTCCTGCATCCAGTAGACGGTTGCGTATTGTTCGCACAGTCACCCCAGGTGCAACGGCAGCTCGGATTTGCGTCGCAGTGGATGTTCTGCTTGACAACGCCGCTCTTCTTATGCGTCGATCGGTCCGCTTATCGGTCCGTCTGTGGCTCCCGGTTCCACGTCTTCTCGTGTAAGAATGTTCCTCGGACCATCTACGCCACCATTGTACCACCATCGATACTTCCTGTCCAATTCGCTCAGCAATACGACGATACGACCACCTGGCCTCGCAGAGTCCGACTGGACGACCTCACTCAAATTCCGATAACTGCTGAAACCGTACACTTCTTCCATGTCCAGGCATTGCAGTTTCTTCAGGGTCTTCGCACGTGTCCGTACGCCGACGACTGATTACATTATCTTCGCCGTACTTCTCTGCGCCGATAATTTGCATATTATGCCGTGCTCTGGCGTAAGCGCTCACCGGTTGGTCCCGAAATTAACATCACACCTACGTAAACTCGACCCCATTAACATATATAAATTTGATGATCGTCCACCAATTTCTTCTTGGTGTTCTTTTTTCGCTTTCTGGCAGTGTATAATTAGATAAATAGAACTGTCATTTTGGCTGAAAAATGTGGAAATGTACAAAACAACATAAAAACCAACTGACGATAGGTTTTTGAATTGAATGTTTTCAGTAAATTCGCATGAACAGTTTTCTTTCTTTGCTCTAGATCCATTTCTTTAGAACAGAATCAAATTCACATTTTGATTCCGTACTAAAGAAATGTTGATGCCAATTACGGAATCTAATTCTTCCTCACTTTCTATGCATAATATCGCTAAGGATGGCAAACGATCTGGGATTATGGTTGATTTTAAATATATTTTAATATTTTTTGGTTGCCATGTGATCTTTTATGAAGGTTACTACTATAGTCAAAGAGTGTCATAAAGTGATTATTAAGTTAAAAAAATTGCTGTAATTGTAATCAATTACGTGTTGAAGAAGCTCTTTTGAAGTTTGATGTTGTCCGCCAGAAATTTTTTTGACTTGTACTCATCCAAAAGTTTATGTGATACGTCGACACTGAATTTAATGAGTTCTTAAAATGGTGTCCGCATAACTTCAATACGAGCACAGCTTATTTGCGTAGAAAAAACATGCATATCTATTGTGCATTGATTTAAACAATTGAAACCTGTTATCTAACTCAGCAAGCACTGCATTTATAGGAGATCAAAATTTAAAATGGCCGTCTGGCAAAAATGACCCAATTAAATTTAAGTTTTTTTTTGTTTGCTAACTCGTAACAACTGAATTTTTAGTTTCGGTCAATCCAGCTGTGTTTGCTCCACTTGTTTTTTTTTTTATTTATAAACGATTGTTCTACAGGTAGTGTAGAAAATACTTTCGAAGAAATTTTAGGGCCTTCTTGGCATAAAGGCGCCAGTGCTTTTCACCTTTTGTATCCCTCTTCTACAGCCCTTTCGCAGCGAGCGGGAGTCAAAAGTAACGTATTTGTGAGGCAGTAAACAGCTGACATCAGGTTGCAAAAGATTTCCGAGAATGCCAAAACATCACGTTCTATGCCGATATTAGCAACTGTACTGCTTCGGTGTAGGGCATATTATAGGCCTCTGAGATGCGGCCTTGTCCCTTTGCCCTGTAGCGGAACGCGTGGGCTGTAACAATAGCACAGCGCGTCGATGTTAGCCAGAATGGAAGCAGGAAGAAAAGAGTACTCGTACAACTGCTAGTGCAGCAGGACGGACTGAGTACAGAACATGACGATCTTCTCATCCGTCTACAAGTTCATACCTCCACTACTGCAGCTCTGACGACCGTCCGACGAGATGTAACTGCCACTAGATGTTCGCCCCATCTCCCGTCGAAGCACTGCACATCTACTGGGGGAAGAGCAGCCACCTAGCATTAGTTATGAATCACTTTTTTGCTTGGAGCCCGATGATCGGCACACATTCATATGGTGACGATGTGACGAACGCAATGTACTTAGAGCTATTATGGAACGTCATTCTACTTGCTCTGCTGGTGTTATAATGTCAAGAGCGATCAGTTACGAGCAGACGCGTGCATTGCATGCCCTAAATATGTGCACAAATTTGCTCTTAGAAAAACAAAGAAAGAACTACACGACGACAAACTTCGTGCGGCAGTTTTTTTATGGGAAAATGTAAACGATGTATCTGGTTTCAGAAGAATTTTGTTCAAAAAGAAATTCACCTATTTACATGTATTTTCAGAAATACAGCGCTAATGCGAAAAGAGTTGGAAACGGGTCAAAAATTTTCGGGCCCAGACGTCCCATAACTGGACTCGAATCGGACCTGACCCGGACCCGTAAATGACCCGGGCAAATCTGCTATGAACTATAAACTAGAAACTCAATTTATGTATACATACATATAAACGTAATATACATATTCATCCTAATAACTGCTTGATATTTAATAACTGAAATCCTTTTTTTAATAATAAAATGTGGTTACTTGCTAAATTTTAGTGCCATTTTTAGTGCCACTGTTTTGCGTAATCCAGAGGTAATGGCTCATTATGACCATGACCATGGAGTATATTACAAATAGGAATCATTATTTACGATTGCCGAAATGTATTTAGATTGTTAACTCTTTCCACGCTTCGATGGAGGTGCGCAAACGTTCATATGGTCCGTTAGATTTTTGGTTCCATAATCTTTTATTACACCGTTGATATCTTTCTTTGTAATTAAACACTTTCCACATTTTGAACAACAAGCAAAACCAAACAGCACACACTTATCCACCGGTTCCTTAATGAGACGAAACAATTTCCAGCATTCACTTTTCCTCTTGTGGTTTCCAACAAGCACGTATTTGTTGGCCTCGACGCCTTTCTCAACCTCCTTAATATTAAATCCATCCATATTAACAAATAAAGAGATAATTTTGACATGACATGTCATGGGAACGGGATGTTGGCACAACAATCGAAAACCTTTGAATGCTCAATGTAAAAGATGCGATGCGAAAAGTAACTCTTATTCATATAATGAACTTCGCGCGGAGAGAGTGAATCAGCTGAGAAGCAGGCGAATGGCGTTTGCCTGTAGCTTGCCCTGGACAATCGCACTCTAAAAGAACGCAAAGGAAGTATCTTTTTACGGTATGGTGTCGGTGTGTCTCACGTCGGCCGGTGGGAATCTTCGTTGCTTTAAGAAAGAGACGACAATACTCATGCATGACAAATCATTATTCATTCCGTGGGCACCAGTATCGACTACAAATTCCACAACGAGCAATTCTCTTTGGAACATATTTTTTTCTTTTCAAAAATAAAACGGGGATAAAACCGTATCAAAATCGGGTATGTAATTATGGAATACCTTAACCCGACCCGCTGGACCCCAAATAAAAAAACTGTCGACCCGTTGACCCGTGACCCGTTTCCATCTCTGAATGCCAAAACGTTCTTCGCATCACCATTAAGCCTACAGTCGTTAAGGCCATCGCCATTGAGCCCATAGAGGTTGTGCCGGTCCTAGGCAAGGAACTATCAACATCACGAAGAAAGCATTGCATGCGAAGTTTGTCGTTGCATTTACCTTTCGGACCTCGACCAATTACATATTTTCCATCTGCCACCTCTGTTTATTTCCACGTACGATTAGCCTATGTTATCAATAACACGAAGAAAGCGTTGTCTGGCCGCTATGGTGGCGCAGTGGTCGTTGAACAGATAAGTCGCATATTTTTTCGGCTCCTGCGTAGAAGTCAACGTTCGCTAGTTTACTTGTTCTTTTTGTGGTATTTCGTCGTTTTGTGTTTTGGTTGCAGTGTTTCGTACCCTCGCTTCACGAGCAGTGAGGCTGAGTGCCGAGTGGGTGCTCATTTTTTTTTTTTTCATTTCCGTGTGTCGTCAGTTACGACGCATGAGTTTTGGTGGGCCAGTGGTGGAGAATGTCCACTCCCACTGTGAATAAGTCACCGTCGTCTACAGCTGCTTCGTCGATTGCTGATATGTCTTCGCTTCTTAGTTCTGTGCCTTCTTCGGGGAATGTTGCGTCGTCTAGTGCTGCTGGATTTCCAGAAACTGTGCTTCTGGCCACCCGTGTGCCGGCTGCGTCTAATATTCCTGGTTCTGCTAGTTCTACTTCAACGTCGTTCGCACAAGCTGTGGAAAGTACCTCATATATTTCTAGTGATTCTGCACCACATTTCAAACGTGTAGCTTCGGCGTTGAAAATTATTCTTCTAAGTGATTCGCCGCAAGGTAAGCAGTTGTCGTCTGCCTTATTATTAAGTGTTTTCATTCCTGCTTTGCGTGACACCCCTCCCCCAGTATCTGCATGCTGTGTCGAAGGTCGTTCCAGCCGAAAGCATTGTGTCAATTATTCGCTTGGGTGGAGGGGGTGGTTGTTCACTTCACCCACCAGCAAGCAGTAGATTTAATTATATTTCATGGGGTTGATATTGGGTCCTTTCATCTACAACCTGTCGCTGCAGCCCCAAGACCAGTTACGGTGACCCTCTCTCCTGTACCAACGGCTGTTCCTGATTTCTCTGTGGATTGATGCCCTCAACACGATGGGTCGTGTTGTGGGAGTGACAAAGATTCTTCCAGCTACAGCCCGTGATTCCCCCTGAAACATGTGCAGGGTGGGCGCCGCCAATACCGGTTTATTTTTTCCAACTTCCCAGTCAATTGCGGAAAGCCCTGCAACTCTGGAATTAGTCACTGGTACCCGGACGTACATTTTTAACCTTTTTGCAGGGGTTCAGTGCTTCCGCTGTAAAGGGGAAGGTCATCTCGCTTCTGCTTGTCCTCATGCTACTCCTGGTGCTAGATCTGATTCTTCATTAGCTACTACAGTTCAGGTGGCCGCTGCCCCTGCGGATGTTGTGCAGGCCGCTGAGGCACCTGCTCACATTCTACCTTCATCAATTTTGCCTGCTGTTTCTCCAGTCGTTCCTTCCCTCCCGGTTCCTGTCGTCGTACTGGATGGTTTGGAGTCCTCCAATGAGGATTTTCCATCGCTGGAAGTGTCTGCACCTAAATCACAACGTAAACGCCCCAGCTCAACTGGTGTTTCTACTCGCTCTTCTCGTTCGTCTCAACGTCTTCGGTCCAAGAAACCAGCCCATTCTACTTCGGGTTCACCTAGCCAACATGAGCCAAATTCTGAATTACTAGTTTCGAACCGATTCGCATGTCTCCAGGATGATGATGTTATGAACACGGTTGCCCCTGATCCTGATGACACTGCAATGGTTGACTCTGACGATGACTCTCCTTCTCCTACCCTTCTTGACATTTCTACTATGTTTGAAGAACTTGCGGTGCCTTTGTACCCTCTTACCTTAACTGATCTGTATGCATTGACCACTCGCCCGCTTAAGGCGAAGTTGATCACACTGCATTGCATTAAGAGTAAGCTTCACTTGCTGCCTGAAATGATTGCACAGCTAAACCAGTTCCATGCATTTATAACTAATGTTACTTTGCCTGGCGGGACTGAGCAATATGCTCGCCGTCTGGGATACTTACTCAAGATTTTGAGGGCTGAACTGGAAGGCTGGATGCAACCTACCAGTGATGTCCTTGTTAACACTACTGAGCTTTAATTGTAGAGGGCTTGCGTCTTCTGCGGCGAATGCTTTGGTTTACGAGGACGTTCGTTACCTGGGGGCTAATATCCCCCTTCTCCAGGAGACGAACTGTTCCTTGGATGCCGGGTGTTCCCACTGGAGACGCTGGCCGTACATTTTTTATCATAATTACCGGACCTATCTCAGGTCTGGTACCGCTATAGCGTTTCAAGTGCGTTTTCATTCTTCCCTTTCTGATCTTGTTGAGTCACAGAGTCTGCTGGGTTCTTTTCAACATATTTCTTTTTGTTTTTGTTCTAAACGTATTCATGTTTTCAATATCCATATTCCGCAATCTGCTACGGATGCAAAAACTCTCCTCCAACATCTTTCTTCTATCCTTTCGACCCTCCATCCAAATGATACAGTCATTGTTGCAGGCGATTTCAATTGCACTTTGCAACCCGGTTTTGACCAAGATGGTTCAACCGAAAGTCGTTCCGACCTTGTTTCCAATCTCACTCAACTCGTTGTTAATTTTGATTTGATTGATGTATTCCGTTCCCTCCATCCCCGGTCCAAGGAATTTTCCTGGTTCCCCCGGCTGCTTCACGCAGTGTCGCAGCACGCCTAGATAGATTTTATGTTTCCAGTTTTCTCCATTCCTCTCTAGTTGAAATTACTCATCATCCTTCCGTTTCGTCAGATCATCGCCCCGTTCTTTTAAAACTTTTTTTGCATTCTTCCTCTGTTCCCCTTTCCCCAGTCTGGTCGCTCGACGATTCAGTTTTAACTGATCCTGTTTTCTGTGCTGAAATTCGCTCTATGATCTCGTCTTCTGTGCAACAACTTTCTTCGTCTGACGACCCAGGGGCTCTGTGGCTTTCCACGAAAATTTCGATTATTTCTTTCGCACATCAGTTTTCTTTCTCTTCCCGTACTTCTCGCTTTCAAGATATTGATGTTCTCCGTCGTAAATTGCAGACTATTTCTTCTTCTGATCCTTCTTTTCCCGTGTTTCAAGCTCAACTTCGTCGTATTCTGTTTACTTTTTCTTCAACAGCCATTACTCGTCTGAAATTCACTCACTTGCGGTTTCACGACGACCCCTTTTCTAGTTTGAAGTCTCTTGAGGAGTATCATGTTAAAAGCAACACAATTTCCTTTCTTTCACTACCTGACGGATCTACAGTTACCGACCATTATCGTATCTGTGAACTTACTTTTTTCCATTATTCGGATCGTTTTCAACACCGACTCCTTTCTCCTGCAGATACCTCCTCTTCTTCATGTCCTCCCTCAGGTTCCACATTGTTTTTTTTTATTCTCTTGTTTCTCCTATCTCTCCTTCTGAAGTCCGCTCTGCAATTTCCAGTCTGAATGACCGTTCTTCCCCTGGCGCGGGCGGTCTTCCGCTCTCAGTTTATAAGAAGTTTCTTCCTTCTCTCCTCCCGCTTCTGGTTGCTTGTTTTAATGCCGTTTTTACTTCTTCAAATTTTCAGTCTTCTGATTTCACTTTTGCTCTTCTCCGTCTCATCCCCAAAACCGGAAACCTTGGTCTTTTTTCTAACTGGCGTCCTATCTCTATTCTTAATACTGACTACAAAACCTTTGCTAAAATTCTCGCTTTTCGCCTCAATCCCGTCTTGCAGCATTTAATCCACCCCGATCAAACTTACACTGTTCCCTCCCGTTCGATTACTACCAACATTTCCACCATTCGCAACTTATATTTTCTTGCTTCCCAACTTTCCGAACCTCTCGCAATTTTTAATATTGATCAGAAACAAGCTTTTGACTCCAATAATCACTCTTATCTCTTTGCTGTTCTTCGTCATTTTGGCTTTCCTACTCTTTTCTGTCAAGCTCTTATTAATCTTTACTCTCACTCTTCTTTCCGTATTCGCACTTCCACATTCATGACAGCTACCGTCCCCTTTGACAGCGGGATCCGGCAGGGTTGTCCCCTTTCGGGTCAACTTTTTACGCTTGCATTTAAACCTCTCTTAATTTGTCTGCGTTCTCGTTTGTTTTCTGTGATTCCTCGCAGTATTGCTCCTACTCGTCACCACCGCATAGTGTTGTCTGCATATGCTGATGACCTCACTCTCTTTTTTCGCACTGAACGTTCTTTCGGTGTTGTCCTTTCTGCTTATCGTGAGTATGCTTCAATTTCCGGTTCCGAACTTAATATGTCTAAATCTGTCGATCTGTGGGCCGGATCGTGGGTGGCACACGGTGATCGCCCTTGGGGTGCCCGTTGGTCATCCTCGGTCATTAAACTTCTTGGTGTGTACGTTGGAAATCCCGTGGCTGTTGCTGATGCCACATGGATTCCTTTGGTTCAGCAGCTCAATCACCGTCTTGCTCCTTTTTGCCGGTTCAAAACTTTTTTGTCCTTTTTTAGCAGAGCACATCTGGCTTCTTCCTTTCTTCTTCCCATTTTGACACATTCGTGGTTCGCTTATTTTCCCTCGCCCATTTTTCTCCAATCCGCTCAACCTTTGATTACTGATTTCATCTGGAATAAAATTCACTGGGTTCATCGTTCTACTCTCGTCCTTCCTCTGTCCTTTGGAGGTCTTGCCATCCCAGATCTTTTTCAAAAATCTAATGCTATTCATCTTCAGACCTTTCTCCATTCTTTTTCTTATCCTCAGATTTCATCGCTTACTATTGTTGATACTTTACTTTTCCCTCGCAGTCCGTTTCTCACTCTCGCTCCTTTCCTCCGTATGGATCTGTTCCCCCTCATTCCAGATCACTTTCCCGATACTTATCGCACCGTTTTTTCCCTCTGGCATTCCTTATGTCCCGTCCGTCTCCAACCTACCTCAACTAATGATCTGCTTGCGGAACCTCTCTTTTACTCTTCTGCACTCCGTTCTCCCTCTTCACCGTACTTGTGCTTCTCCACCTGGTTCGCCAGTGGCGTGGTACAGGTATCCCAACTTGCAGATGCTTCTCTCTGCTGGAAGTCTCTTTCCCAAATCGACCCCCTCTTGCTGACACTCCCTTACATCGCGCCCAACTCCGGTTGCTTCATTTTCAGCTTCAACGCCTTTACCCGTCCCTCGTGAATTCTTTTGGGTTAATTGTTTCTTCTTCGGCGTCCCCTTGCCTTCCTTTTCTGGTTTATTTGAATGATGTTCCCTTTCTGGTGCATCAAGTTACTGCAAAACTCTTGTACCGCCACTTTCGTACTTATTTTCGAGCACCTGTCGCTATTCCTTTTGTGCCTCCTGATGAAACCTCTCAGACATGGGTCGATTCACACATTTCTCTGGCTTCCCCAAAAGCAACTGATATTCATTGGCTACATCTTCATCGCCGCTTGCTCACACCACGAACTCTTCATCGTTTTGGTCGCCTGTCTTCTCCCTTGCGTTTTTTCTGTTCAACGCTCGGTGATGTTCATCACGCATATGACTCCTGTTTAGTTTTACAGCCTCTTTTTTCATTGAGGTTTGCTCTTCTCTCCAAGGTCTGTCCTTCCTTTCACTCTGTTTCACATTACTATTTTCTTCGCCGTCATCATCCTTCCGCTGCTGTTCACAATCCAGTTTGCGCGTTTTTTAATTTTGCAGGCCAAACTGACTATTTATTTATACTATCATACCAGTGTTGATCGGCCTGCTCTTCGTCGATATCATCCTGCGAGAGTTTTTCTGTGCCGTAGGTTTCGTTCCTCGATCAAGTCCGTCATCCAACTTGAGTACGAGGTAGCTCTGGCCCGGCAGGCAGTTCCTGCTTTCTTCTCGATCTGGTCCCCCCACCTCCCCTGGTTTCGGGTTGAGCATGGGTTGCTTCAATTCGTTTGATCAGTTGTTTTTTCTTGTTTTTGTTATGGTGTACTGGTTTCTTCACTTTATTTGTTTTTGCTTTTCCGGGTTGTTGTCTTGTTCTGTTTTTGATTGAGCTGCAGGTTTTTTTGCCTTGTATTCATTCTTTTCTTCTAATCCTGTTGTTTTTCCTTTTTTTTTACCGTTTTCCTTTTCTTGTTTTTATGATGGCCCTTTGGTAATGTTGTACTGTTTTGCTTCTTTGAGATTCCTGTCTTTTTGTTGTTTTTTCATCTGTGCTTTGTTAGCTCATTCTACTGGTCGGTATATTCTTTCTTGGATAGTGCTTCTCTATACTTTTCCTCTTACTAGCGGCCTCTGCCTCTTTGTCTGAATTTTCTTGTCGTTTTGCGCTGTGATTGGATGTTTTACAGCTAGTTGCTTTTACTTTTTTTCTGTCCGGAGTCTGTGGGAATTTGTGTTCCTGTGTTCTGTGTGTATTTTTTTTCTGGTTCTTGGTGGTGCTGTGCAATCGGTTATTGTTTTTTGTGTCGGTATTTTTGTTGAGTTGTTTGTCTATGTATTATTGTGTGCTTGCTTTCTATGTTTTCGTCGGCCACAGTTGTTGGTCGACGCATTTCTTGCTGTGGTGTTTTGTTGTACTGGTTGGCCCCCAATTGTTTGTGATCACTGTTATTGTTTGGTATTAGTGTGATGCTTGTTGGGTGTTGTTGTTTTCCGTTGGGCTAGTCTGTGTTGTCTAGTTTTGCAAAATTTTTTTGGCGTGTTGTGTTTCTTTTGTGCTTGTTTGTTTGTTGTTGTTCCTGATCTTCTTTTTTGTACTGTGTTTCCTTAATGTGGTATTAACGTGTTTTTGTAATTGCTCTTGCTTTTTGCACGTGTTGTGTTTAGTTGTTCGGATGGCGGCTGTCCTACTCGCTCTGCTCCTGTGTGAGTTTTTTTAATACTGTGATTGTATTTTACCTATACTGCTAATGTGATAATCTTGTTTTTTACTTGTTTGTGTATGTTCTACTTTCGTGTTTCAGTTGGCTCCGCAGTTTAGGAAGCCTTTTTTTTCTCATGCCTTGTGTTTCATGTTCACTTGTTTGTCTATTGGGTTACGTTGACCCAAGGAGTTGGTCAACGCTCTATTTGCCTTGTGCTTTTTTTTTTACTGTGCCTCTTGTGCTTTTTTTTTCTTGACTGTATGTGACTACATGTGTAGTGAAGTAGTCAGTTGAGGCAGTTTTGTCTTTGATTATGTTTTAAGTGCACTTTTTGTGTTTTCGTTTTTGTGTTTCTTTGCATTCAAGCTAATGTTCTACGTCTTGCTTCGTGCTTCTCCTGTCCGGGTTTTTCCTGTAATATTGTATTTTTTCTAGGCACAGCCTTCTGTTGCCGTGCACGACTGGACGTACTTTGTGTTGTTTTCAATGTGTTATGATGCTATGCGATCTTGTTTCCGCGTGATTCTCTCTATAGCGCCACGTCGGCTTCTGGGGTTTGTCAACGCGCGTCTTCTTGTTTTGAGTATGAAATTTGAATTAAGTGCGGTTTTTTTTTGTGAACATCGTGTGCCTGTTTGGCTACATTTATTTTGTGTGATGCAGCGGTTTTTCCCCTTATTATCATGTATTCTTCTGTACAGTGTTCCTCCTGACTTACATGCGTCACTTCGTATTTCGTTTTTAGTTATAGCGGTTGGTTAACACCCCTCTTTATGTGCACGGTTTTTTTGGTTTTTATGTTCTTCTTGTACTAATGTTTTGGCCGCTGCTGCATGTTTTCAGAAGTACAGTTTTGTTTTTGCTGTCGCTGTCTTGCAGTGTCAGCCAATTTGTGTTGTGTTGTATTGTTGTTGTGTTTTTTACCTGTCACCTTTGTGTTCGCGCTGCTATGTACTAGTTTTTGGAATGTGTTTTTCTTCCCTCACTCTGGGGTTTGGGTTTTGTAATGTGTGTGTTTTTGTTTCTGTTTTCTGTGTTCCTTTTTTATCTGTATATATTTTAATCTTGTTCTGATCTTACCAGTTTTCTTTCCTCCTTTCTTTTGTGTTGAGACTTCCTGGCCTTGTCTCTTTTAATACAGTCTCATGTGACTGAAGCGTATCACATGTACCTTGCTTTTAGACTAATAAAGGTTTATTTTGAAGGCAGTGGTCTAAGCGAGGGCCTCTGATCATTCGTCCGAACGGGGTACGGGTTCGAATCCTGGTGAGGCATGGATGTTGTGTTTGTCTTACGGCACTGGCTCTCTCCCTTCCCTGGAACCAGTGACCCTAAATTAGGGACGGGCGACTGCTTATAGCCCATTGAGTTGCTCACTGTGGTCGTTAAACCTCCAATCCAAAGCATTGTATGCAAAGTTTGTCGTTGCATTTACTTTTCGGACCTCGACCAATTAGATCCTTTCCCTCTGTCCCCTCTGTTCATTCCCACGTAGCATGCGTCTATGTTAAGTAACCCTGAAATACTGACCCGAATTGCGAAAGAGCGTACGGCATTAACCAATGGAAAGAAGAACTTCTTTCGACGACAACTTTTTTGAGAGGGATCATTTCCGATATAATAGGAAAAAATGTAAGGATACTTTTTTTTGTATATTTCTTTGCTTTTTCAAGCTCAATAATGCTTCAAGATAATGTAATCAAACTACAGAAATAAAATAAAGAAATATATAATGCAAAATTAATTAGTCTTTCGCTTCCCTAAGTTTTACAGAATGAGTAAGAAACGAAAGACCAGCCGCAAACCAGAGTGGCTTTTAACATCGTCGTTAAGTATGCAGGTAAAAATAAACGAGTTTATTACATCTTCAACGCTTTCTATTTACCAAACAGATAGGATTTGTAGCGTTTTAAATCTACAAAAATTGTTTTTTTCTTTTACAATGAAATTATGAGAAACTGTTTACCCTTTTCTAAAGAAAACAATTTTAAATTTAAAATATAGGTAATATTCATGAACTGTTGATTTCCCTGCACTTATCTTAAAGTGCACTTCAAAATTCCGTATTCTGTAACCCCCTTCCCCTAAGAGGGTTAAGCCCCCCCCGATACTTTCTAATTCATAATCATACTCTATAAATATTCTATATGGAAAGCTAATGGTCAAAAAGAATTATTATACAAAAAGCATCGAGTTTCCCGAAGAGAGCCTGAACTCGCTCAAAGACACATATCTCACTCGCTTTCATTTTGCTAAACTAAAAAGATATTTATTTACCTTTCCCCTGGACTAAGGACTCAAACATTCTGCGAATTGTTCAAAGCTTCGCACAAACTTAGTTTGCATAAGTGATTTACGGAAATAATACATTGTGCCATTAAACTGAGGAAATCAAACCTGTTAAAGCTGTATACATAAAGACAAAACATATTACCTATTTTTTATTGAAAAAGTTCAACTGATGATTTTGATGCCAAATCCTATATTTTAAGGCAAATTAAATAAAGAATGTAAAACATCACAAGATGGAATTCCCTTACAAATGAGGTATGTCTTCTTTTTTTCATGCCCACACATAATTTTCACCGCAGGCCACTGGTTACGAGAGTATAGTCGTTCATCTTTGGTTTTCATAAACAGCAGTACGAACGTCGTTGTGTCACAGAGAGTCTGGAACTTGTAGCTTACACTTTCTTACGTGGGTGACTGATGTCATTTTTTCAGCATGATAACATCCGCATGCATACAGCAGGAGTTTCCTCCGAATGTGTTCGTGATGTGGACATACAGCGCTGACCAGCCAGGTTCCAGGCTTTTTCTGCAATTGAGCACGCGTGGGCCATGATGGGAATCCGTTTACAGATTCAGCAGCAGACAGCACGGCCCACTGCTGTTCTGAAGGTTCAGGTACAAGAGACTTGGTGGAAGATCAGAAAGCTAACGGTGTGACGTATAAATCGAATTTGTTTTGACCTCCCTTTTTCAGTTTCTATTCTTATATACATTTTGTTACTCCTTGGTATGATTTTCGTTCTTAACGACACGTCACTTCCCCGAACATCTTCATACCTTTTTTCACAATACTAAGAGTTGGTAAAATAGTAAATAAAAACAACGTTGAGAGTAAAAGGTGCGTGGTGGTAAAGGTATGACTAATGTGTGAATAATTATTTGCTTTTACGCCGCTTAGCGGTAAAGTCTAATCCCGGGAATATATGTGTGAGTAAAAGATAATATTTGTGTTTGATTACTTATCTTGTCATTTCAAAGAATACAAGAGTTAGTATAATCATGCATTGCATTGATTATGATACGCTTTCCAGCATACCAAAAATCATTACTCAAGTTACTACTCACGGTATGAGGATAATGGCTGTAGAATAAATCTCCCTCCTGTGTCCTGCCCTTCGACCCCATTTCGATTATATTAAACAGACTTGGTTCAGTATACCTGCGGAAAAACATACTAAAGTTTTGTCGCAATGGAAACATTTTTAGTCAAGTTATCAGGATAATGGCTGTGGAATAAATCTGGCTCATGTGTCCTGACCTTTGACTCCATTTCGATGATATTCATCAGAACCGGTTCAGCATACCTCCGGAACAACATACTGAAGTTTTGACGCAATAGAAGCCTTTTTACGTAAGTTATGACGCATGAGGGCAATGGAATGGATCCCGCTCGTATGTCGTGACCTTTGACCCCTTTTCGCTCATTTTTATTAGGCTTCGTCCCCAGGTGGTCCTCTACCACGTACTAAAATTTCATCGAATCGAACAAGTTTTACGCAAGTTGTGACGCATAAGGCAATGGAGTGGATCCCGCTCTTGTGTCGTGACCTTTGACCCCATTACGTCCATTTTCAATAGAGTTCGTCCCCAGTTAGACCCCTACCACATACTAAAATGTCATCGAAATCAAACCATTTTTACGTGAGGTATCGTGCGGATGGACAGACGGAAAATATACGCTTCTTCAACCTACGGTTAGAAAGCGTAAATAAAAAAGGGAACGATCATTTCTTTCGCAGTCAAAATCTCTCTGGTAGGAAAATTATGTTTTGGACATTTTGGTGGGTAAAATATGATTGTTTTCCGTATGAATTATTTCCTTTGTATGATCATGTGCATTTATTATAAGTCAGCATCAATACCATGAAGGATGGCACATATTAGCTTGAAACTAACTGGACATATACAAGTTGGGACATGCAAATGATTAAAATGTCAGTTAAAATATGCATGCGATTTCGGAACAGCACCCTATGAACTGTCCGATCTTGGGTATAAAGCGCTGGATCAAACAAGAATTTGCAATAAGTGAAGAGCCGACATTAAGTCGAAAGGGTGGTTCTTGGGTCTCACTATGCCATGTTGCCGAAGATATTTGCATTACGAACAGCTGACGGACTTTGAGCGACGAAGCATTGTTGGGATGAGAGAAGCTGGATTTCCCTACCGCAAAATTGCAACTCGTACCGGACGAGACGTCAGTGCCGTGTTGCAAACGTGGCGTGAATGAACAGATGGGGCTCCGACGCACTGAAATCGAGGAAATGGATCGCCAAATTGCACGACTGCACTGGATTAGAGACGCCTCTACCGCATAGAAGTGACCGATCGCACAGCGACAGCCACGGTGTTGGCACAGCAGTGGATCACTATCAGAGGAGTATCCTTGTCATCCAGCATAGTTCGACGTCGTCTGCTTAACAGAGGACTTACCACTGGCAACCCATTGCTGGGCATACCTTTGACCGTCAATCACAGGCGCTCCAGACTGCAATGGGGTCTCCAACACAAACACTGGCACGCTGATTGGCAACATGGTGGTGTTTTCTGTGGCGCCACTTGATGCACCATGATGGTCGCATACATCGTTCGAAGACATCGTTGTGAACGGCACTTCGCAACGTCACACCGGACCAACTGCAAGCTTTATGATTTGGAGCGCCATTAGGTTCAGTTCGCTATTTCCTCTGATACGAACTGAGGGAACCCTCAATAGCCAGTGATACATCAGGGATATTTTAGAGGCAAAGGTGATACCCTTCCTTCAAAGTTGTTCTGGCACTATACTCCTGTAGGACAATCCTCTGCCACATTTGTCCCGGAATATCCAAGATCTCTTCCATGAACAGCAGATACCGCTTCTTCTTGGCCTGCATGTTAGCTGGATATGGCACAAAGTGCGCATGTCTCAGACACGGTAGCTAAGGGACTGGCCCGTAAAGCGCTTCCTCCAGTCACTCTAAATCAAATTTAGTGTCACATAGAAGCAGCCTGGCAGGCTGAACTCCCCAGAACGATATCAAAAACCTCTTTCATTCAATATCATGCCGCATAGAGGCTGTTATTGTCGCTTGATGTGACTTCCCACGACACTGACTTTTGAAGCGAAAATATCTTGTTTAGAGCTACAAATGTAATCAGTTACGAGGGTCATGACAAAATATTTGCACACGCTAATCTAAAACAGAAGCGGATGATGCAGTCGAGAAAATGATTGCGTCATGCCATGGTCAGACTCTCAGCAGCGCAGTGGTGTCAGAAACACGCTCGATCATTTGCTGTGTGGACGTGGGAGCGTTTGGAAATTGAAGTGTGCAGCTCCTCAGGCCCAGTCACAGGGTTAGACTAGCGCTGGTACCTGACAATAGAAACTCTGCGGGGGAAAACTCCGACACGGATCCACACTGCCTTGCGAGAAGTTTGTGGGAAGGAACTCTTGATCGAACAACAATTTCTCGCTGGGCATAGCACTTTCGGGAGGGCCGAAGCAGCATCGAAGATGATCACCGCTCAGGCCAAACTCAAACGGCGACAGACAAAACATCTCTCACCATTGTTGCAACGCTTCTCGAAGAGAATCGCCGTTTGACAGTTGAAGAGATAGCTCATCAGTCAAATTTGTCCACCATGTCTGTTCACCGGATTTCGACCGACTCGCTGTGAAAAGGGAAACTCGCCGCGCCCTGGGTGCACCATGAACTCACCCCCGAGAAGAAGGCAAAAAGGTTGGGCTTCGCACAGTACCACCACCACAGGTTCGAAAGGGAGGGCGTCACCTTCCTGAAGAGAATTGCTGCGATTGATGAGACTTGGGCCCGTGATTCTGAACCGGAACTGAAGTCACGATCGGCGGAATGGAGGTATCCAAATTTCTCACGCCCCTCAAAGTCTCGTCGGCCATAATTCAAACAAATGATGATTTCTGCGTACGATGCCCCGTGTGACGTGGTAGCTGATCGAGTGCCGGTAGGACAAAATGTCAACACACAATATTATCGTGACTTTCTAAGGACAAAGTTGAGACTGAAAATTCTTCAAAATCGTCCCAGCTTGTTGGAAGTGGGAGCTATCTTGCTGAATGGCGGCGCATCGTGTCATAGTGCAGAGTCGGTACGGGGACTTTTGTCGAAATATGGCTGGAAAACTTTATCACACCCATCATACAGCCCTGATCTCAGTCCACCCGAATTTGATCTTTTCCCAAAGTTGAAAAAACTACTACGTGGCATCAGCTACGAATCGCTGGACGAAGTGTCATTGGACATGACCCAAGTAATGCGACAGTTGAACGAAGATAGCGTACTACGGGGCATCCAGGACCTACCTCACCGCTGGCAAGCTGTCATTAGCAGCGGAGAAGAGTACATTGAACGGCAATAAGGTAATTTTTCTCCGTTACTTCACACTTTTCTCAAAAATGGACCGTGTGCAGAACGTTTGATAGGATTCCCGTACCTTCTGTAACATGAAGAATCGCTGATATAAATTTTATTTGAATACCATGATTGTTTCTTGCTGCAATTTTCACCAACAATACTGTAATTGTTGCCCCCTCCTAAAAAAGCTAAGCTTATGTGTAGGTGAATGACTAATAAGCAGTGATTCACGCTATTTTTCGACGGAGCAAAATCAGCAAAATTTGATAGACATTTCAGATCAAGTAGCTGTCTTCAAGACTTCTTTGAAGAGATTTATTTGAATTAATGTGACAGCTTCCTTCCATATTTTCATGTTGTATTGATTATTCGGAAACCTCACGGCGTTTCGTTGGCTTCTTTTAAAGACAACTTTGTCCTATTCAAACGAGGAACCGAAAGCTTGATAATTACGAGGTCTTGAGTTCTGAAGCATTGTAACGGGCTCTACCATGTTTTTACTTTAAAATGCCTGATGTAAAAATGAGAACATTTCTGAACAAATGGAACAAGCATTTACTTGACTGAACGACCCACAATACAACCTCAGATGATTATTGCCGGCTTCCAAAATAAATTAAAACCTCTTTTGCGTTCGTAACGGTTGTGTCTCTGCGGTAGGTATTTGGAGTGAAATCTTTCAGCAGTTTTGCTTTTGTTTTATTTTCATATCAATTAAGTTCACTATTTTCTATTTGCACTTAAAGAAATAATCGAAAATTTTCAAAGAGCTTTACTTTATTTTAAACTCCTTCTGAGCATATCAAAGTGGACGCATCAGACGTAAGTCCCTTCTTCCATTCAATTAGATCAGTAATCTGTGTATATTTAATCTGTAGAAGGATTTTCGATTTCTGTAATCGATAATTGTGCTACTATACAAGACACACTCCCATTGTACTTATCTTTTTAAAAACACTCCCATTTGATTTGAGTCAGAGAAATTTCTCGCAGCTTTTTGAACTAAAATATAATCATCATCATCAACCATTATCAATGGTTGATGATGATTGCCATTTCAGGGATTTTACTCTGATAATGATGTCTTCAACTTTCGTTATTTTCTTTATCCACGAGTTCCTCTTCTTATCTTTCGTGTTTTCACCAAGCATTCATATCTCCATGCTTCTTTCAGTTGTCTGCAGCCTTTGTATGTCTTTTTTACGCTTTCCAACAGTAGGTTGAAGAAGAGTATATGCTCCTGCTTTGTCCGTCCGTCTGTCCGCCTGTCGGTACGATAACTCGCGCAAAAATGGTTCGATTTCGATGAAATTCTGGTATGTGGTAGGACCCTACCTTGGGACGTACCGTTTTAAAAATGAACGAAATGGGGTCAAAGGTCACGGCATAGCAGCGGGATCAATTCCATTGCCTTTATGCGTCATAACACGTAAATATGGTTCAATGTCGATGAACGTTTAGTATATTGTAGGAGACCACCTGGGAATGAACCTTACTGAAAATGGGTAAAGTTGAGTCAAAAGTCAGGACATAAGAGCGGGATGCATTACATTGCCTTTATGCGTCATAACGTGCGTAAAAAAGTTTCGATTTCGATTAAATATTAGTATGCGGTAGGAAACCACCTGGGTACAAACCCTATTGAAATGGGCGAAATGGGGTCGAAGGTCAGGACATAGGAGCGGAATCACTTCCATCGACATTATGCGTCATAACGTACGTAAAAATTCTTCGATTTGGATGAAATGTTAGTATGTTGTAGGGGCCTGCCTGGGGACGAATCCTAATGAAAATGCGCGAAATAGGGTCAAACGTTAGGACACAGAAGCGGGGTCTATTCCATAGCCGTTATGCATCATAACGTACGTAAAAATGCTTCGATTGCGACAAAACTGTCGTTGAACGTGACCTCTCGAGCACCTCACATTTTGCTCAGTATGTTCGGTAAAAGTGTCTGTTGCTCCCGAATTTTGTGCTCCAATCATGCATAAGGGAATGTGCTATCTTTCTCACCACCTTTGTTAGCCGAACTGTGCATATTTACTTGATTTTCATAGTAATATTACCTGCTGAGCACGCCCTTCTGCGTTCTGAAGGGTGCGCCCTGTGTACACATTCCAGTGCCTTCTGTACCTTTCCTGTGCACCTCGCTCAAGTAATAAGCTGTCAGCAATCTTCCCAGCTACGTTTCCGCACCGGTAAGTGAATATTATAGCGATATTCCTTCATATTTCATCTCGGTGGATTTGTTTAAAATCAGACCATCGTGACTCGCCTTGACTGTCTTCTATTCTCCATCAGAGTTCCTATACGTTGCCTTCTGTGCTTGTGTTCCTGAGCTTATCTACCCTTCTCATGGTTACGTCATCTTCCAGTAGTGGTACTCCGGTGATGTCGTCTTCCATTAGTGATCCTCCGGTGACGTCGTCTACCATTAGTGGTCCTCCGGTGACGTCATGGTCTCACAGTTGTGACATCTCTCTTGCAGGTATACTTGTGTCGTCATTGTTTGTCGCTCAGCCTTCGTTCATCTGTTCGTTGTGCCTTTTCCATTTGTCTTCCTAGCAATTGTGCATTCTACCACCGCTCATGGCTTGTGCAATATCAACAGAATATCATCCACCACTGACGCCTCCACCAGATGTTCTGCTTCAAGATAAACTTCAGCTCTCTTTGTCTGCCCACCACTACCACACATTCAACGCTTTTACCGTCATGCCGAGATTTCCTTAATTCTTACTCTTCATCTTCCTGAATCTTCTTCCCGAGGTAAGTCTCTACTAGCCTCTTTAGCTTTAGGGATGAAATACATATGTATGTTGCCCTCCCTAATACAAAACTTATTGTGTACACATCAGCTCGGCATGAACTTTTTCTTCAAGATGCAATTACACATGTTGCACGTAAACCTCGCTCTGTGCTTATTTATTTTTCCTCTCCCGCTCACGTTGCACGAGTTATGTCTTCTCCCATCTTTGTTGATGATCAAAGTCTGTTCGCCATTCCTCTCGCACAGTGCCCTATCCTTGTAAGCATGTCTCCTGTTCCACCGAAAATTTCTGATGATGTCCTCCTTGGTTTTCGTTCTCGCTGTGGACTTGTTATTGGTCCATTTCGTACCTTACCTGTCGCATTGGACGAGTAAGGAGCTCGTCCTTATCTTAGTTTCCGACGACAGGCTCTCGTCGTGTTTCCGGACGAAGCTTCGAATATTTCCTGTCCTACCACATTCTAAGTAGTCTGTGGTAGACACATTCGTGCTGTGAATGTTTATACTGCTCTTCATTGCTTCATATGTAAATTACCTACACATCTCCGTGCTTCTTGCCCAGCTAAAAACTCTGCATTATCAACTGCACCTCTTGGCTCTTCTGCTCTCACTACGTCATCTGCTAAGGCATTTCAGTCTGCACCTTTACTGTCTTATTCCACTGCATGTACTTTACATTCTGTACCATGTTGGTTTTTCCATCCTCCTGTGTCACATTCACCACTCTCTGTGGCCTTGGACTTCCCCACTTCGACAAGTTCTTCCTTACTCTCATCATACCCAGCTTCTTTCCCTCAACCGCTGCTTTCCAGTTCGGGTTCACCTATTCCCTCTGTGAATACTGTTCCTCTGGCCTACCCATCTTCCACCACTGTGTTTCCTCAAGACTCTTCAGCTCTTTCTCAGTTCAACAGTTTGCCGTCTCTACCAGCTCCTTTCATTGCACCGCTCCAGGACTATTCCAGTTTGTTGCCTCCGCCAGGTTCCTCCACCGTTTTGCATCAGGATTTTTCTACAATGCCTGCTTCATCTTCAGCTGTTACGATCTCCACTGTGCCCCTTGTGGACTCCCCGGCGTTTCTTCTGCAATCGCCTCTGGACTCGTCCCACTCTGGTGAGAGCCCATCGGTAGTCTCCCCTTCGCCGAGTACGAAACACATCACCGTCGGCCCGGACTTGGCTTCGGCCGTTGTTCTTTCTCAGTGCTCTTCTGAACCGTCGATACAGCCTCTGGGTCTTCACCCATCATCTCCGCATCACTTGACGACACACTAGTACGTTCATCATTGCCCGGCTTGTCTTCTTGCGCCACCGGTTCTTCGAAACATTCTTCAACTGCTTCTTCCGCAGGTTCCTCGGACACTTCTTCAGGACTCAGGTTCTGATCCTACACAGTACTCAGATACTTCTCTGCCTCCAAACTACTCAGCACATCTTTCTGCTTCCGAGTGTAAACTTCCTTGTGCTAAACACCCCCATGAGAGTGCTCCGGCTGATATCAAGAAAGCTCTCCATTATCTCACCTTAATTAAGATCCCTGTACCATTTCGTGAGAATTGTAGCTCTCGAATCACTTTTAACAAAGCTCCAGACTCCTGGTGTTCTTCCAGATCGTACTTCAACCTCCAGTACACGGCAGATAGGGACTTGTCGATGGCTCGGCGATTTGATCATCTGCATCCGTCCTCCAAGCCCGCTGTCACGCCTTCGTCGACTGCATATGCAGCTCCGTCCGTGCCTATTTCTGTTTCCATTCAACCGTCTCCGCGTCCCATTGTTGCACCACCTCCGTCCTCTGTAGTTATACAATCTTTATCTGCGCTCAACCTGTCGTCTTCCGCTCAGCCCTCTATTTCGGCGCCCTTAACAGGGGCCATTCCAAAGAAACGTGCACATCGCTCCTCTCAGCGCACGCGGAAACGTCGTGCCAAAATCAAAGTTTTTTTCAGCGGTTCCTGTTGTGTCTGTACCATGTTCTCCACTTCTACCACAGCAATTTCAACAAGACTTTGCAAATGATGATGACTTCATTGACGCCTTCACTCTTTGGGAAGAACTACATTCGTCCGACCATTACAATTAGTCTGACTTTGCTCCTGCCTAGGCGTTCTATGTACTATCGTTCTTGTTTTCGGATTTGTCCTACACCCATCATTTGAACTTTACCTGTATTATTCATCGTGTTTATTATCTTGCTGTATTGTGTTGCTCCTGTTCTTCGTGGATCACCTGCGTGCCCACGTTGTATTGTATCTTCCTTATCTTATGCATACTTTATGTTCTTCCTGTTATAGTGTTACAATCCCATGCTATGGCCTGTCGCTCTCTATGTACTTGTTGAATTATGCTGCCCCTGCACTATGTAACGTACCAGGAGATGTGACGTACCTGCCAGAAGGACGCACACGACATAAAGGCAGATAGGAATCAGAATAAAACGTCCGCGTAGCTCAATTGGTAGAGTGACTTATTCCGGAATGAGGGGATCCGGGTTCGAATCCTGGCGCGGACAGAAATGACGGAGAAATTTACTTCGTTATAATGGCGCCCGAACTACCCGGATGACCCGACCGTTCAAAATCTCGCATTGGTGTGATGTTCTTTCCACACCGCGAGATAGGAAAAATAAGAGAATCCCTTCTCCAGCACTTCGAAAAAAAATAAATAAGGGAGAGATGATGTAACGTACCAGGAGATGTGACGTACCTGCCAGAAGGACGCATACGACATAAAGGCAGATAGGAATCAGAATAAAACGTCCGCGTAGCTCAATTGGTAGAGTGACTTATTCCGGAATAAGGGGATCCGGGTTCGAATCCTGGCGTGGACAGAAATGACGGAGAAATTTACTTCGTTATAACTATGAGTGCGGCCTGCGTGCCCACGGTCTCATGTTTTTCCTTACTCTGTGCATACTCCATGTTATAAATGTTTATCGCCCGGTTTTGAATGTGCTATATTGGTTTCTCGATTTTGCTCATACTTCTTCGTTTACTATAGTGACATCACCTGTAGAATGTATGTGCCCGAATTATGTATACTCTTGTTGTTTGCCCTGCATTTATATCTACCATTTAGTGTATAATTCCTCGTGTTTTCCTATTGTTTTCTTGTTCGCCCTCGTTTCTTGAGAGTGGCCTGCGAGCCAACGCGTTCATTATGTATGCTTCTTTTCCCATGAATGCTCACGCAATTGCCTATGTCTCCTCCGTGCTATTGCCTTGATATTAGCTCCTGTTATCAGCCTGGTGTTATTGTATACACTCAGTATTTTGTAATACAAGTGCCCACGATTTCTATTTCGTTATCTTTAGTTCTCCCCATGTATACCCTATGTTTATTGTCTGTGATTTTGTCCCAGTGTCGTATGTCTTTTGCTCATGTTTTTTATGCCCCGTTTTATTGTATACTCCTAGTTGTGCATTAAACCGATTCTGAAAGACAAAACTTTATCATGTTATTTCGGAGTTTTACTGAACCGGTTCTGTTGAATATCATCGAAATGGGATCAAAGGTCAGAGCACAGGACCGAGATTTATTCCAGAGCCATTATCCTCATAACTTCAGTAATGATTTCTGGTATGTTGGAAAGCGTATTATAATCAATGCATTGCATGATTTTACTAACTTGTTTAGCTAAGGTCCATGTGCCTGCTCCATATGTAAGAACTGGAAGGTCGCATTGATTAAACAGTTTCTTTAAGACATAATGGCATATTGCTCTTAAAAATTGTACTGTTTCTTCCAAAAGTTCTGCAGCCTAGTTGCATACGCCGATTAATATCCTCATCAATGTGACCCTTGCTTGATATCTGTTGTCCAAGGTACATGTAGGTATCGGTTACCTCGAGCTTTTCCCCATCAATCGCAAAATCTCCATTTCTTGAAAACGTATTATACATAAGTTTTGTCTTCTGAAAGTTCATTTTTATACCCACTTTTTTATCTCTTGTCAGAAAGTTCCTGCATCGTAATCTGCAGCTCTGAAGTGGTACATACGAAAATGATTACGCCATCAGCAAAACGAAGGCGATTTAGAATATTTCTATTAACCTCTAACCCTTTGTTTTCCCAGTTCAGTGACTGAAAGACACTGCAATGTGGCATTGAAGAATTTCGGAGGTATGGTGTCACTTTGTCTCACTCCAGTTCGAATTTTTATTAATGCCATATCCTCAAATAGCCGAACCTTTGCTCTTGCATTTTCATAGATGTTATTAATAATGCTAATGTTATCATCTTCAGTACCACAGATTTTCAAAGCCATTGTAACTGCTGATGGTTGTATCGAATCAAAGGCCCTTTTATATCAATAAAAATCATGCATAATGGGATTTCATATTTCCTGGTTATTTCAATTAGTTCTCTCAGTACATGGGTATGATCTATGTTGCTGTACCACTCCTGAATCCAGCTTATTCTCACGGTTGAGTCATGTGCAATGTGTGTTTTATCTACAAACGATGTCAAAGAACTTTGTAAAGATTTTATGATGAAGCGCTGATATGAAGCTGATGGGCCTACAATTTCTGAGATCCTCAACGTCACCATTTTTATGTAGCAGGATCATTGTAGCATTGTTCCAATTCTCAGAAATCTTTCCTTCATTGAGACATTTAGTGAAAATTTGGGCGAGTGTAGTTTCCATTTTTTCTCTTGCTTCTTGTATAATATCCATTGTAATTTCTTCTTCTCCTGGAGCTCTGCCCCGTTTCATGCTATTAATTGCATGTGCAACTTCTACCGAAAGGACAGGAGGAACTTGGTACTAGTACCTTTTTTAATGACTAGGAGAGGTGTATCATCTGTTTCATACAGTTTTGTTTAGAAATATTTCACTCTTGTCAACATTTTGCGTCTATTTCTTGTTATAGAACCATCTATTTTCCTCAGGGCCATAATCTGTTTTCTTCCCTTACTGAGATGGCCCTTTCCTTTCTCCAGGCTTTGATTATTTTCAATCACTTTTCTGACTGGTTCACAATTGAATTCTTTATGTCTTCAGTGATACTTTTCCGAAATGTTTTTCATAGCCCTATATGTTCCACTTTGAAAGTAAAAAAAAAAAAACATTGTTTCATCTCTCTTCTCTTTTGCATCAGCGTCTTTGTTCTTTCTGCTTGTTTTAGGTGCACCCTATTTTTTTGGCTGTTTTCATAATAGCGGTGGTTAGTTTTCTGTTAATTTCAGATGTGTCCACTTCTTCCGATGTTAGACCCAGAGCAGAGAATCGGTTCCTCAGTTCCAACTTGAAGGTATTATAATGATTTTAAAGGTTGGTCATGTCAATAAATTTTGTTCGATTTGTGAATTTACAACCTTTCAGTATTGAAAATCATCGGGGGTGACGGTAACTCACCCCCCCCCCCCCCCGATGATTGGTGTAACTGGCTTTACTCACCACGCAGTCCAAGCGGGTTAGTGAGTGTGGGATAGCCATATTTCAGTTTAAAAAGTGACGCAATGCAAAATGTTGCGCAAATTATTATTCAAAACTGCAATTTACCTTTCTACTAGATTTCATTCTTTCTGCTTTTAGTTTTCAAGGTGTGAATTCCTTTCATTTATTCTGTGTTACACTGTTAGGAAGGCTCCGTGCCAACTGTAAAGTTAAACGACTGGGGCATTTTGTGTAGCGCAAGTTAAGCTGCATTTAGTATGAGCAGCACGAGAATTCATTAACACTGATGTGAATTAGTATAACCTCATTTGGATAATGAAATAAAATTCAACATCTGTTAGGTGTACAAATAAGTTTTAAAGCGTTTTAAGGCAACGCAGCATGTAATTTGAGAGAAGACAACAATACCTTTACGAGTCAAAATATGCGCCATCATTATCTATCACCTTCCGCCATCGGTCGGGCAGCTGACGGATTCCAGCCATGAAGAATACATCGTCGTGTGACGCGTTGAAGTCGTCAATCCATTTTTGCACTTCGTCATATGTACGGAACCGTACAAAACACAAACCATGTTGCATCGTTCGGAACAAATGATATATATGTCGGGTCTATACGCCGGGTGTTTCAAAACTTCCCAGCCAAGCGTCAATAAGGTTTCTTTTACCGATTTAGCGACATGCGGCCTTTCATTGTGATGCAGTAATTTCACGGGACGCAATCCTTTGCTTGTGAATGGACGTTTCCGACATTTTTCCTGGTTCAATCGCAGAAATTGTTGCTTGTAGCGACCAGCAGTAATAGTTTGACCCAGTTTCAATAGTCCATAATAACATATATATCTCACCAAATGCACAGCACAAATTTCTTGGAGTGAATATTGCGTTTCGCTGTCGAAGTCGTTGCTTCACCGAGGTCTACTCAGTGTTTTTTGCGTTTGGGATTGTCGTACCATATCCACTTTTCATCACCCGTAACGATTTTCCACATGAAAGACTTTCTGTGTTGTTTATTGAACAGATTCAAACATTTCATGACTCGCTCATCCTTTTTCCTCTGGCTCAGGTCATGTGGCACTCATTTTCTTTCCTTCTGGATATTTCCTATTGCGCGTAAACGATTGGAAATGGTTTCTTGAGTTACCCCAGTTGTTTAGCTAGTTCTTTTTGCATTTGAAACGAATCTTCGTTCAGCAATTCTTGCAATTCCTCATGTGAAACCTTCTGCGGGGCGCCGCTACGTTCTCGATCGCTAACATCAAACTCACCTGCTTTAAACCGTCCAAACCAAACCTCACACGTGCTTTTCGATACAATATTCTCCCCCAGAACAGAACAGATCGATGCACAAGCTTTTGCAGCATTTTTCCTGGACGAAATTCGTAACGAATGCAATGTCGAATAAATGCAGGATTGCTTGCCACCTTTCAACCTACCGATATGCAAGGGCATCGGACTGTTGGGCAAACTTCTGTGTCGCATTTTATACTGTGGACCAGTTACGGTCACATGACAACAACGCGGGGAATGTCGGATGTGCAAATTAGCGGAATACGTCACACACAAAAATTTAAAACTTATTTGTACACTTAATATGCATGAGAAGCTGTATTGTCCATAAACTTTATCGCAGCGTCCTTTACATGAAAAATGTATAACTTCAACGATAAAGACCCACCGTGTGCGATGCTTCATGTAGAAAGGCTTCCGATATTACTCGAAAAAAAAGACAGACAAGCAAGTAAATAGAAAATTTAATCTTGTTTTTTATTCCTCAACAACAGTAATGGAAGTGAATGAATAGGAAATCGGATTTAAAAATCCGCCATTCGGAATTAGTAACAGATTATAGACTTAACGATCGATCACAAAGGACTCTTGTTGCTAAATAAGATATTTCCTAGGAATATTCTAAAAAAATTGAATGGAAAAGCTATGGTTATCCGTTATTATAATGCTTACTTTTACTTTTCAGTAAATGCGATTCAGCAAAGCGCCTTGTGCATTTGTTGTCATCCTCGAAAATTAAATATTTATCATAGTCCACAAAGATGCACATTTTAGATTAATCCGAATGATATTAGGAAGAGTGGGATTTGATTTTCATTGAAGACAGGATTTTTTTCCAGAAAATTTTAATTTCAATGAATCGATGTTACACGAAATCAAATGGGCGTTTATCTGATCTGATTTTTTTTATCATAATTCTTCGAAATTTTCTCGAGTGTAGGTAGCTGTTTAATGCTAACATGACAAATATTTCTTCTATCGGATTACCTAACGAGTGCCTTTATTAAAGGAAGGTTTTATATCTGCTGAATTTCACTTCTCAAAACGTATTTCGGTATTTCAGAAACGCAGTTCAACTTTTATTTTTCATATAATTATGTATATATCTCATTTCCCGTTTTATGGCAAGATGTGAAGTAAATTAATCCAGGCTATATAAGATACAAATGAGTTTTCATAGGAATATTCCTCTTTCGCTTGCTTTCAGCTTTTATTTCTTGCATTGCATTCGTTTTCTTTGTCTTTCTATATTTGCCCTTGGTTATTCACCTTTACGCCGTACTGACCGTATTCAAGAATAGTTGTTAATTCTTTCATGTCTACTAATAAGCATTCGTAAGTAGACTGAATGAATAAAATATTGCATGCGCTGATAACCTGTTGCTCCATATTTTGCCTTCATAACATCATACAGACTTTATGATATGGACTTTACGTGGTGTTGAAAACTTGGAGGTGGTATTACCACCCATGGGTAGAATATCGCCTGTTGTAGAACATCCACAGTTGCCAGTGGGGGTTGGCAGACCCGAACATGTCTTTGCAATTGGTCGCACAAATTCTCAATGGGATTGTACTCCGGAAATACAGAGAGCCATTCGAGAGTGGAGCGAATTGGCCGCTACAGGGGAAATATACGATGTAGCGTTGTCGTATTTGAAGATGTCATCATGGTGCGGAAAAAGAATTGTTACGAATGGCTGTAGATGGCTGGCGAGCATGTTCCGCCGGTGACACAGGACTCGTAGGACAAGACTGGCTATGAGTAACAGTTTGGAAGCATATGCAAATGCACTCCAAACTGTTACTCCGCCTCCTACTGCCTGTATGACCACAAATTTGCAAGCAGGATCCATGACTACGTGTGGTGTACGCTACACACGAATCCTCCTATCGGCGTGTTCGAGTTGAAGCCGTGATTTATGAGACCAGATGATGTTATTCCAGTACTCCGGCTCAAATATTCTTTTGCAAACTGCAGCGTAATATTTCGGTGCCTTGTATAGACTTTGTACAACAACCGGTGTGCGCGCCCTCATTGAATTCCGACGTTATCTGCTCCGCGGGAGCCATGCGATTCCTTGTAACTATATCGAACATTCCGTGCTCATCAAGAGAGTCAGTTGAACATTTATCTCAATATTTGTCCCCGTTAGTTAGAAGTTCTGCCTGGTTTTGCGACGTACTACAGAGGTAAATCACGTGTCAAGACGTTAAAGTTACAGCAGTATATTCCGTCTAAGTAGGTTAGTTGGGAGAACAACTTACTCCGGAGTGAGGGGGCACAGTTTCTATTCTTGTCACGAACAAACTTGTGTTTTCATATTTGCGCTCGAACGTAGATATGGATCTACTGGCCGTTAGATTCTCCGCAAAATGTGTGATGTTTGTTCCACATATCGTCTGAAATTGATGTAAAATTCCTACTTGCTTCGAAAAAAAAGTTAAGAGGGAGATGATGTGACGTACTACAGAGGTGAATCACGTATCAAGACGACAAATCTGCAGCGGTACATTCGTCCGTGTAGTGTAGTTGGAACAGAAACTTACTATGGAGTGAGGAAGCTCGATTTCTTTTTTTTTTTTTTTTTTTTTTGATTGAAGGTTTAACGACCACCGTGAGCAACTCAATGGGCTATAAGCAGTCGCCCGTCCCTAATTTAGGGTCACTGGTTCCAGGGAAGGGAGAGAGTCAGTGCCGTAAGACAAACACAACATCCATGCCTCACCGGGATTCGAACCCGGACCCCTTTCGGACGAATGATCAGAGGCCATCGCTTAGACCACTGCGCCACCGGGGCGGCGAAGCTCGATTTCGTTCCCCATCACGGACATACTTGTGTTTATTTCACATAGTCTTCTTTTCACGTGCGACGGTCTTACGTGGAAACCAGTTTAGTGATTAAACAACTAGCCTTCTTCGCAGCTACTATCTGGCCACTTTCAAGCTGACTTACGTCGCTGCGTTTACCCAAGATTACTTCTTAGTGACAGGTTTCCAATCCTTAGAGATTTTCTTTATTTATAGGCATTTCTAATTTGAGCCTTCCACGTGACTGAACGATACTTCTGCTTTGCATATTGTGATCGGTGAGTATCTAATAATTTGTCCATTCAATATACTCTGAATTAGGCTCGACGGCAATGCCTATAACAATATAAAGTGCGTTATTTCCTACTTTATAACGCATTGGTATCGTTCTGTGCAATCACGGCTCTGGGGCGCCTAGCAACAGAATCTACAAGGTGTCCATCATCCTCGATGCGTAACTTAAACTGTGTCCGTTGCACCAGCATTGCCAGTTCCAGCTGATTCCGTGAAGGATCACCAGTTCTCACAGTCTGTTTTAGGACATCCCACAAATGTTCAATTGTGTTACATTCATTGGAGTTTTGCGGCCAAAGCAATGTGGCGAATTCGTTGTTGAGTTCCTCCTACCACTAAGTAGTTGTACGAGCTTGTTGACACTGCGCGTTTTCCTGTTCAAAAATGACACTGTGGTTGGGTAAACCTCCTGCAGATATGGACGGAGATGGTCGGCTAATAGGTCCCTACAGCGTCCACCAGTGTTTGTGGAATGATACCCAACAAACCATGGGCTTCCCAGAAAAAAGCTCCCCTGACCATAACATCTCTGCCGCTCAGTTTCACCCAAAATGGGTAACCAGCTAATAGGGCTCACTCTCTTTAAGCCTTATACGAACTCGGCCATCAGCATGGTGCAACAGAAAACGAGACTCAGACGACCTTCTTCCATCTGTCGATAATCCATTGCCGATGTTCCTTGGCTCATGAAAGGTTTTGTTTGCGATGAATGGGCGTCGTCATGGTTACCACCGTTGGTCTCCTGCTGTAGAACCCCAAGCCAAGCAAGGTACGTCGTATGATGCATGTGAAAATAGGTCCAACTGCACCGCTGTTACACTGATGGGTGAACTGGGTGACTGTTTCCCGTGTTTGCTGAGATACCAGTCGTGACATCCGAAGCTCACCACTGGGATCAACCGCGCGTGGCTGACCAATGTGAGCCCTTCTGCCGGATGCCTGTGCATGGTTAAACCAGTCTTGATACACCCTTGATACAGTTGTAAGGGAGAAACCAACAGGTGTGACTGTTTCCGAAAAACTAACACCTTCCCTTCGTGCTCCAACTGCCTAGCCTAGGTCAAAGTGGCTTTGTTCGCCACGTTTTCCCATTACTGGCAAACGTTTACTGATTACGTACAGAGCAGATCAAATGATCATATGTAGAGGATTTTAGGAAGGGAGTGTCTGACTCCAGGTCTTAAACAACCCATAGAAATAGGAAGATAGGAGATTTGGGCTAGAGTGCCTGATAGGAAAGTGACACGGAAACGAAGTAGAAAGGGGGAAGAAGACGCCCTTATTTATTACCGGGGGCCAGTACCCGAGGTACGATGGCTTAACGTGCCCATCCTACTCACGGCGGATATTTAGTGGATCGAGCGTTCGTACCTGCCTGGGATGAAGCCTGAGGTCCTTTCCGTGGCAGTTATGAACGTTACCCGCTAGGACATCGGCGGCCCCATACAGAGCAGAGTTTAGGTTTGCACAATTTATAGTAGAAGCGCGTGACGTTGATATCACGTGGTACTGCGTTATCGTTCCGAATGTATAATACAAGGCGAGTTCCTAATGCAAACTAACTCAGTGTGTAAAACGAGTCTGCTTTATGTCACAACACTTATCTATAAACTTCCACCTTTATGTCACCAGGTGATCAAGCAGCCTAGACCGCGGTCGTCCACCTTTTTGTCGTGTTAGACATGGTTTCGAATTTCACGTGAGGCTTGGATTTTGCATTAGTTTTTACGAATTCATTGTGCTCTTCCTCTGAAACCAGTCAGCTCTAAAAAAGGGAAGCAAAGTTTATAAAAAAAATTATCGTCTTTTCTAAACCTATCACTAGTTGTTCACTATGTATTATAAAGAGCTTAGGATATAAAGCTCTTTCTCTCTCTCTTGCGATATCCGATGAAATCATATCGAACTCAGGCGTTATGTTTTGTGTTTATGTTTGAGCTCTTGCGCGCGCTCTTTTCTGTGTGCAAATATACATGCATGCCACGTTTCCCACACTGCTCTTCTTTTCGTCTACACTGATATTCAGCTACTTTTACCACATACCTTGTTCGTGGACTTTGCATTTCATATGCCGTAGTGTTCTATAACTAGCGACTTTCACTTCTCAACGTCTTCTTTGAAACATTTCCAGAAATTATTACCCGATAGCCCTGTGAGCTTTTCTGACAGTACTTTTATTTTTGTCAGCTATTCAAAACGATATTTTTTAAGTATGTTTCAGTTTTGAACAGTAAAAGAAAGGCCAAATATTTTTAGTTGGCACAGATTGACGTACAAAAAGCGCAGCATAAGAAGATAAGAAGACATATGGCCATGAATTTCCGCACCCATCCATCAAAAATAATATTTCATATACAGATTTTCAATCAAAGGATTTCTTTTCTCATGCGTAACTTTACTGCTTGCTTCAGATCTTCCAATCGATGATAATTTCTTTTATCGTTTTGAGTTCTGTTTCTTCGTCACGAATCCGATTTTGAATATGCCGGAAGACTGAATCATTCATCACTATTTCATGTCTTTTACTCCCCCTTGAAATTGCATAAAAGGTCATAAAGTTCTATTTTATGCAACCTTTCCGTGTGGACTATCTTCTCGGAATTTGTCAGACACCGATAAGAAATAACTAAACGATGGAAGATGTAACTACGCAAACTATACTATCTACCAACAAATAATTGGACTCCTGTGATAGCAAAGGAAAACAAAGTTTATTCACCTTCAATAGTTTGTGGAGCTTCCACGAGCGGCGATTACAGATGCGATCCTCCGGGGCATACTCTCAACCAGGCGTTGTACGACGGCTAGCGGTATTTTCTTCCACTCGGCTTGGAGAAGACAGGTCAGATCCTTCACCGATTTCGGACGGTGGGGGCACCCTTTAAGTCGAAGTTCCAACTCGTCCCAGAGGTGCTCGATAGGGTTAAGGTCCGGGATCTGAGCAGGCCAGTCCATTCGATTAACCCCATTGTCTCCATACTAAGCCATGGTGGACCTCGCAACATGACAGGTGGCATTGTCATCCTGAAAGTAGCATGGGCCCACCCCGTAAAACTGCCACAACGTAGGAAGCGCATGGTCATCCAAAATGGTGCAGTAGGTCTTGGCGTTGAGTCTACCAGGAATTGCAACCAAGGGTCCTGTGCCATACCAGGAGAAACACCCCCATAGCATAACTCCACCGCCGCCGAACTTCAAAGTTGGCACAATACATTCCGGCAGGAGGCGTTCTCCAGACAGACGCCAAACCCAGACACTGTCATCCGAACGGTAGAGGGTGAACCTTGATTCGTCGCTCCAGAGAACCTGTTTCCACTGTTCAACGGCCCACTGTCGACGTTCTTTGCACCACGTTAGCCGAGCAGCGCGATTGGACTTGGTGAACAAAGGCTTGTGGGCGGCAGAACGTCCATGATAACCGAGCAGATGGGCTTCTTTACGGATGATATTCATCGACAGAACACTCCTGGATGATTGTTGAAATTCCTCGCGGATGTGGTCCATCAATTTGGTGCGATTCTTCCGAATTTCTCTGGCCAGCACCCGTCGGTCTCTAACTCCCAGTTTTGTGGGTCTGCCGGGTCGGGGCACATTCCGACAGTCACCTCTCACCTTCCACTTCCCAATCAAGTAGGCCACTGTCGATTTTGGGTACTTCAACTCACTGGATATGTCACGTATGGATCGGCCATTTCTGTGATACCCGACGATTACACCTTTCTCGAAATCAGAGAGCTCGGAACTGCGAGGCATCTTGCATGCGACTGGTTGCGTTGTTGTTTCCACACACGATATTTAACGGCGGCGGCCGTGACGTGTGTCAGGACCGCAGATATCGTCGATTCCAGCTGTGTCCAATTACTTGTTGGTAGATAGCGTAGATGTAAATGAGTTGAAAAGACACCAGATATGCTAGTGGCCACCGATCTGGGTAGTAGTAAAAATATTTTGAACTTCCGCAGAGGCTTGATTATTTATGGATGTCATATCGATCGTTTATAGCTGATACCATAGGATATCGTCTGAATATTCCTCAGTAAACAGTTGCTAAGGCTATAAAAGGAAGAAAGACCGAAAGTGATGAAAAAAGCGAAAACCAATCCTGAGGGCCATGAAAATTAGCGGTTTAGAGATCGTCAAAACATGAAGAAGGCAGTTAAATAATTCTGAAAGATATCCTCAAAAACACTGTAAAACCCATTTTTCCGATGACGAAACTGTAGCCCACAACCATCAGCTCCGGAGCCGAATGCTTTCCCAATTAAGCTATGCCGGCAAGGGCCTGTCAATGCTACTTAACTTTTTGACATCCTCTGTAGTACGTCACATATATCCTCCCTTTGAAAAAAGGGGTTAGACGGAATCGTAGGTTTCCAGGTCAGCCCACGAACCGTGCTTGAAGTAACTCTCTGTAGAAGAAGGAATTCTTACTAATGGATTAGAAAGAAAGTAATGTTTCCAAATGAGAGGAAACAGAAATATACTTACTACCGTATATACAAGTACAAATACAAATCAGTCCAATATATTGTCGCCATCGTTTGCCCGGACCAGCGTCCATCGTGGAGGCAGGTCTTGGATACCGTACCTGTAGAAATTGGACGCAAAGACGTGAGTAAGGGCGTTTTCGACATCGTCCCAGTTGGTGAACAGCTGTCCGTCCAGGAAATGCTGCGACGATCAGAAAGTTAGTGGTCGCTTGGAGCATTGTCTGGGGAATAGATTGGGTGCGACAGCTGCTCTCAGCCCAGGTCCCTGATCTTGTGACAAGTCATCCGTGCTGAGTGAGGTCCCACTCCATGCAGCTGTAGGAGGATGACCTTGCGGTACAGAAGTCTCGACCTGATCGATTCGTCCAAATCGTCGAGCTGAGGGTAGTACACATCGGCGGGGATAGTGGTGTTGTCCGACAGCATCTCAAAAAAGCTGGAGCATATACGCTTCTTCAACCTATGGTTGGAAAGCGTAAAAAACACAACCTCTGACGTTTCCTACCAAAAAGCGAGCAGGACCTTACATCTGTGTAAGCCGGCTTTAGGTATCGTTTTAGGTTCAACCACTGTTTCCGGAAGCTGACATTGTCTTACCATGCCCATTTCTCGTCACTTGTTATGCAGTCATGTGATTTGCTTTCCGCTCAACTGCGAGTTGAGGGTGTACCAAAAATGTCCTCTTGCGCACCTTTCCAAGTTGATGCAGGTGCGTGATGATGCTCATGCTGGTAGTCCCACGCTGTTCAGCCAACTCCCGCGTGGTCATACGTGGGTCTGTCTCAACTAAGGTCTTCAGTATGTCCATATCCACAGTTGCGAGTCTTCTAGTTTGGGAAGATCTGACAGGTCAAAATTGCTATCTGAAAACCGTTTGAACTAACGACAACACTGACAATGTGATATGGCATTGGAGTATGCAATGGTAATATTCCTAACAGCACATCTAGGGGTGCAACTTCGTCGAAACTCATACACCATTTAATGGATGATTCTACTCCTTTTCTACTCCCATGTTGCATAGCGTTTACACTCATCGCCTTCCAACGGCTAACTGCCACGGACTGAAGCCACGTACTTGCTGATGTCATCCCAACGTGCTGTGCAATCTCAGTGGCCAATGTCCACCCTGGAAGAGTCTTCGATTTTGTCAGGTACCTCTTCATCGTACATTACTTTCTTTCCAACGCAATAATTGCAGACGATGTGTGGAAAAAGCGTAACACGTTTTGTGAAGCTAAAAAGGAATTCTCGTTAATTGCAAACGATCTGTGTTAGGAACGTCACCCATTTTTCGAAGAACATAAAGGCCAATAGATCAATTTTTGCGTTCGGGCGCCAAGGCGAAACACATTTAGCCGGTGGTGAGACTAGAACCACACCCTTTTTCTCCAGAGCGAATTCTTTCCCAATTAAGCTACGCCGCCCAGGGCATATCACTTCTACTGGCGGTCTTGACATGTGCGTCACCTCTTAGGTAGGTGCGTCACAACATGAGATCATACTTACAAATAGAATCAAGATTGTTCGAAAACGGTAAGAAGTTGCAGTCCATAAAAAGTTGCACAGCTTTGGTATTCGTGATACAGTTGCAGCTCACAAGACCTTCATAAGCCAAAATAATGTCAAACGCATTGGTGTAGTGCCCATTTTTCTATAGATGTGAAACAGTCAGAGGAGGTGTTGTAGACCGATGAGTGGCACTACACTGTCTTCAGGTCTACCGATCGACCTAAGAATCTCTGGAGGACGATATTTACAATAGAAGACTGTCTCAGCAATAAAGTTCAGAGGTAAAGTTATGACGAAGAGGTGTTTCTTCCGTATTACAGATTGGGACCATAGGTCATAGGGTAAAGAAATCCCCAACGCCATGTTGTAAACTGACCTCCTGGATAACAAATTTGCCTAAACTTTAGAAGTTCTACGAAAGTGGTTCTTATGTATTCTAGCAGGATGTTGCTCCATCCCCTCAAGCCACATTTTAACCACGCACTTTAAGAAAAATTGAGTTCAAAAACTAAATTTCTCATCCCAAAGTCCATAGACCTACGCTGGTGTGCAAAAATTAAGGACGAAGAAGAGAAATTAGCATAACAGCGGAACGAGCAGGCAAAACGGACCGAAAGACCACTCAGGAGATAGACTAGGGTCTGGTACATCAGGGCATGCGCATATATGCAGCATGACGTAGTAGGGGGAGTGTCGGAAGGGTATAAAGCACAAGGGCGGTGTACGCTCAGCAATTCGGCAAAAGCTATTGCACGGTGTACATCGGTTTGAACGACGTAGAGTTGGTTGGTTGGTTGGTTGGTTAGTAGATTTTAATGGCGCAAGGGCCATGGGTGGCCAAAGAGCGCCAAACAAAAGACATCAAAATAGAACAAAAACAGTAAAACACGTACACAAGGGTAAAAACAGGATGAAACGGTAAAAGTGAAAGATGGAAATGAAAGCAGTAAAACTAGATAAGATTAAAAAAGTCAATTTCTGTAAAAAATGCGAACACTGCCGTCAGATCGCAGTTCTCACCAAGGAGAGCTGCTCCTTCGTCCAACAAATGGGAATGAAAATAACGAAAACGATGATCACAAAAACGAACACAAGTACACAGAACATGAAGGACGGTGAGACGACATTGGCACGCCTCACACATCGGGGCACTGTCGCCACACAGCAAAAATCGGAGAGTAAAACGACAGTGCCCAATGCGGAGACGCGCAAGAACAACCTCCTCACGACGGTTCTTCCGCAAACTAGACTTCCATAGTCCGATCTGTGGTTTAATAGAATGCAGCTTATTGCTGCCCTGCTGAGACCACAGGGACTGCCACTCGTCCAGGAGAAAGGTCCGGGTCAAAGGTCTAAAATCACGGAAAGACAGTGGCAGCCGAGCTGGCGTCATGGAGGAAACAGACCTGGCAGAGAGATCTGCCAGCTCGTTACCCCGGATCCCAACATGGCCAGGAACCCAACAGAATCGGACCAGGAAGCCATCACCCTCCAAAGTTCCAAGAAGACGACGGACATCACGGATGACAGGTGAGTCCGTGTCCTCCGGAGAAGATAAAACATGGATGACGGACTGGGAATCAGAGCAAACCATAGCGCGACGAAGTGATCGAGACTGTATGTGGCACAAAGCGAGGTGTACCGCACGCATCTCTGCCGAAAAGACGGTGGATTCAGGCGGAAGCCTCTCAGCATGTGAGGCTTCGCTACACACAAAAGCGGATCCAACGACATCCCCGGACTTCGAGCCATCGGTGAACACAGGCACAAAATCCGGGTAGACAGACTATTTTTCAGCAAAGAGCTGCTGGTACACCAGAGCAGGAGTGGAAGACTTTGGCCACACACAAAGAGAAAGGTCAGCCGTTGCTAGAACGGACTGCCAAGGAGGACGGTTGAAAAAGGTGGTCAAACCAATCCTTGACAAGTTTAGACCAGCATCGCGCACTATTGCAAACATCCGAATCCCGAACGTCGGAACACAGGAGGGGCGGTTGGAAAACAAGCGGACACAGTCCGGTTGGAAGATGGAACCATGCAGGGGATGATCAGGAAGAGATTTCAGTTTTGTGTAAAACTGAAGGGACAGCTGCTTACGACGGATGCATAACGGCGGCTCATGAGCCTCCGCATACAGGCTATGCACGGGAGAGGTACGGAAAGCACCAGTACATAGCCGCAATACCTGGTGATGGACGGGGTCCAAAGGCTTTAAAACCGATGGACGCGCTGAACCGTACGTAATGCATCCGAAGTCTAACTTTGACCGAATCAGAGAATGGTAAATGCGAAGCATTGAGCACCTGTCGGCCCCCAAGATGTTCGGGAGAGGACCTTCAGGATACTCAATGACTTCGTGCACTTCACCTTCAAAGACTGAATGTGAGGCCGGAAGGTGAGCGCTCGGTCAAAAGTTAGCCCAAGGAACCTGGCTTCTGACACCACAGGGATGGTAGAACACCCCAGACGGAGGCTGGGGTCTGGTGAAGACCCCGTTTGCGGCAAAAATGCACGCAAACGGTCTTCTGCGTCGAGAAGCCAAATACATTTTGGGAAGCCCAGTGAGAGATCTTGGTAATGGCAGACTGGAGCTGTCTCTCGATGGTGCGCATGTTAACTGACGCGCAAGAGATCTGCAGATCATCCACGTACATGGTTCCACGAACCGTCGGAGGAAGCAGTTGGAAAATATGGTTGACACGAAGGATGAACAGAGTGACTGATAAAATGGAGCCTTGAGGTACACCCTGTTCTTGCGGGTACACCGCAGAGAGGGTCGACCCGACGCGCACACGGAAACTCCGGTCCTGGAGAAATCCGGCGATGAAAGATGGTAAGTTTCCCCGCAATCTGCACTCGTGCAGATCACGGAGAACGCCGTATCTCCAGGTGCGGTCGTAAGCTTTCTATATATCGAAGAACACGGAGACCATGTGCTGACGCCGGACAAACGACTCCCTGACAGATGTCTCAAGGCGAAGATGATGATCGGTGGTGGATCGATATTTGCGAAATCCACTCTGATGAGGCGAAAAAATGCGATGAAATTCCAAATAAAAAATGAGACGAAGATTAATGATGCGCTCGAGTACTTTGCAAAGGCAGCTCGTCATAGCAATTGGCCGGTAGTTCAACGGGTTGGTAGGATCTTTACCAGGTTTGGGAACAGGAACGACAACGGCCGTACGCCAAGACTCGGGAAAGGCATCCTCATGCCAAATCCTGTTAAACAGGATTAGCAGACATTCAAGAGAGGACGGAGAAAGGTGCTTCAGCATTTCGTAATGGATGTTATCCGGTCCGACAGATGTCCGGCCGGACCGATTCAGAGCGGTCTTCAGCTTCACGGCAGTCAGCAGGCTGTTATAATCTGCGGAAAGAAAACGGTCCAAAAGAAATCTTGGACCGTTCAAGCCGCGGCTGTAACTGCCGGAACGAAGCAAGGGTAATTGCTGCTGCTGGACACCGAAAAAAAGTGGCGCCCAGACAGTCAGCAATACCCTGAGCGTCAGCAACCGTTCCTCCATCACTCTCAAGAATGGAGATTTCCCCAGATGGGTACTGTCCCCGAATCTTACGGATCCTGTCCCAAACGATCTTAGGGCTGTTAGTGGAGGTAATCCCGGATACATATTGCATCCAGGACTCCCGTTGACTACGCCTACGAACCAACCGCGCGTAGGACTTGGCCTTTTTGAAAGCAAGTAGGTTCGCGTCGGTGGGGTACCGGCGAAACCTACCCCAAGCCCGATGTTGGGCCCGACGAGCTGCCATGCAAGTGGAATTCCACCAAGGTCTTGGGCAACGTGGAAGTATAGTCGACGTCCTGGGGATGGTAAGTTCTGCCGCATGCACAATACAATCCGTTACCGCCGCAACAGCGTCATTGACCGTTCCTGAGGTCACCATAGCTGGAGTAATAACCGCTGAAGCCGTGAATGTGTCCCACTCGGCACGATCAACATTCCATCTAGCAGGGCGAGTAGGGTAAAGGTACCCGCCACCCGCTAGATGGAGAAAGATGGGAAAGTGATCACTGCCAAGGGGATCACCAGACACGCTCCAGGACCAGTCAGGATATAAAGATGGTGAACTCAGAGACAGATCAATGGCTGAGTACGAGCGGTGGGTTCATGAAAGTAAGTAGTAACTCCGGTGTTGTGGAGACAGAGGGACGTGTTGGAGAGAAGGGACTCAACAACACGGCCCCTGGAGTCTCGAGTTGTAGAACCCCACAACGGATTGTGAGCATTAAAATCTCCTAAGATGAAGAAAGGAGGCGGCAGTTGGTCAACTAAATCTTCCAGATCCGAAAGGCTTACAGCTTCATCTGGCGGTATGTAGAGGGAACACACCGTGAACAGTGTGTGCACAGATAGTCGCACTGCCACTGCCTGCAAAGTCGTCCGAAGGGCTACTGCAGTGACAGGAATATAATGAGGAACCACGACGGCCACCCCACCGCAGGCAATAACGCCATCCAGGTGATCATGGCGGAAAAGAGAATTTCTCCGCAGCGAAGGAGTGTCCGTCGCGCGAAGCTTTGTCTCTTGGAGACACATGCACACAGGTGTGTGCGAAGACAGTAAACCTTTCAAATCATCAATGCGTGATCGCAGACCTCGGCAATTCCACTGAATGAGCGTGGCCATAATGAAAAATGTAACGAAAGAAGGAAAAAGACAGACGACTAGAACGTCTCACTGTCGTCCATCACCTCCAACCCATCGGCAGTGTCTGGAGGTAACACAGGGCTGTGTTTACCCCCTGTGTTGAGAGGCTGTGTTTACTTGCTCCGTTTCGGGGATGATGAGCCGGGTTTCACCTTTTCTGGCTTCTTCTTTGCAGTGCCCTGTGTCCCTGTGCTGGTAGATGGTTTCGGCGTAGAAGGTTTAGGCGACGATGTAGATGTCGCCTTGGATGCAATGCGGCGAGACTGCAGTGCTTCCATTCCAGCAGCGACGATGTCCTTAAAATCATAAGGACAACGCGCCGGGATGGTCACCTCAGTCTGAACCGCAACAGTAGCCTTCTGCACCACAACCGAGGCATAGGAGCGTCGGCCGGATGGAAGAGGAGCCATCCGCCGCCTGGCCTCAGGGTAGGAAAGATGTTCAGTGGTCTTCAGGCGCTGGATAGCCTGCTCCTCGATCCACTTTTGACACTGCTTAGAAGACGCAGAGTGGGAACCTTCACAATTCACACAGTGATCCACCTCAGCGGAGCAGTCAGCCAAAGAGTGTTCAGTTGAACCACAGCGCCCACACTTTGCTACATTACGGCAAGACTGCTGGGAGTGACCGTAATGCTGGCACTGAAACATCTCAGGGGGTTCGGGATGTAGGGCCGAACATCGAGACGCAAGTACCCCGCCTTGATGGAAGTTGGCAGGATAGGTGAGTCAAAGGTCAGGACGATGTTCCGGGAGGGAATAGACTTCCCATCCCGCCTGAAAAGGATACGCCGAACCCCAGTGACATGTTGGTCCCCAAGTTCAACCAACAATTCCTCATCACTTCATTCGAGCACACCGCGAGAGGAATTGAGGTAGCCATGGGGTGAGATCTGCACAGGAATGTCCAGCAGAACGGTCGTCTCCAGCAGGGTGGCACTGTGACGTGGATGAGATGTCTCCACAAGAAGATCCCTGACGGAGCTTCTTAACACTCTTTGGAGAGCCCGCAACGGCCTGAAGAGCCTTATTAATCCAGAAAGGACTCTTCGAACTGAGAGACTGAGCCGGATCAACTGAGTGAATCAGAAGAAACAGAGCATTGCAATTCGTAGTTAGGAGTTTCTTAGTGGAGGAGGGCGACCCATCCTCCACACTGCGCTTTAAAGGTACAGCATGGGAAACACTTTGGTTTGCCATGAGAAAAAATTAGATTCGTCCGCCGACCTCCCCATCCACTACCGAGCCCAACGAGGGAGAGCCGGAGGTCCGCAAGCCCAAGAGGACGCAGGACACGGCTCTAGGGATAGTCAGCGGATATAGCAAGTTGGTAGGGCAGACACACGCTCAGCGTGCACCCAGACTTTCCCGTGCCCGGAGAACACCCCTTTGGAATGCCCACCCTACCCCCAACTCACCCAGCCGAACAGAACGACAAGCCGCTAGAAGTCTGGACGCAACTCGGCCACAGACTTCCTGACCAGGAGTGGGTTAGCTCCCAGCCTCCCGTTTAGGGTGAAGCAGAGGGCAAGAGGAGTGTTGGCTTCTGGAGACACTACAACCCGGCCCCCAAATACCTCAGCCTCCAGCATCCTCATTTCCACCTGTACGGGTCACCGCACACGGCAAACATGCAGGTAGGTCTAAGCTAACCAGCTCCGGAAAAACAGAAAATGTAACATAAAAGAGAAAAGACAGGGAAGTGAACGAGGAACAAAAACCCGGAGCTGGCGCCTCATCACAACCTCAGCAGCCTACAACTGAGGCGGGTACATGTCAAGATATGAACTTAAGACAAAAAAGCAAAACAATAAGAGAAAATCGGCTCGGGCCGTGGGGACGCCATCCCCCATCAGCTGGATGAACAGCTGTCCCTTCGGTGATGTTATCGTTCAAGAGCAAACGAAAAGTACTCCGTCACAAGGTCAGCTCGGGCCGTGGGGGCGCCGCTCCCCAAATAACTGGAAAACCAGTTATCCCCGTGCGGGGGACGTAGAGTTGCTGCCACCGTGTGATATGTACAGCAGGCAATCCAGTAGACGACATCTGGATGACTTTACCCGAGGTCGAGTCATTGGGAAGTTGGAAGAAGGTCGAAGTGTGACTAGTGTGACCGAGGAGTTCGGGATCGCTTACAGTATCGTTTCACGAGCTTCGAGAGCATTTCAAGCGACAGGAACAGCTGTCCGAGAGTTTAGCACTGGTCGTCCACGAGCAAACACGGCGGTGTACGACCGGCATATTGTCCTACAGGCGAGAAGAGACAGACGGCAGACAGCGGAAGAAGTCGCAAGGCACATACAACAGACAACTGGACGTCCGTTATCGCGTTTTACCGTGGCCACGAGGCTGCACAGAGGTGGTCTATTTGCACGACGTTCAGTACGGTGTGTGCTATTAACGCCTAGGAGACGGCGGTTTCTGAGACGGCGGTTTCTGTGGAGACGGCGGTTTCTGTGGTGTCAGGAACACAAGAACTGGACACATCAGCAAGGGGTCGATTTCTCTTTACGGATTAGAGCCGATTTAGTCTGACGAGCGATTCATAACGTATACACATCTGCAGAGAGTAGGGAACAGGCAATCACACCTCCAACATCATCGAAAGGGATCGGTTTGGAGGTGGCGGAGTTCTCGTCGTTTGGGGCAGAATCATGCTTGGTAGCCGTACTGACCTCCACATCTTCCAAAGAGGTTCAGTCACTGGTGTCCGCTATTGTATCGAGGTTCTCCTGCCTCACGTGCTTCTGTTTAGAGATGCTGTGGGTCCTGAGTTCCTCTTCATGGACGACAACGCTACGCCTCCTCGTACAGTGGCTGCCGCAGAGCTGTTGGAGAGTGAAGATATTCAGCGCATCGATTGGCCCGCAAGGTCCCCGGACCTAAATCCAATCGAACACGTGTAGGGCCTTCTCGGGAGATACTTGGCAGCACGTCACCAGCCGCCAGCAACGATTCTGCACCTGCGATTGGCGCTAGAAGAGGAATGGGCCGCGATGCCTCAACAGCTCCTTGACAACCTCGTCCTCAGCAACGGACAGGCGTTTTAAATCCTGCAACGCAGTCAGGGGGGATCATATCCCCTACTAAAGACATGGCTTTTTTTGGCAGCCGCCTTTCACATGGACGTTTCTGTCATCTGTCCAGTTGTGTTTGAAGCTACCTTTTCAATAAAGTGCCTTTGTATCCTTTGGATTCCTTGTTTAGACGGTTTTGCTCACTTGTCCCATATTCTTACATCTTGGGGATCTTACGGTATGATTTGAGTCGATGTGGAGCACTTCTGCATAACGTTACATTCGAAAAACCGCCTCGTCCTTAATTTTTGCACGCCAATGTATATAATAAAGAGTACCTCTGGAACTATCTGAATTAGGGATCAAAGCGAGGCCTATTATCATCTCATCCATTTCTAAGCAGACGATTTCATTGAAAAGAAGAATTCCAGATGTCGACTATCGTAAACTTGTGAAAAATCTTCCAAAGTGAATTAATGATATTCAGCTAAAGTCGGACGAATTGTTATCAATTTCCCCAGTGAAAGTCTCAGTATTTTTCCTCCCATTAACCTTGTCCGAATTCCTTTGAAGGAACAGTGTGCGTGTCGCATTTACAGTAAATCATGTCCACAATACAGCATTTATACCGAATTTTGTAATCCTGTTATCCTTTGAAATTTTATCACAAATGCAAAAAAAAAAAAAAATACTTTGCAGAAAGAGCCATTACAAAATATTTAATTTGTAGAATATGTTTACACATAGCAATAGATAAGGAGTGAGGTTTGGCTATGGAAATGATAAAAAGAAATTCTTTAAAACACCTCCGCCATTGCATTGACAAAGAGTAAGGATTATAGAAAAAACATTTTCCCAACGTGGTGTAAGCATTACTATAAAAGAAAGAGCTGTGATTACTGTACTCATCCTCTACCAAAACAATTGCAAATTTTAAAATGTTATACAGATAGAATGCCAATCATATTCTAGAGCAGCAAAGCCGTCGGATTGGGATTACATCCTACCGCCAATGATGAAAGTCTGGAAAGACCTGACTCAGCAATCAGTATGTTTTGAGCAGAGAGCGCGCACATTAAGCGCATTCACATAGAAACTAATATGATCCGATAATGCCGTGTCATGCAAAACTACGATGGTGGCAGCAATAATAACTTTAACGCCATATTCAATCTTACTTGAGATAGGAATTGGTATTTGAACAAAATTAATTTTAATGCATAATGATTAACATCAATCCATTTAGATATACACTATCTACCAACAAGTAATTGGACACTTGTGATAACAAAGGAAAACGAAGTTTATTCACCTTCAATAGTTGGTGGAGCCTCCACGAGCGGCGATTACAGCTGCGACCCTCCGGGCATACTCTCAACCAGGCGTTGTACGACGGCTAGCGGTATTTTCTTCCACTCGGCTTGGAGGAGACAGGTCAGTTCCTTCACCGATTTCGGACGGTGGGTGCACCCCTTAAGTCGACGCTCCAACTCGTCCCAGAGGTGCTCGATAGGGTTAAGGTCCGGGCTCTCCGCAGGCCAGTCCATTCGATTAACCTCATTGTCACCATACCAAGCCATGGTGGACCTCGCAACATGACAGGTGGCATTGTCATCCTGAAAGAAACATGGGTCAACCCCGTAAAACTGCCACAACATAGGAAGCGCATGGTCATTTAAAATGGTGCAGTAGGTCTCGGCGTTGAGTCTACCAGGATATGAGACCAAGGGTCCCGTTCCATACCAGGAGAAACACCGCCATAGCATAGTTCCACCGCCGCCGAACTTCACATTTCGCACAATACATTCCAGCAGGAGGCGTTCTCCAGGCAAACGCCAAACCCAGACCCTGCCATCCGAACGGTAAAGGGTGAACCTTGATTCGTCGCTCCAGAGAACCTGTTTACACTGTTCAACTGTCCACTGTCGACGTTCGTTGCACCACGTTAGCAGAGCAGCGCTATTGGACTTGGTGATCAAAGGCTTGTGGGCGGCATCACGTCCATGATAGCCGAGCAGATGGGCTTCCTTACGGATCGTATTCATCAAAAGAACACTCCCGGATGCTTGTTGAAACTCCTCGTGGATGTGGCTTATCGATTTGGTGCGGTTCTTCCGAATTTCTCTGGCCAGCACTCGTCGGTGTCAAACTCCCAGTTTTGTGGGTCTGCCGGGTCGGGGCACATTCCGACAGTCACCTCTCATCTTCCACTTGTCAATCACGTAGGCCTCTGTCAATTTTGGGTACTTCAACTCGCTGGATATGTCACGTATGGATCCGCCATTTCTGTGATACCCAACGATTACACGTTTCTCGAAATCAGAGAGCTCGGAACTGCGTGGCATCTTGCATGCGACTGGTTGCGTTGTTGTTTCCCACACGATATTTAACGGCGGGGCCCGTAACGTGTATCAGGACCGCAGATATCGTCCATTGCAGGGGTGTCCAATTACTTGTTGGTAGATAGTGTAATTTTCCAAACTTGTTGCGCAAAGTTGCATTCAACAAAAAGGTAGTACAGGTTTACAGGTTGTCCCTGTGAGCAAAGTCCAGTGAGTCGGTGACCCAATAATGATGGGGCCAATTACAGGTGAAGGTCATTCCATAGATCAATCGCCACTCCAGATCCCCGTCAACTCTTTTAAACTAAGTATTGGCGCGTTAGACCTAACATGTAAGCAAAATACGGTCAAAATTTTAGGTAATTATCAAGACCACATGGTACTTGTGGCAATTCTGTAAAGGACCTTGCCAAACAATGATGCAACATTTCAACTTCCTGTGATTGAAGATTGAGATAACGAACACAATCCTGCGCGATGACTAAATTTTGAAACGTTATTCTATCTGCGATACTAGAAACCTGGCAAACTGCTACAAGGGCAGAAATGGCTTTATTAGATTTGTTGGCACTTATCTTTAGTTAAAATATTGTATTGGAGAGAGTCATGAGTCAGCACACTGCAAATTACGAACGTGTCCTTCGCGTCTTTTGTTATCTTGCACGATCTGATAGTATATCATCGTCGTGATCAACTGTGCGCTTCACGGCAGGCCGTTAAACGCAACACAAAGGGTCTCAACAAAGCAAATAAAAAATATTTATATTGGGTGGGAAAGAAAGTAATGTCCGATGACGAGTTACCCGAAGGTTTTTGCCTGCTGGTAGCTCCTTGTAGCCGGCGCACATTGCTCATGTGGTAGTCCCTAGTAGTGTACGACGAACATTGGCAACTGAGATTGCTCGATACACCGGCATAACATCAGCACGTAAAGAGAAAATCCTCCAAGTACGTGACGTCAGTGAATAAACAAAGACATCGCTCTTTCCACGTTTAGCAACGCACAGCAACCGAAAAATTATTATTCGGCCGCCGCCGGGGAAATTAATCCCGGATCTCTCGAGATCTAGCCAAGCGGTTAGCCTTACACCATGGTGGCCGACAATCCACGGCGCTATGTGCATTTTTCAGTCAGCATCTGCCATTATAAATCCGTAAGATGGGCTCAGCTACTGAGACGTCTCCATCTGGTGGGCATTAACAGCACTGACTGTATAATAATTATAGCAGTTAAACCCAAAAGGCGAGATCCAAAGTAAAAATCCTCCAAATACATAGCGTCAGTGAATAGATTAAGATATCGCTTTTTGCACGTTTAGCAACGCATAGCAACCGAAAAATTGTTGTTCGGCCTCTGCCGGGTAACGGCGGAAATAAAAAATTTTCGGTTGCTATGTTTTGCTAAACGTGGAAAGAGCGATGTCTTTCTTTATTTATCAACAGGTAGGTGGCAGTTAGCCGTCAGAAAGCGAAGCTCAAAATGTAAGCGTCAGCCAACATGAAAATGTACGAGAAGCACATCCGCCATTGCATGTTGTATGAATTTCGTAGCGGTAGCACTTCGAAAGTCCTGTAAGGAGAATTACCAGTGTGTACCGCAATGCCATATGACATCGTTAGTGCTATCGTTGGTTCGAACTGTTTCGAGAGTGAAATATTGAACTGTCAGACGTTCCCAAATGCGGGAAACCCGCAACAGTAGATATAGACATTAGGGTGGAGCGAAAAACACTTTTTTTTTATTTGAAGCGTCACCATGTGCAATAGTTGCGATTTTATTACTGAAATGAACCCCCGAAATATGGATGACATTATTTGATATCTTAGGCTTCCCCAGGAACCTCGAAGTTTGAAAGTAATAGGGAAAAATGGTTTAAAAACACCCGCTTTCTCCATTTTGTAAATATATAAAAATACTGTATCACTATGTTATTTAATATCATCTTTGAGTGTATATACACGGGTAAAAATTCAGCAGACGTGAGTTAATTTCTTAGACTTTTCCAAAGAGCTCAACATGTGTCATATTTCTCCGAAAATGGCATAAGTTATGTAAATATGATAGACACCAGCCTTACCTAGTAGCATAACTTGAGGAGTGAGTTTATTTCCATTTTCGTGTCATGGGAGACTCAGTCACAATACACTTTTGCCAGTCGATTAGGTCGAGGTAATCATTGCTCCGCAAATTCAGCTTGGGAATCTGAACCTTCCTAATGGCAGTTATTTGTGCGGAAAATTTCCTGGCCTTCATAATGCGTCGAGCAACAAGCACACGGACATACCTTCGGTCTTCAAACAACATTGCAGAGAGCAAGTTTTCCGCATAGGCAAAATACACGTTGTCTTGAACGACTCATTTTAAAATATAGTTACGACTTCTGGGCTTCAGATATCAGGATGCCAAATTATTTCCAGACTGCGATTCGATCACTGGATCCGTAAATATACCTCGTTAGCCAATTAGCCTGCACAGTACACCAATAAACGAATGGAGGCACAGTATAACAATTAAAACAGAGATTTAATAGATACATGCATAATTTACACTGGATACTTCATGTAATATTAATAGCTATTATTTCCGGCCGGCTTTGGCTCTCTTCGGTGTTTCAGAAAATATGTCCTAACGAAAAGTCTGTTCATTCACAATGGGCCGCAAAGAAAACAGTTATTAAAAGTACTTACATATCTCCTCGAGTATCCAAAGTATGATGACACCAACAAACACAAACACTCACACGGGTAGTTTGATCTTAACTTCCATTTTTAGCAAGTCTTTTGTAAAAAAAGATCGTGCTTCTGTTATCGGTTTGCCTGTCCGTGTGTACCCACGGTATCTCTGCAACTATTAGTCCGATTTGAAAAATTCTTTTTGCATTCGGAAGCTTGAAATGTGCGAATGATGATCCTTTATTTCGTTTTTTTTTTTACGATGTACAATTTTGCCGCTAGAGGGGGTAAATGTAATTAATGTCGAATTCAAAATTACGTTTTGATCCACATATTTGCTTCTAAACATCCGATTGAAAAAATTCTTATATCTTTCAATTCCATTTATGTCGAAGAATATTTTAGAAATAGTTTCCTTTTCAAATTACGCATAGATTTTTGGCTAGGGGCCGTAAAAGTAAATAACATTTTCCCCGGTAACTCTTCTTCTAAAACTCCGATTTGTAAAAAAAATTCAGCGGATACATCTCCTGATAGAAAATCTTTTGCATATAATTTCGAATTTTTGGTAAAAAATACTTTGGCCACCAGGGGGCGTAATTGTTAATTTTTGCTTCTTATGTATTTGCCATAAAATCTGAGCTTCTAAAATATCGATTGAAAAAATTCTTTCGTGGCCTGATGTCCACTCACATCGATAAACATTTTCGGAATATTTTCTTCCTTAAATATCCCACAGTTTCTCCGCCGGGTGGCGTAGATATATATCTTATTTTTGTCAATATCTCTACTTCTAGGAGTCCGATTTGAAAAATTCCTTCTTTGTTGGATAGTGTTTTCAGTGTGACATGTTTTTCATATAATTACAAATTATTCAAGTAATTCATAGACTTTCCGCTAGGGGGCGTAGCGGTAAATTGCGTTTCCCCCTATATCTCTGCTTTTAAATCTCCGATTTGAAAAATTCTTTCTGCGCCGGATACAGCTCCTGATGGGAAATCGTTTGCACACAATTCGTAATTTTTGTAAAAAAATGGTATGGCTACCAGGGGGCGTAAGTCTTCATTTCCGCTTCTGATGTATTTGTAGCAAAATATGGGCTTCTAAAATCTCGATTGAAATAAAAAAGTCTTTGGTTGGCCGATGCTATTCATGTTGACAAACCTTTCAGGAACACTTTCTTCTTGAAATAATGCATGGTTTCTACACCAGGGTGCGAAGATATGTATCTTATTTTTGCCAATATCTCCACTTCTAAAAGTTCAATTTGAAAAATTCCTTCGTTGTTGGATAGTGTTTCCGATGCGAAATGTTTTCACTATAAATTCAAAATTTTCACGTAAATCATTTAAATTGCGTTTTCTGCTCCTAAAACTCCGATTTGAAAAATAATTTCCCGTATCGCATTTAAGACCTGATGGAAAATATTTTTCAAGTAATTTCTAATGTTTTGTAAAGAAGAGTTTGGCCACCAGGGGTCATAGGTGTTAATTTCTGCTTCTGATGTATTTGTAGCAACATATGGGCTCCTGAAAACTCGACAATTTTTTTTTCCTGGACCGATACTGCTCATGTGTATAAACGTTTTGCGAATACTTATTTCCTAAAATAATGCATGGCTTTCCCACCAGCGGACGTAAAGTCACATCTTATTTTTGTCGATAACTTTGTTTCTAAGAATTCGTCAGCTCAAGATTCCGTTTACACCAATATCTGAGGAATTAAAGATCCGATTGAAAAACTTCTTCCGTCAGATACTATTGTTTTCCATACCGGTACCATTGCCTTTGAATAGCTTTGATAAACTTAATTTGCGTCAGAACGGATTCAAAAGACGTGCTTATTACACCCGAAAATTCGGTGTCATTTTTCTTGTTGCTCTTTCCATGCTGTGGCCAAAACGACGTCGTCCCTAGTCGCTGAACGTGCGCACTCAGAAACACACACAAAAACTTTCTCCCCTACTTGAACACGAAGAGGCTAGAGGTTACTACAGACGCTCTCTCTCTCTCTCTCTCTCTCTCTCTCTCTCTCTGCAGGGGTTCCTGCGTGGTTCTTGAAGCCAGGCGCTTCTTCCCTCTCTCTCTCTCTCTCTCTCTGCAGGGGTTCCTCCGTGGTTCTTGAAGCCAGGCGCTTCTTCCCTCTCTCTCTCTCTCTCTGGACTGCGCGAGGCAATTCCGTGATTAATTTGTCTCTCTCTGCATTTCACCTGAAACGGCTCCTTCTCCGGCAGGTATCGGGGGTCCGGCTCGTACGGATGAAAGTTTCTAGTCAAAGCTAGTGCTGGTTATTCATCAGCTTATATTTTCTAGCTGGCTTCCCTTCTTATGCTCAGAATTGCAAGAGCGGCAGCAGACGACAACAATTTCTAGCGCGAGAAAATCCCCTTTCTACTTCTCTCGGCTATCAAATGGATTCTGCCCCTCTCAACAACAATCTCCCGTCTCTAAGAGGTAGTAAGCGGTGAATTCTACCACTTGAAATCGCAACATATTTATTAGTAAACCGCTTCAAGTCCAAAAGCTTTCCCATTGTTTCGCGCGCGGCACAGACAAAAGTTTCAAAAGCGCTTGCCGTTTGGGCACCTTTTGAGCTATGGGAAAAAGCTTTTAAACTCTGATCTATCCCACTTCTGTTTATGGGCTCATTGTTCTCGTGGCAAACACCTGCCAATTGCCACTTGAATTCAAAGTGCTAGCAGATCTTTTCTTTATATAGCACCCCTCGCAAGTGTTTAAATTATAACTCTCTTAATTAAAACCCCCAATCAAGTTTCAATTACCATTAATTAGCCACGCCTCTCGCCAATTAATTATGCGAAGGGGGGGGGGAGTCGTCACAATATCCTTTAAATTATCTGTAAGACTCTGAAAACGAGATATAAAAAGCTGCACATTTCTTGGACCATCTATACAGGTACCGTTACATTTGATCGTGAGCCAAGATGGTGCATATACTTTCATTATGAAGGTGGCTAATGAGACAAGTTTTGGTGTTGGATCACTAGTTCCAACTTACAAACGTAGAATGCGATTTGCGAATATCAGCTAACGGGAATGTGCAAGTGTTCCAGGATCCCGATTTGCCAGATCTTTAGGGAAATCACCTGCAGAGACAGCCTTACAAATTTCACAAAAATAAAGTTGATCTGAGCTCAGATCTCCGTAGTTAATGTCGGACTGAAGCGAAAATTCAATTTTCTGGAAATTAACGATAGAAAGGTTTGAGCACCTCTTCAGGCGCTTTCAAATCAATCCACTAAATTCTCTTGGACCTGATGTTTTCCTGTCAAGTGTTTCAGTGAGGTGGCGTAAAAGCAGTTCATTAAAATGAAGTTCACATATAATCCAGTGTACGTAAGAATTGAGCTTCTCTTCAAGGCGCCTGGTTATACCTGCATTTGTGCCAGTATTAGTCACTTCCAATAAAGACTAACTCCGACAAATCAAAGTCCTTCTGGTCCAATGCGCTTAAGATACCGTTGGAAATGTCCTTTGCACTCTTGCTCTTCGGTGCAAAATGTAACAAATAGACCGAACCCAGTTCTTCAACAAGTGTAATATGCTCCTTCCATTATTTTTGCTTGTGCCACTTGCAATCATCTGTCTGTGTATTCGCAAGAGTTTCATCCCTTCTTCGATCCAAAAATAGAGCTACAATCTTGCGACCAGTCACATTTACCTCATCTTGAATGGTTTGACGTGTCTTTTTCCTTTGTTGTCGTACTTTATGTCGGTCAATAGCATATACATTACTTTCTTTCGACTGAACCGGTTCATTTACATCATGAAGCAACGCCGACGCAAGATCAGCTGCCTCTCGATCGCTTAGGCCTCGCCTATCGCACTTTCTAGAAACTGCAACAGTGTCATTTGACGCCTAGGTTTTGAAGAGCGACGTGGAGTGAAATCGTAATTTTTCTCCGAGGCCAACAAATGACTAGAACCCGGCTCGTCTGGTTTTCCTGCAGAATTAGTATTTGTATCCTCTTCTGAAGGATCTTCCTCGACTCGCAGGGCCGACTTCAGTGATGCAAGTTTCTGTCATTTCCTCCGGACATGCTCCTCCCTCTCACTCTTTCGAGCTGATCTTTTCTTCAGTACACTGGTCGTTTTTGCATCAAGTCCACCTTATGTTTGTTCTCTGGGCCATTAGAAAGTCTCGCTCTTTCACGGGAACCTTTTCTGTAGAGCTGTATTTGCAGTTCTGAAACATTTGTACTCACATATGTCAAAGATACTGTGACGACCCCCCTCTCGCATAATTAATTGGCGAGAGTCGTGGCTAATTAACGGTTATTGAAACTTGATTGGGTGTTTTAATTCAGAGAGAATTATAATTAAACATAAATGGACTGAAAACTTCCAAAGAAAGCTTTGAACAGCAACTCAAACAACAACAAGAATGTTTTGAGCAAAGCTTACCACAGCAGTGAGAAAGTCTTGAGCAGCAGACGGGCAGCATAAAACAGCTGATAGCTAGAATTGGGGAGGGGGGGTATGAGGAATTTTTTTATAAAAGAATAGAAGATACCAACTTGCGTATCGATCAGTTGGAAATCGGGCAGGCAAAATGCGTAGACTAAATAGAACAATGTACCCAAAATTTAGAGAGCGTTCGTAACTTGTGCGAGATTCAATGTAGAAATGTAAAGGAAAAACGTTCTGCGGAATTTAATGGTACTAAGTTAGAACAAACTAAATTTTGTAGGGATATTGAGAAAAGGGTACAACATTGTGAGGCAAAAATAAGTTCGTCGGAATTTAAGTCACCGGGGGTGATCGGCGAAGCTTTGAGTAGGCCGACCCGAATTAAACCAGGCGCGTTTGACGGAAAGACTAGCTGGGGGTTATACAAGAGCCAGTTCGAAATGGTTTCGAGTGTGAACGGCTGGAGCAAAAGGGAGAAAGCATGCGCGCTTGCGGTATCATTGAGGGATGCAGCTGCTCATATCCTACAAACTTTGTCGGAGGAGAGCTGTTAAAAATATTCCTGTCTCGTCGCTGCCCTGGAACTCAGATTTTGGGGAGGAACATTTAAAGCAACTCCGGGTTCTTCAGTTGAAAAATCGCAGGCAGGAGGTCAACGAGTCACTTCAAGAGTTTGCGACCGACATCGATCGGATGACAAGCCTTGCGTATGGGCAATGTACGTCGGATATACAAGACACGATGCCGGAGCAACATTTTGTGGAAGCTATTGCTGATCTAGACATTCAGCATTCAGTGCGTATGGCGGATTGTGACTCACTTAAGTCAGACGTCCTACAATCAATGAAAATTGACTCATCGCGCCATTCTAGGAGTTCTAGAAAAACAGTTCGTATGGGGACTGTGGCAGAAAGTCCGATCAATGCATCAGTCGAAACTAAACTCGAAGAGTTTTTGGATCTCCTTCGCAGAGATGTTAAGCATCGTTTTGTTTCGTCTCCTGGCCGGGAAAGAAGTGATACATCGTCTAGAAAAATGGAGTGCTGGTATTGTGGATTAAGGGGGCATCGCATTATTTTCGTGTCGGGAAAAAAGTCTAAGGAACAGGCTTCGGGAAACCCTCAGAAGTCAGTTTCGGGGGCGAGAACTGACGCGGCAAGAGGAGCCCCGCACGGTGAAAGCGCACGTCGCAGGTCTTCCCGGGGATTACAGGGGTTTAAGAGTTGAGGGGATGATAAATAAAACGAAATGCCAATTTGTGCTGAGTACTGAAGCGGATATTACATTAGTCCGTCCGTATTTTGTCGAGCAAATTAAAGGACCTGCAGATTGTTTGAAGGGTGAGCATCGGGTTGTGATTCAAACTGTGAATGGCGAGGGTTTAATTGTTCTTGGAACCGCAGGCGTCGACATACGAATTGGAAATAAATTCTGCAGATACACGGCAGTGATTGCTGATATCGTAGGAAAATGCATCCTGGGTCTCGATTTTCTTAGTGAGAACGAATATGTTTTGGACCTTAAGAATGGAACCCTGAAGACGGTACATGAGAAAATGGTTCTCACGAGGAGTCAACATGGGCACCAGAGGTCGCAAAGTGTCACTGTTCTCGCAAAAGAAAAGTGTGTTTTACCAGAAAAAAGTGAAACAATTCTGGCAGGATGTTTGCCTGAGCTTTCACTAGATTTTCCGATGGCAGTATACGAAATGTCCGAAATTTGGCCGTTACCGAAGAATGTACTTGTAGCGCGTGCTCTGGTAAAAACAGCATATTTTATCCCCGTAAGAATAGCTAACCTGGGTGACGTTGATGTGAAGATAAGAGAAGGGTTAGCGCTTTGTTCCTTGAATCCTGTGATTTCGGCGCGTAGCTGCAGAGTAAGGATCCCACACGACTCGCGCGTGGGAGGGAGCTGCGAAGTACCGGAGCATCTGCGTGACCTTGCAGCGGAGGCCACGGCGGCCCTAAGTACGTGTCAGCTGGGAGAGTGGACCGGGATGATATGCGAATTCGCCGATGTTTTTCCGCAGGTGAATATGATTATGGAAGATAGAACATATACTATCGTCATACTACTTTTTAGCTAAAGTTAAACGTCTAAGCGGTAGCTTAATTGGAGCACTATTTTCCGTATATGTTCTATGGAAATAATCATCCTCACTCGCAGGTGAGGATGATTATTTTCCATAGAACATATACGGTAAATAGTGCTCCAATTAAGCTACCGCTTAGACGTTTACCTTTAGCTAAACGAGCAGAAGTGGAAGAGATGTTGAGAAATATGGGGAAACACGGAGTTATAGATTCTTCTTTCAGCCCGTGGGCATCACCTGTTGTTTAAGTCTCTAAGCCTGACGGTACGACTAGATTTTGTTTAGACTACAGGAAACTCAATGAAATAACTCGTAACGATTCCTATCCACTCCCTAGGATAGATGACACTCTGGATCATTTGGCTGGATCTGAATGGTTCTCAACGCTCGATCTAAAAAGTGGCTATTGGCAGGTGGGTATGCATCCAGATGATAAAGAGAAAACTGCCTTCACGACAGGTAATGGTTTGTGGCAATTTTGGGTAGTGCCCTTTGGATTGTGTAATGCGCCCGCCACATTTGAACGTTTAATGGAAACTGTTCTTCGATGTTTACCGTTTGACATCTGCATTGTTTATCTAGATGACATAATTGTGTGTGGTACTACGTTTGCTAAGCATTTGGATAATTTGATAATAACTAGACTCTGTGAAGCGGGGTTAAAATTGAATCCGAAAAAGTGTAGATTTTTGCAAAAGGAAGTGAAATACCTAGGACATGTAATTTCAGCAGATGACATAGGGACAGACCCTGAAAAGATTGTGGCAGTCAAAGCATGGCCACCGCCGACGAATGTTTCGGAGGTGAGAAGTTTTCTTGGGATATGTTCCTATTACCGGAAATTTACCAGAGGCTTTTCGCAGATAGCTCGACCATTGCATCGGTTAACTCAGGCGAAAGTTCCCTTTGAGTGGAATGAAAAGTGTCAACGAGCCTTCGCGACACCAAAGGAAGCTCTGATGTCAGCCCCGGTATTGGCTTATCCCTAAGCGGAATTATCATTCATCCTTGATGTCGATGCTAGTGAAACTGGAGTGGATGGAGTTTTATCTCAGGTTCAGAATGAACAGGAAAAAGTCATAGCATACTTTAGTAAATCTCTTTCTAAGCCGGACCGAAACTACTGTGTTACTAGAAAAGAATTATGGTCTGTGGTAAAAGGTATAAAACATTTCCATCATTATTTGTTTGGTAGAAAATTCTTGTTGCGAACCGATCATGGCGCTTTGCTTTGGTTGTTTAATTTTAGAAACCTGGAGGGACAGGTAGCAAGGTGGATAGAACGTTTAAAAGCTTGTGATTTACAAGTACAACATTGAAAGGGAAATGCACATAAGAATGCGGATGCTTTGTCGAGAAGACCCTGTCCACCGCAATGCAAATCCTGCTTACGCGCAGAGAGCAAAGATCTGCAGCCGGGGACCCAAGCGGTGCGCCAGGCGATAATTCCCCCGACGCCGACTGTATGAGATCCGTTGAGCCCGAAACAGATGCAAAAAGCGCAGGAAGCGGACTAAGATGTTGGACGTCTGGTTCGATGGAAGCAAGAGTCTTCCGACTGTCCTCCGTGAGCGACTGTTGCAGCGTACGGACAGATCTTGAAAGTTATTGGGTGCAGTGGGATTCTCTTGTGGTTAGAGATGAAATTTTGTACAGAGAATTGGAAAATTCCAGGAATGATTCGAGACAAATTCAGCTGGTGGTTCCAAGATCTTTGGTTAAATATGTGTTGAAACAAATGTACGATAGCCCGACTGGTAGACATTTTGGTGTCAGAAAAGCTCTCGTGAAAGTCCGGGAACGATTTTAGTAGGTAAATGGTAGGACGGATGTAGAGGATTGGTGCTGACAGTGTCACTTATGCGCATCCAAGAAAAGCCCAATGGGACGATGTCGCGCCCGAATGCAAGTGTATAATGTGGGAGCACCGTTCGAAAGGGTAGCCATTGATGTAATGGGACCGTTTCCTAAGTCGAAGGAATGAGCTTGTTGGTTGTAATAATTTTGTATAGAGTACTCGGTGTTGTGTTCTATTGGTGGAAATATTTTAATATTGCAATATGTTGTGTGTCGTGGAACTGTATAATGTAAATTAATTATGTAGTGTCGTATTTGTGTACTGCCCTGGGGCGTGGCAGTGTAAATAATTATGCAAATATGCATGGAATGTGGGCGTTCCCTGAGATCGGTTAGAAAATTGGGTGGGCCCGGGGAATGCCAAAGACCAATTCAAGGTGATTGTTTTGAGTCAGGTAAGAGACGACGATGGACAAAGGAAGAGGGGTACTGATGAGTTCTTATCAAGGGTAGGCAGCTCCGGGTGGTGGAATAGCTGCAAATCACAAGCAGCTTATATGCCCTCAAGACGAGTTGCATTTTAAGAAGGGGGCGATGTGACGACCCCCCCACTCGCATAATTAATTGGCAAGAAGCGTGGCTAATTAATTGTAATTGAAACTTGATTGGGGGTTTTAATTAACAGAGAGTTATAATTTTAACACTTGCGAGAGGCGGTATATAAAGAAAAGATCTGCTAGCACTTTGAATTCAAGTGGCGAGTTGCAGGTGTTTGCCAAGAGAACAAAGAGCCCATAAACGGAAATGGGACAAGTCAGAGTTTAAAAGCTTTTTCCCATAGCTCAAAAGTTGTTTAAACGGCAAGCGCTTTTGAAGCTTTTGTCTGTGCCGCGCGCGAAACAATGGGAACGCTTTTGAACTTGAAGCGGTTTACTAATGAATATGTCGCAGTTTCAAGTGGTAGAATTCACCGCTTACTACCTCTTAGAGACGGGAAATTGTTGTTGACTGGGGCAGAATCCGTTTGATAGCCGAGAGAAATAGGAAAGGGATTTCCTCGCGCTAAAAATTGTTGTCGTCTGCTGCCGCTCTTGCAATTCTGAGCGTAAGAAAGGGAATGCAGCTAAAAACATAAGCTGTTTGTAACGTACCAGGAGATGTGACGTACCTGCCAGAAGGACGCACACGACATAAAGGCAGATAGCAATTAGAATCAATGTCCGCGTAGCTTAATTGGTAGAGCAACTTATTCCGGAATGAGTGGACCCGGGTTCGAATCCCGGCATAGACCAAAAATGACGGAGAAATTCACTTCGTTATATGATGAATAACCAGTACTAGCTTTGCCAGGAAACTTTTATCCGCACCAGCCGGACCTCCGATTCCTGCCGGAGAAGGAGACATTTCAGGTGAAATGCAGAGAGAGACAAAAATAATCACGGAATCGCCTCGCTCATTCCAGAGAGTGACAGAGAGAGGAGAAACGTCTGGCTTCAAGAACCACGGAGAAGCCCGCTTCAGAGAAGGTGAGAGAGCGTCTGAAGTAACCGCTAGCCTCCTTGTGTTCAAGTAGGGGAGAAATCTTTTGTGTGTGTGTCTGAGTGCGGACGTCCAGCTACTAGGAACGACGTCGTTTTGGCCACAGCATGGAAAGAGCAAAAATGGAAGTTATGACCAAACTACTCGTGTGAGTGCTTGTGTTTGTTGGTGTCATCAATACTTTGGATACTCGAGGATATATGTACTTTTAATAACTATTTTCTTTGCGGCCCATTGTGAACGAACAGACTTTTCGTTAGGACATATCTTCTGAAACACCGAAGAGGGCCAAAGCTGGCCGGAAATTATAGCGTTTACTATTACACGAAACATCCGGTGTAAATAATGCCTGTATCCAATAAATCCCTGTTTTAATTGTTATGCTGTGCTTCCATTGGTCTATTGGTGTACTGTGTAGGATAATTGGCTAAGGAGGTATATTTGTGGATCCAGTGATCGGATCGCAGTCCGGAAATATTTGGCATCCTGATATCTGAAGCCCAAAAGTCGTAACAATACGTTGCGAATCTGCACAAAATTGCTCAAATTTCTTTCGGTAAGTTTCATCCATTCTCGCAGCGTGTTTTCTCAGCTTTTGGACTTCAGTTTTGTATGCGGTAATACGCTTTACAACTGATTTGTGGAGAGATGTCGGAAGACATGCTTTCTTCCATATGCTTAGCAGTTTGAACGCGACAATACTTGCTATTGCTTCTGCACAGGCTCATAATTTGCACCTTTCTGCCTAAGTATATTCCTCACAAGGTAATAATGGCGCATTAAATCTTAGTACGTAGGCAACACATTTTCATGCATCTCCTTATAACTCTCGAAGATTGGGCAAGCAGCTTTATTTCTTGTTTCAGGCATCCTAAGTAGTTGAACGACAGACGAAAATGCGGGTACGTTCCAATCAACGTCTCTAGGAGTGAAAGCAACTGTTGCATCATTATGACGTAAATCCGGCAACTCTCTCTCCCAAAAGGATCTGTGCGACTGTGATGAGATGACTCAGCGAGTTCGCAAAGAGAGCTCCGCTGTAAGAGAGGGGGTGGGATGAGCTGAAGATGGTAACAAAAACAAAGGAGTGTGCAAAACAGCAAGCTATGCTTCTGAAAATCAACAAGAGGTTTCCAGATAGTATGAGATGGGGGGGGGGATTGTTAATGCTAAGACCAAATTGGTAACAATGAGGCTGCTGTCGAACATAATGCTTACGCAACTTATAATGCCGTGTTTGGTGAAAACTTACATACCTTAAGGGATGTGAGGAAGCCTCCGAAATTAACTCATTTCTGTTGAATTTTTACTTGTGTTTATACACTCAAAAGTGATATTAAATAACGAAGTGTCACAGTATTTCTTTATATTTACAAATGGAGAAAGCGGGTGTTTTTAAACCATTTTTCCCTCTAACTTTCAGACTTCGAGGTTCTTGGGGAAGCCTAAGACATCAAATAATGTCATCCATATTTCGGGGGATCATTTCAGTAATAAAATCGCAACTATTGCACATGGTGACGTTTCAAATTTAAACAAAAAAATATTTTCGCTCCACCCTAATGGACATACTGAAGACCTTAGTGAAGACCGACCCACATGTGAGCACGCAGGAGTTGACCAAACAGCTTGGGACGAACCACACGAGCATTATCATTCACCTGCGTTTACTTGGTAACGTGCACAATAGGGGAGTTCGGGTACCCGATCAACTTACAGTTGAGCAGAAAGCAAATTGCACCAGTGCGTGCGTTTCAATGCTTGCACGGGACAAAGTCGAACTGTTCTTGGACTGCACTGTGACAGGTAACGAGTAGAAGTGGTTGGACCCAAAACAGAAACTCATGCCGACCGCCAAAGCGGGCTGACACTCACGTAAATTCTTCTGTCTGTTTGGTGGCATATGCGGGGTTTCGTATTTATTGAACTGCTGCTGGACAACCCACAACCCCACTATCACCGCCGATGTGTACTGCCGCCAGCTCGACGATCTGCACGCATTGCTTACGTCGAAACGACCAATACTGCTGAACCTCAAGGCGCTCTTCCTACAGCAGGATAGAGCTAGGCTTGACACGGCACGGGCGACCTGGGAGCTGCTACTGCACTCAGCCTATTCCCTAAACACTGCTCCAAGCCAGTACCAACTTTTCCTGTCGTTGCAACATTTCCTGGACGGAGAACTGTTCATTAACCGGAGCAATGTCGAACGCTCATTTACGCAATTATTTCCATCCAGGCCGCTACAATTCTATAGGGACGGTGTGTGCAACAACTGCTTAGAACGATGGGTGTAGGCCGTGCCAAATAATGACGACTACATTTTGGACTGATTTGTATTTGTATATACGGTAATTAGCACTTTCTGTAGCCTTCCATTTGCAGACATTATTTACATTTAAACCCAATAAAAACTATCTACTGATATTGCGGCTACATAGCCACTTGCTTCATATTATACACCGTAACCGGGACAAATTTTTTTCGTAACCGCCACGCCAAGCTGACTCGTACCAGAAGCCCAGGACTCGATGTCCGATTGTTCCACAATACCAGATTTGAACCGGTCATGATATTGAGAAAAATATAATTCAATATTTTGTGCTGGGATATCACAAAGCGTGACCCATAGCACAAATCAGGAGTGGACTATATATACACCGCCTTACAGAGAAAATGCCACACCACGACGACGTGAACGCAGGGCCATGAAAATTCCAGGGTGGGTGAAAACGTACAAGTTATGCAAATGGTTTTATTTGCAGGCCAATCGCATGAACGGCGCGCGGGAGATAAGCGGACAACCAGCCGGTGAAGCCATCAGTCGAGACGTCGTCACGGCCGCGAGAAGTGAGTGGTTCTCCTGTAACAGTGTCGAACAAGGGGTGCCTATGCTGTTAAGACGCCGTCGTACGCGATTTCTCCAAACGGATGAGTTCAGGAGAGGTTGTAACGTACCAGGAGATGTGACGTACCTGCCAGCAGGACGCAAACGACATAAAGGCAGATAGTAGTCAGAACAAATGTCCGCGTAGCTCAATTGGTAGAGTGACTTATTCCGGAATGAGGAGACCCGGGTTCGAATCCTGGCGCGGATAGAAATGACGGAGAAATTTACTTCGTTATAATGGCGCCCGAACTATCCGGATGACCCGACCATTCAAAATCTCGCAATGGTGTTATGTTATTTCCACACCGCGAGATAGGAAAAATAAGAAAATCCCTTCTCCAGCACTTCGAAAAAAAAAATAAGGGGGAGATGATGTAACGTACCAGGAGATGTGACATACCTGCCAGAAGGACGCACACGACATAAAGGCAGATAGGAATCAGAATAAAACGTCCGCGTAGCTCAATTGGTAGAGCAACTTATTCCGGAATGAGGGGACCCGGGTTCGAATCCCGGCGCGGATAAAAATGACGGAGAAATTCACTTCGTTATAAGGTGTCATCGTAGGCCTTCGTATCGCCGGATCGTCCTTGCGTTGTACTGCGGAAGAAACGCAACGTGATGCCGCAACAATCGGTCGCATTTGGAGACAATGATCCTAGGAAGGATCTGTGCAACGTCATAGGGGGAACCGAAGCAAGGAGACGTACATTCAAGCTCACCAATCGTCGCATCCGACGTCATGCCGTAGCATACCCACAGGCCACAACGGGCAACATTTTGCGGAGTGTACAGGGAGGCTTGGATTCCCCGATATTGACGCAGACAGTGTCGTGCCAATGGGCTGCATTTGATTTTCTGTCCAGCTATCCGTTGTAAAGGCTACCCTTAACAGCGAGCCATCGTCGTCACCGTTTGGCGTGGTGTCGCTCCAGAGCTGCATGGGGTGCTGAATGGAAGATTGTGGTGTACTTCGATGAGTTGCGGTTCTTTTTCACCACGGATGATCACCGTGTGAGAGTCTAGAGGCGACATGGCCAATGGGTGGATTCCTCGGCCATTGTGGAATATCACACGTCCCGACAACGTGGAATCGTGTGGGGTGCTATCGTCGCCTGCTTCCGCTCCCCGCTGAAACGCAGTACGGGCACATTGCTTGCACGCTGCTACATTGACGAGGTGTTGCGGCCCGTGGCACTACCGTATCTGCAGGGCATCCCAAACGTCGTTTTTCAACAGGAAAATTCCCGGCCGCATACTGCTCGGATCAGCCTGAATGCTTTACACGTTGTGCGGATGCTTCCGTGGCCAGCACGATCTCCCAACCTCTCGCCCATCTAGCATCTGTGGGACACGATTGGACGCCGATCGAGTACCCTCTCACCCCCGCAAAATGAAGTTGAACTAGGATCAACACCACATGGTCCACGATACCCCAGGACTGTATTCGGACTCTCAATACCTCGATGCCTCGTCGTAGGCAATGCTCTATCGCCCAAAGTAGGGGCCACATCCCTTATTGATCATCCTGTATATTTGACTACTGGGACCTAGTCTGTATGTGAAAATTAAATCATATTTGTTTAGGATCTACATGGATTTCTGTGTGCGCAGTTTGGTCTATTTTTGAGCATTCCTTCATTGTGTGGCATTTTCTCTGTCGGACAGTGTATGTATATATATGCAAGTACCATCTCTCTTCCAGATTTAGCAAAAAATCTAGAAAGTTCGTTATGCATAGTCTTTGAAATGGAGTCATGTAAACATGTTTTGCCAGCAGCACGATATACACGTTGTTAGCTGGAATTAAAGTTCATTCGTTCAATCATTTGCTCATTCCAGTTTTTCCTGCGCGAAAGATATACGGAAGGAGAGTTTGTTTTGAAAGCCACATACGAGCCAGAATTTCCACCTCAAATCATAAATAAGAGTTCTACAAAGCTTACAGAGGTAACTGATAGTAAATTTAATTTAGATATAACAGGTAACTGAGAGCTGAAGCAATCCTTCTAAATTCTAGGGAATTATTCCACATCGTCTAGGAAATTTAATTTCTATCTTCAGGGACCCTATATTGTTCTCGGCCATTATTCAGAAGGGTGTCGCGTACAACAACCATGTTTATCACATAAAAGGAGAAAAACAGAACTGGCATCACACTGTCCAAAAGACAGAAATTCCCAAAATTCTGGAGTTCCCACAACAATCCTGTCCAGAATGGTCCGATCCAATCCATCCATCCATCCAAGTCAGCTGAACACCCAAAGTGAATGGATAGTCAAGAGTTAAGTAGCCCTTCCTCCGGCAGTGACCCACAAAAGAATGCTCTCGGCGAGTTCGTCTACCAGTTAGCAACCTCTTCTTCTGCATTCTGTTACAAAACGAAATTAAAGTCAGCCCCTCCTATATGTGGAAGTTTTTTTGCACTAGAAAAATAGAAGAACACTTCGAATGAATCTAATCTGTACCTGCTCAGAAAAAAATCGGCAAAGATATTAAAGAAACACATCATAATACGTACGATACACTATTTAGGCGGCTACTGTTGACGCATGGAACGAAATCACTATGATTTTAAATACTCCTAGATCCAAAGTGACGGTAGGCATTCTACGCCCATCATTATATTAAATATGATTGCCTCATATTGAAATTATAGTTAACATTAATTAGGACGCCCTACCAATGAGCCGGCAAAAGACTGAACCAGAACAGGAAGGGGGGGGGGGGTGTTGCTTACTCTCAAAAATCCCAGTCATACCAAACATGCTTGAAATACCTTTTCGGACAACCGAGAATTTCAATATTTTGGGCCATAATCCAGCCGATGAGGCAATGCGTTGCTGATCCGGCCCGAGTTCCTTAAACGTTAAGGTGCTGTACTAAGGTTGAATTCTTCGGCAAGATATATGGCATAAAACAAATTGTATGCACACACAAAGACCACAAAGAAAATAAAAAGAGAGGTAAATTGAGAATTTCACCTACGTCGTTAACTAGTGACCAGGTACTCTAGCGATTATTTTGCCTCCTCCCTGCTGAAGACTGATTGCCGTAACAGCGTCTGGTCTTCAGCGGCTGGTTAGCTCCACTTCCACCAGCCGTTGCTGATCGTGACGTCCTCGTTAGGGTCTCGTTCAGCTCTGGTTGACAGACTTCTCTTACAGTGAAAATATTCCTGTGACGTATGATGCACGAGAACCCAATGAAAATCTATCCACTGATGCCAACCACTGGTTAGGAGATGATTTGTCTGGGACGTGAGGAGCTTCACCTGGAGAAAGTTAGGTGTAGACAACAGGAACTAGGAAAACTCCACGTATATCTTGACAAACAACATATCTGGCAGAGGCAGGGGTCGATATGTCATGCGTGGAGTCCACAGAAAGTGTATCATAAGAGGAAGCGTTTGATACTGCTGTAGGATGGGGAGCAACTTCCTTCGCAACAACTTCACGAACGACAATGTCTACGGGTTTATGCCAAATACGGAAACTTCGGATACAACAGTATTAAGCAAGCATGAATGGTATTGGTATACCTGCACATACAGGCCGTACCTCCGCCACTAAGACATTGACAAGATTATTATACTCTATATCGCCTTTCAGAGAAACTTCGTCTTTCGGGTTGTTAGATGTGTCGTTTGGGTCAACTAGGTTATCAAAAAGAGATGTAAAAGATTAAGTCCTCCGATGTTTTATAAGTACCAAGCATTATCGTCGGATTGGGCATTGTACACGAACTATATTGTATATATTATATATATATATATATCATCATCATCATCATCATTGTCAACCATTATCAATCCACTGCTGGACGAAGGTCTCCCCAAGTTTCCTCCACAACGGTCTGTCTTGTGCCAGTCTCTTCCATGTCACCCCTGCATACTTTCGAATTTCATCCACCCATCTCCCATGTGGTCTTCTTCTGGGTCTTTTCCTGTCCCTTGGAATCCAATCTAAAATTTCGGCTGTCCATCGATGATCTGTCCTTCTGGCAGTATGTCCAGCCCATTGCCATTTCAGGGATTTAACTCTGATCATGATGTCTTCCACTCTTGTCATTTTTCGGATCCACGAGTTCCTCTTCTTATCTCTCCTGGTTACACCAAGTATGCACCTCTCCATGATACTTTGAGTTGTCTGCAGCCTTTGTATGTCTCTTTTAGTTAAGGTCCATGTCTCTGCACCATACGTAAGCACTGGAAGGATGCATTGATCAAACACTTTTCTTTTAAGACATAATGGCATATTGCTCTTGAAAATTATGCTGTTTCTTCCAAAAGCTCTCCAGGCAAGTTTTGTACGCCGATTAATTTCTTCATCAATGTGACCCTCACTTGATATCTGCTGTCCAAGATAAACGTACATGTCTGTTATCTCCAGCTTTACTCCATCAATCGATAAATCTTCATTTCTTGTAAAAGCATTGAACATCACTTTTGTCTTCTGAAAGCTCATTTTTAATCCCACTTCTTTACTCTTGTCAGCAAGTTCCTGGATCATACTCTGCAGCTCTGATGGGCTAGTTGCAAAAATGACTATGTCATCAGCAAAACGAAGGTGGGTTAGATAATCTCCATTAATCTTTATCCCCTTGTTTTCCCAGCTCAGTGACTGAAAAACACCCTCCAATGTGGCATTAAAGAGCTTCGGAGATATGGTGTCACCTTGTCTCACTCCCTTTCCAATTTTTATGTGTGTTGTATTTTCAAACAGCCTAATCTTTGCACTTGCATTTTCATAGATGTTATTAATAATATTAATGTATGCATTTTCAATACCGCAGGTTTTCAGAGCCATTGTAACTGCTGATGGTTTCACCGAATCAAAGGCTTTTTCATAATCGATAAAAGCCATGCACAATGGAAGTTCATATTCCCTCGCTCTTTCAATTAGTTCTCTCAGCACATGGATATGATCTATTGTGCTGTAGCCACTCCTGAATCCAGCTTGTTCTCTCGGTTGAGCCATGTCCAGTGTTACCTTCAAGCGGTGTGAAAGAACTTTAGTGAAGATTTTATAAACTACTGATAGGAGGCTGATAGGTCTGTAGTTTCCGAGATCCTCAATGTCACCTTTCTTATGTAGCAGGATCATTGTAGCGGTGTTCCAATCCTCAGGAATCTTTCCTTCATTAAGGCATCGAGTGAAAATTTGGGCGAGTACTGTTTCGATTTCTCCACTTGCTTCTTGTATGATGTCTACAGTAATTCCATCTTCTCCTGGAGCTTTTCCCCGCTTCATGTTCTTGATTGCATGTGCAACTTCTGCTGGAAGGACTGGAGGAACTCTGGTACTGGTATCTTTCATGATGTCTGGAGTGCATGTATCATCCCTTTCATATAATTTGGAGTAGAAATCTTTCACTCTTGTCAAAATTTCTGCCTCTATTTCTTGTTACAGAACCATCTTCTTTTCTCACTGCCATAATCTGTTTTCTTCCCTTACTGAGATGTCCCTTTGCTATCTTTAGGCTTTGGTTGTTTTCAATTGCTTTCCTCACTAGTTCACAGTTGAATTTTCTTACGTCTTCAGTGATACTTTTTCGTACTGTCTTGCATAGCTCTATATATTCCACTTTGGAAGTCACATCTTCTTTAGTTGTCCTCATCTCTCTTCTTTTTTGCATCAACATTTTCGTTTTTCCTGATAATTTATTTACATGCAACTTGTTCTTAGACCCAGCTAATTTTGTTGCTGTTTCCATAAGAGCTTTGGTTATTTTTCTGTTAACTTCAGAGATGTCCACTTCTTCTGATGTTAGGCCTTCTAAAGCAGAGAACCTGTTCTTCAGTTCCAACTTGAAGGTATTATGGTGTTTTTTAAGGTTGGTTATGTCAATAGATTTTGTTTGTCTTATGAGCTTGCCACGTTCAAGTTTAGTGTTGAGGTGCATCTTACATCTCACCAATCTATGGTCACTACCTGTGTTGAACTTGTTTAGCACACTGCAGTCTTCTATGACGAATTTTTTGTTACACATAATAAAATCAATTTCACTTGTCGTCCTATTTGGATGTCTCCATGTCCATTTCCTGTGTGGCTTTTTCTTGAAGAAGGAGTTCAAGATGAAAAACCCTTCTGCCTCTGCAAACTCAACGAGAGTATTTCCACGTTGGTTTCTGTTGCCGTGACCGAATTTACCTACTGAAGTTTCATTCTGTTGCCGTTGCCCTATTTTTGCATTGAAATCTCCCATAATTATTTTCAAGTGCTGCTTACCTTTATTATTCAGATGACAAATTTCCTCATAAAATTCTTCAATTTCTTCTTCAGGATGACCCGTGGTGGGTGCATAAGTTTGAATAATCTGAGCCTGGTATCTTTTCGAGAGTTGGATAACAAGCCGTGCAGCTCTGTCAGAGGAACTTTCAACTTCTACAACTTTATCCTTCAGTTTCTTGTTTATTATAAATCCAACACCACTAGTTCTGCCAGTATCTGTCCCACGATAGTAGAAGAGATGTCCACTTTTCAGTTCGATGAGATCTTCTCCTTTTCTCCTTACCTCACTTAGCCCCACGATGTCCCACTTGATCCTTTGTAGTTCCTCTTCCAATTCAAGAAGCCTTGAATCAGAAGATAGGGAGCGTCCATTGTACGTTGCCAAGGTCAGCATCAGATGGCAGCCTAGTCCGGTCCTCCGGGGATTCTTAGCACCCTCTGCCTTCATGTCGCACTGGCCGCTGCCTTGGCCAGGTACATTCCAGCTGCCGGAGACTGAGGGCCAAGATTTAAGTTGTGGAGTCATTTTGGAGGGGTTTGGCCATAACTCACCACGCTGGCCAAGCGGGTTGGTGAGTGTGGGATAGAATTTCCTCTAATCCCGATGGTATAGTTATACCGCTATTGGCGGTCGTCAGAGCCCCTTTAGTGGGAACAGGATGCACCACGAGAAGGCGGGGTTGACATTTGTCAAGGAGAGGCTGTGAAGTTACGCATCACCTGACCTTACATCCCTATATATATATATATATATATATATATATATATATGTATATTCTATTAAGAAGAGACCTAAGCAAAAATATTTTTGACTCATACCAAGTACAACATAGAAAAAGTTATGTATCTACCGGTGTGAGTAAAAAGAGAAAAATAAAAATAAAATAAAACAACTGAATGTGGAAAGTGTCGAGAATACTGAGCCTTGGCTTTATCAAGAACCAGCAAAAACTCTGCATTTTCTCACTTCCACAAAGACCTAGTTGGAAATGGGTTTCTGCAAAGCCATAGATGCAAGTAATTAGCTCACCAAAAATTTTAAAAAAAATATATATATAAGTCATGCCCTCCGCAGAGTTGTATGACCTAGCTCTAGTTTACAATTTAGCTTGCATCCATAACTTTTCTGGCCCGACCCATGCTCTTCATCTGTTACGATTAAACAGAAAGAAGAAGATTAAAGAAAACTCAAGTTGTGAGAGTGACATAATAATTAGAAATAATGTTCAGCAATAGCGAAATGCCAAGTTCGCCTGAGAGAGAATTTAAACCTGAATAGCAATGCAAAAGTTTTCCAAATTCTTACATTGCAATTAAAAAAGGAAATATCAATTATTTAAAACTCAGTCAGATTCTTGAAAGAAAACTTGATTCTAAAACCCCCAACTCCACAACTTCTGACAACACAAAAACGAGAATAAATTAAAGACAATAATTAACTAAAGAAATGCTTTGTGAAGGGTTATATTACATAAACAATTAGTTGCAATATGTACAAAGTGTTTCAGAAGTGCTTTAAGTGCATAATTAAGTAGTTATTAAGAAATTAACTACTTTGAAAACACAGCGCAAAGTACAAGAACTATGAAAGGCGAGCTGCTTGGCCTAAGTTTTCTAAAAAACGCGCAAAGTTACCAAGAAAAGAAAGAGTTAAAATCCGCAAAAAAGTTAACAGACTTGCCAGCGCCTAAATGCTAAAAAGCAAAATATAACAGAGAAAAAAATACTAGAAGTACAAACATTGAACTTGGAAAACCTAAAACCCAAAGACAATGAAGAGAGCTTACCTTTTATGCAGCTGAACTTTCTCCACACAAGAGGAAAATGGCCGTCCTTTACCCCAAAATTCCAACAAACCTCTGCCACTCCCTAGACGCTGGGGGCAGTGTGGGTGGGGCTGAGGGCCACCACACACTGAAAGAATCCAACTCGCGGAGATTTTAACCAGAGAAAAAATATATATACTTAAGACTGTGGACCTGTATGATCAGAAAGAGCAGAATTAACTCTCCAGAATACATGAGAAATATTATAAAATACCCCGGTAGTGTATTTAATAATCTTCGCATGTATTTAATCACCTTAGTGAGCTTCTATATATTATTCAGAATCCTGTTAATTTTAATGTTAGTTTTACTATTTTTAGTATAGCTATTCTAGTGAGTGAATAACTAGTTTTCTTTTTTATTTGTTTTTATTTTCTTTTATAAACAGATTTTTAAGCTTTTTTTTGTGATTTTGTCTATATTATTTAATTTTTTTCTTTTAATAGGACCTTCATATCCATAGCACTAAGGTTCCTTTTAGTAGTTAATAGGCATCATCTAGCCAACTTCCAAACGGCTTTCATTGGTCAGAATCATATTATTAACTGTGTAGAAAATTTAAGCAGATCTGCCAACCTTACTCTATTATTCAGAAAAATTTTTCTTAAAGTTTTTTTGATGAAAGAAGAAGAAATTTCGTTCTCTAGAAAACTTTCTAATAGTATATTAATGTGGTAATTGAAGTCCAAATTGTTGCGGCAAATTCTTGAAATTCTAAGGACCTGAGAAATTAGTACATTCTCAATTACTTTGGTTGATATGTTATTATTCCAGTGTAGATATTTAATTACTTTGAAAGGAAAATTGACTCTTTTATCAAAGAGGCTAATAGATGGGTTACCTCTGTTAAGCTTAATGCTTAAGTCTAGGAACTCAAGTTCCTGATTACTGTGGTTGGTTTTACATAGGTTAAGAGAGCTTACGAGCCCGTAAGTTATTCCACCAAACAGTTAGAAAATCGGTTTAAGGCATTCTTCAAGAAACTTAAAATTCCACAAACAAGAAGATATGGGCCTGAATTTCCATTTCTGTTTGCAACGGTTAAGTTTCATAAAGATTCAGTGAGGTTCAGGTTCATAGCTAGTGGAGTAAAGAGTCATAAAAAGAAAATAGATCTTGCTTTTGAAGATATCTTGAAGAAGGTTTTGGAAACACATTAGAAACTGTACTAATTTGAAGTACACATATTTTTGGATAATTAATAACAATGCAGATGTAATTTCCACTATACTCAAAGTAAGTCCCTTAGATATTAATAGTTATTATTTTGAGAACCTATATACTAATCTGCCTCTATTAGATATAATCACTACCTTTAAAGAGCTGTATGCAGAATTTAAACTTAACCAATTTGTTAATGTAGGAGCCTGGAACTCTTATCTCAATTGCTGCATAAAAAATAACCATATCTTATTTAATAATACTCTCTATAAGCAAGTGAACGGTATACCAATGGGAGCATGAACCTCCACGAGTATAGCAAATCTATTCCTGTTCTTTAAGGAATATAAATTCATTCAAAATAACTCCACCTGCTCAGATAACTACCTTTACACATTTAGATATATTGATGATCTGTTGTGTATCAATTATTCAGAAGTTATAGTGAGTGATTTTAATAATATCTATCCTAGCTCTCTTAACCTATGTAAAACCAACCACAGTAATCAGGAACTTGAGTTCCTAGACTTAAGCATTAAGCTTAACAGAGGTAACCCATCTATTAGCCTCTTTGATAAAAGAGTCAATTTTCCTTTCAAAGTAATTACATATCTACACTGGAATAATAACATTTCAACGAAAGTAATTGAGAATGTACTAATTTCTCAGGTCCTAAGAATTTCAAGAATTTTTCTCATCTTGAACTCTTTTTCAAGAAAAAGCCACACAGGAAATGGACATGGAGACATCCAAATGGGACGACAAGTGAAATTGATTTTATTATGTGTAACAAAAAATTCGTCATAGAAGACTGCAGTGTGCTAAACAAGTTCAACACAGGCAGTGACCATAGATTGGTGAGATGTAAGATGCACCTCAACACTAAACTTGAACGTAGCAAGCTCATAAGACAAACAAAATGTATTGACATAACCAACCTTAAAATACACCATAATACCTTCAAATTGGAACTGAAGAACAGATTCTCTGCTTTAGAAGGCCTAACATCGGAAGAAGTGGATATTTCTGAAGTTAACAGAAAAGTAACCAAAGCTGTTATGGAAACAGCAACAAAATTAGCTGGGTCTAAGAACAAATTGCATGTGAACAAATTATCAGGAAAAACCCAAAATGTTTATGCAAAAAAGAAGAGTGATGAGGACAACTAAAGAAGATGTGACTTCCAAAGTGGAATATATAGAGCTATGCAAGACAGTACGAAAAAGTATCACTGAAGACGTAAGGAAATTCAACTGTGAACTAGTAAGGAAAGCAATAGAAAACAACCAAAGCCTAAAGATAGCAAAGGGACATCTCAGCAAGGGAAAAAACAGATTATGGCACTGAGAAAAGAAGATGGTTCTGTAACAAGAAATAGAGGCGAAATGTTGACAAGAGTGAAATATTTCTACTCCAAATTATATGAAAGGGATGATACATGTACTCCAGACATCATGAAAGGTACCAGTATCAGAGTTCTTCCAGTCCATCCAGCAGAAGTTGCACATGCAATCAAGAACATGAAGCGAGGAAAAGCTCCAGGAGAAGATGGAATTACTGTAGACATCATACAAGAAGCAAGTGGAGAAATCGAAACAGTACTCGCCCAAATTTTCACTCGATACCTTAATGAAGGGAAAATTCCTGAGGATTGGAACAACTCTACAATGATCCTGCTACATAAGAAAGGTGACAATGAGGATCTCGGAAACTACAGACCTATCAGCCTCCTATCAGTAGTTTATAAAATCTTCACTAAAGTTCTTTCACACCGCTTGAAGGTGACACTGGACATGGCTCAACCGAGAGAACAAGCTGGATTCAGGAGTGGCTACAGCACAATAGATCATATCCACGTACTGAGAGAACTAATTGAAAGAGCGAGGGAATATCAACTTCCATTGTGCATGGCTTTTATCGATTATGAAAAAGCCTTTGATTCGGTGAAACCATCAGCAGTTGCAATGGCTCTGAAATCCTGCGGTATTGAAGATGCATACATTAATATTATTAATAACATCTATGAAAATGCAAGTGCAAAGTTTCGGCTGTTTGAAAATACAACACACATAAAAATTGGAAAAGGAGTGAGACAAGGTGAACCATATCTCGGAAGCTCTTTAATGCCGCATTGGAAAATGTCTTTCAATCACTGAACTGGGAAAACAAAGGGATAAAGATTAATGGAGATTATCTAACCCACCTTCGTTTTGCTGATGACATAGTCATTTTTGCAACTACCCCATCAGAGCTACAGAGTATGATCCAATAACTTGCTGACAAGAGTAAAGAAGTGGGATTAAAAATGAACTTTCAGAAGACAAAAGTGATGTGCAATGCTTTTACAAGAAATGAAGATTTATCAATTGATGGAGAAAAGCTGGAGATAACAGATACGTTTGTTTATCTTGGACAGCAGATATCAAGTGAGGGTCACATTGGTGAAGAAATTAATCGGCGTACAAAACTTGCCTGGAGAGTGTTTGGAAGAAACAGCATAATTTTCAAGAGCAATGTGCCATTATGTCTTAAAAGAAAAGTGTTTGATCAATGCATCCTTCCAGTGCTTACGTATGGTGCAGAGACGTGGACCTTAGCTAAAAGAGACATACAAAGGCTGCAGACAACTCAAAGAAGCATGGAGAGGTGCATGCTTGGTGTAACCAAGAGAGATAAGAAGAGGAACACGTGGATCCGAAAAATGACAAGAGTAGAAGACATCATGATCAGAGTTAAATCCCTGAAATAGCAATGGTATTGGTAACTGTGTGTACCATAGTGGTACCCAGTTTATTGCTATAACAAAATACAGACATAGGAGATTCATTAAAAGCTGCAGTACAGAAAACAACAGTGCGGAAAGTAAGTATATCCACGATGCAGCACAACGTTACACAGAAAGGAAAATGAATATGCACACGAACAATGAAAGACCTAACGGCATGTCAAACACTATAACACATGTGCACAAATGCATGAATTGTACTATGCTTTCATAAATCAACCGAACGGAACTGAATTGTGGTTAGAGAGCAAAACAACATGGAGTACCTCAGCAACTATATAAAATAACAAAGGTAACAAACGTACCACTATAATAATCCGCGATAGAGGAAAGCACTAACACAGCAAACACTCACAATTATAGGTAATTTAAAAAACAGGCACAAATTCAGGAAACAACAGATAAGATAATGATGAGATAATGAGGAGATCACACAAGTAACGAGACCGATTAGGTGTGAAAACACAGCAAAAACATGCAATTATCGCAAATTTAAAATACATTACTTGTGAAACACAGCCAAACACACAAATAAAGCAAATTTTCAATACATGACTTGTGAATCACAGTAAAAACACACATGGAAAACATCAGAATCAACATGCACTAAGTCTGCAAAACCAGGGAATCTGCGAACGGGTTCGCAAATCCTCTAGCATTGAGAGAACAAAAAGTAATCGGTGTGAGGAAGAGAGCTAAAGGTCATCGGTAAAAGGATAGAAGGTATCACATATATGCTTCTCAACGAGCTCCTTCAAGGAGGCGAGACGGCGCGTGTAACGTCTCAAAAAAGGCTGATACCGAGGATCGGTGGCACACAGAGATTTAAAAAGTGACACATAAGCTTCGAATTGCGTTACCGCTGCATGCAGGTCCAGATCAGGTGAGTGAAGGAATTCTTCAGAACCAACAATCGTACGTACAGGTTGAAAAAGACGTAAAAGTTGCTGTCTGGACAGTGGGCCAGGAACTGGAGGAAAAGCATCAACTGCCTGTAGAACCTCAGCCTCAGAGAGAGGATTGACAGGACCTGAGCGGAGAAGCATACTGTTTGAAGAAACATCAGGTGGAGAAACACCGGAACCGGAAACCTCGGGAATACTAGATGAATCCTCAGAATGTGGCACAGAAAGTTGTTTTAACTTTTTCTGTTTTACAGCGCCTGTGGAAGTTCCAATCCGCTTCGAAGAAGTAGCTGAGGCGGATGTATCCATAAGTGGATCAGGCTCATCTCCCAAGTCAGGAGACGAGGAAACGAACGTCGCCGAAGAAGCAGTACGTAGCTGAGCTGCCTTAGTGGAGACTGGTACAACAGCCGAGGCTTCAGGAAGATGTTGCAACAAGGTTATGGTAGACAAGGTTGTAAATGGAGATCCGATATCCCAGAGGCTAGGAGAAGAGCCAGACGGCCGATCTGCCAAACCACCACTCAACACACCCGGATCGGAACACTCCGCTGTAGACACATCTGTAGTCGAAGACAACTCTGTCAATCTTGAAGGTGGATGCACAATCGTACGGGTCGGGAGAGGAGGAAAGGCAGCATTGTCCGTGACGGAAATGTTCGTCTGACGGAGAAACGAAGAATTCGCGTCAGGCAAACTACCGGTAGTGGGGATGGTAGAAAGACCAATGTGGTCAGCAGTGGGATGCGAACTGGATGAACGTCCACGTCGAACGCGGTCACAGGAGGCAGTGGTGTGATTTTGTGTTAAACAGTGTGTACAATAGTGAGCAGTGAAAATCTTGAAACTGTACGTTCGTGCGCCAATTTCAACAGTAGCTTCTGTAGGGCAATCCGCCAAGGCTTTCTCGGTGGGAAAGACGACCAATAACTGACGGCGAGGTCCTGTAGCATGTGCAAATCGAGTTCCGCGGGGAGCGTCAGAAAGGCGACGGACCTTGCCAACAATTTTACAAACATGACTGACAAGGAGAGGAAGTGCAGTATCCGGCACTTCCTGTGGAACAGGATAGAACGTGATGTTCACCGGTCTCTTGGAAAGAGGCGACGGGATGAGATGGTTTGTCCCAATCGAAAGTCCGTTAGCTAGAAAAAAGTCAGCATCCTCCTTGTGATTGAACTGTACCGAAATACCCCGAGGAGTACGGGAAATTCCTGCAATGGACGCAGACGATACATGTTCAGAGAGGGCTTCCATGTAGCGTGGCAATGGAGTATTTGGTAAAGCATGAAAGAGCACACATCTATCCAGGAGGTTATGGAACTCACGGCCAATCTGCGAATTGTCATCAATCGTTACCTTCACCTTGTGGTTGGATACCTGAATAATAGGTGTTGCTTGCAAAAGACCATCTGGTTGAGAGGAATCGGACGTAGAAGTAGCGCCTCGTTGTTAGAGGCAAATGACATCCTCGGAAGAGAAGTCTGTTCGGATCCGGCAGGCACAGAAGGCTGTGAGGGAAGAGAAGCACAGGCCGAAGGCAAGGCAGTAGAATCAGTAGTTCCCAGGGAGGGCACCGAGACAGATGCGGGAGCTGAAGAAGAAAGTGCAGCCAAGTCCAGTGAAGGCACCGGTGCAGGAGTACTAGAAAGCTGGGAAGGCAACTGAGCAGACACATCTGAGGACGAGAGTAAGTTAACTTCCATGGACGTGGGAAATGTGACGTGACGTGCATCCGCCACGCCCATAGATGATAACGAAATACCGGAAGCCGCCATGTTGGCAGCTTCCATACGTAAACAAACGAGCAAACGATAAGAAAACGGATGAATATGAACTAATATAAGGTTGAGAACGCTAGAAAAGTAGCTCAAAACGTACACAGTACCTTTAGACAGCCGGGCCACGCAACAGGTGAGTGAGGGACAAGGTATTCCACACTAAAACGCATAAAATATTGGAGCCACCAACACTACGTCTATCGCGAACGAGCAATGGGCTGGACATACTGCCAGAAGAACAGACCATCGATGGACAGCCGAAATTTTAGATTGGATTCCAAGGGACAGGAAAAGACCCAGAAGAAGACCACATGGAAGATGGGTGGATGAAATTCGAAAGTATGCGGGAGTGACATGGAAGAGACTGGCACAAGACAGACCGTTGTGGAGGAAACTTGGGTAGACCTTAGTCCAGCAGTGGATTGATAATGGTTGACAATGATGATGATGATGATATATATATATATATATATTATATTTATATATAATATAGTTCGTGTACAAAATATCACTAAGTGTCCTACAGAACCACAACTGGATAGATTCGGCGCCGAACATCCCGGAGCAATGCTGCTTGCTTTATTACACCCCCAGCACGACCTAGTGATATCCATAATAGATGACCATTGTTCGCCATCTCCCAATGTGCAATATTTTCGCGTTCTCTTTGGTCATTCTGATGCGCATAATATGTGTACAGCTCCTTAATAGAATGCTTTCCATTATAAATTGGAGCCATAATCCCCCCATGCCCCGTCAGTGCCTCATGTACTCGTTCATTATAAATATGATAGTCATTAATTTTCCATATAGCAGACGAATTCCGCCGTGCACTGCAATCACTATAATATCAATACTTTTGTAAATATTTTTCAGGTTTACCATGTACACTGGATTGCAAAACTTAAGGACCGCTCGGTTTTTTCGCCGTAACCTCGCAATGAAGCAGCCTGGTTAGATGAATGTTCTACCACAGAGACCTCAGTGTGTACCAAAAGAGGGAATGAACAAACACATGTATAAAAACGAATGCATACATGTGCACGGGGACTTTACTAAGAAATGACCGTAAAGCAGTACACACCATGGTACAGAGCCAACGGTTCCACAGACGGATTACAGCGAAGAGGTGATCGTCTGTAAGGAATATGATGTCCCCTAACAGCAATGGCTGCGTTGCAGAGTCTGGCCATACTTAACACGAGGCTGTCGAAGAGTTCTTGGGGCAAATTTTCCCATTCCTCTGGTTGTGCACGTTTCAACTGATGGATATTTTCCAGCGGATGTGGGGGTGTCACAAGACGTCTCCCCAGAGCGTCCTACACATGTTCTATAGGATTTAGATCCAGGGAGTACCCAGACCAATCCATATAAGTGATATCCTCAGTTTCCAACAGCTCATCTGCTGCACGTAAACCATGGGGTCTCGCGTTGCCGTCCATAAACACGAACTCGGAACCGATGGCACCTCGGAATAGGTGTACATAGGAAACGAGCACCTCATCTCAATAGCAGTTTACGGTTACGGAACCTCCTTCGAAAATGTGGAGCTCAGTACGACCATTAAGTATAATGCCTCCCCAGACGAGCACACCAACAACGCCAAACCGATCTCTTTCGATAATGGTAGCAGGTCGATAACGTGTTCCCACCTCTCTACAGATCAGCTGACGTCCAGAGTAACTCATGGTACTGAAAAGACTCATCCGTGAAGAGTGCCGTACCCCATTGCTCTGGGGTCCAAACCTTGTGATCCTTACACAATTGTAATCGATGCCTCCGATGGGTAGGCTTTAATGGGATGCAACGTTCAGGTAGTTGGGCAAATAGTCCACCTCGATGTAGACGTCTGGCAACGGTGAACTGCGATACAGCGCGTCCTGTGGTCATCCGCAGTTGCTTCACCATATTGCCCGCCGTCTGGTGTCAATCACGTGTGGCCTGTAGGATCATATATCGGTCATCTATTGCTGTTGTTTTCTGTAGCCAACCACTAACGACCTTTACAATAGCTGTTCCTGTCGTTTGGGAGGTCTTCCAGGCACGTGACACAATGCTATGGGTCACGTCGAACTCGTCGGCAACATTTGTTATAGTTCGTCCCTCTTCCAGCTTTGCGATTATTCGACCACGTGTAAAATCATCTAAATGTCTCCGCGTGGACATTTTCTCGTCTGCGACTCACTAACAAACCACTCGAACCTCTTTACAACGCCGCACACTTTCGCTTTTCGTTTGCTACGAGATGCTCCTTATATCAATTTCAGCCCTGTCATTTGAGCTGCACCATCACATTTCGGAAAATTTGCATACGCATCGTATTTTTACTGATCCGCTTGCGTTATGCAAATCTTCTCAAGCTTGTGTATTTCACTGTGCGGGTATAATCTGCGGCACTAGCGCCCACCCTTAAGTTTTGCACGCCAGTTTATTTTTTAGCCTCTGCAAATGTCTGAAGGCCCACAGTAAATTGACAATTATTTATACGCAGCATAATGTGCAACTTCCCAAGCTTATTGAGGTGATCGACAAGAGCCTCCAGAATGCTCACATTGAGATATATATTTTCATTTGTGAAAAATATCGATGGTCTCTGTATTAAACTGACCATTCCGTCGGCACAGATATTCGCGACGCACAGCACTTTTCGAAAAACACCCAATCTCATATACCTCGTGTAATGCAGAAGGAACAGAAAATATTACAAAACACCTAAGATCCAAAAGATAAACAAGACGAAACACAACCGTTCGAACAAAATCAATCACAGAACTCACGACACCCTCAAATTCTGCCTCACTGTGAAGCGAGCCCGTACTTCGGCAATCTTCGAACACTACTCAGGCAGCTTCAATGCGACCCATATCTGCAAAACATTGATCATTTTCATATCTCATGCAGCCCTTTGCATCATGCGGTTTTCATGTATCTACGCTAACCCGTCCAGAGGTTGCGATTTCCATGTTGAAAAATATATGCATTTATAAGAAAAAAGAACACTAATAAATTCAGAGTGTAAAAAGCAAATTTTAAGTGTCCCAGTTCTTCGGTTCATATTTTCGGTGTTATACAGTGAATGATCAAATTTATTATATAAAACACAAAACGTCTGTTTGTTTGAAGCAGCAAAAACTCTCGAACGCCAAACTGTGGCATCGTGAAATTTGCATAGCTTATTAATACTGCAATTTCTAGGTCAACGCAACTATTTTAAGATCTCTACGTTGTTCCGTTCGCGAGTTATGAATTAATTAATAAGCTAATCAATAAAGTCAGCGTCGTTTGCTACGTCATCGTTATCCTAGCTGTTCCAAATCTGAAAGTACGTGACTGCATTCATCGCCGCGGCACATCCACAGGCGTTTCTATTCTTTGAGAACTGTGCATAAAAATATGCAAAAACAAACTTTGCGAAATCTGAACGAAACGGACTGAAATTTTTATCAACACCATGAATTGGTAATAATAAGAGTCCCTCAAAATTTCACTGAAATCCGGTCAAAACCATTTAAAATAGGCATGGAATTTTTAATTTATCCGTAAATAGAAACATATACGCAGAAACGGTTAATAAAATTTTGACGGCTAATTTAAAAAGTTATTTACGGTTTCAAGGGAAATTTGGAGGTCATGTTTCTGTTAACGATTTATGGTGTTCATTAAAATTTCATCCAGTTTCATAAAATATTCGCAAAGTTACGTTTTTAACTTTTTTATCCCAGAGATTCGCCCCTCAAAGACGCCTGAAACTGAAAGCTCGTGATGCATTTGATCGTCAATAACAAATTGCTAACGAATTTTGTTCAGTCAGTGTTCTAATTCTGTGTCTCCTGGACGCGTTTTAAATAATTTGTAATGCTTTTGGTCTGTTTCATTCTACAGATTCCATACATTCTGTACATTTCGTTGCTTTAATTATAGAGAAATATTTGTAACAGCAATGTACGGCCAAGTGCTGAAATAATCACACTATGAATAAATAATTTGTAATGACCGAATTTTTGAAATCAGCTTTTTTCTTTCTTGCAAGCATCATTTTTTTCGCCGATTTTTTCAGTGAAAGGGAATATGAAATGAATAAGCTTAAATTCTGGACAAAGCTGGGTAGTGAAGCTAGTTATTATATACACTCCGATAACAATATCCAAAGCAGAAATATCTCGTCCAGCCAAGTGATATACTGTATTTGGCAAAGCCTATAAATGGAGCAGGTCTCTAAGCATTGGAAGCTTTTGGTTGGAGTTAGACGAGGACTAACTTTTTTATCGCAACCCCAGAAACTAATGGCAAAAACTCCAAAGCAACAAATTTATATTTATAAAAGGCAAAGTAATGGGTTAGATCAATACCTTTTCTTTTTGAACTTTCTCGCTTGGACACGAGATTCTTATGACCTAAAGGAAGTAGTAGTTTTTGTTCGCGGTCTGACCTTCCTTGAGGGACTTCTTTGCCCTCTCACTCTTATCTTCTTTTTCCAGAGGGGGGGTATAGTGAGACGGCAAAGGTGTGTGAAACCCCTTACTAACTCATCATCGTGATGATTCATTTCCATAATATTGCAAACCAGTTACGGAGAAGTAATCATGTGTAAATGAAACAGCTTGGCGAGATAGCAGCTACGAGGAAAACCTTTCGGTCAATCACCGCAATTACTGAACTGGTTGGGATTTCCGCGTTGGACGATCGCATGTGCGCACCAAGACTATACGAAATACGGCAAAACTCCCAACCAAAGGTAGAAATGTGGATGTAAATGTGCAATTGACTATAAAGGCATCAAAACATTAGGCTGCAGTTTCGAAAGGCCAATCGAAACACATTATCTGGTCTGACGAACCATGGTTCCAACGGCGCCACTCCGATGAAATGGTGTGTGTGTGGCATAAACCTCAAGAATTGATGGACCCAGCTTGTCAAGTTGTACCACATACACAGGCGGAGGTGATGTAACAATTTCGGATGCGTTTACAAGGGCTTCCTTGAGGCCCTTCATACATGTTGGGACCTTCATCACTGGCAAAAGGTATGTAAACATCCTCGCCGACCATCTACACTAATTCATGCCTGTGATTCTCTTTCTTCACCATGACTTCGTCTTTCAACAGGACAATGCCACACCGCATACTTTCCGAGTGGAGAAAAGTTTGATCCAGGAGTTCAAGTGAGTTTAAAACACTTGAAAGTTTACCACCCCTGAATGGCCCCCTCGATCGCCGGGCCTCTACCCCAATGAGAATATATGGAACGAATTGGAATGATCTCTTCGAGTTCGCCAACCCCCACTGGCAATTGTGGATGCTTTTTGATATTCAGTACTTTCTTCAGGGGCGGAGATACTGCCTCTGTGTTTTCAGCAGTGTTTATTGAGACGTCTGGCGTCTGTTGTGAAGGCAAAGGTTGGAGCCACACGTTGTTAAGTAGGTGCATGTAATAATTTGTCTATTCAGTTTAAAAGTAAAGGTTGATAAAGGTGTTCTTGGGTTACTCGTCTTTTCGATCACCTCCCTGTCAATCTGAACGTATATTTTCTTGAATAACCTTTAGTTTCCGTGAAATTAAATCTGTTTTTCATTCTTTTTGTTGTTCGAAAACTCAAACTCATAAGATCGTTGCCAACATGTGTGCAAGAAAGCTTATAAAGTGACATCACTATAGCTCGAAGACCTTATAATTTATTCAATGCTCAAAATGTCTGCATCCATTCAGTCCAGCTGATACATTTCGGAATGTGATTACATCAAGAGAAGAACAGCAGCACCTTGACGACGACATAGTGCGCTGTTATAGTAAGACATGATGAACAGAAAAAGCGGGGCATTCTTGAAAAATGGAAAATTACAGTACATTATAAAATACAAAGTAGATAGTAATGTGCAAATAACGAAGCTGCGAATTTTCATATAGTTGGCACACATTTTCATGGAGAAGTAATAAAACCGCAAAATTATAAATCCCTGGACCAGTCTGCAGGAAAATGGAGATATAAGTAGAAGTAAATGCATAGGGTGAGATACGTAAATCTAAAGCAGAGTTCATGATGTACGACATCTCTGAAGAAGATGAAGGTGTAGATTTTGAGGGAAAGTGACTTTTCCTGTGGTTTTACATTCTCTGTGAGCATTTAAACCGATAAAGAGTCGCGTCGCCGATTACTAATTGGAGGCCGTTAATTTTCGGGAAGGGACCGATCCAGCGCCATAGGACAAACATGCAGACCTCACCGCTCCCGAGACTCGAACCCCAGCATAACGTTAACGATTAGGCATAACCTTGGCTTCTTCTCATTTGGTCAACGAGGAAACGATGAAAATTAAGATATCTGGAAAGTAGTTTTAAAGGAAGGAGCACACTCATGTGGAGAGCAGAAATTTTGTAAAATGAGGAAAACCAGTTGGCAGTTAAAGTTTCTAATAACAGTAAGTCGTTCCTGAAACATGTGAGATAAAAACGTGTGTGAATTATAAGCTGAACATTACAGACACTAACGCTTGGGGTCACCAGAAATGGCAAAATTAGCAATAAGGGAATAAAAGTAAAATCATATCTCGGGAGTTAAGTGGTCTTGCAGCCAACTGTCCGATATGGAGACGGGTTTGCGTCCTGAGTGTTTCATTGGTTCTGTCGCCGTGCTGTTTTCGTCCCTTCCCTAAACCAATGGCCTTAAATTAGAGACAACCATTTGCTTATTAGCTTAGATGTTTACATTAAACCCAGAAACGAAAACGAAGAGTGAAAGTAATTGAAGGAAAGAAATCTGCGATGAGCTGATATGGATACGTACGGAGAATAGGATTTTTACAAATTGCAATCACCAAGAATGTGTAGCACTAGTTATCCAAAAATCATATGCAGTATACGTTTCAGCAAAACATGAAGCAGAATTTAACGCAGGACAGATTTGTATGAAACTTAAAGATCTGCAGTAGCGTATTCAACTAAAAGCAAGCCTCGTGACGTTAGATGTCTTAATTCTTCACACTGTATGAATGAAAGACACTTTGAAGAAAATGTCGTTTCGGAAAGTCAAAGTCAATTGTTTTTTCAGGTTGATATGACTTTCCGGGATGCTTTTCTGTCATAATTTTTAAAAGAAGAAAAGTCAGAGGAATCATCCGATTGGCCTGAAAATCGCAGCATGCGTCGCCCGCGAGAGGACATGCAAACGATTAGTATTGCAGGGCATATGCAAATCATGTGCCCCCGGCACGCCGCCGAGAAGCACTATAAGAAGGGTGCACAGAAGGCGGGGTGTAATTTGTGGAAGTGTGTTGTCCTGCCAGACCTGTGCGTGGAAAGCTTCCTGATGCCTCGTCGCAGAATACGGTAGTGATTCCAGCACGTTTCGGAGTTCGACAGAGGACACATTTCGGCTTATCGGGACAGAGGTTTATCGTACCGAGACATCGGCGCCAGTGTGTAACGACATCCAGCCACAGTGAGGCGAGTATATATTCAGACGGTTCAGGAGGGACGAACGGACGGACGCAAGTGATTGCCGCAACCGCGGCACACCGCCGAATGGGAGGACCGGTATGTTGTGGGGCGGGCATTGACGGCTCGCACCGCCACATCACGAACGTTCGCTCAGGAATTAGGGTGTGTTGCGCAAGAATCTGTGTCAGCACGTACCGTTCGACGTCGTCTGCAGGAGCGGAGACTTGTCGCACGGCATCCATTGTTCCGACTACCATTGACGTTACACCACCGGCGAGTGCGGCGGCAGTGGGCCGTTGAACGCCGCATCTCGACCGCCGAATGGCACGACATTGTCTTCTCCGAGGAATTCCGCTTCTTCCTGCAACACCGCGATGGTCGGATCCGCATGTGGCGGCACCGCGGCAAGGGACGGTGTGACGCCTGCATTATGCATCGCCATACTGGTCCGTCGCCTGGCGTTATGGGTTGGGCGGCAATTGGATATGACACCCGCACCCTTTTGGTACGCATCGCCGGTACACTGAACAGCCACCGCTACATCTCTGACGTTGTGGAGCCTGTAGTTCTCCCTTACCTTGAGGACCTGCCAGCGGCCACGTTTCAACAGGACAATACGCGCCCGCACGTGGCTCGCATCGTGCAACAATTCTTCACGGCCCACCAAGTGTCTCTGCTACCTAGGCCCGCCTGTTCTTCCGATGTGTCGCCCATCGAACACGTCTGGTCGCTGATCGGCAACTAAGTGCCCCGACAAGCACACCCCGCGGCTACGCCTGATGAACTGTGCCAAAGTTTGGAAGCAGCCTGGACCGAGATACCAAGCCCACATCCAAAGTCTCTTTCGATTGATGCCGCGGCGTGTAGCGGCCGTTATTGACAAGCATGGGGGACACACGAACTATTGATGTATGCGTGTTCTGCAAGTCGGTCACGGGCCTGTAAGCTCAATCGTTTCATCTTTGTATCTGTTGTTATGTGTCCAGTAAATCTGGCTTTGCTATCTCGTGTCCTTCTTGGTGTTGCATTTTGGGTGGCCAGCAGTGTATATTTTTAATTCGTGATACAACTTTAAAGTGTTTGTCGTGCATAGACGGCTGAATACTCTTACACTGGTGTGCAAAAATTAAGGACGAGACGGTTTTTCGAATGTAACGTCGTGCAGAAGTGCTCCACACCGACTCAAATCATACCATAAGATCCCCAAGATGTAAGAATATGGGACAAGTGAGCAAAACCGTCTAAACAAGGATTCCAAATGATACAAAGGCACTTTATTGAAAAGGTAGCTTGAGCACAACTGGACAGAAGACAGAAACGTCAATGTGACAGGCGGCTGCCAAGAAAAAATCCAGTCTTTGGTTGGGGATATGATCACCCCTGAGTGCGTTGCAGGATTTTCAACGTCTGTCCATGCTGAGAACGAGGCTGTCGAGGAGTTGTTAAGACATCGTAGCCCATTCCTCTTGTAGCGCCAATCGCAGCTGCGGAATCTTTGCTGGCGGCTGGTGACGTGCTGCCAAGCGTCTCCCGAAAAGGTATCACACGTGTTCGATTGGATTTAGGTCCGGGGACCTTGCGGGCCTATCCATGCGTTGAATATCTTCACTATCCAACAGCTCTGCGACAGCCACTGTACGACGAGGTGCAGCGTTGTCGTCCATGAAGAGGAACTCAGGACCCACAGCACCTCTAAACAGACGCACGTGAGGCAGGAGAACCTCGGTACAATAGCGGACACCAGTGACTGAACCTCCTTGAAAGATGTGGAAGTCAGTACGACCTGCAAGCATGATACCGCCCCAAACGAAAACTCCGCCCCCTCCAAACCGGTCCCTTTTAATAATGTTGGAGGTGTGATTGCGTGTTCCCTGCTCTCTCCACATATGTATACGTCCAGAATCGCTCGTCAGACTAAATCGGCTCTCATTCGTAAAATAAATTCGACCCCATTGCTGTTGTGTCCAGTTCTTTTGTTCCTGGCATCACAGAAACCGCCGTCTCCGATGAGCAGGCGTTAATAGCACACACCGTACTGGTCGTCGTGCAAATGACCACATTTGTTCAGCCTCCTGGCCACGGTAAAACGCGATAACGGACGTCCAGTTGTCTGTTGCATGTGCCATGCGATTTCTCCCGCTGTCTGCCGTCTGTCTTTTCTGGCCTGTAGGACAATATACCGGTCGTCCACCGCCGTGATTGCTCGTGGACGACCACTGCTAAACTCTCGGACATCTGTTCCTGTCGTTTGAAATGCTCTCCAAGCTCGTGAAACGATGCTGTGAGCGATCCCGAACACCTCGGCCACACTAGTCACACTTTGACCTTCTTCCAACTTCCCAATGACGCGACCTCGGGTAAATCCATCCAGATGTCGTCTACTGTATTGCCTGTTGTCCATATCACACGTTGGCAGCAACTGGACGTTGTTCAAACCGATGTACACCGGGAAATAATTTTCACTGAATTACTGAGCGTACACCGCCCGTGTGCTTTATACAATTTCAACACCCCCACCCCTTCTTCTTCATGCTGCATATATGCGGATGCCCTACCGTACCGGACCATAGTCTACCTTCTGAGTGGTCTTTCGGTCCCTTCTGATTGCCCGTTCCGCTGTTATGCTAATTTCTCCTCTTCGTCCTTATTTTTTGCACACCAGTGTATATGTGACTCATGATACGAAATGTTTTGTATTGAAAGAACAAAAAAAGCTGACGCTTCTGGACTCCTTGAAAGCATCTAATACGGAACTCTCACTGTGGACATTTCGCATTGAAAATTTCATTTTGTGTTCTGGGAAGTAAATTTATACTTTCAATTTACTATAATTAATACATAGCAAAGCGATGATCACAGTATTTGAGGGTAATTATCAGTACTTCCATCATTATCAATAATACTTTTCCAACCTGTGGGCAGTTTACTAATACCATTTAAAGTATCAGTCTCATTACGTTTGCGATTCCTGAAATTCAAGATCCAAATCCCGTTTGTTGTTATAGCAAGTAGGATACAAATACTCTTTCAAATTTCCAAAACAGTTAAAATGACAGATGTTCATTTCCTGTGAATACAGGAATTGCGGCGACTCCACCTAAACGCTGATTTTAAAGAAGAGCCAAACAGTCCCGGCCTTTTACGGCCGTGTGTTGTCGTGTGCAGGGACAGGTTCCTGCAAACGACGTTGCAATGTCTCTGCCGAGAAATTCTCCTCTAGAAATGACTTATACCGCTCCAAAATCATGATTATGTACTCGTCATACGTCTTTCTAACAGCAACACAACGAACGTCCATGACAACAACCACTGTGATTTTACCCAAATGCAACGCATGGGGTAAAGACGAAGCGGAAGCATCAATTTCAACTCTTGACATATGATTTGTGCCTTTGCCTGGGTGCGTAATATGCCACCGAACTTTCATCTAAGCGAAGCAACCTGTTAATATTGCGGCGATACCACACAGACATACTCCATGCAATTTCGTAACCGAATTACTTCTTTGTCGTTGCTAATTTGTGTGGTTCCTATATCGCTAGTTTGTTCATCAGGCCCTAAATCTTCCATCACCACATTTTAAATAGTTGTGTGAGGGACATCCAGTTGTGTGGAAAAGTAATTAACACTCACGCTGTAGAACTGCTTTTACGCCTCTTTGGTACCTAGTTTGGCTTCCTGTGTGAAAACCAAAATCTGTCGAACGCTTCTTGGTGCCTCTTTGGCTGATGTCCTGCCTTCCTAGTATACTTTCATTCAAATGTGCACCGCAGTTTTTTTAACAGCATTTTGACCCCTACTGCTGTCAACCAAAGACTGTACCACTTCCTCTCAATACAGTAATAAAAACCATTATAAACACTGCTGGCCACACAAAAGGCAACACCAAGAAGGACACGAGATAGCAAAGCCAGATTTACTGGACACATAACAACAGACACAAAGATGAGACGATCGAGGCTACAGGGCCGTGAGACTTGCGGAACACGCAGACATCAATAGTTCGTGTGTCCCCCATGGCTGGCCGTCCTTCAGGTAAGGGAGAACCACAAGCTGCAAAACGTCGGATATGAAGCGGTGGCTGTTGAGTGTACCGGCGATTCGTACCAGAGGGGTGCGGGTGTCATATCCAATTGCGCCCCAAACCATAACGCCAAGGGACGGACCGGTATGGCGATGCATACCGCAGGCGTCATACAGTCTCTCGCCACAGTGCCGCCACACGCGGATCCGACCATCGTGGTGTTGCAGGCAGAAGCGGGATTCGTCGGAGAAAACAATGTCTGGCCATTCCGTAGTCAAGGGGCGGCGTAAAACGGCCCTTTGCCGCCGCACTCGCTGGTGGTGTAACGTCAATGGTAATCGGAGCAATGGGCGCCGTGCGACAAGTCCCCGCTCCAGCATACGACGTCGAACGTTACGTTCTGACACAGGTTGTTGCGCCACACGCCCTAATTCCTGCGCTAACGTTCGTGATGTGGCGGTGCGAGCCGTCAATGCCCGCAGCACAACATGCCGATCCTCTCATTTGGTGGTGTGTCCCAGGCTGCGGCAATCGCTCACGTCGGCCCGTCCGGCACTCCTGCACCCACCGAGTCCATATTTGCCTCACTGTGGCTGGATGTGGTCCCACACGGGCGCCTATGTCTCGGTACGATAAAGTGCTTCCGCGATAATCCACTATTCGTGCTCTGTCGAACTGCGAAACGTGCTGGGATGACTGCCGTATTCTGCGACGTGGCATCAGGTAGCTTCCCACGCACAGGTCGGGCAGCACAACACACTTCCACTACTTATACCCCGCCTTCTGTGCACCCTTCTTATAGTGCTTCTCGGTGGTCTTCTGGGCGCAAATGATTTGCATATGCCCTGCAATGCTAATCGTTTGCATGTCCTGTCGCGGGCAACGCATGCTGCGAATTTCAGGCTAATCGGATGCTTCCTTCTTGGTGTTGCATTTTGGGTGGCCAGCAGTGTAGTAATAATAATAGCCTTAATATAAATGATCATACAGTAATAATTATACGCTGTTTTCCTACTGTCATTGTTTGTTTCAGCTGCTTCATCGATATTACACCTTTTACCGGCCGATCGACAGGCACGAACTGAGCCGGAAGTACGTGGTACGCAGTCGCAGAACATCACTTGTGTTATCACTTCAGGTTTCCGATATGTACGCTGATGAAAGTGTTCCTGTACTTCCCGAGCGTTATAATAAAATGCGCATCGCAGCGTTCAGTTTTATCTTGGTTATTTCATTGGGCAATTTTTACATTTGGAGTGATAATGTTTGACTTAATCAATAAGGCATAAAGCAATTTGCTTTCTTTTCCTCCAGTTTATATGAAGACACATAAATCTTAATGGATTTGTAACAAAACGAAGACACCGTGAAGTGCTCGAAATGGCACGTATGTAGATTAACAACCTGATATTATTAAAATTTACAAAGGCAAGGTTTTAGAAAGCAAAATTATAGGATGTTTCTTCCATAACTTCATCCTGCCTTTAAATAGAGTATAATTTCATGCCTTACCTATCCCATAACATGAAGACCTTTCATGTGGTAATTTACCTGTACGTTCTTTTAAGTGTTCCAGAGTGCACTCTAATGTAGACCATTTTTACCGTAGTGTGTCTAATCCATGCCAATTTCGGCGCTTTGTACCTGAGATGTTGAGAAAAAAAAGCAAACTAATTTTTTTGTTGTAAAAATTCTAAAACCAATGCGAATTCTGTCCTGATCCCTTAAGTTTCGCAGCGAATAGGGTAAACTTTCTTTGTTTTCTAACTTTATTAGTAGGATAATGAGCCAAAATTAAAAAAAAAAAAACTTTTATATGCCTTCGTTAAAACTCAGCTTTATATCGATCAAAATATTTTGTACGAACAAAAATAACAAATATTCCTCTAAATTGTGAAAAACGTTGTGGAATATTTGAAAATATATGAACAGCAAAGAAAATATTAAGAGTTTGAACGTTGGGAAAGCCACGCATGAACGAAACTGAAAGTGTGATGCTCCTATGGAGAATATTTGCTTTCTAGTTTAATTTGAAAGAAAGTAATTTGCAGTTTTCGGGCAAAGATGTTCTTGATTTTCTATAGAACAACTGAGTGGAAGGAACAAGGTTCCGAGGCTAATTTGCTTCTGATGTCTCTGGTAAATTCCGAGCATACGTTTATTTAAAAAACATCGTCCCAGAGAAGCTTAATTACTTGCAACTCTCCGTCGCAAGACTTCGCCCCGCCTGAAGTTTATAGGCTACTTCGACTTCGATCATAACAAATATAGCAGGAGTTTAAGTGGAGTCGCAAAAAAAGGAAAGAGAAGGTTTTCTCGCAAAATATGAGGCATAGAAAATTTCATTTAACGCCTTTGCTTTCCTGAGGCCAACACTCCTCCCCCTGGGAAATATTTCTTTAATTGAATCCATTTATTTTTAAGTCTAAGAATATTTCTAATTTTCAAAATTCTTTCTCAGAAAGGATTTTGTGAATAGAGTCCCTAGAGCATGAAATAACATCCAGACTTAGACGGAGTTCGGTTAAACTCAGCACTTGAGCGGTGAAGCAGTTCCCTATGAGAGAGTACTAAGTTGCGACATGCTGTCAAACACTAAAAGTTCAAACACTCGGAGCAGTTTTTATTTTTCAGTTTTTCGTTTCTGGCGCGAAAGCTGTTTAGATGTTGGTCTTCTGCAATAGAATTGATTTATATCCAAGTTAAGATATGAAACGGAAATTTTAAGAGTAGTACTAAGACTTTTAAACTGACTTTAAATAAATTGTGTTTTTGGGAAGATACAATTTAAAGCACTTTTTAGGTATATTCCATCCATCCAAACCTGGCAGTCGGCGATATTGAACTCTCCCACATTTAGGGGTGGTAGTAGGTATGATAATGTGCCTCGTTCCCTGTGGAACTCACTTGAATGACAAGGCGTTAAATTGCTCTCAGTAGACGTTTGTAGGATAGAGTGGGGTGAAAGTATAGACAGAATATTTTCTCCCTATTACAAGAACGGAGAAAAAAACACCGGACGGATGATCGAGAACCTAATTGATCGCTCTCTGTGTGGTCAGCTGAGTTTTTGGAAAGTGATTATTACAATGGAACCCGCTGGTAGTAACAATTTCGCCCCCACACCCTCTGACAGGAGCAATACCTTTAAACAAATGACATAGGAAAAAACTAGGTGGGGTGGAGGAGACTTGCAAATCCTCACTATATCATGGCTTATCATGCCTGCTACCACCCCTAAATGTGGGAGAGTTCAATTTCGCCGGCAGCAGGGTTAGAATGGATGGAGTATACGCATATCGGCGACTAAATTAAAATACTTTATGCAAGCGTAAGCGTCACTTACCCTGTAACGTATACTCTAGATTCACTTTCCTTTTGATTTTTACTATCTCTGGTTATTTTATTTTCCTATGTAAATTACCTTCTTACTGAACGAGATGTTATTTCTCCCGCTGAATGAGATCTGGCAATGAGTGTAAGCCATGACGTGGTGGTAGCCAGTATAAATTGGCGCGTTCAACGATACCTAAGAGAGTTGTTGTTTAGGTGCGAGAGAGCTTTTTGTTGATGTGCGTAGGGAGAGCTTCGTTTATGTGAGTAGAGCTACGTTATTTTGTGCCAAGAGCTTCGTTCTATGTGATTAGGTTTTTTTCTTCATTATTGTGATACGATTAATGTGACTAGTGTGTGTGTTGGATGATTCCAGAAGTTTTCCTAATAAAAGCTTTTTAAGTAAGTACGTTTTTCTCAGTTCATAGTACTGTCAGACCTCTGTCTGGCTGTTAGGTTTATTTCATTAGTTGTTATTATTAACAACCAGCATAAGACTTTATTCATCTTAATTACTACTACAACATTACTAGCAGTTAAAAGCTTGTTCATTATTATTACTACACTACTAGCAGGAAAGTTTATTCATGATATAATTAACAAACAACAAGCATTAGAAGAAGCTTAGTAGAAGAAAGCTGAATTCATTAAAAGTGGCGCCCGAACTTTTCTCGAACACGAGATCTTGACAATTATTACCCATGTCTTCCTTACCTGAGACAACTTCAATTTTTCACCCTAAACCAAATTTCGATGGTGATGGTGTTTTTTTTTTTTGACAATTTCCAAGAAGCCTGTTGGTCTCACTTTGATATGAATGATTTACAAGTCCCCAGGCATTCTTCACAATTTCGTAATTCACCAGCTTCCTATCACTCTGAGTCGCAGGTCGTACCTGAGGGAGTTCAATCCTCTCAGCGAAGCAGAATGCTTACACATTTCGTGCCGCATGCAGGAACAATTAATTTCAATGGTTTGGAGGGGTCCTTAAAATTCCTCGAAATTTGGAAGATCATTTTGATCTATACAATATTCCTCAAGACTGCAAAGTGCAAATAGCAGGCACTTGCTTGAAGGATACCGCTAAGACCTGGTATCGGCAGTGGAGAGTGTTGAACCCGGATTCTCATTATGAGAATTTCCGAGCAGAATTTTTGGAGGTCTTTCCTTTCGGCCTCAGTCGAGCTAGCCTTGCACAACAACTTTTTTTCTCGTCAGCAAGGACCCAACGATAGCCGTGTTGCATTTGCGTTGGAAACAACACGCTTGTATAACTTATGGGATCCACATGCCAGTCATGTCGACATGTTGGACACAATATTGCAGCAGCTCGATCCATTTCTACAGGATTTTCTTGAGGTTCGACACCCTGCTACAATTCATGAATGCCTTCGCCTCATACGAACGTATGAAGAGCGACACGGCAAACTAGGTCCAACTCACCATGCTCGGGCACCCCGCGAGGCTTATTACGAAAACCCTCAGCGGCATAATAGGCCTAATGACTTTCAACGCGAGCGTACACAGGTGCACGCCCAAGCTTCATACGTCCCACCACATAGAAGAGTGGTACACTAACCGCTTGTTTCTGAACAATCTTCTAGGTACCGTACAAATGCACAGTATGCTCGACCCCGTTCCAATCCGCAGAATTCGGAACGTTTTCATGCTCAGGGCAATAATGATTTTTCTGCCCGTGCTGAGGGAAGTAATAGAAATGAAAATTTCAGCGAATATGCGGAGTTCCCGCAGCAGTTTTCACGCAGTTTTCCTCATCGTGAAAATTTCCCCGATACCTGGCAGGGCCAAGGTTTCAGACCGCATGATAATCCAACCAGGAATCCTTTAAACTTCCAAAGGAAGTAGACCAAGGGTCGGTCCTGCTTCCTGATACCAAGCATTCTGACCCTAAAACAGTATTAGTGACTGTCCAAACTCCTCAGTTGCCTGATGTGTTCTTGACAATTGAAGATATTATTGTCGAGACAAAGTTCGACACTGGTTCTGAAATATCAGCCCTAAATACGAAGTTTTGCACTGGTAATTTTCCTGCAATACAAGTTCAGCCTGCGACGCAGTATTTGCGAGGTGCAAATAACGAAATCTTCAGTATCACAGGAACTGTCACATTTTATCTCTAGGGCTGGGAAAGGCTCGTTTTACGCATTCTTTCCTGCTTATAGACGAACTACCTGTTAAATGTCTAATGGGAATGGACTTTATCAATACTTTTCAAGTTACTCTGAATTTGGTACAACATGTTATTTCCTTCCCGGAACCTGTCGAAGTTATTCCTACGGATCCTATAGATATAACGAGTTTGTTATTGAGTAACCAATTGAATGAGAGGCAACGAAACCAGCTTTCTCTACTTTTGCAGGAAAGCCCTGGTTTATTTCCTGATCAACCTGGTTTCACACAGGTGGTTTATCATGTCATTGACACTGAGGGTTCGAAACCGATAGCGACGAAGCCTTACCCTTGTGCTCCACATAAGAAACAGGAAATGCAACGTCAAATTTCTGAGATGATTAAACAGGGCATAATAAGGGAATCAACAAGCGCCTGGGCTGCTCCTGCCTTTTTGGTTCCAAAGAAACAACCCAATGAATTTCGTTTCGTGACAGATTTCCGCAAGCTCAACCAAGTCAAGAAAACGATAAATTATCCACTACCTGTCATGTCGCATATTTTGCATGGCCTGTCATCAACTAAATGGATGTCAACTTTGGATTTGGCGAGTGGATATTGGCAGGTGGCGCTGCATCCGGACTCCGTCGATAAAACAGGCTTTGTGACTCCTTTTGGGGCTTATGAATACCTGCGTATGCCATTTGGACTAGCTTCTGCACCTGCTACTTTCCAAAAGCTTATGGATACGGTTCTCAGACCTGTTCTGGGTCCCCATGTGCATATATATTTGGATGACATTATTATTACATCCGAGACTTTTAACGAGCACCTTTCTCTGCTCAAACAGGTGTTCCAACTCATATACAATGCTGGCTTGACGTTAAAACCTAGTAAATGCCAGATAGCGAGGGACGAGATTGTATATCTGGGGTTGAAAATCACTCCCCACGGCTTATTTACGGATAATGAAAAAATTAGGCCTATTGTTGACTTTCCTCGGCTTAAAACAGCAAAAGAACTATCACGTTTTCTGGGAATGACCGGATGGTATCAGCAGTTCGTCTCCGCTTATGCTACAATCTGCGAGCCATTGTATGCTTTGAAACGTAAATACAAGAAGTTTGTTTGGACACCTGAGGCTAACGCTGCGTTTGAAACACTGAAGTATGCGTTGACTCAGCCTCCTGTGTTGGCTTTCCCGGATCATACTAAGGAATTTGATATTTATACTGACGCATCCGGAGTTGGTCTTGGTTGAGTTTTGTCACAAGCTGGGCATCCGATAACTTTTGCGTCTCGTACTTTAGCCAAAGCTGAACGCAATTATTCAGCTACGGAACGGGAATGTCTTGCTGTTGTGTATGCTCTTGACAAATTTCAATGTTATCTTAACGAATTGACAGTTAACATAATTACGGATCATTCTGCTCTTCAGTATTTGAATTCTGCTAAGCATCTCTCTCAAAGACTTATGAAGTGGGCTCTGAAGTTACAAGACAGCAGTATCAAAATTTCGTATCAGCCAGGTCATAAGAATCAATTACCGGACGCATTGTCTCGCGTTCCGATTAGTGGGGTCCCCACAGAAGCTACTCCTGGATGTCAGCCTTTACTTCTAATAGCTGATATAACATCCAGAGAGCAGATAATGGCAGAATTAGTAAATGATCCTGATTTTGGGAATATCTATAATTTTTTGCTTGCGGGTTCGCCCCTACACAGTGACCCTTCTCTGGCTGGGAGGTCACAGCATTTTGAAGTCATAGAGGGTCTTCTTTACTATACGAAATCTAGGACTACTAGGGCAGAGTTTCACCCATGTATTCCGCGAACCCTTAGAATGGCCCTTTTAAACGAATTTCCTGACAAACCTCTTGCAGGCCATTTAGGTATTTGCAAGACCCGTTGTAAATTGCGGGATGTTGCCTATTGGCCTGGCATGTACCAAAGTGTGCTCGCATACGTTCAATCATGTCACTTGTGTCAGATTAATAATTACCGTAATGTAAGACCGGCCGGTCACTTGAAATCTAGTTCAAGTTCTCATGTTTTTGATATTATTTCAATAGATTTATTGGGACCTTATCCTTTATCTGTTAAAAACAAAGCTCGTTACACGTTGCTCAGTGTCGCAAGTATCATGAACGAAATATCGATTTTATAATCAACCCTACTCAACCTTCTGTTCCACAGACTCAAGAGTCTATATCTCACGATCAACCTCCAGAAATTTTGGACGAAGCGACAAATATTTTTGAAGAATCTCCAGTGATTTTTTCTTCACCCTCCCCTCCTCACGACGGGCTTCCAAACACGCAACCTGATTCTCCCATGAGACGAAGGCTCGAATCAAGTTCTTCAAATACTAGTATCGTTCCTTTCCCTCCAACCATTGCCAAGACTATTGCTGCACCGTTTCCTGATAACTCTGCACCAACACAAGCTCCCACTTCCTTGAATACCTCGTCAGAGAGTATTCCTATAGGCAGAAATAAACATCGCCCTGCACGACCACTAAATTGCAACAGCGACTCAGAGTCTTCAGATATTTCTGATTTATCAGTTATGGACAATAGTTGGACGATTCCTAAACGTCAAACACCAATTACCAACCGTCCAGTAACACCAAAAGCTGGTCGAAAACGTAACTTGTCTCCCCAATCTGCTTCGCCGCAACAGCGACGAAGGCAGAGATCCTTGCATCCGCCCGGGTTTCGCCCCTGGAACCTACGCTCAGGGCAAACAGGGCCGATGCCTGCTTCTACTCTCATACTACGAGGTAGAAAGCGAAAACAAACGATGTGGCCGGAGCCACGTCCCTCCAAAAGAATGCTGGAAGGACAACACGGGCCCCAGCACAAAGGGACTACATATCAAAAGCCTGGGGGAGCCCGTTCCTGTCAGCCGCAGGGATTTCCGGACCGACAGACTTCAGCCGTTCCTGACCGGTCCTGTCAGCCGCAGGGATTTCCTGACCGACAGACTTCGGCCGTTCCTGATCGACGGACTTCAGCCGTTCCTGACCGTTACTAACAGCCACAGGAATTTCCGAACCGACGGATTTCAGCCGTTCCTGACCGTTCCTGTTAGTCGCACGGACTTCCTGACCGACAGACGTCAGCCGTTCGTGACCCACGGATTTCAGCCGTTCCTGACCGTTCCTGTCAGCCGCAGGGATTTCCTGACCGACAGACCTCAGCCGTTCCTGACCGTTCCTGTCAGCCGCCGGGATTTCTTGACCGACAGACTACAGATGTTCCAGATCCATTCAAGTCCTTGAAACGCTCTACGCTACCTGAATTTACCAGTCCGATTAGGCCTGGAAAACGTTATCGTACTAGAATTTTTTATGCGTCCTCGAGATAAGTAAGTTCTCGTGGACAGGTTCTTTTCTCCGTTTGTTCTTTTGCCTGCACGACCAGTTGGCGTGTCAGAATTTCTTTTTTTCGTGTGGGCCTATGCATTATTTTTGTGTATATATGTTTTTTTTTATTTTCATATTTCTTCTATGTCCATCTACTAATCCAAAATTTTTTTATGTATATGTGCTTAGGGGTAAAATAATAAAAATTGTTACTGTTAGGCAGCTACAGGCAATCTTCGCTGCTGATACAGTTGGTTTGTATTCAACGATAATTTGTGAACGTTATTTGAAATTAAAAAAATGATTCCTGCTAGGCAGACTAAAAGGAAGGTATGCCAATGCAGGTTTCTTTTGTTCAAGTATACAAAGTGTTTCACAGACGAATACAGATTTCTTGATTTTGTCATGCCAAGTTTGAGATTGTACATACTGCTGCCACCAAAACAACAACAAAAAAGAGGTCGATAAATGTCAATCAACGAAGTGTAAGACTTACACTCCAAAATTGATAGGTTTTTCGAAAAAAAAAAAAATTAAGGGGGAGATGATATTACTATACTCTAGATTCACTTTCCTTTTGATTTTTACTATCTCTGGTTATTTTATTTTCCTATGTAAATTATCTTCTTACTGAACGAGATGTTATTTCTCCCGCTGAATGAGATCTGGCAATGAGTGCAAGTCATGACGTGGTGGTAGCCAGTATAAATAGGCGCGTTCAACGATACCTAAGAGAGCTGTTGTTTAGGTGCGAGAGAGCTTTTTGTTGATGTGCGTAGGGAGGGCTTCGTTTATGTGAGTAGAGCTACGTTATTTTGTGCCAAGAGCTTCGTTCTATGTGATTAGGTTTTTTTCTTCATTATTGTGATACGATTAATGTGACTAGTGTGTGTGTGTTGGATGATTCCAGAAGTTTTCCTAATAAAAGCTTTTTAAGTAAGTACGTTTTTCTCAGTTCATAGTACTGTCAGACCTCTGTCTGGCTGTTAGGTTTATTTCATTAGTTGTTATTATTAACAACCAGCATAAGACTTTATTCATCTTATTTACTACTACAACATTACTAGCAGTTAAAAGCTTGTTCATTATTATTACTACACTACTAGCAGGAAAGTTTATTCATGATATAATTAACAAACAACAAGCATTAGAAGAAGCTTAGTAGAAGAAAGCTGAATTCATTATAACCCAGCGTACATGCAAAATACGTTGTCACGTGTGTCACTGATCTAGGCAACTCTTTAAGATAGTTGCTCATCATATTAGAATCCTTTACAGAGGGTGAGTCGGAAGTTTTGCAATATTTGGATCACGTTATGCCTTCATACGTAACTTTACGACGAAAGCTAAGTAGCATTAAAAGTATATGCCATCGTGTTGCACCGTCGTTAGCCATCTGTCTGCCATTTCTTCGATTCCGCGGAGGTACCAGTTCTTGTTCTTCGAGGCGAAGAACTCCTTCATCCCAGCTGCCACCTCCTCCTGGTTGTTGAAGTGCCGCCTGGGAAGGAAGTGGGCTATGGGCTAGAACAAGTAATAATACGATGGGGTAAGATCCGGACTATATGCTGGGTGTGGCATCAGTTCGATGCTTTTAAGTTCCTGGAGTCTTGCCCATATTGTTCGCGCAGTATGAGGCCGAGCGTTGTCCTGCTGTAGGGGAGCGCGCTTTCTGTTCACCAGTGCCGAATACTTCTCCTTCAAAACGGCATACATCCGACCCAGGTGTTCTGAGTATAGGTTGGCGTTGATAGTCCGATCGTCTGGAACAAATTCGTAATAGATTATCCCCTCGAAATTCCACCAAACGCAGAGCATCACCTCGTGCTCGAAGTGCCCACGTTTGGCAACATATTTAGGAAACTGGCAAGGGCTCAACCACTGCCGTTGTGTGTTCGGCCTACGAAAATAGACACACATTTCATCGCACGTAACAATTCTCTTGATGAAACGTACATCATGCTGGCTTTTTAGAATTTTCGTATATACTTCCACTCGGCGGTTCGCTTCAGCTAGCGTCAGTTCGTGAGGGACAATGCGGAATATCCTGTTGACCTTGCCGTGGTCCTGAAGGGGACGAACCAAGATGATCGTCTGTGATATTCCCAGCTCGCCTGATAATAACCGAGTGCTTGTTGTCGGATTTTCTTCTACGGCCTGGTGCACGACCTCCGAATTCACGTTTCGCGGCCTACCTGACGTCGGCTGATCTTCGAGGTTTCTGTCACTTGAGCCAAATTTCATGAACCATCTAGTTGCAGTGCTGTGGTCCCACCGAACCTTCCCCTTTCGCATGACAAGTGTTTCGTGTTGCTTGAGCAGCGTTATGGCCAAGTTCAAACTCGTGAAGAAAAAGTACCCAAATTAGCCGGTTGTGGCTGTTCATTTTTAAGGCATCCCAACAGGCACAGACTGAACAACGACGTGCAATGCTCTTCCCAGCAGCGACTACTAGATTGTATTCCTTTTTACTTACTGCAATACGCGACTTGAACTGCTTTAAACACTTGACATACCTGCCGCAGCACATGCGTTTATGTAAATAGAGTTATTTTTGTATTTTGTTGCGAATGCAATCCAGTGTCACAGAACACTTGCATGCAGCAACGTCAAAAAGTGCTTTAGATTCTTTTTGAAGACTGTCAAGCTTGTTTTGAAAGTTTGGTTTCTTTTTTCCCGGTTATAATACTTCCTCAGTTTGCAATATTTATCAGGGTAAGTCTTAATATGCTGTACTATTCCATATACAGATGCTGTAGCGATGCATGATTTATCAAATACAGATTTCATTTTGTCTGCCACTGCAACCGCAACAGAGAAAAAGTTAACGTTCCCATTGTTGCATTCTAATGCAAAAGCTTATACTTCCCTTCAAAACAGCATTGTATTAGATCCTAATGTGTAAGCAGTTTACTTGAAATAAGATCTTTTGGATAACCAAATAAAAAGCACATACATTCTTGATTCGTTATATGTTTAAGTGCTGCTTCCACAACTGTAAAACACACAATTAAAATGTGGTATGACAAGGTAAAGATAAGTACTTACTTAAGCCGAGCCCTGGACAAAACTGAAACTCTGAACCGCACTGGTTGCAAGCTAGCTCGTGGTTGGTTGAAGGAACGGAGGGTTTATCAAAGTCGAGACGTATCTCAGAAGCCTATGGCGTGTTTTTCAAGGTCAAAGTCCACGGATCTCAGCCTAAAGTGAGTGCACGGGGGAAGGATTTAGTAATTAGAACGAATCTCTACAAATGTCTAAATTTGTGGAATTTCTATAATTTTGATCCGTCATGTCCCAAAGCAAAATATCGCCTCAATTCAAAAAATGTTTTACATTACATCTAACTATACTTGAGCCAACTTTTCCTCATAGTTGTGATGCAATTGAAATTTATTTGGTACTTAGAAAAAATCGATGAAATTGCGTAATTTTTGCCGATTTGCTATAATTTCGATCACCATCTGCAAACGGAATATATCGTCTAATTTAATTTTTTTACATTATATTTAGCTATATTAGGCGCAATGTTTCCGTACTATAGCGGTTCGATTGTATATTATAAATTCTTTGGTACTTAGAAACAATTCAATAAAATTACTAAAGTTTTGGAAATTTTTGTAATTTCGATCGTCACGCGCGAAATATTGTATGAATTCATAAAACATTTTTACGTTACTAGCTATACTAGAGGCAAATTTTGGGCACTATAGCGATTTGATCGTAATTTATTTGATGCTTGGAAAAAAACTGCCATCATGATCACTACGATGGTCCACACCGCGAGATGAGGACGGCCGAACTTAGGTACTCCATGCCGTTTGCTCTTTACTCTCCATCACAGATCACATTTTTATTTCGCAATTACAATCATTTGCAGAACGCAACTGTCGACATATACACGCAAATTTGCACGGCACTCCAATAAATAATTCCAGTTCTAGAGTTTTCTGTGCTAAGCAGTGTACGTACTTGTTTTTGCATATTACGTTTGTAGTAACTAATTTCAAACAGTGATAAAAATCTTCTAACCTATGGAAATACACCCATTTAGGATGGAGATAAACTAAATTGTATATATCAAAAACAATTAAATTCTTGAAAGGGAAACAATTGTAGTCAAGGAAATTGAAAATTTTAAGTGGAACAGTAATCCAGCACGCCACCCCGGTGGGGTGATGGCCTCTGATCATTCGCCTGAAAGGGGTCTGGTTTCGAATCGCGGTGAGGCATACGTGTTGTGTTTGTCTTACGGCTCTGGCTCTCTCCCTTCCCTGGAGCCTGTGGCCCTAAATTAGGGACGGGTGACTGCTTATAGCCCATTGAGTTGCTCACAGTGGTCGTTAAATCTCAAACAAACAAAAAAAAAAAAATCCAGCACTACAACATTTACATGGAGATACAGTAGACTCATTCTAATCCTGCGCTTAATAATCTGGCATCTCACTTATCTGACCGTGAGGTAAAAGATCCGGAGTCATGTGTCCTTGAGAAGTGAGGAACCTGGGTTATTTATGCTTTCCCACCGTAGGTTGAAAAAGCTTATATGCTCCAGCTTTTTCCGTCCATCTCTCCGATAACTCACGTAAAAATTGTTCAATTTCGACGAAATTTTGGTATGTGGTAGGGGACTACCTGGGGACGAACCTAACCGAAAATGGACGAAGTAGGGTCAAAGGTCACGACATAGTAGCTGGATCCATTCCATTGTCCTTATGCGTGATAACTTGCGTAAAAATGGTTCGATTTCGATGAAAATTTTGTATGTAGTAGTAGATCATCGTGGAATGAATTCTATTAAAAACGAACGAAATGGGTTCAAAGGTCAGGACATATGAGTGGGATCCATTCCATTGCCCTTATGCGTCATAACTTGCGTAAAAATGTTTCGATTTGGATGAAATTTTAGTATGTGGTAGGGGACCACCAGGGGTCAAAGTCTATTGAAAATGGGGTCAAAGATCAGGACGTAGGAGCGGGATCCATTACATTGTTCTTATGCGTCATAACTTACGTAAAAAAGCTTCGATTGCGATAAAACTTTATCATGTTGTTCCAGAGGTACACTGAACTAGTTCTGTTGAATATCATCGAAATGGGGTCGATGGTCAGGACACAGGAGCGAGATTTATTCCACAGCTATTATCCTCATGACTTGAGTAATGATTTCCGGCATGTTGGAAAGCGTATCATAATCAATGCCTTGCATGATTTTACTAACTTGTTTTCAGACTATTTGTTGCTACCCTGGCGAAAGGTTTTAGCCGTCTGCTAAGCTTTGGTTTCTTTTAGTGTATGTAATTTGTTTTGTATTATGCCTAAATTAACCCTACCCAGATCTTCTGTATTACTTTGTTTTCACTGGCTGCTTTGTATATAGCTTTGTTTTGACCAATAAAAAAAATCCAGACCCGTGTAGTACCGACGCAACGCTAGTAAAGCGACAGCATCACAAAGCGTGACGTAGACGATCATCTTCTTCAAAGCAGACAAAAATCCGTGACATGTTTCGAAGTGTACGCACTGAATAGAAAATGCGAGATTTCATCTGGGCTGTGTGTGACGTACCCAAGACCAGCTATGTAAGCTGGTCTTGGACGTACTACAGAGGTTAAAACATGTGTCAAGACGACAATGAGTCATTCTGTCAGCGTAGCTCAGTTGAGAAAGCGACTTACTCCGGAATGAAGGGATACAGGTTCGATGATCGTTGCGGAAAAACGTGTGTTTTCACATGTGTTACAATTGTACATTTATTTTACTATAATGTACTTTACTGTACTTATATGAAAATATCATTTCATTGTTGTAAATGAAACAGTATAGTACGTTGTGCTCGTGTTCTTTTACCATTATCATATGCTTATCTCTTATTTATGCTTTTTTAATACATATGTACAACATACAGTAAACTTATAACATTAAATTTAATGAAGAATAAACTAAATTTTAAAGTAAATTTTGTGCACTCTCAGTGATCCGGTACTTTCGCTAATGTGGCGTCAAGGAATAGCCGGTCTAATGTATCTAATATACAAAGGAAATAAAAAAATTAGAAACGAAAAGCAAACAACCATCTTCGATCAGACCATCGATAGATAGCGTTAGCGACGTTGTCTGCAATGCTTAGTGTGATATAGGTGGAGTGAACAATGCAACTTGGAGTTGTAAAGGAGGCGTGATACACCTGAGTATTCCAGCTTCAAGTCAACATTCAGACATTAACTGAAAACGGCTACTAGTATGTGAGCCGAAATACCTGTCAGACGATTACAGGATTCCGCGGGCTGTAATTTTGGGCTATTTTACATGCTTTTTATCTGTTTACTGCTTTGTTTTCATTCTAATACATTGCTATCTGCTTGGTGATTCATATCATCATGTGAAAAATCATTTTAGCATATGCGTAAGCAAACTTATTGGACTGGTATGTTATCATATGAAAAAGTGCTTTATCACTGCAAGAAAAGAGCTACCACAAGAGGAATATGCGAAATTAAATAAGTACTTTTGTTTTTATCTTTCGAATTTATATTTTCATAGCATTAAAACCAGCTTTGTCAAGGCACGCACCGAGAGGAAAATCCTTAAAACTGTATACTGCAGAACCGAATTTATTAGGAACTGACCTATAATTTAAATACGAATTAAACATGCAACCACTTGCACAGTTACTTTATCAAAGCAAACAAATTTAAGGAAAAAGTCCCCTTCTTGTCATTTTGTGTCAATGTGAAATAGTTAATTGTCGGCTAAATTTGTTGACAGTCACGTCAACTGTGATATGCTCTTATCTTTGCATTAGGGTTGGGTTTTTTTCAGTGCTTACACATTTTTAAATTTGAACGTAGTGTATTTTAACCAATGATCTAAAACGGTGCAAACATATTTTTACTAAAGAGTTCACTCTTAAAAGTGTCTAGCTGGAATATAACCCAACGTGTAATAGATCTTGCTGAAAATAATGGTTAAATTAAATGTTTGCGCATGTGATTAATAGGACGTCTGCGTTCATTGGTTGTGTGTGAGTTGCTGTCACTTTTTGTTGATTGGGACGTGCTGGAGCTAAATCCAAGCACCGAGGTCGAAGTCGAGATAAGGTATTGAGGACAACTTCTGACAGCGTTCTCAATTTCTCTCTAGAGTTTAATAAGTTTTATTTGTTTGTTGCGAGGATATCTTCTCTAGCCACTAGGGGCTGAATCAACTTTAATTCAGTGTGTGGAGATATTAAGTGCATGGGTTACATGCGATACCATGCTTAAATAACTCGAAGAGCTCAAATGATTGGTAAGAAAAGAAATACTAAAGACGTTTAAAAGATAAAACATCAGATAACAATAGGGGAATCGGATGTCTTTTTTTGGGGAGGTGAGAGTTAGCTATTTAACGACCACGGTGATGAACTCTAAGGGCCGTATCGGTGACGCAGTGGTCTAAAAGCTGGCTTCTGATCATTTGTCCGAGACGTGTTCGGGATCGAATCCCGGTGAGGCATGGATTTTGTGGCCGCTCCGTTGGTGCAGTGGTCTAAGCGATGGCTTCTGATCATTCGTCTGAAAGGGGTCCGGGTCCAAATCCCGGTGAGGCATGGATATTGTGTTTGTCTTACGGCACTGGCTCTCTCCCTTCCCTGGAACCAGTGTCCCTAATTAGGGACGGGTGACTGCTTATAGCCCATTGAGTTGCTCACGGTGGTTGTTAAACCTCCAATAAAAAAAAATGGATGTGTTTGTCTTACGACACTGGCTCTCTCACTTCCCTGGAACTAGTGACTAAATTAAAGACGGGCGACTGCTTATAGTCCATTGAGTTACTCACGGGGTTTGTTAAACCTCCAATAAAAAAAAAATAAAAACGAGCTCTAAGGGTTATAAGAAGCACCCATTCCTTATTTGAGGCTACTAGTTCCGGGGAGGGGGAGAACCAGTGCCATAAGGCAAACACACCACCCATGCCACCCATGCTGGCTGAGGCATAGGCCCACTCAGACGAATTGTCAAAAGACAACGCTCACACCACTACGCCACTGGGACTGCGTTAGATAGGATGTACTCGATAGGTAGTAATAATGAAACTAACACTGTAAAAAATCAGTGTTGTGATTTCACGGAAAATTCCTGAAAATAACGTTGAGCAAAGTTGCCGTAGGTGTTCGTCTTTTAAAGGAATTTCATTTTAAAAAGTTCCCGTTTCTTCTAACCCGTATTTTCGCAGATTTTCCATAACTAGTAATTTCGTTTATTTCAGAAAAATCCGTTTGGTGTTTTTCCGTATTTATATAGAAATTTTGCAAAAACGTAGACTAAATTTTCAGCTCTGAGACTTGTGGCGTGCCTATCCCCCAGGACGCACATGAAATAAAGGCAGATAGCAGTTAAAGCACATACCAGTGTAGTATAGTGGACGACACTCGGAGCTCTTGAGCCGAGAGTTGTGGGTTCGAATCCCAGTCCTGGCAAAACAATCATGGAGAAATTTACTTCGTCATATTGGCACCCGTACTGCAAGCATGACCTGGCTGATAGGTTTCTCGCAGTGGTGTGATGTTGTTTCGACACAAAGAGACAGGAAAAATGAGAATCCCTTCTTCAGTGCTTCGAAAGAAATTAATCAGTGTGATGTTACATTCCACACATCAAATTGTCTGGGATTTCTCAAATGCACGTTCTTCATCGGATGACTGCCTACAGCGACACATGGTCCCGGCTGACCCGTGGGCCATGCTGTCGGCCCTCTTTCGGAGAGGGGGGGACGTGACGTGCCTGCCCCGAGGCCGCTCATGTGATAAAGGCAGATAGCAGGGAGAACCATGCCAATGTTATATAGTGGATAACATTCGGAGCTCCAAAGCCTAGAATTGTGGGTTCGAATCCAACCCCTGGCGTAACAATAATGGAGAAATTTACTTCATGATACACTCCAGAGATTCTTTTACTTCGTCATACACTCCTTTAATGATTCCTTTACTTCGTCATGCACTCCTTTAAAGATCCCTTTACTTCGTCATACACTCCTTTAATGATGCCTTTACTTCGTGCTAAACTCCAGAGATTCCTTTATTACGCCATACACTCCTTTAATGATTCCTTTACTTCGTCATACACTCATTTAATGATTCCTTTACTTCGTCATACACTCCTTTAATGATTCCTTTACTTCGTCCTACACTCAAGAGATTCATTTACTCCGTCATACACTCCTTTAATGATTCATTTACTTCGTCCTACACTCAAGATATTCCTTTACTTTGTCATACACTCCTTTAATGATTCATTTACTTCGTCATACACTCCTTTAATGATTCATTTACTTCGTCGTAAACTCCTTTAATGATTCCTTTACTTTACTTCGTCATGCACTCCTTTAATGATTCCTTTACATTATTTCGTCATGCACTCCTTTAATGATTCCTTTACTTTATTTCGTCATGCACTCCTTTAATTATTCCTTTGCTTCGTCATACACTCCATAGATACCTTGTCAGTGTTGGAAAACGATCCTAGGTCGTTCAGGATAACTCAACAGAAACTGCGCGTCTTAACCACTGAGGTAGTAAAACACAAAAGTCACCGTCACGTTCAAAGTAGAAGAGCAACTGCGGGATGCTCAAATGTTTTCTCTTTCTTTTTTTATTTATTTTGTTGCTATTAATGAAAGTCAATTTGTCATTTTATTTTCTGTTGGAGCTTATTATTTTTTGAATAGATTTGTAATAATTTGATTTTTTTTCTGTAGGATAACTTATCACAAATTAAGTAGTTTTCATCGTGATTATTTGAAGCAACAGAATGCTTTGTACCTTTAGATCTTTTTAAAATTGCAAAATACTTTCAATTATGTTCAAGAAAAGGTGAAATGTACTGTTTTGTTATATTATTTCACAAAACTCCCGCATATAAAATTTACTCTTCATAGCTGCGTTATAAGTTCGCAGCGTTTCGCGGTACAGATGGAGAAGGTCCACCGAACAGGTGACATGCGGATTAAGGTAAAATGTGTCCCACGCCTGATTGGGTGACGTGCCCCACTGCTCAGATAGATATGCATGCTCCGGGCCTAACATGTGTGTGCCACTGATACGAGATGAGAATGTCGGAGGAGAAATTTTTTCTTCGTGTGCTGTTACGCCATTATTGGAAAAAATGGGTTGAACGCGACAGGTGCCGCGAAGGAAACTTGTAGTGAAGAAGGTGAGGGGACAGTGCAGCCTGTAACAGCAAGAAAATTGTTCCAACGCTTCCCGTCCGGTGACACAGAGCTCGTTGACAAATCGAGGTGTAGGAGACCAGTCACCAGCAACAACGAAGCCCTGCATCTAGATGTTGAACAGCACCCATGAACCAGCACCCGACAGTTAGCAGATGGGGTCCATGCATCAGAAACCACCATCGTTCGTTATCTACACCAGCTAGGTTTTCACTCCAGACGTCCGGGAATTGTTCTCCATGAGTTCAGCCCAAAGCAAGCTCAGGAGCGCGTCAGTCAGTGTCGAGAATTGCTGCAAAATCCACGTGACAACCGGTTTTGGTGGAGAAGCGTAGCGAATGATGAGAAGTGGGTCTTTCTAAGTTATCCTGATACCGGAAACCAATGGCTACAACCAAGGGGATGAGGATCAAGCAGTGGTTCAAAGAGGATGTTTAGAAGTGAAGACAATGTTGCTTGTATGGCGGAATTTTGAGGGTCCTGGCCACTGGAAGCTTGTGCCACATGGTTGGGCCGTCAATGGAAACTTGTATGCCGATCAGCTGAAACACGTATACGACGGTCTACGCAAGAGCCACCCTGCAACGATGAACCGAAAGAAGGTCCTCTTGCAATTCGACAACGCCCCATGTCATAAGTCACGGATTTCCCGCCAGAAAATTCAGGATTTGGATGGCGTCGAAATCCTACCACACCCAACCTGCAGCGCGTACCTTGACCCCTTCGGATTTCCCCCTTTCCTTTCTATGACGAAATTCTTGGCCAGAAGGCAGTTCCAAAGATGGTGTCACTGAGCCTCTTTCAAACTGTCTTGGGCGGCAGACAGTTTGAAAGATGGTATCACTGAGTGTTTTGCATCGAAGCCAGCCACTTGATATCGCAACGGCATTGCATCTTTAGCCGAACGTTGCAAATGAACATATACTCTGATGGACTGTATTTTGCCGAATTGCCATATGTCGACAACATGTGGTACCGGACTGAACATTGTACCCAAAACGCTATGAACTTCTGATTCACCTTGTATAATAGCCTGGTGTCTGATACATAGATATCACCTACACAATAATGTATAATAGCTCCACCGACTGATATATAGATATCAATTATACAATAACTGAGGTAGCTACGACAATCACAATGCAATCACCTGTACAGGCAATTTAGGAACCCAGAACAATCACAGTACGATCACCTGTACAATAATTTAAGTACCCCGTTTCTTGCGGTAACACATTGTACAGTAGCTTTAGTACAAATTGGGGGAGAGGGAAAGGAATATCCGGTGCCACATAACACAAAATGTCACGCGATATATAACCCATAGTATCCGATCTCGCTACAGAACTTTAAAATCAGGTCCTTTGACAGACGACTGAAAGTTAATAGTTAATCAAACCTGATGTATTCCCCAGAATCGCTCCTACAGATGATGAATCGAAAGTTTTGTAATATTTGGATCACTTTATGTCATCATAAGTACCTTTAAAATGAAAGCTAATTTGCATTCAAAATTTATAGGTCATCGTGTTGCACCGGTTTTAGCCATCTGTCTGCCAGTTCTTCGATTCCGCGGAGGTACCAGTTCTTGTTCTTCGAGGCGAAGAACTCCTTCATCCCAGCTGCCACATCCTCCTGGTTGTTGAAGTGCCGCCTGCGAAGAAAGTGGGCTATGGAACAGAACGAGTAATAATCGTATGGAGTAAAATCCGGACTATATGCTAGGTGTGGCATCAGTTCGATGCTTTTAAGTTCCTGGAGTCTTGCCCATATTGTTCGCGCAGTATGAGGCCGAGCGTTGTCCTGCTGTAGGGGAGCGCGCTTTCTGTTCACCAGTGCCGAATACTTCTCCTTCAAAACGGCATACATCCGCCCCAGGTGTTCTGAGTATAGGTTGGCGTTGATAGTCCGATCGTCTGGAACAAATTCGTAATAGATTTTCCCCTCGAAATTCCATCAAACGCAGAGCATCACCTCGTGCTTGAAGTGCCCACGTTTGGCAACATGCTTAGGAAGCTTGCACGGTCTGAACCACTGCCGTTGTGTGTTCGGCCTACGAAATTAGACCCACATTTCATCGCACGTAACAATTCTCTCGATGAAACATACATCATGCTGGCTTTTCAGAATTTTCGTATACACTTCCACTCGGCGGTTCGCTTCAGCTAGCGTCAGTTCGTGAGGGACAATGCGGAATATCCTGTTGACCTTGCCGTGGTCCTGAAGGTCACGGACCACGATGGACCGTGATATGCCCAGCTCGCTTAATGATCTCCGAGTGCTGACTGTCGGATTTGGCTCTACAGCCTGGCTCACGGCATCCGAATCCACGGTTCGCGGCTTACCTATCCTTGGCTGATCGTCGAGGTTTCCGTCATCTGAGCAAAATTTCTTGAACCAGGAACCTTCCCCTTTCGCTTGACAAATGTTTTGTGTTGCTAGAGCAGCGTTAGGGCCGAGATCAAACTCGTAAAGCAAAAGTTCCTTAATTAGACACTTGTGGCTCTTCATCTTTAGGCGTCCCAACCGCTGACAGAACGACGTCATGCAATGCTGTTCACAGCAACGACTACCACTTTACATTCCTTTCGAGTGACTGCAGTGCGCGACTTGAACTAGTTTAAACAGGTGACATATCTGCCGCAGCACATGCATTTATGCAAATATTACAAAACTTTTGACTCAACCTCTGTATTGCCGGAAATTGTTCATTTTGTTAATATAGAAAAGGTGAGAACCGAGTTTTCTCATTAAAATACAAAAGGAATTGCGGAAAGATTTCTGAAAATTTAGAATTTTACTTGTGTACAAAAAATCAGTGAAATTCATCTTCCTATCTATCATTTCATGGAAAATGTTCTATCAGGAATATGCTATGCTAATTCACGAAAGGAATAACGAAAATGTTCCGTAATTTTTTACAGTATATAACGTAAACTGAAGAAACACTCTGAATACCTTATAAATAAAAATTCAATTTTAGTTGGAAATGCATTTGTGACGAGTTCCTGCTTAAAGTACTATGAAATGAATGACAAAGTGTAGGGTCAAGGGAAATCTGTACCTAAGAAAATAAAAGAGCCAATGTGATATGTTTCTAGGGGTTTCGCATGAAGCTTCCGTCAAATTTATTTAAGAATGTTCGATAATTATGAGAAGAGTTCTTCGAATAACTTAGGTGCTTCTTCCAAGAAAATTGATTAAGGACTTTTGTGGGGAAGGGCAGCACTGTCTGCATGTGTCTACAAGACGTTTCGTACAAAGAGGCTGCACTTAAAAACAAATAAATGATATGGTACAATGCAAACTCATCTTCAAAGTAAATGACAGTTCTCCATATCAGCGTAGACTGTGCTGAGGGAAAGTGAAACGGAAAAATTATATTCTGCTTCAAGAGAATTTCACAAAGGCCTTTATGAGGAATTTGTATGGAAACCAGTTTACGTTTCTAAAGCTCAGCCAATTTTCTAATTACATGAATAAATGGAACATTGAATTTGCTGCATCGTGCTTTAAATGCAATTAAAGGATCTCTAATTAAGCACTTAAGCTTTACGATCGATGTTTAAAATACGTGGAATGTATGAAGGAAGAGGGAAAAGTTAAGATATTATGTTAAACCATGATATTCAAATTATTCGCGCTTTGATAAAACTGAGGTGCCTCACATTTTGTGCTTGTCTTCATCATTCTGGATATTTCTTCGCAGCTACTAATTCAGTGACTAACGTAAACTTCTGCTTCCTTCCTGAATTATTGGAAATTGTAAATTGAATTTGAATTGCAAAACCCCTTTTAGAACTTTGTTCACCTATTTCTTTAGCTGATTTTGATGTATTTACCTTAACTTAGGCACAGCTCTTTTATCTTTTTAATGGTCTTACATCACATTGCTCCTGCTCCTCAATGTTTACCTACAATTCTATCTACTTTGAGTTGTTAAGTAAAGCTACGTATGACGTGTACTTCTAAGTTAGCCTCCCTTTTGATTCCTGTGTCCTCATGACAATTTAGTTTCTTCTCGTTAAACGTTTTCTGACTTACCAACACTTTGTTTTTTTCCCCAATAGTTTTCTGTTTCGTAGCACTGAGAGTGGGTTGAAGGAAAATAAAACAGCAACATGAAATGCTGCAAGAGCGCATTTTCAATGACGACTTGTTAGTTAAATGCGCATTTTACAAGACACCCAATAAAATCTAACCTCTTTTAAGGTTAAAGGAAGAATATAAAAGCTACTCGTTAGAAAAAAACAGACACATTTAGCGAGACTGACTCACTGACTCTAGAGTGACTCGTTTATCGACTCTGTTAAAACTTAACCAAAACATAAAAAACTTAACTTCTTTTGAGGTTATAGGAAGACTAAAAGAACGACTCGTTAGAAAAGAAAAGATAATTTTGTTAAGATCATTTGAAATAACATCTTGTTAGAAGTGCATGTGCTATAGCTTTTTGACATAAATGCAAGTGCTGTGAATGTTGTACGAATTAAAGCCAGCAGGCATATTCTGGCCAGTGTAGATTTACCAGTTTCAAGTGCTATTAATGAGAATAAACGTGAACTCATGTAAGGGGTTTCAGCTTATTCATTACCTTAGCCGTTATTCTCTTCTCTATTTTCTAGTGATTGATATTTATGTTCACCTGTTCAGAGCCAAAGCAACATAAGCATTTAACCAAGTGAAACTTACAATTCCAACTTAAACATTAAACTTCAGCTATTACAAACCAACCTTGAAATCCAACTAATATTTCATATAAAGAATTCCGCATACTCAATAATCTTACGGTAATAAAGGTACACCTGGTGTAGTATACGTACAACATCTTAAAAACCGCATATACAGGGGTTTATTAAAATTACGGAAGCATTGACTGAGACAGCAGTAAACGCAATGCGCTGTATGCAAATAATAGGGACGACGTCACCATTGTTGTGAGGTACATAACGGTGTGCAAATCACTGTCGGCTATCACGTAGCAGACAGTGGTAAGACAGCTCCCAGGTGAAGAGTTGTGAAGTAATTCTCGACAATGCAAGGTCACAGAGACCTCGAAAAATGCACAATTTTTAGTGAGCGCTTTGCAGGAGCTTCAGTAACTAGAACGGCAGAAATAGCAATTTTAATACTTGAAACTATAATTACACCAAACACTCCGTTTTTTATTGGTGTAAATATTTTATTTTTAGTTTACTCCACCAAGCTTTGGCTCGTCCTCAGACGGCTTTTTCAAAGTGCGTTGTAACTAAGCACTGTTTAGTTACAACGCACCTTGAAAACGCCGTCCGGCAACGAGTGAAAGCTTGGTGGTGTAAATAAAAAAACATTTACACCAATAAACAAGTTAGTAAAATCATGCAATGCATTGATTATAATACGCTTTCCAACATACCAGAAATCATTACTCAAGTTATCTCTCAAGTTATAAGAATAATGGCTGTGGAATAAATCTAGGTCCTGTGCCCTGATCCTTGATCCCATATCGGTGATATTCAACAGACTCGGTTCGTTATACCTCCGAAATAACATGATAAAGTTTTGTCGCAATCGAAGCATTTTTACGCAAGTTATGATGCGTAAGGGCTATGGAATAGATCCCGCTCCTGTGTTTTAACCTTTAACCCCATTTCGCCCATTTTCAATAGAATCCGTCCACAGGCAGGCCCCTACAACATACTAACATTTCAACCAAATCGAAGCATTTTTACGTAAGTTATGACGCATAATGACGAGGGAAGTGATTCCGCTCCTATGTCCTGACCTTTGACCTCATTTCGCCCATTTTTAATAGGGTTTGTGGCCAGGTAGTCCCCTACCACATACTACAATTTCATTGAAATCGAACCTTTTTTACGTTAGTTATGACGCATAACAGCAGTGGAATGGATCCCGCTCCTATGTACTGACCTTTGACCCCATTTCGTTCACTTTAAATAAGGTTCCTTCCCAGGTGATACCCTACCAGATATTAAAGTTTCATCGTTGTGTGCGGACATACGCACACAACGCGTGACGTAATGAAGCAGATGGGAATCGCGACCATCTGCTGGCAAGAGTATGACCTCATAAAATTTTAATAGGATCCACACACAACGCGTGACGTAATGAGACAGATGGCGTGACTGCGCGCCAGCATTGTCAAACACGAGATTGTGACGTCATAAGATTTCTAAGCATTGGAAACATTAATAGAACGATGCCATGACACTAAAACGTTATAATTCGGGGTTGTTATTAATCCCACTAAACGAATTCTCCTAAAGTCGAGAACAAGCAAAATCGATTTCTAGTAGTGGATCCCTTTCGGACGAATGATCAGAGGCCATCGCTTATACCACTGCGCCACCGGGGCGGCTTCTTCTGGTTTCAACACCACCAAAGGAACCGTTATTGTTTTTTAATATAATTATGCTTATGTTTTAGAAAATGTTAAGTATTCCAAGTTATAGTATGAAGTTATTTTAATCGATGTTCAAATTTCCATCCTTGGGAACACACTAATTGTGAAGGAAATGTGTACAAAAAGTTTTCCATTGGAAATATAGGAAGCAAAATTACTTGACATCCACCTTAATAATGTGGGATGAGGGCGATGAAATGGATCCCGATCTTATGTCCTGACCTTTGCCTCCTTTTGTCCCATTGTCAATAGAGTTCCTCTCCAGGTCGTCCCCTACCACATACTAAAATTTCATCGAAATCGAACCATTTTTACGCACCTTATGACGCATAAGGGCAATGGAATGTATCCCGCTCCTATGTCCTGACCTTTGACACCACTTTCAAAAGGGTTCGTCCCCAGATAGTCCCCTACCATATACTAAAATTTCATCGAAATCAAACCATATTTACGCAAGTTATGACGCATAAGGGCAATTGAATGGATCCCGCTCTTATGGCGTGACCTTTGACACCACTTCATCCATTTTCAATAGGGTTCGTCCCCTGGTGGTCCCCTACCACATACTAAAATTTCATCGAAATCGAACCATTTTTACGTGAGTTCTCGTGCCGACAGACTGACGGACGGACGGGAAAAGCTGGAGCATATACGCTTCTTCAACCTACGTTTGGAAAGCGTAAGAAAACCGTAGTGTTTGCTGTAATTATAGTTAACGTGTGTTAATGGAATTTCTACGAGGAACTCTATCGAATATTGTATACTACCTATCAAAGATGACACGGTGCTTCTTACAAATGTACAAATTGTGGATACCACTCAAAGATGTCAGATAGGGATAAGCGAAAGTCGGCCCAGATTTTAGGACACATCGGAAGCACAATACCACGACATCGCAAATAGCGGCATAATTGAACACCAGTCGGGTTGATCCCGTCTCTGTCATAACAGTTCGACGGGGACTCCAATGTGCCCCTATTTATGGCTATTATGCAATACGAAAACCTCTGATTACCATCATGAATTCCACAGAACGTGTAAGGTGGCGCAAAGGTGATAAAGACTGGCAACGTGTCATCTGGTCTGATGAATCGTGTTTCACATTGTTTCGCACCACTAGTAGAGTGTAAGCCTGTCTAACACTTGTAGAAGCGTACCACCCCGACAGTTTGGTTCCGACTGGGAAGCAGGAAGGTGGATTCTTGATACTGTGTGTGTGTGGAGGGGTGGGGGTGTCATATCAGGGCATTCTTCAGGGCCGTTGATTATTTTACAAGGTCGTGTCACATCTACAACGTATGGCTCCATTTTTGGTGACCACGTGTCCCCAATCTTTGAGTCAATGTTTCCAAAGGACCATCCTGGTTTTAAGCAGAAATTGCACTCGTGTGTTGTGCAGAACGTTTCAAGGGTTATTGGTTTGCATACCATGAGGTGAGGTACAGGATCTATACTGGCTACCTCAGTGTTCAGACCTCAATTCAACATTTGTGGTAATATCTAGAGCGAATGATCAAATCACATTCTGCACCTTCAACATCACTGGCAGAGTTGGGACGCAGTTAGGAGAGTGGTCCACAATTTCATTATCGTGTGTGCACTTTTATAAGTACAATATTTTAAGTCAAATTGCTTCTTTTCTGAAACTCCGATGTGTGCCTGCGACTTATGTACATCGATGAGTCATTCCATTATGACCACCCCCAGCCCAGAGAAATGAGCGCGCCAGGAGACCAAACGGTGGCGCAGGTGAAGATCACAGAGCAGTATATATACAACTCGAGGACCGGCTTTCGGTTAGTAGAGTGTCCGGAGCCAAAATGGGAAAGCTGCCGATTTATCGGGGTTTGATGAAGGACAAATTGTGATGACACAAAGCCTCGGAACTACTATCTCGCAAACGGCGCGGCTTGTGGTTTTTTCACGTGCCGCTATAGTGAGTACGTATCAAACGTGGTGCACGGATGGCCAAATGACGAACCGTCGTCACCGTGTGTTGGCCGCAGCTTAACTGTTGATGCCAGAGGGGAGCGGAGACTGTCGCGTATTGTACACAGCGACCGCAGGACCACAGTGCGACAAATCACCCGCAGCTACAATAGTGGTGATCAGGGCCATGCGTCACAGCACACAGTTCATCGCAGCCTTCTGCGCATGGGCATGCGTAGCCGAAGATCCAGTCGGGTCCCCAGGCTCACTTCATATCATCGTCAACAACGCATGAAATGGGCCCAATATCATCGAGATTGAACCGTGGATGACTAGAAGAAAGTGGCCTGCTATGACGAATCAAGATTCCTGGTGTATCATGCAGAAGGCCGAGCGCGGATACGCTGATTATCAACGGAGGCTAGGGCACCTGGATGCACTTTTGGGCTGAAACAGGCGAGCGCCGGCGGTGTTATGCTGTGGGTGATGTTTTCTTGGGACACTTTAGGCCCCATTACTCCAATAGCACATTCCCTGACGGCTCTCTGGTATCTGAACATCGTTGCGGACCAAGTTCACCCATTCATGGCAACTGTATTCCCTGCTGGTAATGGCCATTACGAACAGGATAATGCGTCATTCCACACTGCCAGAATCGTTAAAGAGTGGTTTGAGTAACATGCTGGTGACTTTCTGTTAATGCATACGTCTCTAAATTCACCTCACATGATCGCAATCGAAAGTTTTTGGTTCGACTTGAAAAAATGGGTTTGCTCTAAATCACAACTACCCCAAAATGTACGGGAAATGGAGGATCTGCTGTTGACATTATGGTACTGGATACCCCAGGATACCTATCGTTACCTCATCAAATCGATGCCTCGCCGTGTGGGCGTTCTTTTGCGAGCTAAAGGGAGTCCTACAGCTTATTAGGTAGGTGGTCATATTGTAATGTCTCATCGGTGTATTAATAAAACGTTTTCCACAAACAGTGTTTCATTATTTTGATAAACCCCGGGTTTTATTTGAGATGACTGTCTTATTTTTAAAGTTAATAATCTTCTTGACCATCTAAGACTACGATGCAGCTTCTAATCCGTAAAGCCTATGTTGTTCTTGACCATCGCAGCTTGGTGAAACAATTTCCTGAGAAGTTCTATTTATGTCACAAAAGTTTTTAACTGCATTTCCATGCGTATGTGCGTAAAGAATGATAAATACTTTCGCAGATCGTCTCAAGTGTGTTTCTGATTTTATTACACAAACACACAGGCAGATACATTGATGTTCGTGTTCATCAATGTGTGCGCTTACTATGACTTATTACCACTTATTGCTTCATTTACTTTTTACCACGTCTTTTGTAAAAAAAGATCGTGCTTATGTTATCGGTTTGTCCGTCCGTCCGTCCGTCTGTACCCACGGTATCTCTACAACTATTAGTCCGATTTGAAAAATTCTTTTTGCATTCAAAAGCTTGAAATATGCGAATGATGATACTTCATTTCGTTTTTTTTACGATGTACAATTTCGCCAATGGAGGGCGTAATAGCAGATGATGTCGATTTCAAAAATACGTTTTATTCCACATATTTGCTTCTAAACATCCGATTGAAAAAATCTTTTATCTTTCGAGTCCATTTATGTCGAAGAATATATTGGATATAGATTCTTTTCAAATTACGCATAGACTTTCCGCTAGGGGCGTAAAAGTAAAATGCATTTTTTCCCGATAACCCTTCTTCTAAAACTCCGATTTGAAATTTTTTTTTCATGTTATACATCTCCTGATGTACAATCTTTTGCATATAATTTCGAATTTTCGGTAAATAATTATTTGGCCACCAGGGGGCGTAAGTGGTAATTTTGGTTTCTGATGTATTTGCCATAAAATCTGAGCTTCTAAAATTTCGATTGAAAATATTCCTTCGTGTACTTATGCCACTCACATCGATAAACCTTTTCGGGATATTTTCTTCCTAAAATATTTCACAATTTTCTTTTTGAAAAAATGCTTGTTTCAAACTCCAGGGGCGCATATTTGTATCTTATTTTTGTCAATATCTCGACTTCTAAGAGTCCGATTTAAAAAAATTCCTTCTTTGTTGGATAGTGTTTCTAGTGTGATATGTTTTTCTTATAAATTCAAAATTTTCAAGTAATTCATAGACTTTCCGCTAGGGGGCGTAAAGGTAAATTGCGTTTTCCCTATATCTCTGCTTCTAAATCTCCGATCTGAAAAATTCTTTCTGCACCGGATACAGCTCCTGAAGGGAAATCGTTTGCACGTAATTTCAAATTTTTGTAAAAAATTGTTTGGCCACCAGGTGGCTTAAGTTTTAATTTCCGCTTCTGATGTATTTGCAGCAAAATATGAGTTTCTATAATCTCGATTGAAAAAAGTCTTTTGTGAACCGATACTACTCATGTCGACAAACATTTTAGGAACATTTTGTTCTTGAAATAATGCATGGTTTCTACGCCAGGGCCGTAGATGTATATCTTATTTTTGTCAATATCTCTACTTCCAAAAGTCCGATTTGAAATATTCCTTCTTTGTTGGATAATGTTTCCGATGCGAAATGTTTTTCCTATAAATTCAAAATTTTCAAGTAAATCATAGACTTTTTGCTAGGGCGCACATTGGTAAATTGCGTTTTGTGCTCCTAAAACTCCCATTTGAAAAATTCTTCCTGTATCGCATACAAGACCTGACGGAAAATATTTTTCACGTAATTTCCAATGTTTGGTAAAGAATGGTTTGGCCACCAGGGGTCATAAGTGTTAATTTCTACTTCTGATGTATTTGTAGCAAAATCTGGGCTCCTGAAAACTCGACTAAATTTTTTTTTCTTGGACCGATACCGCTTATATGGATAAACCTTTTGTGAATACTTTCTTCCTAAAATAATGCATGGTTTTCCCACCAAGGGACGTAAAGTCAAATCTTATTTTTGTCAATAACTCTGTTTATAAGAGTTCGTCAACTTTCGATTCCGTTTACAGCATATCTGAGGGATTAAAGACCCGATTGAAAAACTTCTTTCTTCCGTCAGATACTATTGTTTTCCATACCGGTTCCATTGATTTTGAATAGCTTTGATAAATTTAATTTGCGTCAGAACGGATTCAAAGACGTGCTGACACCTGAAAATTCGGTGTCATCTTTCTTGTTGATTATTGTTTTCAGTTTTGTTACCAAGTGAGACACTTCAACGCAAGATTTCTAAAAGGTATGTGGTGTTTGTTCACAGTTCTGAATTTCTCCCAGTGTTCGGCACTCTAGATTCTCACGCAATCAGGCAGGTTTATCAAAATTAATTTGAGAGAGTACCCAAATATGAGCCAAGCTTGAATTCACTCGACATTCAATGCCCTCCTGCAAGATAAACGGCGATCCCAGTTTATCACACTGTAAAAACATTTCTGAAATTCACGAGCCACTTTCTTTGATTTCTTTCGTGAATTAACGAAGTATACTTCTGATACAATTTTTTCCGTGAAGTAACGGAAAAAGTTCTGACTTTCACCGATTTTTCGTGCGCCAGAAAAAGTCTGAATTTTTAGAGGCTCTTCCGCAATTTCTTTCTCATATTGACGGTAAATTACCGTTCCCAAGAGCTGTTGAAGGAAAATTCTGAATTTTCAGAAACTTTTTCGTACTTCTTATACACTGCTAAAATTTTGGAATAGGGTGCACCAAAAAGTGCTGCTACACCAGCTGCACCACTTTCTGAGAAAAGATGCACCAATACGTGGTGCAAACAAAACCCAACAGCATGGTGCAACCTTACATCCCGTTATGGGGTAAGTTTGCACCATAATATTGTGTATGGTTGAACCATAAAATGGTGCAATCTTACACTATCAAATGTAAGGGTGCACCATTTTATAGTGCAAACTTACTCCATAATATAGTGCAAAGTCTCACCACTTGTTGGTGTAGCTTTCCCAAATTGTGGTGCAGCTAGTGTACAAAATTCAGTGTAGTCTTTTTACATCACTGCTTTATGGATACAATATTTTGAAAACAGGGTTTCTGTGTACAGTTCCAAAAAGTTTGTGTTTACTTCATCAGTTTAGGGATAAAATATTCCTTGTTGTTTCGTTTGGAATTTTTTCCCACATATTCGCAAGATTTTAATCTTCATTGCTTATGTTAGCACATGTAGTCTCAATTTCAAGGTCAATACATTGTGCCAAAAAAAGCCGCAATTTGAGCTTATTATACCACATAGAAGCTACTTCCATGTGAACAACCTTCTCAGAAATCTAAAATTGAATTGTCCTACGCGTGGTTAGGCACATATATAACATCAGAAAGTTCAACGTGGAAATAATTATGTCAGGAGCACCAGATATATACGTGGTGCAAATATTATTTTCATCACTTAACCTTATTGACTTGAGTGAACACTTTTCTAAAATTTTCCAAAATTTTAAAGAAATGTTCACTCACGTTAATAAGGTTAAGTGATGAAAATACAAAACTGTGACGACAAAACCAACATGGCGGCACAACACAACATATGCCTCCTTCGGATGACTTGATGACGAAGATTTATGCGCCGTTTCCTTCACTGCCTCAAAATGTGGTGCAAGGTAACGTCGTTTTGGCTGCATTTGGTAATTTGCACGAAAACGTGGTGCAAGTTAAACGTTTTCATGTACCACTTAACGTTGCAAAGTGTGAAAATTGCACCAGATCATGGTGTAAGTGTCAGATCCTGCATGATATTTTGGTGCAACTTTGAACTGAAATTTTTAACAGTGTATTAACAAAAAACATCGTTCTCACTTTTCCCGTATCCACAGGACGACAAATTTCTGGTAATAGGAGAGAATCACAGGGAAATTTGTCGGTTTGATTAACTGTTATATATTTCCATAGACTGTCGAAGTATTTGATTTCAAAGTTCTGTAGTGATATCAGATATTGTGGATAGTATACCAGACAGAGTTTTGTTACTATGTCATAGGATATTTCTTTTTCTTTCTCCCATTTTGTGCACCAACTTTTATATATTGCGTTACAGTAAGACACCGGCTACTTGGTTTATTGCACAGGTGATTGTAAGATGTCTATCTATGCATCAGTCTGTGGAATCGTTAAGGACAAATGCTCTACAGCTATGTAAAGTAAATTTTATATTTTGAAGTTTAGTGAAAAAATGTTATAAAATAGTACATTGCACATTCTCTTAAAGATAATTGAAAGTTATTTTCACTTGAAGAAATATCTCAAACTCTAAATCATTCTTTTGCTTCGAAGAAACACGATTGGAAAAAAATACGTAATTTGTAATAGGACGTTTCTAATAATTTGATTTTTTCTGTACTATGGTACAGAAAAAATCAAATTATTATATACCTAAACTCCCTGGGTTCGATCCTCATTACCTGCGCAAAAGGATTCTCTCGCGTGAGGGCAGAAATATTCAGCGTGTTGGATTTTGCGAAATTTCTGTCTAAATAGGGAAAAACTTGAAACTGACTTTTCTGAAATAAACGGAATTACTGACTGTGAAAATACGGAAGTTAAAAAACGCGAACATTTAAAAACGGAAATTCCGTTAAAAGACCGGCAACTTTTGCTGCACGTTATTTTCAAGAATTTTCCGTTAATTCATACCACTTATTTTTTTACAGTGTAGGAACACCTGCCTTCGTGGCATAAATGCTCACTTCAACATTTAAGACTGTACGTCAGAATGTTGTGCGATACAAATCAGAACACTTTATCGAGCATCTGGTGGCGTTCCATCAAGATCGAAATGGCTAAAATCAGTGACCTGAGTAACTTTGAACGTGACATAATAATTGTCGCCGGAAGTCGCAGTGAGAACATCTCCCAGTCCTCCTGTGATATTTCTCACAAAGTAACAGATTTAATGGTGCCAAACGGAAAAAGCTTTCAGCATTCGGCGATTCTGTGAACGAAAAAAGCTAGTGGTTCAGAGCATTCAAAACAGACGGACGAGAATTGCATGAGCGAAGAGATGGGTGACAACCAATCAAATCACAGCAGAATTTAACACTGGTATGCCGAGGCTCATCTCCGAAAGTACTGCGTATCGGACCATGTTGTGCATGGGATAAAACAGCCGACAACCACGTCTTCAGTCTCGTGTGATCTTTCTGATAGACTAGCTACCTGTTTCCGTCTAAAGGATTACTTGGTTTCTGGAAGTCTTTGAAGTGTCGTACTATTCCTGGTAAGCCCTAAGGGGCTGGAAAATGAGGACGACCCTACGGGAGATGGTCGAATAAGTACGCCTAACTACAATTATGTTGTCACGTTCAAAGTCGCTCAGAATACTGGTTTTTCCCTTTCTCTCCCTCAGTCAAATGAGGACGACCCTACGGGGATTGTCGAATGAGTACGCCTAACTACAATTATGTTGTCACGTTCAAAGTCGCTCAGAATACTGGTTTTTCCCTTTCTCTCCCTCAGTCAAATGTTAACTGATGCTCTACGAGCTGTTCTGCCTGAATCATACCGTATACCATACTCGCGACAGCAGTCTTATCTGTTGGAGTAACCCATTTATGTGACGAGAGTAGGTGCGCCTTATAAACTAGAGTCTGAGTCTATATGTATAATACTCACTCAACAGCTTTTAGTCCACCTTACATATGGAACAAAGACATAAACCCTGGAGAAAAGAATCTGAGTATTTAATGACTAGGCACAGCTGCAACTCTAAGTTACAAACTTTAAAAGTTTGTAACTTAGAGTAGCAGGCAAAGACAGAAGACCAAACATAAATCATCTCTCTTTCCACTTTCATAAGTGAGTCTCGGAAAAATATTCATTGGCCGCCACCAAGAATCGAACCCAGGGTCTTCCAGTTACGAGCCAGACATGCTACCACTGCACCACAGCTGCCACGAATTCTGCAGACTCACTGCACCACAGCGGCCTCGAACTCTATAGACACACCCTGCCATGTAGTATGGCAGTTAATCACATGTGAGTCTGGAGAACTCGTGGCCGCTGTGGTGCAGTGGTAGCATGTCCGGCGCGTAACTGGAAGACCATGGGTTCGATTCTCGATGGCGGCCGATGAATATTTGTCCGAGACTCACTTATTAAAGTGGAAAGAGCGATGATTGATTTTTGATGTTTCTGATCCATGTCGAGCGTTTGAATTAATGACAGAAGAAGCACCTGAATTGGGAAGAAGCTGTATTTCCTGATACGGATGCTAACAATGCTCACTGGAACGCAGTACTGTTAGGGTAACTGACTAGAATTATCAAGATAAATTCTGGACTGGTACCGAAGTATCATAATGGACTGTGGGGGATTAGCAGTTAAGATTAGAAAGCTTAGAATACCATTAAAAAAATCTGTTTAAGATAGAGGAATGTGAAAAAGGGTTTGAGGTATCTTCATCTATTGATGTCTCAATCGTGTGTCCAGAAGAATTGTTACAGTTTATGATGATGACATATATCATGTACTTACTTACTGAAATTTCTTTTAAAGGTTACTTAAATCTTCCTCTCGGTTTTCTTTCATGCTCAGATCGTCTGCTGAGTAGGTAATGGCCCAAAGCGTCGTTCTGTTCTTGCACTCTATTCATTTTCAGCATATTATGCTACTAATGTTGTGTTATCCAGAAAACTGATTCTTTTTATGCACATAGGTAACGTTCAGGTAAAATAAAACTCCGCGTGAATTAGTTGCATCAGCTTGAATCTTTTAGCACTAAGTCAGCTTTATAATCACATGCAACATCTTTCTGTGATCCCTTCTGCAAGTTCAAGCCATTACATTAGTATTCTGCACCAGCGTGAATAGAGGGAAAGAGACACTGAAGGAGAGAAAGTATGTCTTCAGTAGCAAATTAGGAAAGCTCGCAAAATCATTTGTCAGGTATAGGCTGAATTCTCAAAGGTATTATAGATTTACCGCATCTATTGTAATGCACAAAAGTAAAAGTGACTTGCCTTAAAACTTTCGTGAAGATAATAAAATTGAATAAATAAGATGTGAAGAATAGACAGACTATATAGTCTCACAGCCGTTACGAAAAATAAAGCACACGGATTGTTTTTAAGGACGGATACCTTAAAGTGTAAAACGTGACTCCGTAGGCGATCCCATCAGACTTGTCACCTGACAAAGCATTTAACAGAAGTAACGAAGAATGACGTATGTATAGACCTGTTCATAAAAATTCAGTGAAATTCATTCGGAGAAATGCTCAAATATCGGAGGAACAAAACAAATGGGCTATAAGCAGTCACCCGTCCCTAATTTAGAGTCACTGGTTCCAGGGAAGGGAGAGAGCCAGTGCCGTAAGACAAACACAACACCGATGCCTGACCAGGATTCGAACCCGGACCCCTTACGGACGAATGATCAGAGGCCAGCGCCTTAGACCACTGCGCCACCGGAGCGGCAAGTCCGTTGTTGAAAGCACTATGATACACTGTGAAAGAAGAAGCTCATCATAGGAAGACGCAAAAAGTTCAATGATGACTACGCACAACATGGTGAGACACTGTTGAAGTCGCGAAACTCTGGTGATGAGGTAAAGGTAGGATGACACACATCAAGCGTTCAGGAAGCGAAGAATACCAGATAGGATGGTGCAGTCAAAGACCTCAATCATGCGGATCACTGGAGTGAATGGAACATAAAAGCAGTGGACAGAAGAAACGGACTAGTTCCAGGAGAAAGCAGGAACTGTCGAAGTCAAGGACTCATTCACAACTGAGCACAAGAAAGTGAAGTTTGATGGGTATCATCATACACTGGCGTGCAAAAATTAAGGACGAGACGGGTTTTCGAATGTAATGTCGTGAAGAAATGCTCCACATAGACTCAAAGATCCCCATAAGATCCTCAAGATGTAAGAATATGGGACAAGTGAGCAAAACCGTCCAAACAAGGAATCCAAAGGATACAAATGCAATTTATTGAAAAAAGGTAGCTTCGAGCACAACTGGACAGAAGACAGAAAAGTCCATGTGACAGGTGGCTGCCCCAAAAAATCCAGTCTTTAGTAGGGGATATGATCACCCCTGACTGCGTTGCAGGATTTACAACGTCTGTCCATGCTGAGGACGAGGTTGTCAAGGAGCTGTTGAGGCATCGCGCCCCATTCCTCTTGTAGCGCCAATCGCAGCTGTGGAATCGTTGTTGGCGACGGTGACGTGCTGCCAAGCGTCTCCCGAGAAGGTCCCACACGTGTTTGATGGGATATAGGTCCGGAGACCTTGCGTGCCAATCCATGCGTTGAACATCTTCACTCTCCAACAGCTCTGCGACAGCCACTGTACGATGAGGTTTAGCGTTGTCGTCCATGAAGAGGAACTCAGGACCCACAGCACCTCTAAACAGACGCACGTGAGGCAGGAGAACCTCGGTACAATAGCGGACACCAGTGACTGAACCTCCTTGAAAGATGTGGAGGTCAGTACGGCTACTAATTAGGATACCGCCCCAAACGAGAATTCAACCACCTCCAAACCGGTTCCTTTCGATGATGTTGGAGGTGTGATTGCGTGTTCTCAGCTCTCTCCAGATGTGTATACGTCCAGAATCGCTCGTCAGACTAACTCGGCTCTCATCCGTAGAGAGAACGCGACCCCATTGCTGACATATCCAGTTCTTTTGTTCCTGGCACCACAGAAACCGCCGTCTCCGATAAGCAGGCGTTAATGGCACACACTGTACTGGTCGTCGTGCAAATAGACGACATTTGTGCAGCCTCTTGGCCACGTTAAAACGCGATAACGGACGTCCAGTTCTCTGTTGCATGTGCCTTGCTATATCTCCCGCTGTCTTCCGTCTGTCTCTTCTAGCCTGTAGGACAATATACCGGTCTTCCGCCGCCATGGTAGCTTGTGGACGACTACTGCAAAACTCTCGGGTAGCTGTTCCTGTCTTTTGAAATGCTCTCAAAGCTCGTGAAGCGATGCTGTGAGCGATCCCGAACTCCTCTGCCGCTCAAGTCACACTTTGACCTTCTTCCAACTTCCCAATGACGTGACCTCGGGTAAAGTCATCCAGATGTCGTCTACAGGATTGCCTGTTGGCTATATCACACGGTGGCATCAACTCGAAGTCGTTCAAACCTCTCAGTTAATAAACTGTGGTACAGCACAAGGCTGTACACTGTTCCGCTGAAACCCATATTATGGGTCAGCCAAGATACTATCATCATCGAGGTGCAACACACACACACAAACACTCTCAAATACACACACTAAAAAGAAAAGAAACTATTTACCTTACTTACCTAACACAGAAGACGAAACACAAGCAAAAACACTTCCAGGGAAGAAGCATTCCTGAAAACAGGGTTAAAGTGCTTAGAGAAATAGTGGACCCACATCTAAGCACCTCCAACCACAAAAAAGCATGAAAAGTTATTTGTCACACCCCTCCCCATCCGAGATGCATGACAAAGACGCAGGAAGTGGTGTGAACTGTCGTCCGAGAGGCACAACATCTGCCACAGACAACATACAGAACAAAAGCGCGGGCCGAGCATAGACAAATGCAGACAAAGACAATATATACGCAGTAGAAAAGCATGTAAATACAATTCATTATGCAAACACAGGATCAAGACAAGCAAACAGGAAACATGGTAAAAAGAGTAGCGATCGTCAGGCATGCGACATGCTCGAACAGAAAACACATTCAGAACCGAAAGCAGATCGCATTATTGCGAAGGGAAACCAGCCGAGACCAACAAAGCCATCGGACGAGAAAAACGTCTTCCGGCCAGTAGTAAAAGTCAAAAATCACCCTCTCACGCAATCGGATCTTGATAAAGAGGGCGACCACATCAGGCCTATGCGTATAAAGTCTAACGTGGTCAGACAGAGCAGTATCATGCAACACAGTACAAGCAGTAGCAAGGATCACCTTTAAACCATAAGCCGCTGACCGGAGACAGGTAGCGGGTGCTTAAATACAATAATTTTGAAATTACACATATTAACAGAAATACATCTAGACAAAAGTTGCCAAACTTTTCGAACAAAATGGCATTCCACAAATCGGTGGAATAAAGACTCCGGCTGTCCGCAGTGGGGACAGCCTGAAGAGTCGGCGACTCCCCTACGAAAAAGGGAATCACGGGTGAAAATCATCCCATGGGCCAAGCGCCACTGCAGGTCCCGTACACGACCTTCCACACCCGCAAAGACAACATTGGCCCATGCGACTCTCCAGTTCATCTCCAAGGCGGGAAACCTGCGCTGAATGCGGGGAGCAAAAGATGGCAAGAATAAATTATAGAGGGCATCGGTTTGATGCCAAGATTAATACCTGATGTTCTGGCTAGTTAACAATCTAGCCTCACAAATAGTAGTGCCATGTGGTCCACCGGGCCTCGGAACTCTAGGCCCAAGGTAGTTACAAGCAAAAGGAAATAACCTAAGATTATAGGAAACAAAATAACACGAGAAATTAAAGCTAGGAAGAGAATCGTTCTTCAGGATGTAGGCCACGTTAGAAACCAACACGCGACACCACGCAAGATTGTGCCTAACACCCATCCCCCCTCGATGGACAGGTTGAACTTGGCAATCCCGAGAAAGGAGAGCTCTTGTTCCCCAAACAAATCGAAAAATTAGAGAATTTAGAGCCAAAACAAAAGGACCCTGTACGTTGGGGGTTGTAGGGTTCCGCAAAAAGCAATTTTGGAAACCAAGAGACTGTTAGCCAATTTAGCCCTATTAAAAAAAGAAATTTGGCAACCCTCCTACCAAGCACATTCTGACATGAGCTTCTGTTGAACAGAGCGCCACGTCTCGCGGTGAATCCCCTTTTAATCAAAGTAAACACCGTCCTCGGTGTTTATGGGATCATCGGTTGAGCCTACAAACTGCAAAACGTCAGGTGACCAATCCCCAAAACACAAGGCACATATTATCCACATTCAATGCAGCGCCTGCACTGTCCGCATAAACATCATAAATATGAAACAAATTTCTCAAGAAAATCTCATCCCGAAGAGAGAGAACAGCGTCATCTGCATACGCAAGGTATTTGAGCTCAGCTGTTGTAGAGTTCGAACCCGAAACAGGGATGCCAGAGATATTCAGCGCAGATTGAATCCTCCTAAGGAGAGTTTCAATGCTCAGTACGAACAGTGCAGCAGACAACGGGCAGCCGTGGCGGACCCCTCTCCGAACGGGAAAGCAGTCCGTTGGCTGACCGTTGACTCGGATAAAACTAAAGATATTAGTATACATTACCTTCAAAATGTGAACAAAATCTGGGCTAAAGTTGCAGGCCTCCAGCAGGGTCACAAGGTACTTGTGAGAGACCCTGTCAAAGGCTTTGCTCTGATCCAAAGAAAGGATACAGCACTTCAACCTCTTGTGGTCGAGGTAGTGAATACCGTCCCGCACGAGGACTACATTTTGAAAAATTCTCCTCCCTGGGATTCCAGAAACCTGGCACACGACTACTAGGCCAGAAATAACCCTAATCATTCGGTTGGCAAGGACTTTAGCCAAAATCTTATAATCGTAATTGAGAAGAGTGATGGGTCTTCACTCTCCCAAATGACGACCAGGACCATCCGGCCGCTCTTTAACCAAAACGATCTGACCAAGCCGCATCGTCGTGGTTAATTTCCCAGTTAACCGAACATGGTTAAAAACATCACATAGACGTTCAGCAAGCAAATCAACAAAATGTTTATAAAATTCGACACGGATACCATCAGTACCCGGAGCATTTACGGACAGGGCCCGATGTAAGCACAGAAGCCGCGGCGTCGAGTTGGGTCACGTCAGCGACCCAAGAGTCGACGGACGACTGCTGCACTTCATCAGATGGAAACAGGTCTCTGAAATGCGAGAAAACCAAATTGTGAATTTCTGGTTGAGATGTCACGGAGCGTGACTCATGCTGTAAGCCAGGAATTACCTGGGAAATAATTTTGTTTCTGCGAGATTTCGCAAAAAAAAAAAACTTGCAAGTAAAATCTCGTTTTCCAAATTTTGTGAAATAGAGCCCTGTGTGCATCTTTGGCCGGTTTTACAATATAAATCTGTCAACTGAGCTTGAAGTTCAGCAAGCATACTAGCATTCTGCGCTCCCATTTGCTGCCCGGATTTGAATGGACGCAACATACAGAAAAGGCGAGTTCGTTCCAAAAGCCGCTGACGAGCCGAAAGTTTCCCCTGAAGTTGTAAATAAGACTTCACTTTAAGTTTAAACCCCTCCCACCACTCACCAGTGTGATGAGTCTTACTGAATTTCGCACCGAAGCAACCTCTCAAGGCCCTGAAGAATGTCGTCATCTTCGAGAAGATTCAGATTCATCCTCCACAGGTCCTGAATTTGTGTCCGAGCCCCTGTTAGAACGATCTCACCAGAAACGGCACGATGGTCACTCTCACGGAGAAACACAGAATTAACATCACAATGAACAAAAGTCACAAGGTCACAAAATCCAGGGCCCGCAACAAGAATCTTGTCCAAGCGGGTTCGAACCGAGCCATCCGTCCAAGTCCAATCTAAGACCCCAGGGTGAGTAGAACGCCCAACGTCCACCAGCCCTGCCCCGAACATGAACCCGGAGAAGGCAGCACGGGACGAGTCCCTCCGCCAGCTACCCCCGGTTTATCAAGAGGCTCCGTTACAAGATTATAGTCAATCCCAAAATGAGGAAGTCTTCACCACCCCTAAAAAATAAAGGAAGGTTCCAGAGGAATCTACCCCGATGGGCGGGTTCCGATGACGCATAGACTGAAATAACGCGATTTTTAAACTCAGCGAGGGCGAAGCTGACAGCAGCAACTCGACCCTCGTCATCATATTGAAATTTTAGTTGTCGAGGGTTGACAATAATTCCGACGCCCCTGTGACTAGTCGGAGAAAGACTAAACCGGCACGGGGCATTAGTGTAATGACAAAAATCCGAAACATGCCTAAAACTCTGAAAATATTTTTCCTGGAAACACAGGATATCAATATCCTGGGTCATAATCCAGCCGATGAGCCAACGCCTTACTGACCGGGACCGAAGTCCCTGAATATTTAATGTTGAAACTTTAAGGTTGAAGGTTAAGCAGATAAGTGAAATACAAAAAATACACAAAACAAAGGTCAGTAAGGAGGGTAGATTCAAATTAGCCCACCCGTTTTAGAAACGTGGACCGGCACTTAGAACTGACGACGCCAACCTCCAGAGGTGGAACAGTTGTGATACCATCGGCGGTTTCGTCGGCGGCTACTTGGCTGAAGTTTCCTCTCCTCCAGGTGGACGGGAGATCTGTCCCTACGCCCAGGATGTCCACTTGCTGAACGGCTGCCATGAGTCCGGCCCTCCAATGATGGAGAGGACTGTTTTTGTTGACGGAAGGAGCGGCCAGCAGGGCGATATTCTTTGGTAGGATGAACATCGTGGATGGTAACAGGAACACCTCCCAGTGGTCAGCTAGAATGAACGACTGGTACAACCTTGTCCCCGGAGGTGGAAAGAATGGAGACAGTTCCGACGGGAGAGGTTAAATCAACGTCATCAACGGAATCTATGAAAAGGTTGTCATCATCCGAAATAACCTCAGTAAGTGTCACAGTGAAAACAAGTCCGACTTAGGCGGACGGTGAAGCAGGTGAATGAGGCACAGGGACCTCGGTACATACGTCGGCGTCCATGGGAGGCTCAGACTTTATAACAACAGCTGATTCAATGGCAAGAGGCAGTGAGGTGACCTCTGTAGATGGCGTATCAAGAACCTCTAGATCTTGCACTGGTGAGACAGCAGGAGATGCTCCGGGATCGACGTGGCCGTTTACAACCAAGGACTCTTGAATAGCAAAAGTCACGACATTATCGGTAGTCGGATCGACAGGTATGACTACCGGCAATTCCATACTAGCAACATGTTCCGGGTCCATGGTAACAACTGCATCAGGAACACCAGAGTCCCCGGGAACAACAATAGTAATGGTGGAGGGTAGCTCTGGAAACTCCTCATTGGAAACAAGGGCAGCTGTTGAAGGCCCTGCTACAACATCTGCGAAGGATGACTGGGTGCATCTGGATTTGGTGTGAGAATCCGCACCGCACTTGGAGCAGGCTTGCTCGCACGATATCTCTAAGTGCCCCACCGAACTACAGTTGGGGCAAGCTCGGGACGGGCACTGAGAAGCAATGTGACCAGCTTGACCACATCTACGGCATGTGCGTATAATGCCAGAATATGTGACCATGGCCTTCCAACGCTGCCCACTTGAAGGAAATTGGGTACTGATACGTGTTCCAGATCTTTGAGCGTGTACCGCTCATTCTGAATGGGGGTGTTAATCTCCCCATATGAAGTAAGTGCCGCAGAGATCTTCTCACTAGGGATGTCGATGGGCACGAGTTGGACATAGATAGTACGAATGCCGTCATCTACTGGCGAAATGTGCACCGCAACGTCCTTGTAGGCTGTCAAGGGGTGCTCAAGGTAGTGCAGTGCTTGTGCAGCAGTTTGGAAACGCACTGTGAAAAGTCCATTGCTAAGTCGCTGGACTGAGTGCAAATGTTCCGGATAATCAAGTTTGTCGACTAATTCATTTAGAATATTAACAATGGGATATTTTATCTGATGAGTGACCTGAATGGTTTAAATTCGGTTCAGAAAGTTTGCCATTTCAGAGGCACGGAGCCCCGGTTTGCCTGGAACCGGAAAACAAAAATAAAGCTTCGAACTTGAAGTTTAAAGAACAATAAAAAAGATATAAATAACTCACAGTCAAATCCTTGACGACCACAAACTATATGAGAATTACTCAGTAATGAAGCAAGACGCAAATCAACTCCATGTAGCTAAATTATGATAAAATTTTCTCCCACGCACTTTGCTCTGCACCAATGCACGAGACAGAAAAAGCTATTCATACCGTGCAATAGCTTTCACCGAATTGCTGAGCGTGCACCGCCCGTGTGCTTTATACACTTCCGACGACCTCCCCCCTACGTTCTGCTGCATATATGCGCATGCCCTACCGTACCGGATCCTAGTCTATCTCCTGAGTGGTCTTTCGGTCTGTTCTGCCTGCTCGTTCCGCTGTTATGCTAATTTCTCCTCTTTGTCCTTAGTTTTTGCCCACCAGTGCAGACAGTTCAGTCTCATCTCCCCGGAAGACAAACACAATCTACGGCATCTTCATCACAAGAAAGAAACACTAGGCACACTTCCTAGTGATGACAAAAAACACATACAATAAGCATATACTAAAAAAACGTTCTCAACAAAAAGCAACAACATTGGTTTCCAAAAATGGAAAATTGGTTTGCCCGTCCATCTGTACGAACAAAAGAAGAGCATTGAAACGGTGCGACAGGCACATTTTGTCTATAGCAGCAAATAAAAAAATGACTAATATGAAGAAACGTAAGCAAGTTGTCTTTACTGACACAACCCATCAGTAAAATGAAACAATTCAGATAGCAAGCGAAATAGTATCATCATTAACAGTTAACCATGAGTTGTCATACATCCATGTCGAATAGAACGAGGATAAAGAATTAACAGCTTTGGCAGTATCATATTCGTCTTCTAAAATTGTAGTAATGGAAAACCGATATTGACGACCAAGAAAACTATGATCAGTATTGAATCTTCTCAAAATAGGGTCATCAACACTGACACGGTAAAGGTGATAAATGGAAAGTTTTGCTTGAAGGAAGAAAAAAGAACAAAGGCGGTTGTGAAATTGGGCATGACGCTGAGGACGACGGAGGATAAAATAATGTCATAGTATGAAGAGAAAAAACAAACTTTTTCGGCTAAACAAAACATCATAGAGAACAAAGGTTGCAAAATCAAACATACCGAAAAAGAATGACAAACATCACCTAACGTAGAAAAAAATAATTCGGTGATGCCCGGTTGCGGAAACGATGAAGGGTTTAGGGGGTAAGAAGTCGTTGATGTAAATGGAGCCAATAGATATTCTCTTCTTTTGGGAAGCCAATGAAGTAGAGGAATCAGACCAAGTGGCAGAGAGTTCGTCGGATGGGACAGAAGAATGTAGCATTGGAGCGTTGTAGTAGGTCACAAAGTGACGATATATCATCTTCATAGATACTGAATGAGGGATATATGGGGGTGTCGTACAAAAATAAAAGATACGGAAGGAAATGCGGTGCGCAAGGAGTGAAGATATGACCAAATTGCCCAGCCGAAGAAGGATACAGCCGGAAAATACAAGTTTGAATCAAGCACAGTTGTTGACGATGGAGCAAGCGCAGTTTTTGACGATGGAGTAAGGTAACGATGGCAAGATTGAAGAAAAGATTTCCACAGAAGTGAAGAATCGACAAGTCGAGAAAGAAACCTTCACCACTCCATTGGCGAACCAAGTGGAGAAGTGGAGGTAAGGAGAGGAGGGAGAATGAATTTCGGAAGAAAAGAAGCGAGGTTCTGCCATTAGATCAGGAATAGTAGAGGGTGGGAGCCGGGCGGGGTACAAGGATCACCAAAGGCAGATTGCGGACATGTAAATCTCTGGAAGATGCATGGGAAGGAGTGGATATAGATTCATTAGCAGAAAGGTGTAAACAGTGAGATTAAGACTGCGGAAAAAGAAAAGAGTGTCGATACTGGTTCTAGAGGAAGAAAGAGGAAGCGTAAATGGATGAATGAAGTTATAAAGATGAAAGGACCTGAATTTAGAAGACACATCAACAAGACCAACCCCTCTAAACGCCACGGGAAGAGTAAGCGTAGTACGATATACCTAATGAATTACGTTCCAAATATAATCTGTAAACATACGTTGAATGTGAGTGAACACAATTTGAGGTGGCGGGTGAACAATCCATGCATGGAAAACCTTTGGTAGAATAAATGTGTTGTGCAGGAAAGAAGAGCTAAAGAAAGAAAGATGAGCTTCCAAACGGCGGAAAGGAACAAGACGTTTGTCGATACCACGGATAATTGGATTCCATGTAGCAACAGCCACGGCCACAGGAGAGACAATATAGACCCCTAAAATCTTGATGATTGTATTCGACCACTGGGCCGAACAAGGTCGATCTCCGTGGAAGGTCCATGCCCTGGCCCAGAGACCTGAGAAATTGTTGATGTTTAAAGCAGACCCAAAAATGTCAGCGTATTCATCATAGGTGCTACGGAGGATGTCAAAAGCACTTCTTCTTGAACGTAGGAAGACGGTGAGGTCATTGGCGTAGGCGGACAAGACGACGTGGTAGTGACAATGCATCGGAAGACTGTGAGAAATTCTAGAACATAGACGAAACCGAAGAGCAATCAGCAATGGTTCAAAGCAAAGAGCAAAGAATTGACCAGACAGAGGGCAACCCTGTCAAATCCCATTCGAAAAAGGAATAGAGGATGTTTGAAAAGCGGCAGTGCGAACAGGGAAAAAAGCATCTGAGTAGAGGTTAAAGATTGCAGAGCAGAAAGAGGGAGAAAAGCCAAAGTGGCGAAGAACAATGAAGAGGTAAGAGTGATCAATGGAATCGAAAGCCTGTTTCTGATCGAGAGAAAAGAGTGCCAGGGGTTCCGAAAGCCTGGAGGATAGGGAATAGAGATTACGCATGGTAAGAATGTTGGAAGAAATAGAACGGGATAGAACCGTGTAAGTTTGATTTGGGTGGATTATACCAGCAAGAACGGGATTGAGGCGTAGGGCTAGAAGCTTAGTAAAAATTTTATAATCAGTATTGAGTACAGAGATAGGCCGCCAGTTAGAAAGAGAGCTAAAATTTCCGGATTTAGGGATCAAACGAAGAGTTGCAAACGAAAAAGAGGACGAACAAAAACGTGAAGCTGAAAAAATAAAATTGAAGCAAGCAACCAATAAAGGAAGAAGATGTGGAAGAAATAATTTGTTAAAAGAAAGGGAAAGGCCATCTTCTCCTGGAGCCGAACGATCGTTGAGGCTAAAATTGAAGTTTTGGCTTCGGCAGGTGAAATGGTTGCAGATAACGAAGACAAAAAATGGGCAGGAACTTGTGGGATATTCTGAAAAAGCAAAGACGATTCCGCTGGTGAAGTGGGAGTTGGACTAAAACGTCGGCTACAATATGCGTGAGTCATCGAGCAAATTTGATACTGATCCACAGTGTCAGAGCCATCGGGAATGTCAAGGAAAGTAATCATGTTACTTTTTACACAGGTCTATTCCAATTGACGAATATTTTCAAAATGATCATCATGAAAGCGTAGCTTTGAGTATTTGAGACGAACGAGGACAGAGAATGCAAGAGATAAACGAAGCTGTCGAAGTTTGGCACTTAAACAATCATATTCAGATGTGGATGGCAGAGCAAGAAGGAGAACTCGTTGAAGGGAATCTTGAATTGTATGATAATGAAAAGAAAATTTCCGTGCAAAGGCGATCGATGATCTGTTGTTTGGTGGAAAGCCACACATCAGCTTCATAGCGGAAGTAGGAAGTAACGCAACTGAATAGGAAATGATTCCAATAATTTCAGAAACAAAGGTAGCATTTTGAAACATAGTGTCATCAAACTTCCAAACCTAAAGATATGGGGTAATGAAAACCGAAGGATTAAAAGAAAGAATAACCGGTCGATAATAATCTGAGGATACACTTGGTGCGTAGGAGACAGAAGAAATCGCAGAGTGTAAAAACCGTGAAACATAAAATCGATTCAGTCGAGCAGGAACATAGGAGGAAATGGTAGAGAGGAACCAAATTAATTCACTGGTAGTCGGATAGAGCAATCGAAAAGCATCCTGTAAATCAAAGTTAGCAATCAACAGCGATAGTTGTGAAGCCAGTAGATGTAGGGATTCAGAAGAACCATTCCTACCATATGTTAGATTAAGTGTACAATTGAAGTCTTTAGCAAAAATAATAAAGTCTGATGACGGAACAGAAGTAAGAATAGAGGTAACATGATGCAGAAGGGATTCGGCCGTACAGGCATCTTGCGGTACGTGTACGTTGAGTAAATGGAAACAAACAGAAAACTATAGCAAAGAAACATATTGAAAAATCCTGGGCTGACCCTGTGACTCGTGTATATCAGTAATAAAAGACAAAAGGAATTATGAAAACCCACTGCAGTTCTTGACCCACGATGGGTTCGGTGGTTGTGATGAAATAAAAAAGGTCAGCGACCCCAACAGGAAAGATCGGTATGTACTGCAATATTTGTTTCTTGTAACAAAAGTATATCAGCTCTTAACAGACGAAAATCCTCAAAAACCAGGGCGTTCGCTATTGAACCAGCGAAACCCTGGCAGTTGAAGGAGATAACATTTAATTTCTTCTTCATTGGGGTGGTTGAAGATGGTCTTCAAGTTTAAGCATGAGAATCTTGAGCATATAGTTTGTCCTTCTACCATATTGGATGGCCCAAGACGGCAGAGAGACATTACTAAAGACTTCCTGGAGCGCTGCAAGTTGTTGTACCATTTCGGAAAGTCTCTGTAAATTCCTTCGCACACATGGTATTTCCATAATGTTGCTCTTTTTCGGATACTGATAGAGGGATATTAATTCATAAAGAGTAAATTGCGTGCTGGGAACAGAGCTGTCCTGAGAAACGTCTGGAAGGTCCATAAAAGTGTGGGGAGGGAGGCATTCAGCTTCTTAAGAACCAGACTTGAGATTCATTATCATGGGCAGTATCCATGCTTTCTTCTGCCGAATCGCTAAGGATGCCATAGGTATGGTTGGATGTGGAAACAGCATATTGACTGTCCTGGCTAGGTGAAGGAGAAGAACGTCCAGAATGCGGGGTAAAAGTGCGTTGCTTTTGTCGTAAACGAGTGCAAGAACACGAACGAGTGTGTCTGGGGAAATAGAGCGTTTATTAGCAGTTTGAGGCTGGGTGGTCTGTTGAGGTGGTAACATATGTGGAAAATTTGCAGTGTCCATAGCAAGGGGATTATGTAGACCCAATGCAGTAGAAGCCAAAGTTGGACTGGGTTGGATATTATCAGAATGAAGAGATCCAAAAACTGAAGCAACAGGGTTGCCAGTAGAAAAAGTATCTTGAAGTTAGTACAGGTGATTTTCCTGCGGTATCTGGTTGAGCAACAAATAAAGCTGGTAAAGATTTTTGTACGCTGGAAACATCAGTAGCAGCGGCAACAGAATCAGAAATGTCCTGTAGAACACGATGTGGGCATTCAGACACGACGTGTCCTTCAGCCTTGCACTTACAGCACTGGACACCCACAAAGACATTAAGAACGAATGTGCGGGTGCCAATTCTGAGTTCCATGGATATGGGACGTTCAACAATTGCTTCTTCACTTGGGAATATGACACGGTACTGTCGACGTCCTCTTTGCACTGCGCTATAGTGCGAGTCGCGACCTAAAGCTGTAAGAATTTTTATTTTACCAATCAATCGTCCAAAAGACCCTAGTAAAGACGCTTAAAGACGCTGAGCATTTGTTCGTCCATAATAAAATGAATGTTTGCCGTAGCCACTTGTCAAGATGACCACTGATTCATTAGTCACTGGTCAATGAGACAACGGACTCATTTACAGGTCACTTCCGCACGACTGATTAGCATAATATGCCGCCTCAGTTGTGTTGCATTGCCTCACTCAGTTGTGGTAAGGTTTTGTTCGACATTTGGAAGCTCTCATACATGCAAATTTATCTACATGTGTACCGCTTCACAGATTTCCTTACTTGCACGCAAAAAAGTGTGCTGTAACTTAGAAAGGGAGAGATTATGCCCTAATTAATGCTTATGGCAACTTTTCTTTTTCATATGAACATCTAATGAAACTTCTGGAACGCTTTTTTGTGCAACTGTTTTCCAGTGCGAAACAGAACACGTTCCTCAAAATTTTCACCTTTTCGGGGTTTAAGGACCACCACGAACATATCGTAGGGGGTGAGTGGCCGCCATACCTAATTTGGGGCCAAAGGCTCTAAAATAAGGAGAGAATCAGAAAAAAAACCATCAATCATTTCTAATCTGGAATTCCTAATTCCAGACCTACTCGGACCACCAGCCAGTATCAAACGCGTTGGACTGCATGGATACCGGGGCGTCTCTCAAATATTGACTACACCTCTTAGAAACACCCTAAATGTACTGACTTCTTATGAAATCAGACGAATTTGTAGTGTTTGCACCCTGAATATTAAAAAGCCTACATCTTCACTTATATTCGTATGTCGAATTTCGCATGGAATTTTATCTTAACTAATCAGTATACTCCAAATTGGCAAAAAGTCAGGTATATTTTGGCCATTGGATGTTTGAATGATATTTTTAATGCATTACGTAGCAAGTAAAACTTGAGAAAAACAAATTAATCAGGGAATCGTGACCCATTATATGTTTTCAGTAAGTCTTTAAATAATAGAATGTGCTGATGTTATCCCGCGTCCGTCAGTGCGAGTGGGGTCACTAAATACCTGGACTTATTAGTTCCATTGATATTTTTCTTTTTTTACGCTTTGTAACCATAGGTTGAAGAAACGTATATGCTCCAGTTTTGTCCGACTGTCCGTATGTCTGTCCGTCGGCACCATAACTCGCGTAAAAATGGTTCGATTTCGATGAAATTTTAGTATGCGGCAGGGGACCGCCTGGGGACAAACCCTATAGAAAATGGACGAAATGGGGTCAAAGGTCAGGACATAGGAGCGGGATCTGTTCAATTGCTCTTATGTGTCATAACTTGCTAAAAATGGTTCGATTTCGATGACATTTTAGTATGTGGTAGGTAACCGTCTGGGGACGAATTCTATTGAAAATGGGCGAAAAAGGGTCAAAGGCCAGGATATAGGAGCGGGATCCATTCCATTGCCTTATGTGCCATGCTTTACGTAAAAAATGCTTCGATTGCGACAAAAAGTTCGTTGGACGTGCCCTCTCGAGCTCCTCAATTTTCGCTCCGTTTGATCGGTCAAAGAGCCCATTGCTTCATACTCCTGTGTTCCGTGTTTGTATAAGGATATGTGCTGCCTTTACTGCTACTTTTCCGAGTCAGAAAGTACGTATTTACTTCGAATTTTATTATAATATTACCTGCCGACTACACCCTACTGCGTTTCTGAAGTGTGCGCATAAATACATGTTTTAATGCTTGCTGTTCCTTTCCTGCATACCCTGTTCAAGTAATAGGCTGCCAGAAATCTTCCCAGCTACTTTTCAGCACCAGTAAGTGAATATTATACCGATATTCCTTCATTTTTCATCTTGGTGGGTATGTTTACATCAGCCTATTGTGACTTGCCTTGACTTCCTTCTGTCTTCTCACCTGCATTCTATTCAGTTGCCTTCTGTGCTTATCTTACTGTTATCTACACGCCTTCCCGTTTACGTCACCCTCTGATAGTGGCCCTTGGGTGATGTTATCGTTACTGTGCTCCATCTGTCTCTCGCCGTTCTTCCAGTGACGTCATTAATTCGCATCTTCCTATCGCCCGCCTTCTTTCTGTGCCTTTTGCCATCTCCATCGTCTCACGCTCTCGAGATTGTGCGGCCTTGCTTTACAGTTTCTGATTTGTACTATGTCTACTGCTTTTCTTCGACCACTGACGGCTCCTCCAGATGTACTACTTGACAGTTGAACTGATCTCTCTACGTCCGCAGTCACTGCCTTCCCCTCGGATCCTCTGTCAACTGCCTTGGGCTTCCGTTCTTCTCGTACCGGTTCCGTTTTAACAGCTCATTTATTAGTCCTCGTCACCGGGAAAGTCTTTCTTCGCCTCTTTAGCTATCGGAGTAAAATATTCCGCGCTTCCACATACTAAACTTACAGCTTACACTGCAGCTCTCCATCAGATTGTTCCACCTGATGCCATCAGGTAAAACAATCTGATGGAGTCATCGCACGAAAGCCTCGCTCGGTGTTGATTTATTTTTCTAATCCCGCTCAAGTTGAGTTGGTTCTTTCTTCTCCAATTTCAGTCGGCGACCAAAGTTTGTTCGTAATTCTTCTTGCTCATTGCCCTACTCTCGTTAGTTTATCTCCAGTTCCTCCTGAACTCTCCAACGATTTACTGCATGCTTTCCTTTCTCAATGTGGTTTAGTTATTGGCCCTATTAAGACTTTGCGTGCTGCTTCAGACGATCAAGGGAATCGTCCCTATAATAGTTTTCGACGTCAAGCTCTCGTCGTTTTCCCTCACGAACAGTCCATGGTTTCCTATCCGACAGCTTTCCACGTTATCTGCATTCCACACACTCGCACTGTCAATGTTTTTACCGCCTATCATTGTTTTTCTTGCAAATTATCCGGTCACCCTACTTATTGTCCAACTCGGAATTTTTCGACTTCCATTCGTCTTTCTGTCTTGCCAGAATCGTGTGACTTTCCTTTATCATCCACATCTTTGTCGATTTTTCCTTCTACATATTCGCAGCTTCCGGGTTTGAGTGGTTTGTTCCCGGCCCCTAATTCTTCTACTTCACGTGTTTCTCCGGAGAATATTATTCCTGATCATCTACTACCGACAGCTCTCCTGGATGTTCTCACTTCTGTTACTACTACACCACTTTGCACGCCTCCATCGAGCCCGTCTTCCGCCCAGATCTCGTTGAAATGCAATCAGTCACCCTCTTCGCCTTCATCTGCTGCTCCTGTCAGTCCATTGTCTCCATGTTCGACTGCGGTCTCCAGTTCCATGGTTCCGCTCTTCGTCTCCACGGAGCCAGCGTCTACCAGCTGCCTTATATCCCCTGCTTCCTCACCGCCCCAGTGCAACTTATCTGTTTCTGTGCCTCCAGATTCTACGTCATCTATTTTCCTTTACCGACGGCTGATGTTGATTCGTCTCCTGCTCGTCACCACCAGTCCTACCTCCTCGATGTTCCTGTTACAACTTCGTGTTCGCCGCCGTGCTCCCTTCAAGCAAGTCTATTTTCTACAGGGCCCTCCACTGACAGCCCTGTAGTGTCTTCTGGGTTGCATTTGTCTTCTGTTGATGTCTCCATTCGGCCTTTTTCTCTAGACACTACTGCTTCGCCAACTCCTGAGTCGCCGGACGAAGATCCTACTCCACCTCTTACCAGCTGTCTCATGCCGGTTGTCTCTGTGAGTTCATCACTCCCAGCAACTCTTGTCATGTCCATTGAACCTGCATCCTCCGACTCACAGTGTGCTCATTTGCCTTCTGACGTGTCATCTTCCTCTACAGCCGTTCCTGTCGTCCTTCCATCAGCTTCAGCCACTGTTCCTGCCTCATCGATTGTTACTGCCAGTTCTCCTTCACCTGTGCTTCATCATGCTTCATTGTTGACTTCCTCGACTTCTGCTGATAGTACTTCTCTTACTTGTACATCTTCTACGGCTCGACGTTCGCGACGGCGGCGTAAGCCTATTGCCCCAGATCCTCATTCACAACAAGACTTTGCTTCTTATGGTGATTATTGCAGCGCTTATGAGCGTTGGGTGAAACGTGTTATGTATAAACATTCAGACTTTTCCTTCCCTTATCCGCTAACACCAGTTCCTTATTATTCCAGTATCTTCCAGAGTGTGAGCCCTTAGACTTCTGCTTGACTTTTGCCATGCTTAATGTCCTGTGTATTTTGATGTTCCTCAAAATATCTCTCTGTTTGAGGGAGTGGCCTGCGCGCCCATAGTTCTTTTTCTTATGTTTTGTTCTCCTCAATGCCTCACGTGTAAGCCTGTGATTTTGTCCACGTCTTTGTGGCCTTTTGCCCATGTTATATGCCCCCGTTTTATTGTACACTATTAGTTGTCTAATAATGCGATATTGAACGACATAACTTTTTTCGGCGTGTGTTACTGTTTTTTGTGCTCGTGTTTTTTGCTTCGCATGTGCTATATTTCGACTACCTACCTTTTATTTTGTGTGGACGGTATCCGTGAAGGAATCGTCTTTGTTTCTGTGCACCTGCCGAGTTGGTAAGTGCCTTATTTGCTTTATAATCCTTATTTTACTTTTCTGCTACGTTGGCTGAGACTAGATCTCTTATTGCCATTGCAAATGGTGACTTCCGGAGACGACGGTGATCAAGCTCTCGTTTCCCGAATTGCAGTCCCTCTTTCTATTGGTGCAGTCGTCAATGACGTGCCTCGTTCGTCTAGCCCCTCCTCACTACGGCGTTCTGTCGCAGACGAGTCTGCTCTTCCCAACGGTACTACAGCGTCTTCCCTTGTGCCTGTAGAGGATGCTATGGATCTCTCACAGTCCGTTGATGCTCCACCTTTGCCGCAACGACCAGCTGCATCTTATGCCGTCGTTGCCTCTTCTGTTTCTGGAGCTTCGCACTTGAACTCTTCTTCTAATTTACGTCAGCTCACGATGACGTGTGATGATAACACTATCTCTGTTGACTTTTCACCGAGCTCTTCATATGGGCAGCACTTTATGAAGACTGTCGCATGTGGAGTTATCTTCCGGAGTCTGCCGAATACAAAACTCACGGCATATAGTGCTGCTCTACGTAAGATGCTTTCACCTCAGGTAAAAACTCATGTTAGACCGCGGCCCAGACAGGTGATTGCCTATTTTTCTAAACCTGAGCATGCCCTTCGTGTACAGATGGAAGGTCTGTCCGTTGGAGATCAACATCTCTCGGTGGAATCACTCACGCAACTCGCCGTACCAGTCAGTTTTTTTCCTGTGCCACCGGGGGTCTCAGGCGATGTGCTGCTGTCAGTTGTCCATCAGTTTGGCCGTTCCGTCGGATCCATGAATACTTACTTCTCCTTTCCGGACACACCAGAGGACCGCTACCTGCGCGGCTTTCGACGCCAGAGGAGAGTGGTGTTCCCATCTGATGATGACATGCGACTAGTTCCTCCGCACCTCAATGTACGGTGTGGGCCTCACGTACGTCAAATTACCATCATGGTGAGCACTGCCTGTCCAGTTTGCAATGGTAGAGGCCACCCTCGGGCTCTCTGCTCCCTATTTGCTTCCACCGCCTCTATCTCGCCAGTACAGCCTATTCCTTCTACCTCTAGTCCTCCGGAGACGTCACCGCAGATATCATACCAGCGGTGGTCGACCTATGACAAAAGTATTACTAAAGCCTTTCGTCAACGCCTGACTTCATCTCCACATCCGTTCACCAGCGATGATGGAAATCAGCCAGTACCTCCATCCCTCGACCTTCCAGCCGAGGGCGTTCCACAGCCACCTCCTACGCCGCTCTTCTCTGCTGCAATTCCTCCTGCCGTAGCAGACCAAGAGGCCGCTGCTGCATCTTCCGCTTTAGCGGTGGTACATAACACCATCGCCGAATCCCCTACTTCTGCAGTCATTCACGACACTACTGTCTCCGGCCTCTTTAAAGTACCTGAACTTCCTTCTCCGGCCTCTTTAAAGTACCTGAACTTCCTTCTCCGGCCTCTTTAAAGTGCCTGAACTTCCTTCTCCGGCCTCTTTAAAGTACCTGAACTTCTTTCTACGGCCTCTTTAAAGTACCTGAACTTCCTTCTCCGGCCTCTACACTTCTTCGAGGGCACCCTAAGCGAGGTCGGTCAACTCGTCAGCGTGGGCAGAAATCTCGTACTTCGCCAGCCATGTCTAGTCAGCGAGACCGTTCTTTCAGTGATTCTACCTCCGAAGGCTCCCCGACCTCGGATGTGGATGTCAGCGGCGCTGATCCGATCTCTCAAGAAGCTTTTCTCCGCCTAATGGATGAACTCTCTCTTCCGCAGACGCCCGTCCCGGGAGTGGTGTTACATACCTTTCTCACTTGTACTCGTTATAGTCGGATGTCTTGCACATTCCTACTTTCTTACTCGCAACAACTTCCGGAGGTCTTGGCGCAAACGCAAGAACTACGCGAAGGCCTGAACACACTGGTTCCTAAGCCGCTGAATAGCTCTGCATGGTCCCGGAAATTCTTCAGCCGCCTTCATAAGCTGAAAGACGCTGCCGATAAACTCCTCGAGCCACTATCCGATGCCTCCGTTCAAATTAGTGACTTTGAACTGTCGGGGCTTTAGTTCCCCGCTAGCGAACACGCTAGCCCAAGAAGACTTCACCCCTCAGGGTGGGGATATTCTGCTGTTACAGGAAACTAACTGCTTGTCGTCCACACCATTTCACCGATGGCGGAGCTGGGATTACCAATTCCATCATGCGTTCAAGTAAACTCAGATCGGTGGTGTCGCCATCGGGATTCTCTCTCGATTCCGCCAAGCGATCTCCTCTGTGCGTGTACACAACCTTTGCTACGATTACCTTCAACGTCTCACCTTCCGTCTTGAAGGCCAAAGATACCTGATATTTAATATATACATGCCATGCACTTCACTGTCATTTACCTTTTTATTCTTGGCACTGTGTACCGCCTTTCAGTCAGCGTTGCCATCAGACAATGTTCTGATTGGAGGGGATTACAACTGCACACTGCACCCTGCTCTGGATCGCATGCCTTCTACCACCGAGTATCGCCATAGGCTTGTGAATCTGCTCAGTACCGTTGTAGCAGACTTCGACATCACTGACGTCTTTCGTCACCTCCATCCAACAACCATATCTCATACGTGGCGGAGTTCGGCTACGTCAGTTCTCACTTCGGCACGACTAGAAAGCTTCTAAATCTCTTCTACCCTCCTCCCAGTGGTAACGACCTGCCAACATTCGCCGGCAACTTCATGGGAACATTGTGCGGTCCAGGTTGCCTTTGGCCATTCTTCCTATCAGCGTTCTGGGTATCGTTCCTGGACGTTCGACTCGACTCTACTAACCAATCCAGGCCTTTCCTCTCAAGTCCGAGAGCTTCTACAACACTTCGGATATACTCCCCGTCGCACCTTGTGCGCTTACGTATTGGCTGATGGTCAAGTCGCACCTCTTGGATCTTCTTAAACGTTTCTGCTTTCGCTTTCACACCTAACGGAAAATGGAAGAACAAAACATCCGTCACATTCTCTCTCATCTTGGCGTCACTCATCCGCTCTACCCGGCCTATATGGAGGACCTCCGAGCAATATTGGAACCACGAGCACAGCAAGCCATTCTTCGCCTCCGTTTGCAGCATCTTGCTCCGGAGGGCTGTGCTTACGACTTCCTTTCTTCGCTTGAACCTCAATACCGCTCCTAGCATGATCTCCGCTTTCTTCGCCAGTCAGATGAGCAGATTGTCTCAGATCCCGAAGCTCTCTGCTCACAAACTCGTAGCTACTTTGCTTCCAAATTTGCTGAAACTCCTCCTCCTTCCTCCTCTGCTGCCTTTTCTCTCTCTCTTCCCTTCCTCAAGTCCCTTCTCATCTCTTAGGCTTTCTCTCCCAAACCCTAACTTCTTCAGATCTTTGGTCCGCCTTCCGTTCTCTGAATTCCCGCGCCGTCCCGGGCCTGACGGCCTCACCCACTTCTTCTATATTGCTTTCTTTCCAGCTCTGCTTCCATTTTCGCTTGCTGCTTTTCTCACTGCTTTTACGTCCTCTTCTCTTCCGAGTAGTTTTACTTTTGCCCACGTCGTACTTTTTCCTAAGAAAGGAGATCTCCTTGACATGGAAAACTGGCGGCCCATCTCTCTACTAAATATTGATTACAAGCTTTATACTAAACTCTTATCCTGTAGACTCAACTCTATCCTTCCTTATTTGCTTTCTCCGGACCAGACCTATACTGTTCCTGGTCGGACTACTTCCTCCAATCTCCATTTTCTTCGTAACCTTGTTCATATCGCTTCAACTAATCTAGAATCGCTCGTGCTACTTAACCTAGACCAGCGCGGTGCGTTAGATAACATTTCCCACTCTTATCTTTCTCTTACTCTCACTTCCTTCGGCTTCCGCCCTACATTTGTTTCCACTCTTCTTGCCCTCTATCGGGAACAGTATTCCACGTCAAGAACATTGCCTTTCTTACCGCCACCATCCAGTTTCAGCGTGGAATCAGGTAAGGTTGCCCGCTGTCCGGTCAACTATTTGCTCTAGTATTTGAGCCGTTCCTCAGAGCTTCTCATCGAGCTCTGTTTGTTGCACTGCCCCATTAACAGCCAGTACTCGGAACTTGAGCGCAACCTATTCGGCGTACGCAGACGACGCCACCTTCTGTGTCCGACATAGCTAGCAATACGCCATACTCGAGAGTTCTTACTAGCTCTAAGCCTCCTGCTCCAGCGCAGCACTAAACACTACTAAAAGCACTGGTTTGTGGTGCGGTTTAAGGAATACCCGGACGGATACTCAGTGGCGTGCCACTTGGGCCGCTACCTTGCAAAAATTTCTTGGGTCCATCTCGGCTTGCCGACCGCGGCACGTAGCGCCAACTGGGCTGCGCTCTTACCACGTATTACTCGCTCCATGAATTTTTGAAGAAATGCATAATTCTTCATCTCCTATTTCACAAGAGCCAAAATAGCCCGAACCTAACTCCTTTCACTCTATTTGCTCCTCCACGTCTGGACTGTTATCAAACGTCTCGCCTACTACCTCCAGGAGATCACCCGATTGATGATCCAGTTGATCTGGAGGCATCATAATTGGATCCGAGCTTGTACTCTCTATCGTCCGGGGTTCACGGGCAGCATCTCGCTCGCTGATGTAGCGCTATACTATAAAGCGCACCGTGTGGTCTCCATGCTGCGGATCCTTAGTTCATCGCCTGCTCCAGTTCAGCTCATCTTGGATGTTCTGATTTCTTCTAGCAACCACACATTTTCTTTTGTTACTTTTCTTCTGATGGATCACTTCCCCTTTCTGAACTCCCGTCTTTCTTCTTTTTATTCCGAGGTACTTCCGTTGTTCCGTTCTCTACCTATTTCCCGTTCTCCCCTCGACTCAACTTCTGAACTTCTCGCCCAACCCTTGTTTCACTGCACAACTATCCACCCTCCCGAAGCTTCCTATTTCTCTGACCTGTCATGGATGCCTGGCGGGGTCGTGACAGTCCGAGATCTCCTCACCACAAGCCTTTCCTGGAAACCCTTCTCCGAGCTTTTCATTCTCCTTCCTCGCTCTTCCGCTTCTCTTTCCCTTTACGCCGATCTCCGTGCAGATATTATCCATCTTTGCCCTGCCCTTGCTAACCCCACTGAACTTCTTTTTGTCCCCTCTGCTTATCTCCCTTCCCTTTTCCCTCATATTTCGGGGTTCCACCCTCCTTCTCTCCAGGTTCACTGTCTCCTCTCTGTATCATTTTCTGCGTGATCCTTCAAACTCTTTGCTTCTACCGATTCCAAACGTCCCAACTGCAGCCTTGCCATGTGTGTGGTTGGCGGGAGCGTCGGCTCTGTCCACACCAATTGAACGAAACATCCAATGGAAATTTCTGCGTCGTCGCTTACCAACACCAATGACTCTATTCCGCATGACACGCATCCCATCGCCCGACTGTGCTTTCTGTCTGGCGGCCAGAGATATTCCGCACATCTATCTGCATTGTCCGGTCCTTCTACCTCTCCTACATCTGGCATTGCAGATGGTTCAACGTATTTATGTGCCTTATCTACCGTTCTTAGCGTATTCTACGCTCCATAGATCTTTGTCTCCACCTGTACCACTACCTGCTGCCAGCACTTACATTTTCATCCTGGTGAAACATGTGATACACTATCTACCAACAGGTAATTGGACACCTGTGATAGCAAAAGAAATCGAAGTTTACTCACCTTCAATAGTTGGTGGAGCCTCCACGAGCGGCGATTACAGCTGCGACCCTCCGCGGCATACACTCAACCAGGCGTTGTACGACGGCTAGCGGTATTTTCTTCCACTCGGCTTGGAGAAGACAGGTCAGTTCCTTCAACGATGTCGGACGTTGGGAGCACCTCTTAGGTCGACGTTCCTACTCGTCCCAGAGGTGCTTGATAGGGTCAAGGTCTGGGCTCTGCGCAGGCCAGTTTATTCGATCAACCCCATTGTCACCATACCAAGCCATGGTGGACCTCGCAACATGACAGGTGGCATTGTCATCCGAAAGTAACATGGGTCCACCCAGTAAAACTACCACAACGTAGGAAGCGCATGGTCATCCAAAATGGTGCAATGGGTCTCGGTGTTGAGTCTACCAGGAATTGCGACCAAGGGACCCGTGCCATACCAGGAGAAACACTCCCATAGCATAATTCCACCGCCGCCGAACTTCACAGTCGGCACAATACATTCCGGCAGGAGGTGTTCTCTAGGCAGACGCCAAACCTAGACCCTGCCATTTGAACGGTAGAGGGTGAACCTTGCTTCGTCGCTCCAGAGAACCTGTTTCCACTGTTCAACGGTCCACTGTCGATGTTCTTTGCACCACGTTAGCAGAGCAGCGCTATTGGACTTGGTGATCAAAGGCTTGTGGGCGGCAGGACGTCCATGTTAACCGAGCAAATGGGCTTCCTTACTGATGGTATTCATAGAAAGAACACTCCCGGATGCCTGTTGAAATTCCTCGCGGATGTGGCCCATCGATTTGGTGCGGCTCTTTCGAATTTCTTTGGCCAGCACCCGTCGGTCTCTAACTCCCAGTTTTGTGGGTCTGCCGGGTCGGGGCACATTCCGACAGTCACCTCTCGTCTTCCACTTGCCAATCACGTAGGCCACTGTCGATTTTGGATATTTCAACTCACTGGATATGTCACGTATGGATCGGCCATTTCTGTGATACCCGACCATTACACCTTTCTCGAAATCAGAGAGCTCCGAACTGCGTGGTATCTTGCATGCGACTGGTTGCGTTGTTGTTTCCCACACGCTATTTAACGGCGGCGGCCGTGACGTGTATCAAGACCGCAGATATCTTCGATTGCAGGGTTGTCCAATTACTTGTTGGTAGATAGTGTATATTCCTATCCTATGCAGCTCCGCTCAACTTCACCATCTCCAACCCTCCACTAGGCAGGGGATTCACTCTGCCGGATTTTCCGCGTCCGACTCCTCTCCAGGTTACAACTCGTATATTCAACTGCATCCGCTGCTGAACGTCTTCCTCAGTTCCTTCACGTCTGGTATCCACACTTGCCCTGGTTCACCACCCCTCCTGGTGATATTCGCCTTCTCCTATCACTGCACCGATTCACTGAACTGCCTTGGTGAGCGTTTCTACCTTGATCTCCTCTCTCCACTCAGCTCCGACCTTTCATCGCTTGTCTGCCTACATTATCACGGCCTGTCGGTCACCCCTCCGCACACTGTCGGATCCACCAGCTGAACTGTCATCCTCTGGACCGTCGTGCGTCAATCTGACTCTGCAATAGTATACTCTCCTGTAAGCTCCCCAGGTGGGTGCTATCACATTCTTTCCTTCCGGTTATATGTTCTCTTCGGTATGTTCTCTCCTGTATTTCCCATATGGATACTTGTGTTTTTTAAAACGTGATTCCTAAATATGTGGTATATGTTTCACGTTGCATTCCGCTTCTTTGTTACCGAGTTTACTTTCCGATTTCCATACCTAGTATTATGGTGTACATCTGTTACTGTTAAACCTGTGTTTCACTTTCCGGCTATTACCGGTCTTTAAAAGCAGAGATTTTGTACATAGTGCTTCCCACCTTTTACATTAAGATTGTATGCCGCTTGTCGTAGATATTCACAATACTCAATTTTTGTACCCTATAAATGTGTGTACATGCCTCACACCTTTTGCGTTTTCTATGTTTAATGTCCTGCTGTACATATTGTTGTTATTATGTCCTCCTTAGATGCCATTCATGTTTTTTCCATGCATCATGTGTTCCCGTTGTGTCGGACCTCCTGTTCCACTTCTTACACCTTTGTATTCGCAATGTTGCATTGTTACCTATATCTATATATATCTATATTTTGTACCCGTTTCTGGAACTGGTTGTGTAAATGTATTTCATAAGTTGTATACTAATTCCGCAGTATTGTTCTCCTGTACCTGTTGTGCATTTGTGTTTAAGCTCAAAATGTACCTTAGTGTCTCATGGCAATATTATCGATAATTACCACCTGTGATTTTTCTATGTGTTGCTTCGTATGAACTATCTTGCTCTCAATATATTTTCCGGTTATAAACAATTGGTACATGCCCACGTTGTAGTACTGCTTTTACCATACTTTGTTTCATCCCGGTTGTGATAATACTGTTAATTCTCATTCTTTATTCCCAAGTCAGGTAAGTCAAATTACCAAGAGGCAAAGGCCTTTAGACCTATTAGTCTAACATCTTTCTTTCTCAAAGCTCTTAAGAGGATGGTGGATAGGCATATTAGAGAGGTGGTTTTACTCCCTAAACCCCTCTCAAAATTTCAGTTTGCCTATCAACAAGGCAAATCAACAGAATCAGCTCTTCATGGCATTGTTTGTTGCCTGGAGAAGGCACTAGAATTTAAGGAGGTGGCATTAGCCACTTTCCTTGATATTGAAGGTGCCTTTGACAGGGTCTCTACGGAGACAATTGTGGGAGCTGTGGAAAAGCATGGTGTTAATAGAACCTGTTGTCAATGGATTAAGGCTATGCTAGCAAGCAGAACGGTCGTGACCTCGCTACTCGGGGGGACTCTGTCGGTCTCCACCTGCCAGGGCTGCCCTCAGGGAGGAGTTTGCCCTCCCCTGTTGTGGTGCCTGGTGGTGGATGAACTGCTAGGGATCCTGGAGGGTCTGGTTGCGACTGTTTTGGCTATGCAGATGACGTGGCCATAATTGTCAAGGGAAAATTACATAAAACAGTTTTGAGCGTCAAGAACACTGGGACTTGTTGAGGATTGGTGCAGGAAGGTTGGTCTATCAGTAAACCCTGACAAAATCATTCTTGTGCCTTTCACTAGAAAGAGGAATCTTGGAGACCTTGGAGATATTGCTCCCTTTAGGAAAACGGTTCCTCTAAATACACAGATTAAGTACTTGGGAGTCATTTTGGACTGAGGCTTAACCTGGAAACAGCACCTAGATTACTCTATTGCCAGAGCCAAGAAAGTGTTCTGGTCATGTAAAGGTGCTATTGGCAAATCCTGTGGTCTCAACCCGAGGATTTTCCACTGGATATATACTATGGTCACCAGACTTATGGTTACTCATGGATCAACGGTGTGGTGGCTCAGAGTTAACCCCTGCACGGTGAAGGCTGAAGTTAACAAGTTACAAATGCTGGCCTGCGTAGGTATATCATGAGCAATGAGAACTACTCCAACAGCTGCATTGGAGTTGCTTCTTGACATTCTGCCACTTCACCTTCATATTGAGGGTGAGGCCATTATGGGGCCATATAGAGTATGCTGCAATGGCATGTGGAGACCCTCGTTGTGGGTTGGCAGCCATACGAAGCCTATTCAGGAGTATTTTAGTAAGGAGCCCATCTTTCAAATGGGAACCGACAACATGCTAGTGAAATATCATTTTGATAAAGCATTCAGTGTGAACTTTCCCAGTCGCAGTGAATGGGAAACGTCCTTTGTCCCTGGGTGCAGCGGTGAAACTGTTTGTTTTACTGACGGCTCCAGGAAAAACGCAGGAGTTGGAGCAGGGGAATATTGCCTATCCAGAGGTTATGGTTCATGCCAAAGCGTTGGAAGGAATTCTACCGTGTTCCAAGCTGAGGTGTTTGCTATGCTAGCATGTGCATCAGAATATCTGATCAAAGGGTATCACAATGTGCGTGTCCAGATTTGTTCAGACAGCCAGGCGGCTTTACGGGATTTTGTCAGTGCCACATTTCATCCAAAGTTGTTTGGAACTGCCTCCAGACCCTAACTGAACTGGCAAACCGGAACAAAGTGCAACTGTTCTGGGTGCCAGGACATAGAGGCTTTGTAGGTAATGAGAAAGCTGACCTTCTTGCAAAAGAGGGGGCAGAGCAGGCTTTTTATGGTCCAGAGCCTGCATTAGGGCTCGCCTCTGGTGTGACCACCAGCAGACTAACTAAAAAGCTGCTGAGGACTACGCAGCTTGACCTCTGGCATGCTACCAGGGGTCAGAGGCAGGCAAAGGAACTTAATCAAGGACCCTTGCCTCATAGGGCTAAGGAAATCCTTAAACTGCCAAAAAAGGATATTGGACTGATTGTTGTTCTACTTACAAGACACTGTCCTCTTAACAGGCACCTTAATTTGATTGTTGTGAAAGATGATCCACTTTGTAGAGGATGCCATCTGGAAGAGAAGACTTCCTTGCATTTTCTTTGTGACTGACTTTTTTTGCAGCACTCAGGCTTGAACACTTTGGTACTCACAACTTGAGACCAAGTGATCTCTCTTTAGTACCAGTCAAGAGCACTCTTGCTTTTGCTCGTGCATCTGGTCTCTTTCGAGATTAGGGCCGGGGATGCACAATAGACCTTAGGTAGCGGTGCTGGGTCAGTACCCCTATTGGTACAAGTAACAAGTAAAAAGTAAGTAATTCTTATGTCACTTGTTCTATTTACTATGTTTGCGTACCAATGCACCTTCCATCAATAGTTGTTTCGACAATTTCACCATTTGTATATATTATTCTCGGACACTTGTCATTTTCATTGTACATCATCATCATCATCATCATCATCATTGTCAACCATTATCATCCACTGCTGGACGAAGGTCACCCCAAGTTTCCTCCACAACGGTCTGTCTTGTGCCAGTCTCCCCCATGTCACCCCTGCATACTTTCGAATTTCATCCACCCATCTCCCACGTGGTCTTCTTCTGGGTCTTTTCCTGTCCCTTGGAATCCAATCTAAAATTTCGGCTGTCCATCGATGATCTGTCCTACTGGCAGTATGTCCAGCCCATTGCCATTTCAGGGATTTAACTCTGATCATGATGTCTTCCACTCTTGTCATTTTTCGGATCCACGAGTTCCTCTTCTTATCTCTCCTGGTTACACCAAGCATGCACCTCTCCATGCGTCTTTGAGTTGTCTGCAGCCTTTGTATGTCTCTTTTAGTTAAGGTCCACGTCTCTGCACCATACGTAAGCACTGGAAGGATGCATTGATCAAACACTTTTCTTTTAAGACATAATGGCATATTGCTCTTGAAAATTATGCTGTTTCTTCCAAAAGATCTCCAGGCAAGTTTTGTACGCCGACTAATTTCTTCATCAATGCGACCCTCACTTGATATCTGCTGTCCAAGATAAACGTACGTGTCTGTTATCTCCAGCTTTTCTCCATCAATCGATAAATCTTCATTTCTTCATTCATTGTACATATCATCTATTATATCATTGGCACCTTAACTGTTCTGTGCCACCTGTAGTATATTTATTTTAGCTCATAATAAACGATTTTGACGGACATAACTTTATCATGTTGGCCCAGACGTATGCTGAACCAATTCTGTTGAACATGATCAAAATGGGGTCAGAGGTCAGGACACAGGAGCGAGATTTATTCCACAGCCATTATCCTCATAACTTCAAAAAAATGCTTCTATTGCGACAAAACTTTAGTATGTTTTTCCAGAGGTATACTCAACCAATTCTGTTTGATATCATCGAAATGGGGTCAAAGATCAGGGCACAGGAGCGAGATTTATTCCACAGCCATTGTTTTCATAACTTGAGTAATAACTTGACTAAAAATGCTTCTATTACGACGAAACTTTAGTATGTTTTTCCGGAGACAAACTGAACCAATTCATTTCAATATCATCGAAATGGTGTCAAAGATCAGGGTACAGGAACAAGATTTATTCCGCAGCCATTATTCTCATAACTTGAGTAATGATTTCTGGTATGTTGGAATGCGCATCATAATCAATGCATTGCATGATTTTACTAACTTGATTTTCTTTCGGTTAGAAACCTAAAATCTAAGAATCATGATGATTTTTAGTATTTTTTCAATACACAACTTCGAAACTATAGAGTGAAAACCCAAAGGATATGTAATTGAAAAAATATTTTATTCGATATCGTTGCTGTCAGAAGCCAGATTGAAGTAATTATACCTTCCATACCTTTTCAGACGAAGAACATTTTACATAGAATTTCTTCCACGAATAATGTATGGATTTCGTGGTAAGAGAAGTAAATATAATTTACATAGTCCTCAATACTCTGCGTCTTAACCACTGAACCAGAAAGAGTCGGGAACCGGAATTACGTTCATGGTAAAACTAATTGCGCGATGATGATTTTTTTCTCTTTTTCTTTTTTCTTTTGTCATTAGTGCGAGTGATTTAGCCATTTTATTCTCTGCTGGAGCTTATTAATTTTTTGAACAGGTATGTAATAATTTTATTTTTTCTGTAGGCCTTATTACAAATCAAGTTTTTTTTTCATCGTGATTTTTCGGATCAACAAAATGCTTTGGAATTTGATATCTTTTAAAATTGACAATGACTTTCATATATCTTTAAGAAAAGGTAAATTTATGTACTATTTCATAGTATTATTTCACAAAGCTTCTTAATATAAAATAAATTTTCTCTTGATAGCTATGTCTTTTGTCTTAAGGGGTCAAAAGACTGATTCATAGACATCGAACAATCGCCTGCAGAATACTTGAAGTACCTGGTTTCTTACAGTAATGCAATATACACTGGCGGAAAGTGAAAAAAGAACACCAAGAAGGAATTGGCGGACGATCATGATATTTACATATGTTAATGGGTCGAGTTTACGTAGGTGTGATGTTAATTTCGGGACCAACCGGTGAGCGCCAACGCCACAGCACGGCATAATATGCAAATTATCGTCGGTGGTATTTAAGGAGTACGGCGAAGTAAATGTAATCAGTCGTCGGCGTACGCACACGTGCAAAGACCCTGAAGAAGCTGTAATGCCTGGAGATGGAAGACGTGTACGATTTCAGCAGTTATCGGACTTTGAGCGAGGTCGTCTAGTCGGACTCCGCGAGGCCGGGTGGTCGTATCGTCGTGTTGCGGAGCGAATTGAACGGGAAGTATCGGTGGTGGTACGATGGTGGCGTAGATGGTCCGAGGAACACTCCAACACGAGAAGACGTGGAACCGGGAGTCACAGACGGACTGATGAGCGGACCGATCGACGCATAAGAAGAGTGGCGTTGTCAAGCAGAACATCTACTGCGACGCAAATCCCAGCTGCCGTTGCACCTGAGGTGACTGTGCGTACAATCCGCAACCGTCTGCTGGATTCAGGACTACGTGCACGTGTGCCTCTGGCATGTGTACCTCTGACTCCAGCCCACCGTCAGAAACGGCTGCAGTGGTGTCGCCAACGTCTGCACTGGAGAACGCAATGGCGATCTGTCGTGTTCAGCGATGAAAACAGATTCTGCTTGGGAGCCTCCGATGGCCGTATGCGTGTTCGCAGACGCACAGGGGAGCGTCTCCACTCTTCTTGGATCCGCAAGCGGAACACAGGGCCTACACCTGGTCTCCTGGTGTGGGGAGCGATCAGCTATCGCTCCCGTACAGAACTAGTGTTTGTACCGGGTACGTTTAACAGCACCTCCTACATCAGCAACATCATTCAGCCCGTTGTTGTGACATTTGTAAGGTCGGTCCATCGTGGTGTTTTCCAGCAAGATAACGCACGCCCACACACGGAACGTGCAACGCAAAATGCACTTCATGGTGTGAGACAACTTCCTTGGCCTGCACGTTCACCGGACTTGTCCCCCATTGAGCACGTGTGGGATTTTATGGTACAACGACTTATCCAGTCTCCACGGCCAGCCATGACCATCCCCAATTTACGCGGCCAGGTTGAGGATGCTTCGAACTCAATACCCCAAACTTTCATCCAACATCTCTACGACAGACTCCATGCCAGAATTGCACAGTGTGACGCAGTTCATGGCGGTTCAACCTCGTACTAACTATGTTACATGGAAATGTTATTTTTCAGTTTACCAGAAAATACAGCTGTATTTTGCCATAATGTTTTGATCACGTTATCCTCTGTATTCCGTTATTATTCTGTATAAATTTCGTTGGTATCAGACGTCTCCTTCTTGGTGTTCTTTTTTCACTTTCCGCCAGTGTATAATAGCTGGTGCACAAAATCGGGAAGAGGAGAAGAAATCTGTACCACAATAACAGAAATTAATGCGATATGCTATCCACAATATCCGATCTTCTACACAACTTCAAAATCAGATTCTTCCACAGATAATTGTAATTTTGCATTAATAAAACCTTAAGTATTCCAGCAATTCGCTGCTCTTACCGAATATTTTTCGTTATATGGATAAAGAAAAACGGAGATGGTAGTTTACTCCGTTAATGCACGAAAGGAATTGCGGAAAGGTGTCTGAAAGTTAAGAATTTTCCGTTAACTCATATTAGAAACGCTAATTTACCATCAATTTGAGAAAGAAATTGGAGAAAAGCTTCTGGAAAATCAGAATTTTCCTGGCGTACGAAAAATGCGCAAAATTCAGGTTTCTTTCCGTCATTTTACGGAAACGATTGTATTAGAAATATGTTTCGTCAATTCATGAAAGGAATCACTGAAAGTGGCTAGAGAATTTCAGAAAAATATTTTCAGTGTAAGAAGGTAAAAACGTAATAGGATATTCAAGTTTTTCTAAGTTAAAATGTAATGCGAAGTGCTCGAAGTTTTGCTAAATTTGAGTCGTTTTGGAGCCCACATTGGAAAGAGTAATCTTTCAATAGCAGAATCAGGACGATTATTGTCAATCAATGATGTTGTTTCCTGGCTGAAGGAGCTTTAAGTGCTGCAAATCGTTCCTTAATGCTATTTTAATCATTTCCTTGCACTCCCACAGTAGAACTTTTTACTGTGAAATATTATTCAGTATTCTCTACTGTTTGGCATAACTAGAACCATAAGTTTTAAATGCCGAAAAGATATTTGGGGAATGATAATATTTTTAAATGATGTTTTTTTTTTAGTGCACTAGTACTATTAATTTCTCATAATCGTGACCGGGTGTGTTTCATCGTTACTGGACAATGTTTACTCTTACCGTTTTGCCTAAGCCGGTTCATAGATGACAGAAGTAAAAGAATATGTTTATGCCAGTATTCAGAAAAGTAACTATCGCGGTGTATACAAAATATTCTGAGAAAGTTGCAGCATGATTTTAAAGTGAATGATTCTGACACCCAAACTTTCACTTTATCCAAACTGAATGCACAACTAGTAAAAGTCTTCGTGTTTCGATGCCACTCAATAAGTGACGTTTTAGGTTTGTAGTTTTCTTTGATACACAATATTTCACCTCTCACTTCTTCAGTCACTTGTTGCTATTTTAAACATTTTCTTATATATATATATATATATATATAATGTAAGGTCAGGTGATGCGTAACATCACAGCCTCTCCTTGACAAATGTCAACCCCGCCTTCTCGTGGTGCATCCTGTTCCCACTAAGGGCTCTGACGACCGCAAATAGCGGTATAACTATACCATCGGGATCAGAGGAAATGCTATCCCACACTCACCAACCCGCTTGGCCAGCGTGGTGAGTTATGGCCAAACACCTCCAAAATGACTCTACAACTTAAATCTTGGCCCTCAGTCTCCGGCAGCTGGAATGTACCTGGCCAAGGCAGCGGCCAGTGCGACATGAAGGCAGAGGGTGCTAAGAATCCCCGGAGGACCGGACTAGGCTGCCATTTGATGCTGACCTTGGCTACCTACAACGGACGCTCCCTATCTTCTGATTCAAGGCTTCTTGAATTGGAAGAGGAACTACAAAGGATCAAGTGGGACATCGTCGGGCTAAGTGAGGTAAGGAGAAAAGGAGAAGATCTCATTGAACTGAAAAGTGGACATCTCTTCTATTATCGTGGGACAGATACTGGCAGAACTAGTGGTGTTGGATTTATAATAAACAAGAAACTGAAGGATAAAGTGGTAGAAGTTGAAAGTTCCTCTGACAGAGCTGCACGACTCGTTATCCAACTATCGAGAAGATACCAGGCTCAGATTATTCAAACTTATGCACCCACCACAAGTCATCCTGAAGAAGAAATTGAAGAATTTTATGAGGAAATTCGTCATCTAAATAATAAAGGTAAGCAGCACTTGAAAGTAATTATGGGAGATTTCAATGCAAAAATAGGGCAACGGCAGCAGAATGAAACTTCAGTAGGTAAATTCGGTCACGGCAACAGAAACCAGCGTGGAAATACTCTCGTTGAGTTTGCAGAGGCAGAAGGATTTTTCATCTTGAATTCCTTTTTCAAGAAAAAGCCACACAGGAAATGGACATGGAGACATCCAATTGGGACGACAAGTGAAATTGATTTTATTATGTGTAACAAAAAATTCGTCATCGAAGACTGCAGTGTGCTGAACAAGTTCAACACAGGTAGTGACCATAGATTGGTGAGATGTAAGATGCACCTCAACACTAAACTGGAACGTGGCAAGCTCATAAGACAAACAAAATGTATTGACATAACCAACCTTAAAAACACCATAATACTTTCAAGTTGGAACTGAAGAACAGATTCACTGCTTTAGAAGGCCTAACATCGGAAGAAGTGGATATTTCGGAAGTTAACAGAAAAGTAACCAAAGCTCTTATGGAAACAGCAACAAAATTAGCTGGGTCTAAGAACAAGTTGCATGTAAGCAAATTATCAGGAAAAACCAAAATGTTGATGCAAAAAAGAAGAGAGATGAGGACAACTAAAGAAGATGTGACTTCCAAAGTGGAATATATAGAGCTATGCAAGACAGCACGAAAAAGTATCACTGAAGACGTAAGGAAATTCAACTGTGAGCTAGTGAGGAAAGCAATTGAAAACAACCAAAGCCTAAAGATAGCAAAGGGACATCTCAGTAAGGGAAGAAAACAGATTATGGCTCTGAGAAAAGAAGATGGTTCTATAACAAGAAATAGAGGCGAAATTTTGACAAGAGTGAAAGATTTCTACTCCAAATTATATGAAAGGGATGATACATGTACTCCAGACATCATGAAAGGTACCAGAGTTCTTCCAGTCCTCCCAGCAGAAGTTGCTCATGCAATCAAGAACATGAAGCGGGGGAAAGCTCCAGGAGAAGATGGAATTACTATAGACATCATACAACAAGCAAGTGGAGAAATTGAGACAGTACTCGCCCAAATTTTCACTCGATGCCTTAATGAAGGGAAGATTCCTGAGGATTGGAACACCGCTACAATGATCCTGCTACATAAAAAAGGTGACATTGAGGATCTCAGGAACTACAGACCTATCAGCCTCCTATCAGTGGTTTATAAAATCTTCACTAAAGTTCTTTCACACCGTTTGAAGGTAACACTGGACATGGCTCAACCGAGAGAACAAGCTGGATTCAGGAGTGGCTACAGCACAATAGATCATATCCACGTACTGAGAGAACTAATTGAAAGAGCGAGGGAATATGAACTTCCATTGTGCATGGCTTTTATCGATTATGAAAAAGCCTTTGATTCGGTGAAACCATCAGCAGTTACCACGGCTCTGAAATCCTGCGGTATTGAAGATGCATACATTAATATTATTAATAACATCTATGAAAATGCAAGTGCAAAGATTCGGCTGTTTGAAAATACAACACACATAAAAATTGGAAAGGAGTGAGACAAGGTGACACCATATCTCCGAAGCTCTTTAATGCCACATTGGAAAATGTCTTTCAATCACTGAACTGGGAAAACAAAGGGATAAAGATTAATGGAGATTTTCTAACCCACCTTCGTTTTGCTGATGACGTAGTCATTTTTGCAACTACCCCATCAGAGCTGCAGAGTATGATCCAGGAACTTGCTGACAAGAGTAAAGAAGTGGGATTAAAAATGAACTTTCAGAAGACAAAAGTGATGTTCAATGCTTTTACAAGAAATGAAGACTTATCGATTGATGGAGAAAAACTGGAGATAACAGATACGTATGTTTATCTTGGACAGCAGATATCAAGTGAGGGTCACATTGATGAAGAAATTAATCGGCGTACAAAACTTGCCTGGAGAGCTTTTGGAAGAAACAGCATAATTTTCAAGAGCAATATGCCATTATGTCTTAAAAGAAAAGTGTTTGATCAATGCATCCTTCCAGTGCTTACGTATGGTGCAGAGACGTGGACCTTAACTAAAAGAGACATACAAAGGCTGCAGACAACTCAAAGCAGCATGGAGAGGTGCATGCTTGGTATAACCAGGAGAGATAAGAAGAGGAACTCGTGGATCCGAAAAATGACGAGAGTGGAAGACATCATGATCAGAGTTAAATCCCTGAAATGGCAATGGGCTGGACATACTGCCAGAAGGACAGACCATAGATGGACAGCCGAAATTTTAGATTGGATTCCAAGGGACAGGAAAAGACCCAGGAAAAGACCACATGGGAGATGGGTGGATGAAATTCGTAAATATGCGGGAGTGACATGGAGGAGACTGGCACAAGACAGACCGTTGTGGAGGAAACTTGGGGAGACCTTCGTCCAGCAGTGGATTGATAATGGTTGACAATGATGATGATGATGATATAAAATTTTAGATTGGATTCCAAGGGACAGGAAAAGACCCAGAAGAAGACCACATGGGAGATGGCTGGATGAAATTCGAAAGTATGCAGGGGTGACATGGAGGAGACTGGCACAAGACAGACCGTTGTGGAGAAAACTTGGGGAGACCTTTGTCCAGCAGTGGACTGATAATGGCTGACAATGATGATGATGATGATGATATATATAAGTGAAAGTTTGTATATTTGTTTGTTTATCTGCTACACAAATCTGCAGTTTTCAACTAAGAACCACCAAATTTGGTATACTATCTCATGATACTCTAATTTAGATCGTAGAATGGTTTTGTAAGAGATCGGAGCGGGGGGGGTCAAGGGGGATATACTAAAGTTTTGTTATTTTAGTTAAATTTTCTACAGTTTTCGATTTAGGACCACCACATTTGGTACTATCTCATGGTACTCTGACTTAGACCGTAGACGGTTTTGGGAAAGGGTCGGAGCCTGGGGTCAAAGCGCCACCATATAATTTTTGTAAAAGGTTCTACATACAGTTTTCAATTTACAACGACCAAATTTGGTATATTATCTCATGACACTCTGAGTTAGACCGTAGACAGTTTTTGGAAGGGGTCGGAGTCGGGTGGTCAAGGGGCCTTCCGTACAAAAGTTTTGTAAAAAGTTCTACAGTTTTCAATTTAGAACAACCACATTTGATATATTACCTCATGGTATTCCAACTTAGACTGTACACAGTTTTTGGAAAAGGTCGGAGCCCGGAGAGGTCAAGGGGCTCCCATATAAAATGTTCGAGAAAATTTCTGCAGTTTTCAATTTAGAACCACCAAATTCGGTATACTATCTCGTGGTGCTCTAACTTAGACCGTAGGCGGTTTTTAGAAGGGGTCGGAGCCCGGGGTCAAGGGGTCCCCATACAAAATTTTCGTGAAATCTACAGTTTTTATTTTAGAAACACCAACTTTGGTACACTATGTCATGATACTTTGACCGTAAACGGTTTTCGGAAGGGGTCGGAGACCGGAGTCAAGGGGCCCCCATGCCTCCATCAGGCAGAAACATAATGTTACTTAAATAGAGAGTTCCAGATATTCAAAATTTGAAACGATAAACAAAAGGATGATCAATGCCAATGTCAAGTCGCATGCACGCGACATGACATAAGTACATTGCATTTCAGTGTCGCACGACTCTCAGAAGCGCACGCCAGATGTACGGCAGTTCTATAGATGTCTCCCCGAAGGTAGGCATTTCCTTTCCTGTTCCTTTCCTTTTTGTTTTGTTAAAGTAAATTAACTAAATCGATTTTTTTCTTTATGTTTAACATTTTTTTCCTGTGTGTGTGGGATCAGGAGGGGGGGGCGGCAGAGATATTACTGCATCATAACAGTTTGCGTCGGCAGTGACGGTTAGTTTTTAAAATTCCATTTTATATTATTTCTTTTTAGGACAAAAATCAAATTTACCCGGGAAATACCCGGTACCTTATCCCATAAAAACTGATCGTTCCTCTCATGAATGACTTAACACTTGCTACACAACTATAATTGACTTGTATCATCATGCAAAAATTGAATTCCCACTCATTCCATTTTTGGTCCTTACCTTGAAAATCTTATGAATTACTCAGTTGCCAATTTTTGTCTACAAAACCTTGTCACAAATTCATCCAAGAATAATTTAAGGATAAAGCATGGTTTCTAATTCACAAAAGGTTTTCCACACACTTGGAGAAACATCACTTACTCACCTCTACTAACACATGGAGCACAGAATGTCACTGCTTCCTTGAAAAGTAATGTTTTACCAGCTGAAAGGTGTCACTAATACTCTCCATGAAATAACTTGCTTTTATTCTTGAAAGTCGCATTCAGTAATTTCCTCCTGATCCACAAAATCTCACCATTCCATTAAAATTTCCTTATAACAATTTCGTCGCGCATTCACGAAATCAAGCCGCTATGCACTTGTGTCACGAAATCTCTTCATTTACCTACTGACACTTTAAGACTCCAACAAAATTTGACTCTTACCTACTTCAGTGGCACTTCATATGAAATGAATATTTCAAAACATTTTAAAATAACTGATATGTGTATGAAAACACAAAAGGAACCGAAGTATGATGTGATATAAGAAAACAGCAGAAAAATAAATGAATTATTCAAGATGAAGCATTTTTAAATATGTATGAATGCAATCAAGGAAATACAGACTACGAGTGAGCAGCCCATGTAATACACAATATCTCACTTCAGAGTAGTTCAAGCTCTATTATTCCGCGATATATTTTAATTTTGAAGAAAACAACAGTTACTTTAGTTTTTAAGACGTCATGTTCTTTATTCATTTTACGAGCAGTTTCAAGCTGAGTTCAATGGAATTCTTGATTAAAACTCATGTTTCTTTTCTAAGCAGAAAGCAAATAATCTTTATTAAATCTGATCCAAAATATTATCAGTAATTTATCAAGTCAAAAGAATGAAAAAATATAGATGTGTAAGGTCTGTTAATTTAAAATTACTGATCTTATTTTTCTTCATCAGAAAAGAAAGGGGCGTTAATTCTTATGATAAAGTCGTTTGCTAATTTTAAATACATTACTTAATTAAAGGTATCCGGGTATCCTATCTGAGTAGTGAACAACGACCGTTCAATAAAAACTGAGACACACAAAAATAAGGATATATAGGTACAGCAAAATATATGTTATTCGTTCTCAAAGTATCTTCCTTCGGATGATATGCAACAGTTCCATCGTTTAGTACACTTTTCATAGCATGTGGCTAAGACATTTTGTAGAAGCTGCTTTAGCAACCCCTGTACAGCTTGAATAACGTCAGCATCTGTGTTGAATGTTGCGCCACGGAACTTTTCTTTCATACTGCATTTCGTAAGAAAATGTTGAGCACAAACAGCCACATGTGGACGGGCGTTATCATGAAGTAGGGTCCACTTCCCACCAGTTTCGGTCACTTAATCGATATTTGTCCTTGCAGACGCTTCAAGACTGAAATGTAATACTCACCACTGACAGTAATTTGTGGAGGAACGGAATGCTAGTAAACTACACCTTTATGATCAAATAAAATTATCATAATCACCTTCCCAGCTAATTTGGTTTGGCGGACGTTTTTCGGAGGAGGAGAGCCTGTGTGTTTCCAAACACTCGTTGCGCGCTTCGTGACGGGGTCGAAATAATGGACCCATGTTTCATCGGCAGTTATTATTGTGTTTAAAAAATGCGGTCCTTTGCAATCATTTGTTTTGAATAATGACACAACCTGAACTCTGGCTGACAATTGTTCTCTCGTCAGGTGATGAGGTACCCATCTGGAACATACACGATGCAGCAGTAATTTGTCACATACTATGCGGAATGCCAACGTTTTTGTAATATTACTTGACGCCGCTATGCCTACATACGTCATTCGTCGATCGTCTTGCAGGATTGCCTAAACAGTGTTAACGATAAGTTCCGTAACAACACTTTCAGGTCGAATAGGCGTATGAGCGAGTCCTGCCGACACACACCCTTTTTGAAATCATTGTGCCATCTGAGAATCGTTGACTCACTCACACATTTATCTTTCTAAGCTGTTTTCATTAAACAAACTGTTTATGGAGCCGTTTTACGCAAACAATAGCAACATTTTATCACACAATGCATTTCAGATTTTATCTCTGACTCACTCTCCTCCAGAGCTGTATGGCGAAATGCAGACGTACCTTAAACAACTGCGCAATAACACAACCAGAATCGCCTGCCACGGCTAATAATTATTGCCATATGTACTTCCTTAATTGAGTTAGTTGTTTGTGTGGTTATTTTTCCATTCTCCTTTACACTGTTGCTAACTCAAGAAAGTTCCTCTCAGTTTTTATGGAATGGCCTTTGTTTTTTGCAAATATGCGTCAGAGTCGTTGTTCATACAGAAATAGAAAGACGCAGATGGCCTGGCAAACATCACAGACAAACATTAGCAGTAGAATGGAAGGTAAGGCGTAGCTCAGTGACTTTCAATGTAGAGCGGACATAGGATCATGTTTAGGGACACGCCAGTTAGGAAACTTTCTGGCCTGCTGCATCTGTCCCGATCAACTATGAGTGATGAAGCGGATGGTGCGGCAAAGCCGCCCGTCTTTGATTGCAACACTCACCACCGAGTTCCAAAATGCCTCTGGAAGCAACAGAAGCACCATAACGGATCACCGAAAGCTAAAAGAAATTGATTTCCTTCCCCGAGGAACAAAACACAAGCCTGACATCAGCATTATCAACGCACACCATCGGTTGAAGTGATGTATAGCTAGACACTAGTGAACTCCGGAGCAGTGGAAACGCATTCTCTAGAAAGATGAACTTCAGTGGTTGGACAGAATAATGGGAACATCAAGCTCAGAGACGTGACTTTTAATGCAGCTGCGTAAGTCGCAATACTCAAAGGTATCCACCACTTTTTGGTGGCAATATCTTTGTTTAGAACATCAGAGTCATATTTAAGCGCATTTAAAGTGTCTTGTTGAAAAATTTCTTTTACGGTGACGACATTATGATCGACCAAACGGACTTCGAAAGGGGGCTAATAGTAGGTGGCCAACAATTTGGTGCCTCCGTGACAAAAGTCGCCAATGTACTGTGGGTATCGAGAACTACTGTGTTGAACGTAGTTATTGCATACCGTGTTCGTGGAAAAACCTCTTCTGCGAAACACAAGAGCGGCCGAAAAACAATCCTGAAAGATATGGACAGCATTAAAAAGAATTGTTACCCATAATACACTGCTGGACATTTGCTAAGGACGGATCATAAACGGCTATATACCGCATAAAAAAGTAAGTGTGGTTGGATGCCAAGTGAAATAAAATAATATCAGAATGCCAGGACATTATGAGAAAGACAATTTATTGTGCTCTGAAATCCAGAAGGCTTTGCAACGTGTTCAAGGGACAAACAGGCCATTTTGTGCAGAATACGTACACGTGAAAAAAATGCAATTACCGTCCGCAGGCGTTCCGGCGTAAGATGTCAATACGGGATATGGCCACCATGGAGGGCGATGCAAGATTCCACACGTCGTGTCATGCTTTGCACAACATTATCAAGCAGCTGTTGGGGTAATTTATCCCATTCCTTTGTCAGTGCACGGATGGGGGTGTCCTTGTTTATTGGAGGGCATTGGCGACCAGCAAGACTCCTCCCCAAAGCATCCCACACATTTTCAATGGGATTCAGATCTGGTGAACGTGTTGGCCATACGAGGCGTTGAATATCCTCGCTCTCAAGACACTTCTGGACAGCGACTGTTCGATGACATGTTGCGTTGTCGTCCATGAAAATGAATCTATCACCGACAGCACCACGGAACAGGCGAACATGAGGTAGCAGAACATCATTAATGTATCGTTGGCCAGTCATAGTCCCAGTTGGAAGCACATAGAGGGACGTCCGGCCATTGATCATGATGCCAGCCCATACCATGACACGACATGTCGGATATCGGTCCCTTTCCTGTATGTTTGCTGGACAATATGCAGTACCACTATCACGCCAGTTCAGTTGTCGTTGACAATTAGACGATAGACTGTATCTACTGTCATCTGAGAAGAGGACAGCAGACCAGTCGTTATCAGTCCAAATGCGATGTTGATGGCACCATTGCAAACGGGCGGTACGGTGACGTCTGGACAATGGGATGCACAGAACAGGAGGGCGGGCGTATAGTCCTCCTTCATGCAAACGTCTGGCGACAGTTTTTCGGGAGATCCGCTTGCCAGTAGCAGCCATAAACTGATTTGCTACCTCACTAGCTGTGCTGCGCCGGTGTCTTTTTGTTGATAGCACTATGTACCGATCTTCTGCAGGTGTCGTACTGCGAACACGACCTCCCCCGTGACGTTTGCTACACTCTCCATTTGTTTGAAATGATTTCCAAAGCCTTCAAACAACACTGTGGCTGACGTTGAACTCCCTGGCAACATCTGTTATTTTTCGCCCTTCTTCAATCTTCCCAATAATACGGCCACGCGTAAAATCATCTAGGTGATGTTGGGAAGACATACTGAAAATTGCAAGTTCGTCAATTGATTATTTCCCTTTCAACTTTGCGCTTGAACAACAACGGTCAATACGCGTCAAATCCTTTATATCTCTTATCAGCGCTATGACGTCACGAACAAGTTCGGCAATCCAAAATTTGCATACGCACAACACATCTTACTGTATCCCGCACTTATGCTAATTTCCACATTTTCCTGCCTTCCATTTTATGGTTGCTATCGTTGCTATTGTAATCCGTCCTTAGCAATTGTCCGGCAGTGTAGTAAGACCACGGCGCTGAAAATTAATGCTAAACTCAATCTGCATATTCAGACCAGAGTATCAACGAAAACAGTGTGAACGGAACTGCATGAACAAGTTATTCATGGCAGAGCTGCTATTGTAAAATCTCTGGTGACCCGGGTGAATGCACAATGGAGACAGTAGTGGTGCCAGAAGCATACAACGTGGACTGCCGATGCATGGAAGCATGTAATGTGGTCGGATGAATCCACATTCACTCTATTCCACACCGCAGGAATTGTTTACGTTTAGAGAATGGAAGCGTGTAATGTGGTCAGATGAATCCACATTCACTCTATTCCCCACCGCAGGACGTGTTTGCGTGTAGAGAATGGAAGTCTGTAATGTAGTCGGATGAATCCACATTCACCCTGTTCCCCACCGCAGGAAGTTTTTACGTGTAGAGAATAGCGTGTAATGTGGAAGGATGAATCCACATTTACCCAATTCCCCATCGCAGGACGTGTTTACGTGTAGAGAATTGAAGCGTGTAATGTGGAAGATTAAATTCACATTCACCCTATTCCCCACTGTAGGACGTGTTTACGTGTAGAAAATGTAAGCGTGTAATGTGGTCGGATGAATCCACATTTACTATATTCCCCACCGGAGGACGTGTTTGCGTGTAGAGAATGGAAGCCTATGTTGTGGTCGGATGAATCCACATTCACTATTCTCCCCACCGAGGGATTGTTTACGTGTAGAGAATGGAAGCGTGTAATGTGGTCGGATGAATCCACATCCACTCTATTCCCCACCACAGGACGTGTTTATGTGTAGAGAATGGAAGCGTGTAATGTGGTCAGATGAATCCGCATTCACACTATTCCCCACCGCAGGACGTGTTTGCGTGTAGAGAATGGAAGCCTGTAATGTGGCCGGATTGTTCCACATTCACTCTATTCCTCACCGCAGGATGTTTTTACTTGTAGAGAATGGAAGCGTGTAATGTGGAAGGATGAATCCACATTTACCCATTCCCCACCGCAGGACGTGCTTACGTGTAGAGAATGGAAGCCTGTAATGTGGTCGGATGAATCCGCATTCACTATATTCCCCACCGCCGGAATTGTGTACGAGTAGAGAATGGAAAGGTGTAATGTGGTCGGATGAATCCACATCCACTCTATTCCCCACCACAGGACGTGTTTATGTGTAGAGAATGGAAGCGTGTAATGTGGTCGGATGAATCCACATTCACTCTATTCCCCACCGCAGGACGTGTTTGCGTGTAGAGAATGGAAGTCTGTAATGTGGTCGGATGAATCCACATTCACTAAGTTCCCCACTGCAGGATGTTTTTACGTGTAGAGAATGGAAGTGTGTAATGTGGAAGGATGAATGCACATTTACCCAATTCCCCATCGCAGGACGTGTTTACGTGTAGAGAATTGAAGCGTGTAATGTGGAAGGATGAATCCACATTCACTCTATTCCCCACCGCAGGACGTGTTTACGTGTAGAAAATGTAAGCGTGTAATGTGGTAGGATGAATCCACATTGACTCTATTCCTCACCGCAGGACGTGCTTGCGTGTAGAGAATGGAAACCTGTAATGTGGTCGGATGAATCCACATTCATAATTCTCCCCACCGCAGGAATTGTTTACGTGTAGAGAATGGAAGCATGTAATGTGGTCGGATGAATCCACATCCATTCTATTCCCCACCACAGGACGTGTTTGTGTGTAGAGAATGGAAGCGTGTAATGTGGTCAGATGAATCCACATTCACTCTATTCCCCACCGCAGGACGTGTTTGCGTGTAGAGAATGGAAGCCTGTAATGTGGTCAGATGAATCCACATTGACTCTATTCCCCACCGCAGGATGTTTTTACGTGTAGAGAATGGAAGCGTGTAATGTGGAAGGATGAATCCACATTTACCCAATTCCCCATCGCAGGACGTGTTTACGTGTAGAGAATTGAAGCGTGTAATGTGGTTGGATGAATCCACATTGACTCTATTCCCCACCGCAGGAATTGTTTACGTGTAGAGAATTGAAGCGTGTAATGTGGTTGGATGAATCCACATTGACTCTATTCCCCACCGCAGGAATTGTTTACGTGTAGAGAATTGAAGCGCGTAATGTGGTCGGATGAATCCACATTCACTCTATTCCCCACCGCAGGACGTGTTTGCGTGCAGAGAATGGAAGCGTGTAATGTGGTCGGATGAATCCACATCCAATCTGTTCCCCACCACAGGACGTGTTTATGTGTAGAGAATGGAAGCGTGTAATGTGGTCGGATAAATCCACATTCACTCTATTCCCCACCGCAGGACGTGTTTGCGTGTAGAGAATGGAAGTCTGTAATGTGGTCGGATGAATCCACATTCACCCTATTTCCCACCGCAGGATGTTTTTCAGTGTAGAGAATGGAAGCGTGTAATGTGGAAGGATGAATCCATACTTACCCAATTCCCCATCGAAGGACGTGTTTACGTATAGAGAATTCAAGCGTGTGATGTGGAAAAATGAATCCACATTGACTCTATTCCCAACCGCAGGACGTGTTTATGTGTAGAAAATGTAAGCGTGTAATGTGGTCGGATGAATCCACATTGACTCTATTCTCCACCACAGTACGTGCTTACGTGTAGAGAATGGAAGCCTGTAATGTGGTCCGATGAATCCACATTCACTATTCTCCCCACCGCATAAATTGTTTACGTGTAGAGAATGGAAGCGTGTAATGTGGTCTGATGGATCCACATCCACTCTATTCCCCACTACAGGACGTGTTTACGTGTAGAGAATGGAAGCGTGTAATGTGGAAGGATGAATCCACATTCATTCTATTCCCCACCGCAGGATGTTTTTACGTGTAGAGAATGTAAGCTTGTATTGCGGTCGGAAAATTCTACATTCACTCTATTCCCCACCGCAGGACTTTTTTACGTGTAGAGAATGGAAGCCTGTAATGTTTTCGGATGAATTCACATTCACTATATTCCCCACCGCTGGAATTGTTTACGTGTGGAGAATGGAAGCGTGCAATGTGGTCGAATGAATCCACATTCACTCTATTTCCCACCGCAGGACGTGTTTACGTGTAGAGAATGGAAGCCTGTAATGTGTTCGGATGAATCCACATTCACTATATTCCCCAACGCTGGAATTGTTTACGTGTAGAGAATGGAAGCTTGTGAAGTGGTCGGATGTATCCACATGCACTATATTCCCCACCGCAGGAATTGTTTACGTGTAGAGAATGGAAGCCTGTAATGTGGTTGGATGAATCCACATTCACTATATTCCCCACCGCAGGACGTGTTTATGTGTAGAGAATGGAAGCGTGTAATGTTGAAGAATGAATCCACATTCACCCTATTCCCCATCGCAGGACGTGTTTACGTGTAGAGAATGGAAGTGTGTAATGTGGTCGGATAAATCCACATTCACCCTATTCCCCATCGCAGGAGGTGTTCACGTGTAGGGACTGGAAGCGTGTGATATGGTCGGATGAATCCTCATTCACTCTATTCTCCACCACAGGACGTGTTTACGTGTAGAGAATGGAAGCGTATAATTTTGTCGGATGAATCCACATTTACCCTATTGCCCATAGCAGGACGTGTTTACGTGTAGAGAATGGAAGCGTGTAAAGTGGAAGGATGAATCCACTTTCACTCTATTCCCCACCGCAGGACGTGTTTACGTGTAGAGAACTCCGTCAGAAACGTACAACCCAGACCGTCTGCTCCCAACTGTGCAGTATGGTAGTGGTGCTGTTATGATCTAGGCGGTTATAGCGCGGTTTTCAGAAGGTCCACTGATCACCTTGAAAGGACGGATGACTGGCAGCGCGCATGAAACCATTTTGGCCGACCAAGTTCATCTAATGGCTCAGACATTGTTTCCTGCAAGGGATGCATTCTCGCAATACGATAACGTCCCCATTCACAGATAATGGAATGTCCAATCTTGATTTGAGAAACATGAGAACAAATTTCCACAACTTTCTTGGCCTTCCCGATCACCTGACTTAAGCATTATCGAGCCATTCGTCTGTGTTGGAAAACAGAGTAAGCTCCCGTTATCCTTCTCCTGTATCTCTTATGGACCTGGAGACGTTTCCGCATAAAGAATGGTGTAACATCTCACTAACACCAACCATTATTTGCATGCGTCCATTGCGATTAGGATTCAGGCGGTTTTGAATGCAAAAGGTGGTCCCACACAGTGATAGGTACGTAAAACGTTCTTTTCTTAAGTTTTCACATTACTCTGTCCAATCACTGTATCTGACAAGATATTCTGGGACTGTTTTTCACGGTTCCGGATTTACCCCCTTTTTCCAGTACCCGGAAATCGTAACGCTGCCGCTTATACTGTAATTTTTGACATTTATATGCTTCCAAAGTTTCGGCAACAGTTCAGTGAAGGCCCTTTTCATTAACAATAGAACAGCATTCCTTTTCAAAAATCGAGGTCCGTGCAGTTATGTTTTAATGTGATGGGTGTAGAAAAACGTGATTGGCCTGCACAAAGAGTCAATCTAAATGAAACAGTTTTGGGATGAACTGGAACTCCTACTGAGAACTAGGTAAAATGTACGATATCCGTGTCCTCGCTGACTAATGCTCTTTTTTCAAAATGGACAGAATTTGCCCAAGCAACGTGCTAAAATCTAGTGGAATGCCTCCCGATATATTTTAATTTTTAAATAACTACTTATTGTAATCCTCAATATTCCTTTCTGATGGTTCGTTTTTACAGCCGCGGACATTTCAGGCAGCCCCGGTGATGCAGTGGTCTAAGCGATGGCTTTTGATCATTAGTCCGAGATGGATCTGGGCTCAAATCCTGGAAACGCATGGATGTTGTGTTCGTCTTACTGCAATGGCTCTCTACCTGCCCTGTTACCAGTGACCCTAAATTGGGGGCGGGCGACTGCTTGTAGAGCCCACTGAGTTGCTCACGGTGGTCGTTAAACCTTAAAAAAAAATCATTTCCACCTTTGATTAACATAATCAAATAAACCATTCTTAGAATTTGTCAACTAGACCTTATTACAGAGGGTGAGTTGAAAAGTTTGCAATATTTGGAAAACTTTAGGTCTTCATACGTACCTTTACGACGAAAGCTGACAAGCATTCAAATAATAGGCCATCGTGTTTCACCGTCTTTAGCCTTCTGTCTGCCAATTCTTCGATTCTGCGGTGGTATCAGTTCTTATGTTTTGAGGCAAAGAACTCTTTCACCCCAGCTGCTATCTCCTCCTGGTAATTGAAGTGCCTCCCGCGGAGGAAGTGGGCCATGGATCGGAACAAGTAATAATCCAATGGGGCAAGGGCCGGATGATATGCTGGGTGGGACATTAGTTCGATGATACAGGACGCCTACGGAAAGGATGCTTTATCGAAAGCACAAATATTTCGATGACACAAAACGTTCACAGAGGGAAGAGATAGCGTCGAGGAACAGCCACGCCCAGGGCGCCCTTCAACGTCTCACACTTCGGACAATGTGGAAAAGGTCAAAGCGGTTTTGGCCTCTGACTGACGTCTGAGTGTTAGATTGGTAGCAGAGCACCTGTGACTCGCGAAATCCATTGTGCATGAAATCATCATGCAAGAATTGCAGGTGTGGAAAGTTTGCGCCAAATTGGTTCCTAAGGTTTTGACCGATGAACAAAGGAACAACCGTGTGTCGATTTCTCGTGAGCTTTTGGACCGTGTGAGGAGTGAACCTGGTTTTCTGGAGAAAGTGATAACAGGTGATGAAACGTGGGTCTTTGAGTACGATCCGGAGACGAAAAGACAGAGCTCAGAGTGACTCGAATGTGCAAATCGAAGATGAAATCGATGCTCATTGCCTTTTTTTTACTGTAAAGGTGTTGTCCATAAGGAGTTCGTACCATCCGGACAAACGGTCAACGCTGCATTTTACGTGGAAGGGCTTCAACGGCTGAAGAAAAGAGTTGCGGGCGTCAACCCGGATATCACCAACACTTATGTTCTTCACCACGGTAATGCGCCGAGCCATGCGTCGCTGAGCGTGAGAGAGTCTGGCGAAACACAACATGGCAACGCTGCCCCAACCTCCCTACAGCCCGAACGTGGCCCCTGCTGATTTCTTTTTGTTTCCCCGGCTCAAATCCTGCCTGAAAGGACACCATTTTGGGACTGTTACAAAAGTGCAAACTGCCGCGGCGAGTGCTTTGAAAGGGATCCCTGTTCCCGACTTCCAGGCAAGCTACGCGGAATGGCAAAACCGCTGGCAGCGGTGAATTGTTGTTCAAGAATGTTCTTTCGAGGAATTTTATTGTTATGTAAGTATAACTGTAATTAAACGTCTGTTATTGAATGAGTCATTACTTTCCGGACAGATCTTGTATACCTGCCTTTGAGAAAGGCGGGGGCACGAAATCGCAGGTTTCGTTCCGCCGTAAACCATACATGAGGTAACCCTAAGAAAGAATTCTCATTAATTCTAGACGATGTGCGCAGCACTTATTCTTTGAAGCGTTGAAGGAATTCTAATTAATTCCAGATGATGTGTGAAACGAACATCACGCATTTTTCGAAGAACCCAACGGCCGGCAGATCCAATTTTAGCACGTCTTTTGTAATAAAAATGATCGGCTAATAGTCCGGTTTAAAAAATTATTTTTGCATTGGAGAGTCTGAAATGTGCGAATGATGATTCTTTATTTCGTTTTCTTTTACTATGAACAATTTCGCCGCTAGAGGGCGTAAATTCAGATGACATCAAATTCAAAATACATTTTATTCTATATTTTTGCTTCTAAACATCCGATTGAAAAAATTTTACCTTCCGATTCCCTTTATGTCGTAGAGTATTTTAGCTATCTTCACTTTTCCAAGTTACCCACAGATCCTCCGCTACGGGGAGTAAACGTAAATTCCGTTGTTCCCGATATCTCTACTTCTAAAACTACAATTTCAAAACTTCATTCTTCAGCGGATACAGCTCTTGATGCGAAATCTTTTGCATATATTTCTAATTTTTGGGAAAGAAAGGTTTGGCCACTAGGGACCATATGTGTTAATTTCTGCTTCTCATGTATTTGGCATAAACTCTGAGCTTCTAAAATCTAGATTGAAAAAAATTCGTTCATGGACAGATGCCACTCATGTCGATAAAACTTTTCGAAGTATTTTCTTCTTAAAATATTGCATGGTTTCTCCGCCAGGGGACGTAGATGTACATCTTATTTTTGTCAATATCTCTGCTTCTGATGGTCCGATTTGAAAAATTCCTTCTGTATTGGATAGAATTTCCGGTGGGAAATGTTTTTCATATAATTTCAAAATTTTCAAGTAATTCATATACTTTTCGCTAGGGTCGTAAAGGCAAATTGTGTTTCCCCCCGATATCTCTGCTTCTAAAACCACAATTAGAAAAATTCTTTCTGCACCTGATACAGCTCCTGATAGGAAAACTTTTGCATATAATTTCTAATTTTTGATAAAAAAATGGTTTGGTCACTGCATAAGGCATAATTTCCGCTTCTGATGTATTTATAGCAAAATCTGAGCTTCTAAAATCTCGATTGAAAAAAATTAGTTTGAGGACCGATGCTACTCACGTCGATAAATCTTTTCGGAATATTTTCTTCTTAAAATAACTCATGGTTTCATTCGTTTGTGGACCGATGCTACTCAGCTCGATAAATATTTTCGGAATATTTTCTTCTTAAAATAATTCATGGTTTCTCCGCCAACTTATATCTTATTTTTGTCAAAATCTCTACTTCTAAGAAGCCGATTTGAAATTCCTTCTTTGTTGGATAGCGTTTCCGGTGCGAAATATTTTTTATACAATTTTTTTAATTTTCAAGTAACTCATAGGCTTTCCTCTAGGGGACATTAAGATAAATTGCCTTTACCCCAATATTTTTGCTTCTAAAACTCCCATTTGAAAAATCTTTCTTGTATCGCATACAGCTCCTGATAGAAAATGCTCTTCATGTATTTCTAATACTTGATAAAGAATGGTTTGGCCACCCGGGGGCATAAATGTTAATTTCTGCTTCTGATATATCTGCAGGAAAATCTGAGCTCCCGGAAACTCGACTGAAAAAATTATTTCCTGGACAGATACCGCTCATATTGAAAAACCTTTTAAGAAACTTTCTTCTTAAAATAATCTATATTTTTCCCACCAGGGTCGTAGATACATATGTTATATTTTTCTATATCTCTGCTTCTAAGAGTCCGATTTGAGAATATCGTTCTTTGTTGGAGAGATTATTATTCTATTATTTTTATAACATATTTTTTTAATATTTTTATACTATCTATTATTCCGGTTCTTTCTCTTATAGTTTCATTTCTAATTCTGTCTCTTCTTGCTATTCCCAACATTCTTCTCTCTAACCAATACTCTTATTTTTTCACATTGTCGTTCTGTGATACTCCACGTTTCACTTCCATAAATAAATATGTGGTTAATACATGCATTGAAGATTTTTCTTTTAAAACGCATTGGAAGATCGTCGGTTAAACAGTCTTTAAGTCTCCAAATGGCCCTATTACCCTCGATAATTCTTCTATTGATTTCTCTTTCTTGTCTTTATTTAAAACTGATTACTTCACCTAAATAAATGCATTCATCAACTTTTTCGATTAATTTTGCTTCTATCAAAATCTTTTCTGTATCCTTTTCTGTATTGCTCATATATTTAGTTTTTTGCTGTGTTTATTGAGACCTTTCTTAAGACTTTCCATCCATAAATCCTCTATCATATTTTGCATTTCATTATTGCTAGTTGTAATGATGACTATATCATAAGCAAATCGTAAGTGATTTAGGTACCTTCCATTTACGTTTAATCCTTTTTCATCCCAGATAGACATACTACGTGCTTTCTCAATTGCGACTACCCATCTAACACGTTGTGGGGTTTCCTTTGCCTGCAGAAATGCCGATCCGACTCCACGAGGTGTCGTTCCAGCTGTGTAGGAATCTGCAAGCAAGCTGTTTGCATTGCGATCCACAGTTACGGTATGGAGCGGGATAGTGGGTTCAGCTATCACCCCTAATAGCTACAGGCCCGCGCACCGAACACCGGAAACTGCATGACGTAGGGGAGAGTAGGCTGATGTCAGTGGTGGGTGGTCGAGCATGCGTGTGCTGCTCACTCTGTGTAAACCTAACTGTTGATTTGCGTGGTCGTCGTCAAATTTATTTTCATTAAGGAATATTTTTAGGAAAAACAGCACCAGAAGTAAATTCAATATGCCTTTTAAGTGCTGTGTACCGCACTGCCGCGGTAATTATGATGATGGACTACGCGTAAGCGTCTTCAAATACCCTACTAATGGGGAGGTTCACACCAAATGGATTACAGCAATTAAGCGAGAACATTTTCAAGTCACGAAGAACTCTAGGGTAAGTGGAAACATTTTTTTAACCTTATTTAAACTACTTGTAAAATAAATATTTTGAACAAGAAAATTTAAATTTGGTTAATTTTATAATCAATGCATCTCACAGCGGGAAGTCAGAGCACTGAAAAGATTTTTGAAAAATGAAATTTATGTTTGTAATGGAAATAATAGATTACTTGTGTTGTTATAGTAACCCATAACATGTTTTTCCAATGTATCAAATAAATTCAAAGTAAAATATGTTTATTTAGGAAGGAATTTTAAACTTTATTATGGACACAGAATAATAAGGGTTGCATGTTTTTGATCCCAAGAGTAATATGTTGATACATTCGTACATAGTTATTTACGTGTCTAAGGCAGTGCCAGACTAAACTTTTTTGGGGTCCCTATTTCTGGGCACAAGTGCTTGTAAAATAACTATGTCGTATACCCTATACGAAATATATGTATGTCATGTACACATCTAACATGCCTATGTCCTTTATATAAATGTTAAGGCCTTGTTGCCATGTAAAATACATCTTTTGTGTTTGCAGACATGAGTAGTATAAGACCGCGCTTGATAACCCTTTTCGGTGGCAACACTTCCGGTCACGTGACGGGTGGGCGGATCGTGCGCGACGTCACTTCCGGTCTCCTCTCGGCGCGAGGGAGAAATACGATGGCAGCGCCCTCTGGTGGTGGTTCGCGAAAATTTGCAGCCCCATCTGTCGGCACTTTTTGAAATTAATTTTCCAAAGGGGTAGTAACCTTTTTTCGATGGCAACACTTCCGGTCACGTGTCTGTTTTCGGGTATAAAAGGGGAGACGTTTTTTGCTTTCGGAGTGTATAGCAGCTCGTGCAGGGTTGAGGTGTTGAACTGTAAGATAAAGTATTAAAACCTTCTGTATTGTGAGAAGCAGATCTGGAAGCGACTTGGACAGCATGGAGGCCTCAAGTTCTTCTACCACTGATGATAAGGAGGTATGTGTAACTTCATTTCATTCTTTTTTTCTTTTTTTTTTTTTTTTGAAGTGTTTGTTCATTTTTAGCACGTGCTGTTTTCTTAATGTGAAGGTGCCATGGTAGCAGATTAATGTTCATAAAAGTCAGTTACGAAAATGTCTAGTCATGTCTTTATCATTGTGTTAGCTGAAAATTTCCTTCACGTTAACACGTGGCACGTATTTTCATTGTCTGCGGGGATTCCCGTGTATTTTCAGGGATGTGTTAGCTGAAAATTTCCTTCACGTTAACACGTGGCGCGTATTTTCATTGTCTGCGGGGATTCCCGTGTATTTTCAGGGATGTGTTAGCTGAAATTAACTTCGCGTAAACACGTGGTACGTATTTTCATTGTCTGCGGGGATTCCTGTGTATTTTCAGGGATGTGTTAGCTGAAATTAACTTTGCGTGAACACGTGGCACGTATTTTTATTGTTTGTTCATTTTTAGCACGTGCTGTTTTCTTAGTGTGAGGGTGCCATGGTAGCAGATTAATGTTCCTAAAAGTCAATTACGAAAATGTCTAGTCATGTCTTTATCATTGTGTTAGCTGAAAATTTACTTCACGTTAACACGTGGCGCGTATTTTCATTGTCTGAGGGGATTCCCATGTATTTTCAGGGACACATATAGTACTTTATTCTTGTGATTTATAAAAAGTGATCTTAGTTTGAAGTGTATACATGTCTTTAGCTGAAATTAACTTCGCGTAAAACACGTGGCACGTATTGCCATTTTCTATGAGGATTCCCATGTATTTTCAGGGACACATATAGTACTTTATTCATGTGATTTATAAAAAGTGATCTTAGCTTGAAGCTTTAACATGTCTTTATCATTGTGTTAGCTGAAAATTTCCTTCACGTTAACACGTGGCACGTATTTTTATTGTTTGTTCATTTTTAGCACGTGCTGTTTTCTTAGTGTGAGGGCACCATGTTAGCAGATTAATGTTTCTAAAAGTCAATTACGAAAATGTCTAGTCATGTCTTTATCATTGTGTTTAGCTGAAATTAACTTCGCGTAAACACGTGGCACGTATTGCAATTTTCTACGGGGATTCCCATGTATTTTCAGGGACACATATAGTACTTTATTCTTGTGATTTATAAAAAAAAATCTTAGTTTGAAGTGTATACATGTCTTTAGCTGAAATTAACTTCGCGTAAAACACGCGGCACGTATTGCAATTTTCTACGGGGATTCCCATGTATTTTCAGGGACACATATAGTACTTTATTCTTGTGATTTATAAAAAGTGATCTTAGTTTGAAGTGTATACATGTCTTTAGCTGAAATTAACTTCGTGTTAACACGTGGCACGTATTGTCATTGTCTATGGGGATTCTAAAGTTTTCGTCCTCAAAATTTAAGTTTGTAATTCTAAGTGGTTTGATGTAGTAGAAAATTTAACAAATGGTATAGAGCAAAATTTAACAAATGGTATAGAGCAAAATTTAACAAATGGTATAGATCAAAATCTGTTTTTTTTGAAGTCATTGACATCATAATTACCATAACTATGTCACGTTTCTGTTTTTGAAAATGTTTTTTGAAAGGAGTTTCATTATTTGTAATGTTACATTCGATGGCAATACTCGGTATATTTTTCAAGTTTACCTTCGAGTTACGCTGGTGGAATGATCTCTAAAGGTTAAAACATTTTTCCATGGGGGTGGGGTTATTAACCGCGTAGCACTTTTCCATACGGGGTTGTCCACGGCTATAAATAACGACGGCTTTCTTTCTCTCTTCGTGTGGCTTTCCTGTCGGGAACTCTATCCCTAATCTTCTTGCTTCCTACTTCTAAGGGTTGTTTAAGACCTGGGGGGGGGGGGGGGGGGGGGTCAGACAGTTCCTTCCTAAAATACTCTACATAAATCTATCATATGGGGTTGTATGAGCGTTTTTTGCTACAAACGTTTTTTCGTTAAACGACAAAGGAAACTCCAGAAATATGCTGAGTCAGCCATCCGTTTTTTTTTATTTTTAAAAATAACTCAGGAATTGTTCAAAATTTTTCTAGAATGATGACTCCTGGGGCGATTTGGATGCATTCGCGGAACACGATGCCGTAGCACCAGCGACAGAAGAATTTACCGCCGCATGGGACGACCTTTCCCCACACGCCCTGGATTTCCAATAATGAACATAACAAGATGGCAGCTGGGGGAGGAAGCACTAATGGTTACAACGAAGTTCCATTAGCACCCCAAAATCATTTGAATCTTCAGCCGGCTGGAGAACCAGGACCCTCGAGGGAGGGCCCGTGATTGTTCCGACGCCTATCGAGGATGAAGCAATTAATCCACCTGTAACGGACCGTGGTCATGCGGGTTATCGTATTCTTCGCAGATTGACCCGACTTAGCAGGAGATACCGTACACAGTTCACTACTTACACTCTCAGAATAGATACCGAACACATAGAAGATCCTGAAGATTTTATGCCTTATCTCCGACAAGTACTCACCGCGGCCTTTGAAGAGTTTACACGAAGTTCTCCATATTCTCATGTTCGACTAGTCATGCGGTCGAGATACCTTGATAATCCCGTGAACTTACCACTCATCGAGGTTAGCCAGTTAACGGTGGAACGATTTTTTCAGGCTCTAGAAAAAGTCATTCAATCAAACACTGAAATTTTGACCGATGGAGAACTCGAATTTGATTTAGTATTTGTGAATATAAACAGAGTTGGAGGAGCAAGAACAGAGGGCCCAAGAAAACGAAAAATTGCTGATTTGAAGTTATATAATAAAACAAAAAAATCTCTTATAACCATTTCAAATCACGATAACCTATGTTTAGCCCGATCGCTTGTTGTGGCCCGTGGACTTGCGCAGAAAAATTATGGGAAATTTCTGAATCGGAGTTCAAAGCCCTGCAAAATCCTGCGAAAGTTCGCCAACTTAACCTTGCACGGCTGCTACACACTACCGCGGGAGTACCTGAAGGAAGTTGTGGGATCCCCGAACTTCATAAGTTCCAGGAGTACCTCTCCTCAAAATATCAAATTATTGTGTATTCTGTTGAAGATGACTTTTCCATTGTTTTTAAGGGTCCAGATGCTGAAATTAAGTTATTCCTTCTTCTAAACAACGAGCATTTTGACGTAATTTCTAATCCTGTTGGGTATTTTAGTGCCAAATCTCAGTGTCCTGATTGTCTAAAATTTATTTATAATTCTAATATTCATGTATGCACAAACATGTGCCTTTCGTGTAAAGGAAAAAAATGCCCCCAGTCAGGTGACTACATCATATGTCCAGATTGTTCGAATTATTTTCGGGGTCAAATATGCTTAGATACACATAAAGCAAACAGTACTTGTAATACACATCATAGATGTATAAAGTGTTTATCACATTTTAATCCATCTAGAGGTTACCACGTATGCCAGCTAAATACTGACCTGTTTGTCGAGGGCCCCAAGAAAGAGAAAAAGGGTGGTATTTCTTACATGTATTTTGATATTGAAACAGTGGAGGGCCCCAATGGTATTTTGACCCCAGTATTACTGATAGCTACTTTTCTCGAAGAAGGCAATTGGAAATTTGTCACCTTTCAAAATGTTGACGCTTTCGTTGATTGGCTGCTAGGTACAGAAGTGTATAACAACGGTGTCCGTTGGCGTCAGAAGTACATCAGACCCCGCTTTCGACACATGACAGTTTTAGCACATAATCTGAAGGGATTCGATGGTATGCCCATCCTTAACGCTCTTTACAAAAAGAGTTTGAAGCCAGAGATAGTCTTTCAGGGTGGGAAGGTGATGGGTATTTTTCTTTCGGCTTTAAAAATTAGATTCATTGACACTCTGTCCTTCATCCCTTGTTCTCTGAGGCAGTTTCCTTCAACATTTGGCATTGAAAATGCGAAAAAAGGATTTTTCCCTTTTTCCCTTATAACTTTGCAACTGCGGAAAATCTCGATTACATCGGCCCCATTCCATCAAAAGAGTTTTTTGTACCTGAAAACCTCACAACAAAAGAGATCAAAGAATTTAACTCATGGTATGATGAAAAAGCAAAAATAAAAGAATATAATTTGTATCAGGAGATGAAAAGCTATTGCACAGATGATGTAAGAATTCTCCGCATAGGAGCCGAAACGTTTCGTACGGAATTTTTGAACCTCACCGGTATAGACCCCTTTGAGGAAGACCTCACCATTGCAGGCGCTTGTCTCCGTGTCTTTAGATCCAATTTCTTAAAATCGAAAACGATAGGCGTTGTTCCTGCCCTTGGATACTCCTCATGTGACGTATCTAGTAGGAAATGTAGGGCATGGTTGAAGTACATCGAAGAAACCACCGGAGAGAATATACAGTCGGCATCTTCAGCATCTGGAGAACATAAAATTGGATCATACAAATTAGATGGTATTTGTCATGATACCAGTACTATTTATGAGTTTAACGGATGTTTTTTCCATGGATGTTCTACGTGCTATCCCGACGGAAACACTGTACACCCATTTTTTAAAGTCCCGATGAGGCAAGTGAGGTTCCGAGACATTGATAAACAGAGCTATCTGTTAGCTACTATGCCTAGTTTTCAGCTGAAAATCATATGGGAGCATGAATTCGATCGTATGGTTAAAGGTGATATCTTGGTATCATCCATATTAAGCTCATTGCCTGAGAGGATCTGTATAGAACCCCGAGAGTTTTTATATGGAGGAAGAACAGAAACCATTACCCTTTACGCTAACGCCGATGGAGGGAAAACTATAAAATATGTGGATTTCTGCAGTCTCTACCCATATGTCTGCAAGTACGGCAGATTTCCTATAGGTCATCCCCGAAGAATCACAGAAAATTTCTGTCACGACCCCGAAGCCTATTTCGGCATCATAAAAGCAACTGTACTGCCACCAAAGAAATTGTTTTCCCTGTCCTTCCATTAAAAATTCAAGGAAGGCTGATTTTCACTCTATGTCCTCATTGTGCTAAAGATCTTAATCGTGATGTGTGTTGCCATGTTGACAAAGAACGTTTCATCACAGGATCTTGGCCCAGTAACGAGTTTTACAAGGCTGTGGCCATGGGATACAAAATCATTGCATTCCATGATGTCTGGCACTATGATGAGTCCTCCCAATATGTAAAAGGATCCCATAAAGGAATATTTTCTGAATATATAGACACTTTTTTAGCAGCAAAGCAAAAATATTCAGGATATCCCCAAAAAATTTCTTCTGACGAAGAAAAAAAGAAAGTTCTGTGATGATTTTTTCACTGCAGAAGGTGTAAGAATTGCTCCCCATGAAGTTTCGGCTAATTCAGTTAGGAGGCTCACGGCGAAACTTGCTTTAAATTCATTGTGGGGTAAGTTCGCGCAAAATCCCGATAAACCACAGAATGTAATTGTCGATAATATAATGCATTATCTTGAAATATTAAACGACAAAACAAGGAAGTCACTGACATATGTGAAGTCAGTGAAGAAAACATGATGGTAGTTTTTAAACATATTAAAACGTTTCTTCCTGATAATAAGAAAGGCAATATCGTAATAGCATCCTTTGTCACATCAACTGCTCGCCTTAAATTGTACACTATATTAGAAGCTCTGCAGACACGTGTATTATATATGGACACGGACTCTGTCATCTATATATCAAAGCCTGATGACAAATATCATCCTCCATGTGGAAATTACCTTGGTGAGTTAGTGGACGAAATCTCCAGCAAATACTCGGAAGGAATTTCTATAGAAGAATTTGTTTCAACGGGGCCCAAAGTATACAACCTGAGACTTTCAAACGGTGAAACTATTCAGCGTTGCAAGGGAATAACCTTGAACTGGCCCAACAAGAAAAAGTTCACTGTTGGCTTATTAAAAAGCATGATTATGAACAAAGATGGCACGGAAATTAAATTCCAAAAACCATTTAATATTGTCAGAAACAAGTTTTTAGGAACTTTAACAAATATACCTTCCGAAAAAGGATTTAAAATGGTATTTGAAAAAAGATTATTAAGTGATGATTCATATGTGTCTTTCCCATATGGGTATGAGAAGTAATAAAGTTTCTGTGCCTACCTGTGTTTCTGTGTATTTGTACGGTTTTTTGTTTTTAAGCATTTGGTTCATTCACATTTGTTTACTGAGTTTCCTGCAGTATTAAATAAAAACTGTACTTCTAGTATTTCTAAAGTACCAGAATTTTGTTTTTAAGCATCGTCCTTGTTTTATTTCTCCCCCAAGGTTGTTAGGGATATATTTCTAGAAAATCGAAGAATATATGTTCTAAAATGGGTAATGGCGTTGCCAATTACCTCCCCAAACTATGTAAATCCGGCTGAACTAGATGATGGATCATTTCAATCTATCCCCATATGCATTGATCTAACCTGTGAACCCGATGTAATGGATTTCATTTCGCAGCCAGAGACGATAAATCTGACATCTTCCGAACCTGGGACAGTGGATTTAATTTCGGAGTCGGAAATAATGGAATCGGACTCCGACCCCGAGATTATCGACATCGTTTCGGGCTCTGAGGTAGAAAACCAGGGTTCCGAAGCTGGAAGGGATTCTGACTCTCTGCCGTCTACTATTTTGGCGGATCTAAATGACCGATTGTGGGTCTTACCATCATCAATGATAACCCCTTCGTGGAGTTCAACCCCAACTATCTAATTTTTGTATGCTTCAAAAAAAATGTGGTATAATAAATGTTGTTGTCGTATACTTTAAGTATATTGTATGGCGGTGTAATGCTAAAAATAATTGCAATAAAAAAAAGCATGTTCTTTACAAAAATTCTAATGAGTTTTTTAAATTTTATGATTTTTTTTTTATAGCCCAAAAAGCTGCTGGTACTTGGGCGGTGGTATTTTCATCAGTATTGAAACGATTCATGACGAAGTTCAAGTTAATATATATCGTCGTTTTACTGTGCACGGTGAAGAGTGGCGTCCAGCAGAAGGGGGAATTTCTTTATTACAGGAAGAATGGATACGTATGTACAGAATGCTCGATATAATAGAGGAATATTTTCATTCAGATAGCCCCCAAATCCGTGTGCTGTATTTTGGCGGGGAGCTAGTGATCACTGTATTTCCCGCTATTCGAAATGTACAACTACAAAAAACACCCCACAGCGAAAAGTGGAAAATCTAGCCAGGGCTATGTGAAACTCAACTATCAGCAGTGGAAATTTCTGTATCGGATCAAGCACAAAGCTACAAAATGCGTCATATTCAATTTTTTAAAATCATTTCCGCTAAGAGCTATGTTTAACGAAGTAACTGGGGAGGAAATCGAAGAATGTATCACTCCCTGTGATCACAGTGACTTGAATAATTTATTGTACAATATCCTGAAAACACAATTAGTCCAGAATTTAACAGAAAGTGCTCGTGATGAAGGAAAGGATATGTACGATATAGTGGCGAATGATTTCTATGTGAACTGTGCAATATTAGGCATAGAAATGTATGATATGATAAGTAAATTTTCTGGCAAATGTACATCCGTAGAAAGCAATTTCATACGCTCAATCAACTTGAATTCAATACTATCTCAGATAATTTATGAACTCAGAGAAGTAGATGACTTTGAATGAACAATGTTTTTCTAAATGTGATCGATGTCTTCAAATGATAATTGACTATTTTTTGTAATTTTCCCCTGTTGGGAATAATTTATAAGATTTAATAAAATCAGTTTTCTTTGAAATACTTGTGTATTTTGTTTATATAGAATTACTGAAACAAACACAAATTTCCAAAAAAAAAGCAATGGATGTTTAATAAGAAATCCAATAATTACATTCTTTTGGTTTTGACAGAGATTTACCAACTTGATATTTTTCGCTTTTGATAAGAAATTGTTTATTTTTTACATATTTTAAAGGTAAGTTAACTTCTTTTATAGCATGCCTAAATTCAAGAGCTGCCGGAATGGGTCTTTGAATTTTTTTATTTCTCAGTAAATTGTCAACCAGATCAACAATATTCGAGTCAGGAAGAACTTTGTCTTTATACACAAATTCTCCATTAGGTGTCCATGAAATAATTTTTGAATTCTTTTTGAAAACGTCTAAAATATTATGTGCATATCTTCTTAAATTTTTAGGTACAGTCTGCAACACCATATCTTCAACATCACTATTTTTTGCTGTTGAAACATCAGTTTTAACTTTTTCAGGGGGTTCCCTTATATCAGCCGATACATCTAAGAGTTCTTCAGCTAAATGATCTTTCGTTGAAAAGTTTGACATAGGCGGATTTAAGAGGGGCACTTGAATTCTTTTATTAAGCACTTGGTTATATAATTTAATTTTAACATCAACAGGTTCTTTACTCAGTAAGATTTTCTTCATTTCTTTATCGAGGTCAGATAAAACTTCTTCCGTAGGTACATGTCTTGAAACTCTCTCCTCTGGGACGAGCACCATTTTCCTGGCGTATTCCATCTTATTTGTTTAACAGAGTTGTTAAAACACTCAGAGCCGCAGGTATCAACACACCTAAGAATCCACCTTTCTGAACCAAAATTCTTCTTTTCTTGAACAAGGGGACTTTTTTATCAGCTAACTTCCGTAGTGTGTGTTTATGTCCACGCAATTTTCCCTTCTGCGGAGGTGAAAGGGGAACATTGCCTTTTAAAGTGTTCAAAACACATTCACATATGACTTTGATTCCACTGTTTGGCAGTTTCCTTAAAAAATCTTTCAAGTGTTTTTTAGGACAAATCTTCATCAGACGCAGCTGCTGAATGTGTTGCTCCGATAATGTCATGGCGAAGAATAACGAACTTTATAACACACAAGTTTTTAACCACTCCGCGTATGTGACTGCTTTTTGGGGAGCACAATGGTTTTTATCAGTTCGATGATGAACTAGGCACTGCACTTGGACATCAGGGAGGTATTCCACATTAGGACAACACAGAGCATCAAAGTCCTTAAAGATGGTACCTGTTAACTTTTCCACGTACTTGCATTTATTTAGTCTTTTGGCCTCGAAAATATCAGTTTCAGTACAGAAGGAGTGGAATATCTTTAAAAGGACATTCTACTCTTCGTTTCTGCTATCCCATGGAATGTGGTGTATATTTCGGGCCGTCCAAAGGCACTGAGCTTTTCTCTTCTTGGATGCAGTTCGCAGAAGGGGAACGGTGGCAAAGGGCAAACATCCCTCCTCCCCCGTCTGCAAATAACATGCAACGAGATCTTTCACTATGAATTTTCTGTTCTGAAGGAGAAATCCTTCTACGTCGACGACGACCGTTTTCATGGTAAATGGGGAGCTAATGCCGTGGTTGGTAAACATATTGAGTTTCTCCTGGGAGTATATTGGTGCGCAAGCGCATTTCTTCCGGTGTGTTTGGTTTGATGTCTATCATTAAGTAGCTGAACGGAAATTTCGTAGCATCCAGATACACCTCGTGAAAAAATTTCACTTTGTTAGGGTACAACTGTCTCCCCAAATGAGTGACCTGATTCACATCTCTACGTGACTTAAACAAAAACAAATAATGAGCATTAAGGGAAATTTCTCTCATTTCTTTGCCTTTATGGAAAATATTTTGGGTAATAAAAACAACGGATACATTATAATGATGACTACCCCTTGTAAATAAATGGGTTAGTCTTTTATCATTCCCACATTCTACCATCAAATCATCTATAATGAAAAGCGTGTTTCCTTCCAAATAATCCTTGAAATTTGGAGGAATACCGTCGACAAAAGTAACATCAGGTATTTCATCATATAATGGTTGATGAACGCCGTAGAACCAAACCACATGTTGTGGTGATGGGTAGATGATTTCCATCTGATGTTGAAGTAAACGTTTCACAAAGTGAGTTTTACCACAACCCGTAGGACCCGCTATTAGAGCTGTGAAAGGATGATGCAGCTTAGGCACTTCCATATTGACAACTGAATGAAATAACAAGAGTCAGCCCAATTTAAAGACATGACACATAAAATAGTGATAAATCAATTTTTATTATTCACATTCTAAATTTTGATACAATTCCAAATTTTTTTAACGAAGCGAAAAACACGTACATCGTTTGTTTCACTTTTATAATTAAATAGTTTTACAATGGAATATAAGCTTTTTCCGCGACATCTAGAATATAAGTAAAAAATACAAAATTGGCCACACACGGCCGTAAACGAACTTTGGAGAGACATGTCATTAAAATTCACGTAGGTAAACTTGGAAACAAATCGGAGAATAGGTCCTTCAAAATATTCTGGGGGATGTCCATAGGAATCGAAAAATTCTACAGTTATTGGGTTTGGCATAAACATGGCCAGCCAGTGTTTCCCGGGACTCCCATACTGATCCGTGTTCACAATGAGGCAGGCTGGGAACTTGGAAATTCTCTTAGGAAGTCGGTTGCATGCAAACACACCGAGAAATGAACGATGCGCCACAGGATCTTGCGTTAGAATCCTAGTTATTTGCACACTGTTCATTCCTTTTAATTAGCAAAATCACAAAGAATGCTTCTGGACTTGGAAATTTCGATAATATTCTGGAACTCTGCGTAGATCAACACAGAAATTGTTTTTGACAAAGCTTTTCTAAATTTGATTTCCACTCTCAAATTTCCTTGCTGGACCAAGTTCATATGTCCACCATCACATAAATCGGGACTAAGATCAAAAGCATACAGCGTATAACCCTTGGAAAATTCTTCACGGCCGATGAAAATTCCTATGTCTTGCCCCAATTTCTCGGTTCCTTGAAATAGGCTATGGTAAGAACGAACTGTATTTTCCGTTTCGAAGTTGGGCTCTAGTGGTTTATGGGGAACGGGTTGACCGTCAACGTACACGGCGATAAAGTTGACGTCATAATGTTTGAATTCGAAGGGGTTTGACTTATATGTACCATTAAAGGCATCGTTGTCCACACACCCAATGACCAATCTCTTTGGCATTTGTCCAAGGAATACGTTGTCTTGCACGAAGGACATACTTCCTTGAGAAATGGAATACACTTTGCATAAAACACGATCAATGGGATATTTGGCAGGAGATTTTTCTAAAGCTTTTGCATGACCTATGGCAACTCCTGGGTTGACTTTGACTTTTCTCACAAAAATTGATGCATGTTCGATGAGAACTCTGTAATTGGGTGTCCCGAAGGAGGAAACGAGACAGAAATCCGGTTTGCTACGAATCAGTTTGATTTTCACATCCACTAAATTTAGCAACAGTCTATTTTGAAAAAATAAATCACAATGCAAGGTTCCAATCATGTCCAACGTCTTGCTATCCTTTACGAGTTCGTAGCGTTGATACAATCCCTTGTTCGTTGTAGCATTCGTGGGGTTAATTTCATGTAGATGTCCGGATGTATCCTTGTAAAAACCTTCACATGCTAAATATGTTTTCTTTGCTTCTTCTCCATAATTCAACAGAGTTTCAATATAAGCTCTGTATGGATACGTGTTGCTTGACGACGAAATCACTCTTTCGTTTAAACTGATGTCGACTTGCGAAAACAGAGAATGAAGGAAGCAGTTAATGGGGCCCACGGGCTCTTTGTCGGGCAGAACGGAATTGTCGGATTTCACGATTTTGACTTTCACGTAAAGTTGACTGGAAGATAAGTCCATGTATTCTTCTCCACTCCCCGAAATATTAAATTCCAAAGGGCCTCCATCTCGAATATTGGCTAAGGGGTGGTATTCAATCCATTGTCCTTTTTCTATGCTTGTTTGTGTGGGCGGTAAAGCAAATAAATCCAGTTCCGACTTTAGGCATACGGAAGAATGACTGTGAATCAGAGCCATGGTTTTACGGATCAAAAATGTCACGTGTTACTCTCTTGGCTTTCTTTGAAGAAATGATATATTTCATCGTCTTTCTCTTCCTTTTAACACTTCCACCCATCATTTTCTTTACTTTGGTAGCGACTTTGTCGGTGAGTAGTTGTCCTGCTTCTTTAGCTCGTTGTTTGGCTGCTATCTTCACATCTTTTCCTTGAATAACATCCGTGACGAGATCCATCCCCGTTCGTAAGACTTGTTTTCCGAGCGTTTTAGCACCTTGTTTGAATAATGGTACCGCCGTTCTAAATAACGAACGAAAGAGTCCTCCAAGTCCATAACCTTTTTGCAGTGGTACTCCTTGATAATAGAATAATCCTTTTCCAGTTTGGCTGATGTAATAATCCTCAAAGGATTTCGTACAGCAGTGGTAGGGTTCATACATGATTACAGATGTTTGAGACGAAAATGAAGTTTCACGATTGCTCTCCCCCGTTCAAATGGCACTAATTGACCTGTGTGATTCCTTATAACAATTTCGATGGTTTGGAAATTTTTTCTTGCAAGAGGCAAATAATGAGGTCGATCGAACAAAGCGCTGACCATCTCTCCATCCACACCACTCACTTTAACGATGCGAAGGAGAGGAGCAACCATGTCCCCCACCGGTTGCGGTTCCACAATATCGCTGTACACATACAACAGAGAAAACCGACCGTTTAGATCTGCGATAAATTCACCATTTACAGAGAGAGCTCCATTCACAGCCGAAAGTTGCATGGGTTGGTATCCTAAGATTTCTGCAATCCCTGGGGGCAAAACCAAGCGAGTACCTTTAAGAAGAGTTGACTTGACCTTTTGAGTCGCTTTATTATAATTCAAAAAGATTTTATTGGCAAAGTGATTGCTCATGGATTTAACAATGTCCGCTACAGACTCGTAATGGCCTGGAGATATTCTTCCCGTCTTAAACTGACCCGTTCCTAAATCGTATTCGAAATGATTAGAATTTTTCGTGATATTATACCACGAATGGGGGTAGATCAGTTCGACGAGTCCCACTTCCCAGTCTCCATTCAGTTCGATTGAGGAAGGAAGATGCGTTATGAAATGAGATATTTTGTTGTCCAAAAAGTAGCCGAGAGAGCTATCGCTCGGTAACGTCAGATAGAAACTCATTTTTCATACTGAACGTCTCAGGTAAGTACTTAAACTTTTATATGTTCACTAAATCGTTCGATGGTATCCATGAATTAAACTTATCAGGGTAGCCTTTAAATTTAACAAAATATTCATATTTGTCTTTCCGTTTACGTTTCTTCAGAACCATTTCGATTGGGTAGTGGTCATTTTTTTACTTTTTGCAGTTCTTCGGCATAGAAGGTACCACCAATGTCTTCTCCTAGTAAATCTTTAACTTTATACACTGGAGGTGATCTAGCGAAGCGTTGGGAAACATTAAATAACTCCTCTGACCAATTCGTTTCGTACCCCTTTTCGAATTGTAATTTGGTTTTAGATAACCTCACAGTATCACCTATATAGAATTTATAAACTGGATGAGATTCAGATATATCGCCATATAAGTTATTCCACACAACCTCTTGGTTTTCTAGACTGACATTTACTGGTTCCATCTTAATACTTCGATGATGCGTTGCATTGTAACTATGTATCAATTTCTGCAAGATGTTAATATATGTGTATGTGTTTCGACTAGTAAAGTACTTCCACATTTTTGTTTTTAGAGTTCGATTAAACCTTTCTATTACACTCGCTTTTGTCTCATTTCTGGTAGTAAAGAAATGGACGTTGTTTTGTTTCAGGAAATTCTGGAATTCTCGATTTTTAAATTCAGAACCTTGGTCAGTTTGTAGGTTTAACGGTTTGCGTTCTTTAAATATTTTCTGAAACACTTTGATCATGGATGACCCAGTTTTTTGTATCATAGGAACACACCATGCAAATTTTGAAAACACGTCAATGCATGTTAATAAATATTTATATCCGTTATTATGTTGTTTCAGACTGGTCAAGTCAACTAAATCAGCCTGCCACTGTTCATCGATTCCCATCACAATGACTCGATTTCTCTGAAAATGTCTCCTCGCAGGTTTATGAAGGGTGTAAGTTTTCTCCCCCTCAGCCATTCCTCGATTTCCTTTTTCTTTATTTTTCCGTTTACAGCATGGTACAAAGCATTTTCTCCACCGAAACTTCCGGGGTGAGCTGCATCCAGATAAGTCTTTTTCAAGAGATCGTGATTCTCCATTACAACAACTGATTTGAATACTATCAACAGAAACAGTAAAACTCATGCTTACACTAAAACACAGACAACAGAAATGACACAAAAGGGTACTTACATGGGACTTTATTGATGCATAGGGTCTTCCAAAATGTACAGATTTTTAGCACTTTCTAATACATCGCAAATATTCAAGTGATTAAAAAAAATCAAATAAGTGTTTTCCGACATGAAAAATGAGTCGTTCACAAATTCATGGGCGATCAATTTTAGATCCAAATTGGCTACGGCCTTTTTGAACAATGCATGCACTTTACCTTTTCGAGTTGAAAATTCACAGGCATGTCCTAATCCATAGCGATCTTCAATTTTGCACATAAGACAGTCGATCAGTCCATCGATGGCTGAAGTAATGTTCTTTTTTATCACGTGGCAAAATGTCTTTTTTAACGCAAATTCACCATCTATGGAGTCAACACTGCTATGTCCAGTTTTTTCAGCCTCGTCGAGAACGAGCTTCTTAAAGGACGATCCAAACATTGTTTGGTGAATGCTTGCCCTAATATCATCACTACATTCATTAAGTTTTTCCCATTGGTCTTCAGTCAGAGATATCCGGTTACGATATGCTGATAAGAATCCATTGTTCACACCAATGCTTTGAATATGCAGATAATTCCTGTCGTTTTCCTTATGCATTGTCAGAAACAGTTTCCTTGCTATACATTGGGTTAGGTCGGTTAGGGCGGTGTCAAACGGACCCGTGAACATCATAGCCTCGAGGAATTCCTCCCATAAAAATGGCATCATCACTAGCCCGTGACTGGTCGGGTAAAAATGCAAGTCGACGCACTTATACATCCGAAGGTGAACTTTTACACGATCCTTAAAATCGCTGACAACAGCAAACGCATCGCCACCAAGATGAAAATGATGACTTGGTATATTATCCAATGTGAATCCTTTCGAAGTTTTAGTCCGAGAAGTAAAGGGCCTTTCATGATAATCCACTTGTTCACAAATGCCATCGTTACTGCGCTTCATCCTGGAGTCAAAAAACTTACGGACACAACCACACAACCGACACAGTCGACAACACACACAGGAGTGACTCTCTCAACACGCTGTGAAAGCACATAACTTTCGGAATTCAAGCACAAACACGCCCTGTACGGTTTTTTCGACAAGAATATTTTCTAAGATGATGACGTCAACAGACCTCCGTTGCCAATAAGCGAAAAGAAATAGAAAGTTTTCTCCACCACTCCGCCCCCCCCCCCCCCAATCCGACAGAGGGCGATGCCATCGCCTTGCTCCCTCGCACCGAACGGAACTGAGGTCACACGCCACGCCCACCCATCACGTGACCAGAAGTGTTGCCATCGAAAAAAGGTTACTACCCCTTTGGAAAATTAATTTCAAAAAGTGCCGACAGATGGGGCTGCAAATTTTCGCGAACCACCACCAGAGGGCGCTGCCATCGTATTTCTCCCTCGCGCCGAGAGGAGACCGGAAGTGACGTCGCGCACGATCCGCCCACCCGTCACGTGACCGGAAGTGTTGCCACCGAAAAGGGTTATCAAGCGCGGTCTTATACTACTGACATGGAGAGTTGCATTGAATTATCATTTTTAATATTTATTACTAAAGGAACACAAATAATGAATCAAGTATAGACAGCAAAAATTACATATGAATGCACAAAAACAGAAGTTCACACATAGTTCAGGAGTAAGTTTGCCTTTAAAATGTCTGTTTAAAGATTTTGAAGCATTTTTCTACAAACCAACACATTGAAGAACTTCATGTGAGCAGTGTGTATGCTCTATCTGTGGTAGGATAGGAATTTATCAGAACCATTCAATTTCTTAAAAATTAGATGAAATATATCGGTACACAGGTATTGGTTCAGTATTACTTGCTTAACTGCCAAAGTTTCCTGTAAAATTATTAAAAAATGAGAGAAATATTACCCAACTTATAACTCGAGACATATCAGGTAAACTACCAATGCTGTTAATAGCAGTAGCAATATCTGTTTGTTTTATTTATAAAATGAGTACCCCAAAAAGTGTCTTTCAGTGTACACCAAATTTTGTAAAAAGTTTTGCAAACATGTCAGTCACTGATGTTAGGCATTCATTACATTAGAACTGCTAAGTGAGCTAAGAAAACTCCCTCAAAAATCTCTTCAAGTGTACTCTGTGTAGGAAATAAACATTGCTAGTATACCCCAAATATGCCCCAAAATCTCTCCAAGTGTCAACATATCTTACAAAAATTTTATTCTAAAGAAATGCAAACATTGGATCAAGTATAGACAACAAAAATTAGAAATGAATGCACAAAAACAAAAGTTCACACATAGTTCAGGAGTTAAAGTTTGTCTTTAAACTGTCTTCTTTCTTGCTTTAAGGTTTGCAAAGGAGTGTGCATCGTTGAACGATAACTGCTTAACAAAATCTTGGTCTAATGACATGATAGCAAGACCATTAAGTCTTTGTTGAAGCATTGTCGATTGCAAGTTATATTTTACCAAGGCCATTTTCGAAAAAGAATACTCTGCTTGTCAGTTGGTTATTGTTATTATCAAATATAGTTTTAATACATTGAATACATTTGGGAAAACATCAATCAAATTGTAATATACACTGTATTGACAAGTCACCAGACACCTTGAAGGGAAACACAACATAGCATTTATTGACATACATAAACAAACCACTAATATAACCCCCAACAATCTTTCCTTTCTCAAAGTCAGTTCTCTCTGTCGTGACATTTTCACTCAACCTCACAGTGCAATGTGATCGCGGTCAGCTGCAGGCTTGTTTTTATGGCGTTTGCAGCTGTACCGCACATCTTAACAATGCAGCGGTTATGTTCATTTGCTTTTGAAGGGGTGTCCTATGACTTTTGTCAATATAGTGTATATATGTATTTTACTTCCTTTTTCTTTGTGTTTTGTACAGTGGCTACATTCACACTTTTGATAAAGTCGTAGAACTGTAAAAATTCACCCAAATCCTCATTGTACAAATCTAAACAGTTATTTAGAGAAATTTGGTCAATCGCATTAGAAGTTTGGCTGTTAACTAATTGAAATGGAGACTGACAGTTTTTATAAGCTAACAGACGTTTGTTAAGTTTGCTATGCAACTGATCAATAATCACATTGTGTCTACTTCAAATTTTTCCATTCGTGAAAATAGTGTCATTATGGTTATTGCCATCTGCATATTTTTTATTGATCGTGATTCGACAAAACTTCCCAGAGATTTTTCACTTAATGTTTTAACTATTTCGTCGTAGTTTTCAAAATTATATCTTTTATTGGCAATGAAATGCAGGGTTAGAATTAGAAGTAAATCTTCTACAGGCTTAGCGAGCTGACCACTCGAATTTTCAAATCAGTGGTCTGCCAAAATGCCCACTGGTCTGTGCAAAAAAAAAATATATATATATATATGTATATATATTTGCAGTATATGTAGAAAATAATGTATCATTTTCATTGTAGTAGTATATAGCAAATTTAGAATGGAATGCGTGTGTGTATGTAATTATGAAAATAGTACTAATAAACAGAACATGCTATGCAGTAGTAGAAAATAAAAATAAAAACAGCTGACCAGTATGTATCAAAAGTTGGTAGTTCACTCTTTTTACTGGTCCAGGAATGGCACAAATGGTGCTAGTATCCAGAACGGTACCTTGATTATAAGGGCACTGATATGAAGCGCTATGCAACATACCGAAAGCCACCTTCATGGAATTCCTTGCTTCAGTGTGAAAGGCAATTAAATGTAGAAAAATACAATTTAGCAAAGTCGGAGCATAAATCAGTGGTGAAGCATGACTTTGTAAGTAAGGGAAGCAAATGCAGTTAATATGTGATAAATAGTTGGCAAAAGTGATATGAATGAAAACTTATAATAATTAAAATCAGCAAGCGACCCATAGTTTATTTGCTACATTGACAATACAGCATCGCAGAAAGCATCGTAAGACCCCCTCCCCCCAAACGCAACCATGCGCGGTATCACCAAAAGAAATGTCTGTGTAGAAGTTCAAATGCAAAGATTTATAAAAAAAAATGTTCAGTGAAAATGTTGAAAGGGAAAGAAACTTGTCTACCCACACAGCAAAAAGAATTGTGGATTGCTTCTATCAGAGCTAAGACGGGCTCGGGCTGTAGAATATTTACCCGTTTCGAATTTGTCAAATGAATTTGTCTGATAAATACGTATTTTGAGATCTAAACTCTTGTTTCAATATCAAAAGACGTAGTTATCAGACAATTTTGTTTAGATTCAGTGTAATTTAACGAACGGTTTTGGTAATGAACAAATACAATCTCAGTGTGTTGGCATTAAAAAAATTGAAAAAAGAAAAGTGTGTACTGGTTTGTAAATAATTAATGTGATATGGTAATTTTAAATAATAGCTGTTGTTATAATGTTACAAATATAAATGTAATATAACTTTTGTTGTTGTGTTTTGTTTGAAGAATGTTTTCTAATATTTAGTTACTTTTAATCTTAGGTATGTGAGCTACATTTCTGTGAGACTGACATTGTTAGAGAGTCTTCTTCTTATGACGAGAAATGTGGGAAATTAATAACAGCTCCATTGGCACACCCAAAATTAAGGGATGGTGCTGTTCCATCCCAGTTTCCAGGATGTCCGGATTACATGTCCAAAGCGGACACATCTAGGGAAGGTCCTGATGAAAAAAGAGCCAGAATTGAAATGGAAACTCTTCAGCGAGCAGTTCAAGAAAGCATTGAAAGTAAAGCATTGTATGATAAGAAAAAGGCATGCAACAATTTATGTGAACTTAAAAAGCATTTACAATCAACAAAAATTTCTAATATTTGGAATGTCATCATGGATAAACCAGATCAAGTAGTTTTTCTGGACTTAAAGTTTTCACCTGGCCCTTCTGTGTTAAAATCAGTATGTGTAAATAATGAATTGGATATAATGGCATATGTAGGAAGTTCACCAATAACGCACTTGGGTAAGTATAATTTTCCTTTCAAAATTAGAGACATTAATGATGTATCTGACATACTGCAGACTGTCGAGGAATTGCACAAAGAAAGTAGCGACTCCTCGGTCAGTGATGTGATTAGTGTAATCCAGGAATTATTACTAAATATGCTAAAGGTGTTACCAGAAGAAAAAGAAGGTGTTGTTAATTTTATAACTGAGCAACTCATGCTTATTTCTAACAAAAAACATAATGTAAGATATAATGTTGATTTCTTAATATTTTCAAGTTTAGTTTTTTCCATTTCTCCTCTTGCGTATAAATTTTTAAGAAGTTCTGGATATGTTATTTTTCCGCATCCATGTACAATACGAAGAATATGTTCCACATTGAAATTAGATCCTGGAAGTGAACAATTTGATGAACATTTTTTGTCGTATATGAAACAGAGGTTTGGTATGATAGAATCGAGAGATCACATTGTGTCTCTTATGGTTGATGAAATTCACATTAAGTCATGTCTTGATTTCAAGGGGGAAATATTGTAGGGGCTGCCTACAACAGTGAGAAATGTGCTACAACTGCTTTTGTATTTATGGTTCAGAGTTTTTTGTCAGCCTATAAAGATGTTGCATATATTTTGCCTGTAAGTAAGATAACAGCCGAAGACCTTTTTAAGGCTATTAAGAGAGTTATAACAGGTTTAGAAGGTATTGGTTTTAAGATCATTTGTGTTAGCTCTGATAATAATGCAATCAATGGTAAAGCAATGTCTTTTTTTGCTTCTCCACCAAAACTGAGTATTGTGTACATTCATCCCTCTGATGTAAATAGACCTTTGTTTTTTATTTATGACCCTGTCCATATTTTAAAGTCCTTGCGTAATAATTGGTTGAACCACCGTAACCATGGCCAGTGTATGTGCTACATTGATTTTGATGATCATTCAAAAACTAAGACAGCATCTTTTGATTCCATAAAAAAAATGTATTCTTTAGAACTGGGAAACTTGGTAAAATATGCATATGGTGTTACTTTAAAAGCTCTTTCTCCAACAAATTTAGAGAGACAAAATGTTAAGTTAGTTTTGCAAATTTTCAATGAACATGTAATTGAAGGTTTGATACAGTTTGGAGAAAAAAATGAATTGCCCCATTTTAGAGAGACTTCAGAGTACATAAGGATTATTTATACATGGTGGTCAATAATGAACGTTAAAAGCTTATTTAAGGGGGAACACGAAAGAGATAAGTTCATGGAGCCACTCACTAACAGTGACAATGACGTAAAATACCAGTTCTGAAGCAAATTTCTGGACTGGGTTAACCAGTGGATTAATGCAAAGTATGCAACTGGGGTATTGACAAGGGAAACTTTTACATCTCTCAGACATACAACTCATGCTGTGTTAGAGTTAGTAACATACTGTATAGAAGAGTTGAAATTTTCTTTTATATTAACAGGGAAAATTCAGACTGATGCTTTGGAGTATCGTTTTGGTAAGTTTCGCCAGCTTGCTGGCTCTGTTTGCTATTTCATTACGTCAGGTTTTTGAGACTGAATGCAATTTACGTTTGCAAACCGTAGCTCCCTTAAAAATTAAGTCAGCAAAGTATGGTGACTTAAATATTGATCTGGAGCAAAAAGAAGTGACCAATACAGTAAATTTCAATGAAGATACAACTCTTTCTGGATTTGATAGAATTGATGTAAATAGAAAAGATGTGCATGCTGTTCAGCATTTACTTCCAGTTCTTACATACGTAGCTGGTTATTGTGCTCACACAACTATTAAAAAACTAAAATGCAATTCTTGTAAAATGTACCTTGTAATAGATAATACTGTTAATTTTTGTCAGTATAAACTAACAGAAAAAATGGATAGAGGAGGGCTTCTATATCCCCATTCTGAAGTATTAGATATTGTAGTGCATACATATGTTATCGTACAAAAACTTGTTTCGGCTGATTTTGAAAATCTGTTTTTAAAGGTCAGAAACCAAAGGCAACTTGTTTTGGATTTGACAAAAGATGTGCTAAACAAAAAAGAAATAGGTTTAGGTGTAGATTGCTCTGAAGGTCATGGTATTGAAGTTGTAACAAAATATATTATCATGGCTGCCACAAATACATTTCTTAATAATTACTGTAAAAGTAAAAGTGACAGAAATGAAAAGCAGGATAAAAAAGGAAACTTCAAACCTTAAAAATATAGTTTGAAAAGAAAAAAATTGTAGAATACTTAAATGTTCAGTGAAAATAATTTTGAAAAGAAATCATTGTTATTTTTTACCGTATCTTGAAAATTTCATTTAGAACTTCATGCTCCACCAATCTTGAAATATTGCTTTTCCTAAGGAACTTTTCAATGAACACTACTTTTACATCTGCTGTTAGTGTTTCATGATATTTGGTCCTCAAGTGCTCCCCTTTAAAAACTGCTGTCACATTATAAATATTCCACCGCGTAATTATAATCTTAATACATTCAGTGTCACCAAAATTTAGTATATTATTAATTCATCCAACAGTTAATAAAGCTTCAGCAGTGCTACAGTTGAAAATCTGGAGTATTAATTTCACATTTAATTTTTGTCTTTCTAAATTGGAAGGACACAAAGCTTTTAATGTTAAACCATAACCATATTTCACAATTTGGCCACTTTCAGTCTCATGTAATTTCTTAACTGAAGTGAAGTCATTGGTCTTCATAGAGGACATCAAAATCTGGATAATACATACATTGCCCATTTTTCTGATTCAGCCAGGTACTTCTCACAGTTTTTATTAAATGAACAGAGTCAAAAATAAAATGTAATGGCCTTGAACTATCATAATATGGGTATGTATATGACCACACACTTTGTAAAAGAGGATCTGAAAAGAATGCCATTGTTTTTTGGTTTATAGAATTGTTGTCAGTCAGTTAAAGTTACAATCCCTTTAAAGCCAATTTCTTCCAAACCAACAATAACTTTTTTTATTTAAAAAAAATGCAAATCAGTTCTTGTTAAAGTGTGGACAGGAAAATTTTGGGCCACACCTTGAAAGGAAGACCTTAGGTTTTGTACCATGAATACAAAAGTACTGGTTGCAGCACTTGTGTTATTAAATGCCATTCCAGTCAGATGACCAGCAGCATAATCCTGAGATTAAGCTGGCTCAACAAATGCTAAAATGGAGAAAAAAGTTGTAACAAAATGCTAAAGATATTTAGCTGTTTTTGTCGCTCGGAAAATCATAACACTAACTGAATTGTTCGCACCAACAATGCTTTGGACATCAGTAGGAAACTAATGCTTATGGCTTTGGGGGGATGCCATAGATGTCATAGTTGACTCAAGTCTCTGGCGTAATAGTTGACTTAAATCTCTGGTGTAATCGAAATATGGTTTAAAATGAATTTCATCAATGTAATAATTTTTCATTTCCCTCTAAACCAGGTTATGTTTACTAGATGTATCTTAGGAAAAACTATGAAAATTGTTGTCCTTGGACTAAAACCAAATTTTTAACAAAGTTTCTGTAGGGTACTGGAATGTGGGATAATGATGTATTCATGTTAGATTGTCTCAAGAACCTGTATGTACGGGGCGGGGGTTGAATTCAATAAACTAGCAAAAATAATTTAATCTGTGGAGTACCTGCGTGGGGGGCTTCACTGCTGTAAAATAAAGGTAAGGGGGCCGTCCATAAAGTACGTCCGAGATTTTTACTATTTTTAGACTCCCCGCCTCCCCTATGTCACATTTTGTCCGATTGTTATCAACCCCTCCCTAAAAAGTATGTCCTAATTCCCGCAACCCCTTTATTTTTGACGACTGTTTCTAGAAGTCCGTTGTGAAACAAAGAAAACATAATTATTCAAAGGAAACATCCATATATTCACACGTTTGCTTCAGAAAATGTTTATTATTTAGGCATTAATTTATAAACACATACATTTTCTTTGTAGCACACTCTTTTGTTTTTCTCTGCATTTCATGTTTATTTTTTTTCCATAGTCTTCCTTCAAGTTCCTTTAGCTTCTGCTTTTTTACTGTTAGTTCTTTCGTCTGTACTTCCGTTAACATTCCACTTTGTTCCCTTTTCAGTAGTCCAAATACATTGGCGTTTAAAATATTGATTTCATCATTCAGAGCTCGTTGTGCTGGTGCTAATCGAAAGAATATTTCTGGCTTAATTTTTGACGAACATGGGTTTTGTTCTTCATTACTTTTTTTATTAGAAGTGATAAAAAATATTTTGTGACTCATTTACCTCCCTCCACTTGATGGGTAGCTAGCTACCCTAGGATGCGCAACCCTTCTCAAAACGGCTCGGTCGACAACGCATTTTCCATTTTTTTTTTAACTCGAAGCAACTGATATTTTAGGCATAGAATACAGAGTGGAGCCCGTGGACGCCTCCTACCCTGAAAATAAATACACATTGCCGACATATTTTTCAGATAAAATATAATTAAGCAATAAATATTGCATTCTCTCAGTTTATTAAGTTGAAAGAGCTCAATTCTAAAAATCATAAAATATACTTGCAGACTCTCAAAGGACTGCGAACCCCCCCCCCCCCGTTGATATAAAGACATATCTGCAAACATAATTAAGTTCCAATGTGAACAAACGGGGAGTTTTTTAATAATACGATTCCACTATATTTTAGCCGCTGGATGTCCGAATTACTGAACTTCCCACCTCCCCCATGTTACATTTGGTCTGGTTGTCAGGAACCCTCTCTCCCCCTGTAATCTTGGACGTACTTTATGGACGGCCTTTAATTATGTTTGGTTCACTTACAAGTTTTTTAATTTCTGTGAAAAATGCATGTATAATATCTAACATTACATGAAATCTATTACTGTTGTTATCATTTGTATTTTATGCCAAACATGCCACTTTTTCTTAAATTTCATAAAGAATATTTACATTCTTTATCTGTGATGGATATGTTGTATTTTCTAGTTCATGAATGGGAACATTTCTTACATATAATATGTATCAGCAAATCACTGGTAACTGTGACATAACTATTTCTGTGGTATACTTATTTCACACAAACAAGTTTACAAACATTATGCAGTTTGCTTTTTAAATTAATACCCAATTTTTTGGTATTTCATCCTCCTTCAAAAGTGATTTTAAGCTATTCAAATCATTAAAGTCCTAATCAAAATATGAAGTTTATGGTGATACCAATGTAAAGTACAGAAGTAAGGCCTCATATTCCATTTATCATATTTCATGTCAGCTAGAGTTTCATATCTTTGATATTAATTTGAAAAAAAAATCTACAACTCAAGGAGCATAATTGCACCAGAAATGTTGGTCTTCATTCAAGTACTTGTTAATAAACTTTTATTTTAGAACATGAGTGAGGTGAGGAAAACATAGTTTCTTTAACGTCTGTCATGCCGTCCCGGTGGCGCAGTGCTCTAAGCGATGGCCTCTGATCATTCGTCCGAACGGGGTCCGGGTTCGAATCCCGGTGAGGCATGGATGTTGTGTCTGTCTTACGGCACTGGCTCTCTCCCTTTCCTGGAGCCAGTGACCCCAAATTAGGGACGGGCGACTGCTTATAGCCCATTGAGTTGCTCACGGTGGTCGTTAAACTTTCAATCAAAAAAAAAAAAAAAATTAACGTCTGTCATGGTCATTTAGTTAAAAATTAATTGCTGTTGGTAGCAAAATATATAGATACTGAATCTTTTATTCACTAAAATATGTCAAATTTCACATAATGACTGCAAATAATTTGCTTCCTGTAAAGCATATGTTCAAGTTTATCAGCATCACTGTTAAATTTTACTGATGCAGCGTTTGATTTACCCAGTGGTCCGCTGGCCGTTGTCCAGTAAAACTTCCGTCGGACCACTAGACTAATGATTTTGCTGGCCCGGATGGCTAGTAAGTTGGTTTTCTGTTTTGTTTCTAATTTGTCACAAGTTAAAAAATGAATGTTTTTCTTTTACCTTGCTGTATGGTTTTCTTTTTAGGCTGCAAACTAATAAGTTTAGAAACAAATATTGTATATAATTCCATTGAAATGATACATTGTTTACTACATATATTGTAAATGTCTTCAATTTTTTTTTTTTTTTTTTTTTTTTTTGTACGGACCAATGAGCATTTTGGTGGACCAGTGGCTTGCAAATTCTAGTGCGTCCACTGGGCCAGTAGATTTATTTCTGATTATAACACTGCTGATGACATTACACAAGCTGTTGTAGTAATAAGATTCACTTTAGTAAGAGCTTTGGTTTAAAGAATTTGCATGAGCCACTATTTTTCAAGGTACTCACAAATTATGAATCTTGAAAACATCTCCCATTTGACACTCAACATATTGGCAGAAGAATCCAGCATATTTTAGGTCACCACAGAAAAATTCATGGTGACAAAAAATATACTGTATATGGAGTGGCATATCAGATGAAGTCTGATTAAATTTATCCAAGACAGTGTTTCTTTTTCTAAATTATTCCTACAGCAGAATTTTGTAAAAAATATCAAAATGTGACCGAAATCTTGAAAATTTAAAATTTTACATGCCAGAAGTAAGTGACATAAGTTAAATTCGTATTTTTAAATTTATTTTTGCACGGTTGTTCTCATCAATTACCTGATGAGATGTTTAAACTTTGCACGGTTGTTCTCATCAATTACCTAATGAGATGTTTAAATCTTTGCACGGTTGTTCTCATCAGGTTCTCAGGTTCGATGTTCAAATAAAATCGTTGTTGATGAGAACAACCGTGCAAAGATTTGAACATCGACCACTTACAACCAAGAGGTACGTGAAAGATTTTTCCTTGAATTACATTTGATTACCGAGATATATGTTCGCAGTGAATACTAATAACTTCCAACTGAGAAATTGCACTTCACACAAAGGAAATATAACATGTAAAGTTCCAACAGTTAAACCACCATTAAATGGTTTAAACTGAAAAAGAATAACGTATGTAAAACATGTTTTTAAATCTCGATACATAGTGAAATACGTGCGTATTAAACAATCTTGTTAAATTTTTCCTGTTACATTTGTTAATTATGAATTTTAAAATATTTTGTATTGCGTATTAAAAGAAGTCACAGAAAGAGAAATTTCTACCTTTGCCTTTGTGTTTTAAAATCTATTTGTTTTACTCTATATCTCTTGATATCTCATGTATATACAGCCTGACATTTTTTCTAATAAAATTTTCACAAATTTGTTCATTCTGGTTTGCATTGTTTTTATTGCTTAAGTGTCAAAACGGTTATCACACTCAGAAGATTAAGGAAGGCGACTAGATATATGTTTTAAATTGTTCAAGTAATTATTTTAATTAGTAAGAGTAATTTCACATTTTGCATAGTGAAAGCAGCTGGCTAAAGCAAAATCAGTAGTTTTCCAAAAGATACTAATCATATTCTTTTTAAATATATCAGAAATCTATAGATATGAGGGCTTGAAAAATATGGGAAAAGTTACATGCCCGCGTACCCAGTTGGGCATGTAACTTTTAGGTGTTTATTTACTAGCTGGGCAAGAAATTATTTACTTGCCCTGGTAGTAAAAGCTGGATGCGCAGGAAAGATAACAAACCAGAACCCTAATTTTTTTTTAAGTTAAAAATATGATCTCTTTTAACATGTTTGCACTTCAATTTTAAGGGTCTGTATTACAAATGTTCAATGCACAAAAGTGTGTATATCAATTTTTAATATGATGATGCTAACATTGGTGTGAAATGGTACAAAGATGAAATTGGTGTTTCAGAAATTTAGTGATTCTGCCATGTTCCTTTTATTAAAGTTTTCTCCCTTTGTCATTAAACATGAGAAACCAGTTACATCAGAGGCATGCATCCTGTTGTTGATTATAAACAAAATTTGTAGCAAAACTACATATGGTTTCCGATTTCTGGGTGTAAAGCATAACATAATTAAAGATGTGATATTGCTCTTTCTTTGGTACTTCGTAACAATAATACAACTTCCATTAATTATCAATGACATGAAACACAACATGTGATGACTATCTTTTTTTTCTTGTGTAGTAGGAAATTTTATTACCAAACTTTTTTACTTTAAAATTTAATTGCCATGCGCAGGCAATTAGATTTTTTATTTACCTGCCCAGGGGAATGATTTACATGCCCTGGGCATCTCTGGCATGGTATTTTTAAGCCTTGGATATTGTTATTTTTAAAAGAAAAAAAGTACCTGGATCGACATGAATCCACATATTGTAGAAACTATGTTCTAAACAAACAAGGTTTTTGAAATACAAGTAGAAATATATACTCGCTTTTTTTTTAAAACAGTTGCTTAAAATGAGAGATCAACCTTTTATTCATTTATCTAGACTTATCTGTTTCCAGACTTCCTGCACTGTGCCTTCACAAGCTACAGCAATAATAACTGGAACTAATATATCTCATATTATCCGATAACTACTGGAAAGTGTGCTTCCAAATGTGGGGGTGGGTGTCAATTTTTGTATGGGGAAAACTTCTTCAATCCTTCATAGAATTTATTTTGAAACCAAAATCATAAAAAAGAGGAAAAAACAATCTTTTTCAATAGCTTTAGTAATGACAAAACATTTGTGCAAAATTTTATACCATTGCTTTTTATAGTTTCTGAGAAAATGGTACATCGAGTTAGTCAATTTATAATGAGACATGTACATCTTTTAAAATACATCCTACAGTACCAAAACAATCTCTTAGATTTATTCAGTACAATAACTGCATGTGCATTTGTCAGGTTCTCAAAAAATATAATAATTACCTGAAAAAATACTTTAAGAAATTATTGGAACAAATTTCAGATTTTCTTAGAAACGTGTCTTTGAAATTCTTCAAGGAACAGCTAACGGACACATAATCAAATTGTGCTTGTGATACACAAAGAACTACACAACCATAATTATATGTACATTGGCAGTTTTGCTGAATACTTCTTGAAAATCAAATTTCAGGAAATTTCTGCCAATAAGTTACTTGTATTTTTCCAGATAAAAAGAAATGCTTATATTGTGGATCCAAATAGTTTTGCTTAATGCTACTAATATACTTAATACAGTGACAAGGTAACTTTTTTGAAATAGTGCTCTGGAAGACAAAAATTATAAACTTTACATTTGCTTATCAAAATGAAGTTGTCCAAACACGTAACTAGATGGTACTAAAATTAGGAAAACTTGTTATGTCATTATTGTACGTTTAATAATGTAGCAATGGCATAATTTTCTTGAAGTCTTAATTTATTTGATGCAATCAGTGGATCAAGCAGCAATTCCCTGTATGTATGTTAAAACGTCTTTTATTGAGCCTTTGGTAATAATTAAAAAACACAGAAAAAAATTCAGTTTTTCTTGACCTTTTTATATATATATTAGTGATCACGGATTGCATATAAAATACATTTTCACTAAAGGAATTATTTCATTATTAAAATTTTCATAGTCATAAGTTTGCAATGAATGAAAAATCTGATTCCTTAAATATGTCAATCGACATCTTTTGAAACGACGGCGATACTTCGTAATGGACCCTCAAACTAATCTTTCAAGTACAAGAACGATTTGTTCACAAGTACAGGAATCGTTCGGTTAACTATAAAGATACTATAACTTCAAGTGAAACTACGACAACAGTTTATAATTTCGATTATAGAAATGGTTTATCACTTCCAGTGAAATGACAGGGATGCTTTCATTAAACTGACGAATCTGTGTTGCTTACCCTTTCAAGTCGAAATTATTGCTACGCTAAATTTTACGCTGTAATTTCTTTTTCTTCTGTATTTTAAAAGATTATTAAACAAACTTGTTAACTCTGCAGTTATTTGAAAACTAACACACAAGTTCTTATTTAAATGCAGTGAAACTCTAAAAGAACGCACGACCTGGTTAGTTGGTGTACGTAAAGACGCGTTCGTTCGCACATCGCCGTAATGCTCCTCTCCGAGACTACGGACTACTCTAGTGACGTCACAAATCGGTGCGCGGGCCTGCTAAGTTATTAGGAGGTGATGGTTCAGCTGCCTCAACTGGCATTCCACAACATATCACAGGTGTTCAATTGTGTTGAGATCAGGCGAATTGGTTGGTTATTAGAGATGTCTCGAATGGTTTTGTTATTGCACAGTTGTTTAAGGTAAGCCTTTATTTCGCCATACAGCTATGGAGGTGAGGGATTCAGAGTTAAGAAAAGAAGTGCGTTGTGCGATACAATTTTTCTATCATTTTTGTTAAAAGGCTCCAGAAACAGCCAATTTAGTGAAAAAAGCTTACAAAGTTAAACGTTTGGGTGAGTGAATGATTTTTAGATAGCACCATAATTTCAAAAAAGGGTGTTTGTCGGCAGAACTCGCTCCTAGGCCTGGCCGGCCTGAAAGTGTTGTTACGGAACGTATTGTTAACAGTGTTTGAAGAATCCTGCAGGAAGATTGACGAATGACGTGTCAAGACAGCGGCCTCAACCAACATTTTAAAACCGACAGCATTCCGCATTCTACGCTACAAATTACTGCTGCATCGTGTGTATTCCAGATGAGTACCTGATCAACTGACGAGAGAACAATTGCTAGCCAGAGTTCATGTGTATCATGAGTGGAAACGAGTGATAGATAATGATCCAAACTTCCTAAATACAGTAATACACAATCGACCAACAAGTAATTGGACACCTGTGATAGCAAAGGAAAGCGAAGTTTATTCACCTCCAATAGCTGGTGGAGCCTCCACGAGCGGCGATTACAGCTGCTACCCTCCGGGGCATACTCTCAACCAGGCGTTGTACGACGGCTAGCGGTATTTTCTTCCACTCGACTTGGAGAAGACAGGTCAGTTCCTTCACCGATTTCGGACGGTGGGGGCACCCTTTAAGTGGAGGCTCCAACTCGTCCCGGAGGTGCTCGATAGGGTTAAGGTTCGGGCTCTGCTCAGGCCAGTCCATTTTATTTACCCCATTGTCCCCATACCAAGCCATGGTGGACCTCGCAACATGACAGGTGGCATTGTCATCCTGAAAGTAACATAGGTCAACCCCGTAAAACTGCCACAACGTAGGAAGCGCATAGTCATCCAAAATGGTGCAGTAGGTCTCGGCGTTGAGTCTACTAGGAATTGCGACCAATGGTCCCGTGCCATACCAGGAGAAACACCCCCATAGCATAATTCCACCGTCGCCGAACTTCACAGTTGGCACAATACATTCCGGCAGGAGGCGTTCTCCAGACAGACGCCCAACCCAGACCCTGTCATCCGAACTATAGAGGATGAACCTTGATTCGTCGCTCCAGAGAACCTGTTTCCACTGTTCAACGGTCCACTGTTGACGTTCGTTGCACCACGTTAGCCGAGCAGCGCTATTCGACTTGGCGATCAAAGGCTTGTGGGCAGCAGCACGTCCATGATAACCGCGCAGATGGGCTTCCTTACAGATGGTATTCATAGAAAGAACACTCCCAGATGCCTGTTGAAACTCCTCGCGGATGTGGCGCCTCTATTTGGTGCGGTTCTTCCGAATTTCTCTGGCCAGCACCAGTCAGTCTCTAACTCCAAGTTTTGTAGGTCTGCCGGGTCGGGGCACATTCCGAAAGTCACCTCTTATCTTCGACTTGCCAATCACGTAGGCCACTGTCGATTTTGGGTACTTAACTCGCTGGATATGTCACGTATGGATCGGCCATTTCTGTGATACTCGACGATTACACCTGTCTCGAAATCAGAGAGCTCCGAACTGCGTGGCACCTTGCATGCGACTGGTTGCGTTGTTGTTTCCCACACGATATTTAACGGCGGCGGTCGTGCCGTGTATCAGGACCGCAGATATCGTCGATTGCAGAGGTGTCCAATTACTTGTTGGTAGATAGTGTAACTGCCGATGAAATATGGGTCCACTATTCCGACCCCCTCATGAAGAGCAGAACGGGTGTCTGGAAACACACAGGTTCGTCTCCTCCGAAAAAGGTCTGCCAAACCTAATCAGCTGGGAAGGTGATTATGATAATTTTATTTGATCATAGAGGTGTAGTCAAGCAGCTTGCCGTTCCTCCACAAATTACTGTCAATGCTGAGTGTTACATTTCAGTCTTGAAGCGTCTGCGAGGACAAATATCGATTAAGCGACCGAAACTTGTGGGCAAGTGGATTCTACACCATAATAACGCCCACCCACATGTGGCTGCTTGTGTTCAAAAGTTTCTTGTGATACTTTCGCTTTTTAAAACTTGATAGCACATTCTACTTCCACAAAATATTCACAGACACATCTAAAGAGTTAAAGTGAAAATAAACAAAAAGATCCAACATGCGCAACGGAACCAAATTGTACGGCGCCGGGTACACACTAACACTCCGCTAATTTCACTGCCCCCAACGCAGCCGCACATGCCACAATCACGCCAACTAAAACTAACATAGTCAGCGTCGGCTAGAACGATTCCTGATTCTCCAGCACAATTCCTTTGTAATGTTTGCTAAAAAAAATTTAATACCTGACTCAAATCCAGCATTAAAATTGGCATTTCAATTCTTAAATATATTGACTCACCATGAACATTAAATTTACGTTTTAATCCAGTGGGCTCCCGATTATTACGCCGTAAGTAATTATAAAGCTTGATGTTTTTTTATCTAACTTTTATATTGATTGTGATACAAAACGGAGCTCAACCAACGTATTTCCCCGAGCCTCATATCATTGATAAGAATGTCAAAAAGATAATGATAAGAATGTCATATAACGTCATATAAAGATAAGAATGTCATATAATGATGATAATGATAAGAATGTCATATAATGATGATAACGACAAAAATGTCATATAATGATGATAATGATAAAAATGTCATACAATGATCATAATGATAAGAGTGTCATATAATGATGATAATGATAAGAATGTCAAAGAGACGTATGTGGCTCTCGAAGCGTGGTTTGGCCACCACTGGTCTGCATCAAGATATTGCTACAAATAATAGTAAAAGAAAAGATGCTGACAGCAATAAGTGTTGAATTATGTTACCTGAAACAAGATAATTGGCATTTTGAAGCCCTGAACTTAAGCACTGAAAAATTTCATTTTTCAGTTTGACTGCGCTCGAGTTCGTTTTTCCAGTATCACAGGCTGAGTGTTACATAGAAAAACATCGCAGCTAAACTCTTAATTGATGAAGTAAACCTCGTTTCATGAAGAACAGTATTTCTCGAAATGGATACTGAAATAAAATATTTTTGTTTGAAATCGTCTAGCTTGATAAACAAGTGTTGAGCTTGAGACCAGAAATAACACCATTCGGTCAAAGAGGTTTTTGCCACCCATTCGATCTTGGCTAATCAGTTGCGTTGTTAAAAATTTTCAGCTGTTGTTCATCAGTTCGTGTTCCAGTAACATCAGTACGTAATTCGAAATAATACGTTTTCAGAATTTGCAAAGAGATAAAAAAAGAAAATTAATAATTGAGTCCAAAATCGTGTATTCTCCTGGTACCATGATTTTGTGAGTGTGTGTGTGCGTATGAAAGATTTGAGTTTGAAATATCATTGGCATTTTAGAAAGGGGCGTCGCACTCCTGGAGAAAACCACAAGCCCGATGAAGATTAAAAAACGGATAGATTGAGGACCTTACTAATCTTCAAATCAAGGATCAGAATGAAATTCTGATAATCAGACTTTTTCGAGCAAGAATCTGAACCTCGTAACCGTCGACCTTTCATGATTTATGATTCAATGCATCTGTTTGGTGGCAGCGATATCGAGGCACGAAACCGGGTACTACTTTGGTCTGTATGACACTGGAAAACCCTGCGCATGTATGTCGAACCCAGCTACCCAGCCTTGCAATTTAACGTAGGCCCAACGCTGAAACACCATCTTTTAGGAATATGAGACGGTGGCTCATTGTTAGGCCTACGTTAAATTGCAAGGCTACCAAAGTAGTACCAGGTTTCGTGCCTCGATGTCGCTGCCACAAAACAGATGCATTGAATCATAAATCATGAAAAGTCGAAGGTTACGAATTTCAGATTCTTGCTCGAAAAAGTGTGATTATCAGATTTTCATTCTGATCCTTGATAATTCGTAGTATGACTTGACAACTGGAAGCTAGCTCTTCTGTTGGTACACATTGCATTTGGCACGGGAAACGAAAAAGGTAATCTGTTGAGCATGCCCCATTGCGAATCTTGAAATACTGTGGACAATACTTGAAAATCAATGTTCAGAAACAAAAAACGTGTGAAATATAGACATTAACTGTTTTCCAATGGTTGACATCGAAGGACGGGAAAATTCACTCTGAAAATTTCGGAATATGAATCCCGGTACAACTAGAGGGTCACGCGCTTCCTTTCTTATCGGAAGATAGTACCCATAAATTTGGTATGCTTTACTTCTATCAGAATTTGATCCCGATTGTGATGAACATTTTAACATCTTTAGAAATGTACAAATATTAGCACGAAAGCAATAATAGTTTTGTGGTTTATTATTTTTCCATGTGGGTTAAGAATTGAAAGGTAAACTTAGTGAAAACTAACGGCAACCCAGAACAAGGAATTCGGCACTTCAAAGAAAAATAAATCGAAGAGTTTTTAAAAGCAATCAAGCAGACATGTTTAAGAGCAAAACGCGAAAACGATTTCGAAGAATACGATGAATTTTATAGTAATTTTTATGTTATGAGAAATCAATGAACATGTAAACAAGACATGAAGTAAAGAGTAGAAATAAATTTTGTAAAAGATGAATCCAGACAAATCTGAATATTGTGCATTCGGTGTAAGTGAAACAAACATGAGGTACAAACAATGAGAGAGGATGAGAGAGATCTGAGGATTACAAAGAATTCTCGATGGAATGTGTTTCACGAAAATTATTCCTGAATTTTTGGTTTTGAAACAATTCAGTACAAATCATTAGAGCATTTTCTTAGAAGGAAAGGAACATATTTTTTTTAGAGGAACAGATATCATAAGGAATTTGCATTTGTGATAGTTATCTTTGCAAAAGTAGAATTACAAAAGCAAGTGCGTCAACGATTCGAAAGGATGAGGCGCAAACGATATTCGATTCCGTCGTATTGCAGCGAAGCGTTTTAGACTTTACTGACACATCGCCTGCTAGATGTCCTTCGGGAGAGCTCATTTGTATTCAAGGAAGATCAAAAACTTTACGAAGAGAGTTACACAGGAGTCACATGTAAACGTAGTCATACATCAGGTGGGAAATTTTATTTTACGTAGGCTGTGTTGTATTCAAGTTTAATTCCATTCCGGCATTCAACAGTTTTTCAAAGAAAGCAACAGATGATTCCGCCGACGTGAAAGCAGATAGCAGAATGTATTGCTTTATCCTACAGTCTGCCAACTTTTGATTTTTATTTCCCACCAGCGCAGAAACGGTAAAGAAATTCACAAAACAAACATCAGTACATTTACCAGTGCATGAACAGTACATTTCGTAGACGGAGAGTTAATTATACACGCAAGGAATTTCTTTATGGTACATTAGTTTAATTATTCTATTCGTATTCAGATAGCTGCGTATTACATTTTGATTCAAGAAGCAGAAATTTTTAAAACTCCCAGAAAATTCATCTAGCTGCAACCTGAAAGATAACTGGCTCATAGTAAATACAACAGTTTATGGGATTTCTGCGTTGGACGTGTCATCCACGAAAACAACGCATGATCTTTAAAAAAAACTAAGAATAGCAAATAATACCACTATTACAGAGCAATAAATTAGTTTAAAAATAAATACACTGTTGTTCATAGAAATTGAAGAAGGCACAGAGAGCAGGTTTTTAAACTTGCTGTCGCTAAACTCGAACGTACGCAGTTGTTAGCATATAGATATGCCCCGTAAGAGGGCGAGACAACCGTACGAACACTTGACGGAATTTTAAAGAGGTAGAATCGTTGGACTCAGAGAAGGTATAGTCGTAACACAACTACCGTTATACGTACATGGTGTCAATGGACAGCAGAATGTTTTACGTATCACCGTGCAGGGTCAGGAGCTCAAAATCGCACTACAGAGCTGTGAGACAGGCACTTGCATCCTATGACAGTGACGTCGCGCACAACACCATCGACGACACTTGCGCATCAATGGAGAATGGTCACACCTAGTCCGATGTCTGCAAACACAGTTCGTCACCTATTACTACAGAGAGGCCTCGTTTCTCGCAGTCCATTGCTGCGATTTCCATTGAATCTGAACCATAGGCGCCGGCGATTGCAGTGGTGCAGCGAACGTCGAATTGCAGGAACCATTCGAACAGGGGGGAAGAGTGGTGGGCTTCCCTAACTCCTACCGGATCTACCACCCTAGGGTGGAAAAGCCCAGGGCAGCCACGTTCGTGAAGGACCCGTCCCTAGCGGTTCTCGAGATAAAATGCTCCGAGAACGTGGTCGCCCTGGGGGTGGAATGTGGTGATGAGAAATTTTAATGGTGAACGTATATAGTTCTCCAGCAGGCGATCTGAGAGAAACGCTAAATGAGCTAATGGCTCTATTAGGGGAATTCCCCAGTCCTGAGATAATAATAGCAGGCGATTTCAACGCGAAGAGTCCTTTCTGGGGCCAACAAGACGAGGACGAACGCGGCCAGCTTCTAGTGGACTTTGCCAACGCGGCCGACCTGAGTAACCTGAACGATCCAGGGAGCACCCCGACCTTCCAAGGGGCGAGGGGCTCCTCCTGGATTGACGTGACTCTCGTCAGGGTCTCTCAGCGCAGCCTCGTCCAGGATTGGCAAGTACTGGACGGTGAAAGCTGCAGTGACCACTTAGCACAATGTTTCGTTTTGGGATCGGAAAAGCCCATCCGACCCAAGCGCAGAAGGTTCTTCATGAAGTATCTCGACTGGTGGGCTTTTAAAGCCAAACTAACTACCCTGTTGGGGGGTAGGAGGGCAGAAGAGGCAGGAGAAGCGTCGGACCTCAACTCCCTCTTTGAAGAACTTACCAGTCAAGTCACAGCGCTATGCGAGAGTAGTAGGGGAAGTAAAAAGGGAGCTAAGGATCCCCACCCCTGGTGGTCGGAGAAACTAAAAGCTCTAAAGGCGAGAGCTAGGCCGAGTAGGAAAGCTCTGCAAAGAGCAAAAGCTAAACCGCAAGACAGGGAGTGCACAGAAGTGCATAAAAAGGCTCGTTCAGCATACAGGAGAGAACTGAATCTCTCGAAAATCTCCTACTGGAGAAAACTGTGTGAGTTCCAAACTCCGGCAGACCCTTTCGGGATCCCCTATAAGATCTCGAGGGGATCCATCACCGAACCGCTAAAACTGGCAGTGGTAGAAAGGGCAGACGGAAGCCTATCAAAGACTCTTGATAGTACCATGGAGAGTCTCTTGGATTACCACTTCCAAGGAGACGAGGGAGAAGGGGACTCCCCACAACAAAAAGGAATAAGGAATGAATGTCGGATCCCGCCGGACACTGGTGAGGAACCCCCTTCACAAGAGAGGAAGTGGAGAACGCCCTCTCCAGTCTTAACACTGGCAAATCACCAGGGAAGGATGGGTTCGACCTCAGCATAGTGAGAGAAATCTACTATGCAAATCCCGGGTATTTTGTGGCGCTCCTAAACGAATGCCTCGGGAGGGGAATCTTCCCAGATTTGTGGAAAACAGCGGTGCTAGTTCTTTTCAACAAGACCGGAAAGAACAAAAATAATCCCGCAGCCTACAGGCCTATCTGTCTTCTCTCTGCGTGGAGCAAGGTGCTGGACAAGCTCATAACGAACAGAGCGCTTGGCTTTCTCATGGAGCAGGGAAAGTTAAACAGGAACCAACTTGGTTTCCTTCCGGGCCGTTGCGCAACGCATGCAATTCGCAGCCTCAGAGAGAGGGCAGAGAGGAACAAAATGGAGGGAGGGGCTCCATACCTGCTTCATCTCACTAGACGTGAGGGGAGCATTCAACAGTGTCTGGTGGCCAATGGTTTTAACCAGACTCAAAGAACTTGGCTGTCCAAGGAACCTGTTCAAGCTGATCATCAGCTACCTGTCTGATAGAAGGGTCGAGTTCGAAGCGGGGAATGGGCAAGCCTCGCGTTCGTACCACAGAGGGTGTCCGCAAGGATTTAACTCCGGACCACTTTGGTGGAACATAGTTGCAGACGCAGCTCTGAATCTAGACCTGGGGCCGGCAGTGGAAATTCAAGCCTATGCGGACGATTTCGTTCTCGTGGTCTCCGCCTTAGGGAGACACGTTATCGAAAGGTAAGCGCACAGTGCCCTAGTTGTGTTAGACAACTGGAGCAGAGAAAGCAAACTGTGCTTCGCTCCTGAAAAGACCACTCTACTAGCGATTGCTAAGAGTGGAGTAATGAAAACACCACCTAAGTGCAAATTCCAAGGGAGCACTATCAAGGCGGTGCGTGAAATGAACTACTTGGGTGTGGTCCTGGATCAGAGTCTATAAGGGCTGCCACACCTGAGGCATCTTCGAACAAGGTGCACGCTGATCCTCAATAGATTGAATGGCATGAGGTTATCGGGCAAAACCAAGAAGGCCATCTATCAGAGAGGAATATAAAGAATTCTGACATATGGCAGTGGAGCATGGTGGACTCCCACCGTCAGAATGAAGAAGGGCATAAACGAAATCCAAAGGTTGGCCCTACTAGGGATCACCGGATGCTTTCGCACAACGTCGACCCTAGAACTCCAAGTGCTGGCGGGGTGCGAGCCGGCAGACCTAGTAGTGGAAAGGGAAGCAGCAATGCACTGCCTAAGGTCAGGCGAGGACGCCTACCTTCTCGGTGTGCAACATCGAGCCTCCAACATGGAGCTGGAAAGCGTGGACTGGCAGATCCACCCGGCTGAGGAAATTTGCCCACCGTGGGACAGAAACCCACGGGAGTTGGGCATGAGCTATTCACGGACGGCTCAAAGTTGAAGGGACAAGTGGGAGTAGGCTTCTGTGCGTTCTCGGATGGGAACGAAGCAACTGCAGAATGCGTGAAACTATAGCAGAACGCTTCTGTCTTCCAAGCAGAACTTCTGGCGATAGAGAAGGCACTCACTTGGGCACTCCCCAGGCGTAGTGACGAAAGGATAAAACTCTACTCGGACAGTGAGGCAGCACTGCAGGCTCTGAGTAGATTCAGGGGAAGAAACCCCATCGTCCAGAGGATTAAAACCCTCTTGAGGGCAGAAGGAGATGGGGCAGTTATTTTCCACTGGTTACGAAGCCATTTCGGAACCCAAGGAAACGAAAGGGCGGACCAGCTGGCGAAGGCAGCCACGCTGAAAGGGACGGTTGACGTGAAATGCAGAACGCCGCGAAGGAGTATTCGCGCAGCTTTAGCACGACAGACCATGACCGAATTGCAGGTCAGATTGGACACGGGAGAGACAGGCCAGAAGACACACAGAGTGTTTCCGAAGTTCTCGACCAAACGTGCACAGACAAACAAGTTCCTGAATCAGGTACTCAGTGGCCATGGCATCTGCCCTGAATACCTGGGCAGATTTGCCATCAGGAACTGCACTTCTCCCTGTGGAAATAGGTCGGCAAGCATAGAACACTGCGTGCTTGAATGCAGCGGCTTCGCCGAATGGAGAAACACACTGATCCCAGGTGTGCAAAGAACGCAAAGATTGGATCTGCTCATCCAATCTTCCGTTAACAGGAGGGGGATAATAGCCCTTGTAGAGAGGCTAACCCTCCAGCAACACATGATTTTCCGCAGTCAAACGGGGACCGAAACGCAAGAGGTGCACGTGCACACCGAAAGCGATTCGGAAAAGGAATGAGGGCAAAAGTCTGTGGGCAAGCAGACGAAATAACCTCCAGTGTACATACCATGTAAATACTCTTTTAAATCTCTCAATGTTGTGAGTCCTAAGCATGAGGACAGTGTATAGATGTGTGTAAGTTTTGTTGAAAAATAAAGGGAAATTATTCCCCCAAAAAAGTTCGAGGGCAAGAGAATCTCCCAGTCAACCCTAAATTAATGAACGACCTATCCCGCCAGACAGAGCGGGAACCCAGATAAGGTACGCTAGGTCGCCTGCCAGCACGTCATCGCGGGCTGGTCTCTGGGCCACGGGGGTGGCCAGGGTCCGAACCAGCGTCTCAAGGCAGGATAATTGTCGCAACATTTCAAAATAAAATCCAAGGTGCTCAATTAGTTCCCGTGGAGTCAAGAAATATTGGCGGAACGGGACAATGAAATCAATATTTTACCCTTCCTTTAGACTATCCAGGGAGCTGTCTTCCAACAAGACAATTCCCAACTCCATGTTGCTCGTACTGTCGAAGACGTACTTTGTGCGCATCAAGTCGCTCGTCTTTCCTGGCCTGCTCGCTTGCCAGATTTTACGCCTATAGAGAACGTCTGGGGCGTCATCGCGAAACGACTGGCGAGCATGGCCTCACCACCTGTCACAACCAACGAATTGTGGTTGCGTGTGTAAGCATAATGGAATACAATACCGCAGACGACCGTGCAAACTCTGTTTCACTCGATCCCACGTCGTGTGGTGTCGGTTATCACCGCCCATGGTGGATTTACTTATTACTAATTTTTTGGCTTTCTTCATCACGAACCGGTATGTAAGTGTGATCGTTTGTAGCTTGTACCATTACTAATCACTCCCGTAAATTTCATTGTACTTGCTTGTTTCTTTCTCGGTGTTGTAATTTCTATTAACAAAAGTGTATATAATTATTACGTCCCATATTGGAAAGGATAATTTAGAAATGAAAAACAATGATCGATATACACTCAAAGTCAAAAACATAGTTGCCTCCAGGAGGACGACGTGTCGAATTGCAATGATATTCGGGAGGAAGGTAAAGGTTACCAGGAACAATACATGATTAAACATTGAACCTGATATGGGCAATATTTATTGAGCTACACGCCGATAAGTAGTGTCTCTCAGTATGGCGTTGGGACATCATGTTTTCTCACACAGTATGCCAGACATCTTGGCATGGAGTTGTATGGGTACTTAATGGTGTCCTGCGATAAGCCATCCCATGCAGCTTGAATCTTCTCACGCAGTTCCTGCAGATTATGCGGTACAGGTGGTGTGTGGATAGCGCGTCCAATGGCATCCCACACATTTTCAATCCGCGATAGGTCTGGCGATGCGGCTGGCCAGGGAAGAGTGTCAGTGCCTTAAGGGAAAACTCTTGAGACTGCAGCCCTTTTCGGGCGAGCGTAGTTCTGTTGGAAAATCGCACCGGAGTGAGCGTTCGGAAAAGGTAGAGCCAGTGGTTGCAGGACCTCATTAACGTAACTTTGGGATTTCAAAGTGCCTGTAACGAACACCAAAGGTGATCTGGCATCGTAGACAATTGTACCTCACACCATGACACCAGGCCTTCTGGAAGCGTGAAGCTCGACAACAAACCGTTCATCTTGGCGCTGACCACGGTGAATCCACACACGGATTCGTTAGTTGTCTCCTTCATGACAAAAGCTGGACTCGTCACTGAAGATCACCCGCTGCCATTCTGAGTGGTTCCTTGACAGTCTGGCACGACACCACTGCAGTCTTTGAAAACGATGCACTGTTGTTAAGGGCAGTCGGCGTAATGGTCTGCGTGCGTGTAGTCCTAATTCGTGCAGCTATCTGCCTACGGTGCTGACACTTATCGGACGATGCATGGAGGGCACCGCTGCTCGCTGAATATCAGCAATCGTGGCTGTTGGGTAAATCCGCGCATGTCGGACAGCCTGTCGATCCTCTCTCTCCGTGGTTCGTCTAGGTCCCCCCAGAACATTCCTGCCGCTGCTACGTGCTTTGTTCTATCCTTTCCCGCCAACAGCGTGCTACAATGATAAGCAGTCTCCCGTCCCTAATTTAGGGCCACTGGCTCCAGGGAAGGGAGGGAGCCAGCGCCGTAAGAAAAATACAACATCTATGCCTCACTGGGATTCGAACCCGGACCCATCGCGGACGAATGATCAGAAGCCATCGCTTAGACCACTGCGCCACCGGGGCGGCCCAGTCGACTGTGACACGCATTTCACACAGGAATGATGGTCCCGCGTTATGTGTCGCTCAAAACGAGACGAACCTTTTTTTCACTCTTGAACTGCGGCAGTAAATCGTCTAATTTTTCTTGCAAAAGTACATATTGAAGAAGGTATACAAGAAGACCGTCTTTACATGATACTAAAAACTCGCAAAATCAATAAAAGCTAAGGTAGATTAAAAACCTTTTATTGGGGACTTAGCATAGTTAAAATATAGTTTACACTGAAACACGTAAAGTCTTTCGGGCCAACTAGGCTCATCATCTGACGCGCACATAATGAAAAGAACTCCCGGGTTACATTGTCATATATACAGCGACAATAAGTGACGTCATAATGGCGAACTCGAGGCTGACGATAAAGACAGGCTACGGTGCGAAATAGTCACGTGCACAACTTAGTGCTGTCACCAACTCAATCGGTTGAACAGCCATTGCATCGTTGTTTCACAGTTATTTGTATTGAGTTTTCCGTTTATTGTCATTAGGATACACGTACAGTTTTGTGAGGTAGGTATTTTTATATTTCTAAGATAAGGTTAATTCTTAGTAAACGTTTTATTTAGTTTTAGTGATAATTATAAGTTTAATGAGTAGATCTTAGTTTCACACGAGTTGAAATCTGTTTATGTCTCGTGGATAGTGAAGTATAAAGAAGTGAGTTATTCTGTGGTGTTGAATTCTTATTTCAAATAGAATAAATATATTTTGCCAATGACGATTCACATTGAGCTTGAATATTGCCTGAAACCAGGGCAACTTTTCAGGAAATTAGCCTTCGTAATTTCTATGACATTTGCATCTCCAACAATTAGCCCTTTCTTTACGAAATTAATGTTTGAACTGTTGCATTGTAACGTGTCTGAATTAAAGACGACATATTTTAATTTCGTAACTTAATGCAACTGTGATATAGCATTTGTCTGATTGAATTTGCTAAAGCTGTCTGAACAGTGTGGACAGATTATGTTGAAAAACTGCATGATCGACTTTATTCTAACTGTACAATACATAGGGAACTACTTTCGATTAAAAATTGCATATCTAGTTCTTCACTTGTATTAAAAGGTATAATTATTTTACAGGAATTGCCATGCCACGTTGTTGCAGTGTTAGTGGCTGCAAGTCAAATTATAGAAGTCAAAAGGAGACTGTTACAACTTTTGCCATACCAAAGTAATGTATGCAGCAGATTTTGTGTAAGACAAACTTTGTCTTATACAAAATCTGCTGCATACATTTAAACAGACAAAGTTCTGATTTTAGATTTCCTTGTTAATTTTCTGTTGAATGTTTGTGTCTGAGTAGCTTGAAAACTAAATAGGAAAACATAACTCTTCTCACCTGCAAAATGCTCTTGAACAACTTAGTAAAAGCCAAACATGATAGCCGAAATGATTTGAAATCACGTGAAAGAAAAGTTAAGAAGTTGAATGTCTGAACGCTTAGTTTTGTGTGCCTCTCCTTAGTGCATAGTGTGCACAGAGTAAGTCCTGAGATAGGAAAAAGAGTTCAAACTTATAAAATATTTTATATCCATGTAAAGTGTATAGCCAGGTTGGTTAAAGCATTGAAATGTATTTTTCTTCTGTAGTAAATGAAGATAACATTTCTGAAAAGTTATCTTTGAAACTAGAAAGTAAAGATCCGTCATATTTGGTTTCATTTTATTTGAAACTTGTATACCAGGAAGCAGTACTTCAGTTAGCGTCTCGTAACATTTCCAATCTTTTTTCTGCTTCATCACATATTATTCACATAGTGATGCTGAATGGTTGTGGCATTATGTGCTGAAGATTTGTATTTAATTTTGATGGTGTTTTTTTTTGTTTGTTTTTTTCAAATTGGAACTAATACTGTTTGTGCGGTGGTTGCCCGTCTTACACAATGCGCCTGTGATATACTCTTTTATATTCTCCTATCCCAAGATATGCATCTTAATTTGCCAAGCCGTTTCACGGCGAAATGGATCTGAGGTCCTCATTTAATAGCAGTTTTGATTTCATCAGTCCAAATTCATTTTAAAATCTATGGACTATTTTCTTTCCGTAGAAGATGATGCTGTACCTTCACGTCATGGGATCTGGCTAGTCCCTCAAAAACACTATACTCGTACGAGTTATATGTCACTCATTTCCAGATTAATAAATGTTAGCAGTAACATTGTAGCATTTTTGTTTACGTTTCAATACTGCACTAAAAAATTCCAGGAAATTTCTCTTATTTTTAATATTTGCCACTATGACTTCATTGCCATAAAATTTTTGATAAAAACACCTGTGAGAAGTTAACTGAAGTGTTACTGTGTGTGTGTGCCACAGCTGAGTTCGGGCTCAATTTTAAGAGCCCGAGCATAAAGTATGTCAGCCCGAACCAGCCCGAAAACTATGATTAACCTATATAGGCATTATAAAAAGGCTTCCAGACTTCCACTCTTTCCTACCCATGCAATTAACCCATGTCTTTCTCAACTGCACAGTGGGGAAGGGATGTCTATCTACTTCTATAGTTTCTTTAACCATTCATTTCTTCCTGAATTTTTTTTTTTTTGGGGGGGGGGGGTGTATCAAGAAACATCTGGAGGCACAACAAACTACGTCGTTTGTTGCTCAATATAGTTAGCAGGGAGCTGCCCCTTTGAGGTAGGGAGAAAAATCCGTCAGCTTGCTATCTACTCTCTGTCTATACATCTTAAAACTTATCCTTGGCAGAAATCCTGTAATTCATGGCCTAAGGTATTTTGTTATCCAAGCCCGGAATTTATAGCCCTGCAGAATTCCTACTCCCCATTTAGACCCAGTTGCTGAAGAGTTCTCTTTAACAACTAGAAAGTGTAAAAAAAGCCTCTTATGCTACATCATATAAAATCACATTAAAAGAAAAAGAAAGAAAATTCTTCCCCTCTCTCCAATCCCGAACTCCAGTAAGTATTACGCAGCCAGCGCCCGGTTCGGGCTCGGCCCGTCTCAGCACTGGTGTGTGTGTGTGTGTGTGTACTAGTGCTTAGCTTCACATTTATAGTAGGTATATTGAAAGTAAAAATTTAATTTTTCCCATAATGAGCAAATGTGGCTTCTACTAAAGAATGTTAATAAAATGTATAAATTCCCTAATGTTATGAAAAACTACTAACCAAAAAAAAATTAATGTAAGTACATTGCCGTCTATGCACGATAAAATAGTTTAAAAATCTTTAATGTAAAAACAACTTAGTCATAAAAGCATTCACATAAAAGGCACACTAGAATCTTTCAGATCCGCAACGGATCCATCCTCAGGTGTAAGATTGATGGTTAGATCAGCAGGATATATACACAGTGGGATGAGATACACAAATGACGTAGGATGTAATGAAGGCATGCCCACTACAGAGACATAAAAGTTCAAACAGGTTAGTGTGTTATTATTCAAAGTTTATAAAAATGTTTTTAGAAGCTGCTATCTGTAGCAAAAATCTCCAGGGATTATGAATGAAACTTGGGTAATCGTCGTTACAGCATTGGTGGCGATGAGCGAAAATCTGCAGACTCTCAGTAAGTAGGGTTAGATGCTTAGATTTGGGAGTGGTGAGAATTTTGTTTTTTTCCCACAATGGTTGAAAAGGTTCGTTAAGGAGTAAACGTGACATTGCTGTATTGGAAGAACAAGTTTTTATATTATATTTGTGTTGTTTAAGGTGAATACTCAACGAGTTGTTGAACCGATATAGAATAAGTCCTTCGTTCCAGGTTCGATAGCTTTGGGAGCTATTGCATAGATTCCATGTTTGTCTGATAGCTGTACGGGATCTCTGTCTTTTTTGATGATGGAGTAAATATTGCGTGTTTTTATTCCAAAATTAAGATCAAAAGGTTTACAAATATTTTTCAGATTGTTTATAACAATCGGGATATAAAGTACAGATCCCACGTAGCGAATGTCACGTTTATTATTGTTAATTAAGGAGCAGGTGGTACGTTCTTGAATTTTTTGTAGGATCCTGTTGACAGTATGTGGTGCATATCCAAAGGCTGTAGTAAGGTCCCTAATTTTTCCAATTTCTGCATTGTATAGCTCGAGGGTTGAAGAGTGTGTTTTTGCACGATTTAACATAAAACGAAGTGAGGAAGGTTTTTGAGATATGGGGTGAGAAGATGCTTCAGGGATCATAGAGAATGAAGCAGTAAGTTTTCGATATACTGAAGTGGTAATATTGTAGTTATTAGCTTCACGTCTAATCAAAATATGAGGAAAGGAAATGTTAGATCAGATTCATGTTCAATGGTAAAATTTATAGAAGGGAATTTAGACGACATAGTATCAATGAAAGTATTCAGATCAGTAATAGATGGAGACCAAAATAATAAGATATCATCAACGTAATGAATGTATAATAATGGTTTGGTGCAGAAGTTTGAAACAACATCATTTTCAAGGCGCTGCATTAGTATTTCTGCAAGAATTGGGGAGAGTGGGGTTCCCATGGGGACTCCGTTGGTTTGACGGTAAATGGTCTCATTAAAACTGAAGAATGATCTATTATAGACAAGACGAAATGCCCATAGAATAGCTTGTATTTCAGAATCGGAGTATAAAGCTGTCTGCATTTTATCGACTATGAGGTTATGGACGGTTGGAACAGGAATATTTGGGTATAAGGAAATAACATTCATAGATAGCACAATAAATGGGGTGGTGATGGGAGAAATGGAACGAATTCGAGCTAAAGCTTGGTGGGAACTGGTAATTGAATAATTGGAGGTGGTGGTAAATTGAGAAAGAAAGGAAGCTAAAGCCTGTTCGAGAGGTCTGGTAGGTGAGGCATAGCCTGAAACTAGGCGTCGGAAGGGATAGCCATCTTTGTGCAGTTTTAGTTTGCCGAAGAGTACTGGGACTCTAGGTCCTGGTGGGGGTGTAAGCATTTAACAATGTTGGCGGGGAGTGTCTCCAGAGATCTTAGCTTCCGAATTGCGGCAATGGGAGCCAGGGTCGGATCTTTGTTGCAGATGACGTGGGGAATATTGTTGATAGCTGATTCCATTTTTTCGATGTAATCAGATCTGTCCAGCAAAATAATCTGTGAGCTATTGTCTGCTGCAATAATTGAAATGTTAGGATTTTTTATGAGGGCACGTAGTTGTTCCTGTTCATCAATAGCATTTTGTTGATTGGTTTGATTATGTCCAATTGTAGAATCAAAGGATTTAATGGCACTCGCCATTCTACAGCGAGAAGTCTCTTGAAAAGGTTCCGGCAGTTGTTTAAGAATTGATTCAATTTGCGGAATTAATGTAAAGATATTGAGACGTGAAGCTGGATAGGCAAATTTTGGGCCGTGGGTAAGAGCTGTAAATTGTGTGGAATTCAAGTTCAGATTGCTGAGATTCAAAAAAGGTAAGGATGATTGGTTAGTTGAGGTGTTTGAATAGTGCTCAGGTTTCCTTACCTTAAAACGTGATTGAGTTTCATCTGCAACAAGATTCCGTAGTTTGTTAATGTGAGTTTTTTGCAGTTCTAGTTCCCGAGAGAAGCATGAAGCATAGACTGTTTTGAGCGCTCTGTTTAACAAAATAAGATGAATTGAAGTCGTCATGTCTTTGTAGGATTCATAAGTACGTGGATTGAAGAAATCAATATAACCTCTTTTTTGCCTGATAATGCAGCGGAGTCGTTTAGTCTCACATGTCTTTCAAATTATGCTGTCTCTCAGAGATATGGGTTTTTGACGAAGTAATAAGAATTTAGGGTTAATGCCAAGATCTCGACAGTTTAGTAAAAAGGTTAAGTGCATACCTTCTTAGGTCAATCGTTGTCTCCATTTCCCAAAGGTCTTCACCACGCTGTTCATAATGACGAATGATTATCGAAACATATAGCATATACCAGTAAGCGGCGTTCGTTGAGTCCGCAAAAAACACTTCGTGCAGGAGGTTGAAAATTAATGTAAGTACATTGCCGTCTATGCACGATAAAATAGTTTAAAAATCTTTAATGTAAAAATGTAAAAACACCTTAGTCATAAAAGCTTTCACATAAAAGGCACACTAGAATCTTTCAGATCCGCAACGGAACCATCCTCAGGTGTAAGTCTAATGGTTAGATCAGCAGGATATATACACAGTGGGATGAGATACACAAATGACGTAGGATGTAATGAAGGCATGCGCACTACAGAGACATAAAAGTTCAAACAGATGAGTGTGTTATTACTCAAAGTTTATAAAAATGTTTTTAGAAGCTGCTATCTGTAGCAAAAATCTCCAGGGATTATGAATGAAACTTGGGTAATCGTCGTTACAGCATTGGTGGCGATGAGCGAAAATCTGCAGACTCTCAGTAAGTAGGGTTAGATAATTAGATTTGGGAGTGGTGAGAATTTTGTTTTTTTCCCACAATGGTTGAAAAGGTTCGTTAAGGAGTAAACAAGACATTGCTGTATTGGAAGAACAAGTTTTTATATTATATTTGTGTTGTTTAAGGTGAATACTCAACGAGTTGTTGAACCGATATAGAGTAAGTCCTTCGTTCCAGGTTCGATAGCTTTGGGAGCTATTGCATAGATTCCATGTTTGTCTGATAGCTGTACGGGATCTCTGTCTTTTTTGATGATGGAGTAAATATTGCGTGTTTTTATTCCAAAATTAAGATCAAAAGGTTTACAAATATTTTTCATATTGTTTATAACAATCGGGATATAAGGTACAGATCCCACGTAGCGAATATCACGTTTATTAATGTTAATTAAGAAGCAGGTGGTACGTTCTTGAATTTTTGTAGGATCCTGTTGACAGTATGTGGTGTATATCCAAAGGCTGTAGTAAGGTCCCTGATTTTTCCCAATTTCTGCATTGTATAGCTCGAGGGTTGAGGAGAGTGTTTTTGCACGATTTAACATAAAACGAAGTGAGGAATGTTTTTGAGATATGGGGTGAGAAGATGCTTCAGGGATCATAGAGATGAATCAGTAGGTTTTCGATATACTGAAGTCATAATATTGTAGTTATTAGCTTCACGTCTAATCAATATATTGAGAAAAGGTAATGTTAGATCAGATTCATGTTCAATGGTAAAATTTATAGAAGGGAATTTAAACGACATAGTATCAACGAAAGTATTCAGATTAATAACAGATGAGGACCAAAATAATAAGATATCATCAACGTAACGAATGTATAATAATGGTTTGGTGCAGAAGTTTGAAAGAACATCGTTTTCAAGGTGCTGCATTAGTATTTCTGCAAGAATTGTGGAGAGTGTGGATCCCATGGGGGCTCCTTAGGTTTGACGGTAAATGGTGTCATTAAAACGGAAGAATGATCTATTATAGACAAGACGAAGTGCACATAGAATAGCTTGTATTTCAGAATCGGAATATAAAGCTGCCTGCATTTTATCGACTATGAGGTTATGGACGGTTGGAACAGGAATATTTGGGTTTATTTCCTTATACCATTATTGATCTGAATACTTTCATTGATACTATGCCGTCTAAATTCCCTTCTATAAACTTTACCATTGAACATGAATCTGATCTAACATTACCTTTCCTCGATATTTTGATTAGACGTGAAGCTAATAACTACAATATTATGACTTCAGTATATCGAAAACCTACTGCTTCATTCTCTATGATCTATGAAGCATCTTCTCACCCCATATCTCAAAAACTTTCCTCACTTCGTTTTATGTTAAATCGTGCAAAAACACACTCTTCAACCTTCGAGCTATACAATGCAGAAATTGGAAAAATCAGGGACCTTACTACAGCCTTTGGATATGCACCACATACTGTCAACAGGATCCTACAAAAAATTCAAGAACGTACCACCTGCTCCTTAATTAACATTAATAAACGTGACATTCGCTACGTGGGATCTGTACTTTATATCCCGATTGTTATAAACAATCTGAAAAATATGTGTAAACCTTTTGATCTTAATTTTGGAATAAAAACACGCAATATTTACTCCATCATCAAAAAAGACAGAGATCCCGTACAGCTATCAGACAAACATGGAATCTATGCAATAGCTCCTAAAGCTATCGAACCTGGAATGAAGGACTTACTCTATATCGGTTCAACAACTCGTTGAGTATTCACCTTAAACAACACAAATATAATATAAAAACTTGTTCTTCCAATACAGCAATGTCACGTTTACTCCTTAACGAACCTTTTCAACCATTGTGGGAAAAAAACAAAATTCTCACCACTCCCAAATCTAAGCATCTAACCCTACTTACTGAGAGTCTGCAGATTTTCGCTCATCGAAACCAATGCTGTAACGACGATTACCCAAGTTTCATTCATAATCCCTGGAGATTTTTGCTACAGATAGCAGCTTCTAAAAACATTTTTATAAACTTTGAATAATAACACACTCACCTGTTTGAACTTTTATGTCTGTGTAGTGGATATGCCTTCATTACATCCTACGCCATTTGTGTATCTCATCCCACTGTGTATATATCCTGCTGATCTAACCATCAATCTTACACCTGAGGATGGATCCGTTGCGGATCTGAAAGATTCTAGTGTGCCTTTTGTGTGAATGCTTTTATGACTAAGGTGTTTTTACATTAAAGATTTTTAAACTATTTTATCGTGCATAGACGGCAATGTCATCATCATCATCATTGTCAACCATTATCAATCCACTGCTGGACGAAGGTCTCCCCAAGTTTCCTCCACAACGGTCTGTCTTGTGCCAGTCTCCTCCATGTCACCCCTGCATACTTTCGAATTTCATCCACCCATCTCCCATGTGGTCTTCTTCTGGGTCTTTTCCTGTTCCTTGGAATCCAATCTAAAATTTCGGCTGTCCATCGATGATCTGTCCTTCTGGCAGTATGTCCAGCCCATTGCCATTTCTGGGATTTAACTCTGATCATGATGTCTTCCACTCTTGTCATTTTTCGGATCCACGAGTTCCTCTTCTTATCTCTCCTGGTTACACCAATTTGCACCTCTCCATGCTTCTTTGAGTTGTATGCAGCCTTTGCATGTCTCTTTTAGTTAAGGTCCACGTCTCTGCCCCATACGTAAGCACTGGAAGGATGCATTGATCAAACACTTTTCTTTTAAGACATAATGGCATATTGCTCTTGAAAATTATGCTGTTTCTTCCAAAAGCTCTCCAGGCAAGTTTTGTACGCAGATTAATTTCTTCATCAATGTGACCCTCACTTGATATCTGCTGTCCAAGATAAACGTACGTATCTGTTATTACCGGCTTTTCTCCATCAATCGATAAATCTTCATTTCTTGTAAAAGCATTGAACATCACTTTTGTCTTCTGAAAGTTCATTTTTAATCCCACTTCTTTACTCTTGTCAGCAAGTTCCTGGATCATACTCTGCAGCTCTGATGGGCTAGTTGCAAAAATGACTACGTCATCAGCAAAACGAAGGTGTGTTAGATAATCTCCGTTAATCTTTATCCCCTTGTTTTCCAAGCTCAGTGACTGAAAAACACCCTCCAATGTGGCATTAAAGAGCTTCGGAGATATGGTGTCACATTGTCTCACTCCCTTTCCAATTTTTATGTGTGTTGTATTTTCAAACAGCCTAATCTTTGCACTTGCATTTTCATAGATGTTATTAATAATATTAATGTATGCATCTTCAATACCGCAGGTTTTCAGAGCCATTGTAACTGCTGATGGTTTCACCGAATCAAAGGCTTTTTCATAATCGATAAAAGCCATGCACAATGGAAGTTGATATTCCCTCGCTCTTTCAATTAGTTCTCTCAGCACATGGATATGATCTATTGTGCTGTAGCCACTCCTGAATCCAGCTTGTTCTCTCGGTTGAGCCATGTCCAGTGTTACCTTCAAGCGGTGTGAAAGAACTTTAGTGAAGATTTTATAAACTACTGATAGGAGGCTGATAGGTCTGTAGTTTCCTAGATCCTCAATGTCACCTTTCTTATGTAGCAGGATCATTGTAGCGGTGTTCCAATCCTCAGGAATCTTTCCCTTCATTAAGGCATCGAGTGAAAATTTGGGTGTGTACTGTTTCGATTTCTCCACTTGCTTCTTGTATGATGTCTACAGTAATTCCATCTTCTCCTGGAGCTTTTCCCCGCTTCATGTTCTTGATTGCATGTGCAACTTCTGCTGGAAGGACTGGAGGAATTCTGGTACTGGTATCTTTCATGATGTCTGGAGTGCATGTATCATCCCTTTCATATAATTTGGAGTAGAAATATTTCACTCTTGTCAAAATTTCGCCTCTATTTCTTGTTACAGAACCATCTTCTTTTCTCAGTGCCATAATCTGTTTTCTTCCCTATACTGAGATGTCCCTTTGCTATCTTTAGGCTTTGGTTGTTTTCAATTGCTTTCCTCACTAGTTCACAATTGAATTTTCTTACGTCTTCAGTGATACTTTTTCGTACTGTCTTGCATAGCTCTATATATTCCACTTTGGAAGTCACATCTTCTTTAGTTGTCCTCATCTCTCTTCTTTTTTGCATCAACATTTTCGTTTTTCCTGATAATTTATTTACATGCAACTTGTTCTTAGACCCAGCTAATTTTGTTGCTGTTTCCATAAGAGCTTTGGTTACTTTTCTGTTAACTTGAGAGATGTCCACTTCTTCCAATGTTAGGCCTTCTAAAGCAGAGAACCTGTTCTTCAGTTCCAACTTGAAGGTATTATGGTGTTTTTTAAGGTTGGTTATGTCAATAGATTTTATTTGTCTTATGAGCTTGCCACGTTCAAGTTTAGTGTTGAGGTGCATCTTACATCTCACCAATCTATGGTCACTACCTGTGTTGAACTTGTTCAGCACACTGCAGTCTTCTATGACGAATTTTTTGTTACACATAATAAAATCAATTTCACTTGTCGTCCCATTTGGATGTCTCCATGTCCATTTCCTGTGTGGCTTTTTCTTGAAGAAGGAGTTCAAGATGAAAAACCCTTCTGCCTCTGCAAACTCTACGAGAGTATTTCCACGCTGGTTTCTGTTGCCGTGACCGAATTTACCTACTGAAGTTTCATTCTGTTGCCGTTGCCCTATTTTTGCATTGAAATCTCCCATAATTATTTTCAAGTGCTGCTTACCTTTATTATTTAGATGACAAATTTCCTCATAAAATTCTTCAATTTCGTCTTCAGGATGACTTGTGGTGGGTGCATAAGTTTGAATAATCTGAGCCTGGTATCTTCTCGAGAGTTGGATAACGAGTCGTGCAGCTCTGTCAGAGGAACTTTCAACTTCTACCACTTTATCCTTCAGTTTCTTGTTTATTATAAATCCAACACCACTAGTTCTGCCAGTATCTGTCGCACGATAGTAGAAGAGATGTGCACTTTTCAGTTCGATGAGATCTTCTCCTTTTCTCCTTACCTCATTTAGCCCCACGATGTCCCACTTGATCCTTTGTAGTTCCTCTTCCAATTCAAGAAGCCTTGAATCAGAAGATAGGGAGCGTCCATTGTACGTTGCCAAGGTCAGCATCAGATGGCAGCCTAGTCCGGTCTTACGGGGATTCTTAGCACCCTCTGCCTTCATGTCGCACTGGCCGCTGCCTTGGCCAGGTACATTTCCAGCTGCCGGAGACTGAGGGCCAAGATTAAGTTGCGGAGTCATTTTGGAGGGTTTGGCCATAACTCACCACGCTGGCCAAGCGGGTTGGTGAGTGTGGGATAGAATTTCCTCTGATCCCGATGGTATAGTTATACCGCTATTGGCGGTCGTCAGAGCCCTTTTAGTGGGAATAGGATGCACCACGAGACGGCGGGGTTGACATTTGTCAAGGAGAGGCTGTGATGTTACGCATCACCTGACCTTACATCCCGACGGCAATGTACTTACAATAATTTTCAACCTCCTACACGAAGTGTTTTACGGACTCTACTACTAACCAATTCTGCTTAATGCCTTTAGAAATGCGTGGGAAATAATTATTTATACTGTTGAAATGTTGTCTAATCCAAAAAATGATATCAAATTAATATGTTTCATAAAAAAGTAGATCACAGTTAGTACATTACAAAAGTAGATTTTAGGTAAAGAAAATAATGGACACAACTTATACATAAAATATTCAGATGGTAACATACCGGAGGATCTGAAGCTGAGATAATTTTGATGTAACTTGTGATGATTAAAACTATTTGAAACAGATGTCTTGATTTCTGCCATTGGTTAGAAATAATTCTTTATTTATTTTGTTGTGTGTATCTATTACTTTGTTGCAGATGCTATCACATAAGCAAAGTTGAGGTAAACAATCTGAAGCTGCATACCGTTGCAGCTTGTGATGACTTCCTTCTTTCAAACTATTTGAAACAGACATTTGAGGTACATTTGTTTAAAAAAATGGACCCATTTGTTTATTTTTCCTAGTATTTTTTACTTCATTCCGCTTGAAGATACAAGACAAATTGATAGTCAATAGGTAAGTGGATACTTTTTCCAAATGTAGTATTTATGCTAATTTTTAAAACAAACTAAAAATTTAATTTCTGAATTGCAGCAAAGTGCTTTAATAATATGAGGGTGGATCAAAAAGTTAGTTACACTGTTGATTGAAAACAAAAAACAATGATATACTCAGGGGATGTATGTTGTTTAAAGGTACAACATTAATTCATTTTTGACATAGTCGCCTAAGGACTGTAAACATTTATCGGAGCGTGCGATTAACTTTCCCATACCTGTACAGAAAAAGTCCAGTTTGGTGCAACCGCACTTTTCACAGCCTCATCGCTTGGGAATCGTTGTCCACTAAGGACCTGTTTCATTTTACCGAACAAATGGTAGCCGCATGGGGATAAGTTGGGGCTGTAAGGTAGATGTTGCCACACCTCCGACTTGAATGACTGCAGCAATTCCCTTTGTTTTCCGTGCTGTGTAGCGTTTTTGGGCAGCAGAGTGACACCTTCGCTCAACTTACCCTGGCATCTGTCCTTAATTGAATTTTGCAAATTTAATAGTGTTTGGCAATATGAGTCACTATTGATGGTCATCTCTTTTGACAGAAATTCTGTGTAAACAACAGATTCACAGTCGCCATGACCTCTCCCGTAGTCACAGTTGGACTTTTCACGTCTTCCTTGTTGGAGAGGTGACATGTCTCCATTCCATGGACGATCGTTTGATTTCAGTTACGTAACAGTAAACATGTGATTTCAGATTGCTTATAGAGATATATTTCCCACGTATAATAAGAAGAAATATTTCTTCCACAATGTTTACCTGAATAACTGGGAATTTGCTAAACATCGACCTGACTCTAAATATCTGAGCTAGGATGAAGCACGGCTTGCTTTGACTGGCAAAAATATGTGATTATTCAGATTAAATCCCTCGGATGTTTAGGACTTCCTCATCCTGGATGTTGTAACGGTAGTATGCTCGAATGGAACTTGGGAAATGCAGGTTCGCTTTCTGCTCCACGGTGATGAATTTTTCAAATTTTCTGGTATGAAAGAGTTAGTCAGTTGCACTAAATCTGCAATTTCAGATTGCTTATTGGCTCATAATGCAATTAAATTTCTGTGAATGGTGAGCAAGAATTCTGTTTACTGAGCTATAGTTTGAATTAAATTCTAGTATGGAAATAGTTTTTTCAATTTTTGGCTTACCTAACAGTGTTCAATTATAGTAATTGTAAATTTACAAATACAAATGAAAGGAAAATTTAATAGTGACAAAAATGAATAATTTTATGGAAAAAAGTTCTTGCATTAATTTTTCACAAAACAATGAGAACATTTTTTGTGTTGTCCTTCATTCCACTTTTTTTTCAATTACCAAGAAAATAGCGTGTGCCAGAATGTGACGTAATATTAAAGTGTTGAAATATATGCAGAGAAGGATTAATTTCTTTTTCTTCCCCAAGTAGAAATAAGTAAAATAAACTCTAATGCACAGACAGATGATTTGTATTAAAAGGGATCCTAAGCATTTTATTTAAGAAGGGGTTATTTCCAAATTATGTACTTTTAGTGTACAGAAGCATTGTCCTAGAAATAACCCCATTGAACAATATACATGCAAAAATATCCAAAAATTAATTTTTTCCAGAACAAGAAAAAAATATAACTTTTTTTAATTTAGTAAGGAACGTTTTAGCCAGAGATATGTATATGAGGGAACACATTTTGTCCGACCTCAATATGATTTTGCTTAACGTTTTCCGTTTGCTATTAATATTCTATACGCTATTTATTAAACGAATTTGCTTTTCAGTGTTGCTAGAAAATCATGAAGGCAAAAAGAAAAAAAATGAACTACGCGGACAACGAATAAAATATAGTTAATTTCATTAAAACGAGGAACAAAACTTTCGAATATGTCTCTTGATACGACTTTGCTAAAGGAACGGCTAAGCGCGAAAATCCACACTACACGGAAAACGAAAAAAAGAAAATTAATTCAGTAGTGTTAAACGATTAAGTTCAGTAGAACTCCCATTTTAATAATGTTCCTTTTAAACGTTTTCTTCTCTAATAGTTTGAAATTAATATGCAATGATTAGATGTGCCACCTTATATTTGCTGCGTGTTGGAAAAAATAGCTCTCTACTCGGTCACCGTTTGCTCTCGGCAGCCCAAGCAGAGGCAACAGCACTAAGTTGGTCATGTGACCTTACAGATTCCCTTCCGCACCGAAGCCTGTCTTTTTCGTCAGCCTCGAGCGAAGTGCATGGGTTCGTGATGTTACATAATCACAGGTACTGAAATATAGCACAGTGTTACGTTACCTAGTGCATCACGAAAAACAATGAATAGCTTTTTTCACAGGTAACACTGCAGGACACTAACCAAATCATCAATTATAATCAGTACTTGAATGAATAGACACGCATGTTCACCAGGTTCAGTTCTCTTTAGCACTTGTTTCCAAGGTTGTGGAATATTAATCAGTACTTCATCATTACAGCAGAAGTTCGCAAAGCTGTATATAAGTAAATTTTCCATAAAGAGTATTTCAAATTTAGTACGAGTTGAAGCTAATGTGTTTAATACTAGCTTCACCTGGAACTAAATTTGAGACCCTATTTATGGGAAGTGTATTTATATACAGCTTTGCGTACTTCTGCTCTAATGGTGAAGTATCGATCAATATTCCACAACCTTGGAAACACGTATTACAGAGAACTGAACCTGGTGAACGTAGATCACTATTCAAGTACTTATTTTAATTGATGATTTAGTTACTGTCCTACAGTTACCTGTGAAAAAAGCTATTCCTTGTTTTGCTTGACGCTCTTGGTAACGCCACACTGTGCTATATCTTGGTACCTGTGATTATGTAACATCACGAACTGATGCAGTTCTTCATTATGACGTCACTCATTATCGCTATATACACTGCTGGCCACCGAAAATGCAACACCAAGAAGGACACGAGATAGCAAAGCCAGATTTACTGGACACATAACAACAGATACAAAGATAAAACGATTGAGCTTACAGGCCCGTGCGACTTGCTGAACAAGCAGACATCAATAGTTCGTGTGGCCCTCATGGCTGGCAATAACGCACGCTACACGCCGCGGCATCGAACGAAACAGGTTTTGGATGTGGGCTTCCGGTATGTCGGTCCAGGCTGCTTCCACATGTTTCCACAGTTCATCAAGCGTAGCCGCGGGTGGTGCTTGCCGAGCCACTCGGTTGCCGAACAGCGACAAGACGTGTTTGATGAGCGACATATTTGGAGAACAGGCGGGCCACGGCAGCAGTGACACCTAGTGGGCCATGAAGATATGTTGCCCGATGCGTGCCAAGTGCGGGCGCGCTTTATCCTGTTGAAACGTGGCCGCTGGCAGGTCCTGCAGGTAAGGGAGGACTACAGGCTCCAAAACGTCGGAAATTTAGCGGTGGCTGTTGAGTGTACCGGGGATGCGTGCCAGAGGGGTGAGGGTGTCATATCCAATTGCGCCCCAAACCATAACGCCAGGCGACGGACCAGTATGGCGATGCATAGTGCGGGCGTCATACAGTCTCTCGCCGCGGTATCACCACACGCGGATCCAACCATCGCGGTGTTGAAGGCAGAAGCGGGTTTCGTCGGAGTAGAAAATGTCGTGCCGTTCCGTAGTCCAGGTGCGGCGTTCAACGCCCCACTGCCGCCGCACTCGTCGGTGGTGTATCGTCAATGGTAATGGGAGCAATGGGCGCCGTGCGACAAGTTCCCGCTCCTGCAGACTACTTCGAATGGTACGTGCTGACACATCAAAGCAAAAACAGTCTTGCTGGGCCAGCAGTGGGCAATTGCTGGCAGCCAGCAATGCCAGCAATGGTCCAGCACTATGTTGCCGCTGCCGAACCGTCAATAAAATGTCCGGGCGGCCAACAGAAGGGCCAGCAGTTCAGGCCAACAGTTGGCACCCCATCAGTTGTCATATGCCACAACAGGGCCATTAGTGGTCCATCACAGGCAGTAGCTGCCACAAGTGGCCCTTCAGTGGCCCTGCAAGCACGTGCCAGAAATGATGGCTAGCCTAAAGTGGTCCACTAGTGGGCCGTTAGTGGGAGCCAGCAACCAGGTGACGTAACTGGTGGCTTGCCGAATCTTGTCCGCCAATTTCCCAGTAGTAGCCATAATAATAAAAAAAAAGCAAGGATAACCGCAGCTTCCTAAATCTACAATTTTTTTTTTCGACCTTTACGAAGCTTGTGAATTAACGCACTGCGCTGGGGAAATTTTCTCGACAGACCAGAAAAACGCCGTTTGCATCTGACTAGATTCGATCCTGGGCCGTTTGCATGTAAGCCGCGCTCGCTACCGACCGGACTAATTCACGACGCTCGGGTACGTGCTGGAAGCTATCTGTTTGGTATCCAGTTTGTAATCGAATGCTTCCCTCTTTCATTTTATAATATTGCGAGGTATTTTTCAGTTTCATACAATTGATAAATTAATTTTTTCAACGTAACGATAGTTTTTTTTTTTACCTTAAGGGAACTTCACTCATTTTCAAGGCGTGTACATACTTAGAGTCGCTTTCCAAAGTTTTGTACTGTCCTTGCCGTCTTGAAAAGAGATTGTTGAATAAATATATATTTACCCGGGTTCATGTCACATTCTGTTACATTTTTAACGTTGTGTCTTTCCTTTCCGTTGTCCGAAGCTACATTTGTTTTAGAGAGTAAAATATATTTTATTTTATTTTTCGTTATTTTTAGAAGCGAATTCCTCCCAGTCTTGTGTATTCAACCCATGGATGAGTACACCACATAGCGTTGCTTTTTTTTTTTTTTTTCAAATAATTAATAAATTTTGTACGCTTATAATTCTTTTTTTTTCCAACAAACGCTATTTTAATGGTTTTCCAGGATATGTGTTTCAAGCGGGTTCAAATTTTTTCTTGTTATTCATCCACTCCATTCCATGAATTGTGTTATTCATGGGAATGGAGTGGGTGTATTTCAGGGCTGTAATCTAGTATTTCACGGCTTAATCTGATATCTTCATCGACGTAAAATTTCATTAGGAAATTAATTCGTCTCTCCACATATGGATTTTTTCTTAACATCCACTAAAATAACACGATGGCGATAGCGTCGTCTTCAACTAACTGGTACCATGAGAGACACAGCAAGTGTTGTTTCTGCGCATGCGCAGTCCCGATGCTTCCACCTGCTGTTCGGGGTTGCATTGGTTGCCAGCAACGGGCCACTAGTGGCACTTGCTTGGAGGCCCACAATTCACGGCAATGCTGCAGGGCCATCAATGGCTCGCCAACTGATAGCGCTGCCACGAACGGACCACTACCGGGCCGTGAGCGGCAGATTTCAGCCAGCAGTGACCCATCACTGCCAGCTGGTGGCCAGCAGTTTCCGAGCACTTGTGTTTTTGCTGGGATGTTGTTGCGCAACAGACCCTAATTCTTGCGCTAACGTTTTTGATGTGGCGGGGCGAGTCGTCAATGCCCGCAGCACAACATGCAAGTCCTCTCGTTCGGTGGTGTGCCGCGGCTGCGGCAATCGCTCACGTCAGTCCGTCCGTCCCTCCTGCACTCACCGAATCCTTATTCGCCTCACTGTGGCTGGAGGTCGTCCCACTCGGGCGTCGATATCTCGGTACGATAAACCTCTGTCGTGATAAGTCACTATTCGTCCTCTGTCGAACTCCGAAGCGTGATGGAATGACTGCCGTATTCTGTGACGAGGTATCAGGAAGCTTCCCACGCACAGGTCAGGCAGCACAACACACTTCCACTACTTACACCCCGCCTTCTGTGCACCCTTCTTATAATGCTTCTCGGTGGCTCGCCGGGCGCACATGATTTGCATATCCCTGCAATGCTTATTGTTTGCATGTCCTCTCGCGAGCAACGCATGCTGCGAATTTCATGCCAATCGGATGCTTCCTTCTTGGTGTTGCGTTTTGGGTGGCCAGCAGTGTATATATGACAATGTTACCCGGGAGTTCTTTCCATTGTGTTCGCGTCTGATAATGGTCCTAATCGACTCGAAACCTATAACGTGATGTAGTGTAAACTATATTTTAACTATGCAAAGTCCGTAAATAAAGGATTTTAATTTATCTTAAGTAGCTTTTAGTGCTTTTACGACTTTTTCGTGTCGTGTAACGACGGTCTTCTTGTGTAAATTCCTCAATGTGGCAATAAATATGAAGACTGATAATCGATGACAAAGAGCAGGGTCAAAGCTATATGACAGAGTTTTCCTTTTAGAACGCTGCGTACTCCAATTTATTGAAAGGTTTTGAAATATGAAATGCACAACATGAACTTCCATCAATCTTTCAAAACACACTTAAAACATGGAAAACTCTTCTACCACCTATATTCAAAATAAATTCACTCGTTACTGGCCAAATAAAGCAGAGCCAACAAAATCCGCTAGAGATCATCGACATATCTAGGTATTATCGAAAGGCCAACTTTTTGAGAGCTTCCCAGGCAAGCAGATCTGAAAAACGTTGTTATGTGCACAGTTTTCCATTTATATAATAGGAAATATAACCACTGTTTTTATCTCTCGTTTTATCTGCGTATATTCAAAATGTTGTTTACTATAGCTTGTCTAATTTCATTAAGAACCTCATTATTTGTAAATACTATCAAGGTAATTTTTCCTGCCAGTTCATTTAAACATTTTTGTACCGGCCTGTTTGACACGGTCGGGGAGCGAGTTTCAATGCGATAGGCGTGTGTTGAATATAGATTGCATTGCCGGTAACGAGCGATGGACAATTTTACCACTCCCCTCGCTTTGTTTTATACTGAAAAAAGTGTTTCGTTGCAGTCTCTGCCCTCCTAAGGGCAAAGTCCAGTACAGCCCTTATAGAGATTTTCGTGTCAGATTGCGGGTACGTCGTCGTCGACGTGCTCGTTCCCCTAATCCCAGGACCCTTGATTCGGGATTAGGCCAAAGCCCGCGCGTCCCCGATTTGCTGAGTTTCGGCTAGAGTGGGAAAACCTTAGGGTGCCCACTTAGCACTTAACATTTGTGACTTTCTCTCACACAGAGATGTCGACTGCCCAGAAAAAGGGTTCAGCAAAATCCGAAGGGGCTCGCCCTAAAACGTCCGGGCCCACTCGGACTCTGAAGCTAGTGGTCGCTACTCAACCTAGCTCTGCTGTTTGTCCCCAGACACCTTCCCCAACCCTTCTCAGTCCACTCGGAAGAAGGTGACCAGCACCAATCCTCCGAAGTCCACTTCGTGGATCACAAGCGTGAGGGGTCACAGGGGGCCACTACATCTGTTAAGGGGTCATTCCCTACCACCACCGGGTCAACCCGGTCAAAACGTGGAGAAGACACTTTTTCGCCATCCACACCTGTGGCGAACATGGGAAATTCATCCTCCCACCCTAAGCCACCTCGGGAAGAAGTAGGCACTGTTGCTGAACCCCAGAAGTTCCTTTAGGAGGTTAACCAGCAACCCGTGTTAGCCGCGGTGTCTATTCCATTCGCATTCACTACACAGATCAATTCCTATTTAAAGGAGGTGGAGTCCATCATTGATGGCTCTCGGGTCACTTCCAATAAAAGGGAAAGTATCAAAGCGACCTTCTGTGAGGTTCTCTTGGCTTGCTACAAACAAGCCATCATATGCCGTAGTTTGAAAGAATCGATGTGCGCGAGGCAGCGCACGACCACTGAAATGACTTCCTATGCCGAGGCGGCTAGGAAGAGTGCTAGTAAGGCGAAAGGGCCTTCGCCAGCCCCACGTAGGCAGAACAAGGGTGACAGGAGACACGTTCTCCATGTCTATCCCACAGTCGAGAACACGCTTGAGAACAAAGGAGTCCGGATCATTAGGAAGGGTGGGGTGGCGGTGGAGTGTTCCCGCCCAGAGGAACTCAACCCGACCGCCGAGGAGTTGAGGAATAATCCTCTGAACAGAGATTGTAAACTCCCCAAAACCCCACAAAGATACTTCCCCGATTGATCGGCTATGTGGTCGACGGGGAGATCTCACAAAAGGAGTTCGAGGAAGAGGTTTGCGAGCAGAGCCCCGACCTCGAAAACGGGTTCACAGCCAGTTTTCCCATTAAGACTAAGGGAGGCCTTCAAGTTCTTATTGAAGCGGGGAAGATTGAACCTGGGTCGGTCAGTCCTCCGCATTAAATAATCTTTGCGTGGAGTTAAGTGCTTTCGCTGCAATGGCTTCGGCTATTTTCGGAGCAACTGCACTGAGTCTGAAGATAGGTGTGGCAAATGCGGTGAAGTTGGGCACCAGCACCACAAGTGTGCAGCCACACCTAAGTTCAGCAATTGCTCGGCTGAGAGCTCTACGTTCCGTCTGAAGCTCGAAGTCGCCCACTCCAGCTTCAGTAAGAGTCTGCAATGTGTACTTGAATAGGTTAAAAACCGCGTCAACTATGGTTGATAGCATGTGGAACTATTCAGAGGCACGTGGCTCTTGAATTCAGCGTTTGTTGGACTATGGCCGAGGTGTTTCTGATGACTCTGGCTTGGAGTCATCACCGCAGCACAGGCCATAGTAGTACGGACCATGTAAATAATTGTTTCTTGGTATTGTGTTTTTATTATTATTGTTGAATCAGTTGTGAGAGGGATTGCATGAGACTCTCAAGTTGATAAATGTGTTCTCAGTCCCCTCTGAAGAAGGTAACCCGCACCAATTATTATTATTATTGTTGAATCAGTTGTGAGAGGGATTGCATGAGATTCTCAAGTTGATAAATGTGCACGTATTTCTTTTGTAAGATACCATTAAAGGTCGTAGGTCCCGAAAACTTGCGTTGGCGACCGGATCTCTCAGCCAGTGATGAGAAAAATTAATTTTGTTTGCCCCCGCACACACGGGCTATGACCGAAGGGTGTAAAGTACCGGTACCGTGGGGGCTGCAGACCCCCATAGGTCCCAAGGCTGATCCTGTCCGAGTGAAAGATGGTGGTTCCCGTTTGGCTGACGGTCTTGTGCGCGCAGAGCCGTCAATTTTCTGAACTTGAGAAAGTTCCGCATATCCCTGCGAAGTCTGCATTTAGACGGTACAGGTATAGTCATCAAATTAGCCTTACCACATTTTTGTTTATATTGTATATTTCTAGAAACTTTTAAAAATTTCCGTGCTTTAGTTTTTCCAGAGGAATTTTATTTACATAAATCCGTCGCAAAACCATTTGTACCCTATATAAAACACTAAGGTTTGATGACTTTAAAAATTTTAAACCTTTAAGCGATTAGATTATTTAACTGCAGTCAAGCCCATTTATATTGAACACGGATATATCGAATTATTTTCTTTATCGAACTGCAGAAAGTCACCGTAAAAAGTACATTTAAAAATACTGCAGGAAGCAGAAAGTTTATATCAAACAAAACATGGCAATTATATTCTCGTAAATATCGAATTTTTCATTTCCGTAGCCCCTCTAGCCATTCACAGGATCAGGTCTTTAACTGTGGCTCACCTCCTTGTACTCCCAAACTGTGCTGCAGGAGCAAATTCAAGGCTATTTGCAAATTCTGTAAAGCGGAGAACTTCGGAATAAAATGGAATAGGAGATGTTAATGCTTTTCATTGCAAGAAAGAATCCAAGGCTACAAACGGGGTGGATTCTGTTCTTGAAACTGATTTCTCTGGGATACTGTGAATTGACAACGAGATATACTGCTGGAAATAGAAAATTTGGGAAAAAAGACGTTCGTGTTCCGTTAAAATACTCACAGGCGCAGTATTGTTTCGTAAAATGGCCAGCGAAGGAAGACAGAAATTTCAGTTTTAGCAAAGCTCGAAGTAGTCCGCCATGTTGAAAGTGGCGAAAAAATTGTAATGCTGCAAATCTTTTTAAGATGCCAAAGAGAAAGCTAAGCATAAATAACAAAGGAAAAACAAAACATCAGAAGGAACTCTAGTGAACTTCCGATGACTGATGACGGTAAGCAATGCCTACACCTACGTACAACGAGGTGAAAAGAGCCCTCCAAATATGGTTTCTTTACGTCAGAGCTGTTCAGATGGTGGAATCAAAAGCAAAGGATTTTGCATCTTGATTTGGTGAGGCTTTTAGTGCACGCACAGGATGTTTGCAATGTTTAAAGTTTCCTATGGTGTCGTTGGAAAATTAGCGTCAGGAAAAAGTCAAGCGGTCGTTTCAAAGATATTTGCAGCAAAATTGAGCTGCCATAAATTCGCGGTATCAAGCCCATGACAATTACATAGCGTGTGAGGCGGCCGTGCTTTGGAAGTTATTAAAAATAAAAACAGCATAAAATTCAGCAACATTGGTATCAATCACACTGTTACTGGCAGCAAATCTTGATATCTCCTTGTTAAAATCAAGATTATAGTGTTTGGCCAGATCAAATATCTAAGGTACTTGAAGAATTCTTCTACTCTACAAGTGACTTATGCGTTTACAAGGATGGCCTGGATTACTGTAGGGATTTTTTTCGAATTAGGTTTTTGACAAAGATAAAGAGTTTACAAATCGAGGACACAAATATAGCTTACTTTCAGATGACTCTTCTGCTCATCGGTTGGTTTAAAACTGAAAAATATCGAATCAAAATGTCTGCCTTCAAGCACATATCGAATCAAAATGTCTAACCGTTAGACCAAGTTTCATTCATTCCTTTAAAAGTGGCTATCGACAGCTCGTGGTAAAAAGACACTTCACAAAATTCTACCTGAAAGCACAGCTAAAAATAGACTTATTAAACGCAATAGGGATGATGAACAAAGAGTGGAAGAATGCTTCTAAATTGTGACGCATACCTCTGATTTAATCTTTCTTTTGAGTGCTCTCATGTAAATTTGGTTTCGCTTCTTTAAACATTTTCTGACTCAACACTACATGAATTCAATCGACGAGCTTTTCAAAGTTGGCATCTTAACAGTGGGTCAAAGTTATATTAAAGGTAAATAGAAGTTAAGTGTTCTGAGCTATGGGTATAGTCTCGTTAACCATCCACAGAATCAGGTCTTCAACAGCAGCATTCTACCGCGAACTTCAAAACAGTGCTTCAGACGCTCTTCGCAGAACTGGGTACAGGTATGCTAACAGAGATATGTTTTGAGTACTATCACAGAGCAATGTTCTGTTTCTTTATTTTATTTCTCATATCGGACCTTACAAGTCGTATATAAGGGTTTAATAAAGAATTGGTACGGATATGTTTATTTTTTTCCTACCATTTTATTCAATTCATTCATTCACTTTCATTCTAAAAAACTTATTTGTAATTCAATTCGGATAACTCCTTTATAATTTTAAGCCTATTAGAAATAACATTTTTAAGGATCCTAAAAAAAAAAAAAAAAAGACATTGTTCGAAATTTATTAAAAGCACATTATTTCTGTTCTTTCAAAAAGAACTCTTACTTCCATTTTGCAGGATGGAGCCTGACAAGGAATTCCCACCTGAATCAGGTTATAAACAAATTTTTCTAGAAACACTCTTTTAGAAAACTCTAAGGAGAGGCTCATGTAGAATGTTTCATAAAAATTTTGAGAAAATTAAATAAACAAAAAAATATATTTTTAGAAAGGTAGTTAGGGTTAATTACAAGATAGTAGATAGTACAGGAAGAGATAGCAAATACATTAAAAATAATTTTTGGATTCATTAGAAATCTTGTATGACATATTTGAAGTTCAAACTTTAATTTAACTGAAATCTGATATTTTAATTAGTTTGTTAATATAGAAGTCGAAGTTAGAAAACTTAATTACCTAATGTGATGGATACTTCAAAGTCAATATGGCCCAGGATTCATGATTCACAGAATTTTGTACAAACAGGTTTAATATCTTTTTTATCATATGTCCGAGAAAGTAGAGTAGAACATCACTAATACAGTACGTCGCTTCAAACAGCAAGCTGAAAACACTTAAAACTGAAATTTCGTAATAATAAGCGTTTGACAATTGTTGTCGCTATCACCACATATATTCCACAGAGCTCAAATCGTGCAATACTAATGAATGAAATACAGAATTACACCATTGTACAATACAAATTTGGAAGATGCGAATCCGTTTATTGGTGTGAATATGACATGGACGTTAAATCAAATATACTGCTGGCCACCCAAAATGCAACACCAAGAAGGACACGAGATAGCAAAGCCAGATTTACTGGACACATAACAACAGATACAAAAATGAAACGATTGAGCTTACAAGCCCGTGCGACTTGCGGAACACGCAGATATCAATAGTTTGTGAGGCCCCCATGGCTGGCAATAACGGCGGCTACACGCCGGGGCATCCAACGAAAGAGGCTTTGGATGTGGGCTTGGGGTTGGTCGGTCCAGGCTGCTGCCACACGTTGCCACAGTTCATCAGGCGTAGCCGCGGGTGGTGCTCGCCGGGCCACTCGGTTGCCGATCAGCGAACAGACGTGTTCGATGGGTGACATATCGGGAGAACAGGAAGGCCACGGCAGCAGTGACACCTGGTGGGCCGTGAGGAATTGTTGCACAATGCGTGCCACGTGCGGGTGCGCATTGTCCAGCTGAAACGTGGCCGGTGGCAGGTCCTTCAGGTAAGGGAGGACTACAGGCTCCAAAACGTCGGAGATGTAGCGGTGGCTGTTAAGTGTACCGGCGATGCGTACCAGAGGGGTGCGGGTGTCATATCCAATTGTGCCCCAAACCAAAACGCCAGGCGACGTACCGGTGTGGCGATGCATAATGCAGGCGTCATACAGTCTCTCGCCGCGGTGCCGCCACACGCGGATCCGACCATCGTGGTGTTGCAGGCAGAAGCCGGATTCGCCGGAGAAGACAATGTCGTGTCATTCCGTAGTCGAGGTGCGGCGTTCAACGGCCCACTGCCGCCGCACTCGCCGGTGGTGTAACGTCAGTGGTAATCGGAGCAATAGGCGCCGTGCGACAAGTCTCCGCTCCTGCAGACGACGTCGAACGGTACGTGCTGACACGGTTGTTGCGCAACACATCCTAATTCCTGCGCTAACGTTCGTGATGTGGCGGTGCGAGCCGTCAATGCCAGCCGCACAACATGTCGGCCCTCTCGTTCGGTGGTATGCCGCGGCTGCGGCAATCACTCACGTCGGTCCGTCCGTCCCTCCTGCACCCACCGAATCCGTACTCGCCTCACTGTGGCTAAATGTCGTCTTACACGGAATCCGATATCTCGGTTCGATAAACCTCTGTCGCGATAAGCCACTATTCGTCCTCTGTCGAACTCCGAAACGTGATGGAATGACTGCCGTATTCTGGGACGAGGTATCAGGAAGCTTCCCACGCACAGGTCCGGCAGCACAACACACTTCCACTACTTACCCCCGCCTTCTGTGCACCCTTCTTATAGTGCTTCTCGGTGGCGTGCCGGGCGCACATGATTTGCATATGCCCTGCAATGCTAATCGTTTGCATGTCCTCTCGTGGGTGACGCACGCTGCGAATTTCAAGCTAATCGGTTGCGTCCTTCTTGGTGTTGCATTTTGGGTGGCCAGCAGTGTGTTATCCGAAAACTTGAAAATTTGGTTGTCCTCGAGAGGGAATCGAAGCCGGGTCTTCTGGATATCGCCCGAGTATGCTAACCGCTACAACACCCACAAAAACCAAGTTTCAAGGTTTCGATTAATTAGATTGTTCCTGGGTGCTCTAGTGGTTAGTATACTCGGGCGATATCCGCGAGACGCGGGTTCGAATCCCGCTCTACGACGACGAAATTTTCAAGTGTTCAGACTTGACATCCATGTCATATTTACACCAATAAACGGATTCATATCTTCCAAATTTGTATCGTACAATACTTATTGCTCGTATCTAAAACATAGCATATCGTAATCCACTCATAGCATATCGAAGGTCACTCGTAGGATATCAAACTCATCATCAATTATATCTCATAGCTCACAAAACGTATCATCATCATCATCATTGTCAACCATTATCAATCCACTGCTGGACGAAGGTCTCCCCAAGTTTCCTCCACAACGGTCTGTCTTGTGCCAGTCTCCTCCATGTCACCCCTGCATACTTTCGAATTTCATCCACCCATCTCCCATGTGGTCTTCTTCTGGGTCTTTTCATGTCCCTTGGAATCCAATCTAAAATTTCGGCTGTCCATCGATGATCTGTCCTTCTTGCAGTATGTCCAGCCCATTGCCATTTCAGGGATTTAACTCTGATCATGATGTCTTCTACTCTTGTCATTTTTCGGATCCACGAGTTCCTCTTCTTATCTCTCCTGGTTACACGAAGCATGCACCTCTCCAGGCTGCTTTGAGTTGTCTGCAGTCTTTGTATATCACTTTTAGTTAAGGTCCACGTCTCTGCACCATACGTAAGCACTGGAAGGATGCATTGATCAAACACTTTTCTTTTAAGACATAATGGCATATTGCTCTTGAAAATTATGCTGTTTCTTCCAAAAGCTCTCCAGGCAAGTTTTGTACGCCGATTAATTTCTTCATCAATGTGACCCTCACTTGATATCTGCTGTCCAAGATAAACATACGTATCTGTTATCTCCAGCTTTTCTCCATCAATCAATAAATCTTCATTTCTTGTAAAAGCATTGAACATCACTTTTGTCTTCTGAAAGTTCATTTTTAATCCCACTTCTTTACTCTTGTCAGCAAGTTCCTGGATCATACTCTGCAGCTCTGATGGGGTAGTTGCAAAAATGACTACGTCATCAGCAAAACGAAGGTGGGTTAGATAATCTCCATTAATCTTTATCCCTTTGGTTTTCCCAGCTCAGCGACTGAAAAACATCCTCCAATGTGGCATTAAAGAGCTTCGGAGATATGGTGTCACCTTGTCTCACTCCCTTTCCAATTTTTATGTGTGTTGTATTTTCAAACAGCCGAATCTTTGCACTTGCATTTTCATAGATGTTATTAATAATTTTAAATGTATGCATCTTCAATACCGCACGTTTTCCGAGCCATTGTAACTGCTGATGGTTTCACCGAATCAAAGGCTTTTTCATAATCGATAAAAGCCATGCACAATGGAAGTTCATATTCCCTCGATCTTTCAATTAGTTCTCTCAGTACGTGGATATGATCTATTGTGCTGTAGCCACTCCTGAATGCAGCATGTTCTCTCGGTTGAGCCATGTCCAGTGTTACCTTCAAGCGGTGTGAAAGAACTTTAGTGAAGATTTTATAAACTACTGATAGGAGGCTGATAGGTCTGTAGTTTCCGAGATCCTCAATGTCACCTTTCTTATGTAGCAGGATCATTGTAGCGGTGTTCCAATCCTCAGGAATCTTTCCTTCATTAAGGCATCGAGTGAAAATTTGGGCGAGTACTGTTTCAATTTCTCCACTTGCTTCTTGTATGATGTCTACAGTAATTCCATCTTCTCCTGGAGCTTTTCACGCTTCATGTTCTTGATTGCATGTGCAACTTCTGCTGGAAGGACTGGAGGAACTCTGGTACTGGTATCTTTCATGATGTCTGGAGTGCATGTATCATCCCTTTCATATAATTTGGAGTAGAAATTTTTCACTCTTGTCAAAATTTCGCCTCTATTTCTTGTTACAGAACCATCTTCTTTTCTCAGTGCCATAATCTGTTTTCTTCGCTTACTGAGATGTCCCTTTGCTATCTTTAGGCTTTGGTTGTTTTCAATTGCTTTCCTCACTAGTTCACAGTTGAATTTTCTTACGTCTTCAGTGATACTTTTTCTTACTGTCTTGCATAGCTCCATATATTCCACTTTGGAAGTCACATCTTCTTTAGTTGTCCTTATCTCTCTTCTTTTTTGCATCAACATTTCCGTTTTTCCTGATAATTTGTTTACATGCAACTTGTTCTTAGACCCAGCTAATTTTGTTGCTGTTTTCCATAAGAGCTTTTGTTACTTTTCTGTTAACTTCAGAAATATCCACTTCTTCCGATGTTAGGCCTTCTAAAGCAGAGAACCTGTTCTTCAGTTCCAACTTGAAGGTATTATGGTGTTTTTTAAGGTTGGTTATGTCAATAGATTTTGTTTGTCTTATGAGCTTGCCACGTTCAAGTTTGGTGTTGAGGTGCATCTTACATCTCACCAATCTATGGTCACTAACTGTGTTGAACTTGTTTAGCACACTGCAGTCTTCTATGACGAATTTTTTGTTACACATAATAAAATCAATTTCACTTGTCGTCCCATTTGGATGTCTCCATGTCCATTTCCTGTGTGGCTTTTTCTTGAAGAAGGAGTTCAAGATGAAAAACCCTTCTGCCTCTGCAAACTCAACGAGAGTATTTCCACGCTGGTTTCTGTTGCCGTGACCGAATTTACCTACTGAAGATTCATTCTGTTGCCGTGACCGAATTTACCTACTGAAGATTCATTCTGTTGCCGTGACCGAATTTACCTACTGAAGATTCATTCTGTTGCCGTTGCCCTATTTTTGCATTGAAATCTCCCATAATTATTTTCAAGTGCTGCTTACCTTTATTATTTAGATGACAAATTTCCTCATAAAATTCTTCAATTTCTTCTTCAGGATGACTTGTGGTGGGTGCATAAGTTTGAATAATCTGAGCCTGGTATCTTTTCGAGAGTTGGATAACAAGTCGTGCAGCTCTGTCAGAGGAACTTTCAACTTCTACAACTTTATCGTTCAGTTTCTTGTTTATTATAAATCCAACACCACTAGTTCTGCCAGTATCTGTCCCACGATAGTAGAAGAGATGTCCACTTTTCAGTCCAATGAGATCTTCTCCTTTTCTCCTTACCTCACTTAGCCCGACGATGTCCCACTTGATCCTATATAGTTCCTCCTCCAATTCAAGAAGCCTTGAATCAGAAGATAGGGAGCGTCCGTTGTATGTAGCCAAGGTCAGCATCAGATGGCAGCCTAGTCCGGTCCTCCGGGGATTCTTAGCACCCTCTGCCTTCATGTCGCACTCGCCGCTGCCTTGGCCAGGTACATTCCAGCTGCCGGAGACTGAGGGCCAAGATTTAAGTTGTGGAATCATTTTGGAGGGGTTTGGCCATAACTCACCACGCTGGCCAAGCGGGTTGGTGAGTGTGGGATAGAATTTCCTCTAATCCCGATGGTATAGTTATACCGCTATTGGCGGTCGTCAGAGCCCCTTTAGTTGGAACAGGATGTACCACGAGAAGGCGGGGTTGACATTTGTCAAGGAGAGGCTGTGATGTTACGCATCACCTGACCTTACATCCCACAAAACGTATATATATATATATATCATCATCATCATCATCATTGTCAACCATTATCAATCCACTGCTGGACGAAGGTCTCCCCAAGTTTCCTCCACAACAGTCTGTCTTGTGCCAGTCTCCTCCATGTCACCCCTGCATACTTTCGAATTTCATCCACCCATCTCCCATGTGGTCTTCTTCTGGGTCTTTTCCTGTCCCGTGGAATCCAATCTAAAATTTCGGCTGTCCATCGATGATCTGTCCTTCTGGCCGTATGTCCAGCCCATTGCCATTTCAGGGATTTAACTCTGATCATGATGTCTTCCACTCTTGTCATTTTTCGGATCCACGAGTTCCTCTTCTTATCTCTCCTGGTTACACCAAGCATGCACCTCTCCATGCTTCTTTGAGTTGTCTGCAGCCTTTGTATGTCTCTTTTAGTTAAGGTCCACGTCTCTGCACCATACGTAAGCACTGGAAGGATGCATTGATCAAACACTTTTCTTTTAAGACATAATGGCATATTGCTCTTGAAAATTATGCTGTTTCTTCCAAAAGCTCTCCAGGCAAGTTTTGTACGCCGATTAATTTCTTCATCAATGTGACCCTCACTTGATATCTGCTGTCCAAGATAAACGTACGTGTCTGTTATCTCCAGCTTCTCTCCATCAAGCAATAAATCTTCATTTCTTGTAAAAGCATTGAACATCACTTTTGTCTTCTGAAAGTTCATTTTTAATCCCACTTCTTTACTCTTGTCAGCAAGTTCCTGGATCATACTCTGCAGCTCTGATGGGGTAGTTGCAAAAATGACTACGTCATCAGCAAAACGAAGGTGGGTTAGATAATCTCCATTAATCTTTATCCCCGTGTTTTCCCAGCTCAGCGACTGAAAAACACCCTCCAATGTGGCATTAAAGAGCTTCGGAGATATGGTGTCACCTTGTCTCACTCCCTTTCCAATTTTTACGTGTGTTGTATTTTCAAACAGCCTAATCTTTGCACTTGCATTTTCATAGATGTTATTAATAATATTAATGTATGCATCTTCAATACCGCAGGTTTTCAGAGCCGTTGTAACTGCTGATGGTTTCACCGAATCAAAGGCTTTTTCATAATCGATAAAAGCCATGCACAATGGAAGTTCATATTCCCTCGCTCTTTCAATTAGTTCTCTCAGCACGTGGATATGATCTATTGTGCTGTAGCCACTCCTGAATCCAGCTTGTTCTCTCGGTTGAGTCATGTCCAGTGTTACCTTCAAGCGGTGTGAAAGAACTTTAGTGAAGATTTTATACACTACTGATAGGAGGCTGATAGGTCTGTAGTTTCCGAGATCCTCAATGTCACCTTTCTTATGTAGCAGGATCATTGTAGCGGTGTTCCAATCCTCAGGAATCTTTCCTTCATTAAGGCATCGAGTGAAAATTTGGGCGAGTACTGTTTCGATTTCTCCACTTGCTTCTTGTATGATGTCTACAGTAATTCCATCTTCTCCTGGAGCTTTTCCCCGCTTCATGTTCTTGATTGCATGTGCAACTTCTGCTGGGAGGACTGGAGGAACTCTGGTACTGGTATCTTTCATGATGTCTGGAGTGCATATATCATCCCTTTCATATAATTTGGAGTAGAAATCTTTCACTCTTGTCAAAATTTCGCCTCTATTTCTTGTTACAGAACCATCTTCTTTTTTCAGCGCCATAATCTGTTTTCTTCCCTTACTGAGATGTCCCTTTGCTATCTTTAGGCTTTGGTTGTTTTCAATTGCTTTTCTCACTAGTTCACAGTTGAATTTCCTTACGTCTTCAGTGATACTTTTTCTTACTGTCTTGCATAGCTCTATATATTCCACTTTGGAAGTCACATCTTCTTTAGTTGTCCTCATCTCTCTTCTTTTTTGCATCAACATTTTGGTTTTTCCTGATAATTTGTTCACATGCAACTTGTTCTTAGACCCAGCTAATTTTGTTGCTGTTTCCATAAGAGCTTTGGTTACTTTTCTGTTAACTTCAGAGATGTCCACTTCTTTCGATGTTAGGCCTTCTAAAGCAGAGAACCTGTTCTTCAGTTCTAACTTGAAGGTATTATGGTGTTTTTTAAGGTTGGTTATGTCAATAGATTTTGTTTGTCTTATGAGCTTGCCACGTTCAAGTTTAGTGTTGAGGTGCATCTTACATCTCACCAATCTATGGTCACTACTTGTGTTGAACTTGTTTAGCACACTGCAGTCTTCTATGACGAATTTTTTGTTACACATAATAAAATCAATTTCACTTGTCGTCCCATTTGGATGTCTCCATGTCCATTTCCTGTGTGGCTTTTTCTTGAAGAAGGAGTTCAAGATGAAAAACCCTTCTGCCTCTGCAAACTCAACGAGAGTATTTCCACGCTGGTTTCTGTTGCCATGACCGAATTTACCTACTGAAGTTTCATTCTGTTGCCGTTGCCCTATTTTTGCATTGAAATCTCCCATAATTATTTTCAAGTGCTGCTTACCTTTATTATTTAGATGACAAATTTCCTCATAAAATTCTTCAATTTCTTCTTCAGGATGACTTGTGGTGGGGGCATAAGTTTGAATAATCTGAGCCTGGTATCTTTTCGAGAGTTGGATAACAAGTCGTGCAGCTCTGTCAGAGGAACTTTCAACTTCTACAACTTTATCCTTCAGTTTCTTGTTTATTATAAATCCAACACCACTAGTTCTGCCAGTATCTGTCCCACGATAGTAGAAGAGATGTGCACTTTTCAGTTCGATGAGATCTTCTCCTTTTCTCCTTACCTCACTTAGCCCCACGATGTCCCACTTGATCCTTTGTAGTTCCTCTTCCAATTCAAGAAGCCTTGAATCAGAAGATAGGGAGCGTCCATTGTAAGTAGCCAAGGTCAGCATCAGATGGCAGCCTAGTCCGGTCCTCCGGGGATTCTTAGCACCCTCTGCCTTCATGTCGCACTGGCCGCTGCCTTGGCCAGGTACATTCCAGCTGCCGGAGACTGAGGGCCAAGATTTAAGTTGTGGAATCATTTTGGAGGGGTTTGGCCATAACTCACCACGCTGGCCAAGCGGGTTGGTGAGTGTGGGATAGAATTTCCTCTAATCCCGATGGTATAGTTATACCGCTATGGGCGGTCGTCAGAGCCCCTTTAGTGAGAACAGGATGCACCACGAGAAGGCGGGGTTGACATTTGTCAAGGAGAGGCTGTGATGTTACGCATCACCTGACCTTACATCCCATATATATATATATATATATATATATATATATATCTTTCTCTCTGCTATCTCAGACACATTAATTTTATATATATATTTGACTGCACTTTGACCCATTGTCATAATGACAACTTTTAAAAGCTCGTCGAGAGAAAAAGTGTGCCGTTAAGGGAGATAAAATTTAACGAGGAGAAACCAAATTTACATGAGTACACAGTAACTCAAAAAGAATATTAAATTAGAAGTACCCGACACACCTTGTACAAAGCAAATGACGTTGTTGTTAACAGCCCTTGCACTAGGGTATGGTTCTCATTTTTCTACAGAAATTTCGCAGCGTCAAGGGAGATTTTTACATTTTTGTTAGATTTGATACTTTTTTTCGCGAGCAATGTTTTTCACAAAAACCACACAATATATAATTCTGTCATCAGTAGTCGCCCACTGACACAGTGGTGTAAGCAATGGCTCGCGGCTATTCGTCTTAGAAGAGTCAGAGTTCGAATCAGGGTGAGGTATGAATGTTGTGTTTGTCTTATGGCACTGGCTCTCTCCTTTACTAGGAATCAGCGTCCCATAATTAGGGACGTGGGACTGCTTATGACCCATCGAGTTGCTCGCGGTGGTTGTTAAACCACCAAAGAAAAAGGAAATCCATTCTCAGACTAAAACTTCTTTATTCAATTTAACTTTAAGCATTTTGATCTCTGACTCCCACTATTAAAGCTGCGTTTTCCAAAGCACACAATTATTCAAAGATGAAACGTAAGGCATTTATCCAGAGATCCGCTATGTTTACTTGACGTATCTAACATTTGGTATGACGAGATCATTAGGTTTTAAAGCCATTTCACAAAACTAAGTATGTTTTGTGCTCAACTACGTATGAAATTCGCTTTAGCTATAGGGGGACTAGTAGAATATGTCAGCTAGAAGGATCAAACGTCGAAGTAAGCAAACCCTTGCTTTGTGGATTGGTAGAAGACAGTTCTGATGCCGCACTTCTTGCTGCCAACTGTGTATGAAGATAGTTAATTTTTCATTCGCTCGGCTTAAGCGGTTGCCGATCCTTTGATCTGTTACTGTGATTGGAACTTCTGTGAGTTTGAGCTATTTCTTGCTTTTTCAGGTCTCATGAGATTCCTTTCTGTTTTTAAAAGTAAGTGTGTTAAATAAGCGTGCCTTGAAACATCAAATAAAATATGAAAACAGTTTGCTTTTTATATGCATGTTTATGGACAATATGCGCGTTTTATGCATTTATAACCACTAACGTCAAAAATGGCTACAATATGCAACAGTATACACTGAGTGGCCACTTTATTATGACCACCTAACAGTTTTAAGTACATGAGCTATGGCTGCACGCTCTGGCCGCCAGAGGGCGAGGTTAGCATAAAAAGGGAAAGCTTAGTTCTTGCGATAGTAGTAGAAGTGATTTTTGGGTGACGAGATGGGTAAAAAATGCGATTTGACGGACTTTCAACGTGGGATGATTGTAGGAGCTCGGAGCCATGGAGCGAGTATCACCGAAACCGCCGCATTCCTGAAATGTTCCAGAGCAGCTGTTGTTAAAGTGTTAAAAGACAGGACTGTTAGCCAAAAAACTGGGACTCTAAGTGCAACGTGTGGTCGTCATCGACTAGTGACTGCTCGGGTGGAACGGAGAGTGTCCAGACTGGTAACAGACAACAGAAGGGCAACAGTGCAGCAAATTACAGACCATCTTAATCAAGGATCCCCCTCAAATGATCTCTGCACGCACTGTTCGCCGTACACTGCATCGGATGGGATATGGCAGCCGAAGGCCTGTTCGAACACTTTTTCTGTCTGTAGTTAACAAGAGAAAACGTCTCCAGTGGGCACAGGAGCACAAGGATTGGACAGTCGATAATTGGCAACAAATTATGTGGTCCGATGAATCACGTTTTCCGTTGCACCATGCCGATGGCCGAGTTAGAATTTGGTGGAAACAGCACGAAAGCATGGACCACAAATTAATTGCTACAACCCTTCAAGCTGGTGGAGGCTACGTTATGGTTTGGGGAATGTTTTACTGGCATACTTTGGGCCCTTCAGTTCGTGTTGATCAACGTCTGACTGGCACGTCATATCTAAACATCGTTGCGGACCAATTGCATCGTGTCATGTGGATGGTTTATCCCAATTGCGATGGCTACTTTCAACAAGATAATGCGTCCTGCCAGAGTGCTCGTATTGTAAAGGTTTTTTTCAATAACATGCCGGTGAGTTTACTTTGCGTAGGTGGCTCTCACAATCTCCAGATCTCAACCTCATTGAGAATTCGTGGGATGCAGTTGAACGAGCCATCAGACAGCTGGATCCACAACCCTGCAATCTCACACTTCTGGAAAGGGCTATTCATCAAGCATGGTCTCAGATTCCATAAACCACCTATCAACATCTCGTGGAGTCCATGCCACGAAGAATCGACGCAGTATTAAAGGCAAAAGATGGCCCAAAGAAGTACTGAAGGGTGGTCATAAAAAAGTGGCTACTCAGTGTATAATCCGGACACTATTCATCATTGTATCTCATGACAAATCCACCCCGGAATTCTACCTAAGTTTGGCTTAAATACTGGCAAAAGCTAAACGTCGGTTGGTTTTAATCATCAGAAGCTTTTCAATTCTCATAAAGATCATGAATTATCAGTTAAACAGTCACCTCAAAGGACACAACTTTCGAACACTTAAAGCAAAACTCTTTTTCATCTTTCAATGCAAACAACCGCTCCATCGAAACATTGCATCAATATATCCAAAAATGAATCATGCTCTACCAGGTATAAAACCTTTCGCAGTCGTATTGTTGCTGAATGGAATTCCTGCTGGTTCTTTTAACTTTACTACAAGAATAATTCTCAGAAGCAGCGTTTGCCTTACAAAGATGTTTTAATTCGGGCTCTTCCAATAAAATAAGAAACAGATCGTTGGGACTTTAAGAGTTTCAACGAATTGTGATGTAGAAAGACAATGCTACTTTTACCCTTTCTAGTCCTCTGTATTTACCTCAGAACAAAAGGCTATCATTAAAATAGGGGAAGTGGGCATTAAATAGTGTTCTCTTTCCGAAAGCGTCTTTCCAGTGTAATAACTACTTGGAGGCAATCCTACCCAGGAAACGGATTGCTCATTCCACTGAAACTTTTATTCCCCAATTAGTTAGATGTGTTTGAAGTTTTACGGTACATTGGCAACTTTTTCGATAGCAATACAGAAAAAATAGATTTATACGTCGGCGTTTTCCATTACCTTACCGTTCATACGCTATTTCTCCATTTTTGTGGTGATTGAAAATCATTGTTTCATTCTTCGACGGAAAATACATAGCAATTTTGATACACGACGACATTTGTAGGGGAAAATTAATTATCTTGGAAAATTTATTAACTATTCTATTATTCTAATTATTAATATTCATCATCATCATCATTATTATTATTATTATTATTATTATTATTATTATTATTATTATTATTATTATTATTATTATTATTATTATTATCATTATTATTATTATTATTATTATTATTATTTTTATTATTATTATTATTATTATTATTATTATTATTATTATTATTATTATTATTATTATTATTATTATTATTATTATTATTATTATTATTATTATTATTATTATTATTATTATTATATGTCTATTATTCTAATTATTATTTATTTCTATAGCCGTCTATTATTATATGGTTCATGGGTGCCCTATCATGGTTTATAGTTTTATGTTTATATTACAAGTGTATGGTTTTATATTACATTCATGGTTTTATGTTTATGGTGCTCTATGGACGTCTATTATTATATAATTATGTCTATAGACGTCTATTATTTTTTTCCACCTGTAGACGTCTATGTCTATAATTCTAATTATTGTGATTGTTAATTATTCTTCGACGGAAATTACATAGAAATTTTGATACACGACGGCATTTGTAGTGGAAAAAATTATCTTGGGGAAATTATTATTAATATTATTATTATTATTATTATTATTATTATTATTATTATTATTATTATTATTATTATTATTATTATTATTATTATTATTATTATTATTATTATTATTATTATTATTATTATTATTATTATTATTATTATTATATGTCTAATATCTTGATTATTAATTATGTCTATAGACGTCTATTATTATATGGTTTATGGGTGCTCTATCATGGTTTATGGTTTGTGGTTTTATGTTTATATGACAAATGTATGGTTTTATATGATATTCATGATTTTATGTTTATGGTTTATGTTTCTCTATAGACGTCTATTATCATATTATTATATAATGATGTCTATAGACGTCTATTATTTATTTATTTTGTCTATAGACGTCTATGTCTATTATTCTAATTATTAATTATTCTTCGACGGAAATTGCATAGAAATTTTGATACACGAAGACATTTGTAGGGGGAAATTAATTATCTTGGGGAAATTATTAATTATTCTAAGGGAAATTATTATCTTTTATAAAAGATATAACAAAATTATTATCTCATATATTAATTAATTATCACAATGTTCTCTTTCTGAAAGCGTCTTCCCAATATAATAACTACCTGGCACCGATCCTACCCAGGAAACGGACTGCTCATCCCACTGAAACTTTTATTCCCCAATTAGTTAGATAAGTTTGAAGTTTTACTGTACATTGCAAATTTTTTCGATAGCAATACAGAAAAAATACATTTATTCGACGGCGTTTTCCATTTCCTTACTGTTCATAAGCTCTTTCTCCATTTTTATGGTGATTGAAAAGCATTATTTCATTCTGCGGCGGAAAATACATAGAAATTTTGGTACACGACGGCTCTTGTTCTTTTCTTTGTTATAGCCGATATTTCTTTTCCAAGTTTTGAACGTTTTCGTAAATTATGCACTATCTTATAGAGATCAAGCTAAAGTGCGGATCTATGAAACATCATATTTTTATTTTTGATATTGTTTGGGTATTTTGTTCTCATGCGCAAAACTAAATTTACGTTAGCCTGCTTACAATATCGAGCAAAGTTTCTAGAATTTTGCGATGTACAGAATTGTCAAACGTAGTCATTTGAATTTGTGTTTTGCAAAGTCTGCACTTTTTAAATTATATTTATCTGGTCTTTGAAATGTACCGTATTTTCTTCGTATAATCCACAGCGGCGTACAATGCGCTAACATTCAAAACCAGGAAAAGAAAAAAATCCTTTTTGTAATCCGTAGGCCATAAAATTCCAGGGGAAATCGCCGTACAATCCGTATCCTCCTTCTTTATCCCAAACCGTTAATTCTTACAGAAAAGTCGCGTTTCACGGGATGACCCAGAAATCCAAGGAAGTAGAGAGAGGGAGAAAGAGAGAGAGACGATGTTCTTGTTAAAAAAATAACTCATTTTAAATAACCTTTCTGTTTGCTTCAAGGGACTAAAAAGCAAAGGTTATGAGACTTCTTTTAGCATTACCGCAGTTCCGCAGTTAGATTCCGTAGTGAGGTGTTCCGTTCTTAGATCTGCGGTATACATGGACGTGTGTGACGTTGAGATTTGAACACATCTGATCATCAGCGAGTAACAATAATATCGTCTTCGTTTAACCGCGTTTTCTGTCAAAATGCTGGTAAATAAAAAAATAAAAAACTTCTTCACAGCTGTTTGCCGACTTTCATTGTTATTTTGCATCACGTTTTCCCGTTTTAACGTATTTTTGGCAAGTTTCCAAATATAGGACCCTCCTGACAATTCCGACGCGGATATTGTAACAATCGAAATGCTGCAAAAACGTTATCTTTGTTTTAAAACTGGCGTATTTTCTGCATCGGCACATAATACGCAAAAGTTAAACTTATAACTCTTTAAAAAAGATGATCCGCGGTTTATATAACGAAAAATACGGTACCTTAAGCAGGTAAGATTTTCATAAGCTTAGGTTCTAGAGAGAATATTGTACTATATCAGTTTAACCCTACCAAAAAATGTTTTGCATGTCATTGTTTCGAAGGAGCGTATAGTAACAATTATGCTAAAATACCAACATACGCAAGGTTCGTGTGTGTATGTATTTCTTAATAGTGAGTACCTTCCGTGAACTGAAAATAAAATTCGACAGTTTCGTAATAACGTGGTCATTCAATGAATGAAACACGGGATTACACCATTGTTCAATACAAATTTTGAAGATGTGAATCCGTTTATTGATGTAAATATGGCATGGATGTTAAATCAGATTATATTCGGAAACATAGAAATAAATTTTGTTGTCGTCCTGGAGCGGGAATCGAACCCACGTCTCCCGGATAGCGCTCGAGTATGCTAACCACTACACTAAACTGAACGACCAAGTTTCGAGTTTCCGATTAATTTGAATATGATCATCACAGGATTCGCTAGTCGTAGCTAGTCGAAATAACTGGCAAATTTGCATTTAAATTCTAGTCTTCTGTTCTTTCGGAGATGAAAGAAACAGTTTCAAATGAAAAAAACTATGTGTATAAGGGCCGCACGTGACAAAAACTGTTGTTTAGGAAACCAATTCCTTTGCCGTCCCGGTGGTGCAGTGGCCGAAGCGATGGCCTCTGATCATTCGTCCTAAAGCGGTCCGGGTTCGAATCCCGGTGAGTCATGGGTGTTGTGTTTGTCTTACGGCAGTGGCTCTCTCCCTTCGCTGGAACCAGTGACCATAAATTAGGTACGGGCGACTGCTTATAGACCATTAAGTTGCTCACGGTGGTCGTTAAACATCCAATCGAAAAAAAAAAAAAAGAAACCAATTCCTTGTAAGAGTCGAACCAACATCAGCGCCGCCCCCAAAGTTGTGAAAACTGTTAGCCATCTATGTAATAGCTTCGACAAATAACATCATAACACATTTGGATCAATATCTGAACCACATTTTTTAAGTCATTTTTCTACAATTTCGTTATGTCTTATAATCTATTTTCTGAAATTTAATGAACGAATACAGAAATAAAACAAGGGAAGCCTTTCAATAGAGGTCTGCGCGGGCCTTAATTTGTAAAGCCCGGCATGGCCCAAGCCTGCACTTCCAAGGCCCGGCCCGTAAAATTTCAACAATTACCAAAACACGAATTTCACACCTGGTACAATTGGTCATTCGACTTCTGAAGAGTTTTCGTTTTCTTAATTGCTAAATGTATTTTATTACAATAAACGTTAATTCAGAATATTTCTGAGACTCTGTATAAGTCACGTGACGTCGGAGGAGGTAGAGGGGTGGGGGGCTTGTATACTCAAAAATATTACATGAAAAGGACAATTTCCATGCCTTTCAAGTTTTTTGGCTTTTCAAATTATCATTCCTTACCGGCGGACCCGGAAATATCCTTGGGGATAAGGAGGGGGAAGGGGTTAATTCGAAAAGTACGAAATTTCCAGAATTATGAGTCCGATCGTTTTACAGGGAGAAGATTTTAATGGTTTATAAACTGCACCTATCTCTACTGGCACATCATGTCACTGGAACCCAATATGTCTCTCGTGTGTGTGTGTGGGGGGGCACATTTGTGCCACTTAAGATGCAATGTTCTAGACTTTGTGCTACCGTAACTCAAAAAGTGTTTGCATCTAGTCACTGCACTACGTTTAGCGGCCGATTAGTTTCAGAACAGGACAGTAATTTAAAATATTTCCAAATATCGCTTTTCCCTTTTGCATTGTCTGCTAGCACATATTCTCCGGAAACGATTTTTTCGCGAAAATCTTTCGCTTTCTTTAACTCCATAATAAGTATGGAAGAGCATTTATCAGCAACACTGAACTGAGCATAGGGAAAACAACGACAGACTACCCAGCTAATCAGTGTCACAGAAGATTTGAAAACGGCTGCTTGATAATACAAATGGGGAAAATACGGTACAGATTTATACACAGAAGTAGGTTTCTCCCAGCCCATTTCTCCCGTGCCATTTAAGACAACTTAAAAGCTTTTCACACATCTAAAGAACAAAGTGCTGCCGACCAGGACAATAAAAAAGAAATATGACACTGAATTTTCGGATGTAATTAGCACGTCTTCTGAATCCGTTCTGACGCAAATTAAATTTATCAAAGCTATTCAAAGTCAATGGAACCGGTATGGAAAACAATAGTATCTGACGGAAGAAATAATTACTTTAATCGGGGTTTTAATCCCGCAGATATTGCTATAAACGGAATCGGGAGCTTATGCTCTCTGGTTGCAGACTTGTGCGTTAAGAAAAACATGAATTTATATGAGAAACATTTCGTACCGGAAACGCTCTCCAACACCGAAATAATTTTTCAAATCGGACTTTTAGAAACAGAGATATCGGCAAAAGTAAGATGTGACTTTACGTCCCCTGGGGGGGGGAAAACCTTGCATTATTTTAGGAAGAAAGTATTCTCAAAAGTTTTATCCCTATGAGCAGTATCGATCCAAGAAAAAAAAAATTAGTCGAGTTTTCAGGAACCCAGATTTTGCTACAATTACATCAGAAGCCGATACTAACATTTATGTCCCCTGGTGGCCAAACTGTTCTTTACCAAACTCTGGAAATTATGTGAAAAATATTTTCCACCATGTCTTGTATGCGATACAGAAAGAATTTTTCAAATCGGTGTTTTAGGAGCAGAAATAAACGCAGAAAACGCAATTTACCTTTGTGTCCCCTAGCGAAAAGTCTATGATTCACTTGAAAATTTTGAATTTATAGGAAAAACATTTCGCTATGGAAACACTATCCAACAAAGAAGGAATTTTTCAAATCGGACTCTTAGAAGTAGAGATATTGACAAAAATAAAATATATATCTACGCCCCCTGTCGTAGAAACCATGCATTATTTCAAAAAGAAAATATTATTAAAAGGTTTGTTGACATGAGTAGTATCGGCCAACAAACTACTTTCTTTTCAATTGAGAATTTAGAAGCTCATATTTTGCTGCAAATACAACAGAAGCGGAAATTAAGATTTACGCCTCCTGGTGGCCAAACCATTTTTTACAAAAATTAGAAATTATGTGCAAACGATTTCCCATCAGGAGCTGTATCCGGTGCAGAAAGAATTTTTCAAATCGGAGATTTAGAAACAGAGATATAGGGAGAAACGCAATTTACAGCTACGCCACTTAGCGGAAAGTCTATGAATTACTTGAAAATTTTGAAATTATATGAAAAATATGTCACATGGAGAACACTATCCAACAAAGAAGAAATTTTTCAAATCGGACTCCTAGAAGTACAGATATTGACAAAAATAAGATGTACATCTACGCCCCCTGGCGGAGAAACTGGAATATTTTAAGAAGAAAATATTCCGAAAACGTTTAACCGTGTCAGTGCCATCAGTCCACGGAAGAATTTTTTCAATCGATATGTTAGAAGCTCAGATGTTATGGCAAATACATCAGAAGCAAAAATCACCACTTACGCCACCTGGTAGCCAAAGTATTTATTACCAAAAATTAGAAATTATATGCAAAATGTTTTCTATTAGGAGGTGTATCCGCTGAAGAAAACATTTTTCAAATCGAAGTTTTAGAAAAAGAGTTATCGGGAAAAATGTAATTTATTGTTACGCCTCCTAGCGGAAAATCTGTGCGTAATTTGAAAAATTAACTATATCAAAAATACTTTTCGGCATAAATGGAATCGAAAGATAAAATATTTTTTCAATCGGATGTTTAGAAGCAAATATGTGGAATAAAACGTATTTTTGAATTCGACATCATCTGCGCTTACGCCCTCTAGCGGCGAAATTGTACAACGTAAAAAAAAACGAAATAAAGGATCATCATTCTCATATTTCAAGCTTCCCAATGCAAAAATAATTTTTTTCAATCGAACTAATAGTTCCCGAGATATCGTGGGTACAGGCAGACGGACGGACGGACAGACGGACAGACGGACAAACCACCATAACATAAGCACGATCTTTTTTTACAACAGACGTGCTAACAAGTTAGTAAAATCATGCAATGCATTGATTATAATACGTTTTCCAACATACCAGAAATCATTACTCTAGTTATGAGGATAATAGCTGTGGAATAAATCTCGGTCATGAGCCCTGACCTTTGATGCCCATTTCGATGATATTCAACAGAATTGGTTCAGTGTACCTGCGAAATAACATGATAAAGTTTTGTCGCAATCGCAGCATTTTTACGTAAGTTATGATGCATAAGGTCTATGGTATAGATCCCGCTCCTGTGTTCTAACCTTTGACCCCATTTCGCCTATTTTCAATAGGTTTCGTCCCCAGGCAGGCCCCTACAACATGTACTAACATTTCATACAAATCTAAGCATTTTTACGTAAGTTATGACGCATAATGAGTATGGAAGTCATTCCGCTCCTATGTTCTGCCCTTTGACCCCATTTCGCCCATTTTCAACAGGGTTTGTCCCCAGGTGGTCCCCTACCACATACTAAAAGTTAATCGAAATCGAACTTTTTTTACGGTAGTTATGACGCATAACAGCGTGGAATGAATCCCGCTCCTTTGTCCTGACATTTGACCCCATTTCGATCACTTTCAATAGGGTTCCTTCCCAGGTGGTCCCCTACCATATATTAAAATTTCATCGAACTCGAAAGATTTTTACGCGAGTTATCGCGCGGACGGACATGCACACACAACGCGTGACGTAATGAAGCAGATGGGAAGCGCGACCATCTGCTCGCAAGAGTTTACGTCATAAAACTTTAATAGGATCCCCACACAACGCGTGATGTAATGAGACAGATGGCGTGACCGCGAGCCAACATCTCAGTCGCGAGATTGTGACGTCATAAGAGTTCTAAGCATGTGTAACATTAATGGAACGACGCCATGACACTAAAAACTTGGTAATTCAGGGTGGTTATTTAACGCACTAAACCAATGTTCCTAAAGTCGAGATCAAGTTAAATCGATTTTTAGTACCAGAAAACGGTAGGTTAACAACTTTCATCAAAATCCTTAGACCCGTTTTCAAAATAAAATTTACATAGATACAAGAGTTGCTCCTTTAAGGTGGACGTCAAGTAATTTATTTTCCTATACTTCCAATGGAAAATTTTCTGTACACATTTTCTTCACAATTAATGCGTTCCCAAGGATGAAAATTGGAACATCGATTAATAAAGCTTCATTTTATAACTTGGAATACTTAATATTTTCTAAAACATAACCATAATTATGCAATCCACAGGCTTAAAGTGCGCTGTGCTACTTTCCATATCTATTTACATTGGGTGTACACCAGCTGCATCACTTTCTGAGAAGAGATAACCTAAAGCGTTGTGCAAACAAATTCGAACAACATGTTGCGACTTTGCACCATAATATGGTGTAGACTTACATCATAACGAGGTACTAAGTTGCACAATGTTGTTGAGATTTATTTGCACCGCGCAATGGTATACCTCTTCTCAGAAAGTGGTGCAGCTGGTGTAGCACACTTTCTGGTGCAACCTACCACAGAATTGTTTACAGTGTAGGTGTTCGTAATAATTTGCTCCTTCGGTACATGTGTGCATTTCGATTTTTAATACACAATTATCTCCATTTGCGCTTCCTTATTTTGGTGTGCTCTAACATTGAGGGCCCATATGCAGTTTTATAACAACAACAGAAGTGTTTGAATCTCAATTTATACAGCGACATGGTTTTTTCAGCCTGTCTCTTGGAAAAACGTAAGTGCTTATGTCATCATCAAGTCCGTCCTACAGAGCACTAATTTCCTAGATGTAAACTTCTTTCGGTATTGGGAAAACGGAATTGTGAGAATTATAATAATTATAATTCGTGACTGTTTTTTTCGATCGTTTTCTGCATAACAACTTACGTCACAACGGAGAGTAAAATCTGAAGCAATTGAATTCAAAATTCATATTAATACATATCGTTGCTTCTAAATATCCTACTTCAAAAATTATACTTTCCTTTCGGTACTTTTTACCGAGAAGATTATTTCAGGTACAGTTTCTTCTCATACATTATCGCAGTTTTTTGTGTAGTAGAAGTGTAGGTGCATATTTAATTTTTCCCGATATCACTCCTTATAAAAGACCAATCTGAAAAATTATTTTGCGTAGAATAGCTTTCGCGTAAAAGAATGCTTTGCATGTAGTTTCAAATGTTTAATAACCATAATTTTTCCACTAAAAAGCTATCAATACCTTCGATATTATTAACGGCTAAATAATTTACATAATTACTTACAGCAATGTAAATTAATTATTAACATCAGTTTTAATATAAAGCAAAGTATTTGATGTTTCCTTCAAGACGCAAGAAAATATAATAAATGTTCTGGAATTTAAAGTACCTTGTTTTCTTCCCAAGATAAAGATCTGTTTTTGAATTAGATATTCGAAAGTATGCATGTCAATTTTTTTGAAAGTTTTTCTTAATAGCGAGATTGTGATTTGTCTTCTGCCGTCTCAAATATTTTTTACATTCCCGAATTTTTTCTTAAATCAGAATAGTGATAAAAGGCACGAGAAAAGTTTCGAATCCTGTGCTCATTTTTGGTTACGGAGCTTGTATTCGGTATGTCGGTGCGCAAAGAACTTGATGGCGGATTTTATTTTGCCCTTGACAAAAGATCAGAGCAACATACGCGGAAGTATAAAATTCGTAGCACTGCTGACTTTCTTGTGCAAAAATGCATGGAGTTATAACATTTTACTTTCAATATATTCTTAGAAGTTTCTATTGCTCTTCCAGTCGAAACATGCCGAGAAAGCAAAAAAGAACCATATCACCATGACGAGACTCCAAAATGATTTCGACCGTTAAGATACTTCTATTCAGCTCTCTTATTCTCAATCGAATACTCTGCAAAATCTTTCTCGGAGTGAATATCACAAATCTGTATGACTTTTTTACCTTTTATTCAGCGTCAAAGAATGATGAGGAAACCTGATGATGCTCAAAGATACAAAAATTCCTCTGAAAGAATTCGCTGCTCACCAAAGGCGGTGGCTTCAGTTTTTTGTTGAGTGGTGTATACTCTTTTGCAGAATGATCATTATTGGTGTTGTTAAAAGTGATCTACACACACTCACACACACTCTCTCTCTCTCTCTCTCTCTCTACCTATCTCTATCTCTCTTTCTTTCTCTCTCTCTCTCTCTCTGCCAATCTCTATTTCTCTCTCTCTCTCCCTATCTCTATTTCTCTCTCTCTCTGCCAATCTCTATTTCTCTCTCTCTCCCTATCTCTATTTCTCTCTCTCTCTCCTATCTCTATTTCTCTCTCTCTCTCCCTCTCAGGCAAGAAAATATGTGGAAGCGGGAGGGAAGGAGAAAAATTACTGGGGAGAGAAAGAGACAAGGAAACAGAATTTGGAAAATCCGAAAGCGCAAATATGCTGCAGAGAAGGACTTAGCTGAAAACAACAAGACGAGGAGAATAAGTGAGAAAAAAACTAATACTGGAGAAAACAACTGAGAAGAAACGGCGGAGAAAAAGAAAAGGAAGAAGCAAAGCAGCGAAGAAACCAACGAGAGGAGTAGGAAGAAGAAAAAAAAACAGCACAAGAAGGAAGGGAAAAAAGGCAAGGCAAAGGTATTGAAAAAAGAAATTTGAAGGCAGATCAGAGAAGAAGAAACCAAATGGAAAAAGGAAATAAAAGGGAAAGTAAACGGGGAAAAAATGAGGTAGGCCGGAAAAGGAGGATATATTTTACATGACTTCTTCAAGGGCAAGGTACGGAACATGCTCCCATATTTTACACCACAACCTAGAATTTAGATTTTTGCCTGAACCTTTGCCTAAATGACTGCAAAGCTTTATATGCGATAGAAATAAAATTGGGATTTAATAAACGGGACTGGATAATTAACAAAAAAAATTCTAGAAAGGAATGCTTTGATTTTGAAGAAACTAAATCTTTTAGTAGCTGAATTTAGAGATAGGCAAAAAAGTTCAGGGTTACTCGATCCAAAAAAATGTCAAAACAAAGAAAACAAAACCAAAATGAAAACTTCAAGAAAGTTCAAAACAGATAAACAAAATTAAAAATTAAGAAAACTTTTTTACATATACAGACAAAAATGACACTTGAACAAAATCAGTGCTGTAAGATGTTTACTAAAACAAAACGGAAAAAAGAAACACAGGTGAAGCACAAAAAGAAAACAAAGAGGAGGGAAAGTTATTTTAAAGGAAGAAAAGGTTAATTTGAGAGGTGGAAGAGAGAAAAATACTAAAACTAGTAGAGGTAAAGGACTTGGTAAATAAATAGGAAATGTGAAGAGAGTATCATTTTGTATGTTAAAAAAAGTTTACACTCCTTATGTAAAAGAAAAATAAATAAAATCTGTGCAAAAATAGACTATTCTAAGAAAATATATCTGCATGAGTACATGAGTGGCTCGAAATTTAGGAATACGAAAAACCGGAGACCAAGGAAAATTAAATTCACTACTGTTCCTGATTTTCAAAAGAACAGAAACGGATGGGAAAAATCGCAAACAGCAAGGTGGATTATAAGCTGAGTGAAAGAGGAAGCGGACCTGTTAGTGGGAAGGAGGGATGCTTAAATGCTTGTGTTAAGACGCCCAGCTGCAAGTGTGTTGAAAGACAAAACTTGAGAGAAGTTAAAAAGGGGAAAATTAAAGGAAAATTTTGTTTTAGATTTAAATTCAGGGAGCCTCTTGAATGACTTATTAATAATAAAGCAAAGACCGGATACTTTATGAAAGAAAAACTTTTAATTATTGAAAGGAGGCAGTAATAAAAAGTTTCTTATGTATTCAAGGCAAAAAAAAATCGACTAATTTACCCCAAATTAAAATTTCTTTTTTTAACTTTTTATTATGTTTTTTGAATTTTTTTTTTTTGCTTTGGAAATTTTTTTTAAAATGAATCAAAAACCTTTTCAAACAAACCTGCAAAATTGTAAAAAAAAAAATATAAGGATGAGCATGAACATAAAGAAACGCAAGGACGAACATGAACATAAAATATGACGATTACAGAGCCTCGTGGGACTAAAGGATCCTGCTAACATGAGTGCAACGTGACGGCCGCCCATGTGGCTCAGTGGTCTAAAAGCTGGCTTCTGACCGTTCGTCCGAGATGAGTCCGGGTTCGAATCGCCATGAGGCTGGATGTTGTGTTTGTCTTACGGCACTGGCTCTCTCCCTTTCCTTGAACTATTCATTGGACCAAAATTAGGGGCAAGCGACTGCTTATAGCCCAGCGAGTAGCTCACGGTAGACGTTAAATCTCCAACCAAAAATAAATAAATAAATAAATAAAAACAAGTGCAATGTGACGTATGTAGGCATTTCATGATGCACAGCCCGTATGTAAATTTGCTGTGAGCACTTGAAAACTTCCAGTGGTGTATACAGGCAGGAGGCCGAGTTATGTGTCATATGAGTTCATAATTTTTTTCCCTGTGTTTAGCAAGAGTGAGAAACTGTGTGTCTGAGGTAACAAAATAATGTGTTGGACACATTATCAGCAATTACAAAGGCCAAACTATGACCGATGCAGTCAGAGAGTTTTTAGTTTCACACGGCATAGTGAAACTACAGGTGATGGATCAAAGGACAATCACGGGAATGTGATTCTTCGTCACATCCGTCTGTTCCGTGGTGTTGTGAATGCAGATTTCATTTTTTACTTTTATAGAAAAAGTAAAAATTCAATCTGAATTCCTACCCGTCACTACCCGTCCTCCCTGCACAGCTTCTGTGAAAAATAGAGTATGCTGGTGAAGGTGTCCTTCGGATGGAATGGCCAGAGCCCTTTCTTGATCTAAGTCCCAGCGAACATGCACGGGACGCTTTGAGAGACGTGTTGTGCGAAGGAATCCACTACCAGGTACAATTACAGCATTTATCAGATATGGTATGGTATTTATCAGTATTGTTTTCATAGATGTTATGAATAGTATTCATATATGCATTTTCAACACTTTTGGATTTCAAAGATCTTATAAGTGTTGATGGTTTCACGGAATCAAAAGCATTTTCATAATCAATAATAGCTTTACATAATTGAAGTTCACACTCATTTGCTCTTTTGATGAGTTTTCTAAATACGTGAACAATATTTTATAGTGCTAAAGCCACTCATTAATGCAGCTTGTATTCTTGGTTAAACATACATAATTGAAGTTCACACTCATTCGCTCTTTCGACGAGTTCTCTAAGTACGTGGACAATATTATATAGTGTTGAAACCACTCCTAAATCCAGCTTGTTTTCTTATTTGAGCCAGGTCCAGTGTTTCTTACAGATAATACCATAGCGAAGAATTTCATAAACAACTGATAGGAAGTTGATCGGTCTGTATTTTAAAAGATCCTTAATGTTCCCAGTCTAAGGTAGCACGATCATTGTAACATTGTTCCAATCGTCAGGAATCTTTCCTTCATTGGGACATCAAATGCAAACTTCGGCGAGTGTAGTATATATTTATCCACTGGCTTCTTGTATAATGTCCACCGTAATTCCACATTATTCTGAAGCTTTTTCCGGTTACATGTCCCTAATTGTATGGGCAGTTCTTCCGAAATGTCTGGAAGAAATTTGGTACTTGGGTGCTGTTATATTTCTTAATCCTTAAATAGATGTATCATCCCTTTCGTGAAGTTCAGTGTATAACTCTTAACTTTTGTTCAAAAGTTCCCCTCTAGTTCTTGTTACAGTATCATTTTCTTTTTTGAGTTCCAAAATCTGTTTTATTCCATTACTGAAATAACCCTTTGCTTTCTTCAGGTTTTGGTTGTTTCCAATTGCTTTGTTTGATTAGTTCACAATTGAATTTCTCCAAGTATTCGATGGTACTTCTCTTCACTGTCTTGTGCATAGCTTTTTATATCCAATTTCGGATTTTACATTTTCTTTATTTATCTTTATATCTTTTTCTTTTGCATCAAGAATTTCGTTTGTTCAGAAGTTTTCTTCATACGCAATTTGCTCGCAGTACCACTTATTTTTGTCGATGTTTCCATAACGGTCCTGACAGAGTTTAGTTAATTTTAAATACGTCAACTTCTGTTGAACTCCCTAGTTCAGAGAATCGATTTCTCAATTCCAATTTGAAAATTTTATTATGACCTTTAAAGCCTGACATGTGAATACACTTCGTTTACTTTATTAGCTTGCAACGTTCAAGATTTGCATTAAGGTGCATCTTACATTTCACAATTCTATGATCACTTTCTATATTGAACCTGTTAATCACACTGCAGTCTTCAATGACACATTTCTTGTTACAGATAACAATATGAATTTTTCATTGGGATGCTTCCGTGTTTATTTCGGGATGCTTCCGTGTTTATTTCGGGATGCTTCCGTGTTTATTTCGGGATGCTTCCGTGTTTATTTCCCCAGGAAACTCTACAAAACTATTTCCACGCAGGTTCCTGTTGCTGTGCTCGAATTTACCGACCGCAGTTTCGTTCTGTTGTTGTCGTCTTATTTTCGGATTGAAATCACCATAAAGATCTTCAAGTGCTGCCTGCCCATGTTACATAGAAACCCAATTTACTCGTAAAACTCTTCGCTTTCATCAACGTAATGACTTGTTGACGGTACGTAAGCTTGAATGATCTGAATCTGGTATCTTTTTGGGAGCTGAACAACGAGTCTTGTTGTCTGAGGAATTTCGAGTTCCAGTACTTCTCCCTTTAGTTCTTTTATTAATTACTAGATGAAAGCCGTCATTAATGACGGAGAAAAATAAAGTTTATGATACAGAAATTATTGACATTTATTTATTGTTTCACGTCAATAAATGGCGACGTTGGCTCACAGCTTTTTGAAAATTTCCCAAGCAGTTGGTTATGGAATTTGATACGACGGGCTGTCTGTTTGTTATGTGTTCTGTAAAACCTTTAGTCCCTATTTCTTCAACACTTCCTTGTACATAACATTTTTCGTATACACTGACTGTGAACTCTCTATTAATTTCCACTGTTCTTTTCCGTGACTAATTTTTGCCGACTCAACACCATGCAGAGCAGCATTATTAATCCTTTCTTGTTCAACTACCTGAAGCAATTTGGATGCGTCAGCAAATGGATTATTTTGAGACATGAAAGTGCTTAATTCTTGCATCAGGCTTGAATAGCACTATGCGTTTTCCCTAATCTTCATTCTTTGGTCACCAGCCTCTTCCGTGTCCAATATATACAGTTGAGCAAACTTCCTCTGGTCCACATTTGCTGGGTGCAAAGCTCCTGCTCGATGGTAAATTTGTCCGTTTATTCGGAAATAATGGAGACCGTATCCAGGAGGCGGAGCAATGTTAGCTCTCATGGATGCAAACGCCAAAGTGCTATTTATTGATCTTATAATGTTCATGAAAATTTTCGAATATTGTTATTGTCCTTTCATTAACTGCTGAATAACAGGAGATGATCTTATAACATTTCATTTTACTTTGCTTTTATGACAGCATTGCGTAAAAAGTCTGTTAGATAGCTGTTCTGCAGCAAAATACTTTGCAAGACAATATTCGCTAATACTGTCCATGGAACCACAGTTATGTGCGTCTACATGTTGTTCTACAACGTTAACTGCGTGAAGAACAGCTTGGTTTCTAGTTCGTGGATTTTGTCGGCGAATTGCATCACCACGTCTTTGGAGTAATATTTGCGCTTGTGACATGTTTGCAATCTGATGTCGTTCGCGACCTTGTGCAATTTGTTCTGACGTCATGTTTGCAATTCGGTGTCGTTCCCGACTTCGTTCAGTTTGCTGAGGAGTCATATTTGCTACGCGATGATGATTCCGATCTCATTCTTTTTGCACGGAAGACATACTTTCCCGACGGACCCTTTCTTGCTCCGCCTTTCGTCTTTTTGCTGCTTCCTTCTGGAAAGTTACTTCCTCAGCAGATTTTTTCCGTTTAGGAGGCATATTTGTAGTGTTGTTGCTAAAAATCACGCAAACCGAAGTCGATGTTTTGATACAAATGAACCACAATATGAATTAAATGACTTCGAATCGCACACACCCGAAAACAAAAAACCTCTAACTTCGAACGAAAGAAAAAAGATGTAAACAAAACATTAAACCAGAACTTTTACGGATAACACAGATATAAATGTTCGTGTTTATATGTTAAACATAAAGCATATCAAGGGTATATGAAGTAGAACCAAAATCCTGACGTAAAGTTTTTCAAATCTCTAAAGAATTGACCGTGTGACGTAACGCATCTCTGACGTCATGTGAGAATGATTTGGATTAGATGACGTCACAGCAGCAGCTGTGTTCTTTGTTGCTATGACAACAAAACAAAGTCATATACGCGTAGACTGTGTAACGTACTAGGAGATGTGACGTACCTGCCAGAAGGACGCACACGACATAAAGGCAGATAGCAGTCAGAACAAACGTCCGCGTAGCTCAATTGGTAGAGTGACTTATTCCGGAATGAGGGGATCCGGGTTCGAATCCTGGCGTGGACGGAAATGACGGAGAAATTTACTTCGTTATAATGGCGCCCGAACTATCCGGATGACCCGACCGTTCAAAATCTCGCAATGGTGTGATGTTATTTCCACACCGCGAGATAGGAAAAATAAGAGAATCCCTTCTCCAGCACTTCGAAAAAAAAAGAAATAAAAAATAAAAATGAAGGGGAGATGATGTAACGTACTAGGAGATGTGACGTACGTGCCAGAAGGACGCACACAACATAAAGGCAGATAGGAATCAGAACAAAACGTCCGCGTAGCTCAATTGGTAGAGTGACTTATTCCGGAATGAGGGGATCTGGGTTCGAATCCTGGCGTGGACAGAAGTGACGGAGAAATTTACTTCGTTATAACTGTGCGCGTGCAGCATATGACGTCACCTACACGAAAACAAAGCTTGACATCACAAACATTTGTTTCTCGGTTGTTGCTATGACGACTTAAAAAGTATCACGGAGGAGGAGGACCCTAGCAAATTATATATTAGAATAAATCCAGCACCACTAGTTCTGCCAACATTTGGGCCACGGGAGTAGAAGAGACGATCACTTTCCAGTATTATGAAATTTCTTTTCCGTATAACATCAGTCAGATAGATCATCCATCCTACTTGAGTTCATGTAGCCCTGAATTCGAAAATAGAGGAAGACCATTGCACGTTATCAGTGTCAGCATCAGATGGAGCCTAGCCCTGCCCTGCGGTGATTATTAGCACCCGTTTCCTTCATGCCACATTTACGTCCCCATTTTCCAGGTACATTCTAGCCGCCGAAGATAGAGAGCCAACGAATAAGTTGTGCAGTCATTTGAGGGAAGTATCTCCAAAACTAATCACTAATAGTCAAGGGAGTTAATGAGTGTGGAATAGCATTTTTCCTAATCCCGGTGGAATAATTATACCGGTATTAATCGGTCGTTAGACCCCTTTTAATAGGAACAAGACACGCCGTGAGAAAGTGTGGTTGACGCTTTTCAAGGAGAGAACATCAATTTATCTATCTGTTACTGTGCTCGGTATAATAAATGCAACACTAGGAGGTATTTTTCGGAGAGGTTTGAACTTGGTACGCGCTTTTCGACAGTTAGGTTATGTAAAGGATTGCAGTTGCGAACCAATCACGCGATAAGTGATGGTGATAAAAGAACAAAACGGATCGGCGTAGATAAGCTTGATCATCCCTCGTCCTCACCTTGGCAAATGGATCATTTCATTGAGGTAATCTCGGTAGCGAGAGTACGTGTAACGATTGTTTATGTCTGGGCGACGTCAAAGGGAACACTACCACCACACTGACACCTTTATCAGAGGCTTCATCATAGGGTTACCTAAGAATGTTTGGCCCCAGCGTCACATCACGGAGGAAAAGCATATGAATGCAAACACTGTTGGCCGAATGTGACAACAGTATTTTGTGCAAGGTAGAATGCTGTATCACACGGGAACGGGTGCACGTAGTCGGACGTCCAAACGCCTCGACCGCCGCATTCTTCGGCAAGCCGTAGCAGCCCCATAATACGTAGCAAACGGTTTTCGACATCCCTGTATCAACACGGACTATGAATCGTATGTTGCCCGAGGGAGGTTACCGCTATCTGCAGCCATTTCGACAACTGCCACTCACCGCACCACATCGTCGTGCAAGGTTGTAGTGATGCGGTACGAATCATGCAAATCAAACCACGTGTTAAGTGACGGATTTTGTTTCTGTCCCAGGGCAGTTCATCATCGATTGAGCGCCTCTAGACGATGCAGTCACTGGGTTACTCTTGCTGCCATCGATGAGCTTCATACGGAGGGTCATGCTGGGGTCATGGTTAGGGGCGCTCTCAGTTTCAACAGACATTTACAGTTCCTAGGCGTAGTATGTGCACTATGTAAACAAAAGTGATTGGACAGTGTAAGTAAATGGAAAAGTGATTGGACAGTGTAAGTAAAGTTAAGTCGATGGCGGGTAGATCCACCATTTGCAGAGATTATAGCAGCCCCCGTCCGTGGAATACTATCCGCAAGTCCATCGAGTCGGAGAGCTGGTTGTTTCTCCAGTCCACCTTGAGTACATTAACCAGCTCTGTCAGTGAAGACTTTCGTATCAGTATAGACCTCATCTGCCGTTAAGGTTCATTCCGTAGGTGTTCAATGGGATTCAGGTCCAGGCTCTGAACAAGCTAAACCAACCGCGAAATCTAGTTTTCCTCATACCACTACATTGTTGCCCTGGAAACATGACAAGTGGCATTGTCGTCCTCGAAGAAACGATCGTTGTGTCTGTAGAACTGCACAGCGTTGAGTAATCCAGGATATCTCAATACAGCACAGGATATCTCATGTTGCAATGAATGACAAAAAGTCAACCCACACCATACCAGCTGAACCAGCCCCATTTTATAACTCCAACTGCCTTCGTGAGTCACAGCCGTCACTGTACACTCCGGAAGTAGGAGTTCTCGTGTAACAGCCAAACCCAGACACAGCCATCCGATCAAAATAATGTGAAGCGAGACTCATCGCTCCGTATCACCCGCCGCCATGAATTTCTAGTTTTTGTGCTGTTGACACCATCGGTCCTTGTGATGAGAGGTTTATGGGCGGCTGCTTGGCCATGATCCCCGAATGTATGGTCATCTCTCCGAAGTGTCTTGGTGGATACCATAACATCTGTGGCGGCCATCTGGACCTCATGTGCGCTTTGACAGGACGTGGTTTTCCAGATCTCCCTCTACAGAACCCTCCGGTCCGTGGCCTGCAGTTTCGTGTGTCTTCCAGGGGGAGGAGAATTCCTGAAATTCCTCGTCTTCTTCCACTTGTTGATGATAAAGGCCACAAGCGATTTAGTGACCTGTCTGACACTAGCAATGCTTCTAATGCTGTTATTTAAATTGAGCAGCCTATTACAACGTCATTTTATCAGCGATTTATATGAGCGCACTCGTGTTGCCGTTTTTATCGTTGTATACCACGTACCTGTTACGGTAGCATACCATTGTGCCTGCAGAGGGGGAGGGGTGTACAATTAGTTTTGTCTACATAGTATACAATAGCAGCACGATGATAAGCCAATGAGCTACTAGACTCCGTTTTGCTTCCGCGGTATTCCTGATATCCAGTGGCAAACAAGTTAATGCCCGGTCACACATCAGGAGGCAGTGCGTATCATGTATGCCCTTGCTGCTCGGATAGGGCGATTAACCGACTTTTTCCCAATAGAGAACGTGTGATATGTCATTGGAAGACAATTTAACGTCTGTGCACTAGTGCTGAGATGGACCGAGTCTGAAGCCGAGTCGTACGGAGACTCAACATTTTTTAACTGTGATTTTACATGATTTTACATATGAGACTTTTACTGGTACTGCACTTTATACTTGGCAAAGATAATTTTTGACAACTAGGTCAGAATGGGAGGTGGGAACTGAGAAGGTCTATTTATTCTGTTCTTCGGATTAAAAGCCATAGGCAACGCATTAGTGAGTTTCTACGGAGGAGAAAAATCTTCTTCAAGACCTGTAGGTACTAAATACCGCGCCATCAAAATTTCACACCTTCCATCATGCGGTAGCTTCTTCCTAAATTCACTGAGCAATGTATGTGGATTCCTGCCCAATTTTGCTGGATGCCTGGCTGCCCAAAGCATTTCAGGAACAAACGAATGATCAAAGAATCGCAAGCGGCTCTAATGAAAAAAGCAGATAGCCATTCACCAATCCCCATCTCAGAATAACATGGGTTAATTGTAGGGGGAGGAGTTAGTGGAAGTCTAGAATGGGAGATATATTTTATTGACGCCTAAACCGATCACTTTTGGGGCTCATTGGGGCCCGAGCTCTATTTGGAGATAGCAAATTCGGACCCGCGCTCTTGTTTATTAAGTCACCACCTCCCTGCGCTACCTCTCGCAATGTCAATGAATTCCGGATATAGGTGAACGACGCATGGTCAGCGATACCTCATGGCACATCCGGGAAATTTTCCAATTGATGCCACGTCATGCTGCCGAATGTACGAATATCCCAGCATGGCAGTCATTTGATCTACAGACTTAGGCCACATTATACCGTCTCCTCGGCAGTCAGATTTGTGAAACGTCCTGTTATGTGTGGAACCATCACTACCGTTCTATACATGACGATGTATGAAATCGTACTGATGCCCGATGAAATTATGAACGAATACGCCAGGTTAATCTAGTGGCTGTACTCCGGGACAGTTATGACTCTCTTGGTAGCTCAGTGGGCTGAGCGCTGACTTCTGATCATTAGCCGGATATATGTCTGGGTTCGAATCTCGGTGAGGCATGGATGTCATGTTTGGCTTACGATACTGGCTCGTTCTCTTTCCTGGAACCACTGGCCCTAAAGTACCGACAGGCGACGACTGCTTATAGGCCATCTAGCTGCTTATCGTGGTCGTTAAACAACAACAGCACAACAGAACGATGACTAATTAATGAGTAATTTGGCAGAGACATCTTGTGATCTCTCTCATATGCACAACGGGTGAAAATCTGGAGCTTTTATACAAGCACGGAAGCATTAGAATACTTTATAAACATTCCCTGGCGATGGTATCAGTATTTATGTGAGATTTATTTTCTTCGAAGGTGTAACTCGAGACAAACACACGAAATCTAGGTGTTGCAGCGACACGTAGAACGTCATCGTCTTATCGATGGGCTGTCACAGTTGCTGTTACGAGTATCAGGATTTACATGGAATCTGAAATAATGGAACTCCAAACAGGAATCCCTCTGAGCGAAAAGTATGAATCTCTTGGATGAAAACTGTAACCTAATTTCGCCAAAATGTTCTGTAGACGCGAATGGAACTAACACAGCTCCCACACAGAACTGGGATGCGTCGCCAAAAAAACTTGTTGGCACTGCTCTTGCGATGCAGATCTTCTTCAACAATCATGCAGATGTGCCCAAATGTGTCATCCGGTCTGAAGCAGGAGTCATTACGGAGATCAGGATTGCAGCCTTTGCCACTTTCAGTCTTCTGCCAACAGTCCGGATCGTCCCGAGGAACTTCATTCAATGGTCATGACTCCTGTCGCACTTCATTCAATGGTCATTGCATTTCCTGTTGATTCCACGTTCGTCTGCTGAAGATTACTGATTTTTAACCGAGAAGACGTGTGTCTGACAACATCGGTTCCTCTACGATGGTTACGGTTAATGTCTTACAATTGTTGGTAATAACCGTTTCTCAACACTTTTACTTCACGTTTTATAAAATATTGCTAACATTTCAACCTTCGTCACACAAACCAAAAATATAATCAACTGAAAACACTACCAGCTGCAGATAGGATTGATGACTAAGTGGGAAAACATGTCCTGAACGCCTAAAGCATTTTCCGCTCTCGGCGCTCTGTAGCAGAGTATTGGATACCTACGTTTCCTAAAGCTTATGTGACTTACCTGCTCGCGTTTACTGTATTACTTGAACAAAGTATAACGTTCTTATTGGCAACAAAATTATTTATCTCATCTCCTTGCAAACAAACATACACACAAATGCTGACAGGCATGACATTCGTCTGTTTAATCTATGCTGCGTAAATTTAATTTTGAGTGTGTATATTTTAATAGGAATTTCAGAAATGATACCATCATATATTCTGTAATGGGATTTATCTTTTTCCGAAGTTGAATCCCATTACAGAGGAGCTGATGCCGCCGATCCCGAGAATGTTTGTTATATTATTCTCCACTCTGCGTTGAAATTACTTCAAGAAGAAAGTGAAGACGACAAAGTGTCATGTCTGTTAAAGCGCCCGCGCGCGCGCGTGTGCGTGTTTCTGTGGAAGGAAAAGAGATATAAAAAATCATTCGATTGCTCATCGGAAATGAAAAATTCCATTCTCACTTCCGCTTCGATGTTACTTTACATATGTGTTGTATGGGCTTAAAGTCGTTTTCTGTGATGACATGGTACGATAACGCTGAGTCTTTTCGTTTTCAATTTCATTAGATTTAGGAAAATGTACATGTCCTTTTTCGACAACACACATATGATCACGGGACATGGCAACCAATGTACTTCCATATTAAATTTCCCCATCACGAACAGCTGAGACAAATGCTGTAGGAGATATACAGTTAAACCTCGATTTAACGAACTTCAAGGGAATAACAGTCTTGTACGTAAAATCGCGGAATTTGCTAAATCGTGGAAGACTTTCGAATGAAACATTCAAATTAAGCAACTGAACACGTAAAAAAATAAAAACAAGTTCTCTTCCTTTCAGTGAAATTTAAATTATGTATAGTACTATTAATTATGAATTTATTATTAAAAATGTTATAATACGTACACATTTACTTTGCATATTAAATACATAATTCGTAGATATTAGACTTCAATGTGCAGCATCAAAATTTAAGCGTATTTTAAAATATCGAGAAAAATACAATGGTTGATTTCCCCCGAGCATTTAGTTTCTTAAATAGTGATTTCAGTATGCCTAATCTGCACGAAACAGAACATCAATTAGTACCAATTAATTTGTAAAAACAGAAAATATGTTGATTACCTTTTTACACAACAGAAAATTAATGCTTTAGAGAAGATTTCTTATGTTCATTTTTTCTGAATGTTTAGCTTTATAAACTGCAGCTTCAATTTTATGAAATGCATAAAAAACCTCATCATCAATATCGAAGGGCATCAAGTATTTTTTAGCGCATTCTATAGTGTTACCAGCATTATTAAAGCATCTAGCTTTCAGTTCTGCTTCATTTGCTTCATGAGCATCTGATGCATTTAGTTTGATCTCTTTATGGAAGACATCACCAAGAGATTGCATTTGGGCTAACTTTAAACGTGAATGTGCTGATTAACATAGTTTGCTGGTTTAAAAAATAAAAAACAATATTCGCCAAATTGAGAAAATGCATTCGTTAAATCGGGAAACGTCAAGCATTAATTTAAATGTGGTTCTGTCGGAACCATAAAAGATGTACGTACAATCGCGGAATTCGTTAAATCTCAGGCCGTTAAATAGGGGTCTGACTGTACATATACTGATCTACACCAATGAGTCATTACATTACGGCTACCTACCTAGTAAGCAGTAGGTCCCCATTTAGCCAGCAAACCAGCGGCCACTCGGCGGGGCATCGATGCGATGAAGTGGCGATAGGTATCCTGGGGTATCTGGTACCATAATGTCAACAGCAGGACCTCCAGTTCCCGTACATTCCGGGGTGGTGGTGATTTAGCTCAAACCTGCTTTTTCAAGTCGAATCACAAATGTTCTATTGGGTTCATGTCACGTGAATACGGAGGCCAGGGCGTTAACAGAAAGTCACCAGCATGTTCCTCGAACCACCCCTTGACGATTTTGGCAGTAGGCAAAGCGCATTATCCTGTTGGTAATGGCCATCACCAGCAGGGAACACAGTTGCCGTGAATGGGTGACCTTGGTCCGCAACGACATTCAGATACCTGACAGCTGCCAGGGATTGTGCTATTGGGATAATGGTGCCTAAAGTGCTTCAAGAAAACATCGCCCACAGAATAACACAGCCGGCGTCGGCCTGTTTCCACCCAACAGTGCATCCAGGTGTCACAGCCACCGCAGGTAATCTGGCGTTTCCGCGCTCGGCCGCCTCTGTGATGCACCAGGAATCTTGATTCGTCAGACCGGGCCACTTTTTTCCAATCATTCATGGTCCAATCCTGACGATCTTGGGCCTATTCATTGCGTTGTTGTCGATATCGTGTAGAGAGCACGGAGACCCGACTGGGTCTTCGGCTACACAGGCCCATGCGCAGGAGGCTGCGATGAACTGTGTGCTGTGACACATTGGTCTGATCACCAATGTTGTAACTGCGGGTGATTTGTCGCACTGCGGCGCTGAGGTTGCTGTGAACAATGCGCGACACTCTCCGCTCCTCTCTGGCGTCATTGAGCTGCGGACGACACACGAATGGACGACCGCTCGTCGTTTTGTCATCTGAACACCACTTTTGATACGTACTCACTAGAGCGGCACCTGAACAACCCACAGGCCGCGCCGTTTCCGAGGTGCCGTGCCATCACAATTTATCAAATTCTGATAAATCGGCAGGTTTTACCAATTTGACTCCGAACACTCTACTAACCGAAAGCCGGTCCTCGGGTTGTATATATACTGCTCTGTGAACTTCGCCTGCGCCACCGTTCGGTCTCCAGAAGCGCTCATTTCTTTAGGCTGGGGGTGGTCATAATGTAATGGCTCATCGGGGTGTATATATCACACGCATTCAATGTAACCATGGCATTGCCCGATGGGGAAAATATTCGATCTTCCGCAATGGGAGCAATCATAGAGCTCCATGGCAAATCAAGGACGTACATTCTCACACGCGGGTTGTATATGTTGATCTTCACAGCAAACAGCATCAGATAGTTGATCATATGGTCGCCCGCAGCTGATTCGTATTATGGCAGTATTTAAATTTCGTAGGCACAATACAGAAACAGAGAGATACTACAAGCGTAACTGTAAGTGACCTAAATGCTTGATGTTTCCAAATCATCTATAGTAACCAAACGCACCTGTATGCAATACAAACGAATTCATCTTGGGAAAAAAATGTGTTCTTTTGTTTCCTCTGAAATAATAACTACGTAAATACCGTGGAGGCAAGGAAACGGAAAAGCTGTCGGGGGAAAGCTCAAAATGTGATGTACCACCCATTGTGTTTGTTATATGGTACAGACAATGAAATGACCCATCGAGAATATCTCGATGCTTTTACCCGTGATAAATAATTGGGAGACTCGAGGTGTGGCGAACTGTTATGAGTGTGGCTCAAGAGCTCGGTGTAACTGATAACAGCGTATCCAATTCATGGTCAACCTTCAGAATTGTAGGTACAGCTATACGAAAGACCGCTAGTGGTCACATACAAAAAACCACCCCCAGCGAGGATCAGTAGCTGCTCCAACAGACCAAGAGGGATCGAAACCAGACGGCAAGTAACCATACAAAGCAACTTAACATGAGCACAGGACGCACACTATCACGGTTTACAATGGCTAGGCGATTACGCAAAGGTGGACTGTTTGTTCGACGACCAATTCGATGTTTTTAATTAAAACATGCTTATCGGAGGCATCGTTCGCGGTCTTTTAGAGAGTATAAGACCGGATAGGCAAACAGTTGAATATGGTACACCTTACTGATAGAGTGCATTTAGTCTCTGTAGCGATTCTGGACGTCAGATGATCTGGCATGACGTAGACAGTCGGTATCGTCGCGAAAACATCAATGAAAGTATTGCCGTGAAAATATCAATGAAATATAGCGGACGCGGTGTTCTTTTATGGGCAGGCGTTCTGATCAATGAACGTACGAAGTTCCAGATATTGGAAAGATCTACTATAACCTGTCCGCGCTACTGTAATGAGGGTAATTATTTCCTGTGTTCTTCTGTTCTGGAGTGCCATTGGCCTACAGTTCGTATTAATGGATGATAACCTCACATCACATCATACGGTGACTGTTGATAAGCCGTTGGAAAGTGAAGACATTCAGCGGACGGATTAGCCAGTACGTTTTCCTGACATAAATCCCATAGAACACGTATGGGACGCTCTTAAGGGATGTGTTGTAGCATGTGAACACGCACCGGAAACTTCCCATCATTTGAAGACTGCCCTGACAGAAGAATGGATAATATTACAGCAAGAACTCATCAAAAAGTCATCAAGTGCGAAGTATGGGCAAATGATGCAACAAACCATGCATCGACGATAGGGGGATCATATCCCTATACGGAGGCCCTCCCCTTCCCTTCGTATCGGCGTTGGCAGTGATGCATCTGTATAATGGCGCCTAGTGCTATGTAGCTAATTCTCAACAAAGTTCCACTACTATATCCTTTAGTATCTGCAGTTGTGTCGGTGTTGTTTCGGTTATCATTCATTAAGTAATGGATTTCCTATAGTTTGCCGCCGCTGGTTAACCACACCGCTGCTATGTACAAAACCTCTCTCATCCTTGAGTTTTCATACCAATGTACTAGGTGCAGTATACTTGCATGTGGTGCTTTTACCGAGCATGAAATTGTTTCTCTAAGATCTCTTTACGGACTTTTTTCATTCTCACACGCCTCGTCAATGAATAAGACTTTCTGTTTCTCAATTGTTTTAGTCTTGTGAAACAGTTATATCCCATTTGATGGAACTCGTGGGTCATACTCGTTTACATGTTCTGCCATGCCTGGCAAAGCGAAATCTCCTTGGTGGAAAAGTAGAGAAAATGTAATTTGGTGTACTTGTCCAAATTTCAATGAATACCTGGGAAATGTAATTGCTATGTATTCATCAAGTTTATTAAAAACACATTATCAGTACTGTTCTGCACGCTCAGCCTATCATATCCATACAGTGATATTTTAATACGAACGAAAGTACAGCATTACATTCTGTATACCACATTATGATCTTATGCTCAGCAGTTTTCTCTCAAAATGATTCTTCAAAATACTTTGAAATCTAAGAAATATTTTAAATATTATTATAAATGGCAGAGTTTATCTATTACATTTCTTGATAAGGAGAACCGTACTTACGTAGCACTGCAATAGTTTATATTTGGAAATTTTCACAATGTTACTTTTTTGAAAAATGCTGTAGACAAAATAAATGACTCTTTCCATTTGGACAATATTTTAATAACATCTACATTTATCAATACAACATTGATATACAAAATACACAGAAATGATTTTACAGCCTTGCGGCTAAAAATAGTTAAGCTCGAGATTGTAAATCTTTGAATTCCGTTATTTAAGACACCTAGACCGGGTTAGAGGCATATTGTTAGTTTTTTGTTGGCGTATTGTCAGAAAAATTTGTTATACAACTAGCTGAGAATGTTAACTTTACTAATATTATTGGTTTAAGATTTAAATAGATACATTACTTCAGTTTGTGTGACATATTACCCTAACACCACAATGAAAAATCGAGATTATTCCTCTCAGAAACGCTTTTTTTTTTTTTTTTTTTTTTGAGAAAATTAAAAAATTAATTTAACTTTGTTTTAAATATTGATTTTCTGCATTCTTTCCTCTACAGATTGGAATGAAGATGTAGTGAAGAATTCTTGAAAAATTTATTTATAATTCTCAAATGTTCATTATGACAAACAATAGTTTGGAATTTTACTATAGTTGCTGCCGACATCCGTTGAGCCGGATTAGACACAAGTTTTACTAGTAGTCACTTTATAATCATCTGAGGGAATATCTCTGTATCGCTTTATTTAATCCCTAAGAAGTTATTTCGTGAAATTCACGTAGGAGATAAACTGTCGGTTTCCCGTCCGTAAGCTTCTTTCTTTACGTACGACAGCACTTTTTGAAATTGTGAAAAATGGATAATGTCGAACTGGTCTTGTAAGTAGCTAAATCGCAAAACTAGGCTGTGACGTGCCTCCCTCGCAGGACGCACATGAGATAAAGGCAGATTGCAATGAGAGCACATGCCTGCCTAGATCAGTTGGGAGAACGACTTACTCCGGAGTGAGGGGATCCAGGTTCGATATCAGGCTTGGAAAAAACTGTGTTTTCACATTGGCGCCCGGACTTCAAGGATGAACTGGCCGTTAAGTTTCTCGCAATGGTGTGATGTTCTTTCCACACGACGAGACTGGAAAAATGAGAATCCCTTCTTCAGTGCTTCGAAAAAAATAAATCAGTGTGATGTTACGTTCCACACACCAAATTATCTGGGATCTCTCAAGTGCACGTTCTTCAGCTGATGACTACCTACAGCGACACATTGTCCTGGATGACCCGTGGGCCATGTCCCTGCCCTCTTTCGTGGAAAGGGGGAGATGAGACGTGCGTTCCCCGCATGTCGCACATGATATAAAGGCAGATAGCAATGAGAGCACATGTCCGCGTAGCTCAGTTGGGAGAGCGACTTACTCCGGAGTGAGGGGATCCGTGTTCGATTCCTCGGCGTGCACAAAACTGTGTTTTCACAAGGCATTTAACTGAATTGCAGATGCTAGTAAAAATGAAAGTTTTATTCTGACAGTGCGATTATAGAATTGTACTGAGAATAGTTTATAAAAAGAAGATCTTCTGAAACACTCACTGATCCTTTATTCCATACTATTCTGATGCAATAAATCTTTCTTTGTAAAACATTACAAAAATGGAAATTCGTATATTTCGGTATCATTTCATATGAACCTAAATTATCATATCATTATGATATGATAGTATCTTACTCGTTGATTACAGTAGACATAGTCAAGAGAGGACTAAAAAAACAGGACTGTGCTAAACTAGTTTTTTTTTACTTTCTTTTACCTTTAACAAAAAATCTTTTTAAGGGTCAAAATATTTGCTGACTGCTGATACCTAATTATTATTATAATTTTTATACCTGAACTCTTCTTTTCTGTTTTCCTTCAGATAAAAAGAATCGTTACGAAATCTTCCAACTCCAAGTTAAGTTAATCGATACTGTGTTATATTCCGTATCGATAACAACCTTGAGATCTAAGCTCTCGACAGACGCCAAATATTTTACAGATCCATCCATGACTTCATCTGCCTTGGTTTCATTCACATATTATGATTATCGTTTCGTACTCAATCGCTTTTATGGTTAAATTTATAGCTAAGAGAAATAGTATCTCTTCGTCCTGTACGATATTGCGATGCCAGTTCACGACGTTACACCATATAGGATTATATCTTTATGTATCGATGATTCATGCGGCAACAAGAAAGGCAATCAAGCATGCACAACGTTATAATATTTCACTTTACACAGACGTACAGTAATTTAAGCTACACAGCACTAGTATATACACATTTTTTTACATTAAAAGTACTTGAAGGCAAAAAACATCCAATGACAGAAAGCGCAGTCTGAGCTAACTAAATAAGCAAAGACCCGTAAAGTTTTTAATTATACATAATTAATTGATTTTCACTTGGGTAATACTTATATGAATAACAATAGGACATGCAGTATTTATATTGAAAAAATTGTGAATCAACATATCATACCTGTATTACAGCATAAAGACAGCATTAATTGTAAAACCCGTTCACTGTTAGCCATTTTCCCGTTAGAATTTAATGATACATGATCATGACTTCAGCAAAACTGTACTCTTAATTGTCGGCCCATTATTACAGACAAATTTGAAAAGGTTTTTCTGTTACATAAAATATTTGTTATCTGTTCACTGTCAAATATATCACAGTATCAGTATCATACTATTTGTGGTTGTTAAATTCAGATTGGCCCCAATGAATCCTCCTGAGATAAGAAAAGAAAGATCAGCACATTTCAAATATCATCAAACAGCACACAATTACATACGACTGTGTTAGTTATTATGATCAAATTCATTTAGCGGATGTTTAAAAACCCGACATAGAAGAATGATAATAGAAATCCATGTTACTAATAACATGTCAACCAATCTGATAGCGCCCAGGAATTTATAAATCAGAAAATAAACATATACTCAGTTAATCATCTGTTTATAGAATTTGTCAGACAAATCGTTTGTTTTGAGAAACGTCTTTGTTTAACTGCATACATACCTACTTCCGTTTATAAACACGTCGACAGTCATGTTTTACTACAACTTTTGAATTGTTATAAATTTCTTATGTCATAAGATTGCAGCATTAAGACTGACGCTCCTGCAACAATAAGAAAGCGATGCGAAGACTGCTGCTTCCTTGTACTACCAAAAGTCACATACCTGTGTACTAGCAAAAATGGCATTTCGCTGTGAGTATGTATTTGCTGTTTCACTACATCTGCGTTCGGTAAATTTGCACATTTCTGGATAAATGACAAGTCGGTATACACTCTTTCCCGAAAAAAAACCCCAAAACATCCCGAAAACGTCGCCCGATCCTGATGAAACTCTGCATGCACTTGAGAGCCCAATGTGCAAATGATTAAAAACAGCGACCAATGACTAAATAGTAGCCCGTCACAACACACGGGAACAACGCGTCGAGAAGGGTATATCAAGAGAAAAGCTCGCACGCAGGGGCAATTGTGAGACCGGATAGCGGTTACATTAATCTCCACGGATTGAGAGGATGTCTCGACGTCGGATCCATGCAAAATACTAGCACTTGGGCAAGTTTGAGAGACGACGTCTAATTGAGATAACAGAATCTAGTTGGTCAAGTCGCTGTATCGCCAAGCATTTGCATCGGAGTGACGAGGCAATCGCCTGATGTTGGCGCCATTGGATCACAGAGGGCACAGCACAGTAGCACGCACGCAGTGGGACGGCAGACGGTAACGACAGAACGCGAGAATAGAGAGATTGTGAGAGTGTCACGAACAGAACCCAGTTCGTCGCTCTCAACCATCCATGGCCATCTTGCGTTGTCTACAGGTACGGAAGAGGCGGCCGTCCAGAACGTAGCCAGATGACTTCCGCCAAGGGACTATATTCGAGGAGGCCACTCCACCGCCTAGCATTGACCATCCAGCATCGCCGGCACCGGATGTAGTGATGTCGGGCCCGGTCAACGGGGGATGGTGTCCAGTGGTGTCGTGTTGTCTTCAGTGATGAGTCACGGTTTGCACTTAACGCCGATGACCTGCACATACGTATCTGGAGACGAGCTTACCAGAGTATGGATCCTGCCTTTACCGTGGAACGGCTCATGTCTCGCACACCAGGAGTGACTGCCTGGGGAACTATTTCGTACGATAGCCGGACACCCTTGGTAGTCCACCATACCACCGCCAAGGCTCAATTGTACTTCGATGACATGCTACGACCTGTTGTGTTGCCATTCCTTTCGCAGCATCACCGATAATTTTGTTTTCAAGAGGATAATACCCGGCCATACACGGCCCAGCCTGGTTCCAAACACGGCTCCAGGCCTAGTTCCGTAATGTCAACACCCTTCCAAAACCAACCCGATCGCTCGACCTCTCATCGATCGAACACGTTTGGTATATGATGTGACGTCACCTACGCCCATCAAGGAAGGTCGGTAAACTGGCCCCTAATTTTGACATCATCTGGCATGCTATACCTCAGGACAGTATCGGACAAGTGTATGCCTCTATACCACGCCAGGTAACCGCTGGTATCCGAGCCAGGGGTGGCAGTCCAACGTACTGATTTGTTCCACTTGTGTAGATGTTTTATCTGAATAAATGGCCCAACTGCTCTGGTGTTACAATCATTCCCTTTCTTATACATGCGCATTGTACATACGAATTTTCATCTCGATTGGATGATTCCTTCTGGTTCCTTCTTTTTTTTTTTTTTTTTTTTTTTGCAAAATGTATATTAGCAGCCCGGCATGAATTGTCATTATGAAGTTAAGCAGTTTGAGGAGCTATGAATGTTGAACACTATGTCCGTGACATATCTAGACAGTACGCGCTTGTTTCTTTAAATAGCTAGTTTAATTCTAGGCTTGCTTCTTTAAATAGCTAGTTTAATTCTAGGCTTGCTTCTTTAAATATCTAGTTTAATTATCTGCACAGTATGGGCTTCCTTTTTTAACCCTTTAGCTGGCTGGAACGAATTAACTCGGGGTTAACAAAATGGGCTGAAATAAGCTCGAATGAATGTGTTCGCTGTCTAAATATGGGCTGAACGCGGTTGGAATGTGAACCTGAGCACCAAAAGTCATTGCTTTCCCTTTAGCTTTGTTACTTAAACTGGTAATTTATCCGGATTATTAACACAAATTTGTTCATTCATCTGCTAAAAGAGCTATAACAATGGCGAGAAACTCCACAAAAGAGAGAGAACATGTTTGAGTAAATTGTTCCTACCGAGTGGCATGATGTTCGTTTAAGGTGGACTAGCATCGTTTCTTCGGTCATGGAGACTATGTTTTGGGTCATAGATTCCCTGTCATGTGTTGGGTCACGGAGCAGAGAAAGGACTAGAAAAATGTATTTCCCACCAGTGACAGGTCTCTGGTCGTTAAAAGGTGAAGGGAGAGGAACTGTTTTGCAGTGAAAACAACCAGCTTTCGTAAAACCCGGCCGCTATATGCAACTATTCCTGTTTGAGAAGCGCAGAAAATTTTGGGCACCGTTTGGTTCTGGAACATCGGCCACTTAAAGGATTAAATAGCTATTTGAATAGTGTATCTGTGGATCTGCACAGTACATGGCTATTTGTATCAATGTTTCTAAATATGTCGCTAATGAGTCTTTGAACAAACTGAACACATGTAAGTTGCTCATCTACAGTAACTAACACTTATACGTAAATTCTTTTTCACACCAATCACTAGCGGACAGAAAACCTGTTATTTCTTTGTTTTGTTTAGGCTTTAACGACCACCGTGAACAACTCAATAGGCTGTAAACAGTCGTCCGTACCTAATTTAAGGCCACTGGTTCCAGGGATGGGAGAAAGTCAGTAGCCTAAGACAAACACAGCATCCATGCCTCACCCGGTTTCAAACCCAGAGCTATCTCAGACGAATGGTCAGAAGCCAGCGTTTAGACAACAGCACTACCTGGCCAGAAACAAATATGATGTTTTCAACGTTTAGTTACATACAAATTTAATAAAATAATGTTTGGGAATTTAACGGTGTCCACATTTTTCGGTCTCTCTGTGTAGAACCTCAAAATGATGGATAACAAAAATCTATTTTTCTCTAGAAGGTGCAGCATTTGAGATGAAAAGCAAAGGTACTTTTATTGTCCGTTCACTGCTTAGTCGTCAGTCGTACTCTGCGGTAAAAATATCTCCGCGTTGAAGCTGTGTCCATGTTTGGATCCCGGGTGAGGTCTGTGTGGTGTGTTATTAGCACGTCTTTTGTAAAAAAAAGATCGTGCTTATGTTACCGGTTTGTCCGTCTGTCCGTCTGCCTGTGGACACCATATCTGTGCAACCATTAGTCCGATTTGAAAAATTCGTTTTGCTTTGGGAGGCCTGAAATACTGTATGAGAATGACGATCCTTGCATTCCATTTTTTATGATGCACAGTTTCGCTGTTAGAGGGCGTAAATGCAGATGACATCTAATTCAAAATACATTTTATTCCATATATTTGCATCTAAATATCCAACTCAAAAATTTATTTTACCTTTGGATTCCAAGGAAGACTATTTTAGGTACATTAACGTTTTCAAGTTTCCCATAGATTTTCCGCTAAGGCGCGTAAAAGTAAGTTGTGTTTTCCCCGGTATCTCGTCTTTTAAGGCCCCGGTTTGAAAACATTTTCCTGCACCGGATATAGCTCCTGATAGGAAATGTTTTCCAAATAATTTATAATTTTCGGTAAAGAATGGTTTGGACACCAGTGGGCGTAAGTGTTAATTTCTGCTTATGATGCATTTTCAGCAAAAAACTGAACTTCTAAAAGCTCGACTGAAAACATTCGATACCTCTCATGTCGATAAACCTCTCGGGAATATTTGCTTCTTAAATAATGTATAGTTTCTCCGCGAGGAGGCGTAGATGTTTATCTTATTCTTGTCAATGTCTTTCTTCTAAGCGTCTGATTTGAAAAATTCCGAGTTTTTAGATAGCGTTTACAATGCGAAACGTTTCTCATAAAATTTCAAATTTTTCAAGTAATGCATAGACTTTCCGGTAGGCAAGTAAAGGTAAATCGCGTTTTCGCGATAGCTCTGTTTCTAAAACTGATTTGAAAAGTTCTGCCTGTATCAGATACTGCTCCTGATGGGAAATGTTTTGAATATGATTTCTAACTTTTGGTAAACAATGGTTTGGCCACCAGGGATCGTAAGCATTTATGTCTGCTTTTGATGTATCTGCAGCAAAATCTGAGTTTCTGAAAACTCGACTGAAATTTCTTTTTGTGGACCGATACCGCTCACATCGGAAAATCTTTTGAGAATACTTTCCATTCAAAATAATGCATATTTTTCCTCCAGGGGGCGTATATATGTATCTCTTTTATTTTTGTCGATATCTCTGCTTCTAAGAGTCCGATTTAAAAAATTCTTTCTTTGCTGAACAACGTTTCCAATGCGAAATGTTTCTCACATAATTTCAAATTTTTCTTAGTCAACTAGTCTACCATCAGAGGGTGTGAGTTCAAATTTCTGTTGACTTCAATGTCTGCCGGACAAAAAACTCTACTGAAAATCTTCTTTTTCGGTCAAATATACCTAGCTATGCAAACTCTGTGAGTGTGTTTTCTACCCAAAACAATGCACAATTTCTCCGCTAGGTGGCGCAGCTACTTAGTTTTTTTCGCAATATTTTCGCTTCTACTTGTGTGATTTAAAAAATTCATTCCTCACCAGATGCCACTTACGTTGCATAATATTTTAGGTTAGTATATGAGGAGTTTTATAGTTCACAGGTCTGTCGGGAGGTGGTTGGTGTTTGTGTACTTCAGTTTACAGCGTTGTTTCCACTTCTAAAAACCCTATTGAGAAATTTATTCTTTACTGTATGCTATTCCCTGCAATATAGATACGGAACATTATCCTCTTTAAATAATGCGCAGATTTCACGCTGTGGGGCGTAAAGGTCAAAACCTTTTTCTCGCTATATCGGCTTCCGGGAGACGTGTTTGAAAAGTGTTTATCTCTTTGTTAAGCTTTTTCCATGAAGGAATATTTTTCGCCTATTTTCAACTTTTCTATTATGCACAATTCTTCCGCTAGGAGTCGTAGAGGTATATGATGTTCCTTCTACGAGCGTATTTCTTCTTTTATTGGTTCGATTTGAAAATCTCTTTGTCTCTGACACTCCTTGTGCTATGGGAAATTTTTATGCGCTATTTGTTAATTTTCGTGACATGCTTTTTAGCCGTTTGTGGAAGTGAGTAGTTGTTTCTATTTCTGGATGCTTTATGAATGTAGAAATCCGGTTGATTGTTTTCCTAACCGGATCCATTGACTTTGAATAACTTTGATAAATTTAATTCGCGTCAGAAAGGATTCCAAAGACGTGTTCATTATCCAAAAATTCGGTGTAATCTTTCTTGTTAATTATGGCACTAGCTATGAGCCTTTATCTGAACCAGTGGCCCTTACGTAGACACGGTTTACTGGTGATGGACGTTAGAGTTGCTTATGGTGTGTGGTTATTTAGCTATGAAAAAATATTTTTACTTTGGATAGCTATGTCTCAGATTATTGTCAGGAACGTAAGAGATGGAAACGTGATGATGACACTACAAGTTCAGTGATAGACACATTTCGTTAACGAAACTCAGTACACGGATCGGCGATCGAACCTATTTAGGTAAAGAATATCAGAATTCATTAGTGTAGAGTCATCAGTACCGAATCACCAATGGATGTGAGATCGTCCAAAAATGTGGTTGTAATGCTTTCTCTCTCTCTCTCCCTTTAGCCGGCTGCACATATTGAGGTTTTAGTAGTTGTTCGCCACATGTAAGCATCACATTACAGAGTGGTTGTCACCCCTTTTTTGTTTATCTGGTGCACTGAAGCCTAGTATCATGAAGCGATGACTTACTTTGCATCATTCCCATTTAATTCAGTTTATGTGCCTACATGTTTTCGAAAAGTCATGACCTACAACTGAGCATTTTTTAAATTAAAGGTTTAACGACCACCGTGAGCAACTCAATAGCCTATAAGCAGTCGCCCGTCTCTAATTTAGTGTCACTGGGTACAGGGAAGGGAGAGTGCCGGTGCCGTAAGACAAACACAACAACCATGCTTCAATGGGATTTGAACCCGGACCCCTTTCGGACGCATGATCAGAGACCATTCTTTAGACCACTGCGCTACCGGGGCGGCCAACTGAGCATTACGCCAACAGGAAAATCTAAGGTAGCTAATGCCATGGTATAGAGTTGTTCTTCCTAGGTAGGACAAAATTTGTCGATGTTCTGCGAATTCTCCCTGCTCGTGGTCTATTTAGATATTATGAATAATTGCACGACCAATGTATGACAGTTGCATAGAAATGCAGCAGGTGTCTACCATACAACTTAATCAAAGTAACATATTTGTGAACAATGTTTTATTCCAGACCCTAGATTTTAAACTTTCCGAGCATTTTTGAATTGAACTGAGATGTCAAATCACAACAGGGTTGAGACAACACTGAGAGTTTTTAATTGCTTATAGTTCGAATATTTTAAGCTTGGTCGAGCTAGAGAAAACAATAATTACCAACAATTTTTTACGCCTTCCAACCGTAGGTTGAAGAAGCGTATATGCTCCATCTTTGTACGTCCGTCCGTCGGTCTGTCCGTCTATCTGTCGGCACAATAACTCGCGTAAAAATGGTTCGATTTCGATGCAATTCTAATATGTCGTAGCGGACAAGCCGGGGACGAACCACATTGAAAATGGACGAAATAGGGTCAAAGATCACGGCATAGGAGCGATATCCATTCCATAGCCCTTATGCGTCATAACTTGCGTAAATACGGTTCGATGTCGATGAAAGTTTACCATATTGTAAGGGACCACCTGGGAATGAACCCTATGGAAACTGGGTGAAGGGGTCAAAGGTCAGTACATAGGAGCCGGATGCATTCCATTGCCCCTATGCGTCTTAACGTGCGTAAAAATGGTTCGATTTCGGTATAATGTTAGTATGTGGTAGGGGACCACCTGGGGACGAACTTTATTGAAAATGGACGAAATGGGGTCAAAGGTCACGACATAGGATCGGGATCCATTCCATCGCCCTTATCCCATACTATTAAAGGAGCAATTCTTGTATGTATGTAAATTTTATTTTGAAAACGGCTCTAAGGATTTTGATGAAAGTAGTTAACCTACCGTTTTCTGGTACTAGAAATCGATTTAGCTTGATCTCGACTTTAAAATTCGTTTAGTGGGTTAACTAACAACCCCGAATAACCACGTTTTTACTGTAATGGCGTCGTCTCATTACGTCGCCATTAATGTTGCCCATGCTTAGAAATCTTATGACGTCACAATCTCGTGCTTGAGATGTTGGCGCGCAATCACGCCATCTGTATGATTACATCCCGCGTTGTGTGTAGATCTTATTAAAGTTTTATGACGTCCCACTCTTTTGAGCAGATGGTCGCGATTACCATCTGCCTCATTACGTCACGCGTTGTGTGCGTATGACCGGCCGCACGATATCTCGCGTAAAAATCGTTCGATTTTGATAAACTTTTAGTATGTGGAATACGATCACCTGGGAAGGAACCCTATTAAAAGGGAACGAAATGGGGTCAAAGGTTAGGACATAGGAGCGGGATCCATTCCACTGTCCTTATGCGTCATAACACGTAAAAAAGGTTCGATTTCGATTAAAGTTTAGTATGTGGTAGGGGACCAACCATATTGTAATTGGGTGAAATGGAGTCAAAGGTCAGGACACAGGAGCGGAATCACTTCCATCGCCTTTATGCGTCATAACTTAAGTAAAGATTATTCGATTTGGATGAAATGTTAGTATGTCGTAGGCGCCTGCTTATAAATCGGGTATGGCAATTATTTTCTAAAAATGAAACAGGTTCAATTTAACCGCTAGTAGACCTGCAACAATTGTGTAATTATTTTTATCAGTTCTCGTGGGAGAATATAAATTGGAGATTCGTACGGATCATACCATCGGGCGAACTGGTATTGTACTAATCACGCCATTGGGACAATTTTCTGCTTTGGACGAACCGGCATTTGATCATTCATCATTGAACGAATAGTCGCGGACAGGTGCTCGGAAGCCGAAATACAAAATCGAGCAATTTCCCTTCGAGAACGACAGTAATGTAATTCTTTGACAAATTTCAGAGTTTGTATTTCGGCTTCCGAACCTGTCCGCGACTATTCGTTCAATGACGAATGATCAAATGCCCTGTGCTACCAAAAGTTAGTAGATATAGTGAATCATAGACAAGTTAGTAAAATCATGCAATGCATTGATTATAATACGCTTTCCAACATACCAGAAATCATTACTCAAGTTATCACTCAAGTTATGAGGATAATGGCTGTGGAATAAATTTCGGTCCTGTGCCCTGACCCGATTTCTCTCTCCTTAATAGCGTTTCAGGAGACAATTTCGATCCCCAGAATTTACTTTTCAATAAGGTTTTGATAAAAAAGAATTCAGTAAGTATTCATATAAAACAATGCTTTTAATTCCAATAATTTGTAATTAAAATAATAACTACTCCGTTGAAATTACAAATGCTTTCAAAATATGTCACAAATTTAAAAAGTTATTTACAAAATAACTCACGCCATAATTGTACACAAATAAGCAGAATTTCCGCAATATGCGATACTTTAAGTGCTTTTTGAACTATTCAGATTTTATTATAAGAAGAAATTATTTCCCATGTGATTATTGGTTGGCTTATTTTCTCTGTCGTTTGTCAAACTCAACTGTTTTTATATGTTTCAATATTGTTCATTTGTTTCTTTCAATAATATAATTTGTAGCTATTAAGCTTTCGACACGTAACGGCAGTTTTATGTTATATGTTTTTCAAGGGCTTCTTTGCATAACTTACTTCGTAACTCTCAGGAATACAGCCCAAAGAGTCAGAAGCAGAGTTAGACAGCTAAGAGAAGCATAGATTAAATCTTGTAGCTACTGAGGATTTTAGCTGTTCGTTTGCTACTTTTTCTAATAATGTCGTAAAATAAGAAAAACTATATCTCATACATAACAGGCAGAGGGAGGGGATCAGTATGGGCTCTAGATGAAGATATACATATAGAACACGGTGACCATGTTATTTAACATTGACGATCTACTCACCCACTCTATTTTATTTCAATGACCCATTTCGTCGACGTAATGTAAATTGAACAAATCCTTCAAGCCAACGGCAAAAGTATACATTAATAGAAACGATACTACCGAACTTTTAGGCGTCTTTTGAGCTAAACACTCACACACACACACACACACACACACACACACACAAAGCGGAGGTGGAGGTAATAATGTTCAAACATGTATCAGTATAAGAAATCTTGTAACTAAGTGATGATGTTCATCATACAAAACAGAATCCGATCCATTAAAAACCGTGTAAAATTTATTCGTCGTAATCATTGATATTCGGCACAATAAGACTGTTTTAAATCGATTTTTTTTTTGACGAGTGACAAAGGCACGTGTACAGTTTCAAACACAACAGATGCCCCTTGTGATAGAACCGTGAATAATAAAAAAGGCAGAAAATACGTGCAAAATAAGCTACATAACGCAGATCCTGTTTATGCGAAAGAAAAAAAGAATTTTCAAGTCGTTTTTAGACAACAGTAAAGTGGATAAAATAGGACATACACCAAAGCCGTTTACCGGAAATTCCTGTGCATTATTTGAAGCAAGAAATGCATGCAAAGTATCCGCCATGATGAAATAAATATAATAGGTAGGAAGGAAATCAAGTTTTTGGTTGGATATTTATTAGAAGTGAGTGATGTTAAATGAAATAAATGCACAGGTAAAAAACTACATGCGTTTACCCCACTTAACGACAAGTATGTGCATCAAAAAAATAACAAAATCTGGGGTAATAGTTTTGAGCGTTTAGGTTAGAGAAAGTAAAAGGAAAGTTATATAATTCAACTAATAACAACATTTGAATGGCATCCATAGATAAACGGGCCTACGTACATGTTGATACTAATCGCATAATTTTTTCCCTATTTTATGTATCTAAATACTAGCTGAGAAAAAGGAAACGCAGTTCCAATGAGTCCGTCATTTAGATCCATTCAGACAGAAAAAGGAAGTTTAGAAGCGGATTTATAAAAACGGTGCATATTGGCAACAAAGTAAATTCATTTACTCTCCGTGGCGGAAAAACTGCGCATCATTAAAAATACGCAGCGCGTTCCGCCAACTTCTTAGAAAAGAACTAGTTACAAAAGTAATTATTTCAGGGAGTTCTAGAATCGGCAGGACATTTCCAAGTACGATTGGCTATTTACGCCTACTAGGGGCAGAAATGTGAGCTAAGAAAAATTACAAACTGTAAGAGAAATGTTATATGTAGCGGAAAATATCTGAAGCAAAAGGAATATCTCAAATTTAACAGTTAGTACTACAGATGTGAAGAACGACGTAATATAACTCTACGCACATAGCGGGAGAACTCAGAGCAATTTGAAATGGAAAGCCATGAAATATTTATCCCTCTAAAGAGTATCCGACCCAAGAAAGGAGATACAGTTGCAAAAAGAAATACCAACTTATGCTGCCTGCCAGTAGAATTGTGCACCATGCAAACTCCAAGCAAAATGTTTATCAGGGTGAAAGGTGTCCGATGTAAAATTAGTTTTTGAAATTGGACTTTGAGGAGGAGAGTTGCTGAAAAAACCTTTACTCTACATAGCAGGAAAATTGTGTATTATTTGGGGCAAGAGATATAGAAAATATATTTTCTGTCTCAGACCAACGAGAGTTTTTCAGCAGGAATTTCAGACATTTGAGCACCTCCGCAAATATGTTGTAAACTCAAATACGCACTTACACCCTTTACTTACAAAACTGTGCGCAAGAAAACGTTAAAATTTACGTGATAACTGTTACTTGCCAGGAACAGTACCATGCGCAAAAGGGATTTTCCAATTCGGCTTTAAGAAGCAGAGAAATCAGGGAAAATGCCATAGAGATTTAAGCTGAGTTGCAGGGAAAATGCCTATTTTTTGAAAACCAAACATGCGCATGAAATGGTCTTCGTTTTAAAAGATTTCGAAGAAAGAAAGAATTTCTTCAATTATATTTTTAAAAACAATGGTATGGAATAAAACTCACTTTGATTCGATAGTATCTGCATTCGCGCCCCCTAGTGGCAAACTAACACACTTCAAATCGGACAGATAGGTGTAGTGATACCGTGTTCATAGGCGACTGAACACAGTGATACATAGGCACGTGGTTGTTTTTATTCAAAGTAAGATCTAGAAAAGTTTACGTATAAAAAATATGACTTACTAAATAAAATTTTCTATTAACTTACTACACCTGAATCAAATTAGTTTACTACTGTGCCATGTAACAACAAGCATTTCTGACATTTTTAAAGAGCCTGAAGACGCTTTTAGAAGTTACATTGATAGGATATCTATACTTAGAATCCATAGAAACAATTCTAAAAATGTTCTACTGCTCCAGTGAAAACATTGTTACTTTGTTTAATGAATTGAGTTCATGTAAAACTTTATTTTCTTATGCACTAAGGAATACTCCCCGTTATATTCGGAGCAATAACGAAGTATCACGCGATATCAGCGTCACGTGCGGTCAATATAAATTGTGCACACCTATCCTCTCTATGTAATCAGTAAACATTTGCCAGTAATGGGAAAAAGTAGGGGCTTAAGGCAATTTGACGGCGGTCTTTTTATTTTTTGATTGGATGTTTAACGACTACTGTGAGCAACTCAATGGGCTATAAGCAGTCGCCCGACCGTAATTTAGGGTCACTGGTTCCAAGGAAGGGAGAGAGCCAGTGCCGTAATCCTCATCCTCACCGGAATTGGAACCTAGACTCCTTTCGGACGAATGATCAGAAGCCATCGCTTATTCCACTGTGCCCCCGGGGCGGGACGCCGCTAGATTAATTGAGTCCCGAGAGCAGGTGCCAGTATTTCAGAAGCAGCCGCACTTGTTTGCTTCTCCTCTAGTGCTGTATCAAGGGTGCACCAGGATTGGATAAAACATGCACAGACATCCAGCAGAGGGGCTGACGATGTATAGCCAAGCGAGGTTGATCCTAGAGGTGAGCGTCAGGTGTCACGATGCGCATCTTAGCAACGACGTGCAACAGTTATCCAGCTCACCCACCAGTACAACAGCGGTGCATACATGCACACATGCACCAACACATGCAGCATGCGCCGTACCGTGCTTCTCCTAAGGTTCCACAGAAGGAAACCGAGGAGGGTACCCATGATGACGCCAGAGTTGGAAACGGGTCAAAAATTGCGGATAGGAACCCGTAACTGACCCGTACAAATCTGCTTTGAACTATAAATTCGAAGCTCAATTTATTTATATATACATATAAACGTAATATACATATTCATCCTAACAATTGTTTGATATTTAATTACTGAAATCCTTTTTAAATAATAAAATTTGGTTACTTGTTAAATTTTAGTGCCATTTTTACTGCCACTATTTTGCGTAATCCAGAAATAATGGCTGACTATGACCGTGACCATGGGGTATATTACAAATGGGAATCACTATTTACGATTACACAAATGCATTTTTTAAATGTATTTAGATTGCTCATTCTTTCCACACTTTGATGGAGGTGCTCATACTTTCATATGGTCCGTTAGATTTTTGGTTCCATAATCTTTTATTACCCGGTCGACATCTTTCTTTGTAATTATGCACTTTCCATATTTTGAGCAACGAGAAAAACCAAACAACACATAATTATTCACAGGTTCCTTAATGAGACGAAGCAATTTCCAGCATTCACTTTTCCCCTTGTGGTTTCCAACAAGCACGTATTTGTTGGCCTCGACGCCTTTCTCAACCTCCTTAATATTAAACCCACCCATATTAACAAATAAGGAGTTACTTTCGACATGACATGTCATGGGAACGGGATGTTAGCACATCAATCGAAAACCTCTGAATGCTCAATGCAAAAGATGCGATGTAAATAAGTAACTCTTAGTCACACAGTGAACTTCCCACGGATAGAGTAAATCAGCTGAGAAGCTGGCGAATGGCGTTTGCCTGTACCTTGCCCTGGACAATCTCATTGAAAAGAACGAGAAGCTTTTTACGATATAGTGTCGGTGTATCTGACGTCGGTCGGTGGAAATCTTCGTTGCTTTAAGAAAGACACGACAATATTTTCGCATGGCAAATCATTGAGTCACTCCGTGGGCACTAGTATCGATTACAGAATTCTACAACGCGTATTTTTCTTTGGAGTATGTTTTTCTCTTTTCAAAAATAAAACCGGAAACAAACTGGGTCAAAGTTGGGTTTGGAACACCTTGATCCAACCAGTTGGACCCGCAAGAAATTGTCAACCCGTTGATCCATTACCCCTTTTCATCTCTGGATTACGCCCAGTCATCACAAACAACGCTTCGCATGGGCCAAGAAACGACCTCAACAGATGGAAAAAGTCGTCTAGAGGGATGAGCTCCCTTTTCTGCTGCACCATTCTGATGACCAGGTTGGCATAAACAGGAAGAAGCCACATCCCCTGGTCGCACAGTTGGGTTTAACAGACTGGTGGAGGTGGTGTTTTGCTCTGAGGAGAGTTTTCTGAAAAGCTCCAAGTCGGTTGGTTATCATTCCTCAAACACTGAATGGTGGAAGATACAGGGACCTTTTATCTGACCATCTCCATCCATATCTGCAGGAGGTTTATCCGAACCACAGTGCCATCGTTTAACAGGATATTGCACCGTGTCATCTGGCTTATACAACTACTGAGTAATTGGAAGAACCCGACGACGAATTCGCCACATTGTATTGGCGCCTAAACTCCTCTGAGTTTAATCCAGATGAGCATTTGTGGGATATGCTGGAGCGGGGCGTGAGAATTGCTGATCGTTCTCCACAGAATGAACACAACTGACGGAGCTCCTGCAGCGAACATGAAATCTAGTTACGCATGGAGGATGTTCGACACCTTATATGATCTGTTCCAATGTGTCTGCGAGCCGTGATTGCACAGAAAGGTGAACTACCAAGTTATTAGGTAGGTGTTCCTGATATAACGCCAATTCAGTGTAAAGTATTTTAAACAGTTCCCGATGAAACTTGATCGGGTGTTATATTCTACTAAATGTAAGACATGGAAACGTATCAAACAAAAGATAAATTTTCTAGCAAATTGAATTTGATCTATAACAACTAAAACTCTAAAAATTGTAAAAATACTAGGGGTTTAGTGAAATTCTTAAATTCAACTACTTAATTTCCGATGAACTTGTCTTTCTCCGAAGATATAATTTAATTAGGAATAAGAGTAAAAGAGGAATACAAAACTCAGAATGAAAACTACATAAACGAAGGGAAACAACTCATTCCTGTATTTGAATGGGGAAAGAATGGCAAAAATGGCAAAGGAAACGAAAGGAACAGTTTAAAATTCGATAATTTAACAAAACAAACAAACAAAAACAGATTAAAACTTCTTTGCTACACGTTTTGAATCAAATAAGAGAATGCTTTATTCTCATTTAGACTAATTTTAAATACCAAACACACTTAAACATTGAAAGTGAGCAAGAGTTAATCTACGAGTATAACCTTTCCCACATTTAGGGAAATGTTATGATATAAATTGGCAGGCAAATTAAGCAAACAAAAGAGTTTCAATATCGGTAATAATGTGCATGAGATGTAGTACCTGAATTATCTGCACAATTTTTAAGTTCACTGATTAACGGACGTAAAACCCTGTTGGTACAAAATGAGGCATTATCTTTAATTAAAAATATTGGCTATTTTGCCGGACCTGAAGTAACATAAAGAAATCGTGAAATCGATTAATCGGAACCCATACCTGCATATTTTCCTTTCAATTTAAGCATAATTTGCCGGACGTGAAGGTAACATCGGTTCACTTTCTTTTTGAAAAGAAAAGAGATAAAAAGCAAATAAAGCTTTGTACCATTCGTAATGATATTCACGAAAGGTAGCATTACTTTTTGTCAGTGTAATGTTGTTACATTTGAATGAAATGTTTTTATTAACTGCTGATGAACGAATGTTACCATTAAACGAATCGTATCGTAGGACATGTGAATACTGGACCAAACGTATCATTGGAGGAATCGTATATTTGGACAAGTTACCCATTTGGCGAATCAGCATTGGACCATTTTATAGTGGACAACATCGATTTAATTAGATCGGTCATACTAGACCCAACAAATACAGCAGCTGAAGAGAATAGCGTTTGGTTTCTTCATTCAGACGGAATTGGAGCTGCAGTTTGAAACATACATTTTTCTCTTTGGATCCACGACCTAGTTACTTAAGATTTTCTGACTTAATTCGTGTACTATTACATAACAGTGATAACTAAGTGCGAAAGAATGTTTCAAACTTTCGCATACAATCTTTAGTTCGAAATGTTGCCGGTAAGTTTACGACAAAATATCCTACACTCCCTCTTTATTCCCTCAAAAGTATCTCTCCTCTTTTCTAAGTATAGGAAATACTGTACATTTAACAATACATTTAACTATAAAAGTGTTCAGTTTTAAGGACAGGAAATATTTAAGCACACCGTTCACAGTGGAAACTGTTAAATTCTTCACTGGCTCAGATTTTGTGGTACTTAAGGTGTTTTGGTATGTAGTATTAAAACAAAACTAAATGATCTATCATGCCTCAGAGAAAAATAAACCGAATCAGTATCAAAATATCATGACATCATTTTCTTTTTATGTTCTTAGTTCAGCATTTGATTCATTTCCGTCTTCCTTCTAGTAGGAGGTTTCTTTAAAATGAAGCACATTCTAGTAAATGTCTGAATAAATTCCCTGCGGAAATTTCTGTTCATGAAGCAATACGTCACAGGATTACAACACGAAGATACATAGGACAGGAGGTGAAAGAAAGAAATGGTAAAGTAGCCGATATCTTTATATATAACATCAGGCTTGAAGCTCGATATGGTGTTAATGACATAAATGGGTGTCCAGCACAGAAAAAACTCAAGAACAACTACAAACAGCATGCATATAACACGCTTTCTTATGGCAAGCCTTCTCTCTAGGTTATGCGAATTCATATTGATGGATACAGCAGCCGAGCTCTCAGCATAACTGCTGTGGTGGCGAAGGGATGGGAAACCTGATGTAACTGTAGAAGATCCACGCTCTGTAGGTTCTGCAGTCCCATGGGATTTGACTCGTGTCCATTTTATAATGATTTTCGGTGGTTTGCACATGATACAATCATCTCCTGAAGAGATTTGACTGTAGTAAGCAGCACCAGCACCATTTGATGTTGAAGCAGTTTGCTGAGCTGGAAAGGAAAAAACAACGTAATTATGATAGAGAAAAGAAGAAAAAAACAACTTGTAATGAGTTGGCATAATTTTCATAATAAAGAGTCATATACCTAAGTGAAAAACACTCACAGAATAGATAAGTCTTTACGTTTTAACCTTATGTTGTGTATGCAATGTACCCCAGCAAAAACACCAGTGTTCGGAAACTGCTGGCCACCAGCTGGCAGTGATGGGTCATTGCTGGCTGAAATCTGCTGCTCACAGCCCGGTAGCAGTCCGTTGGTTGCAGAACCATCAGTTGGTGAGCCATTGATGGCCCTCCAGCATCGCCGTGAATTGCGGGACACCAAGCAAGTGCCACTAGTAGCCCGTAACTGGCAACCGATGAAACTCCAACATCAGGTGGGAGCAACGGGACTGCGAATACGGAGAAGCAACACGTGCTGTGTATCTCGTGATACCAGTTAGTTGAAGACGACGCTATCGCCATCGTGTCATTTTAGTGGATGTTAAGAAAAAAGAGCCATATGTAGAGAGGCGAATTAATTTCCTAATAAAGTGCCAAGTCGACGAAGCTATCAGATTAAGTCATGAAATACTAGATTACAGCCGTGAAATACATCCCCTCCATTTCCATGAATAACAAGAAATAATTTGAAACCGCTTGAAACAACAGTCCTGGAAAAACATTAAACAAGCGTTTGTAGGGAAAAGAAAGAATTATATCCGTACAAATTTTATCAATTATTTGAAAGAAAAAAAAAGCAACGCTATGTGGATATAATGTACTCATCCATGGGTTGAATACACACGACTGGAGGAATTCGCTTTTAAAAATAGCGAGAAGTAAAATAAAATATCTTTCCTCTTTAAAACAAATGTAGCTTCGGACAACGGAAAGGAAAGATACAGCGTTAAAATGTAACAGAATGTGACATGAACGGGTAAATATATTAATTCACTAATCTCCTTTCAAGACGACAAGGACAGCACAAAACTTTGGAAAGCGCCTTTAAGTTGGTACACTCCTTGAAAATGAGTGAAGTTCCCTTAAGATTAAAAAAAACTATAGTTACGCTGCAAAAATAAATTTATGAATTATATGAAACTGACATTTATGAAAAATACCTCGCAATATTGTAAAATTAAAGACAGGAACATTCGATTACACATTCCGCAGGAAAGAGTCATCTTCAAGCACACGCTCGTGCGTGGCAAATCAGTCCCGTCAGTAGAGAGCTTGCCTCCCACGCTGCCCACATTAGGCTAGCCATCATTTATGGCTCGTGCTTGCAGGGCCGCTGAAGGGCCACTTGTGGCAGCTGCTGCCTGTGATGGGTAACTGATGGCCTTGTTGTGTGATATGACAACTGATGGGGGCCAACTGTTGGCCAGCTGTTGGCCTGAACTGTTGCCCCTTCTGTTGGCCGCCCGGACATTTTATTGACGGTTCGGCAACGGCAATATAGTGCTGGGGTATTGCTGGCAGTGCTGGCCCAGCAAGACTGTTTTTGCTGGGACGTAGGTCGTCCAATATATAAGTTTCCCCATGCCGTCAAGGTGGTTACAAACCCATGGGAGGCAGAGTAAGCACAGGGTTATTGGGCGCGATCCAACCCCACCACGTAAACGTCCTCATTAATTCTCTAGACAAGAACGCGGAGCGCAGCGCCGCGAAAAATGAAGGCAGCTGAGGAAAACCGGGCTCGCGCCATTACGAGTCAGGGAGCATGACAGGTGCACGCGTGTTGGTGACATGGTGTAAGGAAGAGGAGCGTGCCGTGATACAGTACAAGTGGGCAAATGACTGTACACCCAATGATATCCATAGGAATCTCGTTGCTGTGTATGGTGATTCTGTAATGTCTGTGCAAATGATGAGAATGTGGTGCAACATGTTCCCGGAAAGCAGAGTGGACATTTTTGAAGATCGATCCGACCGTCCCTCTACTGCCAGTAGTGTTGAAACCGTCGCTGCAGTGAACGAACTGATCCAAGCAAACAGGAGAAGCCAGGTTCGTGACGTATTGCGAACGTTAGACAGTTCCATTGGAACAGCTCACAAAATCATCCACGAGGACTTGAGATGCCGTAAAGTTTTTGCAAGTCGGGTTTCCCGTCAATTCACTCAGGAACATCTGCAGACGAGAACGGGCTGCAGCATGGATGGTCTAATGCGCTACCATAAAGACGGACATGCTTTCCTCATACGCATTGTGACAGAGGATGAGACCTTCGTTCATCAGTTCACTCCCGAATTCAAGAGGACATCGATGGAATGGGAATATCCGAGGTATATTCAAGGCGATGCCATTGGCAGGTAAGGTGCATGAGAAAATGTTCTGGGATGCCAGGGGTATTCTGCTCATTGACTTTCTGTAATGTGGGCTCACGATCACGGCCACTCGGTATTGTCAAATCTTGGATAAACTGAAAGCGGTAATTCGACGCAAGTGCACTGGCCTCCTCTCAGCTGGTGTCATCCTGCTCGACGACAACGCCCGCCACACTCGGCAGCACAAACACAGGCAAAAATTGTAGCATTGATGTAGGAACGGCTGTCCCATCTGCCCTACAGCTTTGATTTGGCGCCGTCAGACATTCGTCTGTTTCCATTACTGAGGAAGGAGCTGCAAGGTCGCCATTTCAAACTGATGCTGCTGTCCAGGCTGCCGTTAGGACGCTTTTCAAGAGCTTAAGCCCGGAGTTTTGTTCAGAGGGGTTCAATAAATTAGTGCAGCGTTGAGACAAATGCCTCAACGTTGGTGGAAATTATGTGGAGAAGTACTAACGAATGGACTCATCTAGACATATATCGTTTTCATGTCATCATCATCATCATTGTCAACCATTATCAATCCACTGCTGGACGAAGGTCTCCCCAAGTTTCCTCCACAACGGTCTGTTTTGTGCCAGTCTCCTCCATGTCACTCCCGCATACTTTCGAATTTCATCCACCCATCTTCCATGTGGTCTTCTTCTGGGTCTTTTCCTGTCCCTTGGAATCCAATCTAAAATTTCTGCTGTCCATCGATGGTCTGTTCTTCTGGCAGTATGTCCAGCCCATTGCCATTTCAGGGATTTAACTCTGATCATGATGTCTTCCACTCTTGTCATTTTTCGGATCCACGTGTTCCTCTTCTTATCTGTCCTGGTTACACCAAGCATGCACCTCTCCAGGCTGCTTTGAGTTGTCTGCAGCCTTTGTATGTCTCTTTTAGCTAAGGTCCACGTCTCTGCACCATACGTAAGCACTTCAAGGATGCATTGATCAAACACTTTTCTTTTAAGACATAATGGCATATTGCTCTTGAAAATTATGCTGTTTCTTCCAAAAGCTCTCCAGGCAAGTTTTGTACGCCGATTAATTTCTTCACCAATGTGACCCTCACTTGATATCTGCTGTCCAAGATAAACGTACGTGTCTGTTATCTCCAGCTTTTCTCCATCAATCGATAAATCTTCATTTCTTGTAAAAGCATTGTACATCACTTTTGCCTTCTGAAAGTTCATTTTTAATCCCACTTCTTTACTCTTGTCAGCAAGTTCCTGGATCATACTCTGTAGCTCTGATGGGGTAGTTGCAAAAATGACTATGTCATCAGCAAAACGAAGGTGGGTTAGATAATCTCCATTAATCTTTATCCCTTTGTTTTCCCAGTTCAGTGATTGAAAGACATTTTCCAATGTGGCATTAAAGAGCTTCGGAGATATGGTGTCACCTTGACTCAATCCTTTTCCAATTTTTATGTGTGTTGTATTTTCAAACAGCCGAATCTTTGCACTTGCATTTTCATAGATGCTATTAATAATATATATCGTTTTCATGTATATCTCACCAAATAAAAAGTTCACTGTGTAGGGAAACTTATGTATTGAACGACCCTGGTATAACCGTAAGTGCATGCTAAAATCTCTATTTAATAGTGTTATTATTATTTCTTATTTTGTGTTGCAGAAAAAAATATTTTCGAAAAGAAATATTGAACTCATCATTCGCACGTTGTTCATAGGTCTTGGAGAGATTCAATAATTTCTTCCAAACTTTATTTTCAATTGCTTTACCTCTCTCCTGTGACCGCGTAGCACGAAGTCCTGGCTTCTTAGGGTTAGTCCAGGTTTGAACCCGAGATGAGGAATGAATGGTGGGCCTGTCCTACGTGAAACTAGCTCTCTCCCCTCCCTGAAACCAGTGTCCTCAAATTGTAAACAGGCGACTGCTTATTCGGGCTCACTGATTTGCTCAGGGCGGCCGTTATGCTATCAAAAAACAAATAATTATTCTCCTTCACGATTTGCATACTGAAATAGTTATTTAGAATATTTACATACGCTGTACATTTAAAAAGTTAATGCCTTCAAGGGAAAGGTGAGGAACTTCTTGAGTTTTTCGATTGTTGAGTAAAGCGGCAGAATAATAGATACCCTTCCTTTTTTTAGAAAGCGATCTCCATTTTTTTCGATTGAAGGTTTACCGACCACCATGAGCAAATCAATGGCTAGAACAGTAGCCCGCCCCTAATTTAGGGCTACTGGTTTTAGGGAAGGGAGAGACATACCTAAGGGGATTCGAAATCGGACCCGTCGCCAACGAATGATCTGAAACCAGCGCTTAGACCAATGTGCCACTAATTTCCAGTCCATTTTAATATCTATATTTCCAGCCTATTGTTTTTGTTTTTTTTTTTTTTTTTATTGGAGGTTTAACGACCACCGTGAGCAACTCAATGGGATATGAGCAGTCGCCCGTCCCTAATTTAGGGTCACTGGTTCCAGGGAAGGGAGAGAGCCAGTGCCGTAAGACAAACACAACATCCATGCCTGACCGGGATTCGAACCCGGACCCCTTACGGACGAATGATCAGAGGCCAGCGCATTAGACCACTGCGCCACCGGGGCGGCCCAGCCTATTGTATCAGACTTTACAGTAGATATGAAATTAGGTGTACAAATACGTTTTAGAGCGTTTTAAGACAACGCAACATGTAATTTGAGAGAAAACAACAATACCGTTACGAATAAAAATATTTGCCGTCATTATCTATCATCTTCCGCCATCGGTCGGGCAGCTGACGGATTCCAGCCTTGAAGAATATTTCGTCGTGTGACGCGATGAAGTCGTTAACAAATTTTTGCACTTCGTCACATGTCCAGAACCGTACAGCAGACAAACCATGTTGCATCGATCTAAACAAATGATAGTCTGAAAGGGCTATGTTGAGGCTATACGCCTGGTGCCCCAAAACGTCCCAGCCAAGCGTCAATAACGATTCTTTGATCGATTTCGCGACATGCGGCCTAGCGTTGTCATGCACTTATTTCACAGGACGCAATACTTTGCCTGTGAATGGACGTTTCCGACAGATTTCGTGGTTTAATCGTAGCAATCGTTGCTTGTAGCGATCAGCAGTAACAGTTTGACCCTGTTCCAATAGTTCATAATAGAACACACCCTTCATATCCCACCAGATGCAGAGCAGAATGTTCTTGGAATGAATATCGCGTTTTGGTGTCGAAGTCGGTGCTTCACCGAGGTCTACCCAGTATTTTTTACGTTGGAATTGTCGTACCATATCCACTTTTCTTCACCCGTAACGATTTTCTACAGGAAAGACTTTCTGTGGTGTTTATTCAACAGATTCAAACACTCCATGACACACTCCTCCTTGTTCCTCTGGCTCAGGTCATGTGTTCCTTCTGAATCTTTCCCATTGCACGTAAACGATATAAAATGGTTTGTTGAATAACCCCCATACAGTTGTTTAGCTAGTTATTTTTGCGTTTCAGATGAATCTTCATCCAGCAATGCTTGCAGTTGCTCATGTGAAATCTTCTGCGAGGCGCCCCTATGTTCTCAATCGCTAACATCAAAATTACCTGCTTTAAACCATCTAAACCAAAACTTACACATGCTTTTCGATACAATATTCTCCCCCACAACAAAACAGAACGACTCGCATGCTTTCGCAGCCTTTTTCTTTGATGAAATTTGTAACGGATGCAGTGTCTAATAAATGCAGTATCGCTTGCCATCTTTCATCTACTGATGTGCAAGTGCGTTTGTCTGTTGGGCAAACTTCTGTGCCACATTTTATACTCTGGACCAGTTACTGTCACATGACAACAACGCGGGGAATGTCGGATATGTAAATTAGCGGTATACGTCACACAAAAAAAGCTTTAAAAGTTATTTGTACACCTAATACATAAGGCTATGACACTATCCGCTGTTTTGGCTATTCAGAACAGTAATTATGCACAGTGGCCTTCAAAATCTTCCTCTTACAATTAAGTAATTAAATTGAATTTTTCATATTGATAGTGAAACTTAAATTGTAAGCACTGACAAGAACACCTGCTGAGAAACGAGACGAGTGAACAAAGTACGGAAATCTTTCTGTTGTTCCTTAAGTCTAATAGAATTTTGATTGGCATTTATTCATTACCGTGTTTTAAATGTTACAGAGTTTTCAAACATGACCAGTTATATCTTTTTTCGAGGTTTAAGGACCCTCACGAACACCTGACGCATTAAGAAGTATCCTGCTTCTAATTTAGTGTCAGTGGTTTCAAGAGAGAAACAAAACCAGCATCGTAGAAGAACCACAAAACACATGCATGACTGACTAAAAATCCATGCACAAACAAAAGAAATTGTTACAGAGGACATGCAATTTTTTTCGATTGCTTAACAGTTCTCTACTGACGCTGTTTACCCTTTGAATAATGCAAATTTTTATCCCTCATAACAGAGAATAATTAAAAGCTCTATCTTCTGTCGCTTTCTAACTTCTACTTGTTTCCCTCATGCAAACAAGATGCTTATGCGTTCGTGCAATTGCAAGCATCTGCTAATGTTATAATTGAGAAGGATAATATTCTTTCTTTTCTTCATGTACACAGTAAGACAGATTCACAGCATCATTTCTCTCATTATTTAAGAATAATAAAAATCTGTTTGTGATTTTGGTGTTCATTCTCTTGTTAATATTTTCAACTTAAACTGCTGCAATAATTTTGTAGATTTCTCTGAAATAAATCCGAACAAATGTAAGGTTCTTTTTTTCTTTGCAGAATATCTATACATATCTCAGCAGAGTAATTTTGTGATAATTACTACATTAAAGGCAACTAGACGAAACCCGTTGGAATCGACAATAATTTGCTTTTTTTTTTAAATGATAAACTCATATGAAGCAACAAATGCAAACTTTATTTGATTGACAAATTCATTCAACCACTTCTGTGAAGACAATAGTCCAGGTTCGTGTTTTTTTTTCTGTTTTTTTTGTGACTGAAGATTTAACGACCACCGTGAGCAACTCAATAGGCTATAAGCAGTCCCCTGCCCCTAATTTAGGGTCAGTGGTTCCAGGGAAGAGAGAGAGCTAGTGGCGTTAGACAAATGCAGCATCCATGCCTCACCGGGATACGAACCCAAGCCCTTCACGAACGAATTATCATAAGCCAAAGCTTAGGCTATAAGCAGTCGCCCGTCCCTAATTTAGGGTAAGTGGTTTCAGGGAAAGGCGAGAGCCAGTGCCGTAAGACAAACACAGCACCCATGCCTAACCGGGATTCAAACCGGGTTGATGAAACTCGTCGGAATCGACGATAAGTTTTTTTTAAAGAATAAACTGATATGAAACGTTTATTTACATTTTTACATAATGGGAAACGTCTTACCTACGTGAATAAACTGTATCGAATGAATGTTAAATTGTATATATACATCACACAGTCCAATGGCACAACGCAATCAGGTCTTCGAGCTTTCGCTGTTCCGATAAGATTTTTCAAACAAATTTCTGCTAGCGTTGTTTTGCACAACGGTTCGCTGAGAAGAGATACTTCGGACTTTGGACTATCTCAGTTTCTCCAGCGCGTCAGTCACCCGCAAGCGATCGGATGTAAAACTGCACGCTTCTCCCATTGACTTTACATGGAAACTTTGCCGCCCCACAAAGCCCGCCGTCGCCCCAATCTCAATTTTCTCTTCGACTGGCACATCTACATGGTAAGATTTTTTTTGATACCTCAACCATATGTTTACGTTCAGCCCTTTTCTCACAACTGGTCTGTAAAAAATCTTATAGAATTAATATATAGATTATAAATATTAATGGGCAGGCATAAAATATGACTTCCTCCATATATTATGCATTTTCTACTTGACGTTTTATCGTGTGGCTCATTCTCAAAATTGGCCAACAATATCTAGGAAATTCATGAACTAAATACCCCCCACGAAAGCTCAAAATGTTTATAAGCTAAGCGTCTGCAAACCTCAAGCACCCTTTTCCCTGAGCTGCTTTTCCCAGCTAAAAATACTAATACAATTGACAACATCCGGTTTAGGGTTTACTAGTGCGGCAAGTCGCCAAGTTCATTCAACAATAACGAGGTAGTGGAAATCACGAAAGACCACACGTGCATTCTTCATTAGAGTGCATGTGAAGTGGAATTACCCGTCAAGTATGTTCAATAAAATTCTCTTCGTAACTAACAATCCTTTACAATAAGTAGGGTTTCGGTTATCCATAAAAGCGGTGATAGAACTGATGTCGCTAATTACCATCCAGTTGCAAATATCTGGGTATTTGCTAAAATACTGGAGAGGCTGGTTTTGAATAGCTTGTCAGGATTTTTGGATTTGAATAAAATTTTACATTGGAATCAACACGGTTTTCGGAAGGGTCACTAAACAGAGACAGTGCTATTTTATGCTACGAACTTTTTACAGTCAGATGTACATTGTGGAAACTGTGTTTTTGGGTATATTTTGCGACTTGTCAACAGCATTCGACTGTGTTCTCCATGATATCCTCTTGTCTAAATTACAACATATTGGGATTAGGGGAGTCGCACTTTCATTTTTCGAGAATTATTTGTCTAGCAGGACAAATATGTACAAATACAGGGTATTCGCTCTTCAGTTCAAAGACTTCCTTTTGGAGTTCCTCAGGGCTCCGTCTTGGGCTCTGTCCTTATTTTTTTTTTTTTTATGTTAGCGATATATTTAATGTTGTTTCTACTTCTCCCCCAGTCTTATATGCTGACGACACCAGCTTATTTTTCCCTGGGGATTCGTTGTCCGAGATATTGTCCCGTGCAAATCGTGACCTTCAGGAGATATCTTGCTGGTTTGTTTGTAACGCTCTTACAATTAATACTAATAAAACAACTGTGTCTTTTCTTTTCGGGCCGTGGTCTTCGGCTATCGTCTCCTACTGGAATTTTCTTGAATGTGGATCCTGTTGCATTCGGGTCTTCAGTGAAATTCCTGGGTGTTATATGTACTACATGAGACTTTGCGTTGGGATGTCCATATAAGTTATTTATTGCATTTTGGCCTGGGGTCAGACAACGGATGGTAACGTTAACATAATTCTTCTTCTTCAGAGAAAATACATTCGACTTCTAAATTCATTTTTAAATACCGGTAGTATTTATTGTCTTTATAACATACTTCCTTTCGATAAAATATCAATTTTCACGTTATTATTACTTATGCATGACAGAGTCTATACAAATAGGTATCTTGAAGTATTGCAATTACAGTGTTTCTTCCATTCACATGATACTTGAGGTCATGCAAGTTTTGTGGTTCCTAGGGCGCACACTAGATTGCTGCATAACAGTATTATTGCAGCCGGACCCCGTGAGTGGAACAGACTGCCATGATACATCAGGGAAACAGTGGACTCTGGGGTATTTAAAAAACTGCTACGAGAGTTTTTGTTCTTTGATTGAGTTCATGTATTCTTTCTTTCACTGTATGCTCATCACCGGTCGTATTTCTAATGTTGCTATTTTTATTGTTTTGACCTGACACATCTACCTTTGGAGATCAGGGGCTCGTCAGGCTTAAATTTAAGCCTTTTCCCCTGGCTCCATGCTACAGTTCCATAGTACATTGTGCTATTTTTTTTTTTGATGAATTACTATGTATTGATTTTTTGGTCAATTGTAAATGAGTTTTAGTGCTTGTATGTTTATGTCAACCCCGCCTTCTCGTGGTACATCCTGTTCCCACTAAAGGGGCTCTGACGACCGCCAATAGCGGTATAACTATACCATCGGGATTAGAGGAAATTCTATCCCACACTCACCAACCCGCTTGGCCAGCGTGGTGAGTTATGGCCAAACCCCTCCAAAATGATTCCACAACTTAAATCTTGGCCCTCAGTCTCCGGCAGCTGGAATGTACCTGGCCAAGGCAGCGGCCAGTGCGACATGAAGGCAGAGGGTGCTAAGAATCCCCGGAGGACCGGACTAGGCTGCCATCTGATGCTGACCTTGGCTACTTACAACGGACGCTCCCTATCTTCTGATTCAAGGCTTCTTGAATTGGAAGAGGAACTACAAAGGATCAAGTGGGACATCGTCGGGCTAAGTTAGGTAAGGAGAAAAGGAGAAGATCTCATTGAACTGAAAAGTGGACATCTCTTCTACTATCGTGGGACAGATACTGGCAGAACTAGTGGTGTTGGATTTATAATAAACAAGAAACTGAAGGATAAAGTTGTAGAAGTTGAAAGTTCCTCTGACAGAGCTGCACAAATTGTTATCCAACTCTCGAAAAGATACCAGGCTCAGATTATTCAAACTTATGCACCCACCACAAGTCATCCTGAAGAAGAAATTGAAGAATTTTATGAGGAAATTCGTCATCTAAATAATAAAGGTAAGCAGCACTTGAAGATAATTATGGGAGATTTCAATGCAAAAATAGGGCAACGGCAACAGAATGAAACTTCAGTAGGTAAATTCGGTCACGGCAACAGAAACCAGCCTGGAAATACTCTCGTTGAGTTTGCAGAGGCAGAAGGGTTTTCCATCTTGAACTCCTTCTTCAAGAAAAAGCCACACAGGAAATGGACATGGAGACATCCAAATGGGAAGACAAGTGAAATTGATTTTTATTATGTGTAACAAAAAATTCGTCATAGAAGACTGCAGTGTGCTAAACAAGTTCAACACAGGTAGTGACCATAGATTGATGAGATGTAAGATGCACCTCAACACCAAACTTGAACGTGGCAAGCTCATAAGACAAACAAACTGTATTGACATAACGAACCTTAAAAAACACCATAATACCTTCAAGTTGGAACTGAAGAACAGGTTCTCTGCTTTAGAAGGCCTAACATCGGAAGAAGTGGACATCTCTGAAGTTAACAGAAAAGTAACCAAAGCTCTTATAGAAACAGCAACAAAATTAGCTGGGTCTAAGAACAAGTTGCATGTAAACAAATTATCAGGAAAAACGAAAATGTTGATGCAAAAAAGGAGAGAGATGAGGACAACTAAAGAAGATGTGACTTCCAAAGTGGAATATATAGAGCTATGCAAGACAGTAAGAAAAAGTATTACTGAAGACGTAAGAAAATTCAACTGTGAACTAGTGAGGAAAGCAATTGAAAACAACCAAAGCCTAAAGATAGCAAAGGGACATCTCAGTAAGGAAAGAAAACAGATTATGGCACTGAGAAAAGAAGATGGTTCTGTAACAAGAATAGAGGCGAAATTTTGACAAGAGTGAAAGATTTCTACTCCAAATTATATGAAAAGGATGATACATGCACTCCAGACATCATGAAAGATACCAGTACCAGAGTTCCTCCAGTCCTTCCAGCAGAAGTTGCACATGCAATCAAGAACATGAAGCGGGGAAAAGCTCCAGGAGAAGATGGAATTACTGTAGACATCATACAAGAAGCAAGTGGAGAAATCGAAACAGTACTCGCCCAAAATTTCACTCGATGCCTTAATGAAGGAAAAATTCCTGAGGATTGGAACACCGCTACAATGATCCTGCTACATAAGAAAGGTGACATTGAGGATCTCGGAAACTACAGACCTATCAGCCTCCTATCAGTAGTTTATAAAATCTTCACTAAAGTTCTTTCACACCGCTTGAAGGTAACACTGGACATGGCTCAACCGAGAGAACAAGCTGGATTCAGGAGTGGCTACAGCACAATAGATCATATCCACGTACTGAGAGAACTAATTGAAAGATCGAGGGAATATGAACTTCCATTGTGCATGGCTTTTATCGATTATGAAAAAGCCTTTGATTCGGTGAAACCATCAGCAGTTACAATGGCTCTGAAAACCTGCGGTATTGAAGATGCATACATTAATATTATTAATAACATCTATGAAAATGCAAGTGCAAAGATTCGGCTGTTTGAAAATACAACACGCATAAAAATTGGAAAGGGAGTGAGACAAGGTGACACCATATCTCCGAAGCTCTTTAATGCCACATTGGAGGGTGTTTTTCAGTCGCTGAGCTGGGAAAACAAAGGGATAAAGATTAATGGAGATTATCTAACCCACCTTCGTTTTGCTGATGACGTAGTCATTTTTGCAACTACCCCATCAGAGCTGCAGAGTATGATCCAGGAACTTGCTGACAAGAGTAAAGAAGTGGGATTAAAAATGAACTTTCAGAAGACAAAAGTGATGTTCAATGCTTTTACAAGAAATGAAGATTTATTGATTGATGGAGAAAAGCTGGAGATAACAGACACGTACGTTTATCTTGGACAGCAGATATCAAGTGAGGGTCACATTGATGAAGAAATTAATCGGCGTACAAAACTTGCCTGGAGAGCTTTTGGAAGAAACAGCATAATTTTCAAGAGCAATATGCCATTATGTCTTAAAAGAAAAGTGTTTGATCAATGCATCCTTCCAGTGCTTACATATGGTGCAGAGACGTGGACCTTAACTAAAAGAGATATTCAAAGACTGCAGACCACTCAAAGTATCATGGAGAGGTGCATGCTTCGTGTAACCAGGAAAGATAAGAAGAGGAACTCGTGGATCCGAAAAATGACAAGAGTGGAAGACATCATGATCAGAGGTAAATCCCTGAAATGGCAATGGGCTGGACATACTGCCAGAAGGACAGATCATCGATGGACAGCCGAAATTTTAGATTGGATTCCAAGGGACAGGAAAAGACCCAGAAGAAGACCACATGGGAGATGGGTGGATGAAATTCGAAAGTATGCAGGAGTGACATGGAGGAGACTGGCACAAGACAGACCGTTGTGGAGGAAACTTGGGGAGACCTTCGTCCAGCAGTGGATTGATAATGGTTGACAATGATGATGATGATGATGATACTAGATATATCTGAGGTGATTTGAGCTCTTGTTTACTCTTGGAATAAATAGTTAGTACTAAATGTTATTAATTTATACTGAACTGTGTTATATTATTGTGATTCCGTGTTTTCATTCCATTGTGCTAACATTGTGTTAATATTTAATTTTAGTTTAGTACATATGACAATTTTGATGCTTGTGTTTTGTTAAATGTGACATACTGTGTTGTGTGGCAGAATTTCCTTTAAATTCAAATTCAAATTCAAATCATCAGGGGTATCTCAAGGTTTCAAGTTAGTTCTGGTTTTGACTTTCATGTTGTATTTATTCGGTAAAAACTGTGTTTCGCACGAAAGGAACATGTAAGTCATAAAAGCTGTCTACGTACGATTAAAAAATTATCCCTGCTGATACTATAGACTAGTTTAAAAAACTTTATTCACAAGTAAACGCAAGTTAAAAACGAGATCTTTCGGGATCCCTAGATCCCATCTTCAGGCTTAAGGCCATAAAGAACAACAAGTGATCCACTTATATACGACCAGGTTTGACCCATGATGCAACGCAGTGGGCGTTGACATCGGTCAACATAGCAAATCAAAAACAATCAAAAGTTCGAAGATATGAAAGGTTATACAATATTGTCCGTAGTGGTGCCGGGCATATCGATGGGGATTAGTTTTTTCCATATGTGAGGAATGAATGACGGAAGTTCTGAGTTACAGCATTAAGGCCCATATGAATGAATATATAGGCTCTCGGAGAGAAAACATTTCCCTTGTTACTTTAGAGTTCAAAACCACGGCGTTCTTCCAGTCAGGTATTTTTACTCCTTGGTCCACAGTTTCAGTTAGTGGTGCTGTGTTGGTGGAGCCTGACCTCAAGTAATATTGGTGTTCCGATAATCGTACTTTTAAGGTCCTGAGTATCGAACCTATATAATATTTCACATCCTCTGGATTATTAGGGTTGACTAAAGGTATGCGGTATACACCGGGTCTAGATAGATCGGGAATCACGTCACGATCAGTTCTGATAATAGAAAAGATGTTACGAGTCGAGACCCCAAAACCAAGTCCATATTTCTTGCATGTTTTTCTAAGGATTGTCACAAGTGGTTGAGAAAACTCAGTCTTGCTTATATACCGTAAAGTTGTTTTTGGAGTAGTTAGGGTAGTGGATCGAGTTCGTTGAACTATATTCATGAAGCGTCCGAAGTACGAATCCGGGTACCCAAAGGATCGGGCCATAGTCCGAATGTACTCAAGTTCATTGTCCAGGGCCCCGGGTGACGACGAATGAGAATAAGCTCGTTTAATATGGAAGTAGAAGGAGGTAGATTTATGACAAATAGGGTTAAAGGACGAAAACGCAATCATACAGGGCACAGCTGTTGGTTTACGATACACAGAAAAACTGATAAAATTGGTATTTAAGTATCGAGTGAGTAGTATGTCTAAAAAGGAGAGCTTGCCCTCAGTTTCCAGTTCCAAAGTAAACTTAATCGTGGTGAACTGTGAGCAGAAGCATTCGGTAAATTCCTCTTGTAGAGACACTGAATGTGGCCAAAAGACTAACATGTCTTCTACATACCTCATCAATAAAATAGGTTGAGCAGGAAAAATTGACATAACTAATTCCTCAAGAGACTGGAGGAAAATTCCCGCCAAAACCGAGGAAAGGGGGAGCCCATAGGTTCACCCTCCTTTTGAAGATAAATTTTGTCACCTAATTTGAAATAAAATCTCTTGGCTACCAACTGGAGGGCAGATTTAATGTCTTCAATTTCGTGGGGGATATAGTTAAGTTGGCCTGTAATTTGGTGGTAATGATGGAATGAACAATATCAAGGGGAACACTCGGGAACAGAGAGACCACGTCTAATGAAGTCATGATGAAGTTCGTTCCCGTAGCCATTTCACGTATAACTGCGGTTAACACTACTGGAAGGAACTTCATCATGGCTTCATTAGACATGGTCTCTCTGTTTCCGAGTGTTCCCCTTGATATTGTTCATTCCATCATTACCACCAAATTACAGGCCAACTCAACTAAATCCCCCCCCCCCGGAAATTGAAGCCATTAAATCTGCCCTCCAGTTGGTGACCAATAGATCTTATTTCAAATTTGGTGACAAAATTTATCTTCAAAAGGAGGGTGCACCTATGGGCTCCCCCTTTCCCCGGTTTTGGCGGAAATTTTCCTCCAGTCTCTTGAGGAATTAGTTATGTCAATTTTTCCTGCTCAACCTATTTTATTGATGAGGTATGTTGACGACATGTTAGTCTTTTGGCCACATTCAGTGTCTCTACTAGAGGAATTTACCGAATGCTTCTGCTCACAGTTCACCACGATTAAGTTTACTTTGGAACTGGAAACTGAGGGCAAGCTCTCCTTTTTAGACATACTACTCACTCGATACTTAAATACCAATTTTATCAGCTTTTCTGTGTATCATAAACCAACAGCTGTGCCCAGTATGATTCCGTTTTGGTCCTTTAACCCTATTTGTCATAAATCTACCTCCTTCTACTTCCATATTAAACGAGCTTATTCTCATTCGTCGTCACCCGGGGCCCTGGACAATGAACTTGAGTACATTCGGACTATGGCCCGATCCTTTGGGTACCCGGATTCGTACTTCGGACGCTTCATGAATATAGTTCAACGAACTCGATCCACTACCCTAACTACTCCAAAAACAACTTTACGGTATATAGGCAAGACTGAGTTTTCTCAACCATTTGTGACAATCCTTAGAAAAACATGCAAGAAATATGGACTTGGTTTTGGAGTCTCGACTCGTAACATCTTTTCTATTATCAGAACTGATCGTGACGTGATTCCCGATCTATCTAGACCCGGTGTATACCGCATACCTTTAGTCAACCCTAATAATCCAGAGGATGTGAAATATTATATAGGTTCGATACTCAGGACCTTAAAAGTACGATTATCGGAACACCAATATTACTTGAGGTCAGGCTCCACCAACACAGCACCACTAACTGAAACTGTGGACCAAGAGGTATAAATACCTGACTGAAAGAACGCCATGGTTTTGAACTCTAAAGTAACAAGGGGAAATGCTTTCTCTCCGAGAGCCTATATATCCATTCATATGGGCCTTTATGCTGTAACTCAGAACTTCCGTCATTCATTCCTCACATATGGAAAAAACTAATCCCCATCGATATGCCCGGCACCACTACGGACAATATTGTATAACCTTTCATATCTTCGAACTTTTGATTGTTTTTGATTTGCTATGTTGACCGATGTCAACGCCCACTGCGTTGCATCATGGGTCAAACCTGGTCGTATATAAGTGGATCACTTGTTGTTCTTTATGGCCTTAAGCCTGAAGATGGGATCTAGAGATCCCGAAAGATCTCGTTTTTAACTTGCATTTACTTGTGAATAAAGTTTTTTAAACTAGTCTATAGTATCAGCAGGGATAATTTTTTAATCGTACGTAGACAGCTTTTTTGACTTACATGTTGTATTTATTACTTTGTGGTCAATTTTTCGCGTAAATTTTAATGAAGGCAGTAATAAAATTATTTAAAAATGAAAATTAATCTAAAAGTATTTTTGAAATGAGGCTAAAATAGGGGAAAAATTTGAAATTCGCGGATATATTTGATATTCGCGAAATTACAGAAAACCCCCTAAAATTCGCGAAACGAATCGCGGAAATTCGGGCCGCGAAACATTTACTAGCCAGCCATGGTTATAACAAGTTATCCAGCAGGGGCTATCCGTTTTTTTTAGGTTTGTATGCGGTCATATTTATTTATACAGCAGATATTCTCTTAACAATCGGTGAAAGCATAATTTTGGGAAATAATGTTTAATCGTGAATTTTCATAAAATTAAAGAATTTTGGGGAGATTTAATATGTAAGATACCCTATTTAATTCAGAGAGTTTTGAGCTGTAAAATTAATCTTCGTGGTCTCTTCATCTTTCTTAAATGCAGTAAAGTCTCATTGATTTATATTGAAGAAAGGGGCAATCGGAAGTGAGTTGCAAGAATTATCGCATGTCAGCTGGTGTTTTCGCGTTGTGTTAAATAAAAGTAGGAAAAGTATTTGACAATTCATTTAAACAGCGTCGGCTAAAATTCTTTACATAAGAATGAAGTAGAAAATGATGAGGATAAGCTATTACACATATAATGCAATCATGGAATTCACTGCACATAATGTATCTAATAACCTCTGAAAAATTGAATATTAAAAAACAAATTTTAATTTAAAACATTGGAACCTTGCTCCAACGTATAACCCAGAAAAAGCGTTCCAGAGGAGAAAACACTTTGGTATTTCTTAAGTTCTTCATACTCCAAATAAACGGATAATTTAAGACCACTGGTTATCCGGATGCATCTGATTAATAGTGGTGTGGTTGCTTTACGCTATAGTTAAGACATCCAACTTATTCCTAATCACATTTTTTTTTATTCACCTGACCCTGCGTGTCAGAAACAAGAAGCCTAAAATCTTTTGGTGTCTCATTGAAAATTATCTATTATGATATACAAACCTAATTGGGTGCAGATAATTCAAGTAAAACAAATCCCCTCCCTCCATACACACACACGCACATCTTCCAAAACAAATTATTAGATAAGAAACTTTATTTTGTGTACAAAAACAAAGTGCTGCCAAGTTGTATCCGTCCTTTTTACTTACATATTAATCTTTTTATGAGAAGTTTTCCGCTGAGTAAAGGACCACCGCTCTTCCCATGGTATAAAAATTACATCGTTTTTAATTCCTCTCAGAACTTAAAATTGTTTCTACAATTCTTTTTCGCTATCATCAAATCAAAAAAGAGTGAAAATGCACCTTCTGTTTTACGAGGCATTTTATCCCTCCTTAATTCTAGCCTGTTACAGGTGTTTTCTTCTGAACTACTGTTAGCTTTTCTTCTTCATTCATCATATGACACAGCCAGATGTTTGACTACTGTTTTCATTTCTTCGCAAAATAATATCGAGCGTATGTGACCATCATTGAATAATCACATTTCTGACTTGAAGGCCTTTCTTAAACTGCTGGTGAATTTTTTTTTATTTTCTCTGAACAGATAGCGACACTATTATCATCACACAAGATGTTTCTTCCAGATCTTAAGTCTCTAGCCCTTTCCATACGAAAACATTTTCTGCGGTCCTTCTTTTAAAACCATCTTCGTTTCCTCAATGACGCAGTGGTCTAAGAGCTGGCTTCTGACCATTCGTCCGTGGTGGCTCCGGGTTCAAGCTCGGGGTAGGGGGCATCGATGTTGTCTTACGGCACAGGCTTTCTCCCCCCTGCAACCAATGGCTCAAAATTATACACAATCGTATCAGAATAATATGGCCACCTACTTAATAATGGCAATAACCACCCTTGGCCCGGATTACAGCGACGAGACGGCGTGGCATAGACTCAATGAGGCCCTGGAAGGATCCCCGAGGTACAAATGACCATTCGGACTGCAGCACAGCACGGAGGTTCCGGCGATAACGTAGTTGTGGGTCGGTACGTTGAACCTATCGATCAAAATGGTCCCAAAAGTGCTCTGTGGGACTAACGTTTGGCGATTTTGCAGGCCAAGGGAGAACGAAGACATCGCTATCCTGTTCCTGGAACCAGTCACGCATCCTCAGAGCAACGTGGCACTGCGCATTGCCCTGTTCGTAGACACCATCACCACCAGGGAAAATGTTCAAAATGAAGGGATGCATGTGGCCAGCGGAGATGTACAAGTAGCCATTTGCGCTCAGGAATCCATCCAATGGTACCAGCGTTCTCAGGTCATACCAGGAAATCATCCCCCAGAAATACACAGTGCCACCGCCTGCATGTACGTGACTGACAAGGGTGTCCGTGTGTGAGTTCTCGTGTGGCTGAGGCTGTTTCCGCCACCGCCCGTCTCTTCTGTGGAGTAGAAACCCCGATTCGTCGGGAAAGGCAACGTTTTTCCACTCTTCCACTGTCCAATGACGGTAGTCCCATGCGAACTGTAGGCTTCGTTGCCGATGAGCGGGGATTAACATGGGCGCCTTGACAAAACGTCGACTCCGGAGACCCATGCGTAACAGGATTTGCTCTACTAATCGGGGGCGCGTTCCTGGGTTCCACAACGTTCATTTTCGTGGTCAAGTGCTACTCTGTTGCGCGTCGATTGCTCTTTACCATTTGAAGGAAGCGACGTTCTCCTGTGAGATCGATGGCCTTTGAGGTTCCACAGTTATGACGACGAGAGGTACTCGCTGTGCCAGAGGTCCATTCTTGGTACACCCTTACTACAGCACCTCCCGAACAGCCCACGGAGTCTGCTGTTTCTGAGATGCTTCCACCCTTGTCGCGGTAGCCGATGGTAATTCCTTTTTGGCTTCCGCCGAATTGCTACCTCTTCCCATTGTGCTCACGTTGCGCACTTATCTGTTTCGGCCGGCAGCTTATATCTCCCTGTGGTTGACCTTGTCACGTGCACTCTGTGACGCGCCTAGGCGGATGGATGCACTGTGATTCCAGGGTGATTCCATTTCATATTAATCTGACCCGACCGTGTAGATGGGAGACTGTTTGAAACCCATTGAGATGCTCACTGTGGTGGATTGTTGAACTCCACAAATAAAATAAGATTATCTCGGACACCATTACAGCTAGTAACGTTTTGTTAAGTGTACCTTTTAAGTATTCCTGCTGTGCGACAGTCAGAGTGCTGTATACGCTTTGTTATCATTGAAAAACGGAAGAAAATTCAGAGGGGAAATTCGCTGCGCTTTTTGTTCTATTTTATATAAAGCACACACAAAGACAAAAATCGGGTGTTTTCTTCATCGCTTTAACTAAGTGTTCTTGATATCGTTGTGTGGTGTGTGTCTGTGTGTGTGAATGGATTCTTCAGTAAAACTGATGAAGTCTTTCTTGCTTGATCTTCCATTATGCCAAAAGTGCATTGTTTTATGATTCTCTCATTTGTTTTTGTATATCTATGTGGAAATTACTAGTTACAAACGTTTTCCTTACAACTGACACTTTTAACAGTCTGAAGAACATAAATAACAAATCTACTTGCTTTGTGTACCCTTCGTTTGAGATTCAAAAATTAGCTTCACAAAGTAAGGTCATTCCCAGAATCAAATTAGTGATTGTGTTGAATTTTACTTACTGTTGACAAAACAATCGTCACCGTTTAAAACGATCATTGAAACGAAACTCGAGCTTCACTAGCACATGCCATTTACCTTATACACAAGACCTTTTTTGTGCACCATACTCTTAACGTTTTATTCTTAGAGACATTCCTGAATCTGGTCTTCCCATGATTTCCTTGATCTTTATCTACGTTTGTTTCCAAACATTTGGGCTAAACAAATTTTCTTAGAAAGAACCCTGTCCACTTATCTTTTTTCCATGCCAAGCTACCACAGAATATTTGTCTCCATCCAACTAACAACATTTTGCCTCACATTAAACATCTACAACAACTCTTTTTCCCCATATAAGCAGATCTAGTTCTCTCCAGCACATAAGGGATTTTTCCTGTGTACCTTTTTGCGGCACCCAGGCTTCATTACCCTTCATCAAAGGAAAAAAATTAAATTTGCATTCATAGCCATTCGAAACTTATTTGCGACAAATATGTTCTATGAAAACTGTAGCTCTCTCGGTGGCGGAGTGATCTAATGCGCTAACTTCTGATCATTCGTCCGAGATGGATCCGGGTTCGAATCCGGTTAAGAGGCATGGGTGTTGTGTTTGCTTTATGGCACTGGATCACTCCCTTCCCTAAAATTCGTGGCTCTAAATCAGGGATGAACGACTGCTAGAGCCCATTGAGTTGCTCATGGTGGAATTTAAACATCCAAGATAAAAACTACAATAATCTTCATAAATCAGCTACAGCTTTCAAAGCCGTATTCGCTAGCATACTAATTTTATCATCTAATTTGTTTTCCCTATCAAACATGATTCCTAAATGCACAAACTCACTCATCTTTGTCTAAAAGGTGAATGACTTTAACACTTATACTGACCTTGCACGCTGTAGTAACATTTTCAACCTCATGACAAGGACATTTCCTTTATTTACATGCAGCTGAATTTTATACACACTACGTACATCCTGGACAATTGCATATCCCTTTTGCTCTCGTATAAACAGGTTTTGTCACAGCGTACAACACTTTGCACGCACTGAAGTTCTCACCAGTGCCGTCTGTTTCGCACCGTGTATTCTTTCATGTATTAATACATTTAAAGTGCATGTATTAATACATATTTGCATGTATTAATACATTGGAGACATTGAGCAGCCTTGAAGAATAGAAAGCAAAGTCAATAGAACACCATTTAGAAGCACACACGCTCTACTGCCAGCGTACACAGCTTTCGCCCATTCAAGCAAATTCTGATTTTGAATGCAATTCGTAAGGCCTTTCACTCTGTTTACTCTGTCGTAAGCATTTCCAAACCTACAAATGCATAAAACACTTCCTTACCAACACACTGGTTAGTACAGTTGTTTGTCGGCATAAGACCACTCTTTGCAAACGAGAACTTCCCGATGTCAAACCACGTGACTTGTCAATAACGAATTTTCTAAATATATTCTTTGGCGCACAAATCATGCAGTCACTGAGACCGAGGGTTTTGAGGTCTTGGCTTCTAACAATTCTTCCCAGATGGGATTGTGTTCGCGTCCTGGCTGAGGCATGGGTGGTATGCTTGACGGCGGGTCTGGCTGAGTACTTTCCCTGGAATCAGTGGCCTTAAATTAGGGACTGGCGATTGTCTATAGCCCTACGAATTGCTCAACTTTGGGATCATTAAACCCCCAAACAACAAAAAGACACTCATCACATTTGCGATAACTATAATAAAGTACATTTGTCGCTTTCGTATCTAGAATTAGACAATCCATAGTTTCTCAACTGTCACACATTCTTTATTTTCCTCGGTATTTCACTTAATTTCAATCCACATTTCTTCAATATTTATCACTTTTTCATTCCTTACGTGTAACCAGCTCTACACTTTTAGGACGTTTGGAGAAATTGTAACATAAGTCACAATAATATATTTTCAAAAATGACAACATTAACGTTAGCTTCAGAAAAATATCTTAACTCATTTTCTTTCGCACTGGCTTCTTGCATTTAACAATAAAAAAGTTTACAGCATAATGTAGGCTTGTTCCTTTTCATTCGTTCCTCTTAAAATTCTGCACCAGAAAAGGGGGTCAATTCTCTTTTGAGGGTTGACGTTCTTATGGAACAGCCGGTTGTGTGCCCTACCTCTTTATGTTTGAGCCTTTTTAAAACCGCTTTCTGCTTGCTGCTTTACGAAATATGTGGCACTAACGCTATGAACCTTCTTTAATTACTCAATGCTTTAAGAAATAAAAGAAAGCGATACTTGTTTTTTGTTGGAAGTTTAACGACCACAGTGAGCAACTCAATGGGCTCTAAGCAGTCGCTCATCCCTAAATTAGGGTCAATAAGCTCCAGTGAAGGGAGAGAGCCAGTACCGTAAAAAAAAACACAACTTCCATGCCTCACCGTGATACGAACCCGGACCCATTTTGGACGAATGGTCATAATCCAGTGGTTAGAACACTGCGCCACAGGGATGGCTAGAGTGTTACTTAAATGTTACTATGAAATGAGGTTTTCGAATGTCGACTTAATTTCTTTTTTTTTATTAAACAACCAACCAACCAACCTAGCTTGAAAAAAAAACAAAACAGTTGAACAAAACAACATACTGTGGCAAACAAAAGCAACTCTTGATACAAAGGAAACTTCTGGAAAGCTAGGTATCCAGGAAGCTAAAACCAAAACACAATTTGAAAAATTATTATGAGGGGCACTTTGCAAACAACGAAGGTAATGCAAACTCCGTGCAAAAGGAAAACTACAATAAACAAGTTTGTAAAATCATGCAATGCATTGATTATATAACGCTTTCTTACATACTAGAAATCATTACTCAAGTTATGAGAATAATGACTGTGGAATAAATCTCGGTCCTGTGCCCTGACCCTTGATCCCATATCGATGATATTCAACAGAACCGGTTCGGTATACCTCCTAAATTACATGATAAAGTTCTGTCGCAATCGAAGCTTTTTTACCTAAGTTATGATGCATAAGGGCTATGGAATAGATCCCGCTCCTGTGTCCTAACCTTTGACCCGATTTTCCTTATTTTTAATAGAATTCGTAACAGGCAGGCCCCTACAATATACTAACATTTCATCCAAATCGAAGTATGTTTACGTAAGTTATGACGCATAATGGCGATGGAAGTGATTCCGCTCCTATGTCCTGACCTTTGACCCCATTTTGCCCATTTTTATTTGGGTTGGTGGCCAGGCGGTCCCCTACCGCATACTAAAATTTCATTGAAATCGAACCTTTTTTACGTTAGTTATGACGCATAACAGCAGTCAAATGGATCCCGCTCCTATGTACTGACCTTTCACCCCATTTCATTCACTTTAAATAATGTTCCTTCCCAGGTGATAACCTACCAGATACTAAAATTTCATCGTAATCGAACGATTGTTACAGGAGTTATCGTGCGGACGGACATACGCACACAACGCGTGACGTAATGAAGCAGATGGGAATCGCGACCATCTGATCGCAAAAGTATGACGTCATAAAACTTTAATAGGATCCACACACAGCGCGTGATGTAATGACACAGATGGCGTGACCGCGCGCCAACATTCTCAAACGCGAGATTGTGACGTCAAAAGATTTCTAAGCATTGGAAACATTAATGGAACGACGCCATGACACTAAAAACGTTTTAATTCGGGGTTGTTATTTAACCCACTAAACAAATTCCCCTGAAGTTGAGATTGAGCTAAATCGATTACTAGTACCAGAAAACGGTAGGTTAACGACTTTCCTCAAAATTCTTAGAGCCGGTTTCAAAATAAAATGTGCATACACACATACAATAATTGCTACTTTAAGGTGGACGTCAAGTAATTTTGCTTCCTATACTTCCAATGGAAAAACTTCTGTGCCCCCCGGTGGCGCAGTGCTCTAAGCGATGGCCTCTGATCATTCGTCCAAAAGGGGTCTGGGTTCGAATCCCGTTGAGGCATGGATGTTGTGTTTGTCTTATGGCACTGGCTCTCTCCCTTCCCTGGAGCCAGTGACCCTAAATTAGGGACGGGCGACTGCTTATAGCGCATTGAGTTGCTCACGGTAGTAGTTAAACCTACAATAAAAAAAAAAAAAACTTCTGTACACATTTTCTTCACAATTAATGCGTTCCCAAGAATGAAAATTTGAACATCGATCAAAATAGCTTCATTTCCTAACTTGGAATACTTAATATTCTCTAAACCATAACCGTAATATTATACTCTAAACCATAACCGTAATAGTATATTCTAAACCATAACCGTAATAATATATTCTAAACCATAACCGTAACTATGCAATCCAACATTTATTTGTCCACTGACGTCATCAGAGTGCAGGTCGCGCCATCTTTTTTCTGGTTTCAGCACCACTAAAGGAAACGTTATTGATTTTTATTAAAATTATGCTTATGTTTTAGAAAATTTTAAGTATTCCCAGTTATAGTATGAAATTATTTTAATCGATGTTTAAATTTGCATCCTTAGGAACACACTAATTGTGAAGGAAATGTGTACTAAAGGTTTTCCATTGGAAATATAGGAAGCAAAATTACTTGACGTCCACCTTAATAGTGTGGGATAAGGGCGATCGAATGGATCCCGATCCTATGTCCTTACCTTTGACTCCATTTGTACCATTTTTAATAGGGTTTCTCTCTAGGTGGTCCCCTACCACATACTAAAATTTCATCAAAATAGAACCATTTTTACGCACTTTATGACGCATAAGGGCAATGGAATGCATCCCGCTCCTATGTCCTGACCTTTGACTTCACTTCACCCATTTTTAATAGGGTTCATCCCCAGTGGTCCCCTACCACATACCAAAATTTCATTCAAATCGAACCATATTTACGCAAGTTATGACGCATAAGTGCAATTGAATGGATCCCGCTCTTTTGGCGTGACCTTTGACCCCACTTCACCCATTTTCAATAGGTTTCGTCCCCTGGTGGTCCCCTACCCCATACCAAAATTTCATCGAAATCAGGCAATATTTACACAAGTTATGACGCATAAGGGCAATTGAATGGATCCCGCTCTTATGGCGTGTCCTTTGACCCCACTTCACCCATTTTCAATAGGGTTCGTCCCCTGGTGGTCCCCTACCACATACTAAAATTTCATCGAAATCGAACCATTTTTACGTGAGTTATCGTGCCGACAGACAGACAGACGGACGGAAAAAGCTGGAGCATATACACTTCTTCAACCTACGATTGGAAAGCGTAAAAAACACTACAATAAAAAATATCAGACAATTAAGGACACATAGCAGTAAAAGAAGAGAGTTTACTAAAAACCAGCAATAAACAGAACTCAGATGGGCAACAGCAAGATAGGGGTCGCATAGTTCAGAAAAAAGGCAACCCCTATATCCTCGATATCCCGTACGTCGAACCAGTCATCATTCGGTAACTACATCTCAAAGAATCGTGGAACAGAATTTGTGAGCTGGGCAGCCTGCAGTAAAACCTTTCTTTTTTTTTTTTTTTTTTGACTGAAGGATTAAAAAATGATTTATTGGACCTACTGGTACAGGGACGTGCCAAACAGGCAGCCATAGACAAATGTTTCACATCAACAAGTACCTATTAAACATGTTTTTTACAGTGTGCTAAATGACCAATGTACACAGAGAGACAGGGTTGATTAAGTAACACATTGAGAGCCAGTGCCGAAAGACATTCATGTCTCACCGGGATTCGAACCCGGACCCAACTAGGGCGAAAGGTCATAACCCAGCGCCTTAGAACCGTTCACCACCGGATCGGCTCAACGTCATTACTACCTCAAACATTAACCTCTTACATCCTGAACTGTGGCTCTCATCCATGACAGAGAATAAAAATAAATAATCCTTACAGTAGAAAAATAAAAATGATGGCGAAAACATGTTTCTTAAAATGTGTAAATATGAACTTCGCCGCCCCGGTGGCGCAGTGGTCTAAGCGATGGCCTCTGATCATTCGTCCGAACGGAGTCCGGGTTCGAATCCCGGTGAGGCATGGATGTTGTGTTTGTCTTACGGCACTGGCTCTCTCCCTTCCCTGGAACCAGTGACCCTAAATTAGGGACGGGCGACTGCTTATAGCCCATTGAGTTGCTCACGGTGGTCGTTAAACCTCCAACCAAATTTTCATCTTTTCAGCCGGTATGGATATTTTCATCTTTTCAGCCGGTATGGATTGACAGGGAAGCCTACGAAGACTTCGCGCTAGGTTCCGCGATGTTCGTTAATTGGTTGGTTGGTTGTTTGATTTTTATGGGGCAAGGGCCATGTTTGGCCAAAGAGCGCCAGACATAAGACAGACAAACAAACAGTATTAAAAACGTGCTATGAAGCTTAAAAATATGGCTGATCAATTGAAACTGAAGAATGAGAACGAAGGAAGGGCTAAGAAAGATAATGAAACAAACAGTATTAAAAACATGATCATCATCATCATCATCATTGTCAACCATTATCAATCCACTGCTGGACGAAGGTCTCCCCAAGTTTCCTCCACAACGGTCTGTCTTGCACCAGTCTCCTCCATGTCACTCCCGCATACTTTCGAATCTCATCCACCCATCTTCCATGTGGTCTTCTTCTGGGTCTTTTCCTGTCCCTTGGAATCCAATCTAAAATTTCGGCTGTCCATCGATGGTCTGTTCTTCTGGCAGTATGTCCAGCCCATTGCCATTTCAGGGATTTAACTCTGATCATGATGTCTTCCACTTTTGTCATTTTTCGGATCCACGTGTTCCTCTTCTTATCTCTCCTGGTTACACCAAGCATGCACCTCTCCATGCTCTTTGAGTTGTATGCAGCCTTTGTATGTCTCTTTTAGTTAAGGTCCACGTCTCTGCACCATACGTAATCACTGGAAGGATGCATTGATCAAACACTTTTCTTTTAAGACATAATGGCATATTGCTCTTGAAAATTATGCTGCTTCTTCCAAAAGCTCTCCAGGCAAGTTTTGTACGCCGATTAATTTCTTCACCAATGTGACCCTCACTTGATATCTGCTGTCCAAGATAAACGTATGTATCTGTTATCTCCAGCTTTTCTCCATCAATCGATAAATCTTCATTTCTTGTAAAAGCATTGAACATCACTTTTGTCTTCTGAAAGTTCATTTTTAATCCCACTTCTTTACTCTTGTCAGCAAGTTCCTGCATCATACTCTGCAGATCTGATGGGGTACTTGCAAAAATGACTATGTCATCGGCAAAACGAAGGTGCGTTAGATAATCTCCATTTATCTTTATCCCTTTGTTTTCCCAGTTCAGTGATTGAAAGACATTTTCCAATGTGGCATTAAAGAGCTTCGGAGATATGGTGTCACCTTGTCTCACTACTTTTCCAATTTTTATGTGTGTTGTATTTTCAAACAGCCGAGTCTTTGCACTTGCAGTTTCATAGATGTTATTAATAATATTAATGTATGCATCTTCAATACCGCAGGATTTCAGAGCCATTGCAACTGCTGATGGTTTCACCGAATCAAAGGCTTTTTCATAATCGATAAAGCCATGCGCAGTGGAAGTTTATATTCCCTCGCTCCTTTCAATTAGTTCTCTCAGTACGTGGATATGTTCTATTGTGCTGTAGCCACTCCTGAATCCAGCTTGTTCTCTCGGTTGAGCCATGTCCAGTGTCACCTTCAAGCGGTGTGAAAGAACTTTAGTGAAGATTTTATAAACCACTGATAGGAGGCTGATAGGTCTGTAGTTCCTGAGATCCTCAATGCTACCTTTTTTTATGTAGCAAGATCACTGTAGCGTTGTTCCAATCCTTAGGAATTTTTCCTTCATTAAGGCATCGAGTGAACATTTGGGCGAGTACTGTTTCGATTTCTCCACTTGCTTCTTGTATGATGTCTACAGTAATTCCATCTTCTCCTGGAGATTTCCCCCGCTTCATGTTCTTGATTGCATGTGCAACTTCTGCTGTAAGGACTGGAAGAACTCTGGTACTGGTACCTTTCATGATGTCTGGAGTACATGTATCATCCCTTTCATATAATTTGGAGTAGAAATCTTTCACTCTTGTCAAAATTTCGCCTCTATTTCTTGTTACAGAACCATCTTCTTTTCTCAGTGCCATAATCTGTTCTTTTCCCTTACTGAGATGCCCCTTTGCTATCTTTAGGCTTTGGTTGTTTTCAATTGCTTTCCTTACTAGTTCACAGTTGAATTTCCTTACGTCTTCAGTGATACTTTTTCGTACTGTCTTGCATAGCTCTATATATTCCACTTTGGAAGTCACATCTTCTTTAGTTGTCCTCATCTCTCTTCTTTTTTGCATCAACATTTTTGTTTTTCCTGATAATTTGTTCACATACAATTTGTTCTTAGACCCAGCTAATTTTGTTGCTGTTTCCATAAGAGCTTTGGTTACTTTTCTGTTAACTTCAGAAATATCCACTTCTTCCAATGTTAGGCCTTCTAAAGCAGAGAATCTGTTCTTCAGTTCCAATTTGAAGGTATTATGGTGTTTTTAAGGTTGGTTATGTCAATACATTTTGTTTGTCTTATGAGCTTGCTACGTTCGAGTTTAGTGTTGAGGTGCATCTTACATCTCACCAATCTATGGTCACTGTCTGTGTTGAACTTGTTTAGCACATTGCAGTCTTCTATGACGATTTTTTTGTTACACATAATAAAATCAATTTCACTTGTCGTCCCATTTGGATGTCTCCATGTCCATTTCCTGTGTGGCTTTATCTTGAAAAAGGAGTTCAAGATGAAAAACCCTTCTGCCTCTGCAAACTCAACGAGAGTATTTCCACGCTGGTTTCTGTTGCCGTGACCGAATTTACCTACTGAAGTTTCATTCTGTTGCCGTTGCCCTATTTTTGCATTGAAATCTCCTATAATTATCTTCAAGTGCTACTTACCTTTATTATTTAAATCACGAATTTCCTCATAAAATTATTAAATTTCTTCTTCAGCATGACTTGTGGTGGGTGCATAAGTTTGAATAATCTGAGCCTGGTATCTTCTGGAGAGTTGGATAATGAGTCGTGCAGCTCTGTCAGAGGAACTTTCAACTTCCACAACTTTATCCTTCAGTTTCTTGTTTATTATAAATCCAAAACCACTAGTTCTGCCAGTATCTGTCCCACGATAGTAAAAGAGATGTCCACTTTTCAGTTCAATGAGATCTTCTCCTTTTCTTCTTACCTCACTTAGCCCGACGATGTCCCACTTGATCCTTTGTAGTTCCTCTTCCAATTCAAGAAGCTTTGCATCAGAAGATAGGGAGCGTCCGTTATACGTAGCCAAGGTCAGCATCTGATGGCAGCCTAGTCCGGTCCTCCGGGGATTCTTAGCATCCTCTGCCTTCATGTCGCACTGGCCGCTGCCTTGGCCAGGTACATTCCAGCTGCCGGAGACTTAGGGCCAAGATTTAAGTTGTGGAGTCATTTTGGAGGATTTGGCCATAACTCACCACGCTGGCCAAGCGGGTTGGTGAGTGTGGGATAGCATTTCCTCTAATCCCGATGGTATAGTTATACCGCTATTGGCGGTCGTCAGAGCCCCTTTAGTGGGAACAGGATGTACCACGAGAAGGCGGGGTTGACATTTGTCAAGGAGAGATTGTGATGTTACGCATCACCTGACCTTACATCCCGCGCTGTACAATGATTAAAATCTAGCTGATTCAGTAAAACTGAGAAATGAGTATGATGAAAGGGCTAAAATCTAGATCCGTTTAAAATAGTCAATTTGTTTAAAAAATTGAAAAACAGCAACAGTATTGCAGTGGTCATTTAGGAGCCGCTGCAGTGTAGCGGTGTCCTCGCTCAACAAATGAGAATGAAAGAAGTGAAAACGTACATCACGAAAACGAACACAGGTACACAGAAGATGAGTGACGGTGAGTCGGCAATTGCACGTCTCACACATCGGCGCAGTGTCGCCACACAGCAAAAAGCGGTGAGTGAAACGACAATGCCCAATGCCGAGACGCGCAAGCACCGCTTTCTCCCCACGGTTCCGACGATATGAGGTTTTCCAGACTTCAAGATTAGGTTTAATACGATGCAGCTTATTTTCCACCTGTTGGTCCCACAGACCCTGCCACGTTCGCTTGATATAGTCGCGAACGATAAAGCGGAAATCCCGGTGAAACAGTGGCAGGTGTGTGACGACCAAAGAGGAAGCAGATCTAGCAGCCGCATCAGCACACTCGTTACCCGAGATTCCAACATGTCCAGGAATCCAGCAAAACTGAACCTGAAAACCGGCCTCGAGCAAACGATGAAGCAACCGTCTCACATCCAAGAGAAAAGGATAATCACGGCAATCCGCAGATGATAAGGACTGCAAGACACTTAAAGAATCCGTATAGACCATAGCACAATGATGAGAACTCGACTGAACATGGAGAAGGGCGAGATACACAGCATGCATCTCCGCCGAAAACTCCGTGGCCTCAGCTGGGATCAGCGCTACTGAAACGTCATCAACACAGACAGCCGCGGATCCAACAACTCCATGCATCTTGGAGCCATCAGTAAAAATAAGAGTGTAGTCAGAATTGAGGTCACGGTGCTCAGCGAAGAGCTGCTGGTACACTGACGCAGGGGTTGAGGATTTATCGAACGATGTAAAGGTGGTATCAACCATGGCACAAAGTGGGTGCCATGGAGGATCCCCAAAGCCCCTGGTCTCTCCAACAAGTGACAAGTCGAGCCCTACATCACGGGCTAAGGCCGCCATACGAAGACCGAAGGTTGAAATGCACGAGGGCAGGTTCGCGAATAAACGAGCATGCTGGGGATGAAAAACTGCATCGTATAAAGGATGGTCTGGAAGAGATCTAAGTTTCAGGTAGAATTGGATAGACAGCTGCAGACGGCGTAATTCAAGAGATGCTTCGTTTGCGTCAGCGTAAAGGCTGGTAATTGGAGATGTTCGAAATGCTCCCGAACAAAGACGCAGTGCTTGATGGTGAATAGTGTCCAAAGGCCGGAGAACGGAACGACGAGCAGAGCCATGCACGATACAACCATAATCCAGTTTCGACCGTATTAAGGAATGGTAAATGCGAATTAAAGACATCCTTTCTGCGCCCCACGAGACTCTCGAAAGGATCTTAAGAATAGATAGAGCCCGCAGACAGGAAATCTTGAGCCACCGAACGTGCGCACGGAACGTAGGCGCACGGTTGACGGTCAGTCCAAGGAACTTTGTCTCCGGCAAAACTGGTATGGCTGCACGGTCTAAAAACAGCTCTGGGTCAGGATGGAAGCCGCGCCTCCGGCAGAAATGGACACACGCTGTCTTGTCGGGAGAAAGAACTAAACCATTGCTATTCGCCGCTTTAAAGATCTGATTAATTGCAGACTGCAACTGCCTTTCAATAAAATGCATGCTTGATGACGAGCACAAAATGTGCAAGTCATCAACATAAACAGTAGCGAAAACCGCAGGAGGAAGATTTGTGAAAAGACAATTAATGCAGAGGATGAACAATGTGACAGATAAAATTCAACCTTGAGGAACACCTTGTTCTTGATGGAACGGTGCCGAGAGCGTCGTACCCAGGCGCACCTGGAACACCCGATTGCGAAGAAAATTAACGATGAAGGTTAGAAGGTTTCCTTGCAATCCGCATGCGTGGAGGTCACGGATAATACCGTGCCGCCACGCTCGATCATAAGCTTTTTCAATATCAAAAAATACAGAAACCAAGTGCTGCCTACGCACGAACGCCTCGCGCACAGATGTCTCAAGGTGCAGGAGATGATCGTGTGGTGAACGATGACGGCGAAAGCCGCTTTGTGATGGTGAAAGAACTTGATGATATTCTAAAAAATGAACTAACCTGGAATTTACCATGCGCTCAAGAACTTTACACAGACAGCTAGTGAGAGCAATTGGACGATAACTAGAGGGAGACTTGGGATCCTTGCCAGGTTTGGGAAAAGGCAGAACAAAAGCTTTTCGCCAAGATTCCGGGAAACTGTCCTCCGACCAAATACGATTGTACAGGATTAAGAGATTCTCGAGAGACGACTGCGAGAGATGACGGATCATGTAATAGTGGATGCCATCGGGACCGACAGATGTAGCGCCGGACCGATGCAGAGCCACCCTGAGTTCAACCATGCTGAAGGGGGAGTTATAACTCGTGTCATTAAAAGGCACAAAGGAGATTCTCTGGCGTTCCGCAGTGGATTTTATTCTTTGAAAAGAAGTAGGATACGCCAGGGCACTCGAAACGGAGGCAAACGCCTCCACCAAACAATCAGCAATCTCCCCGACTTCAGCATATGTGCAGCCGTTACTCTCGAGAATGGAGATCTGGTGAGAGCTGTAGTTACCCCGGATCTTACGAATCTTGTCCCACACACTTTTCGAACTGGCACGTGAAGTGAGAGATGAAATATACTGGATCCAAGATTCCCTCTTGCTACGTCGACGCACCAACCGAGCATAGGATTTAGAACGTTTAAAAGCAACGAGATTAGCATCGGTCGGATAACGCCGAAACGTAGACCAGGCCTTATGCTGAGCTCTCCTTGCCGCTGCGCATTCAGGGGTCCACCAAGGCTTCGGACTTCTTGAGAGTGTCGTAGATGTTTTTGGTATAGAAAGATCAGCTGCCTGAAGAATACAATTTGTGACTTCAAGAACCGATGCGTCGATTGACTCTTGGGTAACCATTGCAGAAGATATCAATGCTGACGGTGTGAAGACCTCCCATCTCGCATGCTCCATACTCCACCGAGGAGGGCGGGAGGCAGATGATGGCATGTTCGTATGATGCGAGAGGACAATTGGAAAGTGGTCGCTCCCGTGGAGGTCGTTACACACCGTCCACGACCAGTCAGCAATAATTGATGGTGATCCCAAGGTCAAATCGATCGCACTGAAGGATCGTGTCGGTTCATGGAAGTACGTGTCAGCACCAGTGTTAAAAAGGCACAAAGAGGCCGAGGACAGAAGAGACTCTATGCGACGACCTCTCGTGCTGATGCTGACACTACCCCACAAATGATGATGGGCATTGAAGTCACCTAGTAGAAGAAATGGTGAAGGCAGCTGTTCAACCAATCTCTCCAGTACAGAGACGCTCACCTTCTCGTCCGGCGGCAGATAGACACTGCAGACAGTAAGAGGCCCAGGGACAGATATTCGCACCGCCACGGCCTGCAAAGTTGTGGAAATCGCCACGTAAGACACCGGAACACTGTGAGGGACAAAAATAGCGACTCCCCCACAGGCGATGTCTCCCGATGCATTATCTGTCCGATACGCACTGTAGCCTCGAACTGAAAGCAGGTCTGATGGTTTAAGCTTTGTCTCCTGTAGACAAAGGCACACCGGAGAGTAAAATGAAAGCAGATGTTTAACTTCATCAAAACTCGTCCGAAAACCTCGACAGTTCCACTGAATGATTGAAGCCATGGTTATAAGTGAAATGAAAATGAAAATGATCACACGAAGTCAGGCTCCATCACCTCTGATGGGGGTTCCCCCAGATCTGGAGGCGTGTGACCAGGGGCCAAGATGGTAGCATGCTTTGTCCCAAGTGGCTTAACGGGAGGCACAAGATGTTGAGTCGTTTGCTGAGATTTTGGAGAAGAAATGCTTTTCTTATCCTGAGCTTTGGTTTTTTGTTAGAAGAAGTGGCCTGAGCTCCCTTGTTGGTGGTGGAATGAGTCTGTTTCGGCGAAGTGGTGGGTGGCGCTTTCAGACCCCTAGCTCGAGACTGGAGTGCCTCCAGTCCAGCTGCAGTGATTTCGTTTACATTGTATGGACATTTAGGGGGATCTGAATGTCGGTCTGAATGGCAACCGTAGATTTGGCAACCACCACTGAAGTGTATGATCGCCGATCAGATGTAACAGGAACCACTCTTCTTCTGGCCTCAGGATAGGAAATATTTTCCACCGTTTTGAGCCTTTGGATTTTCTTCTCCTCCTTCCACTTGGGACAATCTTTGGCTGATGCTACGTGTGAACCCTTACAGTTCACACAAAACTCAGCCTCGGCCACACATTCTGACAAAAGATGCTCTGTGGCACCACAGCGTCCACACCTAGGATTGCTGCTGCACAACTGCTGAGAATGGCCGTACGACTGACACCTAAAACATCTCAGAGGGTTAGGGATGTACGGACGTATCTCAAGGTGAAGATACCCTGCCTTGATGGACGTAGGCAGGGAAGGGCTGTCAAATGTTAAAATGACGTTGCGGGATGGGACAGACTGCCCATTCTGCCTGAAGAGTATACGCCGCACACCCGTAAGGTGTTGACTCCAAGTTCTTCAAGTAGTTCCTCATCAGAACACTCAACGAGGTCCTGAGAGGAGACAACACCTCGAGATGAATTTAGGTATCCATGAGGTGTTATCTTGACCGGAGTCTCAAGCAGCGTGGTGGTGTTAAGAAGTGTAGAGCTGTAGGCCACAGTGGACATTTCAACCAGAAGATCTCTAGATTGGAGCTTCTTTACGCTCTTAGGATAACTTGCTATGGATTGAAGTGCTTTGTTTATCCAAAATGGACTTTTGGCACTCAAAGGCTTTGAAGGGTCTAATGAATGAACAAAAAAGAAACGAGCATTACAAGAATGAGGCACATGTTTTTTGGCGGAAGGCGATAAGCCTTCCTCATTACCTCTTTTGCTTTTTTGTTCGTGGAAAACTTTATTTTCATCCATGGAATAAATTAATAATTTGTCCGCCGACTTCCCCACCCACAATCGAGCCCAACGAGGGAGAGCCTGAGGTCCGCAAGCCCATGTGGACGCAGGACACGGCTCTAGAGATAGCAAGCTGATATAGCAAGTTGATAGGGCAGACATGCGCTCGGCGTGCACCCAGACTTTTCCATGCCTGGAGAACACCCCTTTGGCGTGCCCACCCTATCCCCAGACTCACCCTGTCGTGCAAAGCGACAAGCCGTTAGAGGTCTGGGCTCCACTCGGGAACAGACTTCATTGACTAGGAGTGGGTTAGTTCCCAGCCACCCGTTTCGGGTGAAGCAGGGGGCAAAGAGGAGTGTTGGCAACTTGCGACAACAACACCCAGGCCTCCAGAAACCTCAGCCTCCAGCATCCCCTTTTCCACCTTACGGGTCACCGCACATGGCAAACGTGCAGGTAGGTCTAGCTAACCAGCTCGGAAAAACAAAAGAAACATGAAATGGAGAAGACAGGATAGAAAACGAGAAACTAAAATCCAGAGCTGGCGCATAATCACAACCACAGCAGCCTACAACTGAGGCGGGTTCGTGTCAAGTGAAAAAAAAACAACAACATAAAAATGTGAAAATCATCACATATAGTACATGTCGGCTCGTAGGGACGCCATCCCCCAGCAGCTGGATGAACAGCTGTCCCTTCGGTGATGTAATCGTACAAGACGAAAAAGCAAGATGTTCCGTCACAAGGTCAGCTCGGGCCGTGGGGGCGGCGCTCCCCAAATAACCGGAAAAACCGGTTATCCCAGTGCGGGGCAATCCGCGATGTTGGAATGGCCCCAAGGAGAATGATTTTCATTTGTTTCACATATTGTTTGTTAAAAAAAAAGGGGGGGGGGATATAGAGACAGGAATAAACTTCCTGTTCTGTGTTTTGGGAGCATATTTTCCCCTTAAACTCGATTTCATCTGCAGATATTAATTTACTAACTTAATTGAAGGTTTATAAAAATCACTGCGAGAGTGATATTACTTAATGTTACATCACAAATGAGCTCCAAGATTTGGGAGCGCAACGGTCTAAGCGCTGGCTTATGACCATTCGTCCGAGAAAGTGGGTCCAGGTTTGAATCCCAGTGAGGCATGGATGTTGTGTTTGTCTTACTGCACTGGCTCTCTCCCTTCTCTGGAAGCAGTGTCCCTAAATTAGGAACCTGCGACTGCTTTATAGCGCATTGAGTTGCTCACGGCGGTCGTTAAATCTACAATCAAGATTGGGGTGTTTTTTCCAGATTTGCTTTGAATTACATGAATATTTCGATTTTTAATTCGGTATTTAATATGACAGGTCATCTTTGTCTTACTTTTTCCCTCATTGAGCCTAGTTTGAGAAGCAATCACAAGATTGTTATAATACGAGTAAAATGGCATTGAAAATGATGGTTTTGCGAGACCACATATTCGGGGTCTTAGAAAACTGTCAGTAGAATGGAATCCGATAATATGCGGCAGCAGATTATATACCGCATTTAGCATAAATATCAGTTTAAGCAGTGCCATAAACTAACCGTATGTAGCATTCCAAATGCTAGTACTGAGCTTATGAGACCATCCTTATAAAAGTTGTTCCGACTTTTTTCCTTAACAAAGGCTCGTTCTCACTTGTATGTTCCGCTATTTCTTCTTTATCATGGTAACACAAAAGCTCCAATTATTAAATTTCGTCTTGATAGATATAATAGTTTGTGAGTTCCGGCGTCAACAAACCACACACCGACACACTGGCACACAAACGACAGCGGGAAATTAGTCAAATAAAAAATAAACGGATTTAATAAGCATATAGCGCATTAAATCCGTTTATTTTTGTGTCGTAGTAAGTACAAAGATTCGCCAAGCTTTTGGACTCCACTGGGAACCTTTTTTAAAGCAATGGGAGACATAAAAATATTAGCGTCTCGCCGATATCCACATGTATCGAGTTATCTCATTGGCAGCAATAAAACTGGCACTGAAACGGCACTTGTTGTATACAGACGCTAGTGTTCGTATACGTCGTCGAAGTCGTGACACAGGTTGTTTACATCTTAGTTAACATTAGTTTCTTCATTGGCCGCTGTCGGTACAAATTGAACAATTTAACCTAGTTGCAGTATACATCCAAATATAAAAATGGCTCTTCTTCCACAAACGGGCGCATTCCTAATTTCTAACAGCTAAGACAGTGGAACGCTAGAACAGCTCCGCGAGCAATCTACTGTTTTCGATCTGGCAATGCATCTGTTGTTGTTTACATTCGAATGCAAACATTATGACATTATGGGTGGCTGGTTATCTGTTCTTATTTTTTATTCTGTTCTTATTTTTTTATTCATCATGATGACTAACGTTGGTTTCACCAAAAAAAAAAAAATATTTCGTGTACTAAATGAAAACTATAACTGAGATGTTGAAGAAGAACTAAAAAAAATGAACGATCTTCCCGCTATATAGGCCTACGTTGGGAAACTGATAAAAAATTATACTTTCGTATTTACAGTAAGTATTTTAATTCGTACTGAGAAATATATAGCAAAAGACATTTAAAGAAAAAAGCAGCGATATTTATTGCCATTCGTGATTCCTTATTATTTCAAGGGTGGGTAGCGAACCATATCTTTCACACCATGATATGCACGTTTTTCTATCTCGTACGACATCTTTAACGAGACTATAAAAATTCCATTGAGGCATTGTAAAATGCATCAGACCAATTCAACGACAACTTCATGGAATTTTAATACTATCAAAGGGTAATATGGACGGACAACTTAATATTTACTGAGCGTTGCCAGATCGAAAACAGTAGATTGCTCGCGGAGCTGTTCTAGCGTTCCGCTGTAAACACTAGCGTCTCGCGACAGCGATATCAACATGTATCGAGTTATCTCATTGGCAGCAATAAAACTGGCACCAACCAATTGACGACCGGCACTGAAACGTCACTTGCTGTTTACAGCGGAACGCTAGAACAGCTCCGTGAGCAATCTACTGTTTTCGATCTGGCAATGCTCAGTAAATATTAAGTTGTCCGTCCATTTTACCCTTCGATAGTATTAAAATTCCATGAAGTTGTCGTTGAATTGGTCTGTTGTATTTTATAATGCCTCAATGGAATTTGTATAGTCTCGTTAACGATGTCGTACGAGATAGAAAAACATGCATATCATGGTGTGAAAGATATGGTTCGCAACCCACCCTTGAAATAATAATTAATCACGAATGGCAATAAATATCGCTGCTTTTCTTCTTTGTCTTTTTCCATATATTTCTCAGTACGAATTAAAATACTTACTGTAAATACGAAAGTATAATTTTTTGTCAGTCTCCCAACGTATATAGCAGTAAGATCGTTCATTTTTTTTAGTTCTTTTTCAACATCTCAGTTATAGTTTTCATTTAGTACATGAAATATTTTTTTAATGAAACCAACGTTAGTCATCATGATGAATATAAAAATAAGAACAGAATGCAAACATAACCACTAATAACGTTTGCATTCTAATGTAAACAACAACAGATGCATTGCCAGATCGAAAACAGTAGATTGCTTGCGGAGCTGTTCTAGCGTTCAGCTGTCTTAGCTGTGAGAAATGAGGAATGCGCCCGTTTGTGGAAGAATAGCCATTTTTATATTTGGATGTATACTGCAAACAGGTTAAATTGTTCGATTTGTACAGACAGCCGCCAATGAAGAAACTAATGTTAACTAAGATGTAAACAACCTGAGTCACGACTTCGACGACGTACACGAACTACAAGTGCTGTTTCAGTACCGGTCGCCAATTGGTGGGTGCCGGTATTATTGCTGCTAATGAGATAACTCGATACCTGTGAATATCGCTGTCGCGAGACGCTAGTGCTGTAAACAACAAGTACCGTTTCAGTACCGGTCGCCATTTGGTGGGTGCCGGTTTTATTGCTGCCAATGAGAAAACTCGATACATGTGGATATCGCTTTCGCGAGACGCTAGTCATAAAAATGCAGGGAATTGGAACACGTAAGGAACAAATATGATCTTTGAGAATAACGTGGGTGACATCACGAGCATATTACAGGAATTCGTTTTTATCAAGCAATTATACGGTGTGTCGCGATGTGTTTCGATCTTTTAATTACGCATGCCAAGCTCTTGGTAGTTCAGTAGAGAATATATCATTGCAGGCTAGTCTGCTGGATAGGATTTCGACTGTTTCCCTGATGACAGTCTCTTTAAAGTTCGTGTATGGGGCAATTCTTCTAACACTATTCCATAGAGGAGCAGCCGATGAATCCATGACTTCGCCGCCCCGGTGGCGCAGTGGTCTAAGGCGTTGGCTTCTGATCATTCGTCCGAAGGGGTCCGGGTTCGAATCCCGGTGAGGCATGGATGTTGTGTTTGTCTTACGGCACTGGCTCTCTCCTTCCCTGGAACCAGTGACCCTAAATTAGGGACGGGCGACTGCTTATAGCCCATTGAGTTGCTCACGGTGGTCGTTAAACTTCCAATCAAAAAAAAAAAAAAAAAAAAGAATCCATGACTTCTCTGGCGAGTGCTGTATTCTGCATGTGCTAGTTGTCACTTCGCACGTGCTCTTTACATCTAAACCTTCAATGGAATAGTATTAGAAGAATTGCCCCATACACGAACTTTAAAAAGACTGCCATAAGGAAAACAGTCGAAATCCTATCCAGCAAACTAGCGTGCAATGATATATTTTCTACTGAACTACCAAGATCTTGGTATGCGTTAGTAAAAGATGGAAACACATCGCAACACACCGTATAATTGCATGATAAAAAAATCCTGTAATATGCTTGTGATGTCACCCACGTTATTTTCAAAGATCATCTTTGTTCCTCACGTGTTCCAATTCCCTGCGCTTTTATGCCTTGAAAAAGCCTCCCAGTTGAGTGCTAAAACTTTGCGAATCTTTGTACTTACTACAAAAAAAAAAAAAAGGACTTAATACGCTATATGCGTGGAGAGACTGGCACAAGACAGACCGTTGTGGAGGAAACTTGGGGAGACCTTCGTCCAGCAGTGGATTGATAATGGTTGACAATGATGATGATGATGATGCGTTTCTCGAGTGTTCACAGTGTATTTATAATTACGTTAGTCGAATCATGTGCGGAGAAACCCAAAATATCTATTTCTGTTGAAATCTCACAGTCCATTTTTCTTACTGTTACAATACAATAGTATGAGAAAGTAAAAATGGGAAGATAGTGGTATGCAGCAACACAAAACGTTATTTTTGAAAGATGGTGTTTAAAATTAGGGAGAAGGGGACCAAAACCGATGATGTGTGCAGGTCCGCGGTAACTCAATATCTTTCATTTTTTAGACTGACGGTTTAACGACCACCGTGAGCAAGTCACGGGGCTATAAACAGTCACCCGGCTCTAATTTAGGGCCACTGATTCCACGGAAGGAAGAGAGGCAGCGGCGCAAGACAAACACAACGTCCAAGCCGCACCAGGATTCGAACACGGACCCATCTCGCAAGAATGATCAGAATATATCGCTCAGAACACTGCGCCACCGGCGCGACAACGCAAAAGCCTCCACTGCTTTTCAGCTACTGTACCGATCGAATTATTTGAATTTTCCTTTTTTTTTCATTTTTTTTATTGGGGTTTATTTTTTTTTTTTTTTTTTTTTTTTGATTGGAGGTTTAACGACCACCGTGAGCAACTCAAATGGGCTATAAGCAGTCGCCCGTCCCTTATTTAGGGTCACTGGTTCCAGGGAAGGGAGAGAGCCAGTGCAGTAAGACAAACACAACATCCATGCCTGACCGGGATTCGAACCCGGACCCCTTACGGACGAATGATCAGAGGCCAACGCCTTAGACCACTGGGCCACCGGGGCGGCTATTGGGGTTTAGCAACCACAGTGAGAAATGCAGTGGCTCTAAGCCGTTGCTTGTCCTTAATTTAGGGCCATCGCCTCCAGGGAAGGGAGAGAACCAGTGCCGTAAGAAAAGCACAACATCCATGCCTCACCGGGATTCGAACCCGAATCCATCTCGGACGAATAGTCAGCAGCCATCTCTCAGACCACTTGTGCGGCGTTTTATTTTCTAAAGATTTTACATCTTCGATGTTGGAATATATTAAAAAAGAAATTTGTTTTGTCGCTGTGTCAAAAAAACCTGTGACACAGTGTTCTTTCCACAACAATCAAAGCTAATTGCAAAAACTCGTATAATGTCCTCACACAAATAATTTTTTTTAATGTCCGTGCTATCACTGACACTGATGGGAACCAGAAACCAATTGTTTTCACTTTAGTAGTATTACTTTCCTTTCATGTGCGGTGGAGGTGTTATGTTGTAAAACTACAGAGTGCAATAGATAAGCAACAGAAAAAAAAATGAATTCAAGAAGTTCGGTCCCTGAGAATATAAATTAAACATCAGTTGGCGTTTGCTGAAAAGGATTCTAATTTTCTTTCTTTTTCTGTTTCTCTATGTTACATAGGAGAAGCAAAAAAAAATTCTATTCTGCATCATTTTTTGAGGAACGATGTATAGGAACAGAAGTTTTATGGCTTTCCCCAAAGCGATTTCAAAAAATTCTAAGATAGCCTGTCTTCTGTTGCAAATGAAGGAATCCTGTTGCATATTTACAATAAACTTTTTTATCACCCAGCTGAATGTATCCTAGGTTGATTGATTGCTTGAGTGAATTTTATTCAGAAATAAGTACGCATGACCCAGATCCCAGATGGCCAGAGCAAGACCTATGGCCTAGAAAACCAGTAATCACATGTCTTGTGACTCCCTGGAATATGATGCACCCATCCGACCCATCAGACCATGGAGAACGATATTTTTCTTCATCATGAGTGCATTAAGAAGTTGGATGAACAATTCCCAGTGATGGATTTATTACGCGAAATATTATAATTGGAACAAATATTGCCAAAGCTCAGTGAAGAAAAATCACCCATTTTTGTAAGAATCTGATTGAAATATAGCAAATGAATATGTTGTGCGGAACCTTTTGGCTAAAAAAGAGCAACTTTGCTCGGTTTTTATTTTTGCAATTTCCTGATTCGTTTTAAATTTTAAAACTTCAGGTACAAACAGTTGAACTTTTGACTTTTAGGAATACTACTTTCAGCTCTCACACGGGAGAGTGCCTGCCGAAACAATATGAGATAATTACATTCCAGTGTCGTTGCCATGCTGGGACAGATATTCATTGTCGGAACCCTTCATACATAGGAACATCCTTAACAAATGCGCGGGCCTCACACCTCACGGGGTACTGAGAATTTGAACTATTCACTTACGAAACTAGAAACACGGAAGATTCTAACAGGAAAAAGCAATATCAAAAGTGTTTAGGAGATTCCAAGTCATCTCAAAATCGACGGAAAGGAATCTACTTCTGCAAACAATCATATCACAAATGAATGTAAGGATGTTAAAATAATAATATATGTATGTCAAATTCAGCAGCTAAAATAAAAACGAAGGTTAGAAAATACTAGGCATTGCATCAATCATGACATAGTTAAGCGAAACTAGAGTGGAGAGTGAAATAAAAAAAGCACGAAAATAAATGATCCAGGCAGCAGAAATGCAGAAATGGAGAAAAATTAAAATGGAACCTGATTAGATGAAATAAAGCAGAAAAATTGTGAAATTGATAAAAACAAGCCATAAATAAAAGGTCATCGTACCCGCACAGGTCTAAGCACTGCTTCTGACTATTCATCCGAAATAGGTCTGGGTTTTAATCCTGGGTGAGACATGGATAATGTGTTTTTCATACAGCACTGTCTCTCTCCCTTCCCTAGAACGAGTAGCCATTTATAACATTAGGGATGGACTACCACTTACACCCTATTGAGTTGCTCGCGATGGTCGTTAAACTCCCATATAAAAAAAAAGTCATTGCAAAGGAACATGCTCTCCCCAAGGCGCATTGGTCAAAGAGGATGTCGCGTCAGTTCGTCGCCAGCGTCAATTCGTCGAATCCGAGAATTCGTCGCGCGTCAATTCGTTGAATACTGCGATCCGTCGCGTGTCAATTCGTTGCCCACAACGATTCGTCGCGTGTCAATTCCTTGCCCACAACGATTCGTCGCGGACCAATTCGACGACTACGTCAGTTCGTCACGGTCAAATTCGTTGCGTTACAAATTTCGGTTACATACAAATCGCATGCAGGAAAACGTACAATTTCGGTTGTCTTCCACCGTGATCGTGTCTATAAATTTTGGACACGCAGACAGGTAGTAATATTACGCTTTTCCTTTGGTGCTAAAAATAAATTAATATGCCTAGTCCTAAGCTTAGGCCTTTTCAACAGTTTTCATTCCGTCGTGCTCATATTCATAAAGTTTAGACACCATGTTAAGTTCATATTATTGCGCTTTTACTTAGGCATTAAATATTAATACCTTGGCCTAGGTCTCGGCCTTTTTCATAGTTCTTTATTCCATCCTGTTCATTTTTGTATATGAATACATAAAATTTAGACAACAAGTCAAGTTAGTAATATTGCGCTTTTATTTAGGCATTAGATATTAATAAATAGGCCGTAGGTCTAGGCCACGGCCTATTCCTTTTTAACATCTTTTATTTCATCGTGCTCATGTTCATAAGATTTTGTCACCAAGTCCAGTTAGTATTATTGGGCTTTTACTTAGGCATTAAGTAATAATACCTTGGCCTAGGCTTAGGCCTTATTAGCAGTTTTATTCCATCGTGCTCATTTTTATAAGCTTTGCATCAAGTCAAGTTATTTCATACACTTGAACAAAATCTGTCAGAAAGACCTAGGCAAATATTGCGCTTTTACTTAAGAATAATTATTTCATACACTTGAACAAAATCTGTCAGAAAGGCCTATTAATTCCTATTTAATGCCTAGGTAAAAGCTCAATATTACTAACCGGAGTTCATATCCAAACCATACGAAAATGAGCACCACGGAAAAAATGTGGCAATAAGGCCAAGGCCTATTTATTAATATTTAATGCATAGGTAAAAGTGAAATAATACTGATTTGAATCGGTGTCTAAACCTTGTGAGCATGAACACGATGGAATAAAAACTGTTAAAAGGGCCTAGGCCTAAGGCCTACTTATTAATATTTACTGCTTAAGTAAAAGCGCAATATTGCTTAAATGACTTAGTGTCCAAATCTTATGAATATGAGCACGATAGAATAAAAACTGTTAAAAAGATCCAGGCCTAGAGTGTATGTATTAATTTTTAATTCCTAAGTAAAAGCGCAATAATACTAACTTGTCTTGGTGTCCAAATCTTATGAATATGAGCACAATGGAATAAAAACCTATTAAACAGGCCTAGGCCTAGGGCCTCTTTGGTAATATTTAATGTCTACGTAAAAGCGCAATATTGACAACTTGAACTGGTGTCTAAACTTTATGTATATGAACACGAGGGAATAAAAACTGTTAAAATGGCCTAAGCCAAGGTATTAATTTTTAATTCCTAAGTAAAAGCGCAATAATACTAACTTTACTTGGTGTCTAAACTTTATGAATATGAGAACGATGGAATAAAAACTGTTAAAAAGGCCTAAGCTTAGGAGTAGGCATGTTAATTTATTTTTAGTGTCAAAGAAAAAGCGTAATATTACTAATCTGTCTAGCTGTCCAAACCTTATAAATATGATCACGGCGGAAGACAACCCAAATCGTACGTTTTCCTGCGAGCGATTTGTATGTCACAAAATTTTGCAAATGCGACGAATTGATGTATTACCGTTTAATCGCTGGCTTCTGACCAGTCGTCTGAGATGGGGCTGGGTTCGAATCGCGGTTATGGCATAGATATTGTGTTTGTCTTGCGGCACTGGCTCGTTCCTACCTGGAATTAGTGGTCCTTAGTTAAGGGCAGGGAATTGCGTATAACCCATTGAGTTGTTCACGGTGGTCGTTAAGCCTCCAGAAAGATAGAAAAGAAAAAAATCTGTAATAGAACAACCGTATAAATATAATGGAAGAGGAAAGTTTAATGAAGAAAAGTGAAAAACTTTAAACCACGTAAATAACGTAGAATTAGGAAGGCAAAATGAAATAATCGGGAAAGGTGGTCCAAGAAAATCGAGAATGTGTAGCTGCAACAAGCTGAAACTCAGTACATGGTAAAAAGAAATAGGCTTTCACGTCGTCAACCGTGGAATGTGTTCAAAAAAGATTGAGCTACCCGTATAGCGAGTACTGTGGTCTACATGACGAACATGAAAGGTGTTAATGCTTTAGTGATTCTGAAGCCTTGTAGTAAAAGAAACCATGATTTCTGCATCATAGTAAACTCCAATTCCCAGCAAAACGTACTACCTGTTTATACACTATCTACCAACAAGTAATTGGACACCTGTGATACCAAAGGAAAATGAAGTTTATTCACCTTCAATAGTTGGTGGAGCCTCCACGAGCAGCGATTACAGCTGCGACCCTCCTGAGCATACTCTCAATCAGGCGTTGTACGACGACTGGTGGTATTTTCTTCCACTCGGCTTAAAGAAGACATGTCAGTTCCTTCACCGATTTCGGACGGTGCGGGCATCCCTTAAGTCGACGCTCCAACTCGTCCCAGAGCTGCTCGATAGGGTTAAGATCCGGGCTCTGCGCAGGCCAGTCCATTCGATTAACCCCATTGCCACCATACCACGCCATGGTGGACCTCGCAACATGACAGGTGGCATTGTCATCCTGAAAGTAACATGGTCCAACCCCGTAAAACTGCCACAACGTAGGAAGCGCATGGTCATCCAAAATGGTGCAGTAGGTCTAAGCGCTGAGTCTACCAGGAATTGCGACCAAGGGTACCGTGCCATACCAGGAGAAACACCCCCATAGCATAATTCAACCTCCGCCGAACTTCACAGTTGGCACAATACATTCCGACAGGAGGCGTTCTCCAGGCAGACACCAAACCCAGACCCTGCCATCCGAACGGTAGAGGGTGAACCTTGATTTGTCTCTCCAGAGAACCTGTTTCCACTGTTTAACGGTCCACTGTCGACGTTCTGTGCACCACGTTAGCCGAGCAGCGCTATAGGACTTGGTGATCAAAGGCTTGTGGGCGGCAGCACGTCCATGATAACCGAGCAGATGGGCTTCCTTACGGATGATATTCATCGAAAGAATGCTCCCAGATGCCTGTTGAAACTCCTCGCTGTTGTGGCCCATCGATTTGGTGCGGTTCTTCCGAATTTCTCAGGCCAGCACCAGTCTGTCTTTAACTCCCAGTTTTGTGGGTCTGCCGGGTCGGGGCACATTCCGACAGTCACTTCTCATCTTCCACTTGCCAAAGACGTAGGTCACTGTCGAATTTGGGTACTTCAACTCGCTGGATATGTCACGAATGAATCGGCCATTTCTGTGATACCCGACGATTACACCTTTCTCGAAATCAGAGAGCTCCGAACTGCGTGGCATCTTGCATGCGACTAGTTGCGTTGTTGTTTCCCACACGATATTTAACGGCGGCGGGAGTGCCGTGTATCAGGACCGCAGATATCGTCGATTGCAGGGGTGTCCAATAACTTGTTGGTACATAGTGTACTTCAGTGAGCTGTAGATTATTATCAGTGTTTGTATGTAGATCCCTTTGACACGAAATAAATGGTACTTCCTTATATTTGGCAAAATATCATTTTTTGCCATTTCTTATAGACCTCACAGAGCCGCCCTCATGGCGCAGTGGTCTAAGCGCTGGCTTATGACCATTCGTCCGAGAAAGGGTCCGGGTTCGAATATCGGTGAGGCATGGATGTTGTGTTTGCCTTACCGCAAAGGCTCTTTTGCTTCCCTGGAGTCGATGACCCAAAATAAGGGAAGGGTGACTTCTTATAGCACATTGAATTGCTCACGGTTGTCGTTAAACTTTTAATAAAAAAAGGAAGAGACACACCAGACATATGGTATGTATAATGTCTCTGTCGGAAAAAAGTGGCTTGGCATTTTAATTTAGTCGCATTATAAGATATTTTAGTTTAAAATATGGATTTTTGTATTTCGAGATACGCGCGGAATAGCGTAGTGTGGAAAGTTTCAGAAATGTGTAAAAATCCCACGTTCGCTAGCAGCTTGCGTCCGCACTAGTGTCACTTCGCGCGTCATTACCATTAGTCCTTCTAAGGCAATAATTCTAGAGAATTATACGACCTACATAAGAATTCGCGTCAGGCGTGCCCAGCGAAGCGTCTGTCTGTGAGGTTCGCAATACTTGGAACATATATACTTCACATTAATTTAAATCCATAACATCTGGTAAGCGATGTCTCATTTTCTGTGAAAGAATGCTGAAACATTCTTCATCAGTTTCAGTCAGTTTGGGTTTTCTCGTTATCTGGTAAAAGATAAATATCATGAAAGTTATACGTACATTTCTCTATATAAAATTATCAGTACAAGAATGTATCTTTCGTTAGGGGTTTAGCGACCCTCACCCCACCTAGAGCACCTGGTACGATTTAAAGTAGTCACTAATTCTTAATTTAGGGCCACTTGCTTCTGGCAAGGGAGGAAACTAGTGTTGTCGTGAGAGTTCACAAAGATCCCCATTACTATCCAAGTACTACTTGTATGTCGATCAGTTTGAGATTCTGGCTTCTGATTATTCTTTTCAGATTGGTCTGGACTCGAGTTCCAGGGACATTCGTATTTCTGTAAAAATTGTGCTGTGCCACTGCTGTGATATTTGTTGAGATGTTTCTGGATGCCAACTTTTCATTTTCAATAGGATATCCGTAATTCTTTAGACACTGCAGTTCTTGCAACGTGCTTTCCCAGTGCTTTCATTTACGTTGGTGCTGAAAGTGTTGTATTTTCTCCCACAGACGGTACGATTTGAGCAATTTTTAGCAGGATAATTAACAAACAGACATTGAAGCCGTTACCTAGAGTGGAACCACCTTACCTATTTTTCGGCCTGACATTGTTGTGAAGGAAAGCTTGAATTTCAGTACTAATTGAATTTCAGTACTAATTCAATTCAATCTCAGTTAGCTGACGAAAATGTGATTCCTTTTTGTGAAAGTAAGAACAAAAAGCTCTGGAATTGAACCCTACTTATGAAAAAAGCCTTGGAATTGAAACCTATTTGTTAACGAAAAGCCACACTATTTGACTCTTGCATTATAAATTCACGGAAGCTAATATAAGAAAATACTTCTTTAGATTTCTAAAATTGAGTCTATCAAATCTTCATAAATACATGTATGTTTTTTTTTCTGTGCGTGTTTTATCACAGTTATGTATTTTATTTGAGACGGCTTGTCATTGGCATTCTAGTAGCTGGAGGTTGGGTAAAGAAAAGAATTATGCTTATATTCAGCCGAAAAATTACTGCTTATAATATCCTGACTTAACTTTTTGCCACCTCTGTGTGATGTCTGTGTGGGTGTCCCTTACAAAACGGAGTGGTGACGGAAAGTTTATGAATAATGAGCAGACTACAAACTGGGGAACCGCACACACACTAACCACGGCACAGATGAAATTCCACTACGAAACTGCACGAGATAGCTTTCGTTGTATTGTTGTAATAGTAGGGAGATGACAAAGCTCTTCTATTTAGATGAAGGCTGGGTGGAATTTCACGCACCCACGCAACGGCATCAATCACTGTCTTGGGATGAAGCAAGGGTCTCTAGAAAACACAAGGCCATGTCATTTAAGAGATGAGTTCCCTCCGTTTATGACATCACTCTCGTGTTACACGGACTTATACGTTCATGTTGTGTTAATGTCACACACGACAGCGTTGAAAATCAACTTGAATGCATTGGTTTACGGAGTGACGTTACTAGAAGAGGGAACTCATCTCTCTAATGCCATGTAATTGTGTTTTCTAGACGGCCTTGGATGAACCCGCCCTTCAGCTGCGTCTTTAACGCGTGTGGAGTTGCATCAGCATGAAATCTTACTGGCTGTAGGTTTAACCACCACCGTAAGCAATTCAGTGGGCTATAACCAGTCATTCGCCCCTAATTTAGGGACACTGGTTCCAGGGAAGAGAGAGAGCCAGTGCCGCAAGACAAACACAAAATCCATGCCTCACCGGGATTCAAAACCGGACCCCTTTTGGACGAATGATTAGATGTCATCGCTCAGACTACTGCGCCAGGGTCCGGGTTCAAATCCCTGTGAGGCAGGGATGTTGTGTTTGTCTTACGGCACTGGCTCTCTCCCTTCCCTGGAGCCAGTGACAGTAATCTAGGGACGGGCGACTGCTTATAGACCATTGAGTTGCTCATGGTGGTCGTTAAACCTCCAATCAGAAAAAAGAATATCCCGTTATGGGCATATTACATCATGTACATCAACCGGTGTTACTACACGTCAACACACAGCTTCACAACGACTTGACTGGAATATTTGTTTTTATTTAGAGGGGATCAAGGGCTTGTCAGGCAGTATTTCAGCCTTTTTCCCTGGTCCCTTGCTATACATTTAATTATTACTAGCATATAATATTTGATTTATATTGACAATTTATATTAATTTTCAGTGGCATGAGTTTTGTTGTTGTGCAGAATTTGTATTTATTGTGAAAGTTTTAGTGGTTTGCTTGTATTTTGTAAGTTTCATTGGTGAGTTTGTTTACTTTATTTGTACAATTAGTTTATGAGTATGTCACATATTGTATTGTTACTGAGTATTACATTACTTTTCTATAATATTGCACAGCATAAATTTTATAAAATAAATAAATAAAATTAAAAATATACGCCCGTATTGTTCGCCAGTTTATTGAACAAAACGTTTGAGGGTAGCTGCCCCATCGACGGTATTCACCGGAAATTAACCCCTGTGATTTTAAAGGTGTAGACCAGCAGTGCAAAACCTTTCAAAATGTATGGGCCAATTTACGATTGACTGAACAAAGGAGGGCCGCAAGGGGTACCTACTAGCTAAAAGTTCCAAAAATTTCCCAAAACGAAACTGTTAAAAAAAATAAAAGCTAAAAAACAGTGAGCAGAATTAATTAATTAAACAAAATTTATTTGCTTATAAAATATGCAGGCATCGCCAACACCTTTCTTTTTGTTGTTGCAAATCTGTAGCAAAATACTTGACATTGCTTTTAATTAGTCTTTCAGGGGCTGGTTTCATTTTGTATTCGCACAGCGATCCACACGTTTCCGTCCAAGTGTTCATCAGTTAGACGAGAACGACCTCTTTATTTTTTTTGCAGGTTTAACGACCACCGTGAGCAACTCAATGGGCTGAAAGCAATCGCCCGTCCTTAATTTAGGGTCACTGGTTCCAGGGAGGGGAGAGAGCCAGCGCCGTGAGGCAAACACAACATCCATGCCTCATCGGGATTTGAACCCGGACCCATCTCGGATGAATGATCAGAATTCAAATGGTGTTTATTGAAAAACAGATATATACAAGTATTTACAATCACCGGGTTGTCGTCGTGCGTTGGCGATCCCATCATGCTTTTCACCTGACAAAGCAGTTAACTGAAGTAACAAAAAAGTGTTCGCATATATAGGACTGTTCATAAAAGTCAGTGAAAGTCAGTCAGGGAATGTTCAAATTTCAGAGGAACAAAACACAAAGTGATCAATTGTTGAAGAAATGTAGAAAAATCACGGATGAAAGAGAAAAAAGCCAGCTTGATGTTGGATGTTGGATGCTGGCTTCGCAGAAAATGTCCGTCGTGGAAAAGCGCTATGACTCACTGTGAAGGAAGGAGCTCATTATAGGAAGACGCAAAAAGTTCAGCAAGAATGACTACGCACAACACGATGCGACACTGTTAACACAACATGCGACATTCTCATTACGAGAAAGAAACACTAGCCACACCTCCTGGTGATGAATGAAAAAAAAACATAAGTACATACTACAAAAAGACGTTCTTAACAAACAAAAAAGACCTTGGTTCCCCCCCCCTCCCAAAAAAAAAAAAGAAAACATTGGTGTTACCGTCCATTTGTATGGACAAAAGAAGAGCATTGAAACGTTGCTACATGCGTATTTTGCGTATAGCAGCTAAAGAAAAAAGTAACTGATTTGTATAAAACGGAGCATCATTGGGGTGGTTGAAGATGGTCTGCAAGTTTAGGCATGAAAACCTTAAGCATGTATTTTGTCCTTCTACCATATTGGATGACCCAAGACGGCAGAGAGACATTACTAAAGACTTCCTCGAGCGCTGCGAGTTGTTGAACCATTTTGGGAAGGCGCTGTAAATTCCTCCGCACACATGGTATTTGCATAATGCTGCTTTTTTCGGACACTGATAGAGAGATATTTATTCAGGGAGAGTAAATGGCGAATTGGGGACAGTGCTGTCCTAGAAAACTTCTGGAAAGTCAAGAAGGACGTGGGGAGGGGGACATTCACCTTCTGAAGAAGCAGACTGCAATTCACTGCCATGGGCAGTTTCCATGCTTTCTTCTGCCGAATCGGTAAGGATACCATAGGTGTTGGATGTGGAAATATCGTATTGACTGTCCCGGCTAGGTGAAGCAGAAGAACGTACAGAGTGCGGGGTTAAAGTGCGTTTCTTTTATTGTCGTAAACTGGAGCGAGAAGACGCACGAGTACATCGTGGTGAAGCTGGGGAAATAGAGCGTTTATTAGCTGTCTGAGACTCGGTGGCCTGTTGAGGTGGTAGCAGATGTGGAAAATTTGAAGTGTTCATATCAAGGGGATTATGTAAACCCACTGCCTTAGAGGTCAAAGTCGGACATGGTCGAACATTATCAAATTGACGAGATCCAGGATCTGAAGCAACAGGGTTACCTGTAGAAGTATAGTCTGCAGAAGGCATTACAGGTGGTTTTCTGCAGTTCCTGGTTCAGCAGCAAATAAAGCCAGTGAAGGTCCCTGTAGGCTAGAAATAGAAATAGCAACGGCAGCAGAACTGCCCTGTAGAACACGATGTGGACATTCAGAAACGACATGCCCTTTAGCCTTGCACTTAAAGCACTGGACACCCGCAAGCACATTAAAAACGAATGTGCGGGTGCCAATGCTGAGTTCCATGGATTGTGGGACGTTCAACAATAGCTTCATCACTAGGGAATATGATACGTTACTGTCGACGTCCTCATTACACTGAACTGTAGTGGGAGTCGGGACCTAAAGCTGGAAGAATTTTCGTTTTACCAATCACTCGTCCGAAAGACCCTAGTGCTTTAAGCAATAATGAATGCGGGATGGCTGTTGCCACCGGCAAGAGGGTAACAGTAATAGGCCTACGTGAAGAAGGAATAGGTTGTAAATGGAAATGTCTAATATCAATTCCTGACTGAAGAATTTTATCAACAGTAGTGGGGTCTGTAAATTGCATTATAAATCCCCCTCCCATACGAATAATAGACACTATCTGTGTTTCGGGAACAACTTTATAAACAATATCTAGATAAAGTGGGAGGGGGTGGTGTTGTACAACGATTGAAAAAAGACACTAAGTAGCAATGCAGAGTTAGTTATATTGCTTTCCCTCGTGAGATTCTTCAGGAACCAAAATCTTCAATACTTTATCCACTCTGGTTAGTTCAATGTTATCACAAAATGAATTCGTAATCCGCTGAGATGAGCCAACACCAACAGTCGCAAATGCAAGCGGGGGTGGGGGTGGGCACATATCACTAGCCGTAACACTAGAGTTGGTTCCATCGGTATATGGGACGTTGCTTGTAGAAGACATAGTAGAGATATCAGAAGACACAGGTGAAGATGCAGGCACATTCAATGCAGGTGAAGATGCAGGCACATTCAATGCAGGTGAAGATGCAGGCACATTCAATGCAGGTGAAGATGCAGGCACATTCATCTTTGAAACGTGAAGCGGTAGAGACGATAGCAGAGGTTGCGGCCATCTCGGCGACGAACACTAACGTGAGTGAGTGCTGCACCACGCAACGCTCAAGATGATAAAATCACGAACCTGTGGCTGTCCACAATCACTGCTTGTGAAGTGGAAAGGAGGGTAGAACACAACAAAAGGATGCTAGGAACACTTAAACCAACACAAAAATATCTAAGGTCAAGCGAAAATCGACTATCACTCGGGAGCTCTACGAATATGCGACTTGTCCTTATCAGAAGCCATCGCTTAAACCACTGTGCCACCGGGACGGCCCTTTTGATTTCAGCTGTTTCCTTACAGAAAACGGTTGTTCGCTTAAGTAGGAGCTTCTGATTAATGTTGCAGTTTTGTGAAGGTGGATTTTCAGTGCATTCATTTGAAAAGGTAAGTAGTTTATGTAAAATTCCATAAAAGGAACTTATGCAAATTTAGCTATCAGTTCGGTTTTATTATGAAGATCAGCAAGCTGCATCTAAAAATCGACGGGCGCCATTTCAGTGTTAGTTGCGAATGGTTTTGCAAACCCAGCGTGTATTTGATTGTGCCCTCCCCCAAACTTTCATACCTTTATATATATTTTTGTGTACCTCCAGTCCAACATAAACTGTTCATATCCCTGTATTTTTTAATTTTTTCTATAAATGCCTGACACATTTTTGTTTTTGGACGTCCTGGGATTTCGTGCGGGCGGGTCACATACAACCAGGAGGATAGCTGCGCTTAGTGCATGTTTGGTGTAGAACTTTGAAAAGGGGAATTGTCTGGTACTCAATACAACAATAAACAAGATTTGGATCTTGTAACCAGGAATTTTTCAACGAACTGATACTTAGAATGAAAACACCAACGTTTACCATAATAAAAGGTTTATTATACATCGACTATAGTTTCGCAGAGCGCTTAGCTGAAAAACTAGGGTCAATGTATAATACCATTGACAAACGGACAACCATTTGTCCTGATGATGCTGAGCGCAACGCTCTGCGAAACTATAGTCGATGTATAATAAATCTTTTATTGTGGTAAACGTTCGCATTTGCAATTTATCTCAATACCACAAATTCTGTAATCACAAATTATATATAAACTGACACTTTTAATGATGTTTGTTAACTGACCGTAGTTTGGAAACCTGTTATTGATAATGAGGGGTAACATTAATAATTACTATCAAATATTGTGATTATTGCTTTGCTTTTACAGGGATTATGATGAACTGAAAGTGTTCATGTACTTCCCGAACGATCTAATATTTCGTGATATTGTAATGCCGTGCTTAGGTAAACACTACAGAAATTGAAAACTAAGAACTTGTTAGCACTCAGAAATTCCTTTGCTTAGAACTACACTATATTGACAAAAGTCGCTGGACACGCCTTCAAAAACAAATGAACGGATCCGCTGCGTTGTTAAGATGAGCGGTACAGCTGCAAACGGTACAAAAACAAGCCTGCAGCTGACCGCGATCCTATCGCACTGTGAGGCTGAGTGAAAATGTTTCGGCTGGAGAGAACTGACTTTGAGAAAGGAAAGATTGTTGGGTGTTATATTAGTGGGTTGTCCATAAGAGAAACCGAGCGGCGTTTAAACATACCCAAGTCAACTGTTTTGGATATACTGAATAAATGGAAGACAGATGGCGTGCCTGAAGCAGCAAAACGTACCAGCAGAACAAAGAAAATCAGTGATAGAGGACGTCGAAGTCTCAGGAGAATCGTTACAGCTAATCGACGAAGTACTGCACAAGACCTCAGTGTACAGGTGTGTAAAAATTCTGAAACCTCGGTATGTACACGCACCAATCGCAGAGAACTTCATTCCATGGGTTACCGTGGTCGCGCGACTGCTCATAATCATTTCATCCCCACACGGAATGCTACTCGTCGTTTAGCAGGGTGTAAAGAATATTTATCGTGGGACGTAGATCAATGGAAACGGGTCCTATGGACTGATGAATCCAGATATACGATTCATCCGTCTGATGGCCGTGTGTGAGTAAGGCTGGAGCCGGAGTAACGCTATTTAACACATTGTACTGATCCTACGATGAAGTTTGGAGCTGGCAGTGTACTCGTGCGGGGGTGTTTTTCGTGGTATGGTCCCTATTCATTCGTTGTCGTGGACACATCTGTTAACCAGTACATCTACCTCGATATTCTGGTCAATTATGCCCAACCAACTCTGTCAATACTATGGAACCGAGCCTTGTTGGTACCAGTAGGATAATGCACCGAGCCATAAAGCAAGAATTATTACGGCGTGGTTTGACGATAATTCCATATCGTGTGTGGACCCGCCAGCACAGAGCCATGCTCTTAATCCCATAAAACACCTATGGCATGAATTAGACCGCAGCATAAGAAGTTTGGAACCAACGCTTACTACTAAGCAACAGTAAGCGACAACATTATGTGCTGGATGGAAACGCATACCTATCGCTATGTTCCAAAACCTTATCGAAAGCATGTCTCGAAGGGTCAGTGCATGCAGTAAGACCAAAAGTGGTTTCAGAATCGCTTTAATGTAACAAAACAGAGGAGACGAGCAACATGGAATCATCTCAAAGAAAACAAAAAGAACAGGAATGATACAAACTGATAAAAGCGATGATATGTACATTGGATGAGTAATGACAAATTTACAACGTGATGCAAACAGAGCAATGCTTCAGGAAGAACAAAATGATCACAGGCTGAGCAGCGCAGTGCGAAAGAACAACAAAAAGTTAATGCAGAGTCTTAACTCACCGTGAGATGTAATGGACTTGGTGTAAGAGCGAACCACGGGGTCACTGGTGACTACGTAGCCTAGAAGGAGCTTTCCCGGCATGCGGAGATAGCAGACTGATACTCCTGCTGTACCACCGTGCTCATAGTAACGAAAAGCATGGTGAAAGGTGAAGTCACAAGTGCGCTATCTATGAAAATCAGTGTCGAGGAAGGGCAGTTCATCTTTTGCAGAAGGAGTAAATCGGCCCTAAGAGGCGAGATATCTTTTAGAACGAGAGCGTTAGCGAGAGGGTTATTAAACCCCCTACAATTAGTGGCGACCTGAAATGGGTAAGTTCGACGTCGGATGAAGGGCAGCTATGGCAGCTTTCTGAAATGTGTCGAGGAGATTGATGATACCACGACACCACAAGACGTAGTCGGGTTGCTGGGCATTATGCCGGAGGAATTTGAGGATGGTGGTTGCTTGATCAAAGACCTGTTGCAGAACTGCTTTAAACTGCTGTAAAAAGATGATAGAAGCCTCCCGATTTGTTTTATGAGTGAGAAACTCGAAAAGATCTTCAAAGGAGACAGGTTCTGAAAGAAGTGAGGAATTGGTAAGCAGAGTCGAGAAATCTTCAAACGTCGGCAGAGAACCCTTGGACTTTGAAGAGGAAGAGCTAGAACGTGACAGGGGAGACTTGGATCTTGCTAGACGATTGGAACGATGTGGGCGGCCAGTCGGAGAAGGTGACTTCTCCTTTTTTCTCCGGGAATCGGTACTGGTAGTAGAGCGACGTTTGCCGTGGATCGATGACACACGAGATGTGGAATCAGAGGAAAGGTCCAACTCATCGCCGGGAGCAAAAATGCCGGCGGTGAATGAAGATTGAAGATCTGCCGTGTTGTTCTCTGATGGAGAGAAAACACGGGACGGCAAGGAGGAGTCAAGCGGAGGAAAATTCGACAGAGTGGAGAAAGCAAAATCGGAAGACCCGTGTTGATCGAAGGCTTTAATCAGATTTTCGGCAGAACTAAGTACAGGAGGTGCAGACTCAGGAGGAGGCATGGCAGAAGAAATGGAGAAAGATGTAGAATGCTGCCTTGGAGCTCCAGGATTCAGTGGCTCTTCAGGGTGGCAAAGAGCCTTCTGGTGGCCGTAAGCCTTGCAGCTTGAGCAATGAGCAGAGGTGAGGAGCTCAATCCAGCGGCGCTCGTTACCGCACGAACATCCAGGAACCGTAGAAACTTTATGAGATGCTCTTCCGACGGGAAGATGATGCGAGCAGTTCTACGGAAGACACAGATATGTATATCATCAGGGTCTGAGGGCCGATTACTCGATTACTCAGTCTTCACTGGGCCGATTACTCTGCCGCATCGATTAAGTTCAGCACACAGCATATCATCAGAGATCTCCGGGGGGACCGGATGTAGAGAGACCAGAACAGGACGCTGGGCGATGGATTCGGTTAAGAGGTGACGATCGCTAACTAATAGGCTCCTAGACAAGACAAGCTCGGCATATTCTTTCTTCGAAAAATAAACAATCACAGTTCGTGGCTTTCGGGTGAGGTGGCTGATAGCACCAGAAGGAAGCATCTTCTTGAAAGCAGAGCTGTACTGCTTCAAAGGAGTGTTGGGCAGCGCATCAAAGCAAACCCCCAACTCGAGGGTCGAATGAAGACGTTGACCAGCAGGAGAGTTCTCGGGAATGTCTAATAAGATGGTGCCACCGTTGAGAGTAACGTAAGAATCCACAGGGGGCAGACGAGATGAGGAGGAATACGGTGGAATACCAGAGGCAGCCGCAGAAAACATGCGTGCAGAAGCGCCTCCTCTGGAAGGAATTGACGCAGCATGAGAAAATGTACTGGAAGCAGAGGCAGTAGAAACTGTAGACGGCAGATTAGCGACGACATCGGAGACGTCCATGAATTCATCATCGTCAGCAGAGGCCAGGGACGTCACATCCACGTTCTCAATGGCAGAGTCGGAGACATAAGCAGGAGAAGACGTGCAAATGACAAGAGGAAAATTAAGAGGCTCTCCCCTAGCAATCGAAGATGATTGCTCGGCCGCATCTGTCCTTGAAGAGGCGACGCGAGAAGCTGAAGCGATGCGAGCGGGAATATCGCCCTCATCGGCAGATGCTATAATCAATGGCAAGGGTTAACGAAGAAAAGGACCAGTTCGGTGTGGAAATTAAAACACTGATAATGAAAAAAAAATAAGCACTCACTAACTCGTGAGGGATCTTAAAGGAAAGCACAGACCTTTAAATTCAACACACACACACACAGAAGAACAATGACATGACACACAAAACACGCAGGTGAAGCACTCAAACACAGAGCTCGTGACGACATGTGTAGGACAAAGGTGGACCGACACCATACTAATGTATGTCAATAAATGCTATGTTGTGTTTCTCTTCTAGGTGTCCGGTGACTTTGGTCAGCATAGTGTATTTTAACCAATAAATATGTCATTAGTTAAAACATTATTATGAATGATTTTTCGCACAATGAGCACGGCCATATATTTGTTACAACTTATTTCTTCCAAGATAATCCGCGAAACGGATTACCCTTATTGTTCCTAAGGATATAATCTCTGGAGGCCATTTTTTTCTTTGAGATATAGCACATAAATAAAAGTAACTGATTGCGTTCGCGTCTTACATGTTATCTGTTAGAATGAGCAAGATGGGAACTTTCTACGCTTAGAAACACTGAAGTGAGTTCAGGCTTAGTTATCTGACTGTGTTAGCCTTTCTTTATTTTACTTTTGAGAATTTCGGCAAAAGTACGAGGTAGATCCTTTTAACAAGAACATTAAGTACAGAATCCTGGAGACAAATGGTGTCCTCTGCAATTAGGCGTCCATAGAAATCTTGGTGTGGTTGCAATGTTTTCAAATAAGGACAGTGTCTTCAAGAAAGTAATGATAATTGACTGCTGCCATGTTTCCAGAGATCTACGCTGTCGGAGTTCCTCTTGGGAAAAGCTTTTAATGAGAACGAGAGTATAACATTATCTGTCTAAAGTGAGCTCGGCTGACAAGTGAACTCGAGTATTAGGTGATAAATAATTTATTCAGTAAAAGATGGCTGAACTACAACGGAGTGCGATAAAATGAGAGTAAGTGAAATTCCATTTCCTTCACTTAGCACTCATTTTTCTCATTACATAAGGTAACTGAATTAATTGTTTAACCTTCTAAGAACAGAATAGGTCTGCTTCTCATGAGAGAAGCAGTTTTACAATAATTGAAACGAAGTGCTTCTAACGAACCCCTCTTTCGAAAGTAAGTTCACTAAATTCTTGCCAACGGAATGAAACGTTGAATATTATAGTAACACACACAATTTAATCCAGCAAATAGGCTTTAAACTGAGTATTATACAAATAAAAGTTGATTTCTTCTCATAAAAATTACTTCACAGCTGCAGCACTTTTTATGCAATACCAGTTTCTGAAATTTTCTTAATTAATGTTTCATTCACTAAAATAAGTTTACACTAGGCTGAAGTTTCTCCATTCAGAATTATACTTGATTACGGTTATGTACAATCACTGAGTTGGCTTTTCGCTTACATGAAATTAAATGTATTTCTGCGTTATACGAGGAATGAGAAGTAATACCCAGAACGGATGAAACTGCTGCGCCACAGGGGTTATTAGCAAGTAATATAAGCGGTGTCACTTCAATTCGTCGCCAGCGTCAATTCGTCCATTACGCCAATTCGCCGCCTGCGTCAATTTGTCGCGCGTCAGTTCGTCCATTATGTCAATTCGTCGTCGGCGTCAATTGGTCGATTACGACAATTCGTTACGCGTCAATTCGTCGACCACGACGATTCGTCGAGCGTCAATTCGTCGTGGACAAGTTCGTCGACTAGGTCAATTCGTGCCGTTTCGAACTGTTCATTTCCTTTCATTTATTTATTCATTCAGTTGCCACTACAGCAGCTAGAAAAAGGAGGGAAAAGGCCGTGAGGCCTGACATAGCCCTCCTCTCCCAGAATACAAAAAACAAAGCTTAACAGAAAAGGCAAGGCAACACATATATGGTAGGTACACGTACTTACTCACAACCAACACATATAACAATGTGTTCCATCATCAATAGTCTTCATTATATCTAAACAAACAAGTATCATATCATCATCATCATCATCATCATCGTCAACCATTATCAATCCACTGCTGGACGAAGGTCTCCCCAAGTTTCCTCCACAACGGTCTGTCTTGTGCCAGTCTCCTCCATGTCACCCCTGCATACTTTCGAATTTCATCCACCCATCTCCCATGTGGTCTTCTTCTGGGTCATTTCCTGTCCCTTGGAATCCAATCTAAAATTTCGGCTGTCCATCGATGATCTGTCCTTCTGGCAGTATGTCCAGCCCATTGCCATTTCAGGGATTTAACTCTGATCATGATGTCTTCCACTCTTGTCATTTTTCGGATCCACGAGTTCCTCTTCTTATCTCTCCTGGTTACACCAAGTATGCACCTCTCTATGCTGCTTTGAGTTGTCTGCAGCCTTTGTATGTCTCTTTTAGTTAAGGTTCACGTCTCTGCACCATACGTAAGCACTGGAAGGATGCATTGATCAAACACTTTTCTTTTAAGACATAATGGCATATTGCTCTTGAAAATTATGCTGTTTCTTCCAAAAGCTCTCCAGGCAAGTTTTGTACGCCGATTAATTTCTTCATCAATGCGACCCTCACTTGATATCTGCTGTCCAAGATAAACGTACGTGTCTGTTATCTCCAGCTTTTCCCCATCAATCGATAAATCTTCATTTCTTGCAAAAGCATTGAACATGACTTTTGTCTTCTGAAAGTTCATTTTTAATCCCACTTCTTTACTCTTGTCAGCAAGTTCCTGGATCATACTCTGCAGCTCTGATGGGGTAGTTGCAAAAATGACTACGTCATCAGCAAAACGAAGGTGATTTAGATAATCCCCATTAATCTTTATCCCCTTGTTTTCCCAGCGAAGCGACTGAAAAACACCCTCCAATGTGGCATTAAAGAGCTTCGGAGATATGGTGTCACCTTGTCTCACTCCTTTCCAATTTTTACGTGTGTTGTATTTTCAAACAGCCTAATCTTTGCACTTGCATTTTCATAGATGTTATTAATAATATTAATGTATGCATCTTCAATACCGCAGGTTTTCAGAGCCATTGTAACTGCTGATGGTTTCACCGAATCAAAGGCTTTTTCATAATCGATAAAAGCCATGCACAATGGAAGTTCATATTCCCTCGCTCTTTCAATTAGTTCTCTTAGCACGTGGATATGATCTATTGTGCTGTAGCCACTCCTGAATCCAGCTTGTTCTCTCGGTTGAGCCATGTCCAGTGTTACCTTCAAGCGGTGTGAAAGAACTTTAGTGAAGATTTTATAAACTACTGATAGGAGGCTGATAGGTCTGTAGTTTCCGAGACCCTCAATGTCACCTTTCTTATGTAGCAGGATCATTGTAGCGGTGTTCCAATCCTCAGGAATCTTTCCTTCATTAAGGCATCGAGTGAAAACTTGGGCGAGTACTGTTTCGATTTCTCCACTTGCTTCTTGTATGATGTCTACAGTAATTCCATCTTCTCCTGGAGCTTTTCCTCGCTTCATGTTCTTGATTGCATGTGCAACTTCTGCTGGAAGGACTGGAGGAACTCTGGTACTGGTATCTTTCATGATGTTTGGAGTGCATATATCATCCCTTTCATATAATGTGGAGTAGAAATATTTCACTCTTGTCAAAATTTCGCCTCTATTTCTTGTTACAGAACCATCTTCTTTTCTCAGTGCCATAATCTGTTTTCTTCCCTTACTGAGATGTCCCTTTGCTATCTTTAGGCTTTTGTGGTTTTCAATTGCTTTCCTCACTAATTCACAGTTGAATTTTCTTACGTCTTCAGTGATACTTTTTCTTACTGTCTTGCATAGCTCTATATATTCCACTTTGGAAGTTACATCTTCTTTAGTTGTCCTCATCTCTTCTTTTTTGCATCAACATTTTGGTTTTTCCTGATAATTTGTTCACATGCAACTTGTTCTTAGATACAGCTAATTTTGTTGCTGTTTCCATAAGAGCTTCGGTTACTTTTCTGTTAACTTCAGAGATGTCCACTTCTTCCGATGTTAAGCCTTCTAAAGCAGACAACCTGTTCTTCAGTTCTAACTTGAAGGTATTATGGTGTTTTTTAAGGTTGGTTATGTCAATAGATTTTGTTTGTCTTATGAGCTTGCCACGTTCAAGTTTAGTGTTGAGGTGCATCTTACATCTCACCAATCTATGGTCACTACCTGTGTTGAACTTGTTTAGCACACTGCAGTCTTTTATGACGAATTTTTTGTTACACATAATAAAATCAATTTCACTTGTCGTCCCATTTGGATGTCTCCATGTCCATTTCCTGTGTGGCCTTTTCTTGAAGGAGTTCAAGATGAAAAACCCTTCTGCCTCTGCAAACTCAAAGAGAGTATTTCCACGCTGGTTTCTGTTGCCGTGACCGAATTTACCTACTGATGTTTCATTCTGTTGCCGTTGCCCTATTTTTGCATTGAAATCTCCCATAATTATTTTCAAGTGCTGCTTACCTTTATTATTTAGATGACAAATTTCCTCATAAAATTCTTCAATTTCTTCTTCAGGATGACTTGTGGTGGGTGCATAAGTTTGAATAATCTGAGCCTGGTATCTTTTCGAGAGTTGGATAACAAGTCGTGCAGCTCTGTCAGAGGAACTTTCAACTTCTACAACTTTATCCTTCAGTTTTTTGTTTATTATAAATCCAACACCACTAGTTCTGCCAGTATCTGTCCCACGATAGTAGAAGAGATGTCCACTTTTCAGTTCGATGAGATCTTCTCCTTTTCTCCTTACCTCACTTAGCCCCACGATGTCCCACTTGATCCTTTGTAGTTCCTCTTCCAATTCAAGAAGCCTTGAATCAGAAGATAGGGAGCGTCCATTGTAAGTAGCCAAGGTCAGCATCAGATGGCAGCCTAGTCCGGTCCTCCGGGGATTCTTAGCACCCTCTGCCTTCATGTCGCACTGGCCGCTGCCTTGGCCAGGTACATTGCAGCTGCCGGAGACTGAGGGCCAAGATTTAAGTTGTGGAATCATTTTGGAGGGGTTTGGCCATAACTCACCACGCTGGCCAAGCGGGTTGGTGAGTGTGGGATAGAATTTCCTCTAATCCCGATGGTATAGTTATACCGCTATTGGCGGTCGTCGTAGCCCCTTTAGTGGGAACAGGATGCACCACGAGAAGGCGGGGTTGACATTTGTCAAGGAGAGGCTGTGATGTTACGCATTACCTGACCTTACATCCCACTTCACTATATAATCACATATATATTTATAAATAAACAACAAATAACATATACACTTCAGTATATAATCACATATATATTTATAAATAAACAACAAATAACATATACACTTCACCATACAATCACATATATATTTATAAATAAACAACAAATAACGTTTGCACCTCACTTTATAATCATACTAACCCACATTTCTTCCATTCAGTCGAAATTGCCTATTGTTTACTAATTATTTCATAAGATATGCCTTTAGTTTTATTTTAAATAAGTTAAAATTATTAATTGATGTTAGTTCTTGGGGCAATGAGTTCCAGAATTTTGGGCCTTTATAATTTATATTCATTTTAAGTTTCTCAGTTTGTGGGAACATTGGAATTAGTAGTGATCTATTCCTAGTATTGTGGTAATGAGTATGTATATTTAGCGTTATTATATCATTGTGTATACCATTTTTAATTCTTTTATACATTATATTTCCCAAGTTATGATCATATAATTCCTTTATCGTTAAAATATTATATATATTGGGGTTCACTTTAAACCGAATATATAAGATTGGTTGAAAATTATTTGATGTTTTAAGGTCTATTAGTCTTATAAATTTATTTTGCAGTACCTGTAGTTTATTAATATTATATTGTGTGGTTTGTCCCCAGGTTAAAATGCAATAATTAACATGTGTTTGAATTATAGTATGATATATAGAGATTAATATTTTTGGTGTTAAGTTTGGCAAAGTACTACTGACCATTCCGATATTTCTAGAAATCTTGGTACTTAAATTTTCAATGTGTTTGTTACATTTCAAGTCATTGTGTATAGTTGTACCTAGATAAGAGTGTGTTGAGACCGTATTAATCCCGACTCCATTCATCAGAATCGGTAAATCGTATAAATGTGAAGTTTGTGAATTAGAGAAAATCATTAATTTAGTTTTATTAATATTAACAACTAATTCATTTGCATTCAGCCAATCTGTTATTAATTTTAGCTGAGTATTAGTTCTTAGTGTAAGCTCATTCATATCAGTTCCCTTTAAAATAATAGTTACGTCATCTGCATATAGGATTGTATCATTATCTTTTAATACTGCAAACAAGTCGCTAATATATAAATTAAAAATAAAGGACCAAGAACTGATCCCTGGGGTACCTCACAGTTTGTGATTTGTAATATGGATCGACTCTGATGAATCTGAGTGTATTGCATTCTTTCTGACAAGTAACTTTTGAATACATTATAGCTAGATCCCCGGAGTCCTATAATATTTAACATATGAAGTAATATATCATTATTTAGGGTATCGCATGCTTTTGATAAATCAAGAAAGACTGCTATTGTTATTTGTTTTTGTAATAGATTTTCTTGAATTATATTTTGTGTATGTAATAATGCTAGTTCAGTTTATTTATTTGGTAGAAATCCGAATTGTCTGTGATGAAATATATTATGTCTTTGAATGTATGAAAATAGTCTGGTATGAATTAATTTCTCTAGTATTTTTGCGAAAATTTATAAATTTGCGATTGGACGATAATTATTTATGTCGTTTTTTTAACCCTTTCTTATATTTCAAAGTGATTTTGGAGATTTTTAAGGCATCTGGAAATATTCCGGTTTCCAGTATAAGGTTATAGATCTGCAACAACTACTGAACTATGATATCTGCCACAAATTGTATGGATATTGGAAAAATTCATCGTAGCCAGGTCCGACATTTGTATTGATTTGGTTTAAAGCATGAGTAAGTTCAAACCTTGTAATTTTCGACATATGAAAAGTATTTAATCTTGAAAGATTTGGTAGGTATTTTGTATAATGGATTCCTGAAAATATAAGTTGTTGCTTGGTCAATTGTGTTGACAATATAAAGTGACTGTTGATCTCATTAGCTATAGCCTGTTTATCAGTTATTTTATAAGTTGATTTGGTTAAATATTGCGGCGTAACTGGGCTGTTATTTTTCCCCAGTAATAGATTCACCCTTCCGTCCTGATCAAATTTATAAGGTTTGGACACTCAGACAGGAAAGAAATATTACGCTTCTTCTTTGGCACCAAAAATATTAGACGGTAGACGGTAGACGGTTTTTCGAACGATTTTATTTTCGTAAAATCTAGTTTTCAATTTAGAACCACCAAATTTGGTATACTATATAATGATAGTCTAACTCAGACGGTAGACGGTTTTTCAAAAGGGTTGGAGCCCGGGTTTCAGGGCCCGTCCCCCATACAAAATTTTCGTAAAATATACAGTTTTCAATTTAGAACCTAAAAATGTGGTATACTATATCATGATAGTCTAATTTAGACGGTAGGCGGTTTGCGTAACGGGACTGTGCCCGGGGAGTTAGAGCCCCTCTCTCCCACCTCCCATACAACATTTTCGTAAATTCTACAGTTTTCAATTCAGAACCACCAAATTTGGTATCATGAAACTCTAACTTAGACGGTAGTCGGTTTTTGAAAGGGGTCGGGGCCCGGGACGTCAGAGCCACCAGATACAAAATGTTTGTAAAATCTACAGGTTTCAATTTAGAACCACCAAATTTGGTATATTATCTCATGGTACACTAAATTAGACGGTAGACGGTTTGGGGAAGCGATTGGAGACAGGACGATCAGAGCCCCCCCCCCCCCCATACAAAATTTTCGCAAAATGTACTGTTTTCAATACAGAACCACCAAATTTGGTATCATGAAACTCTAACTTAGAGGGTAGACGGTTTTGGGAATGGGTTGGAACCCGGAGGGTCAGAGTCTTCCTAGAAAAAATCGTAAAATCTACTATTTTCAATTTAGAACCACCAAATTTGGTATAGTATCTCATGGTATTCTAATTTTGACGGTTTTTGGAACGGGTCGGGGCCCTGCGGTCAGAGCCTCCCATACAAAATTGTCTTCAAATCTAGTTTCCAATTTAGAACAACCAAATTTTTATACTATCTTACAAGACTCTAACTTATACTGTAGACGGTTTATGGAAACGGTTGGAGCCAGGGGGGTCACAGGCCCCACATGCAAAATTTTCGTAAAATCTACAGTTTTCAATTCAGAACCACCAAATTTGGTATCATGAAATTCTAACTTAGACGCTAAACGGTTTTTGGAAGGCTTTGGAGCCGGGGGGGGGGGGGGGGGGGGTCAGAGTCCCCCTGGTAAAAAATCGTAAAATCTACAGTTTTCAATTTAGAACCACCAAATTTGGTATGCTATCTCATGGTATTCTAATTTAAACGCTTTTTGGAACCGGTCGGGGCCCGGGGGTCAGAGCCTCCCAAACAAAATTGTCCTAAAATCTACAGTTTTCAATTTAGAACCACCAAATTTGGTATACTATCTCACAAAACTCTAACTTAGACTGTAGACGGTTTATGGAAACCGTTGGAATCCATAAGGGTCCGAACTCTCCATACAAAATTTTCGTAAAATCAACAGTTTTCAATTTAGAACCACCAAATTTGGTACACTATCTCATCGTACTCTAACTTAGACGGTAAACAGTTTTTGGAACGGGTCGGGGCCCGGGAGTCTGAGCCCCCCATATGCAAAATTTTCGTAAAATCTACAGTTATCAATTCATAACCACCAAATTTATTATCATGAAACTCTGACTTCGACGGTAGACCGTTTTTGAAAGGGTTTATGAGGTGGGGGGTTAGAGCTTCCCCCCTCATAAAATAATTCGTAAGATCTACAGTTTTCAATTTAGAACCACCAAATTTGGTATACTGTCTCATGGTACTCTAACTGAGACTGTCGGCTGTTTTTGGAACGGGTCGGGGCGCAGGGTCAGAACCGCCTCCACATAAAACATTTTCGTCAAATCTACATTTCAAAATTCTCTTTATTCTTCAAATAAAAATAGCATTTCTATGTACATGACAGTAGAATTCTGCCAATAAATACAGTGATATATACAACAACTGGAAAGTTCCAGTGAAACGTAAAACAAAATATTGTAAAATCATAAAATTATTTCGCCCCGAAGGGCGATGGAGAGGCAGACAATAAAGCACGAGCGATGCAAATGAAAATGTATACTACAGTATTGTAGACAAGAAAAGACATGATGCTATACTATTCACAAATTCCAATTAAGTATTACTACCATACTCAAGATTAAATATGCACAAGGTATTAATTCACATAAAAGACCATGGGTGAGAAGGAACTAACAGGTGCAACAGTATTTAGAAATATGACAGAAATGGTAGAAACAATTAAGCACAAATACTTATTATATGCACAGAATTATGCAGTGACAAGAGAGAAATACGCTAAACGGACCCAGGAGGGCAACTTTACAAAAAAAACAGAAATCGAACAAGAATGCAATTCATAAGTGTCATATCATATGTACAGAACAATACAGTGACAAAAAAAGAAAGCCGCTAAGCATACCCAGAAGGGCAGCTTCTCATAAAACAGAAATGTAACAGTGATGCTACACTCAAAATTTACATCATATGTACAGAAGTATTCAGTGACAAGGGGGAGAATCGCTAAAAGTGCTCAGAAGAGCATCTTCTTACATTAAATTATATACACAGGGACAATAAAATTTCAAAATATATTCAACATAATGTAGGGGACATTGCGTGTGCAGTAAACTGTGCAGAAGAAAGAATTATATACAACATAAAATACAACAAAATCGAAGAGATCATGGGAAACATGGTGAGCTATCTCCAATAGCACATATAACAGAATAATCACAAATAGCGAATCATGTGGGTGAAAGAGGAGACTCCACCTAGGAGCCTCATACCACCAAAATTAATACGTAAAATCATGAGTTGTGACAGTGAATGTGGGCGACAACAAAAATCACACCTATAAGTTGAGATGTAGCTGCAAATTGTGGATATGAAACCACCCAGCCGATTGGGCCCAGGTGGATTGAAAAACGTTATCGGTGTTTGTTGAGGCAGCACGAGAGTGCTCCATTCGGAGACGACTGGTTAACCGTGCTAGGAAGCGTCTCCGAATGATAGCACTTGCCTCCTGAGGAGGTGGAGTAAGAGCAGGGAGGCGTTGTTCAAGATGGAAAGCATATACAGTGAACTTCACAAGAAGAAAAATGTAACGGCACACAAGAGGCAAGTGAGTAGGTGGATGCTTAGTTTGGAGTAGCCAAGCATATGCAAGAAATGGTAACGATCGAGCACAAATTCGATCAGCAAGACGAAATGCTGTGTTTAGGACTGGCAGGAGTACGGGGCAGAAGAGGTATTGATGTTGGACGTCGCTGACTTCAGGGCAAAAGGAACAATGTGGAGAGGTGAGAAGGGGCATGCGAAATAGTACTGATGGGGCGGGGAGACGAAGGTGAAGAAATTGCCAATGGACATTGAGTTCAAGAGGGGAGGAAAGGGGAGAGGTAGAGGCTGTCCAGATGGCGGGGAGAAGAGAAGGAGAAGCAGAATGAACAGAAAGTGGAAGTGCGGGAGGGGAAAGAAGGAGCCAATAAAGAGAAGAGGAGGAAATAGAAGTAACTAGAACCGGGGAGCTACGAATGAGGAGAAAGAACGGTAGAGAAAGAGGGGCGGAGGGGACCGAGAAGAGACCATCAGGGGAAGCGAGGAGTGGAAAGAGGCTCCAAAGCGCTGTGCGAAGGAGAAGATATTCGTTAGCAAGAGTAATGGTTGGAGATAGAAACAGGGAAGAAAGAGGTCTCCAGGTTAGATCAGAAGTTACGAGAGAACGGACAGTTATCACACCAGAGCGGATCCAATGAGGAAAGTAAAAGTAAGGGAGGTTAGGAGGGTGAATAAGAAGAGAAGAAGAGAGGTTCATCTAGAAGATCAAGAGTTGAAGAAGGAAATGAACGGAGAAGAGGAAGCGAACGAAAGAGAGAAAGGCCCTCTCGCAGGACAGAAGGGAGGTGGGACCGAAGAAGAGAGTATGAATCCATCTTCAGAAACAGTAAGAAAGGTGAAAGATGGGTCACGAGAAGAAGCAAGAACATTCAAGGTAGCGGTAAGGGACGGAACAGTTGAAGTGGCAAGGCGAATGAAACGAATAATGCGATGTGTTTTATAAAGGACTGCTGGATCAGGAAGCTGGATGCCACCTAATGAGGCTGGTAGATGAAGCGCGGCAGGTTTAACCCAGTGATGTGAAGTCCAGATGACGGAAGTTGAGAGGCGAGTGATGGTCATCATTTGTGACACGGGAACAACCGTCGACATCCAAGAGTATTCGCATAGGGAGATAAGTTGTCGACGAACAATGGCTGCTCGTTGACGGAACGATGTGAAAGGGCGGGCCTTACTCCAGTAGGCAGCAGCCCGTTGTATCCGGGGAAGAAGAGCAGTCCAGGTGGCAGATGCAGAAGCCAAAGGCAAACCGACATACGCACCGAGGATCTTCTGTGTAGTGGCTGTCCACTGCGCACCCCAAGGAGCATCGGTGCGGACAGCCCATGCCCCGCACCATAAGCCAGTACTTTTAGTGGCATTCAGCGCAGCTCCAGATATTGCAACATATTGTTGATATACAGAATACAGGCGATCAAATTGAGATTCATCCCGGACACAAAAGGTCACATCATCAGCATAGGCGGTGAAAATTATCCGATGATGACGAGTACTAGCCACTGTCGGCGGTAGGACATCCAGGAGTGATCTTTGGGCTGCTAACGGGAAAGGCTCAAAAGCGAGAGCGAATAGCTGACCGGAGAGCGGACATCCTTGTCGGATGCCTCGCCTAAACGGAATTGGATCGGTTAGAAATGTGGCCGCTCGAACATGGAAACTGGCGCCCTGATAAAGGGCCAAGAGAGCGGAAGAAAAGGCAGCAGGAAAGCCAAATCGTGAAAGGACAGCAGAGAGATAAAAGTGAGACACGTTATCAAAAGCGGACTTTTGATCCAGATTGAGAAAGGCAAGAGGTTCATCAAAAGAGCGAGCGAGGAAGTGAAGATGAAGGAGAAGAGAAACGTTAGTGGAAATAGTCCGACCAGGCACAGTGTATGTCTGGTCAGGGGAAATAACGAAAGAGAGAACAGAATTAAGGCGACGGGATAAGAGTTTTGTATAGAACTTATAGTCAGTGTTTAGGATGGAGATAGGGCGCCAGTTTCCCAGATCCAAGAGGTCACCCTTCTTAGGAAGGAGGATGATGTGTGCCAAAGTAAAGTCGGGCGGTAACGCAGGAGAGGAAAAAGCAGACGAGAAACACGCAGACAGAAAAGGCAGAAGGCACGGTAGAAAAGCACGGTAAAAGGACAGAGGAAGGCCGTCAGGTCCAAGAGCAGCATGAGGATTGAGAGTAGCGAACGCCTCACGGAGTTCGCGAAGAGAGAAAGGGGAAAGTAAAGAAGTAGATAAAGTAGAGGGGACCTGAGGAAGAGAGGAGAGAAGAGGAGAAGCTAATGAGAATGAAGACTGCGTTACTGCACTGTACTTGGCGGTGAAATACTGTTTGGTGAAAGTGCATAGCTTCGATGGGTTCGAAGTGATGGAACCATCCTGGAGGCGAAGATGACGCAAAGATGTAGCAGAGCGATGTTGAGATTCCAAGGCGGTTAAGTAATCGTGAGAATCAGCTGTAGGTTAGAGATGCAAGAAATGCATCCTGCAGGCTGCATCGGATGCGCGAGGAAGGAGCACGGCGTGAAGATCTGCCAGATAGCCGGGGTATTGCGGATCATCAAGAGAGAGCATCGACAATAGAGCACGTAGATTCGCAATTTTCATATCGCTCTCATTCCGAGAGGCATGGGAGAAGCGCCGTACAAAAAGGACCAAGTCGTGTTTGACACTGAGCCACAGTTGCATCGCATCTGACGTAGTATCAAGAAGGGGCTGACGACTACGGAGGAACTCACGCACAGCAACACAAAATTGTTGATCATCCAGGAGCGAGTCCGGAAAAGTCCATACTCGTCGAGTCCGGGAAGGTGAAGGAGAAACACACACCGACAGACTGACAATACTGTGGTCTGAAGCGGCGGAAGGATGATGGGCAGCAGCTGCGATCGACGGGAGAAGAGCAGTCGAAACATAAAATTTATCCAGCCGTGCTGCCGTAGTGCTGCCATGGATGGAAGAGCGCCAGAGTAAAGAGATTTCCGACGGGTGTAGATGCCGGAACGCATCAACCAATTGAAAATCATCAACTAGCTGAGAAATCTGTAATACACGTTGCCTGCGGTATTCGCCAACGGTTGAATTGCGGTCAAGGGCCGGCAACAACGTACAATTGAAATCTCCGCCGATGAGAATATATTCAGACGGTGGGATGCATGACAGCTCTGTACGGAGTGTGGAGAGAAGATCAGGTAACAGACGCTCATCACAGGGGACATATATATTAAAAACATGATAGGTCACGTTTTCAATGCAAAAGACAACGACCTGGAGGTTGTCCACATATAATGCACGAATCACTGGCGTCGTTATCAGAGGGAGTAATCGGTGATGGATCCCAATTGCAAGGCCACCATTCCGTCCAACTCGATAAGCGTGGTGAAAATCGTAGGGCCAAGCCCGCCAACGAGAGAACAAAGTGGTAGCAGAGCAATTGGTCTCTTGGAGCAAGAGAAACAGTTTTTGGAAACGGTTGGAGCCCGAGGGGTCAGAGCCCCTTCATAAAAGATTTTGTAAAATCTACAGTTTTCAATTTAAAACCACCAAATTTGGTATACTATCTCACGGTACTCTAACTTAGACTATAGACGGTTTGGGGAAGCGTTTGGAGACAGGACGGTCAGAGCCTCCCCCCCCCCCCTACAAAATTTTCGTAAAATGTACTGTTTTCAATACAGAACCACCAAATTTGGTATAATGAAACTTTAACTTAGAGGGTAGACGGTTTTTGGAAGGGGTTGGAGCCCGGAGGCTTTAAGCCCCCCCCTCTCATTAAAAGAAATTGATAAAATCAACAGTTTTCAATTTAGAATCACCAAATTTGGTATTCTATCTCACGAAACTCTAATTTAGAATGTAGATGGTTTTTGGAAGGGGTTGGAGCCCGGAGGTCAGATCCCCACACAAAATTTTCTTAAAATCTAAAGGTTTCAATTCAGAACCACCAAATTTTGGTATATATCCCACGAAACTCTAAATTAGACGGTAGGACGGATGTTGGAAATGGTTGGTGTCCGAGGGGTCACCCCCTCCCCCCATACAAAAGTTTTGTAAAATCTACAGTTTTTAATTTAGGACCACCAAATTTGTTATACTATCTGAGAAAACTCTAACTTAGACTGTAGACGGCTTTTGGAAGCAGTTGGAGCCAGGGGATCAGAGCCCCCCCTCCATACAAAATTTTCGTAAAATCTATAGTTTCCAATTTAGAACCACCAAATTTGGCATACTACCCGTATTGTATTCTAACTTAGACCGCAGACGGAAAGGGTCGGTGCCCGATGTGAAGGGGCCCCATTCGAAAATTTTCGTAAAAATTACAGTTTTCAATTCAGAACCACCAAATTTGGTATCATGAAATTCTAACTTAGACACTAAACGGTTTTTGGAAGGCTTTGGAGCCCGCGGGGGAGGGGGGTCAGAGTACCCCTGGAAAAAAAACGCAAAATCTACAGTTTTCAATTTAGAACCACCAAATTTGGTATGCTATCTCATGGTATTCTAATTTAGACGGTTTTGGGAACGGGTCGGGGCCCGGGGGTCAGAGCCTCCCATACAAAATTGTCTTAAAATCTACAGTTTTCAATTTAGAACCACCTGTATCCCAATACAGCACCCTAATACCCCACCTACGGTCTAAATTAGAGGCCGTAGATAACAATAAAGTGCAAAAATATCCGGTTAATGGTGTATTAAAAACACAAATTAATAAATGTTAGCTTTCACCATCAACGGGTGCCTTATCAGGCAGAAATACAATATAATGTGAATAATGCGAACTAATTTTTTGTTTCGTATAATTAAATTAACTAAATCAAAAAATTTCAAATAAGTTTACTGAAAATTTACGGAAATACTTTTTTCATTCATTAACTTTCACCCGTTGAACTTGGTGATTTTACAAATAGTAATATTTACCCGGGAAATACCGTTCTTCCCTGCTAGTAGGAACTAAAGATAATGTTACACTTTTAGTCAGGTACAAAACAATAACTATAAAGCCCCCTAGGCCTGGGCCTTTTCAGCAATTTTCAGTCCGCCGTGCTAATTTTCATAAGGTTTGCATAGAAGTCCAAGATTTTAGAAATGCGCTTTACTGAAGTTGAAACTACTGGGCAGACCCTAGGCCTAGGGTTTTTCGATAGTTTTCATATAAACTCAAATTAATTCTGTTGAAATGGTTACTCGAGCACAAAGCATTAATAAATACGCCCGAGACCTAGGCATATGCATTTTTAGTAATTTTTATAATGCTGTGATCATATGAGGTTTGCATGACAAATCAATTTAAGAGTGTTACGCTTATTAAAAAGTATTTAAAAGGCCTAAGCCTAGCGGCCAATAATTAATATTTGGTGCCTAAGTGAAAGCGCAACATTATTAACTATATTTGTTATGCAAACCTTATAACTATGAGCACAGCGATTAAAAGTTACTAAAGAGTCCTTGTATGTAATATTTTTGAGCGAGTGCAATTTACGAAATGTCAACAAGTCAAAATATCTAAACTAACAATGAAATTTGGAATATTTCTTTTTTCTTTCTTGTTATTTCAGTTTTGACACTTGTATTAAGTTTTAAAAACATATATTTCTCCTATTGTTTATCTTCATTGTGCTTTTAACAGAGTTTCTTACCATGTTTTGGCATTTTATTTTGTGTGGTTACAGTTTTTTAATGTTTTGGGCATTTCATGTTGTGTGGTTACTTGTTTTTATGTTTTGGGCATTTCATGTTGTGTGGTTACTTGTTTTTATGTTTTGGGCATTTAACTTTGTATGGGTATTTCTGTTATGTTTTGGTTAATTTATTTTCTGTTAACGAAAATCACTTTATGAAATTTACGGAAATCATTTTATGAAAAGGCGAAACTGTGGGCAGTCACGATGCCTACTTGATTATAATTTTTTTTTCAAATACAGCACATGATTTTGTATTGATTTATACCACTTACTCATTAAGCGACAACAGGTTTCTTTAAATATGTACTTTTTCTCAGAGCCTACTATTTCCTCTTCCTAGCTTTCTCGGCTCCGCATTTTCTTTTCTTGGTTTTAGAATATTATCCTTATTCCTACTATATTTTCTCATGTAAATTCTTTATGTAAGCTATGTCTATTCTATCGAAGTATTTTGCAATTATACATGAAGCCCTGTTGCTGAAGTAAAAAAAATATTTCCAAGTGAAACAACGCAGTTCAGATATTTTCCCGTTGTTAAATCAAAGAATGAAAACAAAAACAACAAATCTGGGCAATCGTTGAGGCATGAGACAGTACGTACTAGTAACCAGGCAAAGTTTTGAGGAAGAATGAGCTTAGGAATTTCTAACTCCAGCAAAACAGAATAACCGTATAGTAATTGCCTGAGAATCCGTGACAATCTTCTGGTGTTGCAGGAGAAAAGCGCACTTCTTACTTCGCCTAAATTGCTTGGATGTAATACTAACGAACAAAGTTTTGTTCTGGCATTGGATTTCTCTTGCTTTTGATAGAATACTTTTCCATTAAAAGCAACAGAAATCCAATGCCAGAGCAAACCGCTTTCAGTATAATCTTCAGGATACACGGGAATACGCCCCAACGCAAAACACCCGTTTCACAGCAGTTAACTACAATTAGCGAAAGAGAGGTGCGGTACAGGAAATAAGTCGAACGAGATGGATCTGAACTTAAAAAGTCGGGGAAGTTGTTGCATGAAAAACTGTGTTTGGCTTACAGACCATTTGGCATGTAGGGACGTAGGTCTTTTTTTTTAATACGTTACGGGGTAAACATACTGTCTTTTCAGTATAACAATTTTCTTTCATACGCATGGTGCAGCACAGAAAAAAATTTGAATTTATTTTTGAGAATTAGCATGACGCCAAACGGCCCAGAGTACAGCGGCTCAGTCCGCACCTGCTGCCGCCCCCGGAACCTTGCGTCCGAGTGCTACGCATCTGTTGATCCCCTGCTTGGAGCGTCCCTGCTGTAAAATACACGTACCTCTGCGTTTTGGAAAAACAAAAGAGAAGATGCCGATCCCTAAACTTAAACTCTTCTTGTGACCGCAGGTACGAAAACCTTGAACTTCACCTAAACCTTAACTGGAGGAACAGGCTTCACGTGATCGTCTATATGCTGAGTGTTTTATTGAATAGTTGCTCATCAGTTCGTAGGTGACTGTCGAACAGGAAACTTGCTTCTTGAAACATTTGTTGTGCGTTGTCAAGTGATAATTGTGGAAATATATCATTCTAAATATTTTGAAAGAGAAAGTGCATTGTTTTCCGAAGGCACTGTGCAGATGAAGTATGCAACATAGTTAACTCACAAAAAGGAAATGATTTGCTGAAATGGGAAGGGTATTTATTTCGCCATAACAGAGTCCGGGATGATTTACGGTATTGGCACTGTATTGAAAGAAATTATGGAAATTGTTCTGGCTTTGCTAGTACTATTCGTATTGGAGATGAACACAGCATGCGCAATGAGAAACCACATAATCATGCTCCAAGACCTGGGAAAAGTGATGTTGCTGTTGCAAGAGCGCAAGTAAAAGAACGAGCGAGAAATACGGATGAAGCCCCTGCACAAATTATTCAAACCGTGGCAACTTCAATGGCTACAGTAAATGCAGGTTACATGCCTAATATTGATGCACTAAGGCAAGTTGTAAAACGAATAGGAAGAGAAGACATGCCTGCGGAGCCTACGACTTCAGAAGGGATCGATGCCTCAATACATTTACAGGAAAGAGATGGTGTAAAATTTTTTGGCAGAGATAGCGCATTTGGAGATCAAAGAATTATATTTTTTTAACAGAAAATAATTTACAAAAGTTTAAAGAAGCACCCCTCTGGATTATGGAAGGGACATTTGAAACTTGTCCAACCATTTATAGGCAATTATATACCATTCATGCTATTGTTGAAACGAATCCAGGGATGCAAAGATTTGCCGACTAGTTTATGGGTTACTTTCCAGCAAGAATGAAGAATATTATACTATTATACAAGATTTTTTGCAGGATTTAAAAGACTGTGCATCAGACTATGATATTCAGCTTGCACCACAGTACACGTATAATGATAGATTTTCAAAGAACTACCATTATAATGCTGCTAAAAAGAATTTGGAAGAAGCACACACAAATGTTGTTGGTTTCCCTTTTTGAAAAAATGTGGGGAGGAATATACATCATCTGGCATAGCCTCAGAATATGGGGAAAACAGTGGGTTTGCACTCCAAAGTCAGACATTTTCAAGCACACGCATTTCTTTCATCTCATGAAATTCCAGCTGCTTTTGAAGAAGTGAAATCAATTTTACTAGAATATGCAGATTCTGTAGTTCAGTGGTTTGGATAAAATTATGTTCTTGGAAAATTTTGTGGAAGCAGAAGAAACAATCCGAGCAGAAGCCCTCCGCTTTTCCCACCAACAATTTGGTCAGTAAGTGAAAACAATGTCTTGGATTTTCCAGAACACAAAACAAACTTAAAGGATGGGACAGACGCTGGAATACAATTCTGGGAGAGTAGAAACTGTGACTGTACAAAATAATCAGTGAAATTGCGAATGAGCAGAGAACAACTATGGCTAAAATCGAAAGAATGACAGCACAGATTCCAACAAATCCACACAGAGGAGAAACGCTGGCAAGATAAAAAGGAATTCGAACTTCTTTGGCTCACAGAGATAATATTAACGTGCTAGACTTTTTAAAAGGAATTTCTTATATTTCTACCCTTTACTAAAATGTGGTGGTAGTTTTCACTAATTGAATTATACCATTTACTAACTTGTATTTGAATTTTTCAAGAATGTAATTCTGCCGAAGATGCAAGAATGTAAAACACAACGCAAAATTAAAAAAAAGACAAATTTTCAAAATAGCATGTCGAAAATAAAAAATGTCAAAAAGTAATTCAAAATGTGAAACAAATAAAAATTCAAAATGTGAAACAAATAAAAATTCAAAATGTGAAACAAATAAAAATTCAAAATGTGAAACAAATAAAAATTCAAAATGTGAAACAAATAAAAATTCAAAATGCAATAACAAGTCACAAGCATAACAAAAATGTGAAACGGTATGTAACAAGTACAACACAAAAAAAAAAAAAATAAATGCCAAAACATAAAAAAAATGCACACGTTATGTAAAATGTACAAAATAAAATAAATGCCATATTCATAAGGATTGCATGACAAGTCAAGTTAAAAATGAGCTTTTACTTAGGCTTCAAACAATAACTAATAGCCTCTATACCTTTTTAAAATCTTAAATAAGCGCAACATCATTAACCTGACTTGTCATCGAACATTATCAATATGACCATGGAATTCAATTACTTAAAATACTTGTTAATGGATGAATTGAGGAATCACCAAGTTCAGCGGGTGAAAGTTAATGGCTGTTTATAGTTTTGTACTCGAGTAAAAGCGCAACACAATAAACTTGACTTTCTCTGAACATTTTATGTATATGAGCACGGCTGATTGAAAACTGATAAAAAGGCTTAATGCCTGTTTATTAATTTTTGTGCCTCTGTCAAAACGTAGTACCATAAGCTTGGCATGCTATCGAAACCTTATGAATACGTCGGACTAAAAATTCCTAAAAAAAGGTTACGCCTAAGGTCCTGCAATTAAAGTTTTGTGACAGAGTAAACCTGCAACATTAATAACTTGACATGTTATCTTAACGTTGTGAATATGAGCATGGCGGATTAAAGATTTCAGGAAATAGCCTTTGGAATTAATGTGCTGCAACTGAGTAAAAATGTGACATTACCTTTATTTGCTATATAAACCAAATTACGTGCTGAAATGGCGAACTATATATACGTATACTTCAACCATATACCAAAGTGCTGACAAGGTGAAAACAAAAGTGCAATTTTGTACGTTCCCCTAACATTTTATAGCCAACCTACATGGAAGTGGACACGTTGATATCAAAAACGTACTTTTCATACGGCTCCATAAAAATAGCAATGGACATGTCGCCATCTTTTTTTTCATTTGGAATTTAACGACCACGGTGATCAATTCAGTGGGCTATAAGCAGTCAGACGTTCCTAATTTTGGGCCACTGGTTCCTGGAAAGGGGGACAGCCAGTGCCAGAAGTCAATCACAACGTCCATGACTCACCGGGATGTGAACCAGGATCCTTCTCAACGAGTGGTCAGAAGCCAGGGCCAAGATCACTCCGCCACCGTAGCGGCACACGTTGAAATGTATTTTTCATACGGGCCCAAACGCTCTTATGGACATACCAGATTGAACTGGACGCAAATAAATCATTAATATTATTCGTACTAGCAGGGATACTAGGTATTTGCCAGGTGCATATTACTATTTGTGGAATCACCAAGTTCAGCGGGTAAAAGTTGATTAATGAAAAAGATACTCCTGCAATTTTCCGGTAAACTTATTTTAATTTTTTTGATTTAGTTAATTTAATTTTACAAAACAAAAAAGAAAGAAAAAAGAATGGGAATACTTACCTTCGAGGAGACATCTATAGAACTGCCGTACATCTCGCGTGTGCTTCTGAGAATCCCGCGACACAGAAATGCAATGTACCTATGTGATGTCGCATGCGTACGACTTGACATTAGCATTGATCATCTTTTTCTTACCGTTTGGAATTTTGAATGTCTGGAACTCTCTATTTACATTACATTATATTTCTGCCTGATAAGCCGTCCGTTGGTAGTGAAAGCAAAACTATATTGACTTGTGTTTTTATTACACCATTAACAACATATTTTTGCATTTTATTGTTATCTGCAGTCTCTAACTTAGATAGGTGGCTGGTTAGTTGTTTAGTTGGTTAGATGGTGGTTTATGGCGCGAGCGCCTCAAAGGGTCAAAGAGTACTTTAGAACGTAGATAGGATATTGTAGTGCTGAATTCTGTTGCAGATCTTAAGAGTAAAAAATGGAATTTTTTACGAAAATTTTGTATGGGTCCCCCTTGATCCCGAGCCCCGACACCTTCCAAAAACCGTCTACCGTCTAAGTTAGATAACATGTGATAGTATACCAAATTTCGTAGTTCTAAATTTAAAACTGTAGATTTTAGGAAAATTTTGTATGGGAGCCCCGACACCTTCCAAAAACCACATGAGGTCTAAGTTTCAGTTTCATGAGATAGTATACCAAAGTTGGATGTCCTAAAATGAAAAATGTAGATTTTACGAAATTTTGTATGGGAGCAACTTGGCCCCGACCCCTTCCAAAAAACATCAACAGTCTAAGTTAGAGTTTCATGAGATAGTATAACAAATTTGGTGGTTCTAAATGAGAACTGTAGATTTGAAAATTTTGTCTCACTTGTATCATCAGGGGGCAGAATGTCCAGAAGCAGACGGGAAATTTTGCTTCTTGCGCCGAACACCTGTGCGAAACTTCGAAGACCGTTTGACAGAGATCGTCGACACGCGAGATGTGGCAGTAGAGTCAGAGGAAGGTTCCTTCGAACCACCATCGCCAGAGATGCCAACTGTAAAAGATGGTGAATGATCAGCAAGAAAGTCTCGAGAAATGGAAACCCTCTGTGCTTGTCGAGATGCAGGAAGCGAGGGAAAGCCATCAAGTTAAGACGTGTCGATCTCAGGAGACATGTGCTTCCCAACGTTTGTAGTGCGACGTTTCTTTAAACTCGCCTGAGGGACTATTGCTGCTGAATAATACGTAGTAGGCGGTGGGCTTCGGGAGTCTGGATTCGGTTTAGCAGCGCCCTGCTGTGAAAAAGGCGCAAGTGGGCAACGAGCGCGCTGATGTCCTAACTCTTTACACAGAGCGCAATGTTCTGAAGTAAGCAAATTAACCTTATAACAGAGTGTTCCGCAGCGTACTGTGAGAAATTTAGGAAACTTACGGATGAGGTCTTCCGATGGGAAAATGAGCCTGACGCTTCTACGGAAGCTCCGAACATTTTTTTGGCAGGATCCTTCGGTGCTGCGGAATGTGTGGTCACAGGACCAGCTATCCGTCCACACTTACTAAGGCCAGTACAAATCATGGCATCAGAAACTTCAGGAGGGACCGGATGCAAAGAAACTTGCATCGGGCGTCTGACAATCGGTTCTGCAATGAGATGAAAGTCCCCAATGTCAAGTTCTTGGGTCAGGAGAGAATCATCATATTCTTTGCGCGAAAGATACGCAATCACTGTACGCGGTTTGCGAGTTAGATATGTGACAGAACCAGGAGGTAGAAATTCGAGGATACTGTCACAATACACCTTTAATGGGGTATTGGGCAAAGCCTCCACGCATACCCCTAACCATAGAGTAGAGTGAAGGTCTTCTGCAGCAGATGAAGTTTCTGGGATAACCAATTCAAGGGAATCGTTCTAGAACCGGACACCTGCATCTCCAAGAGATGTACTTGGCACTTGTGGCGGTGGAAAAATCCCGGAAGCAACGCCAGAAAATTATGGGGGAGGTGGATCACTGTGAAAAAGTAGAGGCTTGGCGCTGAGCAAAGGATCTGGAGCAGTAGTAGACGGTTCGCCTGAGGGCAGAGAGGCGGATCCATCGGAGACATGCATGACGTCATCGCCCACCCCACCTTAGATACCAATGACGTAGCACAACCAGGAAGGTTGGAATCAAAAAGCTGAAGAGTTGAAGAAGACGTGCTGGCGTCAAGAGGAGGACGATATTCCACGTCTGTAGAAACGGACGCCAATTGGTCACCTCCGAGAGAGTGCTGGAGAGATGAATCAGGAGGATTCATGATGAGGGCGGGGTCACCACTCTTATCAGGAGCAGCCATCTCCGATGGCGAGGCTTAACTGAGCAAAAACCAACTTCTTGGTCGAAAATAAATAGCTAATAACTAACTCAAAACAGTACTCACCAACCCGGAAGACGTCCAAAAGAAAGGTACAACCTTCAGCTTGAAGGCACGCACAAAATAATAAGGACTGCACACACACACAATAAACAGAGTAGAGGTTCAAACACGGAGCTCACGCAAACTCTGTAGTGAACCGAATTTGGTGGTTCTAAAGGTTCCAAATTGAAAATTGGACAGCCTCCACCTCTTCCCTTTCCTCCCCTCTTGAACTCAATGTCCATTGGCAATTTCTTCACCTTCGTCTCCCCGCCCCATCAGTACTGTTTCGCATGACTCTTCTCACCTCTCCACAGTGCTCCTTTTGCTCTGAAGTCAGCGACGTCCAACATCAATACCTATTATGCCCCGTATTCCTGCCAGTCCTAAACACAGCCTTTCTTGCTGATCGAATTTGTGCTCGATCGTTACCATTTCTTGCATATGCTTGGCTACTCCAAACTAAGCATCCACCTACTCACTTGCCTCCTGTGTGCCGTTACATTTTTCTTCTTGTGAAGTTCACTGTATATGCTTTCCATCTTGAACAACGCCTCCCTGCTCTTGCTCCACCTCCTCAGGAGGCAAGTGCTATCATTTGGAGACGCTTCTTAGCACGGTTAACCACTCGTCTCCGAATGGAGCACTCTCGTGCTGCCTCAACAAACACCGATAACGTTTTTCAATCCACCTGGGCCCAATCGGCTGGGTGGTTCCATATCCACAATTTGCAGCTGCATCTCAACTTATAGGTGGGATTTTTGTTGTCGCCCACATTCACTGTCAGAACTCATGATTTTACGTATTAAATTTGGTGGTATGAGGCTCCTAGGTGGAGTCTCCTTTTTCACCCACATGATTCGCTATTTGTGATTATTCTGTTTTATGTGCTATTGGAGACAGCTCACCATGTTTCCCATGTTCTCTTCGATTATGTTGTATTTTCTGTTGTATATAATTCTTTCTTCTGCACAGTTTACTGCACACGCAATGTCCCCTGCATTATGTTGAATATATTTTGAAATTTTATTGTCCCTGTGTGTATAATGTAATGTAAGAAGATGCCCTTCTGAGTACTTTTAGTGATTCTCCCCCTTGTCACTGAATAATTCTGTACATATGATGTAAATTTTGAGTGTAGCATCACTGTTACATTTCTGTTTCATGAGAAGCTGCCCTTCTGGGTATGTTTAGCGGCTTTCTTCCTTATCACTGTATTGTTCTGTACATATGATATGACGCCTTATGCATTGCATTACTGTTCGATTTCTGTTTTTTGTTTGTAAAGTTACCCTCCTGGGTCCGTTTAGCGTATTTCTTTCTTGTCACTGCATAATTTTGTACATATAATAAGTACTTGTGCTTAATTGTTTCTACCATTTCTGTCATATTTCTAAATACTGTTGCACCTGTTACTTCCTTCTCACCCATGGTCTTTTCTGTGAATTAGTACCTTGTGCATATTTAATCTTGAGTATGGTAGTAATGCTTAATTGGAATTTGTGAATAGTATAGCATCATGTCTTTTCTTGTCTACCATACTGTAGTATACATTTTCATTCGCATCGCTCGTGCTTTATTCTCTGCCTCTCCTTCGCCCTTCGTGGCGAAATAATTTTATGATTTTAACAATATTTTGTTTTACGTTTCACTGGAACTTTCCAGTTGATGTATATACCACTGTATTTATTGGCAGAATTCTACTATCATGTACATAGAAATGCTATTTTTATTTGAAGAATAAAGACAATTTTGAAATGCAGATTTTAAGAAAAAAATTGGGGGAGGGGGTGCTCTGAGCCCCGGGCTCCGACCCCTTCCAAAAACCACATACAGCCTAAGTTAGAGTTTCATGAGATGGCGTGCCAAATTTGGTGGTTCTAAATTGAAAACTGTAGATTTTAGGAAAATTATGAATGGAGGACTCTGTTCTCCCGGGCTCCAACCCCTTACAGAAATCGTCTACCGTCTAAGTTAGAGTTTCATGATACCAAGACGTTTGGTGGTTCTGAATTGAAAACTAGATTTTACGAAATTCTTTTTTGAGGAGGGCTCTTACCCTCTTGGTTGCAACCGCTTCCAACAAACGTCTACAGTCTAAGTTGGAGTTTCGTGAGATAGTATGCCAAATTTGGTGCTTCTAAATTGAAAAGTGTACATTTTACAAAAATTATGTAGGGGAGGGGTCTGACCTACCGGGATCTATCCCCTTCCAAAAACCGTCTATAGTCAACGTTAGAGTTTCATGTCATAGCATACCAAATTTGGTGATTCTAAATTGAAAACTGAAGATTTTACAAAACTTATGTATGGAGGCCCCTTTACCCCGGGCTCTGACCCCTTCCAAAAACCGTCTACCGTCTAAGTTAGAGTACTATGAGATAATATACCAAATTTGGTGGTTCTGAATTGAAAACTGTAGATTTTACGAAACTTTTGTATGGGGGGCTCTGACCCCCGGGCCCGACCAGTTCCAAAAAACGTCTACCGTCTAGGTTAGTGTACCATGAGATAGTATACAAAATTTGGTGGTTCTCAATTGAAAACTATAGATTTTACGAACATTTTGAATGGGGGGGGACTCTGACCCCCTGGCTCCAACCGCTTCCAAAAACCATCTATCGTCTACGTTAGAATACCATGAGTTAGTATACCAAATTTGGTGTTTCTGAATTGCAAACTTTAGATTTTACGAAAATTTTGTATGTGTGGGGCTCTGACCAACCGGGCCCCAACCCGTTCCAAAACCGGCTACCGTCTAATATTTTTAGTGCCAACGAAAAAGCGTAATATTCCTACCCTGTCTGAGTGTCCAAACCTTATAAATTTGATCAGGGCGAAAGACGTTCGAAATCGTACTTTTTCCTGCACTCGTTTTGTATGAAACCAAAATTTGTAAACGCGACGAATTGACGTGCTACGAATTGTCAGAGTTGACGAATTGACGTATAACCATAATAAGCTAGTGATAAGCATATTAATATTAACGGAATTTCTTTATTGTAATATGTGAGATAAAACTACACTGGTCTCCAGTCTAAAATTTCGGTTGTCCATCGGTGGTCTGTCCTTCTAGCAATATATCAAGCCCATTGACATTTCAGAGATTTTACTCTGATCATGATGTCTTGAACTCTTCTCATTTTTGTGATCCACGAATTCCTCTTCTTATCTCTCCTGGTTACACCAAGCATGCACTTCGCCCGGCTTCTTTGAGTTGTCTGCAGTCTTTGTATGTCTTTTTAGTTAAACTCCACGTTATGATATAATCATCATCATCATCATTGTCAACCATTATCAATCCACTGCTGGACGAAGGTCTCTCCAAGTTTCCTCCACAACGGTCTGTCTTCTGCAAGTCGCCTCCATGTCACTCCTGCATACTTTCGAATTTCATCCGCCCATCTCCCATGTGGTCTTCTTCTGGGTCTTTTCCTGTCCCTTGGGATCCAATCTAAAATTTCGGCTGACCATCGATGGTCTGTCCTTCTGGCAGTATGTCCAGCCCACTGCCATTTCAGGGATTTAACTCTAATCATGATGTCTTCCACTCTTGCCATTTTTCTGATCCACGAGTTCCTCTTCTTATCTCTCCTGGTTACACCAAGCATGCAGCTCTCCATGCTACTTTGAGTTGTCTGCAGCCTTTGTATGTCTCTTTTAGTTAAGGTCCACGTCCCGGCACCATACGTAAGCACTGGAAGGGTGCATTGATCAAACACTTTTCTTTTAAGACATAATTGCATATTGCTCTTGAAAATTATGCTGTTTCTTCCAAAAGCTCTCCAGGCAAGTTTTGTACGCCGATATGATATACGTATATATATATATATACGAATTGACCAGATAACAACACTGCTGGGCATTAAAAATTCCGCTCCGTGAAGGAATGCACGAATTGGGACCAAACTTACCAAACAAGTAGACAAGTAAGTGGGAAGAAAGTGATACATTTTCTTCCTGAGGGATTACATGAACTCGATGAGCCAGGAGACAGGAATTTTTGGTTTGATCCAGCACGTCGTATGACTGACATCATATGCTATACATCCGGCAACACAGCGTGAAACCGAGTGGAAAAGTCCCTGGATGGTGTCCTGAGAGATCTTTGACCAGGGATCACAATTTGTCGACAGTACAAGGGTGTCGTTGAGAGGCGTTAAATCGTCTACCAATAACGTCCCGTCAGCGATAACGCGCTAGGCAGTGACAGCACCTGGATTGTCTACTGATGTTGACAATGTGCGGGCGAGCGTTATCTTCTTGAAACTGGGCATAATGGTTACGACCGAGGGACGGCAACAAAACGGTCTGCAGAACCTCATCGACGTATAATCGTGTTGTCATTATATACACTATACGTACCAGCGGTGAACGTCTGTTGAAACTGATAGTGCTCCATACCGTGAAACCAGGATAAGGAGTCATATGACGCTCAAGAGGGAAACAAGAGAAGCCCGGTAATTACGTGCTCTACAGACTTTCAATCGGTTAGCAACGGCATTGAGACAAAAGAAAGGCTCTTCCCCAGTAAAAAAAGGGTTTCTGGGCCAGCAGTCAAGCCAGCACTGGCCCAGCACTATATTGCCGCTGCCCGACCGTCAATAAAATGTCCCGGCGTCGACCGCATGAGCCAGCAGTTCAAGCTAGCAGCAGGCCAACAGTTGGCACCCACATCAGTTGTCATATGCTAGAACAGGACCATCAGTTATCCATCACAGGCAATGGCTGCCACAAGCGGCCTTTAAGCGATCCTGCAAACACGTGCCACAAATGATGGCTAGCCTAATTTGGTCCGTCATTTTCCAGGCAGTGGCAGCCGGCAATCACGTGGTGTAACTGATGGCTTGCAGAATATTGCCCGCCAATTTACCAGCAGTAGCCAAAAAGAAAAAAAACAATAATCACAGCTTCTCAGAGGCACAACTCTTCTTTCTTTCACAACGAAACTTCTGCGTGACAGCTCGGCGCTGGGCAACTTCCCCAACAGATCCAGAAAAACGCCCGCTTGGATCAAGGTATCATCGAACCCCCAACGTCCTGTTTACGAAGCGGACGCTTTAGCCACTATATTAGTTTGTCACGTACGAGCCTGTGCTTGAAAGTGAGCCGCTTTCCTGCGCGATGTGAAACGAAGGGTTTCCTTTTTAATTTTATAATATTGCGAGTCATTTTTCATAAATGTCTGTTTCATATTGTTCATAAATTACTTTTTTCAACTTAAGGGCACTTCACTCATTTTCAACGAGTGTACCAACTTAAACACGTTTTCCAAAGCCTAGTGTTGTCCTTGTGGTCTTGAAAGACGATTGTTTAATCACTATGTTTACCTCTTCATATCCCATTCTGTTTTTCCAACAGAGTGATTATTTAATGTCTTTGCCGGACTTTTGTTTTAAGCAATTTAGTGTACGTTAACGAAGGATTGATTATACAGATATTGTTTCTTGTTGTTCATGGGAATGGAATGGGTGTGCGTTATGGCTATCGGTATTCTCGATTCTTTGTGTGCTAGTGCAAGAATTTTGCTACGAAATGAGTTTCTATAAATACTTGAGAGTAACAGACTATTTTTTACAGTTCAATAATTATTTATATAATTTTCTTCCGACGGTAATATTCGTCGACGTGGCGTTTCATTAGGAAATTAATTAGTCTCTCTACATATGTTTTTTTCTTAACATACACTAAAACAACACAATAGCGATGGCGTATCGTATTCAACTAACTGGTACCACGAGAGACTACGCACATGTTGCTTCTGCGCATGCACAGTCCTGCTGCTTTCACCTCTTGTTGGGGTTGCTTCGGTTTCCAGCTACGGGCACTAGTGGTACTTGCTTGGAAGCCCGTAATTCACAAAGATGCTTTAGGGCCATCAATTGCTGCCAACTGATGTCGTTGCCGCCAACTGTCAGCTGTCGTATCGTGAGCGGCATATTTCAACAAGTAGTGACCCATCACTGCCAGCTGGTGCTCAGTAGTTTCCGAATACTTGCGTTTTTGCGGTGTCCATGAATGCAAATTTCCATTCGTTCCGTTACGAATGACTAGTACGATACCACTGTAACCTTGCGGGACAATTAGCTGCTGTGACTGACAGTCGTCGCAATGGCACAAGAGAGTGAAAACCTCTTCAGCCTACCGCGATTCACAGTTAGTAGTGTTGGTACAAAGGTGTCCATAGCTGCCTGTACACCTCAAAAAATGTTGTACGCTATGGATTGTGGGCTGTTATGGACTGTCGTCAAATGCGGCGAACGAAGTCTTCCGGACATCCCACTACGTACCCCAGTCCCACTATGGCAATGCGCACTACCTTTTGACAAACACACATGTCACATTCGGCCGACAATTGTAAAATCCTGATGCGTTTTTGCTGCAACGGGACGCAGGAACCAACTAGCCGTGCTTATACCTATGATGAAGCCACTAATTTGGATGCCCGTGTGACGGTAGGATTTCCGATGACTTATTCCAGGGTTTGTCACTCCTTGCACATCCTTTCGCCACCGAGATCGCTCCGATTCAGTGGACCACACGCCTAGGTATTGACAACAAAGCGTACCTACGCAGATGATTTTGCCCTTTCATCTCCCACATCTGTCTCTTGACAGGTTTGCAAGTGCAGTTATTTACATTTGCCAACTGTCGACACATACCAACCAACTAGAATGGCGGAATGGAAAATACTTCTTGCTGTGGGTTTTTATATGTATATCAGTTCGAATTCGATATACAGAACTGCGTCGAAGAAAAAGTAAAAATATTCAGCTTACACGATCGGCAATTTTGGGTTCATTATAATGCCTAAGTGGTCTCAGCAGAATCCTAAAGCAATTCTACAAATCGTCGTTAGATGGCCCAGTGGCGCACTGGTCTAAACGCTGGCTTGTGACCGTTCGTCCGAGATGGGTCCAGGTTCAAAGTACGGTGAAGCATTGATGTTGTGTTTCTCTTTCGGCACTGGCTCTCTTCCTTTTCTGGAACTAGTGGTGATATATTAGGAATGGGCGATTGCTAACAGCCCGTCGCGATTCTCTAAATGGTCGTTAAAACCCAAACAAAGAAAACTCGTCTTTGAAAAAATCCGCATTGATCGCTGCGAAATATTTTAGTGGGACCTGTTTGATATTCATTTCATTTTAGGAAGCAATGTATTTTACCGTATGGGGTTCAATCCGGAGATGAAGAACATGAAGCACACAAACGTGGGTAATTAGTCTTAGAATATACAATATCTTTCCGATTTTTTGTAGGCTGGTTTTAATGGCTACCATGAGAAAAATTGATGGCTATAAGAATTGTCCCATCGGTAATTTGAGACCGCTGGTTCACGAGAGGGAGAAAGCCAGCTCCATAAGGCAAACGCACCACCCATCAGGAACAAATGGTCAGAAGCTATGGTCTCAGACCACTCGGTTACACTTATAAACCTATACACAATCTATACTGTGCAACCGTTTCTTCTTTACATAATAAGGATAGAACAAAATTTCACTTTTGATTCGAGATTAAGACTGAAGCGATAGTTATATACTTTGTTTCTTGTTTCGGGGTTCAATAAACAAAATGAGCAAATCTGAGTGCCAGAAGCAATAACTTGTCCATAATCCTTAATTTGGGGTACTGATTCCACAGTAAAGAGAGAGAGAGAGAGAGAGAGAGAGAGATCCAGCAGTACGAGGTGATACTGATAAGTCCTCGGCCTAACCAAGAAGAGAATGGGCTAGAGCTATGAAACTTACAGACTATTTCATATGTTTACCCCGAAGTTCAACACACTTGACACAGCGTTTCTGGATTTTCATTAGCACTTCCAAAAAATTTTGAAGCCTGATCACTCAAATACTGCTCTGCTGTTGATATCACCTCCAAACCATTCGAAAAATGCTCCCCTTTCAAACTTGTTTAAGGTTCGAGAACAGGAAATAGTCCAGTGAAGCAAGGTCTGGTGAGTAGGGTGCATGGTCTATGCACTTAAACCTCAGGTCCCTTAAAACCATCATTACCTTGCCAGCCTTGTTAGCCGGCGCATGTGCCTGCAAAACGAGAACACCTTTCCGCAGTTTTCCTAGTCGTTGTTTCTTCATCGCCGCCTTTAATCGGCAGAGCAAGTAGGAATAGCATTCAGCATTTATTCTTCGGCCTTTCGGGAGATAGTCAAGCAGTTCGTAAAACGCCTTCCATATCCCAAAAAAACGTTACCATTACCTTTCGTGCAAACCTTTGAGTCTCGAATTTCTTTGGTCGTGGAAAACCCGAGTGCCGCTACTGCATGGACTGTTGTTTCGTCTCTGGATCGTAGAGATGTAACCACGTTTCAATAACAATGACAAGTCACTGCAAAAATTATAACAGATCGCTAAAGACGCTGCAAAACCGATATGGAAATGTTCACTGGTTTTGGTTTTTCATTGTCGTTCAAACATTTGGGCACCTTCTTCTCTGACATTTTCTACATATCCAAGTGCTCATGAATTATGAACCCAACACGTTCACTGGATATTTTCAGTGTCTCGGCTATTGTTTTAGCCGAGATTCATCGATCTGACAAAATCAAGTCATGAACACAATCAACAATTTCGGGTATTGTCACTGTGGAAGACCTCCCAGATCTTGCTGCATCTTCGGTCCCAAAAAGCAATTGTCACTTAATGTTTGCGTCATACACTCATATATTTACTTTACAGTTTTCTTCTGCAGGAACAGAAATTTCATGAGAGCCCGTACTTTCACATTCGAAAAGGCAACACTTTTCATTGACATGATTCAATTCAGGAGGCAAATATCTGCAAACAAAAAGAGCTATTAGTCTGACAATTGACACTTTACAATGCGAAGAACATTCTTTCGAGTTGCAGCGATCAAATAATGGCTACAATTACAGGACGTGGGTTAGTTCAATAACTTTTCAGCATCCCCTCGTATCGGACATCACATCAAGCTGTGCCTAATCGGACAATCGAACCCGTGCTAATCACTAAAGAATGATCAGAAGCCAGTGTCGCGCTATTCGGCCACCAGGGTCTCAACCCAGATATTTCCGGCTTTTGTTGGAACAACGGTGATGATAAAATTATGGTTCATGACGAAATATGCGATTTTAAAATAAGATGGGGTGGCAAAATTCACATTCACTTTTTTTAAATAGTAAGGGACACAGCCTGTGTGCGTCAAAGAGTGTTTTAGCCTATGCATAGTAAGTATGATTTACCTCGTTAAGATGTTATGCTAACGGAAGCTGTCGAAACAGTAGAAAAGAAATGAATCTAAAACAATCAGCCAAATTTGAATAGCAGGCTTAATTTTCAAACGACAAGATTCTGGTTCTAAGTAACAGTAATAATGTGTCTTCTTTAACCCTTTACCCGGCTGGAACGAATTAACTCGGGGTTAGCAAAATTGTTTGAAATCAGCTCGAACGAATATACATATAAAAATTTGCTGTGGGCCGAACTGGACAGGAACGAGTGTACCTGCACATCAGAAAGCGTTGCTTTTCCCTTAGGTTTGTCTTTCAAAGTGGTCATTTACGGGGAAGGAGTTTCCTTAATCCTTCCTATCACATTACCTTTTTTCCCGAAAGTACTACAAAAATGGCGGAGACCCTAAAAAAGCAGGGGAACGTTATTAGAGTAACTTGCTTCTAACCAGTGGCATGATGTCCATGTCAGTGCGACCAGCACTTCCCAATCATTCCTTGGGTCATGGGGCAGAGAATAAAGCACTCTAAGAGAATCAGACTATATACTATAAGACTAAGGACCATAAGGAAGCCCTTAATGCCAGCGACAGATATATAGTCGATACTTCTGAGATGAGAGAGGGAAAGGAATAGTTTTGCCATTGCTTTCGTATAACCCGGCCACTGTGTTAACACTTCTGTGTGAGGAAGGCAGAAAATTTTGGGCACCATTTGGTTCAGATAAATCGGCCTATTAAAGGGTTAATAACATCCCAACATTTAAATAAATGCTGGTTCCACATGTTTCGTGCTTTGGATACACTAAAATTACTTTTTGTGTTCAGTATTATTCCTACATAGTGGCGGAGTAACTGCTAAAGCAATTAGAAAGAGCAAATCGTAAAAGCAATCAAAAAAGGATGTAAAACGCATCTGTAAGAAAGGTCTTCGAATCTGAAAAACAATTGTTCATTAATACTGGATAATTTGTGTAAACAATACTCATACCTGGTTCACACAGTCGATTCTCCGGTATTTCTCTTCTCAGTACCAGACCTATTCTTAGGTAGGCTGACGCCATAACCAGTAACGGAATCGCTAAGAGAATTCCATCCAGAAAGAGGTTGAAGGATTTTTCCCACATTCCGGTTGGCCAGCTTTCGCGGCATTTGTATTTGCCTAGAGGATTGAAAATATAGTTATTAACTCTAAGGCGTTCATAGTTTCTTTATAAAGCAGTGAAATAAATTTCTGCTTAAAAGTTATTTCATTAAACAAAATTTTGTGACGAAATTCTGATATAGTATGCGAGAATAATTACCACACCTAGTAAACTTGGTGACCTTTTAATTGCAGAAAGTGTATATATTGAGGCTTCCGGACTACAGTGTTGTAATGAAAATGTTCCTTATGAGTTACCTAATGTTTGGAAGTCGCTTATTAAAACTGTAAATTATAAATTGTAATATAAACTTTAATTGAATGTTTACCCACCCTACACCATATCTGATTTCTATAATATATTTCCATGTTTTCTTCATATACCATTGGGCCAACAGTATACGCAATAGTTTGGCGCTTGTAGATTATTGTTGGCTATTAACTTACCAAGCTTCTTACAATGCAATAATCTATATTATATATAGATCAAATGTGTTTTTATTCAGTACATCTGAGGATGAAGCACCCGCTGCCTCGAAAGTGCTCATGTTTTTAATTGTGTATATTATTCATTTTTTATCATTAAAATCGTGCTAAAGACTGAAAACTTTTCATCTTTCAGTGAGAAGATTAATTTTACATGAAAAAATTGGAAGTTTTGTAACATTTGTTAAGAACACTAAAAAGTAGAATTATGAAGAGGGAACGTTTCGTAGATTGCCTTGTTCCAACGATGAATCATCATGACTTCAAACATTTTTTCTGAAGTTTTAGTGTACCCCATCAAGAAATTTAAAGAAAATGTTGCAAACATTCTTGCCTTATCGGTTTGCTAACCTCTAATGGCTAAAAAGTTAGAATTAGCAGGGATCTCTTGATAAATCCATTCCTTGTGTTAAAAAATAAAGGAATGCTAAAGAATTTGAAACTCAGAAAATATCTATCAAATTAAGAACACCTGTAGACATTATTATTACATAACATATCTCATTTAAAACCTACCACACTTATATTGCTAATTGCACATCACCAGACTGTAAGCCTCAACTGGTAGAAGGAACATCGGCACTGGACGTTGAATGATTGGAGAGGGGTTACCTGCTCCGATTAGTCTCGCCTTTTGTTATTTCTCTCAGACATGAGGGTGTAGATCTGCCGCTAACAGTACGAAACGGTCGAATCAGAATATCAACAAGATACTGTTCAAGCTGGTTGAGGCTCGATTATGACCTGAGGCGTGTTCATTTGGCAAACGTTGGGACCTCTGGTAAGTCTAGATGCATATCTGAACAGTCCTCGCTACGTATCTACCATTTCAGACCATCTGCCTCTCTTCATGGTCATCATTAACCTCAAAGTAATAGATTCTTCCAGCAATGTCTTCTCGCAAAGCTGTTGGGACTAGAAGATGGTTAGGACACCATTCCGCATAAGTTCCCATCCTGGAATGGCCTCTCCGTCCACTGGACTTGAACCCTGTGTGAAGTCTTTGGGATGCTGTGGAAAGGTTCGTTCAAGTTTGGGATTCTCCACAGCGGAATTAGGACCAGCAGTGCAGCAAGCATGGGTGGAGATACCAGTTGAAAGCTTCATGACTTTATTGACTCAGTGCCTCGCCGTGTGGCTGCCAGTATCCGAGTGTTAACTGGACCTACCCATTATAGGTAGGTTACCCCTGATTTCTGTCCACGCAGTGCATAACGAGTAATTTGTGCCCTGAAAGCATCGTTTCAGATTCATGCTCATGGAACTGAAGACGGATATTTCGAATGCTCTGAAACGCAATTGCTCTCCTATTGAGTTGGCAGAAAGGTCATGACGTATTTTGGCACCCGATGGCGGTTGGGCGGTTTTGGAAGTACTAGAGGCATGCGCAGCTCGGTTTATCGTTATGGAATTCGAAAGGTGCCAGTTCTAGCTGCAGTCTAAAAGGAATAGTGAGCGATTTGGTTGATTTGATTTGACATCAAGTTAAAGATGGAAGACCAAACTGTGCATTTTCGCCATGTTTTACTTCCGCAAATAGAAGAACGCGCGTCAAGCTTGTGAAAAGTTGCGAAAAGTGTACGGTGATAATGCTCTACAAGAACGTCAGTGCCAGCGGTGGTTCACAAAATTCCGTTCTGGTGATTATCACCTCAACGATGCTCCTCGGTCCGTAAGGACCACCGAGGTTGATGATGACCAAATCAAGGCCTTGATCTAGTCAAATCCACGCTACACGACACGAGAGATTGCAGTCACATTGCACATCCATTATTCAAGCGTTCACGGCTACCTGAAGAAGCTGGGATACGTAAGCAAGCTCGATGTGTGGGTTCCTCATGAACTCAAAGAAGCTCAATTGACGGCACGTATAAACATCTGCGGTATGCTCATTAAACGTGAGGAAACGTTCCTTTTTTGAAGCAACTGATAACTGGTGGCAAAAAGTGGATTGTGTAAAACAATGTGCTGCGCAAACGGTCTTGGTCACGACGTGCTGCTTTGCCTCAAACGACATCCAAAGCAGACATTCATCAGCGGAAGGTTCTTACTCAGTGCGGTGGGATTTTAAAGGTGTCCTGTTTTTCGAGCTCCTACCACGGAACCAAACAATCAATTCGAATGTGTGTTGTCGGCAATTGGACATTTTGAACGAATCCATCATCCAGAAACGTCCAGAGCTCGTTCATCGTAACGGTGTTGTGTTCCATCACAACAACGCGAGACCATTCACAAATTTGATCACCCGCCAAAAATTAATGGAGTTTGGGTGGGATGTGTTGCCACACCCATCATACTTGCTTGACCTTGCGCCGTCAGACTTCCACTTGTTTCGCTCTCTTCAACAGTCCTTGCGTGGTACAACATTCAATTCAGATGAGGCTGTAAATCAGCACCTTGTACAGTTTTTCGCCACGAAAGACAGGTCCTTCTATGAACGAGGCATTCTGCAGCTCACTAAAAGATGGCAAAAGGTAATCGAACAAAACGGGCATTATATCACTGATTGATCTTTGTTCTTACTATGAATAAATGACCTTTACAAAACATGGCTAAAATACGTCATGACTTTTCTGACAACCCAATAGTATTCTGAACACAACTTCCTGGATGTTCAACATTAGGTGTCAAAAAAAGAGGAACAAGAGTTGTATTTAATACTCCTCCTTAGATTTCATGTGCGGAGAAACTGCGTTTTTTTTTGCAATTCCTGATATCTTATTAACAAATTACTTCTGATTGCACTCTGCACATAGGTTGAACGTGGAGTTCAGTTTCACGTAATTCCAGCTTCGTAAAATGTTGCTTTATTTTAAAAAACGATAGAAAGATCACAATAGAGCAAAACAAGTATAAATATGTGGGGAGAGACATGAAATCCCAATGAATGAGAAATACATACAAGAAAGTTGACACGGAATTTTCCGTTGTTATGAGCATCTATTTTAAATACTTTAAGACGCAAATAAATTTATCACGTTATTATTTCTCAAAAGTTATAACCGGTTAGAAAAATATCACCTGGATTTCTACAATTGATTAAACATCCACAAACTGCAACAGCTACTTAATTCCACCAGCGGTTAAAGAGTATATTACAAAAATTAACAAATGGTGCAGAAAGGTATCAAAGACAGAGAGAGTTTTATATCAAACTGTGTAAAGAAGAAATATAGATGCAAACATGACATAACTCTATTCCTCATAGAGGAAAAATTTTGCATAATGGAAAAGTTGAAAATAGGTGAAAAGGTTTCTTCATGGCAAAAGTTATACTAAGGAAAAATAACTTTTCAAAAATGTCTTACGAAAGCAGAGATAGCCAGAAAACGGTTTCCATCTTTACGCCCATTAGAGAGAAAGACCTGCATTATTTAAAGGGGATAATGTTTCTTATTTTTATGGTAACGAATTACGTACAGCAAAAAAGAAATTTCTTAATAGGGTTCTTAAAAGCGAAGACACAGCTACAAACTGAGTACGCAAACATCACCTAGCGATAGAACTGTGAACTGCAAAGAACTTCGCAAATACAAACGTATAGTGTTCCAAAAGACAAATCATATCAGGTGCTAAAATATTTGTTTTTGATCTGCCAGAGAACTCTAGTAAAAACAATTTAAACATTTGTGCCCCAAGCGGCGAAGTTGTCATTATTTTAGAATGGAAAGACAAACAAAATATTTTCAAATTTAGTAATAACTGACCGAAAAAGGTTTTTTCAGTCGGGATTTTAGTTCAGCATATATTACTGCAAATATGATGTAAACGGAAACGTGAACTTACGCCTTCTAGTGGCACATTAGTGCTTTAAAAAAATTAAATTATACGAGAAACATTTCTCGCCGGAAACGCTCTCCTATAAAAATAGAATTGTTCGAATCAGACTCTTAGAAGCAGAGATATCCGCAAAAGTAAGATTTACATCTGGACTCCCTGGTGGAAAAACTATGCACTATTTTAAGCAGAAGGTATTCTCAAAAGATGTTCCTAGATGATCGGTATCGGTCCACGAAATACCTTTTTCAAGCGAATTTTCATAAGCTCAGATTTTTCAACAAAGATATCCGAAACAGAAATAAACATTTACGACACCCGGTGGCCAAAGTATTCGCTACAAAAAGTTAGAAATATTATATGTAGAATATTTCCTACATGGAGCTGTATCCGATACAGAAAGAAATTTTCAAATAGGGCTTTTAGAAAAATACACATCGGGAAAATCGTAATTTACTTTTATCCTCCTAGCGGAAAATCTATGCAATACTTGAAAATAAAATGTACCCAAAATAGTTTTCGTCATTAATAACATCGAAAGCAAGAAAGGATTTTTCAGTCGGATATCTTGAAGCAAATATATGGAATAGAAAACACTCTTTGCCTAAACATAAACAAACATTAAAGAAAAAGAAAGAAAAGCGAAGCACACCGAAAAAGTCGTTGGATCCTGATGAAAGTCTGCATGCAACTACCTCAAGGCCCTTAATGCCAATGTTTAAAAATTACGACCCATAACTAAGTAGTCGCCCGCCAGAGTGTATGGGAACCCCGCATCGAGGAAGGTATATCAAGAGCAAAGCTTCGACGCATGGACAGTTTTGATAGTGGATTGCGGTTGCGTTTACTCAACGGACTGAGATTGTACCTCAACGGTGGATCCTTGCACATTACGACCAGTTGAACGAGTTTGAAAGAAGACGTATAACAGGGCTGAGAGAGGCCGGTTGGTCAAGTCGCCAAATCTCCAGGCGTTTCGGTCAGAGTGCAACGCGCATTGGAGGATATTGGCGCCATTGGGTCGAGGAGGGCAGAGCCCAGTGGCACGCGGGCAGTGGACGGCCGAGGGCAACGACAGAACGCGAGGATCGAGCGATTGTGACAGCCGTGCTAACAGAACCGAATTCAGCGCTCTGAACCATCAGCGGCCATGCTGAGTCGTTTACAGGTACGGAAGCGGCCATGTTGCGTCGTCTATAGGTGCGAAAGTGGCCATGTTGCGTCATCTACAGGTACGGAAGTGGCCATGTTGCGTCGTCTACAGGTGCGGAAGTAGCCATGTTGTGTCGTCTACAGGTGCGGAAGTGGCCATGTTGCGTCTTCTACAGGTGTGGAAGTGGCCATGATGCGTCGTCTACAGGTGCGGAAGTGGCCATGTTGCGTCTTCTACTGGTGCGGAAGTAGCCATGTTGCGTCGTCCACAGGTGTGGAAGTGGCCGTGTTACGTCGTCTACAGGTGCGGAAGTGGCCGTGTTGCGTAGTCTACAGGTGCGTCATCTAAAGGGGTGGAAATGGTCATGTTGCGTCGTCTACAGGTGTGGAAATGGTCACGTTGCGTCGTCTACAGGTGCGGAAGTGGCTATGTTGCGTCGTCTACAGGTACCGAAATGGCCATGTTGCGTCATCTGTAGGTACGGAAGTGGCCATGTTGCGTTGTCTACAGGTACTGAAGTAGCCATCTGGACCCTTTTTAGGCGACTTGCGGCACGAGGACTACGTACTTTAGAGGAGGCCACTCACTACCTTGTTAACATGCCGTCACAATGCAGGAATAGAAGTCATTTGATCGCGGTTCATTTGGTCAAATTGAACCCGACGTATTTCAACGCGATCATTCTACATTTCAGATGTCAACATTCGAGGAATACATCTGGCATAGATCTTTGATATCCCTAACCTCTCACGCAAAATGTTTCAAACACTACTAATACTTTACTTCAGTTCCTCAGAAATCTGTACAACACGGATTCGCCTGTTTGACATCACCATGGTCTCTACTTTCTTGCGCATTTCATCTGTTGTCAGTTCCACTGAACGCTCCTCATTAGGGTCGTCTTCCAACGAGCTTCTTCCCCATTTAAAGGCAACACTCTATCTATTGACTGTGCCATATGAAGGCGCACCATCGACGTGCACACGGCATACTGCGTGGCGTTTCACCTTCCTTCGTCAAAAATTGAATCGCTGTTCGGTTCCGCAACTTCATCTGTTGCCCATCCATTGTCACTTTCTAGACTTCAATGCACTGTGGCGCCTTCTCAAATGCTATCACATCGACGTGGCGTGGCTGTTATATAACTAAACAAGAAAAATGACACCGAATTTTCGGGTGTAATTAGCATGTCTTTTGAATCCGTTATGACGCAAATTAAATTTATCAAAGCTATTCAAAGTCAATGGAACCGGTATGGAAAACAGAAGTATCTTACCTAAGAAACAAGTTTTACAATTCGGTTTTTAGTTCTGCAGATATTGCTGTAAACGGAATCGTGAATTTACGCCCTCTGGTTGCAGAGTTTTGCGTTAAGAAAAGTTTGAACTTACATGAGAAACATTTCGCAGCGAAAACGCTCTCCAACAAAGAAATAATTTTTCAAATCGGACTCTTCGAAGCAGAGATATGGACAAATATAAGTTACGAATCTACGCCCCTTAGAGGGAAAACCACGCATTATTTAAGGAAGAAAGTATTTTCAAAAGTTTTTTTCCATGTGAGCGGTATCGGTCCAAGAAAAAAATAGTCAAGTTTTCAGGAGCTCAGATTTTACTGCAAATAATCCTAAAGCAGAAATTAACACTTACGGCCCCTGGTGGCTAAACCATTCTCTATCAAATATTAGAAATTATATGAAAAACATTTTCCATCATGAGCTGTATGTCTCACAGGAAGAAGTTTTCAAATCGGACTTTTAAAGCAGAAATATCTGGAAAAACGCAAATTACATTGCGCCCTGGGGAGCGGAAAGTTTACGATTTACATAAAAATTTTGAATTTATATGGAAAACATTTTGCATAGGAAACGCTAGCCAACAAAGAAATAATTTTTCAAATCGGGCTCCTAGAACGAGAGATATTGGCAAAAATAAAATATACGCCCCCCTGGCATAAAAATCATGTACCATTTTGAGAAGAAAATATTCCTAAAAGGTTTGTCTATGTGAATAGTACCGCTCCACGAACGAATTTTTTTAAATTGATTTTTAGAAGCTCAGATTTTTCTACAAATTCATCAGAAGCGAAAATTATGACTTACGCTCCCTGGTGGCCAAACCATTTTTTACCAAAAAATAGAAATATATGAAAAAGATTTCCCAACAATAGCTGTATCCGGTGCAGAAAGAATTTTTCAAATTGGAGTTAAAGAAGCAGAGATATTATGGGAAAAGCAATTTACCTTTACGCCCGTAGCGCAAAGTCTATGAATTACTCCAAAATTTCGAAATTATATGAAAAACACATCACACCGGAAACTATCCGATAAGGAAAGAATTTTTCAAATAGGACCATTAGAAACAGAGATATTAACAAAAATATGATATACATATACGCCCCCTGACGGAGAAACCATGCAATATTTTAAGAAGACAATATTCCGAAAAAGTTTATCAACGTGAGTGGCATCAGTCGACGAACGGAGTTTTTCATTCGAGATTTTAAAAGCTCAGATTTTATGGCAAATACATCAGAAGGAAAAATTAACACTTACCCCACCTGGTGGCAAAAATATTCTTTATCAAAATAAAAAAAAATATATGCAAAAGATTTTGCTTCGAGAGCTGTATCCGCTGAAGAAAAAGATTTTTAAATCGGAGTTTTAGAAGAAGAGATATCAGGGAAAACGCAATTTACTTTTGCGCCCCCTAGCGGTAAATCTATACGTAACTTTAAAAAGTAACTATAAAATACACTTCGACATTTATGGAATCGAAAGATTAAATAATTTTTTCAGTCGGATGTTTAGAAGCAAATATATGGAATAAAAATATATTTTGAATTCGACATCATCTGCTTTACGCCCTCTTGATGCGACACTATACATCGTAAATAAAAAAAACGAAATGAAGGATCCTCATTCCCATATTTTAAGTTTCCCAATGCAAAAAGAATTTTTCAAATCGGATTAATAGCTACAGAGATATGGTGTCTAAAGGCGGACGGACAAACCGATAACATAAGCACGATTTTTTTTTACAAAAGACGTGCTAAAAATGATGCAATACTTGCATCAGCCGCCAACCACTACTTCCAAGTCAGGCTTATAACTTACTGAACGCCCCTCGTAACGCACCATGTCCCGAGTGGGCTACAACAAGGACGACGAAGTTGCGAGCGTGCTTTGACACCTACGATTCATTACTTTCTTTCATCCATAGGATCACCGATTACTGAAAGTCTTTTACGTGTCCCACCGTTCACGGGAAACTTTTACTACGGCTGTGCTTGCTACGCCTATAGGTTGTGAAATTCTTGAACCGACAAGCTTGACGCCAGCTATCGTTCCACTTTCAAGGTAGCTCAGATCACTAGTTTTGCCCATTCTGATGCTCAGTCGAACGCTAATACTGAACGAGCTTTCCTACCCGACGTATGCTACGCACAGCGCTCACGTGCCGTGTTACGTGTTGGAGTGAGCCATTCATGAGATTAATATAGGTGTACCCAATAAGCTGCCATCTCTGTTTATGCCTCTATTTGCAAGAGTATACAAGATCGTACCATAATAATAATAATATGACCACCTCCGGAATCATAGTTTACCCACCCAGGCACGTCCCAAAGTGCATGTGACAAGGTCGACCACACGGAGATATAAGCGGCTGGCCAGGATATATGAGACATAAGACCCAACGCGAGCACAATGGGAAGAGGTAGTGATTTGACGGACGTCCCAAAAGGAATGATCATCGGCTACAGCTCTAAGAATGGAAGCATCTTAGAAACAGTAGACTTCGTGGGCTGTTCGTGAGGTGCTGTAGGTAATGTGTACCAAGAATAGACCACTGGCACACCGAATATCTCCCGACGTCATAAATGCTAATCTCCAAAAGCCATCGATCTCACAGGAGAACGTCACCTCCGTCAAATGGTTAAAGGCAATCGACCTGCAACAGTGCAGCACTTGACCATGCAAATGAACGCTGGGGCACCCAGGCACGTGTTCCGATAACAGTAGAGTGAACCCTGTTACACATGGTTCTCCGGGGCCGACGCTGCGTCAAGGCGCCCATGTTGGTTCTCGCCGCATTAAGACACACCAGAACCAAGACCCGGACACGCTTGTCGGGCACGTGCAGCCCGACGGTGGCACTGTGCATGTCTGGGAGATGTATTTTTGGTATAACCTTGAACCACCGGTACCACTGGATGGGTTCCTAAATGCCGATGGCTACCTGTCCATCCTCGCTGACCCCATGCATCCCTTCATGTTGGACCTTTACCCTGGTGGTGATGGTGTCTACAACAAGACAATGCGTCCTGCTATGTCACTAAGGGGGTGCGTGACTGGTTCCAACAACACGACAGCGATGTCTCGGGTTTCCTTTGTCTGGCGAAATCGTTCCACTTCAATCCCATGGAGCAATTGTGGAACTGTTTGGATCGACAGGTTCGACGTGCCGACCCACAAGCGCTTTATCTCCGGGACCTCCCTGCTCAGCTGTCGTCCGAATGGGTACGTGTGCCTCGGGCAACCTTCCAGGGTGTCATTGTTTCCATGCCACGCCGTCTGGACGATGTCATCTTGGCCAAGAGTGGTTAGTCCCATTATTAGGTAGGTGGTCATATTATTCTGATACCACTCTGTATAAGATTCAAAACGTGCTATTAAAGATATTCCTTTTTTGGTTGGGTGCCCTTTACTGTGAAGAACATTTTGCTCCCATTTTCTTTTACAGATAGTGCCATGAAGTTGTATTAGCAGCACCGGTGGAGCAGTTGTCTAATCGCTGACTTCTGACCATTCGTCCGAGATGGGTCCGGGCTCGAATCCCGGTCAGGCATGCGTGGTATCTTAAGGCATTTTCTGTTTCCCTTCCCTGGGTTACTGTTTATAGCCTATTGAGTTGCTCACGATTATCGTTAAACCGGAAAAAAGTTAGATTACGTCTTCCTCCACATGTCTGTTTGTAATTGTCTCATTTGAATAGTTTCCTTCACTTGGGATACTTTCCTGTTGGGAGGAAGATTTTGCCAACAATTTGTGATTTTTCATAACTTACTTTTCTGCCTCTAGTAAAAGCGTATTGGTTTTTCTACTTGCAGGTGCTTTATTAACATTAGAAATCGCGTTGAAAATTTCTGTATGTGGCACAATTCACTATGAAGAACAATGGGAACATTATACTAATTTAAGTAACCTCGATATTCTGTTTTTTCGAAAAGGGTGCAAAATATGTATTTATTACACCCTAGAATCCGGTACCATTTTTTGTTTTTAATATTCTAAGCTTATTTGCGTCATAGCGACATGAAACATTTTAGTATCATTATCGGTATAAATCTGCCGTACATTTCACTGTTTCTCATTTATCCATCCTTCAGAATTGAACGGCATCAACGTGTAATAAAACAATGAAACATGGTGTACCACGTATTTACGAAAAATTAATTATCTAAGGCATCCTCTTCCAATTCATTTCTATGGAATATTTTGTTTAGTTAAAGCCCTTAAAATAACAGTATTATTTTCCTTCAAAATATTTCAAAGTAAAAGTTGTACAGAATGGAGTTCCTCTGTCTTATACTTGATAAATAACAATACAATCACTTTTCAGCAAAATATGAGCTTCTAAATTCTCGAAAAAAACATCGTTTGTAGACCGACAGTATTCATGTCGACAAACCGTTTAGAAACATTTTCTTCTTAAAATAATGCATGATTTCTACGCCAGGGGGCGTAGATGTATATCTTATTTTTATCAATATCTCTACTTCTAGGTGTCCGATTCGAAAAATTCCTTCTTTGTTGGATAGTGTTTCTAGTGTGACATTTTTTTCATATAATTTGAAAATTTTCAATTAAATCATAGACTTTCCGCAAGGGGGCGTAAAGGTAAATTGCTTTCCACCTTATATTTCTGCTTCTAAATCTCCGATTTGAAAAATTCTTTCTGCACCAGATACAGCTCCTGATGGGAAATCCTTTGCACATAATTTCGAATCTTTATAAAAAATGGTTTGGCCACCATGTGGCGTAAGTCTTAATTTTCGCTTCTGAAGTATTTGCAGCAAAATATGAGCTTCTAAAATCTTGATTGAAGCAAAAGTCATTTGTTGACCGATACTACTCATGTCGACAAACCTTTTAGGAACATTTTCTTCTTGAAATAATGCATAGTTTCTACGCCAGGGGCGTAGATGTAAATCTTATTTTGGTCAATATCTCTACTTCTAGGAGTCCGATTTGGAAACTTCCTTCTTTGTTGGATAGTGTTTCTGATACGAAATGTTTTTCCCAAAAATTCAAAGTTTTCAAGTAAATCATATACTTTCCGCTAGGGGGCACAAAGGCAATTTGCGTTTTCTGCGTTATTTCTGCTTCTAAAACTCCGATTTGAATGTTTCTTCCTGTATCGCATAGAAGACCTGTGGAAAATATTTTTCACATAATTTCTACCGTTTGGTAAAGAATGGTTTGGCCACCAGGGGGCATAAGTGTTAATTTCTTCTTCTGATGTATTTGTAGCAAAATCTGGGTTCCGGTAAACTCGACCAAATTTTTTTTTCTTGGACCAATACCGCTCATATGGAAAATGTTTTTGAGAATACTTTCTTCCTAAAATAATGCATGGTTTTCCCACCAGGGGACGTAAAGTCACATCTTATTTTTGTCGATATCTCTGTTTCGAAGAGTCCGATTGAAAAACTTCTTTCTGTGTTGGAGAGCGTTTCCGGTGCGAAATGTTTTTCTTAACACACAAGTCGGCAACCAGAGGGCGTAAGCTAACGATTCCATTTACAGCAATATCTGAGGGATTAAAAACCCGATTGAAAAACTTCTTTCTTCTGTCAGATACTATTATTTTCCATACCGGCTTCAGTGACTTTGAATAGCTTTGATAAATTTAGTTTGCGTCAGAAAGGATTCAAAAGACGTGCTTATTACACCCGAAAATTCGGTGTCATTTTGTTTTTTATTGGTTTCATACAGTCATTTGAAAATAGTATTTTACCACATAATTTTATGCAGTTTGTGCGTTGCTTTATTCTTACGTTTGCATAGTTAATCACATTAGCTGACGTTATTACAATTTTATTTGAATACACGTTTATTATGTTACACACACCTACTATATTTTTTTCTCTGTTTGTCACACCTTTCGTGTGTTGACTTCATGCACTGAGAGAGAGAGATAGAGAGAGACAGACAAACAGTCAAAAAGACAGAAAAACAAGACCACAACGGTCTCTTTGCAGTAGTGACTGTAAAATATTGCCTCCAAAAGTTAATTTCCTGCACCACACACACATAATGACGTTTGTTGAACGTCATTATGTTTGCGAGATATGGATTACGTTTTTGTTGTCATTGTTTTCGTTTTTGTTGTCACTGTTTTCGTTTTTGTTGGTCGAGAAATTAATATGAACTCACAAGTCGTGTTTTTACAAGATGCGATGTGAAGGGAAACCGAAGATCATTAGTTGAAGGCAAAACTGTGTGCGTTCTTTTTCTTTTTCCAGACACAAGCAGAGATTACACAGCTCTGTTGGACAACGCATCAGCTAGAGAGAATGGCTGAAGGGGCACAGGCTACACACCCTTCTTCCTCAATGAAAGAACTCAATATCGTTGATATGTGGTTGAGTGAACAGCAAGTAGGGGACATTCTTCTTTGCGGAGCATTTGTGCTGGTGAATAAAAATTATATCTTTGAAAATGTTGAATGCCTTGTGTGCGTTTGCGTACACGTAATTTCCCTTAGAGCTTATTATCAGGTCATCCCAAAAATACTGTCGTTTTTTCAACGTGTGAAAAAACAAAGAAAAACGTACCCGGAACAGATGTTTTAATCCATATAATAAGTGCCCCAGGTAGTTACAGCCTTCTCCCATCGATCGACAAGGTTTTGAATCCGAGACTTGTAGAATTCCATGGGTTTCGACGCAAAAAAGGCAGAAAGGATTCGCCGCACCTTCTCGACATTTCGAAGTGTAGTCCCAGCAAGATGATTTTGCAGGCTGAGAAAGAGATGGTTGTCGGATGGGGAGATGTTTAAGGTAAATATGCTGGATGAGGAAGTTTTTACCACCCGAAGTCCTGCAGCGTGGCACTGGTCATTTTCGCTGTGTGTGGTTTTGCGTTGTCCTTGTGCAGCAGCACGCCTTTATGATTCACGAGTGCTGGACTTTTATCCTGCAAGGCAGTGCGTATACGCTGCAGCTGCTCACAGTAGATTTCCCCTGTAATGGGTTTGTTGGGTGGCAGAAACTCGTAATGAATTATGCCTTGCATATCCCACCACACAGACATCAAAATCTTTTGTGGGAAACGTCCTAGTTTCGCCACTGCTGCTGGAACATTCCCGTTGGGAAGCCACTGCCGTTTATGCTTAATGTTGTGATAAACAATCCGTTTTTCAACACCCGTGACAATTTAGAGCAAAAACGGCTCCCTTTTTTCACGGGAGAGCAAAGAAGTGCAAGTATCCACACGCTGTTGTGGAGTGAGATCATGGGGTACCCACTTATCCAGTTTCGACACATAACCGAGGCCTTGCAGATGCCGGTAAACAGTGAAATGGGTTGAATGAAAAAGTGTGGCCAATTCCTCGATTTTTGCCTGCGGATTTCCCTCAACAGCAGCTTTCAACACGTCGTTATCCAGCTCAACAGGCCGTCCGGGTCGCTGTATATCCTTGAGGCTGGTGTCTCCTAGGTACTCGGGCCATATACGGCATTGATGTTTTGTGTTGCTACCGTCGCTGAATGTTGATGGTGGAACACATACAGCATAATGTGCCTAATGTGGTCTTCTGCCACCGCCACTTCCTATGTGGTTTAAGTACACAACGACTGTACCTAGAACTCCCGTTTGCGGTCTCAAGTGCATTGAAGGTCTACTCGCGTGATCCCTCTTATACTCACCGTGGTCGACGTCATAGTATGGGAACCAGGGGACTCACTTCGCTGGGCTTGCGCAAAAACGCCATTACTTCTATGATGACTTCATAAAAGTGAACGAAGATATTTTACGTGACTCAGTGGAATGATTACAACAGATTCATCTCTTTCTTCTAAGGGTGAGCTGTTTTCTTTTCACTTTTATTCTGTTAATTGTTACGTACACCATCACAGAAACTCAGATAAATGTAGACGAGAGTAAGTAATTTATATACGCCATCTACGTCTACAAAACGAAATATTTCCTTATTATTGTCATTCATTTATGAACGTTTTTCAAATATGAAAGTATAATGAATTTGCATAAATTTCAAGCTAGTTTTTTTTCTGATGAAATAGTGTATTATGGTGTGCCATTTCCTTCAACAACAACAAAATATGCTAAAATTAAATGAAGTGGAATAGTGTGGCAACAAAATTGGCAAAATAAATTTGGGATTTTCAAATTTAGGATAAGTCACTTGAAATTAAAAAAATTTTAAAATAGGCGCCAGTGAATTTGTCCTTTCCACTGGAAAATATTTTAGTAAGAGGAAAACATTGAATCGAGCAGAACTGAGAGTTTCAGTAAGAAAGTGCCAGAAACCCTCCTTTACATAGTGTGTGTAAAAACTAAATTATTTTTCTTTTCTTAAAAATAACAACGAACCTCTGATTCGAGGAAATAAGATTTGATAACTTTATAAAGAAAACACAAAATTCACTAATAGAGAGATACTAAAATCTTACTAGAGTTTGTTTCGAAGAAGTTGCTTTTGTAAAACATTAGTGTATTTCAGTTGTGAATAACTTCCATGGCAATCATACCTTCTATGAAAGCCGCTTGTTTTGGCTTATGACACCAAATAAAATAATATTTCATAAAAGTGCAGACAGGAGAGTTTTCTCGTAAAATGAGAAAAGAACAGCGAATCACTTTCATGACGATTACGAACTCTACTGGTTACTACAAACTAAAGGTAAAAACTATAGTGGAAAATTTAGAATTTTACGAGCATTCTAAAGCCGTTTCGCCCAGTTACTTACTGTGTAGCGCCGAAAAATGCATAGCAGCACACTATTCGTGCTAAGGCAGTATTATCCGGCAGATATTCTTTTCATAGCATAGTTTGGTTCTCGACTGAAACAAAATCTTCGTGTCCCCAACTGTATCATACTGCAACATAATTTTCATGCAACCAGGCAAGGGCAGTGAAGCTAACCCCAGTGAAAATAGAGCACGAACGTTTGGAAGAAATGTCCAACAAACCGCATCTAACAATTGTAAATAAACCAAACGTATTTTTGTTGGTGAATATTCCGATGAGCCATTCCATTATGGCCACTCCCCAGCCTAGAGAAGTAAGCTAGCCTGGAGACCGAACGGTGGCGCAGGTGAAGTTCACAGAGCAGTGTATATACAAACCAAAGATCCACTTCCAGTTAGTACAGGGTTCTGAGTCATAATGGGAAAAGCTGCCGATTTATCGGAGTTTGATAAAGGAAAAAATGTGATGGCATGGCACCTTGGAATCACGATCTCGGAAACGGCTCGGCTTGTGGGTGATTCACGTGCCGATGTAGTGAGTACGTATTAAAAGTGGTGTAGATAGATGGCCAAATAATGAACCGTCGTCCACAGGTCATTGATACCAGAGGGGAGCGGAGAATGTCACGCATAGTTCACCGCAACCGCAGGGCCACAGTGCGACCAATCACTCGCAGCTACAACCGTGGTGATCAGGGCAATGTCTCACAGTACACAGTTCATCGCAGCCTTCTGCGCATGGGCCTGCGTAGCCGAAGACCCAGCCAGGACCCTATGCTCACCCCACGCCATGCCAACAACGCATGCAATGGGCCCAAGATCATCGAGAATTGACTGTGGATGATTGGAAGAGAGTGGCCTGGTCTAACGAATCAAGATTCCTAGCGCATCACGTAGACAGCCTAGCGCAGATACGCCGATTACCAACGGTGGCTATGGCACATAGATGCACTGTTGGGAGGAAACAGGCCAGCGGTGGCGGTGTTATGGTGTGAGCTATGTTTTCTTGGTACACTTCAGGCCCCATTATCATAATAGCAGAATCCCTGACAGCTGTCAGGCATCTGAACATCGTTGCGCACCAAGTTCACCCATTCATGGCAACTATGTTCCCTGCTGGTGATGATGGCCATTACCAACAGTATAATGCGTCATGTACACTGCCAGAATCGTCACGGAGTAGTTCGAGGAACATGCTGGTGACTTTCAGTTAAAACCACCACCCCGAAATGTACGGGAAGTGGAGGATCTGCTGTTGACATTATGGAACCGGAAACCGCACGATACCTATCGTCATTTTATCGAATCGATGCCTCGCCGAGTGGCCGCTGTTTTGTGGGCTAAATGGGGTCTTACTATTTACTACTCAGGTGTTCATAACGTAATGGCTCATCAGAGTACGTTTCAAAAGATTGGCATGGCGGTACCTAAGCGGAATCAGCGTTCAAGAAGGAAACGGACAAGCTCAGCTGTCGGATAGATGAAGTAGTACTTGAAGCACTTCCCTGATTAACAACTAAAAGAACTGCAAAAGAACTAGCTACCAAAACTGAAGAATCACCACATAATGAACACCAAGCTGCGTGTTGGGCTGCATCCTCCAGCTATTACCTCTTGAAACTGGCGTGACCCCGATGGCTGAGTAGTCTGACGTGATGGCTTCTGATTATTATTCCAAATGGACTCCCGTTCGAGTCCTGGATTTGGCATGGGTACGATTTGATGGTTTGGGTGTCTTCAACAAACATGAGGAGACACAGTGATGTCCATGAAGACAACTCGTACGTGTTGAGACCTTATTTCATACCATCTGCAAGTTAAGAAGCTTCGAGTGTTGCTAAGATGTTACAGAGGTGTTTGTTTAGCCCTCAGCCTCTTACTGTTATTTGCAAAACACAGTTTTTCCTGCGATTTCCAGTTTTCTGATGAGTACCACGTATTGTTGCAGTGATACATCAGCAAAGATGCAATGAGGCTTTTCCGTTTCCAGGGAAAGTATGAAACCGTAGAATGGCCTTATCACGGGGAAAAAGTAACGCTTCTGTGTGTCTTTCGAAGATTCCTGGAATATAGCTCAACCGGGCTTTATTTCTTGGAAGAAAATAAAGGATCCTGCGTCACTGCGGATACGAAACCATACCTACAATAAATTCCGTTTCTCTTTAGCACAATCTGAAGAGTTTGTGAGGAGAAAAATTTTGTTTTAGGTACACAGTGGCTCTCGCAACACGGAGCTATAGCTTACAGTCGTAGGAATGCTTTGCGCGTTTTCTTGAACCACTTTTAGTGGAGCCACATTTCCAGGGGACATATCATTTCGAATCTCTTTAAGTTCACCAGACTATTTTCTTCGTAGCCCTCGTCTGTTGGCAGTGCTTCGGTGTGATATGATTCAGTACCTTTTGATATTGTTTGGTTGATGATCATCATGTTTCGTGTTCTTCAGCAGTCTAGTCAATAAGATTTCACATTGTTCAGTTGGCCATAGTCATGCTCCGTTGTTCTTCAATCTCTACCACACTGTTGCATCCAGGATATCTTTGACGATCTTCGTTCTTGTTTAAATGTCTTGCTTTTAATTAGGAAAATATGTATAAATGTAATTTGAAAGTTTCGCAATATTTGCATAAACGCATCTGTTGCGGCGGATATGTCACGTGTTTAAACTAGTTCAAGTCGTGCACTGCAGTCCATCTAAAGGGATGTCGCTGTGAACAGCATTGAATGTCGTCATTCTGTCTGTGGTTAAGACGCCTAAAAGATGAACAGGTTAATTAGGGAACTTTTGATTTACGAGTTTGAACTCGGCTATAACGCTGCTCAAGCAACACAAAACATTTGTCATGCAAAAGGGGAAGGTTCCGTGGACCACAGCACTGCAACCAGGTGGTTCAAGAAATTTCGCAGAGTTGACAGAAACCTCGACGATCAGCACAAGGCGATGTTTTTCGTCTGGTGGAATTTCGAGAGGATAATCCATTGCGAATTTGTTCCAGACGGTCGGACCGTCAACACCAACCTCTGCTCTTGACAGCTGGAGCGGATGTATGCCGTTTTGGAAGAGAAGTACCCGGTACTGGTGAATAGAAAGCGCGGTTTCATACACAGGACAACGCTCGGCCTCATACCGCGCGAACGACCCCGGGCAAAACTCCGGTAGCTTGAGTACATCGAACTGATGCCAAACCCAGCATATAATCTGGACCTTGGCCTCTCGGATTATTATTTTTTCCTATCCATGGCCTACATCCCTCGCGGGAGGGAATTCAACAACCAAGAGAAGGTGTCAGCTAGGGTGAGGGAGTTCTTTGCCTCGAAGGACAAGAACTGGTACAGCTGCAGAATCAAAGAACTGGTACAGCTGCAGAATCGAAGAACTGGCAGACAGATGGCTAAAGATGGTGTAACACGATATCCTATACTTTGAATGCTAGTCAGCTTTCGTCGTAAAGGTACGTATGAAGGCATGAAGTGATCCAAATATTGCTAAACTTTCGATTCACCCTAATACGTATAATTTAATTATAGGTTTATTTTCATTCGTTGCCATGTTACTTCAGGACTTGTTTCTCAAACCTTTTTTAATTATTACCTTTTTTATTACCCTTTGAAATACTCCATACACAATATATCCAATAGCGAAGAGTATGGATCTCCAAAGAATGATTTTGTGATTGGTTCATCGGTGTTTTTCGTATCACCTGTAAGAAAAGAACATGCTCAAATTGCAGATGCAAAAAAATTGTTTGATCAGTTCAGAAGACATACCAAGTCCACAAAGCTGCTTAGGGCTTATGATGATCAATTAATAGTTACGTTTCTTCTGCAAAAGTGTATATTTAAGAGAACTAAATTGCGATTTCTAAACTTCGTGCGGTAGCTGAATAAGACATTATGCAATTAAAAATGTTTGCCTTAATAAATATTCCACTCCCTCTAATGAAGGATTAACGTTTACTAACCCACGTCTTCTTTAGAAAATAACCTTGTTGAGAAAAGACAAGGTAATAAATATGAGAGCTGTTTGTCATAGATAATGATTTGCCATAAGAGTTGTTACGCAATAGGGAATTTTGGGGTACATATCTAATTCAGGCTGAAGGGGAATAATGAGCTACTTACCGGATATCTTGGTAATGTGCGTAAACAAATATTTGCTGAAGAGGAAACTCCTGAACATGTATGTCCAGAAAATAAAGATAATGCAGAGCAATATGAAAAAAAATTGTATTTATTCATGAAGCAAAATTTATTAATCACGATAATGCCCTTTCTGGTTTTAGTAGTTGTTCAAAGGGGCAGACGAAAATGACAAACTCTCGATCATATTCTGTTTCGTCAGTGACATGAAAGTAAACTCGTAACACGTAAGAAAGAAACGGAAAAGGAGAATTGAGGATATTATAAATTTTCAGCTGTTAGTAAAAGCGCATTTTAAATTCTTTTGGGATAAATGATTTGAAAGAGAAGATTTTATTTACAGTAATTTGAAAGAATGGGAACTAAAAGAACAACAGCGCTTTAATTAGTTCTGATTGTCGAATATAGAATTATAAGCATAATTTTTTTAATTGTCGAAAATAGAATTATAAGCAGCCGGCAATCCCTAATTTAGAGCCAGAGAAAGGACAATGTCACTGTGCCCATGCCTTATATGAGACTTGAGCCCGGGCAAAAATTGGAAGCCCGGGCTCAAGTCTCATATAAGGCATGGGCACAGTGACTTGAGCCCGGGCAAATATTCTACCACTCGGCCACCACGGTATTGTATTTTAATATTTTCATTATCTTGAGTCAGTTTAGGTAAAATAATTTGCGAGCGATTAGACCCATCTCACTTTTGTACATTTAATTCCCTTTAACACCAATTTTAATACTGTTCACAAAAGAAAAGGTAATACTTCAAAAATAGCAGATGTAGAAAGGATGATTTAGATATATCTACCGAAAACGAGAAGATTATTAGCTAATCTGTTTGTTTTGCATTATACAAAGAAATTTAAAGACATATAGTTAATTACGGCTAAGTATTATGCATTACTTAGCTGAACATATGATGTAGACCTGACTTTTTAGCATATGCACATATGGGCAACTGGCTTAGAAACCTTCGTGCAGAGTAAGTAAACGTCGCACAGCTTATATCTTCAAAAGTTGCCTAGATTACTTGCATCACCAAGTGAAACAGGCAACTTCTTAAGATTGCTGCTCGTCAGCATAATAATCAGTACTGTTGAACACAAAGGGAACAAGAAAGATGATACCGAATTTTCGGTTGTAATGAGCATGTCTTTTGTATCCGTTCTGACGCGAATTACATTTATCAAGATTACTAGATGAAAGCCCGTCAACAACGACCGGGAAAAATAAAATTTATGATGCAGAAATTATTGACATTTATTTATTTAGTTTTTGAGTTCCACGTCAACAGATGACGACTTTAGCTCACAGCTTTCTGGAAATTTCCCGAGCAGTCTGCTATGGGATCTGATACGACAGGCTGTCTGTTTGTTATGTGTTTTGAAAAACCCTTCGTCAACACTTCCTTGTACACAACATTTTTCGTATACACTGACTGTTAACCCTGTATTAATTTCCCCTGTTCAGTGAGGATGCAGGATTTGTCATTTTTATGTAGGACTTCCGTCCACAGGGAGTAGAGTTTAGATCCCAGCCACCTACAGCGAGATCGCCTTTTGGGCAGGATACAGAAACGGAAGGAATGAGAGCAAGTCTAGCGACTTTGACAGAACAGTTTGTAGTGAGATTAGTGTACAGTAGATGGCGCCACCGTACAAGTACGATATTGCACATAGATGGGTGAGAGAATTTCAGGGGGGACATAGGAAAGGATACCCATTTTACCAGTGGGTCCAGCCTGGGGGCCGTCACTTTACGTGCTCGTCCGATGCACGGCGGATATTCAGTGATTGTTAGTAAATCACACCATCTCTGAAAGATCAGCCCAGGCTTGAACCTGGGGACCCAGCATCGACAGTCTGAAACACTAACCACTTAGCCATCCGCGGCATCTTTCCCCTGTTCTATTCCGTGAACTATTTTTATCTTGACGTCGTCAGATCGTCGTACTCTTGACGTTGCCACATACAGATGAATAAACACTGGTTCAGGTAGTGAACCAAAATTCCTGATGTAAAGTTTTTTGGCGCATTGGTCTAAGCGATGGCCTCAGATCATTCGTCCGAAAGGTGTCCGGGTTCGAATCCCGGTGAGGCATGGATGTTGTGTTTGTCTTACGGCACTGGTTCTTTCCCTTCCCTGGAACCAGTGGCCCTAAATTAGGGACGGGCGACTGCTTATAGCCCACTGAGTAGCTCACGGTGGTCGTTAAACTTCCAACCAAAAAAAATAAAAAGTTTTCGTATCTCTAGAGTTGACCGTGTGACATAAAGCAACGGCGACGTCATGTGAGAATGGTTTAGATTAGAAGACGTCACACTAACAGCTGTGTTCTTTGTTACTATGACAACAAAATAAAGTGGTATACGCGTGTAGGTGATGACGTCACCTATACGAAAACACGAAAAGCTAAGCGTGACGTCACAAACAATTGTTTCTCTTTCTTTGTTTTTATGACGACTTAAAAAGCGGCATGGAGGAGGAAGACTCTAGCAGATTATTATTTGAGATTCAAAGTAATGGAAACGGTGTGAAAAATAGTAGTATGTGATCGAAGAAAGAAGTTTTTCAATCGGAGTTTTAGTCTCCCAGATATTGCCGAAAAGGGAAAGGTGAGCTTACACCCTCTGGTGGCAGGCATGGGCGTTAAGGAAGATTTGAAATTATATGAGAAACACTTCACAGCAGATATGTTCTCTAATAAAGAATAAGTTTTTCAAATCGGACTCTTACAAGCAGGGATATCGACAAAAATAAAAGCATGCATTCACGCCCCCTGTGGAAAAACCACGCATTATTTTAAGAAAAAAGTATTGTCCTCTAACGGTTTTTCGATGTGATCGGTATCAGACCACAAAAGAATTTTTTCAATCGAGTTTTCAGGAGCTCCGATTTTGCTGCAAATATGTCCGAAGCAGAAATTAACGCTTACGCCTCCTGGTGGCCAAACCATATTTTACCAAAAGTTGGAAATTATATGAAAAACATGTCCCACCTGATACTCTATCCAACAAAGAAAGATTTTTTTTTCAAATCGGACCATTTCAAGCAGAGATATTGACAATAATAAGATATACACCTACGCCCCTGGAGGAGAAGCCGTGCTTTTTTTAAAGAACAAAATGTTCCGAGAAGGTTTATGGACGTCAGTAGTTCCGTTCCACGAACGAATTTTTTCAATCGAGATTTTACAAGGTCAGATTTTTGCTGCAAACACATTAGAAGCAGAAATTAACACTTACGCCTCGTGGTGGACAAACCATTTTTTACCAAAAGTTGGAAACTATATGAAAAAGGCTTCCCATGAGGAGCTGTATCCAGTGCAGAAATAATTTTTCAAATTGGAGCTTTAGAAGCAGAGATATCGGGAAAAACGCAAGGTAATTTTACGAGCTCTGGCGGAAAATCTATCCGTAACTTTAAAAAGTGACTATAACTAAAATAGCCATGGACATAATTATAATCGAAAGATAAAATATGTTTTTCAATCGGGTGTTTAGAAGAAAGTATATGAAATAAAATATGTTTTGAATTCGATATCATCTGCATTGCGCCTTTTAGAGGCGAAATTGTGCATCGTAAAAAAGAAAAAAAAAGAGAAATGAGGGATCATCATTTGCACATTTCAATATTCCCAATGCAAAAATAATTTTTTAAATCGGTCTAATAGTTGGAGAGGTATAGTGTCCACAGACGAGCGGCCGGACAAACCGGTAACGATTTTTTTTGCAAAAGACTTGTTAAAAAAGGAGGATCTGTCGTAGTTTGAGAGAGGACTTATCGTGGGTACCCGTCAGGCTGGAGCTACAGTTTTGAAAACAACAGAGCTGACTGCTTTCTCAGAAAGTGAGATATCCCTGGTCTTTAACCAGTGGAAAATAACACCCATTGCTAGTCTAAGAGTCGTAACTGAGGCCTGACAACAGTTTGTCAGGAACGAGATCGCTATCGTGTGAGAAAGCTTGTACGGAGCAACAGGACTCTCTGTGGGCTGCATTTGACAGAATCATCGAATGAAGACTGTTCCTGACCCATATATCAGGTAACTATGCTCACAGAATTGAAGCTGGACGGTACAGGCAGTCGCTAGCCAATAAGGAACCCACTGATTTCTGCAAAAAAAAACGGGAAATTTGTCTACAGTGCTGTCACCTATACAGTGACTGAATACTAAAAGACTGAAAAAAAAGTTACGCGGTTCAACGAATCGCGGTGCATCTTCTTTACCGACGATAGACAGAGACTTCGGAGTGATCCCATGAAGCAATGAACCCAGATTACCTTAAGAACACATCTCAAGATTCTGGAGGTGGTGTCATGGTGTGGGGAACGTTGCGTTGGTATGAAACGGGTCAGCTGATATTTCCTAAATGTCAGGTGTCCTCCAGGGGTTATCTGAACATTGTTGCCAATCAGGTCCATCCTTCAATATGGACTTTTTGTCTAGTAAGTGAGGGCTGTTTCATGGACAAACTGCTACTGTCCATGGCCCAAAATGTTTTCAGCAGTGGTTCAGCTAGCATGACAGCGACTTCTACCATTTTCTCTTGCCACCGTAAAACACAGACCTAAACCTAACTCAAAATGTATGTGACACGTTAGCGAAGCAGATCCCGGAGCAAAGTCACATTCCGTCAAATCTGAGACAGTTAAAGGACTGTCTTGTGAATGCCTGGTATGATGTAGACGTAGATCGAGTCCAACACCTTGTGGAATCTATGCCTAACCACATACGTGCTGTAATTTGAGATAAAGGAGGACCAACCCAGTATTGAATAAAAGATTCGAATTCAGGGGGCGGTATGTTCACGTAGCTTTTGAGAATTTTTCTTTCAAACTGTATGGGCAAATTATTATATACACGACATAATAACACGTTGCTCCACTTTTTGTCCTCACAAAAGCAGCCAACGACTCAATGAGGTGTTGAAATCAGGGAAATTACTTTACCGCCAATGAAGCGAGGATCGCCTGTGGTAGAGCGTCCCCAGTACCGGTTGATGCTGGGTGTTCGAAAAGATCTTTCTAATTTGTCCCACAAATTCTAAATAAGGTTAAGGTCCTGCGATCGAGCGGCGAGTATGGTGAACTCACTCGAATGCTCCTGGAACATATTGGTCACCACTCGGTGAAGTATGCGGTGTGGCGATGTCGTGTTGAAAGATGGATTTAATGCAAGGAAACAGAATCGTTATTCATGTGGGTAGATGGTCGGCAAAGATGTTCACCTACCGTGTGCCTGTGATGGAAGTCTAGACGGTTTGAGGTGTTCCAAGGAATACCATGTTAAGGCATCGCCTCCACCTGCCTGCGTGACCCTGAATATCGCTACCATCGCTAGCCGTGATTTTCAGTACACATGCAATTTCCCATCAGCGTGCTAGACTTGAAACCGTAATTCGTCAGACTGTATGGCATACACTCACGGACAATGAAATTTGCGCACCTAGAAGAAAACACGCTACAACCGCGAAACTTTGCAAATAGCTAGAGTGCGTGCTGGTATGCAAATGATCCACGTTTGGTGCGATTGTGCATGATCGCACACCTTGAGGTGGCGCTGCAAGCACGAACCGGCTGTCTTATAAACCGGCGTGTAGTCGGTGCCCCATGAAAGCGAAAAGCACCGGCCGACGCAAGCAAGAGTACAGAGTGAAAAGAATGCCGGGTAGACGCCAGAGACGTCGATTTACGCAAATTACGGACTGTGAGAGAGGCCAGATCATCGGGCTGAAAACCGCAGGGTGGACGGCGTGCCGTATAGCGGTCCACTTGGATCGTTCTGACCATATCGTTCGACTGTGTTGGGATCAGTGGACACGTGACGGCACTGTCACACGGCGGGGCAGCTCGGGATGGACCAGGAAGACTACCGGTAGAGAGGATCGACAAATCGTGCGTCAGGAACGAACGGACCCCACGGGGACCCGGTCCACAGTACAGGCAGATGTAGCGGCTCCTACGTGCCTACAAAACATTTCTCTACGACTCGTGGAAGCGAATCTGTGGTCCCAGCGCCCCTCACGTGTGCTGTCATTAACATCGGAACATCGCCGAATCCGTGTGTAGTGGTGCCAGGCCACAGCAACGCGAAATGCCACAGGCTGCCGACGTGTGGTGTTTAGCGATGAGTGCCGCTTAGTTTTGGGGCCACACCTAGAAAATCGCTTCGTCGTTAATCTCATCAAGTGAAACTTTCTTACGGTTCAGTACAGAGAGTGACTAAATGATTGCAACTTCATGTATGCAAAGTGAAAGTTGTCCAAGAACTCAAAACACGTGATGCGCATAAGGGCTTACTGTATTGCCGTTGTATTCGTAAATTCATTCAACACAGCAAATGCTTATTGTACAATATTTTCTTTTCGGATAAAGCCTGGTTTAATTTGAACGGGTATCTTAATTAGTAAAATACGCGATACTAATCGAATGCATATCCTCATATCCTTCATCCAGTGCCTTTGCATTCCAAAAAATCGGTGTGTGGTGTGCGTTATCACGACGCAGAATAGTGAGACCACTGTCGTTGGACAGACTGCGGATATTTATCAAAACTTAATTTTCCAGTTTGTGCCCCTATTGCAAAAAAAACAAAAAAAAAACGTTTTACATGGCTTTAACGAGATGTAGCAACATATCACATAGCTGCTTCGACAACGGAACTCATGCGAAGTTTCTTTGGTGATCGCATTATTTCTAAAGGACGTGGACTTCACGCTCCCATACTCACATCCTGATTTCTTCCTGTTGGGATATTTAAATGACCGTCTTTATGCAACCGACCCACATGATCTGCTGTCCTTGGAAACAAACATTATTCGGGCTATAGCGGGAATCACGCCATCTATGGTGAAACGCATTACGAAAAACATCGCCTCCAGCAACACGGAGGTCCATTCCAGCGCCTTCTTTAAGTAAACATAAGTTGCTCAGAAGTGGAAGGAAGATGTATAACAGTGGTAAATAAACTTAATGTGTTTGTATAATGCGAATAAAAATTGTTCAAATTAGAGTTCGGGAACTTCTCGATCACCCTCTATATGGTATAGGAATCTGTGCTAGCGTACCTAGTCCGGCTCTGATTTTTTCACCTGAAACTAAACAATTTCAGTATTTAATTCAGAAGAAATTATTTAACAGGACCAGTTGATTATTCTCTTAACAGATGGGTGACTGAGCAGTTTGGGAGTTTGAAGAGTAATCTCTGAGAGGCTTGGGATTCTGAAACAAAAGCGATCTGGAAGCTTGGTCTTCCAGAATACTCGGCAGGCATTCCTGTGCATCGTATTCTTAGTGCAAATAAAAATGTTATTGTGTATGATAGGTATTTAAAGGAACATACCTGTGAGAGAGAATTCATTCCATACATTAATTGGGAAAGTTAATTTCTCTATATCAAGTAATTACACTACTGTTTGTGAAAATCGTAACACCAAGAAAGAATCGTGCTATTCGAATGAAACTTATATCACGGATTCCTCATGTTACAGGAGATAACTGATTACATTTCTAGAGGTATAAAATATTTTTCCGCTTCAAAACTCAGTATCGTGTTAAAATACCTCAAGCAAAAATAACAGCCGCTACGCAGCGTGGTATTGAATAGAAGACCTTTATGATATCGTCCCGGGGAATATATTTCTACGCTGCATCTATGCGAGACCAGAGTTCACTTCTGGTGATAGGCGGAGGTGCTTGACTGGCCAGTCGCTTTGCTACCATGTCTCAGACATGTTCGATCAGGGACATATCAGGTGAATGTGCAGGCAAGGGAAGAAGCGATATCTGCCGCGCATGGAAGAAGTTTTTGATATTCCAGACGAAATGTAGCCGACGATTGTCCTGATGAAATATAGCGCCAGGACAATCCTAAAGAAAGTGTATCACCTCTGCCTCTAAAATTTCCATTTGTATTGTTGGCTAACTCCGGTATGACGCTGCAAGGTACTGTTCATCACGACGTCTTCGAACATGTATGCGACCATCATGATGCATCAAGATGAATCGTAACTCGTCAGAAAACATGACCGGTTTCCAAATCTGCTGGCCAATTTGTGCGTTTGAGACCCAATTGCTCTCTGTGGCACCTGTGGTGGAGAGTCAAATGAATGCGCAACAATAGGCTGCCAGCGAGCAGTCCTCTTGTAATCAGACGACATCAAACTGTGCTGGAGGACTAAGCCTGATCATGTAACAATTATCAACTGCTGCGTTGACACCGTGGAAATCGCTGTGCGATCGGTTACTGCTCCGCGGTAGAGGTGTCTCTCATCCCCTGCAGTAGTGGGATTTGGAGGTCCATTTGTTTGATTTCTGTGTCTCTGAGCCACATACACATGTGTATGTCCACTGACGTCACGTTCACGTCACCGTTTTCGCATTTCGTCCCGTAGGGGTGGAAGTTTTTGGTGTAGGAAATTCTAGCTTCTCTCATCCACGCAATCCTTTCACGTTCAAAGTCACGTCAGTTATTCACAACGCGACCTTCTTTAGTGACTGGGCATTGCAATACACAAGAAACGCCCTTTCGAGTCAATGTCGGCTCTTCATTGGCTGCAGCATCTCGTTTGAGCTAGCACTTTTGTACCTAAGACTGGACATGTTGGCGGGAGCTTGCTCTAAAACCGTATGCGAATTTTTACTGACATTTTAATCATGTGGATGTCTCAATCTCTTGTACATATCGTGTACGTTTCAAGCTAATACCAGAAGTTCTTTATGGTATTGCAATTTTCACTAACAGTAGTGTATAAAAAGGCTATTTACTTCTGAAAACGTTTCTAAAAACGTTGATATGACTTTAAAATCAGTGGAGGGAAACATGATAAGCCCCCCGTTGAACGAGTGACCAGAGGCGTTTGATTTAGATTAATGGACCGACCCAGTCCAGATTTCAGAATGAACTATTCTTAATGCACTTTTCACCTGCTCCTTGCTCCCTCGCTTCCGTTAAATCTTTGACGCCAAGTTAAGGGTAAAAGGTGGTTGTTAAACACCGAAACAAAATGAAAGACGCAACACAAAAGCGGAAAGGACTTGAAATTATTTTTAACCTGTATTCCTGTCTAATTTAAACGATGAATGTGTAATCTGTCATATTAGCGAACTACGAAAGGAAGAGAACCATAAAACAATCGGAAATCTACCGGTACAAATTTGGTGACCCACATCACAAAAATGTTTTTGTATGTTGTGTCCGTACGCTCTTTGCGACAGTGGAAAGCCTCTAGAAATACACTGGTGTCCAAAATTAAGGTCACAAACACATATTCTGTGATATCTTAAAAACTAAATGGCTAATTGCAATGAAATTTGGTACAGAGATGTCTTATGCTATGAGACATCCAATAGCAACATAACAAAATGAACAGGAGAGAAATTACTTGCGATATGCACATTGGACCCAAAACGGTCCAAACATGATGCATCATATCTCGAGAACGGTCCGGCTAATAGAGAGTGTGGCCACCCCTCACAGCTTTACAAGTCGCACAACGAGCCCTCATACTGTAAATGATGTTGTTGATAACAGCTTGTGGCAACAAATCCCATTCTTCTAAAAGCGCAGATTTTAACGCCTGGAGGGTCCGTGGAGGGGTTGACGTCGTGCAATGGCTCTTCCTAGAGCCTTCCAAACATGCTCTATAGGATTTAGGTCCGGCGACTTCGCTGGCTACACCATACGGCGAATAATATCTCCCTCTAGAAAATCGTCGACAAGCTGAGCTCTGTGTGGCCTTACATTGTCGTCCATAAAAATGAAGTTCGGTCCGACAGTTCCCAGGAAACGCCTCACATAAGGTTCAAGGATATCATCCCTATAGCGCTGTGCTGTCACATTGCCCCCATCGAAGATGTGCAGTGGTGTACGGCCGTTCAACATGATATCTGCGCACACAAGGATTCCACTTCCACCAAAGTGATCGATTTCCCTTATGTTGGAGGTATCATAGCACGGCCCCACGCTGTCTGCAGATGAAGACTCGTCAAGAACCCTTAGTGTACTGAAGCTCGACTCATCACAGAAAAGTACACGGCACCAATCTTGCTGTGTTCAAGAAAGATGTGTTTGGCTCCACGAAAGACGGGCCCCTCTTCTGCGATCTGGTAAGGGGGACACACATTACTGGTCGCCTGTCGTAAATGACATTCTCTGCTGAGCGTCTGTATACAGTTTGCCTTGAAATTGTTGTTCTAGTTGCAGCAGCGAGATTCTGAGAGAGGTGTCTAGCAGTCATCCGTCTATGACATTTGGCAGTTAATGCCCAGCAATGATCCTCCGCAGGTGTCATGGCCTTTGGACGGCCTTGGCCTGGCCTGCTGGTGATGGTACCCGTTGTTCGGAATTAGTGCCACAACCTGGATACCACCTTTTGTGCAACCTGTAACCATTGAGCAACTTCCGCTTGAAACAGGCCAGCTTCAAGCCTGCCGATGGCTCTCTATCTCAGTCCATCATCTAAACGATTACAAACACTCATTCCAAGTGAAATCAGTCAATCTTGTGATTTTTCTTGCAAGAAACACAATTCTGACGACGAAATTCGCAGATGCAGAAAACGGTCACTTTCACATTCTCTTATCAAATTCACCCTGTTAACCATTTAACAAACAGTGGATGCTTACATTAGATTCTGATCTGGTCACATCAGATCATATGTAGAGGATTTTAGGAAGGGAGTGTCTGACTCCAGGTCTTAAACAACTCTTAGAAATAGGAAGCTAGGAGTTGTGGGCTAGAGTGCCCGATAGGAAAGTGACACGGAAGCGAGGTAGAAAGGGGGAGGAAGACGCCCTTATTTTTTACCGGGCTGCCCGTTTGACACACGGCGGATACTTAGTGGTTCGAGCATTCGTACCTGACTGCGTTCGTGACTGCCGTGGTCTTCTCCGTGGCAGTCACGAACGTTGACCATAGCGGCCCTTACAATAGATACACCGTTTCCCAAAGTATATGTGACAGCAATTTTAAGCATTTTACTGGTTGCTATTTTGAATTATTGTAAAAAATATGTTTGTGACCTTAATTTTGGACTTCAGTATATATTAGCCCTAAATGAACTAGGAGACAATAATGATGTATACGTGCAATTTTTTGTGACAGTTTCTTTCATAAAAATATTCATTAGATTAATAATAACTTCACACCAACTATACATAAAATACAAATAGAAATAAACACTTCTAAGCTTTCGAACATCAACCAGATGGCTTTTTCAGGGATAGTAGACAGAAAACTGCAATCTGAATAACAGAATGCTTCAGCAATTTGAACGCGGTGAGTTGGCTAGACAATAAATCGAATAGATCCAAATCTAATGTTCATTCAAAGACAGGATGCGGTTTGTTGCGTACGCGGTATCTTAGAAGAAAAAGTCGTTATTTGAAGTTCTGAATCTTAATCGCTGTCAATTCTGGAGAGACGCTATAATTGCAAGCCACACGTTTGGTATTGATCTCCGAGATTTCTCGAATGTCTGCAGATTTAGAGGTGGGGGGGCGAAGTAGGAAGCAAATTTCTTCATATCATCCCATGTAGGTGCAGCGGACTTGAATTTAAATTCTCTGGAGTCCGCTGTTTTTATGTAAGATTATATAAAGGAATTAACTTCTTAATCCATCGCCGAATTTACAGCCAGTCGAGAAAATTTGCGGATTATTACCAGGAGTGAGGATTGCTATGATAGGGTCTCCTTAAATAGCCACGAATTTGGAACCAGTTCTTCAAATAACGGCTTTTTTCTTTCAAGCTACCGCATACCCAAACAACGTGAAGCCTTTGAATGAAAATTGCATTCGCATTTATTCGTTTATTTTCTAATTAGATCACCATGTGCAATTTGTTGAGCCGTTCAATTCCGGGCGAAGTTTTCTCCCAATCTTTCTTTAAAAATTTATCTAGTTTATGTGCGAAAACTTGGAAACGTCTGTTTCTATTTTTAAGCCAACATATTGGATTGCAAGTATAGTGTTTTTTATTTCATTGATATGCATGATTTTTTTCAGACACAAGTTAAGAAATTATCGCAAAATACAGTGTATGCCGTGCATACACGCACCCAGAGTTTCTCCTGCGATAGCACACATGAACACAATATTCTGAATGCACATAAAATTACTTGATTTGGTAACTATAATGCTTGTCCTTTGAATCACATAAATTGCCGTTTTGATGGGATAGTGGTCAAAGGCGAAGGATTCTAGGAAATGTTGGGTCCTAACTCGAGACCCTGTAAATGCATGAGTGTCCCGCCCGTCACACTGGACTGCCTTTCCGCAACCTCTCGCATAAGTGGCCCCGGATCGGGGACAATCACACGCTTATAGCTTTTATCGTAGTCTCTAAAAAGAAATGTCTTTCCGGCTACTCAAGAAAACATGTAAAATTTTGTGTAGAAATTTTAAGATTTTTATCGTGGAGAAGAGATGCCCGAAATCATATACTCGATTATATTTTTGTATTTTAGATACTAAACGTTACGCCTCGAAGGATACTTCAGACCCATATAAATCGAACAACAAACAATAATCTTAGTATTCTACATGTGCCAATTCTATACCAGAATTCTCAGGATATCACTCACATTTCGATAGCCGGTCGATACACCTTGAAGGGACCGCGGAAATGTATGCAAAATATTACGGATATTGGTAATTACTCAATTTGCTGATTTAGCTAACTGCTAGGCAATTTTCTAATTACCACACTCGGATGGAAATTGGAAGACTCGAATTCACGTCCATCTCGAATGGGATTCAAGTGTTCATTTACAGAAAGATCTTGACATGAATTTCAGTAATTGAAAGCACAGCTGTGAAGTAGCCAACAGAAGCGATTGCTACGTAATTTGGTTGTCAGCAATAATTAATGTTCGGATTTCCTACTCACTCAAGTATAAATATCTCAAATTTAAATGGTTTTAGAATATTTGAAATGAAAAATTCGGCCATAAAATTCAGTCTTCCAGCGGTTAAGTTTTAATAGCATTCATATTCGGTAGACGCCAGAACGAATTCTCTAAATATTTAACATTCCCCCAAATTTATATCTCCTTAATTTCTTACATTACAATTTCCGTTAATTTCTTAGATATTGAATAATCCATTGAACTTAGTGTTACATTACTAAAAAGTGAAAAAAAAATAATAAAGCAAATACATCCAGTGCTAACATACGGTGCACCTCTACACACACGAACTCAGAAGTTGGAAAACTTTATTTCTTTCCGATCACTCAAAGATTATGACACAAGAAAAGGCATGTTCTTGAAATTAAAACCTTTTAAATCTCTCACTCAAACACATTATGTAGGAGACGTTCTCTATTGTAAACCGTGGAGAACAGTGTTACGCAACCAGTGTGCCCCCACAAGGTGACAGATGTGACGCGAACTTTTACCTATTATTTTATTGTAAGAAATTAATTGTAGAGTTTTATTTTTTAATTTTATCCCATCTACTGTGTTTTATATATGCTTGTATTTCATTCTCTGCCGCTGCATTGATTAAATAAGATGATGCTTAATTTTTATTACATGCAGCGAATTTTTATGTATTCTAAGAAATTAAATGTTAATTATTTACTCCTAGTTGTTGTTATATCGTAGCTTTGCTTATTGATACATTTGTATTTCTCGCCTTTACTTCCGCACTATGTGGTGTGAATTAACGGAAAATTTCTGAAAATAACGGGCAGCAAAGTTTCCGGTAGGTATCCGTGTTTTTTAGAAATTTCCGTTTGTGAAAGTGCCCGTTCATTTTACCTTCCGTATTTTCACAGATATTTCCGTAGACAGAAATTCCGTTTATTTCAGAAAAATCCATTTTCTGGTTTTTCCGTACTTAAATTGAAATTCCGCAAAATACACAAACCTGCACAGCACTTACCCGCATAGGTCAGGATCGAACACCGGACGTTATAGCCCGCCGTACAGGTAACATGTGCCTTTACTAACTCAGCCACAAACGCTCGGCAACCAGACTCACGCATGTCATAAAACGAAACGCACGACAAAGAAATTTTGTTTTTTGCCATTAATGTGATTGATTTAGTCATTTTATTTTCTGTTGGAGCTTATTATTTTTCTGAATAGGTTTGTAATTTATTTTTTTTACTGTAGGAGGACTTTTCAAATATTAAGCATTTTTCATCGTGGTTTTTCGAAGCAACAAATTGCTTTCCAACATGATTTTTTTAAAACTGACAATGACTCATTTATCTTTAAAAAAATTGAAATGTACTTTTTATAGTATTATTTCACACACACACACACACACACACACACACACACACACACACACACACACAAACAAAATATGAAATTTACTCTCGATAGCTATAATAGCTTTTGTCTTAAGTTGTACAAAGACTGATACACAGACATCGTATAATCATCTGTGCAATAAGTACCCGGTTTCTTATAGTAACTTAATATATAATAAGTAGCTGGTGCAAAAATAGGGGAAAGGACAAATATCTTAGGCCACCAAAAACCAAACAAAATCTATGTGATATGCTATCCACAATATCCGATCTCGCTACGGAACTTCAAAATTCGACAGACGATTGAAATTTGGAAGTTAATCAAACCTCAAGTATTTCCACGAATCGCTACTATTAGAGGACATTTCTCGTCATGCGGATACGGAAAAAGTGGGAACGGAGATTATCCGTTAATATACGAAAGGAACTGCTGAAAGCTTTCTGAAAATTCAGTATTTTCCGTTAACAGTTCTCTAAAGCGGCAATTTACCGTTAATACAGTGTAAGAAAGAAACTGCGGAAAGGTTTCTGAAAATTCAGAATTTTCCCGTGTCACGAAAAGTCCGTTAAATTCAGGTTTTTTCCGTCATTTCACGAAAAGGTAGTATTCGAAACATGCTTCGTTAATTCACGAAAGAATAGACGGACACTTGTCCGTGAGTTTTTGAAAATGTTTTACAGTGTGCGGCTTCTTTGTTATACTTCCCGAATATTTTGTGTACGCTCTTCCCTAAAAGTGCTGGGATTAGAAACACTTTCCCTGTATTTTATTATTTTATTACATTGTGTTGGTATTTGTCCCTGTTTGTTAGGGTTTCTTCAACTTTATTACTTTTTTCCTGTACCGATGCACCCACCCATTGTTGTTAGACTTTATTTTAAATAAGTCGGTATATGTGTCCTTTCGTCCCTTTGAAGAGTATAGGTCCCACGTCTTAAAATTATTTCCGTTCTATCACAGCTGTGCTCCGAAGTAGTTCGAAAATTGTGATTGCTAGTCAGTCTTGCTATTTTCTATTACTATTAAACTATTTTGTTTTTCAAGTGGACAAGATCCTTGTACGGAGTGTTCCGTCCTAATAATAATAAGTTGATTACATTACGTATTTATATTAATAGTGTAATATCATGCGTTTTTGAGGGGATTAACATTTTGGTGTGCCGTGCTGAGTCATGGATAATTTATGGAGTGCCGCGAGGAGAAAAAAGGTTGCGGAACACTGGTGTAGAAGGCTTTTGTAACTTTGAAACAAGTTGCAATTTAACTTCATAGTAATGCCACAGGAAAAACAGTTGGGACTCAAGTAACTATTAAATTAAATTAAAATATATTTGAACGTACTGTTTTGGTTTAAATGATCACGCATGGAAGGTTTTCTTATCTATCGAAATTATGATAAAACTGCGTAAAATGATAAACACTCTCCATTTAAGCGTTTTTCCACTTCTTCCACGTTCTAAAGATAAATGACGGAACATATGCTCCAGCAATACCAGAAAAAAATATGTTACTGAACAACTGAATTTTTTGCACATATAATTTTTGACGATTCAAGTTTAAGTTTAAAGCAAATTTCGGATATAGACAATACAACGCTGAGCCATTACATTATGACCACCCCCAGCCTACAGAAATCAGCGCGCCTGGAGTCCGAACTGTGGCGCAGGTGAAATTTACAGAGCAATATGTACACAACTCGAGGACTGGCTTTTGATTAGTAGAGTGTTCTGAGTCATAATGTGAAAAGCTCGCGATTTATCGGAGTTTGATAATGGACAAATTGTGATGGTACGGCACTTCTGAACTACGATCTCGGAAACGGCGCTCCTTGTGGGTTGTTGACGTGCCGCTGTAGTAAGTACGTATCAAAAGTGGTGCACAGATCGCCAAACCACGAACCGTCGTCCACAGCTCATTGATGCCAGAATGGAGCGGAGACTGTCGCGCATTGTTCACAGCGACCACAGGGCAACAGTGCGACAAATCATCCGCAGCTACAACAGTATTTATCAGGGGCAATGTGTCACATCACACAGTTAATCCCAGCCTTCTGCGCATGGATTGTGCTGGAAAATGGTAGCCGAATGACCCAGCCGGGTTCCCATGCTCACGGCACGACATCGCAAACAACGCATAAAATGGGCCCAGAATCATTGAGATTTGACCGAAAGAAAGCTGCCTGGTCTGACGAATCAAGATTCCTGGTGCATCAAATAGACGGAAGAGAGCAAATTTGCTGATTACCGACGGAGGCTATGGCAGCTGGATGCACTGTTGGACGGAAACAGGCCAGCGGCGGCGGTGTAAAGCTGTAGGTAATGTTTTCTTGGGACACTTTAGGCCCCATTATCCCGATAGCACACTCCTTGACAACTGTCAGGTATCTGAACATCGTTTGCGAACCAAGTTCACCCATTCATGGCAACTGTGTTCCCTTCTGGTGATGGCCATTACCTACATGATAATGCCCCATGCCACACTACCAGGATCGTCAAGGAGTGGTTCGAGGAACACGCTCTTGGCTTTCTGTTAATGCCCTGGCCTCCAACTTCACCTGACATGAACCCAATCGAACATTTGTGGTTAGACTTGGAGAAGCGGTTTCGCGCTAAATCAACACCACTCCAAAATGTACAGGAACTGGAGGATATTTTGTCTCCATTATGGTACTAAATACCCCAGGATACCTATCGCCACCTCATCGAATCGATGCCTTGACAAGTAGCCTCTGTTTTACTCTTAAATGGGGGATCCAACATCTTTTTAGGTAGGGGTCATAATGCAATGACTCATTGGGGTATAACTAGCCTATACGCATGGTGCTTTCTACCATTGTTAAAATATGCATTTCCAGTATAGATAAGCATTACACGCAGCACAAATAAACGGCTCTTCAAGTAGTGGTGTACTGGGTTCTAGAAAGTGCATGGTACGAAGTGAGATAATGAAGAACTGTTCGGAATTTGGAAACGAATGAGTAATACTTTTTACCCATTAAATTGTGTAATTCACTTTTATCGCGAGTGGAACAAATTCCACAAATATGCGGCACATCAAAGTTAAGGAAACATTTACTCTTAAATCATGCAGATGAGCTCATTCGACATGAGAAGAAATCTAGCGAGCACAGCACGGGACCTTCGCATCCAGTTAAGATCGACGTCAAGTAATTTTGTTTCCTATACTTCCAATGGAAAAACTTCTGTACACATTTTCTTCACAATTAATGCGTTCCCAAGGATGAAAATTTGAACATCGATTAAAATATCTTCATTTTATAACTTGCAATACTTAATATTTTCTAAAACATAACCATAATTATGCAATCCAACATTTGTTTGTCTACTGACGTCATTAAAGTACACGACGCGACATATTTTTTCTGGTTTCGACACCACCAAACAAAAAACTATTGATTTTTAATATAATTATGGTTATATTTTAGAAAATAGTAAGTATTTCAAGTTATAAATTGAAGCTATTTTAATCGATGTTCAAATTGTCATCCTTGGGAACGCATAAATTGTAAAGAAAATGTGTACAGAAGTTTTTCCATTGGAAGTATAGGAAACAAAATTTCTTGACGTCCACCTTAAACAAGAGCCATTGGTACAGTGTTTGGGCAAAATGAAATTATGGGATCCTTTTAACCTGTAGTCAAATGATAATAATTACAATATTAGAGAAATCATAGCTGTAGACAAAAACGTTTTTCAACAGTTGAAAATGTTGGGTGGCATTTCTACGATACTGGAAAAAAAATCCACGCTATCATTAGATAATGATACACCCATCTTGATTGCTGCTAATTCTGATTGAAAATGTGATCGGAAAACAGTTTCGCATAACAGTTGAAGCCAGTTCAGAAACTCTTATTTGGGTGGTGATTACAAAAGCTCTTCCTTAGAGCGTTTATTATCGGGAAACAAAACAAAAAAGGTACCTCAACTATGAAAAAAAGAAAGAGTGCTTAAATCTTTCCAGGCAAAATTTCATAATGTGGAATTCATTAAACCGTATGCTATCGCTACCGTTTCAGATTCACGTTACAAACTTACATTTTTAAAACCTAATATAAATTGGTGTCCAAAACTTAAGGATGAAACATATTTGAAAAAGGTTACAACCACAAAAACAGACGCAACAGCTAATGACAGTTTGCATAACTGGGGACGTTCAGTAGAAAGCCGGTGCACATGCATATGTCGAGTCTTGTGCACAGGAGTCTCGTGGTATCAGTTAAACGTTTATAAGGGAAAAGGGCGCAGTAAGCGACATGTGTTTAAGGGGAAATCTGGACGTGAAGACCTAAGAGTACGAATGAGGTATTTATGGTATGTTTCAAAGACATCCTCTATAGATGATTTCACGTTGGAAGAATTATAGGGAGACTGGAAGAAAGCCGCCGAGTGATGATATCAGGGAGTTTGGAATCACGCATAGTGTGGTATCCAGGCTGTGGCCAGGATTTCAAAACAATGGATTGTGTTCCAGATGCGCTGGTAGGAGGTCGCCCTCGATCTACTATGACGCACGAAGACAGATTTTTATTTGCAACAGAAATACGTAATGGCCGCACCATGGCTTGTCAGCTTGCGAGTCTCCTCCATTGCAGCACAAGAACGCAAAAATCCCGATAAACTGTAGCAAGACGTCTGCGACATACCAGACTGTATGCCCAAAGGCGTGTAGTCTGCGTCCCTTGATGTAGAGCTCAGCGTAGTGCACATTTTCAGTGGTGTCGTATCCACAGAAAGTGGGCTCGTCATCAATGGGCCAATACGTTCTTCACAGATGAGACTCGTTTCAGTCTGACCACGGATTTTAGACTTCAGTTCATCTGGCCTGAAAGTGGTACTGCGTACTAACGCGAGAATGTGCAGGAAAGGGACAGAAACGGCGGTGTCGAGGTCATAGTGGGAGGCGACATCATGATTAATGGACGCACCGAGCTATAGGTGCTGGAAAATGGGACTCTGACGGGTGAACGATATTGCAAGGAAGTTCTTCTACGCCATGTTTAATTATTCCGTGGTTCTGTAGGCGCAGGCTATCTGTTCGTGGACGACAACTCGACACTTCATCGTACCAGAGCACTGCAGACACTTCTGGAGACCAAATATATTCATCGCATCGACTGACCAGCACGATTCCCAGACCTCAACCCCATCGAACATATATGGAACTCAATGCGGAAATGCACTGTTGCTCGAAACTCCCCTCCAGAAAACAAGTTGGGTCTCATTCATGCTCTGAGGGTGGAGTGGGACAAATTGCCCCAGGAAATCTTAGATCGCTAAGTGCTCAATATGTCATGACATTGTGAGAGGTGCATCACAGTTCGTAATGGACATATTCCATACTGAAATGACTTTCTGTACATCCATTCTCCAACTATGTTCTTTGGAACTTAGTAACTTTTGCACAAACACTAATTACAGTGTAATTTATGCATCATTTATAAAAGTTTTTGTGCTTTTTTCTAGTTCTTATGAAAGAAATATAATTTATTTCCCAATTGGCTACGGTCATGTATTGTTTTTTTATACAGGTAATTATGTTACCCGATGTGCAAATTGCCGGGTGCTAAAAATGGGGCAGAGTACTAGCGTTTTAAACGTTTAATTCAAAGTCAAAATTAACTAAAAAATATGAACACTTATTTCATAGAAATGTTCTTATACACAATCTACCAACAAGTAACTGGACACCCCTGCAATCGACGATATCTGCTGTCCTGATACACGTCACGCCCGCCGCCGTTAAATATCGTGTGGGAAACAACGACGCAACCAGTCGCATACAAGATGCCACGCAGTTTGGAGCTCTATGATTTGGAGAAAGGTGTAATCATCGGGTATCACAGAAATGGCCGATCCATACGTGACATATCCAGTGAGTTGAAGTACCCAAAATCCACAGTGGCCTACGTGATTGGCAAGTGGAAGATGAGAGGTGACTGTCGGAATGTGCCCCGACCCGGCAGACCCACAAAACTGGGAGTTAGAGACCGACGGGTGCTGGCCAGAGAAATTCGGAAGAACCGCACCAAATCGATGGGCCACATCCGCGAGGAGTTTTAACAGGCATCCGGGTGTATTCTTTCGATGAATATCATCCGTAAGGAAGACCATCTGCTCGGTTATCATGGACGTGCTGCCGCCCATAAGCCTTTGATTACCAGTTCCAATAGCGCTGCTCGGCTAACGTGGCGCAAAGAACGTCGACAGTGGACCGTTGAACAGTGGAAACAGGTTCTCTGGAGCGACAAATCAAGGTTCACACTCTACCGTTCGGATGGCTAGGTCTGGGATTGGCGTCTGCCTAGAGAACGCCTCCTGCCGAAATGTATTGTGCCGACTGTGAAGTTCGGCGGCGGTGGAATTATGCTATGGGGGTGTTTCTCCTGGTATGGCACGGGAACCTTGGTCGCAATTCCTGGTAGACTCAACGCCGAGACCTACTGCACCCTTTTGGATGACCATGCGCTTCCTACGTTGCGGCAGTTTTACGGGGTGGACCCATGTTACTTTTAGGATGACAATGCCACCTGTCATGTTGCGAGGTCCACCATGGCTTGGTATGGTGACAATGGGGTTGATCGAATGGACTGGCCTGCGCAGAGCCCGGACCTTAACTCTATCGAGCACCTCTGGGACGAGTTGGAGCGTCGACTAAAGGGGTGCCCCCACTGTCCGAAATCGGTGAAGGAACTGACCTGTCTTCTCCAAGCCGAGTGGAAGAAAATACCGCTAGCCGTTGTACATCGCCAAGGTTGAGAGTATGCCCCGGAGGGTCGCAGCTGTAATCTGTGCTCGTGGAGGCTCCACCAACTATTTAAGGTGAATAAACTTCGTTTTCCTTTGCTATCACAGGTGTCCAATTACATTTTGGTAGATAGTGTATTTAGGCGGTCTTTCCCCAAGTAAACTTCTGAATGCTTTTGTATTATAAGTTCATTGTCTAAGGCATCTCCACTCGCATATCATGAAACAGTTTTGACAGAAGACTACGGCTGTTCATTTTCAACTCTCCTTTTTTACGTTCTCCAACCGTAGGTTGACGAAGCGTATATGCTCCAGCTTTGTCCGTCCGTCTGTCTGTCTGTCTGTTCGTATTTCCGCACGATAACTTGTGTAAAAATGATTCGTGTTCGATGAAATTTTAGTATGTGGTAGGAGACCTCCTGGGAATAAACCATGTTGAAAATTAACGAAATGGGGTTAAAGGTTAGGACATAGGAGCGGAATCCGCTCCATTGCTTTTTTCGTCTTAACTTGCGTAAAAATGGTTCGATTTCGCAGAAATTTTAGTATAACGTGGGAGTTCACCTGGAAATGAGCCCCGTTGAAAATGGGCGAAATGGGGTCAAAGGTTAGGACATAGGAGCGGGATCCATTCCATTGGCCTTATGCGTCATAACCTGCGTAAAAATGGTTCGATTTCGATGAAATTTTAGTATGTGGTACGGGACTACCTGGGGACGAATACTGTTGAAAATGGGAGAAAAGGGTCAAAGGTCAGGACATAGGAGCGAGATTTATTCTACAGATATTATCCTCATAACTTGAGTAATGATTTCTGGTATGTTGAAAAGCGTATCATAATCAATACATTACATGATTTTACTAACTCGTCATTTCTATAGATTCTTTTTACAGCTTTGTTATACCTTTATTAACAATAGTTCAACCGGCAGAGGAACAGTGCGACGAAATAAAGCAAATTCATACATGCTACTTCTAAAGCAACCTGCATTTCATTTGTCACTTTTGTTTTGCCTTTGTTCTACGAAATTATTATTTACTTTGAGGGTTTGAGTAAGGAAGGTACGGTTTACTCATTCTGAGATTTTCAAAGCGGATATTAGCTTCAATGGTATGTTTAAATGGATTTTGTGACGTCTACTCTAATTTAGCTTTCCTTTTTGGTTTCTTTCTCTATGAAAATTTGAGTTTGTTCTCCTTACCATATTTCAAACTTAACGTGATATCTTCTCTCTCGCAAGAATACGGTTAGTAACACCCCTGATGTCGGAACGAATGACGTGTTGATGTCTGTGATGAGAACTGAGCGATATAATTAGTGTTTTGAGAAGCAGCAGAGATGTGGGTGTGTGTAGAGGTTAATGGTGGGAATTCATGCTAATTGCGGATATGATATTGTTTTATTACTCTTTCAGTTTTTTGAAGGCTGCGTGTTCTGAAGGCTGCGTTTTCATCGATGTTGTGTTTCTTAGTCAAGTATTATTGTTGATATTAACTCACGTTCGTCACGTTGTTGAAGTGCTGAAGGACATTTAGTTGAATAGAGACTAACCGTAAGTAACCTTTCCTGAAGTTATTTGAGTGTCTCCTGAATAGCTTGAAAATGAAGTTATCAAAAACTGATCAGTGTAATGTTACGACAGCGCTTTATTCCACGAACATTACCATTTTTAGTCACCTCACTTAATATCACCTTTCAGAAGGCCAGTATTATTACGAGCCATGGTAGAATTGTTCCAGTTTTCTCCGTGAGCAAACTTTGAGAAAGGTGCAAACGGGATATGTGCCGATTTTATCAAACTTAACGAATTTCATAGAATCACATAATCTATTTGCTACTTCATTCAAAGAGGCATTGGTAAAAAATGTGAGAGTCCGAATAAATATGGAAATATGTATGAGGACTGAAATTGAATGTATTATCTAAAGTAGTGGAAGCCAATTCTACTAATCTCGTGTCTTCAAAAGCGCGTGCTTACTGTAATGTGTGGGGTGTATGTGTATGTATCCCCAGGAGAAAACGGGGAAGATGATTGATGCGATAGGAAACGACCCAGTTGTGGCTTCACGGCTGCCTGCGAGAGAACATTTTTTGTTGGTGGTTTTCCTTTTACTGCATCTTTTCATTGATTGTAATAGACCGTCTACTTCGAAAAATATGAAAAAGAAGTAATACATAAACATGAAACCCGGTAAAGTATTTTTAGAAGCAAGAGGATTTGTGTTCCCTTTATCAACTATCTCATGTAAAAATCGGCTAGAATTTGCATCTCTGTTTTCCTACATCCCTGTTGGCTAGCAGTGTTGGGTAGGATGGGACGCAACTCAAACGATTCTTTTCAATCATTTCAACAAAAATACAGCAAATCCATTAAAGATATATCGAATATACATTGAAATATGGTAAACAAAAATACGCTGTCCTTATATATCGCACATTTTGTTCAGACTACGAAAGAAATCCTCATTAGGTCTGAATAGGAATTCACAGTATTCTCTAATCTACATAAGAAGTGCAATACTGAGATATTTAAGTGCGCCAAATACAGCGCGATTTAAAATCAATCAAATGTTTTGCAACTGGGAGTGAAACTCTTCTGTTGTTGAATTCAGGAACCCACGGAGTGTTAAAAGATCCCTCAGCGAAAATTGAGTTTTGTGAAAATTTTCTGACAGAAAAGAGAGCTACCAGGACTTGCAACATAATATATATTTTGTACAAATGAATGAAATACGGAATAACACCATTGTACAATACAAATTTGGAAGTGTGAATCCGTTTATTGGTGTAAACATGACATGGATGTTAAATCAAATAATATCCGAAAACTTGACAAATTTCGTAGTTCGCTCTCCTTGAGACGAGGGCTCGAATCCCGCGTCTCCCGGAGAGCGCCCGATTATGCTAACCACTACACCACCCAGAACGACCAAGTTTACAAGTTTCTGATTAATTTGAATATACATAACCATTGACTAGCGAATCCTGTGTATATATATATAACCATTGACTAGCGAATAATGTGATGGTTATATTCAAATAAATCGGACACTCGTAACTTGGTCGTTCTGAGTGGTGTAATGGTTAGCATACTCGGCCGCTATCCGGGAGACGCGGGTTCGATTCTCGTTCCAGGACGACGAAAGTTTCACGTTTTCGGATATTATCTGACTTAACATCCATGTCATGTTTACACCAATAAACGGATTCACATGTTCCAGATCTTTTGTACGTTAGCATTTCCTTCACTATATTTGAAAAAAGAGATTTTAGTAATATAACTAAGAGAAACCTATCATGAAAAATCAATAAAGGAAAGTAAATGGTTTCGAATATCTAAACTTATGGAACATACATAATGCAGCAACGTCAAGCTGATGTACAACGGCCATTTCATAAAAACCGAGAGTAAAACCACACAAAACGAAGAAATATGGGTACAGCATAATATATATTATTCTTTCCAACGTATCCTCCCTCGCAGATGATATGCAACGGTCCCATCGTTCAGTCCACTTTTCAAAGCAAGCGGCGAAGGCATTTTGTGGAAGCTGCTTTAGCTACCCCTGTACAGCTTGAATAGCGTCAACATCTGTGTTGAATGCTGCGCCACGGAACTTCTCCTTCATAGTTGGAAACAACCAGAATTCGCATATGGCGAGGTCAGGACTGTTGGCAGGCTGTGGTATGATTTCAATACTGCATTTCGTAAGAAACTCTTGAACACAAGCAGCCACATTTGGGCGGGCGTTATCATGGTACAGGGTCCACTTGGCCACCAGTTCCCGTTGTTTAATCGATATGTGTCTTCACAGACGCTTCAAGAATGAAATGCAATACTCAGCATTGACAGTAATTTGTGCAGGAGTGGCATGTTGGCAGACTACACATTTATGATCAAAGAAAATTATCATCATTGGAGGACTATTTTCGGAGGAAGTGAGCCTGTGTGTTCCAGACACTTGTTGCGCGCTTCATGGGCGGGTCGAAATAGTGGACCCATGTTTCATCGTCTGTTATTATTGCGTTTAGAAAGTTTGGATCCTTTGCAATCATTTGTTTCCACTTATGACACGCCTGAACTCTGGCTCTGCCACCCCGGTGGCGCTGTGGTCTAAGCGATGGCCTCTGATCATTCGTCTGAACGGGGTCCGGGTTCGAATCCCGGTGAGGCATGGATGTTGTGTTTGTCTTACGGCACTGGCTCTCTCCCTTCCCTGGCACCAGTGACCCTAAATTAGGGACGGGCGACTGCTTATAGCCCATTGAGTTGCTCACGGTGGTCGTTAAACCTCCAATAAAAAAAAAAACTCTGGCTAACAATTGTTCTTTCGTCAGGTGATGAAAAACTCATCTGAATACTAACGATGCAGCAGTAATTTGTCTCGTAGGATGCGGAATAATGACGTATTTGAAATACTAGTTGACGCCGTTATATCTTCTCCGTAACAACACTTTCAGGTCGACCAGGCCAAGTTATTCAGCGGACAAGCACCCTTTTTTGAAATCACAGTGCCATCTGAAAATCATTGACTCACCCAAACATTCATCTTTGTAAACTTTATAAAAAATAATCACTGCCCTATTCATTAAATCAACTGTTTCTGGAGCCGTTTTACCCAAACGATAGTAAAATTTTATCGCACAATCATAACTGAAATTCAATTGAGAAATATCTTTTAATTAAATGGTTTCAAATATCTAAACCTATGAAAACATACATAATACAACAACACCAAGCTTATGTACTTATTTAAAATCCGTAAGTGAGTTTATAGGCAGTATTTAAACTCTTTGAACAAGTTATTTGAAAACTCTTAACAAATTAATTGAAGTTATTTGAGATTATTCTTTTTCATGCTTCTCCTAAATTTTAATCGGCGAGCTTCGAAAGTCATGGTTGATTCTTTAAATTTCATCAAGGAGAAATATTTTCAAATAAGCAAGTCATCTCAATAATTAAAATTCTAGTGATGTATCATTTACAAATTTGTTTTTTGAGTCCAGTAGTTTTTAACAAACAAATAAAATAGAATTTTTGTTTTTGTTTTCCGATGTAATTCAGCGAAGATAGTCTTTAGGTATTTTCAAACATAACATTGGTTCAGATATTTTCTACTTGAACGAAGAATAGATAAAATATAAAAAAGAAAAAACAATTAAACATGGAGTCGTATGTTTCTAGATTTGTAAGTTACTTTAGCGTTGAGTTTTAAATCGCGCGGGAATGTAAACTGAACGCTGAGTTTAACATTTCTTTTCATCTGACATTTTTCTGTTGAAAAAAGGAAAAATGGACAACGAATAAAAAACTGCGCCACCTCTGATATCTTGAATTTCGAACCATATCAATTATCAAAAATTATTTGCCGCATTGCAACTGTTTGTTAAAAACGTTAAGGTGAAAAATATAATTTCTAAGCCACAAGTAGCGTAAGTATTTTTCGTTTACAAACAAAAATAGGATTCCTTGTTGACCTACAAAGTATATTATTTCATTCTTAAATGATGCAAAAATTTTAAGAAATGTTTGCGTGATTTAGCAAGCGCAATGATTTCCATATTATATTCAATCACCATGAATAATTTCTAGAATTTGGGATGATTTAGTGCTTCGTCTTAGATAAAGTTAACAGTCTTCACTGGCATCGAAATTACATGATAAAATTAAATAACTTCTGCTTAAAATAATAACCTTAAAGGTAGTCATTCTAAACAGTGAGTTTCATCTTCTTTTTCAAACTACAAAATATGGTGCAACAACATTTAAAATACCTACAAGTTTTTGTTTTAAATTATTTCAATATTTCAAGATGAAAATGGTTTGTTTTTGAAATAAATACACCGCACAAAAAATAACGAACTGTAAATCCTATCCCTTAAAATGGAGTTATATCACTACTTGCTTTAACTATAGCTTTAATTTTCTTTGGCATGCTATCAGTATGACTCAGTATTAGATGGGGATGAAGTTTACTCCACTCAGTGATCAAAAGATCTCGTAATTCCGCAAAAATTTGCAGGATGTACTTTTTCTTCTTCACTGCTCTTTTAAACATGTCCGATATTTTTTAAATCACATTTAATCGTGTTTATTTGCACGAAAATTGAAATATGGAACGTCTCTTTGAAATATTATGAAATATATTTCAAAAATATTGTGAAATACTTTTCTTTTATACTGTAAAAATACGTCTATTTGAAATATTATATATATGAAAGTCTCTTTGAAATATATTATATATGGAACGTCTCTTTGAAATATAATATATTTGGAACGTCTCTTTGAAATATATTATATATGAAACGTCTCTTTGAAATATTATACAATTGAAATATGGAACGTCTCTTTCAACTCATTTGCTTCAAGTCCACTTCTTCAAACCACTTGTTCGCTTCAAGTCCACTTCTTCAAACCAATCCAGCACAATTCTCGTTCGATGAACACGAGAGTTCTAATCTTGAAATACAGGATCCACTATGTTTTATTCTTGTTCCAAGAACTGGACAAATGAAAATAATGCATGTTTTAAAAAGTTGCTCATATTTCATAGATGTTATGTGATTTGACACCTCAATAAATGGTCCAACTCCAGTAAAAATACAGCCCCAAATTATCACACTTCCTCCTCCATTTTGCACAGCTCTGTGGATACTAGAGACGAGCTCGGGCCCGCGTTCGTCTGCGAAAACCTGGCCCAACCTGGGCCCGTTCCTATATCGGGCGGGCTCAGAATTCATTAAGAGCCGAAATCCCCGGGTCCGGGCTTGGCATTATACATGTTGAATTTCATTACTGAATTATTTATATATATCCTTCATTGTTTATAAGGTACCTTCACGAAAAACTGTCATTGAAAATAATTTCCTGTATATTATTGTTATAAACTTGTCACCAAAAATTAAAGAATTTCTTGTGTTAAGTACAGGGGTGGTGCCACTTCTAGATCTGTAGCTTGATCTCTTCAGAATGTTTTTTTTTTTTTTTCATTTTTCTGATCTTTTTTCCGGAAAAAGATCAGCAGAATTATTTCAAGATTTGGAAGATGAGTTTGAAATTCATGATCCTGATCCAGATGAAATTTGTAAGTATGTGGAATTGCGCATGGCAGAAACACACTTTGAAGCTGTGGATTTGTTACCGTGGTGGAAGAATTCAAGTTTCCTAAGCTAGGTACCATTTTGAGACGTGTACTATGTATACCAGCCAATAGTTCTGCTAGCGAGAGAGTGTTTAGTGCAGTAGATCAAGTTTTAGAGGAAAGAAGATCAAGATTAAGCGGCGCTGAAGCATTGGATGCGATTCTTTTTTTGAGGAGTTTCTAGAGGCTTAAACGGTAAGCAATTTTCATAATGAACTTGCTAGAAACTGCACACATAGAATAGTATCGTGGATATTACACTATTATGCGCAAATATTTGTTAATGTTACAAAATGCAAAATAATCTAGTCTGAAACGCTCATACTTTTTTTTTTTATTTGAAATTTTCTTACATGCTTTTTTTATAATCTACCACATCACTGTAAACTATATTTACCAGCTAGCGTATATGTAAATTATAATGCAAAGTTTGGCATTCTAGAGTTACTATTTAAAACACGTGCGACTGTCTGTACTGTAAAGAGCGTATGTTTTGTAATGCAATTTATTCAAAATAAAAATAAATTCAGAAATCCAAAAGAAATAACGAATGGAATATTTTGTGTTTCTAAAAGATTTTCTTATCTTGAGCTTTTGGCAAAATCACTGATTTCCCTGGTGTAGTCGAACGGCATGTGCATTTATTTATTTTCTGGTCCACATTTTAAAACACTTGGTTTTATGCATGGTGTTTCGAAGAATATATTAATATTATGGAGTGGATTAACTAAAATATACTTTTTAAACTAATGATTTTTAAATTTGATTGGGCCATAGCTTTGGACTGTGCATAATGCAAGCCTTGCTAAGCAAAATTCTCTGAGAACCCCGGCCCGGAGTGCCCCGGGCTTAGCAAACACATGTAATCAGAGAAAGCGGGCTGAGTCTGGACTGCTAAAATTGAGCCCGAACTCATCTCTAGTGGATTCATTCTGGGTTGAATGCTTTCTAGCCTTTCGAATGACCCTGGAGCGGCTATCATTGGAATAAAAGCAGAATCTGGACTCGTCGGATCATATTATTGGACTCCACTGTTCAACAATCCCGTGACGATGCTGGTTTGCCCAAGCGAAGTCTAATTTTTCTTCTGGGCAGTTGTTAACTTCGGACGTATCCGCGTAACGCGACTGAAGATGCCTAAGCCATGCAGTTCTCTCTATAGCTGTCGTACTGGGACTGGTTTACTGGAACCAGCATTGTACTGTGTAAGTAGTTCTTGACGAGTCCGGACACGTGCAGCAGTTGCTAATCGTCTCAAACCCCCGCCATCCCGATTTGTCATCATAAGAACTTCTACCACAGTTGCTCTGCCTACAGTGTTTGTTTTCACGTTGTTTCCACTGGAAATGGACACTACCGACTCTGGATCGGACAGTCTAATGAACTTGGCCACCTCTTCCAAGGAATAACCATGTTCTTGGTGAAAACAATGGTGCCCTTTTGCCACTCAGTAACATTACCTTTACGTCCCATATTTGTATCTGTAAAAGGAAATACATAATATTACAGATGCATTAGACACACTCCTCAGACATCTGCAAATATAGCCAGATCAGTTCATATGCAGATGATTTTAGGAAGGAGTGTCTGACCCCATGTCTTCAACAACCCTTAGAAATAGGAAGCTAGGAGATTTGGGCTAGAGTGCCCGATATGAAAGGCACACGGAAGCGAGGTGGAAATAGGAGAAGGAAGATGCCCTTTTTTATTACCGGAGGGGGTACCCGGGATCCGACGGCTTAACGTGCCCATCCGACTCACGGCGGATATTTACTGGTTCGAACGTTCTTACCTGCTCAGTATCGAACCTGAGGTTATCTCCATTGCAGTCACGAACGCTGACCACTAAGCCAACCCGCGGCCCACAGATACACCCAGCATTTCACTTTCCATATTTGTATGACTCGTTACGTTCATCAACTTAGAATTTTTTAGTTTAATCATCTCTACTACACTACTTAAAACATTATCTACTGTACTATCAGCCAGTTGATTTCTTCGAAGATTTAAGAACTGGAAGCTAGCATGCAAAAGTCTTTAATTATACATTTAGCTAAATTAGATGAACCAACGGCTAGAAGAGAAAAAAATGCATGCAACGATTTGTTCTAGCTACGGAAATCGTAAACACGTCACCCTATTGTAGTGTTTTTAAATTTTCTGCATCGATTCCTATTAAAAATTTTACTGCAATGTGTAACTGTTCAGCTTTTGCTGTAGTAGGGCACGATAGTACGCGACACACGTGGGCAAAGATTTAGAGTTCACTATAGTAAGACATCGAAAACTGGTAGTACGGCATATGTTAAAAAGTAGATCAAATTTCAGAGCAAGTTATTTCACTCTGCTACCTGATAAAAAGAGGCACGATTTTCCTTAGGTGAACGATGAATATTGGCCACGACATTGAAAATCATTGGCATTTAATTGCTTAACATGTGGATTCCTCATTACATTTAAAATGTGTTATACAGGTTTACCTCAGTTTTCATAGATGCATTTGAATTTGTAGCTATGTTGTATTTACAGTATAATATTACTTCAGTCCAAGATCCAATATACAAAATGATTTTCCCCTTTGCCTCGGACACGGACAAGGTGTTATACTAACATTCATAATGCCGCAAGAGCAAACCACCACTTGGCAGAAAAAAATAAAAAAATACGCAACAGATTTTCTTTGAAATTTTTATTTTGAATAATTAATCATAATGTATAGCAAACAAACAAAAATTATTGAGGAAAAAAGGTGCGTTTCAGCCTAAAATATTAGTATGGTTTCGTTTTTATGCTTAAGGCTATGATTGCAATTTTCCTCGGCTGCCTTTCTCTTGCCCAATCATATGAAATTCTTGTTTGTTTCTCTGTGCCGAACGATATTGATTTTTCTCCATTACCTAATCTCGTTTAACGTTTGACAATCTGTCTCTTCCAGCTGTTTGTATATAATAGGTTACCTGGGTGATCTATTTCATTTCTAGTCATCCGTGTCTGTATCTATTCGTTCATAGGCTTTTCTTTTTCTTGAGTTATTGGTTCTAAAATTTCTCATTAAGGTATATCGAGCTACTGTTTCGCATCTGACTACTCACAATATGTAAATTTTTTCAATATTTTCTACTTGTTAAAATATAACCAGACTTTTTCGAAACAATCAATGGACTGCAAGTTTTTTTGAACAATCATATGTTGCTAGTACCTAGATGTTCTCTTCACACGCACACATAATGTTTCCGCCTAAACGCGGAGTAAAGCAGCAAATTTCTGTATCTCTTCAATATTGTGTTGATTTTCAAAGGACTTATCAAACTTTTTTACACAGTCGTTCTGGAGTTTGACATGAGAGTGTAATTGTATCGTCTGCTACTGCCACTTATCTTTTCAAATTAATCTGTGTTGTGTAACCAGGGGTGGAAGTTTCAGCCTTCAACTTATTTCATCGATGGACAGCCGAAATTTTAGATTGGATTCCAAGGGACAGGAAAAGACCCAGAAAAAGACCACATGGGAGATGGGTGGATGAAATTCGTAAATATGCGGGAGTGACATGGAGGAGACTGGCACAAGACAGACCGTTGTGGAGGAAACTTGGGGAGACCTTCGTCCAGCAGTGGATTGATAATGGTTGACAATGATGATGATGATTAAGCTTGAACGTGCACATTAGATAAACTATTACTTAAGCTTCCAAAACAATATCCGAAAATTAAAGAAACTTCTGTAAATGTTCTTTTAATTACTTTCCTTATAAACGTTTTGTTTAAAGAGAAATGCATTTCCGAAACACAAACCCAGTTAACAAAACAGAGTAACTAGATAAACAAAGGTACTAGTAATCTCCTATCTGGAATAAATGCACAGAGCGTAGCAAAATAATTTGATCATTGTCATCTGATTTCGAAGACAATTGCAAAGGGAACGGAGACTTCATTAAGGAGATAGGGTGTCTCTAGAGACTGACAGTGAAAGGCTGACTGCGCACTGCCGTTAGCGTGCATCACAGTCCATTTTTTAAGCTACCTTTCAATCAACGTCGCATCAGTCATGTGCTCTTCAGAGATAAAACTATACTGATGCAAGAAATATAATATGTTTTGAATCTTTATTCATATTCCTAGTTAATATTGGCCTAGTGTAAACTTCCATCAGACACGTGAAAAAAAGAGGAAATAGTATTCCTTACTTAAAGTTGCATTAATATTTTTGTGTGGTATTTTTACTGAAAATTTAAAATCGCGAGCGAATGTTAAACAGCAGTTCAGCTCTGATATTCGACTCATCTATAATAGAAACAAAGCACTGATTCTCACTTTCTTTAAAATATTTTAAGCCCTTTTCTTTGCTTTCAGGACAAAAATTCCTGTCTTTCCATATACTGTATTTACTTTGTTGAATTCAAACGTGGCTTACTCACACACCGCATTATGCTGCCAGGTCTTCAAGCAAAGTTTTAACATTGTGGTTAGATATATTTCAATGATATATTAATGTATCCAAACGTCTGTGCCATTCGTGCCAACTAAATACACCAAAAATAACTGAATGCTGTCTAGACACGGTACCAAACAACGGAGCTAATTGCAGATTAAAAGATGAACTTTTATTTACAACTTAATACCATATGTACATGCTGCAGATTAAAAGATTGACTTTTATTTACAACTTAAAACCATATATACATGCTTATATATGATTTTCAGTTGTAAATAAAAGTTCATATTTTAATCTACAATTAGCTTCATTGTTTGGTACCGTGTCTAGACAGCATTCAGTTATTTTTGGTGATATCATCATCATCATCATTGTCAACCATTATCAATCCACTGCTGGACGAAGGTCTCCCCAAGTTTCCTCCACAACGGTCTGTCTTGTGCCAGTCTCCTTCATGTCACTCCCGCATACTTACGAATTTCATCCACCCATCTCCCATGTGGTCTTTTTCTGGGTCTTTTCCTGTCCCTTGGAATCCAATCTAAAATTTCGGCTGTCCATCTATGGTCTGTCCTTCTGGCAGTATGTCCAGCCCATTGCCATTTCAGGGATTTAACTCTGATCATGATGTCTTCCACTCTCGTCATTTTTCGGATCCACGAGTTCCTCTTCTTATCTCTCCTGGTTATACCAAGCATGCACCTCTCCATGCTCTTTGAGTTGTCTGCAGCCTTTGTATGTCTCTTTTAGTTAAGGTCCACGTCTCTGCACCATACGTAAGCACTGGAAGGATGCATTGATCAAACACTTTTCTTTTAAGACATAATGGCATATTGCTCTTGAAAATTATGCTGTTTCTTCCAAAAGCTCTCCAGGCAAGTTTTGTACGCCGATTAATTTCTTCATCAATGTGACCCTCACTTGATATCTGCTGTCCAAGATAACCATACGTATCTGTTATCTCCAGTTTTTCTAAATCAATCGATAAATCTTCATTTCTTGTAAAAGCATTGAACATCACTTTTGTCTTCTGAAAGTTCATTTTTAATCCCACTTCTTTACTCTTGTCAGCAAGTTCCTGGATCATACTCTGCAGCTCTGATGGGGTAGTTGCAAAAATGACTACGTCATCAGCAAAACGAAGGTGGGTTAGATAATCTCCATTAATCTTTATCCCTTTGTTTTCCCAGTTCAGTGATTGAAAGACATTTTCCAATGTGGCATTAAAGAGCTTCGGAGATATGGTGTCACCTTGTCTCACTCCCTTTCCAATTTTTATGTGTGTTGTATTTTCAAACAGCCGAATCTTTGCACTTGCATTTTCATAGATGTTATTAATAATATTAATGTATGCATCTTCAATACCGCAGGACTTCAGAGCCGTGGCAACCGCTGATGGCCTCACCGAATCAAAGGCCTTTTCATAATCGACAAAAGCCATGCACAATGGAAGTTCATACTCCCTCGCTCTTTCAATTAGTTCTCTCAGTACGTGGATGTGATCTATTGTGCTGTAGCCACTCCTGAATCCAGCTTGTTCTCTCGGTTGAGCCATGTCCAGTGTTATTTTCAAGCGGTGTGAAAGAACTTTAGTGAAGATTTTATAAACCACTGATAGGAGGCTGATAGGTCTGTAGTTCCTGAGATCCTCAATGTCACCTTTTTTATGTAGCAGGATCATTGTAGCATTGTTCCAATCCTCAGGAATCTTCCCTTCATTAAGGCATCGAGTGAAAATTTGGGCGAGTACTGTTTCAATTTCTCCACTTGCTTCTTGTATGATGTCTATAGTAATTCCATCTTCTCCTGGAGCTTTCCCCCGCTTCATGTTCTTGATTGCATGAGCAACTTCTGCTGGGAGGACTGGAAGAACTCTGGTACCTTTCATGATGTCTGGAGTACATGTATCATCCCTTTCATATAATTTGGAGTAGAAATCTTTCACTCTTGTTAAAATTTCGCCTCTATTTCTTGTTATAGAACCATCTTCTTTTCTCAGAGCCATAATCTGTTTTCTTCCCTTACTGAGATGTCCCTTTGCTATCTTTAGGCTTTGGTTGTTTTCAATTGCTTTCCTCACTAGCTCACAGTTGAATTTCCTTACGTCTTCAGTGATACTTTTTCGTGCTGTCTTGCATAGCTCTATATATTCCACTTTGGAAGTCACATCTTCTTTAGTTGTCCTCATCTCTCTTCTTTTTTGCATCAACATTTTGGTTTTTCCTGATAATTTGTTTACATGCAACTTGTTCTTAGACCCAGCTAATTTTGTTGCTGTTTCCATAAGAGCTTTCGTTACTTTTCTGTTAACTTCCGAAATATCCACTTCTTCCGATGTTAGGCCTTCTAAAGCAGAGAATCTGTTCTTCAGTTCCAACTTGAAAGTATTATGGTGTTTTTTAAGGTTGGTTATGTCAATACATTTTGTTTGTCTTATGAGCTTGCCACGTTCCAGTTTAGTGTTGAGGTGCATCTTACATCTCACCAATCTATGGTCACTACCTGTGTTGAACTTGTTTAGCACACTGCAGTCTTCTATGACGAATTTTTTGTTACACATAATAAAATCAATTTCACTTGTCGTCCCAATTGGATGTCTCCATGTCCATTTCCTGTGTGGCTTTTTCTTGAAAAAGGAATTCAAGATGAAAAATCCTTCTGCCTCTGCAAACTCAACGAGAGTATTTCCACGCTGGTTTCTGTTGCCGTGACCGAATTTACCTACTGAAGTTTCATTCTGTTGCCGGTGCCCTATTTTTGCATTGAAATCTCCCATAATTATCTTCAAGTGCTGCTTACCTTTATTATTTAGATTACGAATTTCTTCATAAAATTCTTCAATTTCTTCTTCAGGATGACTTGTGGTGGGTGCATAAGTTTGAATAATCTGAGCCTGGTATCTTCTCGATAGTTGGATAACGAGTCGAGCAGCTCTGTCAGAGGAACTTTCAACTTCTACCACTTTATCCTTCAGTTTCTTGTTTATTATAAATCCAACACCACTAGTTCTGCCAGTATCTGTCCCACGATAATAGAAGAGATGTCCACTTTTCAGTTCAATGAGATCTTCTCCTTTTCTCCTTACCTCACTCAGCCCGACGATGTCCCACTTGATCCTTTGTAGTTCCTCTTCCAATTCAAGAAGCCTTGAATCAGAAGATAGGGAGCGTCCGTTGTAGGTAGCCAAGGTCAGCATCAAATGGCAGCCTAGTCCGGTCCTCCGGGGATTCTTAGCACCCTCTGCCTTCATGTCGCACTGGCCGCTGCCTTGGCCAGGTACATTCCAGCTGCCGGAGACTGAGGGCCAAGATTTAAGTTGTAGAGTCATTTTGGAGGTGTTTGGCCATAACTCACCACGCTGGCCAAGCGGGTTGGTGAGTGTGGGATAGCATTTCCTCTGATCCCGATGGTATAGTTATACCGCTATTTGCGGTCGTCAGAGCCCCTTTAGTGGGAACAGGATGCACCACGAGAAGGCGGGGTTGACATTTGTCAAGGAGAGGCTGTGATGTTACGCATCACCTGACCTTACATCCCTTTGGTGATATACTAATGCTCAAACTTAGTGCTGAATTCTTTTATCTGATCTTCGATATTTTAATTTTACCTTTCTGTTTCGAATTAGCCTCATGACCACAGCAGCGAAATGGAGCTAATCACACAAACTGAATTACTGACTACACTTCAGCTTGAGAAACCTCTTTGGATGAAAGTGAAAATAAAAATAAAAAGTGAAAATAAAAAGAAAAAGGAAAATGTACTGCAGAATATTTTAAGCACTTTTTTAAATATTACTCGTATATTTTCTTCCGTTTCTTCTGCCCATATTTTCATTGCCATTTGATTTTACCTTTTCTAGCATCTTTCTTATATACTTCGCTTTTCAGTATCTTCCAGTTTCACTCTATCTTTCCCACTGCTCCTGTTTAGCGTCTCTTGTTCTCTCTACAGCTACTTTTGTTTCTTCTATCGCCCTATGTCTTTCGTTTCTTTTATGCTGCACACGATGCATGTGAAACATCTCGTTTACTGTATACTTCTGTCGTGGTTTTGTAAAGGCCACTTATCTTCCATAATGAAAAATACATACCCAAGGTACTTTTCCCGACGTTTATGTCAAGAAATCAATTTCTTTCTCTGTGATATTTAATACCCTACTTTCATAGAACCGTTTCGAAAATTGTAATATATACACTGAAATGCCAGAAAACCTGGTACAGACGAGCTTATGCAAAATGCAGAGCAACGTCACCTATACGCGTACTCGGTTGTGTCCGCCAGTGCGTATATAACGCGATACACTTCCTTGCCAGCTGTCAGAACTGTTTTCGGAATGAGAATGACCAGTAATAACGATTTAAGCTATTTTCAACGCGGTGTCATATTTGGCGCTCATGAGATGGGCCATAGTATTTCGGAGGTAGAAACAAAGTTCGGATTTTCACGGACGAACATTGCAAGGCTGTACCGTGACTACAAGAATTCCGGCAAAACCGCCAGCCTACGAAACCAGTGTGGTCGTGAAAAGACATTGGGTGAAGGTAACCATCGTCGGCTGTCAAGAATCATTTCACGCGATAGGCGTGCAACACTCTCGCAGGTATCATCGGAATTCAATGCTGGAGCCTCAACAAGCATCAGCGTCCAAACTGTACAACGTATCTTGCACGATATGGGCTTTGGGAGCCGACACCCAACTCGTGTCCCTTGTTGGGTGCACGACACAGAGCTATGCGCTTCGCTTGGGCACAGCCACACCACCACTGGACACTTGATGACTGGAAACAAGTAGCCTCGTCTGACTAGTCGCGTTTCCAAATGAATCGCGCAGGTGGAAGGATTCGTGTGTGGCGCAAAGCCCATGAAGCCATTGATCCCCTCTGTCAACAGGGAACTGTACCGGCTGGTGGGGATCCGTAATGGCATGGGGTGTATTTCACTGTACTTCAGTGGGACTCCTGGTACGTCTACAAACGTCTGTGATCGGCCAACGCTATGTGCGCATTCTTTCTGACGAGGTACACCCGTTCATGTCCTGCATTCATGCTGATGGGTTGGGCCTGTTCCAACAGGACATTGCACCTCCACACAAGTGTCGAGACGCCACATTATGGTTAGAGGAGTATTCATCTGAGTTTGGGGTGTTGCCATTCCCACCCAAGTCCCCAGATACGAACGTGATAGAACACATTTGGGATGCCATGCAACGCGCGATCGAACAAGCTGGATTCAGGAGTGGCTACAGCACAATAGATCATATCCACGTACTGAGAGAACTAATTGAAAGAGCGAGGGAATATGAACTTCCATTGTGCATGGCTTTTATCGATTATGAAAAAGCCTTTGATTCGGTGAAACCATCAGCAGTTGCAATGGCTCTGAAATCCTGCGGTATTGAAGATGCATACATTAATATTATTAGTAACATCTATGAAAATGCAAGTGCAAAGATTCGGCTGTTTGAAAATACAACACACATAAAAATTGGAAAAGGAGTGAGACAAGGTGACACCATATCTCCGAAGCTCTTTAATGCTACATTTTAAAATGTCTTTCAATCACTGAACTGGGAAAACAAAGGGATAAAGATTAATGGAGATTATGTAACCCACCTTCGTTTTGCTGATGACATAGTCATTTTTGCAACTACCCCATCAGAGCTACAGAGTATGATCCAGGAACTTGCTGACAAGATTAAAAGTGGGATTAAAAATGAACTTTCAGAAGACAAAAGTGATGTTTAATGTTTTTACAAGAAATGAAGATTTATCGATTGATGGAGAAAAGCTGGAGATAACAGACACATACGTTTATCTTGGACAGCAGATATCAAGTGAGGGTCACATTGGTGAAGAAATTAATCGGCGTACAAAACTTGCCTGGAGAGCTTTTGGAAGAAACAGCATAATTTTCAAGAGCAATATGCCATTATGTCTTAAAAGAAAAGTGTTTGATCAATGCATCCTTCCAGTGCTTACGTATGGTGCAGAGACGTGGAACTTAGCTAAAAGAGACATACAAAGGCTGCAGACAACTCAAAGCAGCATGGACAGGTGCATGCTTGGTGTAACCAGGAGAGATAAGAAGAGGAACACGTGGATCAGAAAAATGACAAGAGTGGAAGACATCATGATCAGAGTTAAATCCCTGAAATGGCAATGGGCTGGACATACTGCCAGAAGAACAGACCATCGATGGACAGCCGAAATTTTAGATTGGATTCCAAGGGACAGGAAAAGACCCAGAAGAAGACCACATGGAAGATGGGTGGATGAAATTCGAAAGTATGCGGGAGTGACATGGAGGAGACTGGCACAAGACAGACCGTTGTGGAGGAAACTTGGGGAGACCTTTGTCCAGAAGTGGATTGATAATGGTTGACAATGATGATGATGATGATGATGATGTATATATATATAGCATAAAAACAATTAAAGCTATAACAGCCAAAAAACTGAAGATAAACATGACATGCGCACACACACACGCACACACACACACACAGTGTATATTAACGCTTATATGAATTTCGCATATAAAATTTTCAATATGCTTGGAAAGGCACTCCATAACTATGATAAATGTTTCATGCCAGAAATATGTAAAATAAAATCAGTGGTTTTTATGTATTGAGTGAATAACTTTACGAAATAATAAATTCCTTCTATCTGCAAATTCATTAATTTACGAAGATTCATGTGTTTCCTCTAAGAAAAATGATGTGTTAAACAAACATTCATGTGGGAGTCAATAAAATTGTGCCAACGTATGAAATGCAAATGTAGATACTGAAAATCTGAAGATGTCATAGTTAAAATATGAAGAACAGAAATGGTCTAATAGTGTATCTTCACATTCATTGCGAGGTCCATGCTGGGAACACTGAAATACATACAACTGTGTAGCAAGCTTTCTATTATTTCCAATGCATTTTAATTTGTAATACCATGATAGCTTCAAAAACGTTGTCATTTAAGTCAAGGGATTTGCCTAATTTTTAGTTGCTTCTTTATTAGCGACAGAGTTTTTCGGGACCAAGAAGCACACGCATTGCCTTTTTTGAAACTTCTTCATATTAAATTCTACTCATTAGGGTTTGACGAATATCTATTCTAAAACAATATAAATTCCTTCGAACGTTTGTCCCAATTTTGTCGCGCAATGATAGTTTGCCTTTGAACGACTGATGGACGACGTAGCTCGTGTCTGGCCACCCATACGAGTGCGTCAGCCTGCGAGGTTTCAGATGTTCTTCGGCCTTGGCGGGGGAACACGTGCCCAGCCGTACGGGACTTCCAAGGATATTTACCGTTTCGTCGTTTTGAGATTTTTTACCAAGTCTTCCTTTCAATCAAGATGGCGGATGTTTGCGTTTTGTTAAATGCATCTGGTGAACTATTTCCTAGATTTTTTCGGAGTTTTTTTTTTTTGGCATCTAACTTTATAAACTAAAAATCAACATAATAACCTTTGTCTGAACGTTTGAACATTTGCCTCACTTTGTCGTGCAACGGAAAAAGCTCTTACTCGTTTTAATTGTCGAATCCCTTCCTTACCTAATATATATTTTTTATTGTTCTAAATGTTCATGAAACATATTTTTACTATTGGAACACATCATTTCACTTTGAAGAAACATTTTTTCGTGTACATGTTTGCGACATTCCATATCAATGTATGATTCTCGATGATGAACGAACGTACATAAAAACTGTTGTGATCAAAGAAATACTCCATACATAAATGATTTGAAAAGAAATTACTCTACATATTTTATGTTATCCAGTAGTTATTGACGGTCTTTCACCTAGTATCAATATGTTTTATGTTTAAGACGATTCAAATAATTGTGCGTCTTATGCGCATCAATCACATCTCATCCAATAAGACAATAATTTTCTTGAAACGTTTCAGTGCACATGTTAAGAGATGAGTTGTAGATTATGAGCATGTTAAACGAAACATGGAATTAACAATAAAATTGTCAATCGACAGCAAAGAACTTTGTTCTCTGAACTGATATACACAGTGTGGCAAAGAATTTTTAAGACTGGGTCTGTAAAATGAAATAGAAACAAGAAATTATAATTTCTTTTAGTTTGTTATTCAAAATAAGTCCCTCCGGCTTCAATAAACTTGTTACAGCGGTTTAATAATGATTCGAATGCCTGTTCTAGTTCACTTTGCAGAATTGCCTCCAAAGCACGCGTCGAAGCTGTTTGTATGATCGAAATATCATCAAAATAACACCTTTTTTAACGTCATTTGAAGTTTTGGGAATAAAGAAAAGTCGCAGGGTGCTAAATCAGGTGAATACGGTGGATGATTTAACACACAGACCTTATTTTTCGCCAAAAAACTACGAACAAGAAGTGAGGTGTGACTGGGTGCATTATCGTGCAACAAACACCAACTGTTTTCATCCCGATATTCTGGACGAATGCGACAAATTCTGCCCATCAAACCACTCAAAACATTTAAATAAAGCTCACCAGTAATTGTTTGTCCACTTGGAACAAATTTTTTGTGGAATCCTTACTATCGAAGAATGTAATGAGCATTCTTTTGATTTTCGATGGAACTTTTCTTGTTTTTTGGGCTTGTGATGAGTTTTTTTACTTCCACTCCGCACTTTGTCGCTTTGTTTTAGGATCATATTGAAAACACCATGTTTCATCACCTGTAACAATCGATTTTAAAAAGTTTGGATCATTTTCAGCGGCTGGAATGATGTCTCTGCAATGTGCACTTCTCCTTGATTTTTGTTCATTGGTTAACGTGTGTGGAACAAATTTAGCACAGACTTTTGTTTTGCGCAAATTTAGCGCAGACTTTTTTATTGGATGAGTTGTGATTAATGCGCATAAGACGCACAAGAAAATTATTGTCTTATTGGATGAGTTGTGATTGATGCGCAGAATGGTTCGAATCGTTTCTTTGTTGATTTTTAAAAAATCTTCCATCATTCTTAGTGACGCACATCGATTGTTTGCCACGAAATCACGCACTTTTTCAATTATCGCAGTTGTCCTACATGAACTTGGTCTTCCGGTATGCTTATCATCTTCTAGCGTATCTCTTCCGTCCAAAAAACGTTTGTGCCACAGGAAAACATTTGATCTACTTAAACAAAACTCACCGTAAACTTGTTTCATCATTTGGTACGTTTCCGAGGCACTTTTACCAAGTTTTGCGTTAAATTTAATAACAGCCTTTTGTTACATCTTAATAATTGAACATGAAAAAAATGTTACTTCTCTAATGAACGGCCGTTTCGTTTGAGTTATTTTAACAACTGCGCAGTACTTTTGGCCGAAAGCATGCAGACAGTCACGGTTTATAACGCATTTGCGATTACACTGGTGGCGCCACCGTAGGCTGAAATCTAGCGCCAGTCTTAAAAATTCTTTGACACACTGTGTACAGTACAAAATCCACTATATGACTAAAGGTATCCAGATACCAGTAGTGGATTTACTGATATACGTCACAGCCATGACCCGTACAAGTATACAGAGAAGCACATGCCATGGCAAAGTACAAACAGTAGGAGAACGGGATGTACGGCAGAGCTCAGTGACTTTCAACGTGGCACGATCATAGGATGACATCTTAGAAAAAAGTTGTCTGTCTCCCTTTTTCGGGGTAGGTTGAGTACCTCAAAAACGAATATTCCATCTATAAGGATGTTTGGAGAATTAATGCCGCTGGCTCGCCTCTCGTCTGCTGCATATCGGGACAAGGGACAAAGTGCGTCCAGGGCCAATTCACAGGGAACCATCTACGCATTCGCGTCCCCAGACCCAGCGAGTCTGCGGAAAACCTCGGAAATCCCGCAGACTAGATGACCGGCAAGAACGAAATTGCAACTCCCATCAGAGAGCAACAAGTTAGTATAGGATATTTCTATCCTACTGCAACAGTCCTTATCAGCTGTAAGTCATACTATTGTGAAGCGGAAATGGCAAGGAGCAAAACCAGCGCGACTTGGTAGGCCTCGTAAAATAACAGAGCGGAACTGTTGTCTGCTAAAACGGGTGATCTGACAAAGTCGCCTGTACTCCATTGCAACACTCACCATCGATTGACAAAATGCCTCTAGCTAGAAGCAATGTCAGCACTCTAACGGTTCGTCTACAACCAAGGTGAATGAGTTTTCGTGGCCGAACAACCGCACACACACACCTGCAATCAACATCATCAACGCTAAGCGTACGTTAAAGTGGTGTAACGTTTTGGGCATTAGACTCCGGATCAATGGAAACGCGTCCCCTGGAGTGATGAATCACGCTTCACCATCTGACAGTCCGATTTACAAGTCCGGGTGCGAATTGTGCCAGACGAACGCCACCTGCCCAACTGTATTGTGCCAGCTGTGAAGCTTGGTATGATGTTCTGGGGCTTTCTCTCAAAGTTTCAAGGAGTCCCCTAGTTTCAGTGCACCGGAATCATAACGCTAAGTCCTATAATCGCATTCACGACAATTCTGAACTGTTTCCAGTTCGGTGAATCGCATTCACGACAATTCCGAACTATTTTCCAGTTCGGTGAATGTCTTTTCCTTTATCCACAGCCCAATGCCACCGTCCAAAAAGTGAAGTCGTAGCAGGAATGGTTTGATGTAATGGGTGTGGAAGAACTTGATTTTGCACAGAGCTCCGATCTCAACCTCATAGATCACTTTTGGAAGAATTATTGAAAAGACAACTGCGAGCCATACCTTGCCGCCCTACATTGGTGACTGACCTGACCAATGATCTCATGGCAGAAAAAAAGGCAGTTTTCGGAGTAACGTATCAAAAATCTAGTGGAAAGCGTTCCAAACTGAACCAAGTCTGTCATACGAGCAAACAGTGGAGCAAATGAATATTAATTCCTTTCGTATCACAATGAGTTTGTGGATTAGCAAGTGTTCGATATCTTTGATCAGATAATACAATTTCTAGTGACGTATTGCAATGTTTCAAAAATATATTTTTATCTGAATGTTGATATGCTTTTGTGCAAACCTTGTTTGCATAAAAGGGATTCTGGTTAGAATTCTCACTTTTTGTTTGTTGGAATTCTGACTATTTGTTTGGTTATTTCGCTTGTCAGAATTCTCACTAATTTGTTTACACTCTGTTTATTTTATGAATATTTGATTCTTAGTGCAATCAATCTACAAAAATGTAAAGCAGAATTTTAGATATATTATATTATTTACCTTTGCTATAAAATATGTGTATGCTTTATAAAAAAATAAAAAATAAATTATCCACTAAGCATATGTCGTTGATACGTTCAGTGGATAAGAACCTGTTTATTTTTTTTAAAAGCATGCATATTTAATCATGTTTGCTCTGGCGAAATATTTTCTTCTCTAGCAACACTTCCATTCTTCTGGCCCACCTCTTCAGATAACTCTTGAGTGGGTTCTCCTCAATTCTTATTTACAACACGCATTTGCTTCTTTTCTTCAGGTTTATCTTTTTGCTTTGCTGATTTTGATTTTTATATCTCCGTTTAACTATTTCCTGCCAGCGTCTCGAACTGGCTTTGGTTTAGTAATTTTAGTGAAGTTTGAAATATAAATTGATTAAAAAAAACGTAGGTGCATATTAATTAATTTACACTGCTGGCCACCCAAAATGCAACACCAAGAAGGACACGAGATAGCAAAGCCAGATTTACTGGACACATATCAACAGATACACAGATGAAACGATTGAGCTTACAGACCCATGCGACTTGCGGAACACGCAGACATCAATAGTTTGTGTGGCCCCCATGGCTGGCAATAACGGCCGCTGCACGCCGCGGCATCGAAAGAAAGAGGCTTTGGATGTGGGTTTGGGGTATGTCGGTCCAGGCTGCTTCCACACATTGCCACATTTCATCAGGCGTAGCCACGGGTGGTGCTTGCCGGGCCACTCGCTTGCCGATCAGCGACCAGACGTGTTCGATGGGCGACATATCGGGAGAACAGGCGATCCACGGCAGCAGTGACACCTGGTGGGTCGTGAAGAATTGTTGCAGGATGCGTGCCGCATGCGGGCGTGCATTGTCCTGTTGAAACGTGGCCGCCGGCAGGTCCTGCTGGTAAGGGAGGACTACAGGCTGCAAAACGTCGGAGATGTAGCGGTAGCTGTTGAGTGTACCGGCGATGCGTAGCAGAGGGTTGCGGGTGTCATATCCAATTGCGCCCCAAACCATATCGCCAGGCGACGGACCGGTATGGCGATGCATAGTGCAGGAGTCATAAAGTCTCTCACCGCGGTGTCGCCACACGCGGGTCCGACCATCGTGGTGTTGCACGCAGAAGCGGGATTCGTCGGAGAAGACAATGTCGTGCCATTCGGTAGTCCAGGTGCGTCGTTCAACGGCCCAGTGCCGCCGCACTCGCCGGTGGTGTAACGTCAATGATAACCCGAGCAATGGGCGTCGTGTGACAAGTCCCCGCTCCTGCAGACGACGTCGAACGGTACGTGCTGACACAGGTTGTTGCGCAACACACCCTAATTCCTGCGTTAACGTTCGTGCTGTGGCGGTGCGAGCCATCAATGCCTGCCGCACAACATGCCAGTACTATAGCACGGTGGTGTGCCGCAGCTGCGGCAATCGCTCACTTCGGTCCTTCCGTTTCTCCAGCATCCACCGAATCCATACTCGCTTCACTGTGGCTGGATGTCGTCCCACACGGGCGCCGATGTCTCGGTACTATAAACCGCTGGCGCGATAAGCCACTATTCGTCCTCTGTCGAACTCCGAAACGTGCTGGAATGACTGCCGTATTCTGCGATGAAGCATAAGGAAACTTCCCACGCACTGGTCTGGCAGCACAACACACTTCCACTACTTACACTCCGCCTTCTGTGCACCCTTCTTATAGTGCTTCTCGGTGGCGTGCCGGGCGCACATGATTTGCATATGCCCTGCAATGCTAATCGTTTGCATGTCCTCTCGCGGGCTACGAATGCTGCGAATTTCAGGCCAATGGGATGCTTCCTTCTTGGTGTTGCATTTTGGGTGGCTAGCAGTGCATATTTCAAACTTTACTAAAATTACTAAACCAAAGCCAGTTCGAGACACTTACAGTAAATAGTTAAACTTAGATATAAAAAGAAAAATCAGCAAAGCAAAAAAATAAAGCTGAAGAAAAGAGGCAAAGGCGTATTGTAATTAAGAATTGAGGAGAATCCACTCAAGAGTTATTTGAAAAGGTAGGCCAGGGGAATGGAAGTGTTGCTAGAGAAGAAATTTTTTCGCCAGAGCTGACAGGAAGCAAAAAAAAAGCCCAAGAAACAAATGATGACGTAGACATTCTTCAGTCTGATGCAATTACCAGCCAGAGTGGTAACAAGACGAAACACATTGCCACAGAAGAAGCAGAAGTTGTTCCTGAACAAGAACAATCTCATGGAACATTTCAGTTGCGGAAGATCAAAACATGCAAGCATTGTAGTGAAACTGATCCTTATTAATGATGCAGACACCTAGCCAGAAGGAATCGACCAACGCGTGAGAGACTATTTAATGAAAAACGGTCCAGGTAAAGCACTTTTGGAAGACATTCTTCATAACGAAATTGGAGCATATTTCTCAAACGTTCAGTACAAGAGGAAGCATTCAAACAATAAAATTATTTACCGCTCATGCGCAACATACTGCATGATCGTCTGGTAGGATATTTTGTTTGCATTTTGCTGAAATCATCTGAAAAGTGTCTTGACTGCTAATTTATTAAACAAAAACGGGTTCAACGCCCATGCTTGATCAGCAAAGCATAAAAGATCAAATGGTCATTTAGTGAATATTTTAAATGTTTTTGAGCTTCAGAGAATACTCTCTGCTCTTCTGCTGAAATTATAGAAAAAGTCAAAAAGTCCAACATAAGCCCACACACACACACACACACACACACACACACACACACTCTGAACAAATAACGCAATGACTTCAAATGTATGAGAGATTAGTTGTTGTAGATAAGTTTTTATCAACGCGCAATTTGTCATTTCCTGGCTCTGTTTCCATTTCACAGCTTCACACGACAGCAGATCTCTTGAAGTTCAACATTATTGGGAAAATTAGACGCAGTAGTTCAAGAATATTTTAAATGAATTTCCAGTACAGAAATATATAATCACTACCTCCGCAATTGTATTGAAAATACTCTCATCAATGCCATGCGACATCCAGATTTATAGAACAGCATTCATCAAATAAAACCGGCAACTTATTTTACCGTAATTTTTGATTGAGCTCTAGATTATCACCCATCATGTCCACGGCAATTATATACTTGCAGCTCAGGTCTAAGCGCTGGCTTTTGTTCGGTCGTCTGAGATTTGTGTTTGTTCGAAGCCCGGTTAAACATGGATGTTGTGCCTGTCTTACGGCACTTGCTCTCTTGATACCCCAGAGCCAGTGACCCTAAATAAGGGACGGGCGACTGCTTATAACTCATCGAGTTGCTCATGGTGGCCGTTAAACACCCAAACAAGCAAAAAAAAATACATGCGTGTCGTACAGTACATAATCGGATACACTAGCCAGTGTGTGAGAACATTTCATAAAGTTTTGAAATGTGGACAGCAGCACCGGACAATATTTGCACAATTCGTTTAATCTTGAATTTGAGGCATTAGGATTAGGCCAGTCATTAAAACAGGACTGAAAATTTAGTAGTCTTTGGCAGAAAGTGGAGTCCCACAAAACTGAAAACAGCCACATACCTAAAAATCCACCGTTGCCGCAATATTTGTTCCCTTCAATGAGCCTTCAAAGTTTGAATGCTTTCCCGGATTAACCCAAAATTTAGTTTGTTTCGTGTATTTTGTAATTTACTGTATGCGTTGGACATTGAATTTATACGTACTCAAGAATCATTAAAAGGGAATGCATCTATGCAGCAACAAAATAAATAAATAAAACAAGAAAGATGATATCAAATTTTGAGCTGTAATGGTCCCGTGCTTTGAATCATTTTCGACGCGAAAAAATTCATCAAAGTTATTCACGATCAATGGAACAGGTTAGGAAAAAATCAAACCGGATCTCTACAATCGATAAACCATCGAGAAAAAGAAACAGCTACTTATTTACACTAGCAGCTGAAAAATATGTTAAGAAAATTAACAAATGACGTACAAAACGTCTTTCATAGTAGAAGGTGTCAGAGACAAAGCGAATTTCAAATCAAAGAGTTAAAAGAAAAAATATAGAAAGAAACATGATGCAACTCTACACCTTCTGGCGGAAGAATTATGCATAATGGAAAAGTTGAAAATAAGCGAAAAGTAGTCTTTATGGCAAAAGCTGCTTAAAGGGAATATAGTTTTTCAAATACGTCTCCCGGAAGCAGAGATCGCGAAAGACAGGTGTTGTCTTTAACACTCATTAGCGGAAAATCTGTGCGTCGTTTAAAGGGGATAATGATCCAAAACTCTATTGTAGCGAATGGCATACAGTGAAAAAAATATATTAATAGGGGTTTTAGAAGCGGTGTTACAGCTACAAACATTAGTACATTAACACCACCTAGTGACAGAACTGCAAACCACAAAACTCCTCAAATACAAACTTAAAGTGTTCCAGAAAGTAAGTGAACCGTGATTAAAAAATTCAGAAGTAGAGCTATTGAGAAAAACAGATTAAGCATTTGAACCCCCTGGCTGCGAGATTGTGTATTATTTTGAGAAGAAAATAAACACAAAGGGTTTTCATAGTTAGTAGTATCCTACCAAACAATAAATTTTTCAATCGGGTATTTTATCTCACAGATATTGCTGTAAACAGAAACGTGAATTTACGGCCTCTGGTGACAAACTTGTGCATTAAGAAAAATTTAAAATGATATGTGAAACATTTCGCATCGCAAATGCTCTGCGATACAGAAATAATTGTTCAAATCAGACTCTTACAAGCAGAGATATTAACAAAAATAAGATTTATATATACTCCTCCTTGGGGGGAAAACTATGTAATAGTTTAAGCAGAAGGTATTCTCAAAAGGTTTTCCGACATCAGTGGGTTCGGTCCACGAAACGTTTTTTAATCGAATTTTCAGAAGCTCAATTTTTTTAACAAATACATCAGAAACAGGAATAAGTACTTACACCGACTGGCAGCCAAAATATTTTCTACCAAAAATTATAAATATTATATGTAGAATATTTTTATATGGAGCTGTATCTGAAGCAGAAATAATTTTTCAAATCTGACTTTTAGAAGCAGAGATATCGGGAGAAACGCAATTTTCCTTTACGCTCCCAAGCGGAAAATCTGTGCCTTACTTGAAAAAAGAGATTGCACCTAAATTAGTCTTCAATATAAATGGCATCGAAATGTTAAAGAATTTTTTCAAACGGATCTTTAGAAGCAAATATATGGAATAAAATGTATTTTGAATTCTATATCATCTGCATCTGCGTCCTGTACCGGAAAAGTTGGGCATCAGAAAAAAACTAGAATATGAAAATCATCATTTACACATTTCAAGCTTCCCAATATAGAAATAGTTCCTTCAATCGGGCTAATAGTTGCAAAGATATAATGTCCGCAGTCAGACGGGAGAGCGGACGGACAAAGTAATAGCATAAGCACGTTTTTGTTTTCAAAAGGCGTTTATTTTTTTATTCATTTAAAAATAAATACATTTTTTTAAATGATATTCAATTATTTTTTTAAAATAAAGAAATTCGCACTTAAATCAACATGATTTTTTTTAATTTACTTATTCGCTATTAAAGAAGAAAATATTACTACATCGCTTTGTTTTACGAAAATGAAAAAAAAAAAAAAAGAACTCACCCTCTGAATTCTGAGTGAACATACTTTTCTTTAGATTCTGCTTCGTTTTAAAAAAAAATATAAGTTGAATAGCCCAAACATTTTTACGGTTTACATAAAAATGTTCAAAAGTGTTTAAACATCAAACAAAATGAAAATATAGACCAGCTGTTGACGAAGCTAATGCGCCCAGAATACATGTATCCTACACTGCATAGCCTAGGTACAAAGATTGTATTTAAGCCCCGCAGCGCTTTGTTGAACCGATCCAATGAACACTCTTCGTAGATATTTGTTCAAAGAAGTTCACATCATTAATCAGGCAGTACCGAGGTAAAAAGTCACTGTTCAGGTAATATATACTAATATACTGATTTCATTGTCCCGTTCCGCCAATCTGTCTTGGCTCCACGGGGACTTGTTGAGCACCTTGGATGTTATTTTGAAATGTTGCGACAATTATCCTGCCTTGAGACGCGGTTCGGACCCTGGCCACCCCAATGGCCCAGAGACCAGCCCGTGGTGACGTGCTGGCAGGCGACCTAGAATACCTTGTCTGGGTTCCCGCTCTGTCTGGCGGGATAGGTCGTTTCTTACTTTTTCGCTGACTGGAAGATTCCTTGCCCTCGAACGTTTTTTGGGGAATAATTTCCCTTTATTTTCTTTTCAAACACCTACACACATGTATACACTGTCCTCATGCTTAGGACTTACAACATCAAGAGATAGCAAAATTTATTTACAGAATATTTACATTGGTGGTCTCTTCGTCTGCTTTCCCACAGACTTTTACCCTCATTCATCTTCCGATTCGCTTTCGGTGTGCACGTTCACCTCCTGCGTTTCGGTCCCCGTTTGATTGGGGAAGATGGTATGTTGCTGGAGGGTTAGCCTTTCTACAAAGGCTATTATCCCCCTCCTGTTAACGGAAGATTGGATGAGCAGATCCAATCTTCGCGTTCTTTGCACACCTGGGATCAGTGTGTTTCTCCATTCGGCGAAGCCACTGCATTCAAGTACGCAGTGTTCTATGCTTGCCGTTCTCTTTCCACAGGGACAAGTGCAGTTCCTGATGGCAAATCTGCCTAGGTATTCAGGGCTGATGCCATGGCCACTGAGTACTTGATTCAGGAACTTATTTGTCTGTGCTCGTTTGGTCGAGACTTTCGGAAACACTCTGTGTGTCTTCCTCCCTGTCTCTCCCGTGTCCCATCTGACCTGCCATTCGGTCATGGTCCGACGTGCTATTGCATGCTTTGAAATCGGCTACTTTCTAAACATAGTAAGAGCATAATTAATCGTTTCTACCAACCTTCAATGCTGCAATCTTTCTTAAAAAAGTAAATTCCAAACAACATTTAGAGCTTTAATTTAAAATATTTTCCCTTAACTGTATAACCAGCTGAAACGAATTAACTCGAGCTTATCAAAGTGTCCTGAAATCATCTCACACGAATATATTCACTGTCTAAGAAGTGGGCCTACTGCGGCTGGAGCGAATGAACCTGTGCGTCGGAAAGTGTTGCTTTCCCCGTTAGATTTGTTAAATCATCTGTTAGGCACATGATCGACACTAATCATTTTTGAAATATTATATGCCAAAAACTCTACAAGAGTGTAAGGAGAAAGGTGGTTCTGTAAATTGTTTTTACTTAGTAGCATGATGTCCATATCAATGAGAGTTGTCCCAAGGACAACTCTCCCTGACATAGACATCATGACATCATCACTAGGCCACTAGGACACCATGACATCATCACTAGGCCACTAGGACATCATGACATCATCACTAGGCCACTAGGACACCATGACATCATCACTAGGCCACTAGGACACCATGACATCATCACTAGGCCACTAGGACATCATGACATCATCACTAGGCCACTAGGACATCATGACATCATCACTAGGCCACTAGGACGTCATGAAATCATCACTAGGCCACTGGGATATCATGCCCCTGACATCACGTCAGGGAGTTGTCCCATGGACAATTCTTCCATACATAATGCCACTAGGACATCATGGTATGTCCACGTCATGGGACAACTCTACCTGTCATGGACGTCGTGGATATGGCGAAGAGAATAAGAGACTAAAAGAGACCGCTTATCACTAGTCACAGATTTATTGTCTGTACTGCTGAAATCAAAGGTAAAAAGGAACTGTTTTTCTGTAGGTTTCGTAAAACCCGACCGCTATGTGAACATATATTTTTGTTCGGAGAGCGCAGAAAAGTTTGAGCATCGTTTAGTCCAGGTACATGTGGCTACTTAAAGATTTAAGAAAAAAGCACGAAGACTAGAAGGGAAGAATCTTGAACATATCAGTTGCCCATTGAAATCCCTTTGTCGCCTCCAGCGAGAGGAAAATTGCAAACTCGGATTAGACATAAGTAATGCTCGACTTTTCCTAATTAATTCAGAAGCATGTCAAATCCAAGCTAGCTCTGTTGAAGACGCTGACCATTGTCTTAACTGGAAGCTAATGCTAGGTTACATGATCATAACTTGCTCTGGTGCAATGCTATTTTCTTGGAACAGGTCAGCGTCTTTAAACGTGTGCGTCTGTTTCATTAAAGCCTCTCTGTGGAATAAGATAGAAGTGTCGAATGCAAAGTATCGTCTCTGTAAATCATTGAGCAGATAATCTGGTTCATTTAGTTAGCTAATGATTCATTCACTTCATTCACGGGCATAAAACGAACTTGAATTCTTTGCTAATGAAACGAAAACTAGTTATTTTCCTGGCATGATTTGCTGTTTCAAACAAATTTTTCAGCAAACAGCTGCAGAATGTTACAATAGATCTGGCAACAGGATTTTTTTTTTTTTTTTTTTGATTGAAGGTTTGACGACCACGGTGAGCAACTCAATGGGCTGAAAGCAGTCGCCCGTCCCAAATTTACTGCCACTGGTTCCAGAGAAGGGGGTGAGCCAGGATCGTAAAACAAACACAACATCCATGCCTCGCCGGAATTCGAACCCGGACCCATCACGGACGAATGGTCACAAGCTTTCCTCTATTTGAAAAAATCTTTCATTGATTGATAACTTATACACAGGCTGGCTTTGAACAGCTTTTGGTTCGTGCAAATGAGCTAGCGAATGACCCTTCAGTAGCTCAAGGATTGAAAATAAATAAATTGCAAGAGAGAAATTTACACTTTGATTACGAGTTTGTTGATGATCCCATTACCAGTCCCAAAGAAGCAAACAAGTTACAGTGTTTCAGCCAAATCTTAGGCAAGGCTGTGCCGTCTTGGAATTGTGCAGCAGAAACAAACATGTTGATTTATGTGGAGTTACTAGTAAATTTCAAGAAACCCCCAAGGAAGTATTACAAAAACTTGCTGCAGATTTAAAAATTACGTTAAAGTATTGTCAAGTTCATTCAGGAAAACGAACTTGTCTGGTATGAAAAATTAGCATATTTAGAAGGTTATATGCAATGTCTTCCATAAATTAAGGAATAAACAGCAAAATAGCAATAACTCAAAATATACATGACGAAGAGTAATAAACATTGGTGAAAACCTGAACCATATCACACGTTAGAGAAACACCTTAAATCATTTTGCAAGAAACTCTTCTTCCGATAACGATGGCGACATACAGAATCAGGTGAAAAATAAAGTGCCAAAAGGAAATGACGAAAGTACCTCAACGAGAGTACTTTCGCCAGACTCTTTACCACAACGCAGGCCTCACAGCAATGTCTCATGCTGTTGATGATGGTGTCTAGGAGCCCAGATCATTTTTTGTGGAAAGCTGGTCTAAGCCCCTCAACATCTTGCAGCTGAGGGTTGAGGGCATAATCACGTTTTCCTGGAATATCGGAAACATGTTCGATCGGATTAAAATGGGAGATCCTTCTGGCTGTTCCATAAGGTCAAAGGCCTCTTCTTCAAGATATTGTGCATCTGAGAAAATAATTTCTCCGAAAAAATAATTCTTCATTTATACATGGTAGGCATCAATGCTGGTTCTATGCCTCAGCACACATCCATAATCACCAAATTATAGCTATATGAATATTCTACGAAGATTATTGGCATATTTTCACTTTATTCCATGTATTTACTTCATTCAGAAAACTTGAAAAAATTCTCTGTCCTGGAGTGGGAATCGAACGCACACCTCCCCCTGATTTCCCGTCGAGCATGCTAGTCATTACACTACCCACGACAAGGAAATCCCAAGCAACTGAACGTATATATATCTGATTACCATCAGACCTTAAAGCTGTTCTTTCTCTCTCTCTCTGTATATCAGTGCCGTATATTCGAGGCTAGCAAGGCTAGCTGCGAAGCCCAGAGAATGCACAAATAAAACTGAATTAAGTATACACAAATAAAAGTCAATTATCAACGATACTAAAATATGTCGATGCTTTCGGTGCGAAAAAAGACGCGTGCGGATTCGCTTCTTTGACTCAATCTGGCGAGCGAAAACCAACGGAATAACGCAAGCAGCTCTTCCAGAGTCTTCGAAGTTCTGATGCGAAAACCTTCCGTACAATCGCCTGCTAGCGTTTCTATGACAACATGAATCAGCTGGTAGATGGTAATGGGCCATTACTTTGGGAAACGGTTCACTCAGAAAAAAGAAGAGTTAGACTATCTCAGTCGCTCCCATACTCCCGCCCATAAGAGTGTTTCGCGAGAGTTGTTTCAGTTTTTGTGAAGTGTCAATGAATTAAAATCAGAGATATTATATCTTAAATTCGTGGCTTTGTTGGATTCGAACTGTTTTGATAAATTCTGTGAAAGCTTCCTAGAACATCTACTGTCAGTACTTAATTCAAATTATGCTTCAAATTTTGATACATCTCGACTAAAAAATGAACTGAAGGTGTTTTATTTCTTTGATGAATACAAAAACAATTCAGTGAGAGACATCATGTGTTACATAAAGTTGAATAAATTGGACATAGTGTTTAGTGAGGTGTACAAATTATCAGACCTCCTATTAAACTTTCCATCAACAACTGCAACTGCCGAAAGAAGTTTTTCAGCATTAAAAAATCAAGATATATCTTAGAGCCACACAAGGACATGCACATTAGAAAAACTTGGCTGTTTTGTCTGTAGAGAAAAACCTTATTTTTAAATATGAAAAAGTACTCGGAAGAAACATTTTATGAAAATGTAGCAATCAAGTTCACACAAAAGGAAAGAAGAATAGATTTCATGTACAAATAAAGTGTTCAGAAGAAAAATGGAGCTCATGCACGAATAAGTGTTCAAATCTTAATCCTCATAATTATTGGGTATCATGTTAGCAATGGCATGTAATTAAAATTTAGAAAAAAAGTCATTTTCATTACTTAACAACTAAGAAATAAACTTCGCAATTAAAAAAAAAACACAGGGAGGGGAGTGAGATAGCCCAGGTCTCGAACCCAAGACGCCACTGCTGTATATCAACATCATCATCATCATCATCATTAATCATCATAATCATCATTGTCAACCATTATTAATCCCATGTTGGACGAAGTTCTCCACAAGTTTCTTTCACAACGGTCTGTCTTGTGCCAGTCTCCTCCATGATACTCCCGCATACTTTCGAATTTCATCCACCCATCTCCCATGTGGTCTTCTTCTGGATCTTTTCCTGTCCCTTGGAGTCCAATCTAAACTTTCGGCTGTCCATCGATGGTCTGTCCTTCTGGAAATATATCCAGCCCATTGCCATTTCAGGGATTCTACTCTGACCATGATGTCTTCCACTCTTGTCATTTTTCGGATCCATGAGTTCCTCTTCTTATCTCTCCTGGTTACACCAAGCATGCACCTCTCCATGCTCTTTGAGTTGTCTGCAGCCTTTGTATGTCTCTTTTAGTTAAGGTCCACGTCTCTGCACCATACGTAATCACTGGAAGGATGCATTGATCAAACACTTTTCTTTTAAGACATAATGGCATATTGCTCTTGAAAATTATGCTGTTTCTTCCAAAAGCTCTCCAGGCAAGTTTTGCACGCCGATTAATTTCTTCATCAATGTGACCCTCACTTGATATCTTCTGTCCAAGATAAACGTACGTGTCTGTTATCTCCAGCTTTTATCAATCAATCGATAAATCCTCATTTCTTGCAAAAGCATTGAACATCACTTTTGTCCTGAAAGTTCATTTTTAATCCCACTTTTTTACTCTTGTCAGCAAGTTCCTAGATCATACCCTGCAGCTCTCATGGGCTAGTTGCAAAAATGACTACGTCATCAGCAAAACGAAGGTGGGTTAGATAATTATCTATTATTATATAACCCACCTTCGTTTAATATTATCTAACCCACCTTCGTACAATGGGATAAAGATTAATGGAGATTATAATCTCCATTTATCTTTATCCCTTTGTTTTTCCAGTTCAGTGATTGAAAGACATTTTCCAATGTAGCATTAAAGAGCTTCGGAGATATGGTGTCACCTTGTCTCACTCGTTTTCCAATTTTCATGTGTGTTGTATTTTCAAACAGCCGAATCTTTGCACTTGTATTTTCATAGATGTTATTAATAATATTAATGTACGCATCTTCAATACCGCAGGATTTCATAGCCATTGTAACTGCTGATGGTTGTTCAAGATGAAAAACCCTTCTGCCTCTGCAAACTCTACGAGAGTATTTCCACGCTGGTTTCTGTTGCCGTGACCGAATTTACCTCCTGAAGTTTCATTCTGTTGCTGTTGCTCTATTTTTGCATTGAAATCTCCAATAATTATCTTTAAGTGCTGCTTACCTTTATTATTTAGATGACGAATTTCCTCATAAAATTCTTCAATTTCTTCTTCAGTATGTCTTGTGGTGGGTGCATAAGTTTAAATAATCTGAGCCTGGTATCTTCTCGAGAGTTGGAAAACGAGTCGTGCAGCTCTGTCAGAGAAACTTTCAACTTCTACAACTTTATCCTTCAGTTTTTTGTTTATTATAAATCCAACACCACTAGTTCTGCCTGTATCAGTCCAATGATAGTAGAAGAGATGTCCACTTTTCAGTTCAATGATATCTTCTCCTTTTCTCCTTACCTCACTTAGCCCGACGATGTCCCACTTGATCCTTTGTAGTTCCTCTTCCAATTCAAGAAGCCTTGAATCAGAAGATGGGGAGAGTCCATTATACGTTGCCAAGGTCAGCATCAGATGGCAGCCTAGTCCGGTCCTCCGGGGATTCTTAGCACCCTCTGCCTTCATGTCGCACTGGCCGCTGCCTTGGCCAGGTACATTCCAGCTGCCGGAGACTGAGGGCCAAGATTTAAGTTGTGGAGTCATTTTGGAGGGGTTTGGCCATAACTCACTACGCTGGCCAAGCGGGTTGGTGAGTGTGGGGTAGCATTTCCTCTAATCCCGATGGTATAGTTATACCGCTATTGGCGGTCGTCAGAGCCCCTTTAGTTGGAACAGGATGTACCACGAGAAGGCGGGGTTGACATTTGTCAAGGAGAGGCTGTGATGTTACGCATCACCTGACCTTACATCCCAATATATATATATATATATATATATATATATATATACACTGTTTGAAAATACAACACACATAAAAATTGGAAAGGGAGTGAGACAAGGTGACACCATATCTCCGAAGCTCTTTAATGCCACATTGGAAAATGTCTTTCAATCACTGAACTGGGAAAACAAAGGGATAAAGATTAATGGAGATTATCTAACCCACCTTCGTTTTGCTGATGACATAGTCATTTTTGCAACTACCCCATCAGAGCTGCAGAGTATGATCCAGGAACTTGCTGACAAGAGTAAAGAAGTGGGGTTAAAAATGAACTTTCAGAAGAAAAAAGTGATGTTCAATGCTTTTACAAGAAATGAAGATTTATCGATTGATGGAGAAAAACTGGAGATAACAGATACGTACGTTTATCTTGGACAGCAGATATCAAGTGAGGGTCACATTGATGAAGAAATTAATCGGCGTACAAAACTTGCCTGGAGAGCTTTTGGAAGAAACAGCATAATTTTCAAGAGCAATATGCCATTATGTCTTAAAAGAAAAGTGTTTGATCAATGCATCCTTCCAGTGATTACGTATGGTGCAGAGACGTGGACCTTAACTAAAAGAGACATACAAAGGCTGCAGACAACTCAAAGAGGTATGGAGAGGTGCATGCTTGGTATAACCAGGAGAGATAAGAAGAGGAACTCGTGGATCCGAAAAATGACGAGAGTGGAAGACATCATGATCAGAGTTAAATCCCTGAAATGGCAATGGGCTGGACATACTGCCAGAAGGACAGACCATAGATGGACAGCCGAAATTTTAGATTGGATTCCAAGGGACAGGAAAAGACCCAGAAAAAGACCACATGGGAGATGGGTGGATGAAATTCGTAAATATGCGGGAGTGACATGGAGGAGACTGGCACAAGACAGACCGTTGTGGAGGAAACTTGGGGAGACCTTCATCCAGCAGTGGATTGATAATGGTTGACAATGATGATGATGATGATATATATACATATAGAAAGAGAGAGAGAGCGCGAAATTTTTCAAGTTTTCCGAATGAGGTAAATACATGGAATAAATTGAAAATATGCCAATAATCCATGAAATATTCCTCTAGCCATGATTTGGTGATTGTAGATGGATGCAGATGCATAAAACCAGCATTCAAGATATTTTTCTACGAGCCTCTCTTGGTGGGAACAAGCGTTATCATAAGGGTGAACAAATGGGTAAAGGATATCATTTCTATAGGGTCAGGCATTCATCGTTCCTTTTAGAAGCACAAAGAGGTAGGTCTCTTAGTCCACTTAACGAGATGCCACCTCGTTTTGTAGACAGCAGGATCTGCTGAACAGATCTATGTGTCATACTGATGAGAACAAAGAACTTGCATACTTGCATTCTGTTGAGGTACACTGCCGGACAATTGCTAAGGACGGATGACAATAGCAACGATAGCAACCATTAAATGGAAGGCAGGAAAATGTGGAAATTAGAATAAGTGCGGGATACAGTAGGACGTGTTGTGCGTATGCAAATTTTGGATTGCCGAACTTGTTCGTGACGTCATAGCGCTGATAAGAGATATAAAGGATTTGATGCGTTTGACCGTTGTTGTTCAAACGCAAAGTTGAAAGGGAAAGAATCAATTGACGAACTTTCAATTTTCAGTATGTCTTCCCGACATCACCAAGATGATTTTACGCGTGGCCGTATTATTGGCAAGATTGAAGAAGGGCGAAAAATAACAGATGTTTTCAGGGAGTTCGACGTCAGCCACAGTGTTGCTTCAAGGCTTCGGAAATCATTTCAAACAAATGGAGAGTGTAGCAAACGTCACGGGGGAGGTCGTGTTCGCAGTAGAACACCTGCAGAAGATCGGTACATAGTGCTATCAACAAAAAGACACCGGCGCAGCACAGCTAGTGAGGTAGCAAATCAGTTTATGGTTGCTACTGGCAAGCGGATCTCCCGAAAAAATGTCGCCAGACGTTTGCATGAAGAAGGACTATACGCCCGCCGTCCTGTTGTGTGCATCCCATTGTCCAGACGTCACCGTACCGCCCGTTTGCAATGGTGCCATCAGCATCGCAATCGGACTGATAACGACTGGTCTGCTGTCCTCTTCTCAGATGAGAGTAGATACAGTCTATCGTCTGATTGCCGACGACAACTGATCTGGCGTGATAGTGGTACTGCATATTGTCCAGCAAACATACAGGAAAGGGACCGATATCCGACATGTAATGTCATGGTATGGGCTGGCATCATGATCAATGGCCGTACGTCCCTCTATGTGCTTCCAACTGGGACTATGACTGGCCAACGATATATTAATGATGTTCTGCTACCTCATGTTCGCATGTTCAATGGTTCTGTCGGTGATAGATTCATTTTCATAACGACAACGCAACATGTCATCGAACAGTCGCTGTCCAGGAGTGCCTTGAGAGCGAGGATATTCAACGCCTCGTATGACCAGCACGTTCTCCAGATCTGAATCCCATTGAAAATGTATGGGATGCTTTGGGGAGGAGACTTGCTGGTCGCCAGTGCCCTCCAATAAACAAGGACACCCTCATCTGTGCACTGACAGAGGAATGGGATAAATTACCCCAACAGCTGCTTGATAATGTTGTGCAAAGCATGACACGACGTGCGGAATCTTGCATCGCCCTCCATGGTGGCCATATCCCATACTGACATCTTACGTCGGAACGCCTGCGGACGGTCATTGCATTTTTTCACGTTTACGTATTCTGCACAAAATGGCCTGTTTGTCCCTTGAACACGTTCCAAAGCCTTCTGGATTTCAGAGCACAATAAATTGTCTTTCTTGTAATGTCCTGGCATTCTGACATTATTTTATTTCACTTGGCATCCAACCACACTTACTTTTTTATGCGCTATATAGCCGTTAATGATCCGTCCTTAGCAATTGTCCAGCAGTGTATTTAAAGAAATGTGATCCTCGTGGAGATAAGAAAAGCTTATGCCTTAACTGATGGATAAAATCTAGTGGTTCTTTAGCGCGGTTGCTTTAATGGAAAATATAAGACCTGGCGAAAGCAAATAACTCGCACCGCGTAGAAAGAATCATACTTTAAGCCTTCCTCTTGGCAAGAGCATTACGGTGCTATACAGATTTTCAATGTGTATTTAACCCCCGTTCAGCGATAAAATCAATAGAAACAACACAAACGAAATGAACTTTAACTAACTTCGACATACGCCTCTTTGAAGGAGACACGAAACTGGATTTTAGAAGGTGCAATGAAACTGACGACAGAACAATACGTCGCTGCGTGTATGTATTTGTATAACTTTGACTATCCAGGAATAAAGAGTAAATGGAAGGAGGAGTGCGAGAATAGTAGAGAAGCAGACAAAAGCGTGTAAAATGCATTTAGCAGGAGACCAGGATATCGCAATAAAAAGTTTACCAAGAAATTCAAGCAAAGCTGAACCACTTTACTGATGTACGTATGCAGAATAAAAGGACGTGTTTCGCATTGAGAAACAAAAGTAAAGTAAATGCTTTTAAGTTTGAAAGGAGAGATCATTTTAAGTACTGCTCTTGATACCGCTTCGTTCAATACACCATAAAATGCCGAGCCTATTGAGCCTTTAGAAGTAACTTCTTGGTACACGTTTTCAACATTTTGTTTATCAATTCATAGCTTTTTATTTTAGATACCACAATCTTTCCCCTATCTGAATTCATAGTCTTTCGCTTTTACCTTTTCCTTCCCCATGTTCTTCGAAACTTCTGGACCTTTATTTTTAAAATGGTTGTCATTCCCCAGAGGTTTCTCATGCGTGAATGGGGATAATTACATTGAATCCTAAGCAGCTCGATGGAAACCGATTGCTAAAAATGCAAAATAAAAAAACCCTTCACGAAAATTGCCTCTGTAAAAATATAAAAAAAAAGAAATAATTTTCAGGAACATGCCACGAATTTATAATTACAAAGCAGCTCCATATACATTAATGACCTTCCTTTTTACATTGATGGCCCTTGTCTGTTGTTTGCTGATGATCTCAAGCTTTATCGCAATGTACAAACTCCTGATGACTAATTACGAAACGCATATAGCTTATGAAATCGTTTATTTTCGTGGTGTAGTCAGCACAAATATTCGCCAAGCTTTCGCACTCCACTGGGAGGCTTTTTCAAGGCAATGATAGACACAAAAATGAAGAGAATTAGAACATGTAAAGAACGAAGATGATTTTTGAAAATAACGCGGGGGACATCACGAGCATATTACATGAATTTTTGTCACGTAATTATACAGAGCGTCGTGATGGGTTTCCATAATGGATCCGCTATGCAGGCGACATATTCTTCATATGGGAACATGAAGTAGATGAATTAAATTATTTCATGCACAAGATAAACAACCTACACAATACAATTAAGTTCATTATGGAGCTTGAAAAAGACGGGACGTTGAATTATCTTGACGTCGCGCTCAGAAGAAATAGAACATCCAGCTTGGATTTTAACGTTTACTATAAACCGACCGCAGTACCGAACCTTGTCCCTCCTCATTCGCACTGCCCAAAGGAGTACAAACTTTCCGCATTTAGAGCGTGGTTCCATAGAGCATACAACGTATGCAAAACCGACTATCTGAATAATAAAGAAGTTGAGAATATCTATAGCAAAGGTCTAAAGGCTGGATATAAGAAGGATAATATAGACAGAGTACATAAGACTGTGAGAAATCGTATAATATCAGCAATAGAAAAATCGCCTGGTAGGACAATGAGATACGCAGGATCCATCACATATATCCCAGGCTTTACATACTGGTTAAAGAATTTATTACGCAAATACAGCATATTAACAGCAATGAAGTCCCCGACCCCGTTATTATATATAATATCAAGCTGCAAGGATAGACAGTGTGAGAAAGAAAAGGCGGGCGTGTACGCTATACCGTTGGTATATCTTGACAACACGGAAAAAGGTATATATCTGAATGACAAAGCGATCCTTGGACACTAGATGCAAAGAACACGTACGAAGTGTTAAGCAAGATATGCAGCATACAGCCCTTGCCAGAGAAGTCATGCATTGCTCGGCCGCTCCTGTATGGAATAATATTAGAAGAATTGCCCCTTACACGAATTTCAAAGAGACTGCCATCAGGGAAACAGTGGAAATCCTATCCAACAAAGTGGCATGCAATGATATAGTCTCTACGGAACTACCAATGGTTTGGCATACATTATTAAAAGATGAAAACACATCACGGCGCTCTGTATAGTTACGTGGCAAAAATTCATGTAATATGCTCGTGATGTCCCCCGCGTTTTTTTCAAAAATCATCTTCGTTCTTTACATGTTCCGATTATCTGCATTTTTGTGTCTATCATTGCCTTGAAAAAGCCTCCCAGTGGAGTGCGAAAGCTTGGCGAATATTTGTGCTGACTACACCACGAAAATAAATGGATTTCATACGCTATATGCGTTTCGTAATTATTCAACTCTGGTGTATTTAAAAAATAAAGCTCCTGATGACTGTCTTACTCTTCAAACTGACGTCAATAACCTGCTTCAGTAGTGTAAGTTAAACCATTTTTTTTATTGGAGGTTTAACGACCACCGTGAGCAACTCAATGGGCTATAAGAAGCCGTCCGTTCCTAATTTAGGGTCACTGCTTCCAGGGAAGGAAGACAGCCAGTACCGCAAGACAAATACAACATCCGTGCCTCACCGGGTTTCGAATCCGGACCCCTTTCGGACAATAAAAGTTTACCAAGAAATATCAGATGCCATCGCGTAGACGATTGCGCCACCAGAACGGCGTTAAACCATTTTCATCTCAACATCTCCAAGTGCCATATCGCTTCCTTTTTGCCGAAAAAAATCCAATTATTTTTTACTACAAAGCTGAAGACTAATCTCTTAGCCGGACAAACGATGTCAAGGACTTGGGGATCAGATTTCTTTCGAACTTAATTGTACGTACAGCTTATAGAAATCTTAGATTTATCATGCGACATTCCAAGTGTTTTTCGAATCCTCAGGCACTTATACGCATTTTTGAGACAAATGGTCAGATGCTCAGTGGAGTATGCGACGATCATTTGAAGCCCTAGCCTCGTAACTCTAGTAAATGAAATCGAGAAAGTTCAGAAAACATTTCGTCGACAACATTTTCGCAAATCGTTTGGTGCTTATACCGGGAACAACCCGAAGGCTGACCTTCTGTCACTCTTCGAGTGGACCGCTCTACAGTCGAGAAGAAAGGCTCTCCAACTCAAGTTTCCGTACGGTATCAATAAAGCTGTCTTTGAATGAGTGTAACAGAAATTCTGTCCTACATCTGTAATGCAAATCCTTTTGTACACATTTTCTCAAAAACTATTACTTTCTAAAGTTTGAAATTTTGAGCATAAATAGAAACAACCCATATCTAATACGTGTCGCAGTTATTTTTCCGAAAAAAATGTTGGAATGTGTTTTTGAAATTCAATTTATGTGACTCAAAAGTATTCCAATTTGGCGCTAGATGGCACCAGAAGTTAGCTTGGCAGTGTTTCTGTGTGGAAGAAAAGAAATCTCTCAATTCTGTCTGTTTTTTTTAATTATCTGGGCCGAATAGAAATCAAAGAATAGGCACAGAAGTGATCTTGTCTTCTATAGATCATCTTAAATTCTAGTGTACGTTCATGTTTTGAAGAGAAAATGTGTACATTACAAGAAAACACTTAAATTTGAGACAGAAACTACGCCTAACTACTAAGCTCCACCGCTAAACAATGTCATTGGTTAAAACGTAAAAGCGCGTATTTTGTCTCTTCATTGTGGAGCCAACGAGAGACCGCTTCCATTCTGAATATGTTAAAGTCTTCAGTCATTCGCTGACGCCAACGTCTGAGAGATGGCGCAAATAGCACGCCCAAGGAGTGCTATTTTGAGCCATCTATTGCAAGCCTAACACTCATTCAAAGACAGCCTTAAGGTGGACGTTAATAAATTTTGCTTCCTGTACTTCCAATGGAAAAACTTCTGTACACATTTTCTTCACAATTGATGCGTTCCCAAGGATGTAAATTTGAACATCGACTAAAATAGTTTTAATTTATAACTTGGAATACTTAATATTTTCGAAAACATAACCATAATTATATTAAAAATCAATAACTGTTCGTTTGGTGGTGTTGAAATCAGAAACAAAATGGCGCGACCTGCACTTTGATGACGTCAGTAGACAAACAAATGTTGCATTGCATAATTATGGTTATGTTTTAGAAAATATTAAGTATTCCAAGTAAAAAAATGAAGCTATTTCAATCGATGTTCAAATTTTCATGGGCCGCCCCGGTGGCGCAGTGGTCTAAGGCGTTGGCCTCTGATCATTCGTCCGTAAGGGGTCCGGGTTCGAATCCCGGTCAGGCATGGATGTTGTGTTTGTCTTACGGCACTGGCTCTTTCCCTTCCCTGGAACCAGTGACACTAAATTAGGGACGGGCGACTGCTTATAGCCCATTGAGTTGCTCACGGTGGTCGTTAAACCTCCAATCAAAAAAAAAAAAAAAAAAAAAAAAAAAATTCATCCTTGGGAACGCATTAACTTTGAAGAAAATGTGTACTGAAGTTTTTCCATTGGAAGTATATATAGGAAGCAAAATTACTTGACCTTAACGGAGAGATACATGATACTCAAATTGTAAACCAACTAAGTTTCCGTGTCCCCCGTTTTCCGAGGACAAAATGTGAAATATTTGCAGTGCCATTTTGCAGGACTGATGCTGGAAAAAATTCTGCGTTATGCAAAGTGAATAGACTTCACAACTCACTTCGGTATATTTTTAATGTAAGTCATAATTTTTTTCGTGAAGCATGTTTCGCAAGACTGTATATATTTCTTGGCAATGTAAATATCACTGTAAACATCACTATAGCAATTCCTGTAAGTAGATACACCATCTGTAGGGATGTGCTTACAAATAAATAAATAAATAAGTATTTTATCGAAAAATTTAATAAATACAGGGTGATTCAAAAAGGATTTTACAAATTTGAAACAGTATGTAGAAATATATTCAGAACACTTATAACAATTTTTGAGGCGTTAATCTATAACAAAGCACATCAAGTTTTATCCCATATAGTCGTTTTGGTTCGGTGAGACTGTCGTTCGTGACACGGCACACATCCCACCTGAAGTCTTCACAAACTCGAAGCAGCATACCTGATGTCACTTCTGCAACTGCGGCGGTGGTTCGAATTTTGAGTTCAGCGAGATTTGCAGGTAATCTTGGAGCAAACACTCGATCTTTAATGAAATCTCATAGGAAAAAAGCTAGAGGTGTTATGTCGAGAGAACGAGGTGTCTATGCTATCGGGCCTACTCGACCAATTCACCGGCCTGGGAAAAGCTTATTGAAGAAATCGCGGACAACAGTACAGTTGTGCGGTGGTGCCCCATCTTACTGAAAGTGAATGCGTCCTCTTTGGTCATCATCGTTTAAATGTGGAATGAGATAATTTTTGAGCATATCCAGGTACGCGGTACCGTTGATGGTTTTCTCATGCAAAAGAAACAGGCCGTAAACCTTACATTTGCTAAGCGCACAAAAGACATTCATCTTTGGGCTGTATCGAACATGTTCCAAAGATTCCCGTGGATTTTCGGCGCCCAGAGTCCTGCAGTTGTGTATGATGACCTTAACGGCCGCCCCGGTGGCGCAGTGGTCTAAGGCGTTGGCCTCTGATCATTTGTCCGAAGGGGTCCGGGTTCGAATCCCGGTGAGGCATGGATGTTGTGTTAGTCTTACGGCACTGGCTCTCTCCCTTCCCTGGAACCAGTGACCCTAAATTAGGGACGGGCGACTGCTTATAGCCCATTGAGTTGCTCACGGTGGTCGTTAAACCTCCAATCAAAAAAAAAAAAATGACCTTAACGCCGACATGAAATGTCAATCCATCACTGAAGATCTCGTGAATGCATTGTCTTCCTCTGTCAGATGCAACATTTCCGCACAGAATTCCTGACGAGCAACAACGCTACTGATTTCATGAAGCATTGTAAATTTGTATGGTTTTAAGTGCAATCGCTTTCGTAACACCCGGCAAACCGTCAGTTGTGAAATACCCATTTCACGAGACGCACATCGCGTTGATTTCGTGGGACAACGAACGAAGCTCTGGCTCACTTATTCCACGACAGCAGCAGAAACAAGCGGGCAACCAAGGGATTTCTCATGGCAAAAAAAAACAACCAGTCTCAGCAAAACTTTAATGTCAAGAGTGAATTGTTGGTCTAGCGGTAGCTTCTCTACGATCCTGAGAGCAAAACTTCCGTTGAACAGTTTTCGGAGATTTCGTTTCTTCAAACCAAAACTCACAGAGAGCACGTTCCGCACCTGTGAAATCAGCAATGTGGAAATGCTCACCGCTGGATGTCGCGGTTACGGAATTCCAGGCTATGACAATACGTGAGATAAGATTTGATGTTTGTAGCTACAGATTAACGCCTCCAAAATTTTTGCAAGCATTGTGAATAAAAATTTGTAAGCATTTGTGAACAAATTAGATGGTAAAATTAGTAGGCTAATGAATTCTTCATTGAAAGTCATAGCTGTTTTTGGAGTTTTTCACAGGAATCATGGGTTCTCAAGAGAGTCCAGCATGGCTGTGTATGAAAGTTCTTACTCTGATTTATGGCAGTGAAATCTGGGTATTGCAGAAAAGACATAAGAGTCGTTTGTGTGCTGAACGACAGTCGTTGTTTACTTCGTGCTTGCATTTTGTTCCGTTTGTGATAATTTCCGAGTCTACGGCTCCTAATTTTGTGTGTGCATTGTGTGTGAAAGTGCCCTCCTACTTCTGATCCATTTACCAGGTCGGTAAGTGCCCTTTTTGTGTTGTATTCCTCATTTTCCTGCTTTGGTCAAGTTGGCTACAGCTCGTAATCTTATCGCCATTGCAAATGGCGTCTTCCGAGGTAGCGGAGCTTCTATCCTCACTTCCGGAAATGACTCTTTATCCCTATCAGCTGCTCAGAAGCAATCCACCAATAGAGGGCTTCCTTTGACAAGCCCCTCCTCTCCGCAGCGTGACAAAGTTGCCTTGCCCATGGAGCTATCTCCTCTCCATCTAACGAAGAGTGATGAACCATTGCCTTCCCCTGTACCTTCTGATGACGCCATGGACGTCACACTTCCACCAACCACTTCCGCGTCATCACAACGCTCGCCAGGTGTGTCGTATGCTGCCGTCACCTCAGGTGCGTCAACTTCTTCTTCTTCTCATCAGCCCTCTTCTTCAAAAGGCCCTAATCAGATGACGTATGGTACAGACCAGATCTACGTGGATGTCCCGACTACTTGCCCTCAAGGTCAGCTTTTTCTTGACAAAATCGAACTGGGTGTATTTTTCCGCAGCATCCCCAATACCAAGCTGACGGCGTACAGCGCTGCTCTTCGACAAATTGGTCCAAAAGAGGCTATTACTCACGTTGGTAGAAGAACCAGCCAAGTCATAGCTTATCTTGCGACTCATGCAGTCGCCCTTCGAGTTCTGACCTAAGGCATTTCTATCGGCGATCGCGATCTCCTTGCGACCCCACTCACACAAGCAGCTACTACAGTCAGTTTTGCCTCTGTTCCCCCGGAAGTATCCGACGACCCATTGCTCTCCGTCGCTCAGAATTACGGACGTACTGTCGGATCGGTCATCACGTACTCCTCCTTTCCAGGAGTCCCTGAGGACCTTTATCTCTTAGGATTTCGCTGTAACGTACGTGTGATCTTTCCCTCGGAGAAAGCCATGTTACGTGTTCCATCGGTACTCAATGTACGCTGTGACACTCATATTAGGCGCATTAACATCACTGTGGGCATCCTTTGTTTGGTATGTAAGAGCACTGGTCACCATAGTGTGCTATGCCCTCATCGTGCAGCTACTGCCTCCAAATCTTCAGTACAGCCTACTCAACGGTCAACTAGACCCCCGGAATCTTCATCTGGCGCCTCTCACCAGCGGCAGTCGAGTTATTTCGAAAACAACGCGTGACCTCGTTGCAACCTTCCACTTCCAACTCAGCTTCTACATCCCAGACATGCCCACAGCATGAGAATTCTTCGACCGGAGACCAGCTGAATTTTTTCTACTTTCCACAGCACCCTTCAGAGCCCGATAATGGGGTTGCTGCGCCTGATGCCTTCACAGAGCCAGACCCTCTAGCCTCTGGTCCCGAGCAACAGAGGGTACGCTCGAAGCGTCGTCTGACTACTCGACGTCGCAATAAGAAGACACGCACATCTCCTACCTTTCAAGGAGGACGTGATCGCTCGGAAAGTCGTTCACTCCCATCTGACGCTTCTAGCATCTCCATCTCTGAATCTGACGACAGCACACTGGTCCTACTTACTCTACAGGATTTCATACAGCAACTGGAAGATTCCTCACAGCCACAGACACCAATTTCTGGTGCGGAGTTATACTCCTATCTTATCGGTCCTCGTAGTAAAATCATGTCTCATGATTTTCTCCAATACTATCTCACGGAGCTTTCAGCAACTATGACGCAAGTGGCGGTTGTTTGATCTAACGTCCAAGCCTTACCATTCATATCTTTCGGCGAAAGCGGATGTCTCAAGAAAGTCTGCGATCGTCTCTCTCGGCTCCAACGAGCCGCTGACTAGCTCCTTGAACCGCCGTCGGACATTTCCGTTCAAGATAACATCACTGAATTGTAGGGGTTTCGGTCCCCTCTGGCCAACTCGCTTGCTCGCGAGGATCTCCATCACCTGACAGCAGACATTCTTCTGCTCCAAGAGAAGAATTGCCTGTCTACACCGCCCTTCAATCGATGTCGTACGTGGAACTATCAGTTCCACCACGCTTTCCGACACTCTACAATCGGCAATCTGGCCATAGGCATCCGCACTCATTTCCGTCAAGTTCTATCTTCAGTGTCGGTGCAGCATCTCTGCCGTGACTTGCTACAACGCCTCACCTTTGTTCTGGACGAGCGTCGTTATGTCGTTTTCAACATCTACGTCCCGTGCACACATCAACATCACACCCTATTTTTCATGGCGCTCCGTTCGGCTCTTCAGTCAACGTTGCCGTCGGAACACGTGTTGATCGGCGGCGATTTTAATTGCACGCTTGACCCTGATCTTGATCGTGCTCCAATTCATAAGGAAACTCGCTTGCGTCTTGTGGAGCAATTATACTCCCTCATCACGGAGTTTGATCTTCGGGACGCCTTTCGTCAAATTTATCCTACAACGGTCTTCCATACGTGGAGGTCTTCAGCTGTCACCTCGTCATCTTCCGCTAGATTTGACTGTTTCTACGCAACCGCTCCACTTCTGCCCGTGGTCACGGACTGTTAGCATCTACCCACCGTCTCTTCTGACCATTGTGCCTTTGAGGCCACCTTCACCTCTTCTTTCCGTCAACGCTCCGAGTTTCATTTCTTGTGTTCTAACGTCCGGAATCTCCTTCCCTCTTATCACCCTGGACAGTCCACTGCATCCTGTGAACTAAGTTACTGGCTGAATGTCAAGTCACATCTGCTCCACTTTCACAAGAGCCACTCGTTCACAGTCACCAATCTGCTCACCTTTGAAGAACGCAATCTCCGACAAGTTCTCGCCCAGCTTAGAACCACTCACCCCCTCTATCCAGCATATTTGGCGGACCTCCGTGCTCTTCTGGAACCTCGAGACCGGCAGGCTATTTTACGACTTCGTCTCCAGCACTTGTCTCCCGAAGACTGCTTTTTGAGTTCCTCTCTTCGTTAGAGGATCAGTGCCGTTCTTCTCATAGACTCCGGGTGCTGCGACTGCCTGACGGTCATGTGGCTTCGGACCCAGATGTGCTTTGCTCCCATGTTCGTCAATACATCTCCAACAGTGATACCCCTCCACCTTCTGCTTCGGCGTCTAATACTTTACTTACCTCTCTCTCTCAAGTCCCCTCTCACCTTTCCGCTTCTCTTCTACAGCCTATCTCTCCATCTGAACTCAGGACTGCACTTTCCTTTCTCAATCCCTGAGCCGTCCCTGGTCCTGACGGCCTCGCTCTATCATTTTATCTTATCTTTTTACCTTTCTCCTTCCTTTTCTTCTCGCTGCTTACTCTTATGCCTTTGCATCTATCTCCCTTCCGAGGGGCTTCACTGTTGCTCACATTGTACTTTTCCCTAAGAAGGGCGACCTCCTTGACCTGGGGAACTGGCGTCCGATTTCACTAATAAATCTTGACTACAAACTGTTCACTCAAATTCTCTCTCGCCGCCTAAATCAAGTTCTTCCGTATCTTCTCTCTTCCGACCAGTCCTACACAGTACCTGGTCGTTCCATCGCTACTAACCTTCACCTCCTTTGTGATCTTCTGTATCTTGCCCGGACTAATTCTGAATCTCTTGCCCTACTAAATTTAGACCAACGTGCAGCTTTTGATAATATTTCTCATTCATTTCTCTCAACGTTTTTAAACGCTTTTGGCTTTCCTTCTGTCTTCGTTACCACTATTCTTGCTCTCTATCGCGACGCCGTCTTTCAGGTCAAAACAGCCGCCTTTCTGACAGCACCCATTTCTTTCCGTCGTGGAGTGCCACAGGGGTGTCCACTTTCTGGGCAATTATTCGCCCGGGCGTTCGAGCCTTTCCTACGCACAGTACATCGTGCATTTCTTGAGGCTCTTCCTCCTCCCACGGCAAGCACCAGGCACTTCTCTATAACCTACTGCGCCTACGCCGACGACGCGAATTTCTGCGTCCGAATGGAGTCGCAATTTGATACCCTCGCTCATGTATATGCACTCTAATCTTCTTGCTCCTCAGCGATGCTCAACACTACCAAGAGTGCAGGCCTGTGGTTCAATGGCTGGGAGTCCAGGACGGACTCCCCATGGGGCGTCTCCTGGACTGCCTCTTCTCAGAAATTTCTTGGTGTACACCTGGGAGCTCCCATAGCTGCCCGAAACACCACGTGGGCTGCTCTTCGTAATCGCCTTGCTCGATCGGCTGCCTTCTGGCGGAGAGCTCAGTTCACCGCCTCTTACGTCACCCGGGCATGCCTTGCTCGTACATACATTCTGTCTCCTTGTCTTCAGGTGTGGGCAGCTGCTCGCATGCCAGCTTACTATCTTGCTGAAGTGACACGGATCATCTCTACTATGATCTGGTCAGCTCATCATTGGATACAAGTCTCAACTGTAAGTCGTCCGATCTCCACCGGTGGTATTGCGCTCCTGGATGTTCGCCAGTTCTACAAAGCACACCGGATAGTATCCCTTCTGCGTCTACTCTGTGATTTAAAATCCGCAGCCTCTCTTTTCCGAGACGTGATGATTTCTCCCCGGAACCCCCGCTTCAAATTCACAACTTTTCTGCTGATGGATCGCTTCTCTCTCCTCCGCTCTCGTCTTTCCCCCGTTTATTCGGAGGCGCGTTTCCTTTCTTCGCTCTCTGCCCCTACTTCGTGCCCTACCCGCTTCCTTCTCAGAACTTCTAGCTGAACCCCGCTTCTACTCCTCCATCTTCCATACTCCTAACGCGCCGTATTTCATTGACCTTTCCTGGCTCCCAACTGGGATCGTATCCGTCCGAGACTTACTTTCCTCCGACCTAACATGGAAACCCTTTTCCGACCTCTCTCCTTCCCTTCCACGCACCTCTGCCTCTCTTGCATTCTACGATTCTCTCCGCTCCTCAATCGTTACTCTTTTTCCTGCTCTCGCTTCTCCGGCTGGACTTGTTCTCGTTTCATCTGCTTCTCTTCCCCTTCCTTTTTTTCTTCCTGTTCGTGGCTCTTTTCTTACGATCTCCAGTTTTACTGTCTGTACTCTCTTTCGCTTTCTCTTTCAGGATTCATCGCCACCCGCACTCCAGCTTATTTCAGGAGTTCCGCCCGCCGCTCTTCCGAGTGTGTGGTCAGCAACAGCTTCACCCATCTCAACACCAGATGTAAGGAATATTCACTGGCTCTTCCTTCACCGCCGCCTGCCAGTGCCGGCCACGTTATTTCGGATGACGCTGGCAGCCGCACCAACCTGCATCTTCTGCTCGAGCATGCCGATGTTCTACACATCTACCAGTACTGCCCGGCGATCCTTCCTTTACTACACCTAGCCTTTACCGTTGCCAAGTGTCTCTGTGCCAAAGAGCTGCCTTTTTCTTCGTACAGTACGTTGCGGGTTTCTTATTCTCCACCGGTGTTTTTATCTGAGCCATGCGCATACTTCTTTGTACTTGCAAAGCATGTGATTTACTGCTTCTATCTGCAACTCCGACATACCTGTAATGCGCCTACACTCCTTCAAGCAGGAGACAAATTCTGTGCGTGATTCCGCAAGCGGCTGACCTCACGGCTCCGATTGGCGTTTACCGTTGCCCGGACCATTGACCAGAGCCAGCAGTTCCTGAGTGTATGGTCACCATTACACTGCTGGTTTTCCGGACCTTCTGCAGACCTGCATCTTCTGCTTTGACTTTCACCCTGTACGTTCTTTCGTTCCCCTCTTTGATCTTCGTGATGGACCCTTGACTGGCTCACCGGATCCGGAGAATATCTTTCTAAGCTTGTCAGATTTATATCTTCTATACATTCTTCATATTTCCATCTTCAGTTTATCGTTTTACTGTCAGTGTTTGTAGTGTATTCACGTGCACTTTGTGGTGCCCTCTTCTGAATAAGTGTTCTTTTTGGTAAATTCTTCTGTGTGCCTCACATTGTACCTGCATATTCAATGTTTTTATTTCGTCATATATCTTCTGCTCATTCGTTCGTCATATTGCTCATATAAATCGTACATACATATCCTGTATATATTTCGCTGTTCATTATGTACATATACACATTCCTTGGTACTGTGTATGCTCCTTTTCGGAGCCGTCCTACAAGTTCATTCTTTACTGTCTGCATCATGCGTATCTCAGTCACACACTTTTTGTACTCATATTGTATGTGGTACACATTTTCAATTGTATCATTATGTTCTGCGTCATTTGTATTTATATTTTCATTGCATTGTATGTATATCTCACTTGCTGCCTATAGTTCGTTCCCTGTTCCTATATGGCTTCACGCACATCTGTATATACTTCTCCTAAATTGTACGTTTATTCAGTCTCACCTATATATTTTCCATTATCACACCCTGCACTGTTGCACTTTTGTTGTATCATCGCTCATCTATCTCACTAGCACTGTATTATATATTCACCTCTCATACTGTAACTTGCGCACTGGCTGTATATATACACCTTTCATACTGTAAATAGCGCACTTCTTGTATACATACTACGGTAATTATGTCTTGTTGTCCGCTCATCTATTTCACTTGCGTTATATATACCCCTCGCATGATGTAAATTGCGCACACTTTGTATATATCTGACTCCTGTTATTATGATTTCAGGCATTAAAAGGCACATGCCGCCTACCGCCTTCATTCCCTGTAACTTTCGCTCAGAATAAAACATTTTGAAAGTTTGTGTACTGGAGAAATGCGTTACTTACGGAGAGTTTGTAGCAAGGCACTGTCTGATCACGTGAGGAATGAAGATGTTCTGCAGTTGTGTAATGTGAGGGAAATGTTAGTGATTTAGAGACTAATATTCTTTGGTGGTGTGGCCATGTTGAAAGAATGAGTGATGGGATACTTACTAAAAAATATTTTCAGCCCAAGTAGCTGAAAAAAAAAAAGTAGAGGGAGGCCAAGGAAGTCATGGGAGGATAAGATTCAGCAGTATCTGCATGAGAAAAAAGATTGTGAGTTTGAAGTACAGAAGGTCTACTGTACGTCGTGTGAATGGAAGTCAGTGAAACCCGAGTTGTATGTCAAGATTACTGTGAATGGAGAAGTTTGATACCGCAACAGTAAGTAAATAATCTGTTAAAATTTTATCTGGTAGTTTGTATTTCTTTGTGGAGATAACCTCTGAATCTCGGAGAACATCTTAGTGATATGAGATAGAGAAAGAGTGGGTGAATAAATTTCAGTACTCTTTCAAAGTAGAACTGTCCTTTTTGAATCACACTGTATAACAGCACGACTACATATCGGTCTTATGCTAGGGCTGCTAGTAGCCTAAAAGTTAGAACAGTCAGGTGCCGTTGCGTTTATAGAGGACTCGATCCCAGTCGGTCCGCTGTAACCACTGAATACCCATGGTGCATCGGAAGGGCGCGTAAAGCTGGCGGACCGAGTGCACTGCACCCGTCTTTACAAATAAGGTCATATGTTTCTTTACTTCGTAATGCCTTCAGAAATACCTAAATAATATCAAAGTCGTTATTATGTTCCTTATGTGTTTCAAATTTGCTTAATAATTTGTAGATAATTTGTGTGTAATAGAGCTCAAAGATTTTAATTTCGTTTCTTTAGTCTTCATTTAGTTTATGTAATGGAAATTATAAATACTTTACTGGAAACACTACTCTGCACCCGGACAACCAATAGCATTCAAAATTATTGGTGGCGCAATGGTCGAAGCGTTGGATGCTGACCATTTATCCAAGATATATCCGGGTTCAAATCCCGGTGAGGCGTAGATGCTGTGAGTGCCTTATGGAACTGGTTTTCCCCTTCTGTAAACAAATACATCCGGTTTCAAATCCCGGTGCGGCGTGAATGCTGTGAGTGCCTTATGAACTGGTTTCGCCACACCTCAAGAAAACAGACAAAAGGAATTCCTAAATTGGACAGTTCATCTGGGGGATTTGGAGCACAACAGCAGGTTTTGAGAAGCTTGTAATTTTTGCTACTGATATGAAATCATTCGTGAATGATTTTAGTATCACCTACGTCTCAAACAAAAATGTTCTAATACGGTTGCTAGTAATGCAGATATAACAACCTTTGTTAACGAAATGAAATACTTTTAAATATACAAAACCCAGTAGGTTACTTTATGAATTAGAAATTAAGTTACAAGATATTTTTATCGGCCATCCTTCTTTATGAATGCACTTTAATCGCATACTAATTTAAACCTGTTGGATCATTCATATAAATGGCATTGCTGTTTCGGCTCTTCCTTCGTTATGCAATTTTCTTGCCACTTTTTAAGAGCACTTGTCCCTCATCTCGGGTTTTTCCTCTGTTTCTCTTTCCAGGTGACTTCACGTTTATATCCGTCGTATTTCCGTTCTTATTCAATTAATTTCTGTAACAGCGCAATATTCCTTCTTAAATCCCCTTTCGTATTCTTGGTCACTTTAACTTTCACTGCTATTTTCTCATTTCTGTTCTATCCTTCTGCTGGGACACCACATCACCTGAAACTTCATTTTCACAAAGATCAACTTATTCTTTGTATCTTTTTTTTTCTTCATTAGTCAAATCTCGGTAATGTTCAACATTAACGTAATTCCCACACTTTTCACAGATTGTTTCAGGTTCAGTGCAAGTCTTCTATCACAGAAGACAGCAAAGGGCGTCCTCTACTCATTTCATACCACTTTTCCTTGGTTACATTTCCGTTCTTATCATGAGTTTCCTATAGCATATATATGTAAATTTTCTTATACTATTACTTTTTACTGGACATAAATGCCAATTTTACAACTCTACCCTTCGTTATTACACATGTATTCTCTGTTAATTCTTCTGTTCTACAGCCTTGTGTGTTCTAGAGTTCTTCTTATTTCTAGCTTGTCATAAATTAATGCAAAATATAAAGCGTGCTGTTTTTTTCTCTTAGCCCTGTCGGCAGTACACCCGTGAATATGACAAATATGATTACCGTTGATGCACTTTTAGTTTTGGATCAAACTTCTCTGTTTACCTCAACTTTTGACAAACATAAGGGAATATTTGTGCATTTCTTTTTCTTTTCTGAAGAGCACGTATTTTCTAGAAACTCTTTCACTCTTCATGTCTTTTCTTGAGTCTTTTCCGCTTATGCAAAAACCAATTTGGGTGACATTTTTTCCATTCTGTACTTTTCTGTGAGCGGTGGCGGACGATTCGTCCAATATCGATTTATCCGAAGGGGATAATGATTCCAGTGAACTATCTGTCAAATGGTACTGTTGGTCCAATACCGATTTGTAAATGGTACTACTGATCCAATGACGAATTTTCCAAAGGTACGACTGATTTAACGCCGATTCATCCAATGGTATGACTGGTCCAATGTCGATGATTCGTCCAATGGTATTATCCGAACAACGCCATTTTTTCTACTTTTAAAAATGAAGAATAACTTAAATTACTATTCCCTTTAAAGAGTTTTTTCTATCTTTCCAAAAAGCCAACTCTTTCCTTCCATCTTCTCCTTCCTATCTTTTGCTTTATTCTGGCGAACCAGCCTAGCTGCTTCACTCTTCTTACAGCGATATTCATCCACAGAAACTCTACCTTACAACATCCCCAAAGAGGCTTCCTTCTTTCTCTTTACTGCCACTTTAATCTAACTATTTCACCAAGTATCACCTCCATTGTTACCAACTACTGCGGCGCCACAGACATTGTAGAAAGTGTGAAAACATAAAATGTAATTATAATAATCAAACATTTATTACCATATCAAATCTTAGAGTAAAAGTTTACGATATCTCTCCGATTTTTGTCATACAAAATTACTTCCGCTTAAGTGCAAAATGTGAGCAAACGTTTCGCCATAGTTAATTGTATATGATACGAATTAGAATCTTTTTCATTGTATTGAAACATATGAAACCTATTTTCTGTGATTAATAAAAAATAGCGTACAAACGCAAACAAACGAGAAGATTACTTTTTAGTGGGGCTGTTGCTATTGTACCCAATAAAAGAAGGGTGACATAACTCACATTTTTTTCTAAATGGCTGTAAATTGAATTCTGCTTCGGTATGACTCAGCAAAAAAATTTAAAGAAACATACATAACCATAAATTCAAGAAACCGTATTAATCACTATATTCCACTATACGTTTTACCTGTTGACAGAACAAATGGTAATATACACATATACATGAATAAATGCACATGTACATGAATAAATGCAACGTGGTAGCTTTTTTACTCCACCGTGCGCACTCTTTAGTTCATTCATTTTTCATATTTGCACTGCAACGGATATTCAGAATCTCGTGATTGACTTTGTAATGAAGTTTCCCCACTACAATAAACTGTGAATGAATCTTATGAGGAGAGAGAAAACACGATCTTTACCAGAACAATAACAAAAGATTTTGCGGTAGTGAAGGAGAAACAGAAAAATTCACTCCTTTCAGAGCGAATTAAAATTCCATTTTTTATATTTTGCTTTGAATTTTTCTTGTGGAACCTCTCTCTTATCCCCCTTATTGCCCGATCTCAGGAACACAAGACATGAACATGTAATAACCACATCCCTTTCTTTCATTGTGGGCAAAAGTCAAAAGAGAAAAGTTTCCGTTAGTTTTAGCGATGTATGCACAGACAAAATAAAAAAAAATAAAAAAGATATATTTTTTATTATTTAATGCAGAAAATAAACTTCTAAGTAGATTGAGTGCTACGTACTTCTTCATTTTCATACTACAGCGTGGACAGCGTAAGTACGATTTCTTTCTGAAAAAGAAACCGGATGGAACAAGTGCAGAAAAGGATCCATAACTGCGATATTAGATACGAAATGTAGAATTATTTCATATTCTACTGCTACTATTCTTCCATACGACAACGAAGCCCGCATCAGTATGGATGAGCTTTGTTTCGCACGAGTAGCTCTTCGGACAAATCGGTGTTGGGCTAATACTATTGGGCCAATCGGGAAGGGACTGTCGTACGATTGGAACAATCGGCTTGACAACCAACGTACCATCGGACGAAACCACATTGGACAAATTGTCCATTTTGGACGACTCCACATTGGACCACTCGTCGCTGAACGAATCGTACTAAACCCCACTGTGAGTGGACTTAAAACAAAATGCATCGGATGGCTCAAAAGTTCTTTTAAATTTCAAAACTCTATAACAAGAAAACAAATGGGTGAATTTCAGTGCGGTTCGCACGAACAGCGCCAGCTAGTATGGGGATTTTGTTTGAGAAAGGAAAAATCTTCAGTTCAAACAGTCACCGACGGGGGCAAATAGCGGATAAAACAATTGTAAGTACAGAAAAAAACGCTTCATTAATTTGGTGTCACTATCACAACAGCAGTAGTTCAACATGTTCTCCACCACAAAGTGTTACAGCAGTCAATTGTGTGTCAAATCCAATGAGTGTCAATGTAGCACGTCCCGTTGAATGTAACAGCTTACGCGTCGAATGACTTCCTTCAGTTGTGGCAGAGTGTTGGGAATCTTGTCTGGTACACTCTGGACTTTACAAATTACCCCGCCGCCAAAAATCGGGGGATGTCAGAACTGGGCATCAAGGTTGCCACGGAACGATTCAGTGCCTGTTGATTCGCTTCTTTTTGTTTCTTTGCACCAAATGTGGTGACAAGAAAGTTTTACTGGAGACGCGACTTGAGCTGTAGCACCATCCTGCACAAATGTAACTGTGAGCAGCAGATGTTGCTCGTGAAAACATAGCTTCAAGTTTTCACGCAGCATTACGTAGCGTTTGGCATCAACTGAGCAAGTCTTCCATCCTCTTTTAGGGCACGGCTCCTCGAAGAAAAAAGGCTCAAGAATGACGGAGGCAGTGAATCTACATCTCGTCGTAACTCGAAGTGAATGCAGTGATTCATCCGTGAAAGCATTGGATAATCCTGTGTACACATTATGCAATTATGCCTATTGACAGATTTATGTAACAAAATATCAATTTCGTCTATCCACAACACATTTAATAATGACTTGGAATTTTCAGGGATCTTTTCCAGTGCCTGTCTAGCAAATTCCTCTTGCTGTATGGTATCCGTCGGTGACAGTTGGTGTAAAGTTTGCAGTTTGTATGGGAACAGATTTAACACCCCGTGAAGGATGCGATTTGCCCATGATCTCGGTATGCCCAAACATCTTGCCGCTTCACGAGCATTGTTTGTTCCATTTGTCGTTTGAGATAGATACTAGTTCGTCCGTTCGGGAAGCCACAGCATCCGGACGAGTCTCCCGTAACCCTGGTCTTGGAACCAGTGGCCCTGAATTAGGGACGGGCGACTGCTTATAGCCCATTGAGTTGCTCACGGTGGTCGTCAAACCTGCAATAAAAAAAAACTCGTCTCTAACGTCTTACCACACTCTGCAATCTGGCACAGGTGTTGGGATCATGACACGTGTTTAGTCCTTTCTCTTTTCGTATCTTTCCCAACGTTTCTGTTGCCGATTCTGTGCCTACATAAAAAAAGTATTCACTAACGAAACTTCATCCGGCAAAGATAACATCGTAGCATCACCGTTTTCAATAACTAGAGAGATGAAGGCGATTCACCGATTTATACCTGCAGCATATCACAGTGCTTTTCAAGATACACAGTACATTTGCATATCTTTTATGGCTTGCATGCGTGTAAAGCACCTGCTCTTGTCTAAACGTTTTTTCTGTTGTCAAACAAAATCCTCGTACTAGCTGATGCTCTTCGTCAAACAGCATGCAATGCACGCATTTGTTCTTTTGTTATTATGTTTTTCAATTTAAAAAGACGATTGAGCCACCCGTTAAACAAGGTGCAGCAGTCTATCCAGTACAAATCTGAACTGTTCTTCCCCTTAAATATTTCTTCGATCAGTCGCTTGTTGAATATTCTTTCTCATACCTCCATGCTATGAAGAGTTAGCTTTTACCCGGTATTTGTTGAAATCTTGTACTTCCTGAAATCAAAGCAAATGTTATTAAATACACCCTCTTTCTTCATTTATTCGAAATCGTGTCCCCTACAAAAATCTTCTTCATCAGGTGCCATAAGAAGCCAATGAAGTCTGTACAGTTACATTTCTATACTTCCAAAAGTGTTCTGTGCAGCTTCCGAAGCATACCACTATTCGTGTTTTTAAGCGATTTCAAAGCGCCTCGTTCTCTATGGTTAATCTCTCATTTAGTTTTCTTATTATTTCATTAACCTTTCTTTTTTCTACAAGTTCTGGACGAGATATTAACGATATTCCTTCCATCAAGTCCTTATAACCTGGGCGTTTGTTAACAACTTGCCATAAACACCTTTTCTATGTTTATACGCGTAACGCTGTTTTTTTTTTTTGTTTTTGTCTTACTGCCTGCTTTTCCAATTCTAGATATCTTCTTGCTTTTCTCGTGTGGTAAGTTCTTTAAAGAAGCGTTGCAGATTATATAAATCTATTGTTAACCAATTTATAGTCATAGATTTTACTTTCCAGTTACTTTCATGCTTTGCTTCAGTTCACAACTGTTTTACCTTTTTTGATTCTCTTTGTCTTTTTCTGTGCTGGATACTGTAATTCCTCTTCCTGGGAGCTTCCGACAACTTTTACTATTCCTGGTTTTTTGTACATCCATTATTAAAATTTGTTCAGTCCCGCATTCTCATATCTTTTGAAACAGTCTGTCTTTAAAAAGTGACTTTCATCCCTCTTTCTTAAGTATCCTCCGCTTCATTTCAGCTTCTGGGTTATGACCGTAAATTTTTTTCTGGCAGTTTTCAGCTTCCTGGCTAATGGCAAACACTTGGTGTGGTGGTGTGACGCCCTTACTGGAATGTTATTAGGGTTTTTGACTTTACTCAATTTGGAATTCCCTGTACAATATTACAATACATAACTTCTTTTCAGAAAGTTCTTTACCCAGTTGCATAAGTGATTAATTATTTTTTCCTCTATCAACGAATTCATAAATTGGATGAAAAGAATGTCGTACAGGAAGACGTTGTGGAGTTTTTCATTTTAGAATTTTCCTAATTGCTGCTCATCTAAATCCTATACAGCTGAGCACTACTCTCTGTGAGTCTGCATTGCTTTATTCTGTGTACTGTATAAGCCCATTAATATTCCACCCAATGGACATCGGCTGAATTTTTAGGACCATTTCAATTGTCATTTTTATTTTATTTTAAGAGTTATGTTATTTTTTCTCTCTGCCTGCCCTTTATTGGTGCATGTGGGAGAAATAGATTTATTGGTGACAATTAATTTCAGTTCGTATTACTGGTGTCTGTTTCTTTTCTATAATATCTTCCATATCTTTCTTTCTTCTCTTCTAAGAAATCATCTTCCAGATTGAATACAATCTCAGCTCCATTTGCCTGTTGGTAAGCTGTGCTGTACTGCAAAGAAAGAAACATAAGGGACCAAGGTTTTGAATACATATCCTCTTCCCACCTTTCTCTTCCAATCATGCTCTCAGCTTTCAGTGAAACCATGGTATGTTTCCCGTAAGGTTTTAGGGCTCTCTTTTACAATTTCTCCTGTTTTGGTAGAGAGAATGCTGTCATAATTATCGCAGAAATATCCATATCTTTCTTTCTTCTCTTCTAAGAAATCATCTTCCAGATTGAATACAATCTCAGCTCCATTTGCCTGTTGGTAAGCTGTGCTGTACTGCAAAGAAAGAAACATAAGGGACCAAGGGTTTGAATACATATCCTCTTCCCACCTTTCTCTTCCAATCATGCTGCCAGCTTTCAGTGAAACCATGGTATGTTTCCCCTAAGGTTTTAGGGCTCTCTTCTACAATTTCTCCTGTTTTGGTAGAGAGAATGCTGTCATAATTATCGCAGAAATATCGCAATGTATGTGCTTGGTGCCTATGTGGTGATCCTGATTTGTCATCCGTTTTCTAAGGATTATCATCTCATAAAGTATAATAAGTGTTTATGACCGAATGAATATATAACACCATAATATATATAGTAAATGTTAATGATAAATTGTCCTTAAGACTGAATTTATCCTCGTTTTCTGCTGGCCAGAAACGGCCTATGCTCTCCACTCCAAAAAGATATATGCATAAGGCGGCATTCTTTCATGTCCCAAACATACACCATATTGACAAAAGTGACCGCATACTCCTTCAAATGCAAATAAACGGATCAGCTGTGTTGTTAAGATGCGCCGCACAGCTGCAAACAGTATGAAACGAGCCTGCAGCTGACCGCGATCATATCGCACTGTGCGGTTGAGTGAAAATGTCGCTGTGGGAGAGAACTGACTTTGAGAAATGAAAGATTATTGGGTGTTGCATTAGTGGGTTGTCCATAAGAGAAACCGAGAGGCGTTAAAACATACCCAAGTAAATTACTTTGGATGTACTGAATAAGTGGAAGACACATGGCGTGCCTGAAACAGCAAAACGTACCGGTAGACCAAAGAAAATCATTTAGAGGACGTCGAAGCCTCAAGAGAGTCGTCGGAATCCTCAAAAGAGCCGTCAAAATCCTCAAGAGAGCCGTCGGAATCCTCAAAAGAGTCGTCAGACGTCGGAGCCTCAAGAAAGAAGCCTCAGATAATCGACGGAATACTGCACAAGACCTCAGTGTACAGGTGAGTAAAAATGCTGGAACCTCGGTATGTACACGTACCATTCGCAGAGAACTTCATTCCATGAGTTACCGTGGTCGTGCGGCTGCTCATAAGCCTTTCATCTCCACTCGGAATGCTGCTCGTCCTTTAGCATGGTGTAAAGAACATTTATCGTGGACCGTAGATCAATGGAAACGTGTCCTATGGACTAAGGAATACAGATACACGATCCATCAGTCTGATGGCTGTGTGTGGGTATGGCGGCAGCCGCGGGAACGTGATTTACCACCGTGACCTGTTCCTACGGTCGAGTTTGGAGCTGGCAGTGTACTCGTGTGGAGGTGTTTTTCGTGGTATGGTCCCGGCCCATTGGTTATCGTGGAAAAACTTGTTAACCAGCACGTCTACCCCAATATTCTAGATAATTATGCCCTACCAACTAACTCTGTGTCAAGGCTATGGAACCGAGACTTGTTTGTACCATCAGGATATTGCACCGAGCCAGAAAGCAAGGACTGGTACGGCGTGTTTTGAAGATAATTCCGTAACGTGAGTGGAGTGGCTAGCACAGAGCCCTGGTTTTAATCCCATAGCAGCTATGGGATGAATAAGAGCGCCGCATAAGAAGTTTGGAACCAAGGCTTACTACTAAGCAACAGTTAGCGGCAGAATTGTGTGCTGAATGGAAGCGCATACCTATCGCTGTTTTTCAAACCTTGCCGAAAGCATATCTCGGAGGGTCAGTGCATGCATTAAGGCCAAAGATGGACCGACACCGTACTAATGTATGTCAATAAATGCCATGTTGTGTTTCTCTTCTAGGTGTCCGGTGACTTTTGTCCTCGGTGCAATATCCTGATGGTATATTGCTAATACATTGTGCTCTCAGTTTTCCGGGAGCGGATTATACTTGTATGATTAAATTATACTTGCATTTAACTGATTATCAGAATTGCTCGCGATGTATATATGTAAATTGCACATGTAAAAGCGAATACATCGCTGTAAGACTCGCACGGATAGTTGCCGCACTCTCGGAGCGATTAAGTTCTTTGGGATAACTGGGATTCCATTTCCTGTTAGTCATTCTTTTGGGCACACACACACACGGTAAGCAACGTTTAATCATAACTATTAAACATTTCTTTGCCACACTTAAATGAAAGTGTACTGCATTCAATCGATGGTATCAGTCTGATACAATGTTTGCCTCGTAATGTTATATCCACAATCCGTTAATGTGCTAAGGAGTTATTTCATAAATGAAATGACATTTGATCTTCTCGGAATATAAAAACTGCAAATAAACACGGAAATTCGATGAAATTATTCAAAACATGATCATATAAGATATACTGTTATTTTCTTAAAATGCCATTTAAGTCGTCGGCATTATCGAATATGTACTGGTAACACTTGTTTTATTTATGTTGCTAAATATTGAAGGTGATTTATGAGATTCTCGCGAAGGAGAAAATCTGAAATAATGGATTTAATGAATAATTTAAAAGAAAATTACAACGAAGCAATTCTCGAATAGTAGCTGTAAATTAATTCACGTGAACCGGAATTGCAATATTATGTGAGTGATGCAGATGACGTTACCGCTACTGCGAATCATTTCTTAAAGGAGAAGGAAGAGAGTGAAGAAAACCAAATTAACAAGTCATCAATCATAGCACAGAATTGCCTTGTGTTGACAAATTGAGTACATCATTCACTTGGCCTAAGAATATAATGACATCACAGCTGTGAGAATAATTCGAGGCAGAGTAAGGAAGAGCTCAGGAATTCTCGAAAATGAGAAGATATTAGACATTACATGATTAAATGATAAATAGTTTATCAAACGGAAGTCATCGCTCCTTCCACGTTTATAAGTGAGTCATGGAAAATTTTTTATCGGCCTCCATCGGGAATCGAACCCAGGGTCTTCCAGTTCGCGCTGGACATGCTACCATGGCACCACAGCAGTCTCAAATTCTTTCAGACACACAAACACTAACTGCCAAATCACTTGGCAGGTTGCAACTTGGAGCCCCGCACAATGCTGGGGAATCACCAAAGATGGTAAGCTGCAAGTGAACAAGCAACTAGGTGGTGAATGAATAATTAATACGCAATTGACGTGAATTAGGAACATTAAACGGAAGTCATCACTCTTTCCACGTTTATAAATCCCCAGCATTGTGAGGGGATTTATGAACGTGGAAAGAGCTAATCCACTTTCAATTGCGTATTAATGATAAACAGTTGATTTCTAGAATCTGTAAAACATGGTGAAATATGAGTTTTGAGTTTTCTGTAATTTTGAATCATACGTGCATTTCCTCTCCTCAGTTTTGAGAACTAATAGAGGGCATACCGAACTGTTCTTGGTCGTCAAAGCCCCTTCCACGAGATTAGACTACACTTCGAGAAAGCGGGGTTGAACAGCTTTTTCCGGTAGTTTAAGTACTTTTACTCACTAACACATTTGCAGTTAGCAGCCCTAAGAGCAGTATCATAATAATTCTTGCAAAATGTCATTTTGGTCGTCCCGACGGCCGGGTGGTCCGAGGCATTGGTTTCTGCCCATCTATCTGAGGTGGACCCAGGTTCAAGTCCAGTATGAAGAATGTGTTTTGTGCCCGATAGATGACGCTGGCTTTTTCTCCTTCCTGGAGCCAGCAGCCTTAAATTAAAGACGGTCGACAGCTTATAGTTCTATTAGCGAGTCAGACTATCGATGCAAGGTCCTCAGGTTCGAAACTGGGCTGATCTTTCAGAGATGGTGTGATTTACTAACAATCGCTGAATATCCGCCGTGCATCGGACGAGCACGTTAAGTGACGGCTCCCAGGCTGGACCCACTGGTTAAATAGGTATCCTTTCCTACGACCCCCCTGAAATTCTCTCACCCCTCTGTGTGCAACATCGTACTTGTACGGTGGCTCCATCTACTGTACTCTAATCTCACTACAAACTGTTCTGTCAAATGTCGCTAGACTTGCTCTCATTCCTTCCGTTTCTGTGTCCTGCCCAAAAGGCGATCTCGCTGTAGGTGGCTGGGACCTAAACTCTACTCCCTGTGGATGGAAGTCCTACAAGAAAATGACAAATACTGTGTGTACTGTGTGTGCTTATAGTTCTATGAGCTGCATATAATGATCGTTCAACCTCGAAACGAAAACAAAATGTCATATTTAAATCATTCCCATTGATAACCAATTGCAATAATTCCTACTAAACATTTAAATTTTAATGTAGTCTGCTGTGAACATAAAGCTAAGTTCTTCTGTGAACATATGAAGGTTCCCGATGCACCTTTTTGAATAATAAAGGAATGACAGCCAATTAAATAAAAGAAATGTATTCTTCGCAACATCATCTAAAATTTTAAGTTAGTACAACACGTCTTATAGTATTGTGACAGAACCATATTTTTTAAACAAAGAAAACTACATGTCATACATATTTTATCCCGTCACACCCTACATGAAACGAAAATACTGATTTGGAAGAATATGTCTAAAATTTGTGTTTCACACGTATGGCGTTTTAATTGTTATAATATTAAGTCGTCGAATATGAGCCAAGTGTGAAATGGTAGTTAATTGAGATGAGAGCTTCAAAACTGATGACATAATGAGTGGCAATCTTGGGCCTCTTTCGAAATAGCCAAATCTCTGAAACAAGTATTTTTAACTGCATAAACTACAAATTGTAAACATTTTAAAGAACTGCTTAACAGGGTGAAAGAAGTTATACAGTATATATTATAAATGCAGAAAAACGAGTTTCAACTCGCTGATAACATACTGAACTGCAATTGTGGGGGCAACGTTAAACCATACCAACTCCCATTCGCCAATTAATTTTTCGAAAGTAATGTCCTATATCCTCGCGTATAAGCCAACTCGAGTTTTCCTGAAGAAAATCAGGAATTTTTATTACTCCGATATTTTCTATTCTCGCGTACAATTCTGGAGCCGCTTTTTTTTGCCATACTAGGGGCTGCGCCTGTAGGCACGCTACGCTCATTTCCAGAGTAGCGCTCGGCCCCTGCTCCAAGTATATCACATGAAATAAAAACTGGAAAATTCATATAAATTTTAATTTTTATTGCATGTCTAAGAAAAATGAGGCTTGTTATTCCGAAGTTTCAGAGATTTTTTACTGTTGTTGATTTTTGGAAGGTCGGAATTTTATCGTTTGAACTTATAGCACTTACTAAATTTGCCACTAAGGAAAACAAAAGCGGTCCAAAGAGCATTTCCGTAAATCGTAAACTGTTTTGCTAAACAGTTAAGGTGGACGTCAAGTAATTTTGCTTCCTATACTTCCAAATGGAAAAACGTTTGTATACATTTACTACACAATTATTGTGTTCCCAAGGATGAAAATTTGAAAATCGATTAAAATAACTTAATATTGTAACTTGGAATACTTAATATTTTCTAAAACATAACCATAATTATATAAAAAATCAATAACTTTTCCTTTGGCGGTGTTGGAACCAGAAAAAAGATGTCGCGACCTGTACTTTGATGACGCCAGTAGACAAACAAATGTTGGATTGCATAAATGTGGTTATGTTTTAGAAAATATTAAGTATTCCAAATTATAAAATGAAGCTATTTTAATCGATGTTCAAATTTTCATCCTTGGGAACGAAATAATTTTGAAGAAAATGTGTACAGAAATTTTTCCATTTTTTTTATTGGGGGTTTAACGACCACCGTGAGCAACTCAATGGGCTATAAGCAGTCGCCAGTCCCTAATTCAGGGTCACTGGTTCCAGAGAAGGGAGAGAGCCAGGGCCGTAAGACAGACACAACATCCATGCATCACCGGGATTCGAACCCGTACCCCGTTCAGACGAATGATCAAAGCCCTTCGCTTAGACCACTGCGCCACCAGGGCGGCATTTTTTTTCCATTGGAAGTAAAGGAAACAAAATTACTTTACGCCCACCTTAAACAACTGAGATAGCTTTACCAACAAAACATATGGATAACAAATTTTCTGCGTCACCATGGCAGTAGGTCACGTGACCAGAACGTTCCTCTGTGGTTATCGTGAAGACAGACAAGCCGTTCGTTTCTTTCCTTTGCGTCTGTAAAAAAAATGTTTTTTTCCTGTGGATTTTTCGTCTTCTTTTGTGGTTCGTGTTGACTGTGTTGTATTTTCATCGTTTTGCCTCCCTTGAAGTGAGTGTGTGTGCCTCCTGTTACGTTATTATGTGTTTCTTCTGTGTGACACAGTTGCAGCACAGAGTATTGTGTTTTTAGGCTTCGCGGCCATGATGGCTGCTTCCCAAGTACAAATGCAAGTTCCGACTGCTGATTTTATCTCCGCTGGATTTTCTTTGGCTACATCGACCGCTTCTGAGACAACTATGACCTCTTCAAGTGTGAATTTGTCTACTTCTAATTGTGTTTCTGCTTCTAATGTGCTTCGTCCTTATGTTTCTGCATGGACAGTTCTACGTCCTAATTTGCATATCCTGTGTGCCGAGCCACGTTCTGCTGCCATGGATGCTACTCCTCCACGCTCGTATGCTGCGACTGCTCGTCCAAACCAATCTCATGCACCTCTTTCCATGCAACCGGAATTTTCTAGAGAAGATAAAGTTCTCAAGATTCGGATTTCTGACGACTCACCATGCAGGTAAAGCACTTTCCTCAGCTTTGTTATTAAGTGTGTATTTTAATTCTCTTCAAGACACCCCCTCCCCCTCTATTTGGAGATCTTGGTTAAAGTTGTTCCCAAGGAGAGCATTGTTTCAATTATTCGCATTGGAGGGGAGTTTTGTCGTTCATTTTGTTCACCAAAAAGCCACCGACAACGTTTTTGCTACAGGCATTGATATTGGCTCCTTTCACTTGCAACCTGTTGCTTCTGCACAGCACCCGGTCACAGTGACATTATCTCCTGTGCCTACTGCTATTCCTGACAACTTACTTGCTGCTGCACTCGGCACTCTTGGTCGAGTAGTGGGAGAGACAAAATTTCTTCCAGCTGCTGCCAGAGACTCTCCTTTCAACTTTGAACAAGGGGTTGTCTCCAATATCGTGTTGTTTTCCCCCACTGACCAAGCCATTTCTTACCGCCCCGCAGCTCTGCAACTTGTTACGAACAAACGAACATACGTTTTGAACTAATTTGCTGGTGTCCAGTGCTTTCGGTGCCGAGCTAAGGGACACCTGGCTTTTGAGTGTCCTCACCGCACGCTTGCACCTGGTGCTGTCCCTTCGATGAAGGTTCCCGATGCACCTCCATCTTCCACTTCTTCCTCCCTTAATACTGAACAAACTGTTGCTCCTATGTCAACCACGTCACCATCTCTGCTGATTGCTCCTTCCATGACTGCAGATATTTCGTTGTCTTCACCTGTTTCAGAACTGCCATTACAATACAACTCCGAGAAGGCGCTATCTTTCAAAACAACTACGCAGGTATTGCCAAGCACTGAACCGTCATTACCATTCAATTCCGAGCAGCCGCTTTCTTTCGAAACTTCTGCGTCTTCATTGCACAGCACTCAAGCGCCACCACCGTGCAACAAATTGGCACCAGTTTTACAGCCTGTTTCGCAAATTCAAACATCATCTGCTTCTGAACTGTTCAAATCTGCTCTCAATGATGACATCTCATTTCTAACTCTTCCTTCTTCTGTGAGCTCCTCTGGACCCAAAACTTCCTGGAAACGCCCAAATTCTGCGGAGTCTTCTCCAAAGCGTTCGCGACGCTCAAGGCGTTCTCGGACCAAATCTTCTGCCACTTCCTCCGGACCCTCACCTGGCGTGGAGAATTTTTCTTCTCCACTTCGTACAACAAACAGATTCGCATGCCTCCCTACTGAAGATGATATGGATGTTGCTGCTGATTTAAGTGAATCAGCATCGGTTGCTTCGGATGTTGAAGATGATTCTTCATTTCCCACCATAACCAAACTTTCAACTCTTTTCAAAGACTGTTCTGTTCCAGTGCAACCGCTCACATACACCGAACTTCTTGAACTTATTCAACACCCTAAAAAACGTAAAAAATTGCTAACAATCCCGTGCATTCAATCCACGTTAAATAGGTTACCTGAAATGCTTCAACAACTTCAATTACTTGATGAATTTTTCAGCAGTATAACTCTTCCTCCTGATGCTGCCGAGTTTCAGCGGCGTCTTTCATACCTGTTGAAGAAGCTCTCAGCTGAACTCGAAAACCATATACAGCCTGTTCATGATATCCCAACTGATTTGTGTTACTTTCAACTACCGAAGCTTTGCTGCGTCGGCAACTAATGCTCTTGTCTTCGAAGATATTCGTTATCTTAAAGCTAACATCATTCTCCTGCAGGAAACAAACTGTTTTCCTTTGACAGACATTTCCCGCTGGCGACGCTGGCCTTTTGTCTTTTTCCACAATTTCCGTGCCCATTTAGGGTCCGGCACCGCAATTGGCATTCATAATCGTTTTCTTCCGTTTCTGTCTGACGTTGTTGTGTCACAGAGCCTGCTCGAGATTTTTCAATACCTTTCTTTTCGCTTCCTTTCTACCCGTTTTTATTTGTTAAATTTGCACGTTCCTCGGAGTGATTCAGAAGCTACGTCACTTTTTCTTCATGTTACTACAGTTATCGCTGAGATTCCGTCTTCTGAAGTTGTTATCATGGCTGGTGACTTTAACTGTACGCTGCAACCTCTTTACGATCGTGATGGGTCTAAAGATTTCCGCTCTTCTCTGGTTTTACAACTCACTCAACTGGTCTTTAATTTTGATCTCCAAGATGCATTTCGCCTTCTCCATCCTGTGACCCGTGATTTCACCTGGTTTCCTTCTACAGGATCCTCCAACGCTGCTGCACGTTTGGACCGATATTATGTTTCCAGTTTTTTGCGTTCTTCCCTTGTTTCTATTTCACATGCTCCAGCTGTTTCCTCCGACCATCGTCCAGTCGTTCTAAAATTTCATCGTCCCTCCACTGGTGTCCCCCACCCAATGGTTTGGACCCTTGATGATTTCTGCCTGCAAGATCCAACTTTTATTTCTCATGTCTACTCCATTATTGCGTATCCAGTCAATCAACTTCCCTCCGCAGTTGACCCGGCAGCTCTGTGGCTCTCCACCAAGCATTCCATTGCCGCGTTTGCTAAACACTTTTGTTTTTCTGTTCGCACTAATCGTCTAATGGACATAGATTCAATCCGCCGTTCTCTTCAGTCTACCTCGCACACCGATCCTAACTTTGAAATCCTGCAATTCCCGGCTTCATCATCGCCTCCAATCATCGGCTAAATCTGCTCTGACTCGCTTGAAGTTCACCTTTCTTCACTTTCATGATGATCCCCTTCAGAGTTTTCGTCATCTTGAAGAACATCGAACTAAATATAATACCATCGCTTATCTTTCCTTACCAGATGGATCTACCACGACAGATCCCTCCCTCATCTGCCAACATACTCATTCATACTTTTTAGGTCGTTTTTAACCTTCTCAGATGCCTCCAGCTGATTCCTCTCCACTTCTTCACGGTCTTCCTCAAGTCCCTCAATGTTTCTTTTCTTCGCTCAGTGCTCCAATCTCACCAGCCGAAATTCGTTCTTCTGTTTTCAGTCTTAATGATCGTTACTCACCAGGTGAAGACGGTTTTCCTCTTTCCTTTTATAAGGCTTTTCTTCCAACTCTTCTTCCTCTTCTTGTTGCCTGTTTCAACTTCGTTTTTTCTTCGTCTTCCTTTTCTTAATCAGCTTTTTCTTTTGCTCTGCTTCGCCTTATTCCAAAATCTGGCAACCTTGGACTCTTGACAAACTGGCGGCCGATTTCCGTTCTAAATACCGATTAAAAAATCTTTGCCAAAGTTCTTGCTCTTCGCCTTAATCCAGTTCATTCGCACATCATCCATCCTGATCAGACCTACACTGTTCCTTCTCGCTCAATTGCTTCTAACATCACTGTCATTCGTAACTTATACTCTCTTGCTTCTCGACTCTCTGAACCTCTCACAATTTTCAATTCCGACCAGCGTCAAGCTTTTGATTCAATTAACCACTCATATCTCTTCACTGTTCTTCGCCAGTTTGGTTTTCCTTCCTCCTTCCGTTTGGCGCTTTCCAATCTTTACTCTCACTCCTTCTTTCGTGCTCGTACTTCAGCATTTCTCACCTCCGCTATTCCTTTCGCTAGTGGGATCCGGCAGGGTTGCCCCCTGTCGGGTCAACTCTTTGCTCTCTCGTTTGAACCGCTTTTGATTTGTCTCTGTTCTCGTTTGTTTTCCCCATTTCCGCCTAGAGTTGCGTGCACCCGTCACCACCACACAGTTCTTTCGGCATACACAGATGACTTAACAGTCTTCATCCGTTCTGAGGGGGCATTCGGAACTCTTCGAAATACCTATCTTGAATATGCTGCGATTTCCGGTTCTTCACTCAACATGGATAAATGCTCTGGATTATGGGCTGGGTCGTGGACGATCCGTGCTGACCGCCCATGGGGTGCCCGCTGGTCTTCAAGCGTTGCCAAACTTCTCGTATTCTACATTGGAAGCCCCTCTGCGGCGGTCTCCGCTGCTACCTGGACTCCACTGGTTCAGCAGGTCAATCGCCGCCTAGCACCTTTTCACCGTCTCAAGCCTTTTCTGTCGTTCCTCAGCCGTGCCTACCTCCTCAACACCTTTCTCCGGCAATCCTTTTTTCATGCTTGGATTGCGCACGTTCCCTCCGCTTTTTTGCTTCACGAACTTCAACGTACCTTCACTATATTCGTCTGGAATGTCATTCATTAGGTGCAGCACTCCACTCTCATTCTTCCTATTTCTTTTGGTGGTCTCCGTGTCTCCGATATCTCTCGGAAGTTCAAAGCTTTCCACCTTCAAAAATTCCAACGGAATTTCTCTTTCCAACCTTATTCTTCTCATACCATTGTCGACACGCTTCTCTTTCCCCGAAGTCCTCACCTCACTGTCTCAACTTTTCTCCGCATGGACCTCTTTCCTCTCGTTCCGAGCAATTTCCCTGAGTATTACAGATCCGCTCTTATCATCTGGCGTTACTTATATCCTATTCGCCTTCCCCCAGCCTCTACTAACGATCTCCTTGCGGAACCTCTCTTCTTTTCTTCTGCTATCCACTCCTCTGCTTCTTCATATTTGCACTTCTCCACCTGGTTCACCAGTGGCGTGGTGCGAGTCCTTCTCAACTCATTAATGCCAACCTTTGCTGGAAATCGCTCTCCCAGATCACTCCTCTTCTTTCGGATTCGCCCATTCATCGTTCTAAGCTGCGATTACTTCAAGCCAGTATTCGTCGACTCTACCCTCTCCTCGCTGATCAACATGGACTTATCTCGCAACCTTCAGCGCCTCATAGCCTTCTTTTTCTTGTGTATCTCAATGATATTCCGTTCCTTTCATATCAGGTTACTGTCAAACTTCTTTATCAGCATTTTTTAACACATTTTCTTGAACCATTGCCTATTCCCAATGTACCATCTTCAGATTTGCCAGCCACCTGGACAGACTCTCATACTACTCTCGCCTCACCAAAAGCTCGTGACATTCATTGGTTACATCTTCATCCCCGCCTACTCACTCCTCGAACTCTTCACCGTTTCCGTCATCTGACTTCACCTCTTTGTTTTTTTTGTTCAACCTTCGGAGACGTTCATCATGCATACTTCTTGTGTCTGATGTTACAGCCCTTGTTCTCACTGATGTTCTCTCTCCTTCAAAAAGTTTGTGCTCACCTTCACACCATGTTACATTATCTTGTGTTACGTCACCACTATCCGTCGGCTCCCACGCATAATCACGCACGCTCCTTCCTAATTCTACAAGAGAAGTATACAGGCTACCTGTACTATCATTGCAGCTTCGGCCAACCTTCCCTCCGCCGTTATCACACAGCTCGTCATTTCCACTGCCGCAGATATCGTCAATCCGTTACAGCCAGACAACAACTCGAATTTGACATTGCACAAGCAAATAACACTGTTCCAAACTTCATGTCTATATGGTCACCACAACATCCTTGGTTCCAAGTCGTCGAAAACGTCATGGAACTGCTGGCTTAAACTTCGGCTCTCCACTACAGGGTTTTATTCCATCATCAGTGTTCTTCATTAGTGTTCTGTGTCTACTTTTCTGCCCAAGTGCGAGACTTACTTTTACTACTGAATTCGCGTTTTGTTTTGAAATTGTATACCTTTGAACTCTTACTGCTTTACCGTCTTTTTTTTTGTTTCTTTTTTGGTGAACTCACAGACACATTTTATTACCATTGTCATCAAAGGACTCATTGACTTATTTTTTACTACTGTTAAACTGGGCAGCCTGCGAGCGCCCGCTTTTTCACAACTTTTACATTGTATTTATTTGTTTTTTAAATGCCGGCGATCACCTTTTTCTCTCCCATTTCTTGTTACTATATTTATTTTGTACTTGTATATATTTTGTTCGGGTTTTTTCCCCAACATTTTGAGCAATAAAGACCTTATGAAGACAAGCCGTTTGTTTCTTTCCTTTGCGTCTTTAAAAAATGCTTAAAAATCAGAAAATAACTTTTTCTTAAATTTGTTTATGTAAAAAAAGGACGATAGTTTACGGAGGAATTAAGCCATGCTGTAAAAATTGCAATGCGTTATTATTTATGGTTTGCCATATATCCGTTTTTTTAAATGGATCAAACGCGAAATAGAGAATTTTGTGAAATTTAGAAATTTAATTTCTCGTAAATTAAATTGAAATTCAAAAAAAAAAGGGCGACGAGGTATAAATATTCAATCATGGCACTACATGCCTACAAAGTTTCGTGGTTCTGTGGCTGTTAGTGTGTCCGGAACGCGACCTGATAGCATTTTTTTGCTTACCTTAAATTTGAAATACAATAGCTCTTGAAGTATCGCTAGAATCGAAAAACGGGTTATTTCAGCTTGTTCTCCAAACAATTCTCTACAAACGATGAACATTTCATATTTTTGTGTTCAATACGTTTTGCGCTGCGAGCTAGGAAAGCAAAAAAAGTGTTGCGAAATTTCTAAAACAGCGGCAGCAGCAGCGGAAGTTACTTGTTTTCAGAATAGAGAGATGTACATCGGATGAAAATTTGGCACTCGTGCGCATCTGGTACTCGGCATGCGCGCTGTGCGCCGCTGTTGGCTTTCCGCACTCTAATTAGTCTCCTGCGTGGCGTCATCTGGCTCGGCTTGCGTTGAGAGGTCGCGGGTGGCCTAGTGGGCAACGTTCGTGACTGCCACGGAAAGGCCTCCAGGTTCGATCCCAGGCAGGTACGAACGCTCGATCCACTAAATACCCGCCGTGCGTCGGATGGGCACGTCAAGCCGTCGGACCTCGGGTACTGGCTCCCCGGTACTAAATAAGGGCATCTTCCTCCCCCTTTTAATTCGCTTCCATGTCACTTTCCTATCGGGCGCTCTGGCCCAAATCTCTTAGTTTCCTATTTCTAAGGGTTGTTTAAGACCTGGCGTCAGGCAATCCCTTCCTAAAATCCTCTACAAAAAAGAAACAAAAAAGAAAAAAGTTGAGAGGTAAACATAGTTACTACATAAACGACCATCAGTGAACAGCAACTGTAATCGTGATTAGTAAAACAACTAAATTTTCTTACCTATTTCGCTGAGTAATGCAAGGAAAAATAAATATATTCATCCAGGATCAGCAGACGAAGAACTAAACAAGTTGTAATTAATCGCAGGTTAGTTTTGGAAATGGGAAATGTGTTACAATGATGAATTCAGTTCATATAAAACTACTTCATGTTTTCATTTTTCGTTTTACTCCGTGGAATGAGTCTGCCCGGCAAAATACACGGACATGAGCATTTAGAGACCTGGTGACAAAGAATCAAGCAGATTGTATAAGTTATCTCAGGAAAGATCAAGCTTGAGAAAGCATCCTTGAGCCACTTCACTGTTGCTGAATGTAGCTAAAATCGCAAAGGGAATAACTGAAGTAGGCCATTCGGCTCAACTGAAGTAGGCCATTCGTCCTAGATGGGTCCAGGACTGGATCTCTGTGTCGCATTAATGTTGTGTTTGTCTTACAGTACTGAATCACTCGCTTCCCTGGAGTCAATAATCTTACATTAGGGACGGGCGTCTGCTTATAGCCAATCAAATTGCAAATGGTGGTCGTGTATTAGGAACATCAAACGGAAGTCATCGCTCTTTCCACGTTTATAAATCCCCTGCATTGTGCGGGGCTCCAAGTTGCAATCTGCCATGTGGTTTGGCAGTTAGTGTTTGTGAGTCTGGAAGAATTTGAGGCAGTTGTGGTGCAGTGGTAGCATGTCCAGCGCGTAACTGGAATACCTGGGTTCGAGCCCCTGTGGTGGCCGATGACAATTTTTCCACGACTCACTTATAAAGGTGGAAAGAGCGATAAGTTCCGTTTGATGTTCCTAATCCACGTCAGTTGCGTATTAATGATAAACAGTTGATTTCTAGAATCCGTAAAACATGGTGAAATATGAATTTCGAGTTACCTGTGGTTTTCAATCATACGTACATTTTCTCTCCTCAGTTTTGAGAATTAATAGAGTGCATACCGTTCTTGGTCGTCAAACCCATTCCACGAAATTAGACTACACTTCGGGAAAGCGGGTTTGAACATTTTTTTCGGTAATTTATGTATTTTTACTCACTAACACATTTGCAGTTAGAAGCCCTATGAACAGTATCATATTCATTCTTGCAAAATGTAATTTTGGTCGTCCCGACTGCCGCGTGGTCTGAGGCACTGGTCTGAGGCACACACACACATACACACACACACACACACACACACACACACAAAGCAACTGCTGTATCTTAAATTGTTTTAACGTTCTTATCATATTCATACGTCACTCTCTCTGGCCACAAAAGTGTTGCAAAACTCATTCATGTGAAAGAGAAGATATCACGTTAAGTTTGAAAAGTGCAAAAGAGAACAAACTCAAATTTACATAGAAAAAGGAAGTAAAAATGAAAGTTAAATTAGAATATACGTCACAAATGTCACATGGCTTTGGTCTCGATCCCCATAAAAATCAATAGGTATAGTCCACTTGCAAAAATAGCCTTTCCTCACAGATTATTTGATACTTTCACAAAGTGTTACTCATGTACAAATCGACCTCATAATTTTGGTTCAAAAATGTGGTCTTCAAAATTCGACCTATACCCGAGTGTATACTGCTATCAGTATACACTCGTTTTGTGAATACTTTAAAGTATTGATAGCACAACCAAGTGCAAGAAGTGCTTTCATTGAATCATGGTTCCCTAATTGCTTATTAGAGAGCCACACTGCTGTCAAGAAGTTTTCTCTTTTTCTGTAGATCATAGGCCTTCTGTCGACAAAGTTGTGCTTTAATTTTATTAGTTCTAATTTACTGTTGTTCCGGTATTCATACATACCAAGATACTTATACGATACAAAACGTAATGATTTAGCATTGTATCTTTTAGATTGGAAACGGCATTAAGGAAACATTTGCACCCCAAAGAAGTGCATCAGAGAACGTGTCTCTCGTAAATAACACAACTTAGAACACATCTGGAATTTGTGAAGAGATTATGTACTGAAAATGACTTTCACGTAATGCACAGTTTTTCGAAGCAAAGGAGCTCGTCTTTTACCTAGTAAAATCCTGTCCAGCGGCCGTTACCCTCGCACACCTACCTGTAAAGATTGCTAGCTGTTTGTTTTGTTGCTGGTACATTAGTCATTCATAGTACACGCTCGATTTAGTTGTTTATTCATAGCAGAGAAGGTTTGTCGTTTTTGAAATGTTTGCCACTTGCCCGCCTAACGCTCGTTAGGTTTTCCCATGTTGCCACTATATGCTGTACATACACTTCGTGCAGGTCTGAATGACCAGCTGTGAGGTGTATACTGTATATACGTACATATGTATATCTCAACGTCATAGCTGCGTACAAAAGTATCTGATTGCTGTTAAGCTTTCCTAATAATTTATCATCATCATCATCATTGTCAACCATTATCAATCCACTGCTGGACGAAGGTCTCCCCAACTTTCCTCCACAACGGTCTGTCTTGTGCCAGCTTCCTCCATGTCACTCCCGCATACTTTCGAATTTCATCCACCCATCTCCCATGTGGTCTTCTTCTGGGTCTTTTCCTGTCCTTTGGAATCCAATCTAAAATTTCGGCTGTCCATCGATGGTCTGTTCTTCTGGCAGTATATCCAACCCATTGCCATTTCAGGGATTTAACTCTGATCATGATGTCTTCCACTCTTGTCATTTTTCGGATCCACGTGTTCCTCTTCTTATCTCTCCTGGTTACACCAAGCATGCACCTCTCCATGCTACTTTGAGTTGTCTGCAGCCTTTGTATGTCTCTTTTAGCTAAGGTCCACGTCTCTGCACCATACGTAAGCACTGGAAGGATGCATTAATCAAACACTTTTCTTTTAAGACATAATGGCATATTGCTCTTGAAAATTATGCTGTTTCTTCCAAAAGCTCTCCAGATAAGTTTTGTACGCCGATTAATTTCTTCACCAATGTGACCCTCACTTGATATCTGCTGTCCAAGATAAACGTATGTGTCTGTTATCTCCAGCTTTTCTCCATCAATCGATAAATCTTCATTTCTTGTAAAAGCATTGAACATCACTTTTGTCTTCTGAAAGTTCATTTTTAATCCCACTTCTTTACTCTTGTCAGCAAGTTCCTGGATCATACTCTACAGCTCTGATGGGGTAGTTGCAAAAATGACTACGTCATCAGCAAAACGAAGGTGGGTTAGATAATCTCCATTAATCTTTATGCTTTGTTTGCCCAGTTCAGTGATTGAAAGACATTTTCCAATGTGGCATTAAAGAGCTTCGGAGATATGGTGTCCCCTTGTCTCACTCCTTTTCCAATTTTTATGTGTGTTGTATTTTCAAATAGCAGAATCTTTGCACTTGCATTTTCATAGATGTTATTAATAATATTAATGTATGCATCTTCAATACCGCAGGATTTCAGAGCCATTGCAACTGCTGATGCTTTCACCGAATCAAAGGCTTTTTCATAATCGATAAAAGCCATGTACAATGGAAGTTCATATTCCCTCGCTCTTTCAATTAGTTCTCTCAGCACGTGGATATGATCTATTGTGCTGTAGCCACTCCTGAATCCAGCTTGTTCTCTCGGTTGAGCCATGTCCAGTGTTACCTTCAAGCGGTGTGAAAGAACTTTAGTGAAGATTTTATAAACCACTGATATCAGGCTGATAGGTCTGTAGCTTATGAGATCCTTAATGTCACCTTTTTTATGTAGCAAGATCATTGTAGCGTTGTTCCAATCCTCAGGAATTTTCCCTTCATTAAGGCATCGAGTGAAAATTTGGGCGAGTACTGTTTCGATTTCTCCACTTGCTTCTTGTATGATGTCTACAGTAATTCCATCTTCTCCTGGAGATTTTCCCCGCTTCATGTTCTTGATTGCATGTGCAACTTCTGCTGGAAGGACTGGAAGAACTCTGGTACCTTTCATGATGCCTGGAGTACATGTATCATCCCTTTCATATAATTTGGAGTAGAAATCTTTCACTCTTGTCAAAATTTCGCCTCTATTTCTTGTTACAGAACCATCTTCTTTTCTCAGTGCCATAATCTGTTTTTTCCCTTACTGAGATGTCCCTTTGCTATCTTTAGGCTTCGGTTGTTTTCAATTGCTTTCCTCACTAGTTCACAGTTGAATTTCCTTACGTCTTCAGTGATATACTCTTTCGTACTGTCTTGCATAGCTCTATATATTCCACTTTGGAATTCACATCTTCTTTAGTTGTCCTCATCTCTCTTCTTTTTTGCATCAACATTTTGGTTTTTCCTGATAATTTGTTCACATGCAATTTGTTCTTAGACCCAGCTAATTTTGTTGCTGTTTCCATAAGAGCTTTGGTTACTTTTCTGTTAACTTCAGAAATATCCACTTCTTCCGATGTTAGGCCTTCTAAAGCAGAGAATCTGTTCTTCAGTTCCGATTTGAAGGTATTATGGTGTTTTTTAAGGTTGGTTATGTCAATACATTTTGTTTGTCTTATGAGCTTGCTACGTTCGAGTTTAGTGTTGAGGTGCATCTTACATCTCACCAATCTATGGTCACTACCTGTGTTGAACTTGTTTAGCACACTGCAGTCTTCTATGACGAATTTTTTGTTACACATAATAAAATCAATTTCACTTGTCGTCCCATTTGGATGTCTCCATGTCCATTTCCTGTGTGGCTTTTTCTTGAAAAAGTAGTTCAAGGTGAAAAACCCTTCTGCCTCTGCAAACTCTACGAGAGTATTTCCACGCTGGTTTCTGTTGCCGTGACCGAATTTACCTACTGAAGTTTCATTCTGTTGCCGTTGCCTTATTTTTGCATTGAAATCTCCCATAATTATCTTCAAGTGCTGCTTACCTTTATTTTTTAGATCACGAATTTCCTCATAAAATTATTAAATTTCTTCTTCAGCATGACTTGTGGTGGGTGCATAAGTTTGAATAATCTGAGCCTGGTATCTTCTCGAGAGTTGGATAACGAGTCGTGCAGCTCTGTCAGAGGAACTTTCAACTTCTACAACTTTATCCTTCAGTTTCTTGTTTATTATAAATCCAACACCACTAATTCTGCCAGTATCTGTCCCACGATAGTAGAAGAGATGTCCACTTTTCAGTTCGATGAGATCTTCTCCTTTTCTCCTTACCTCACGTAGCCCGACGATGTCCCACTTGATCCTTTGTAGTTCCTCTTCCAATTCAAGAAGCCTTGAATCAGAAGATAGGAGCGTCCGTTATACGTAGCCAAGGTCAGCATCAGATGGCAGCCTAGTCCGGTCCTCCGGTGATTCTTAGCACCCTCTGCCTTCATGTCGCACTGGCCGCTGCCTTGACCAGGTACATTCCAGCTGCCGGAGACTGAGGGCCAAGATTTAAGTTGTGGAGTCATTTTGGAGGGGTTTGGCCATAACACACCACGCTGGCCAAGCGGGTTGGTGAGTGAGGGATAGAGGATAGAATTTCCTCTAATCCCGATGGTATAGTTATACCGCTATTGGCGGTCGTCAGAGTCCCTTTAGTGGGAACAGGGTGTACCACGAGAAGGCGGGGTTCACATTTGTCAAGGAGAGGCTGTGATGTTACGCATCACCTTACCATACATTTCATAATCGATAAAAGCCATGAACTTCCATTGTGCATGGCTTTTATCGATTATGAAAAAGCCTTTGATTCGGTGAAACCATCAGCAGTTACAATGGCTCTGAAAACCTGCGGTATTGAAGATGCATACATTAATATTATTAATAACATCTATGAAAATGCAAGTGCAAAGATTAGGCTGTTTGAAAATACAACATACGTAAAAATTGGAAAGGGAGTGAGACAAGGTGACACCATATCTCCGAAGCTCTTTAATGCCACATTGGAGGGTGTTTTTCAGTCACTGAGCTGGGAAAACAAGGGGATAAAGATTAATGGAGATTATCTAACCCACCTTCGTTTTGCTGATGACGTAGTCATTTTTGCAACTACCCCATCAGAGCTGCAGAGTATGATCCAGGAACTTGCTGACAAGAGTAAAGAAGTGGGATTAAAAATGAACTTTCAGAAGACAAAAGTGATGCTCAATGCTTTTACAAGAAATGAAGATTTATCGATTGATGGAGAAAAGCTGGAGATAACAGACACGTACGTTTATCTTGGACAGCAGATATCAAGTGAGGGTCACATTGATGAAGAAATTAATCGGCGTACAAAACTTGCCTGGAGAGCTTTGGAAGAAACAGCATAATTTTCAAGAGCAATATGCCATTATGTCTTAAAAGAAAAGTGTTTGATCAATGCATCCTTCCAGTGCTTACGTATGGTGCGGAGACGTGGACCTTAACTAAAAGAGACATACAAAGGCTGCAGACAACTCAAAGAAGCATGGAGAGGTGCATGCTTGGTGTAACCAGGAGAGATAAGAAGAGGAACTCGTGGATCCGAAAAATGACAAGAGTGGAAGACATCATGATCAGAGTTAAATCCCTGAAATGGCAATGGGCTGGACATACTGCCAGAAGGACAGATCATCGATGGACAGCTGAAATTTTAGATTGGATTCCAAGGGACAGGAAAAGACCCAGAAGAAGACCACATGGGAGATGGGTGGATGAAATTCGAAAGTATGCAGGGGTGACATGGAGGAGACTGGCACAAGACAGACCGTTGTGGAGGAAACTTGGGGAGACCTTCGTCCAGCAGTGGATTGATAATGGTTGACAATGATGATGATGATGATATATATATATATATATAACAATTTATTATATATTAAGCTTTCCTAATAATGTATATCTCAACGTCATAGCTGCATACACAAGTGTCTGATTGCTGTTAAGCTTTCCTAAAAATTTGCTTCTTCAGTATGTACTTGTATTCTCCACAAAAATCAACATGTTGAGATTTATGGTGAAATAAATTCAGCATTTCCTAGATTCTTTGTATCAAGCTGACGTTGGAAATCCAGACACGTGTAAATGACAAATCTGTAGTAGTTATTACCTGCCAGTTGCGCTCTTTTTATTTTTTCGGCTTAAGTGCGAGATCATTAATTACACATATAACTCCTGCATATGTCCAATTTTACCAATTCCTCTCACGATGAGTCCGTGTCTTTGATAAATGGATCTCACTGTATTGCGACACTCAGGATCGGGAACAAGATTTAGCAGCCAGCTGTAGCGAGACGACCCTTCACGATATTTCAAATATGAAAAAGCTCCAGTAGTCTCAATCTTATTCGCCTCGCCGACCTCGCCTCGAATGAAGATATGAATAAACGGAATCTTTCTGTAAAGCAGTCCTTAATAACGTAATGGAACAAAAATGCAAAGCCGATCGCAGGTAATTATTAAACTTGTACTATTGATGGCGTTTTCTCGTATGTGTATCCCGACTTGCTGCTAAAGAAGGATACAAAGTAAAATAAAAAGGAAACGCGCAATTAAATTCGAGATGGGAAATCGATCAAATAACGAGAAATTTCTCTTAAGAAATGCATTTACCTACCGAATCGGAAACTTAACTGAATGTTGCTGATAAATCTTTCTCTTGTGGAAGACCGATTGATCTGAAGCCAGGCAGCATGTCATTTCACCTGAGCGCGATACTGGGCACGATAGTTTCGCCAAAGAATTTCTTCAGGTTTTTTTGCAGTCTCAAAGGTAACCCCAGATGGTGGAATTTCATTCTGTTATTCCCAAAACAAAGAAATTATGGTGCTTTATATCTTTAAAATTTCAGGAAATCCTACATGCGAAAGAATACTTTCAACCAATGCATTGTTATACCAGCATATATGTCAATCAAAACTATGAATATAGAGCATAATATAACTATGCAATACTTTAAAAAAGAGGATGTTTAAATTACACAACGCATTTAAGGAAACCACCATCTGGAAGATCTCATTTACATATGTACTGTGAAACTTCAATAACGAGAACACTCTTAAGGCGATTTACATTTTTCGCGACGTGCGTCATAATTCCTTGACTTTTTCCATATGCACATTATTACATATCAATAACACGAACTACTTTTAAAGAAAATTTTTGAGTCTCTTCGATATATGAGTTAACGAGGTTCGACCACATCTATCTATCTATCTATCTTGCCAAAAAAGGAAAAAAAAAAAAACAAGCACCTAGAGAAAGTCGTCCAGTCCTGATGAAATTCCGCGTGCAAGTACCTCGGGGCCGAATATGCCAATGGGTAAAAAATAACGACCAATGACTGAATAGTTGCCCGACACAGTGTATGGGAATCGCGCATCGAGGAAGTGGCTTCACAAAACTGCACGTGCACGTGGCTTCACAAAACTGCACGTGAACGTGGCTTCACAAAACTGTCTGCTAGACTTCCTGGTGGTTAGAAAGCACCCGAGCTGGTCTCTCTCCATGCTTTTCAATGGCTGCTGCTGCTGTAATTAGAGTTAAAAAAATGTTCTTTCTGACAAAGCTTGCAATCTTAATGTGGTGGAAAAGCAACGTTACGAAGAAAAGCTTAGAAATAATGATATAGAGGATCCAAATGACATACTTGAAAGATATTTTTATCGTCTGGAAGTTTGTGTTGTCACGGACCTCCCTGATATGAACTATCACGACATTTATAACTATTTAATATGAAGTTTTTCGTGTTATACCGGAAAAGCTCTATAAGCTTGTGACGTGCCTGCCCCGCAGAACGAGAACGACCTAAAGGCAGATAGCAGCGATAACAAACGTCCACGTAGCTCAGTGGTAGAGCGACTTATTCCGGAATGAGGGGACCCGGGCTCGATCCCCTGCGTGGACAAAACTGGCGGAGAAATTCACTTCGTTATAGCCCGGCCGTCGTCGGATGGCCCGGCCGTGCAAGATCTCGCAATGGTGTGATGTTCTTTCCACACCGCGAGAAAAGAAAAATAAGAGAATCCCTTCTCCAGCGCTTCAAAAAATAAATGTGTGTGCCGTTGCATTCCACACACTAGATTGACTGGGAGTTCTCAAGTGCATTCTACAGCGGATGGCTGCCTGCAACGATTCATGGTCACGGCCGACCCGTGGGCCATGCCCTCGGCCCTCTTACGGGGTGGGGAAGATGTGACGTGCCTGCCCCGCAGGACGCACACGACATAAAAGCAGATAGCAGCAATAACTAACGTCAGCGTAGCTCAGTTGGTAGCGCGACTTATTCCGGAATGAGGGTACCCGGGTTCGATCCCGGCGTGGACAAAAATGACGGAGAAATTTACTTCGTTATAAGCTTATAAAAGCCTTGATGCATATAAATATTTTACAAATGGGTGGGATAGAAATGTATTAATTCTGAAGACTGAAAACGAAAACTTTCTTATCCAGTCTAAGGTAAGTTGCTGCATTTCTGACTGGTTCCAGTGTGTATTGCAATTAAAAAAAAAGAAAATACCGACTTATCATATCCCGAAAACGGACTATTTAAAAAAAAAGAAAACAGATCCGGTTAAAAGGATAACACAATAATGTATGACAGCACCCTCTAATTCTATGTGGACGTATATTCGTAAATTTCGGTTCTGAAAAAAAGGCATCTGTTTCAGTATTTAGAAATCAGCAACAGTACAAAATCTTGAAAGTTCACGAAAGCTTAGCAATTTCCGATTCGACAGCAAAATTAATCCGTCATGCATTCAGAGCATTTTAAACATAATGACAAGGATTTGCGTAAAAACTTGAAAAAAATAAATAAGAGTGAGCAAGAAAATTTACCAATATAAATTCGACTGTTAAAGTAGTAAAATATGAAAATTTGCGATACCTGAAATAAAGTGTTTACTGAAGATCCTGTCAAACGACCTGTGAGACCATGCCGTTCGATTTACGGCTACTTTCCACATAATCAGGCGCTTTTCTGCCGTTGGAAAGCGATAAAAGGAAATTCCACTACCTTACTCGTACTTTGAGAAGCACATATACGCCACACAACTTTTAACTATGTCTAAAACTTCAAACAATCGACTGACGGGATTTCAGAAATCGCTTCTCCATGTTATTCCTATGTGAACTTCAGCAGCCGAACTTTCTCTTAACCACCCGGAAGTAACCGTGACGTCAAAAATGACGTCAATGCAAAGGCTCTGTAATCAGCAAAGTTGGGCACACAGGGAAATGTTTGACAGCAAATTGCAGTCGCATTAACCTCCTCGGATTATGAGGATGCCTAGACGTCGTATCCTTGAATAGTATGAGCAGTTGAGCGATTTTGAGAGAGGACGTGTAACTGGGATGAGAGAAGCCCGTTGATCAAGTCGCCGTATCGCCAGACATTTGTGTCGGACGCGGCAATCGGACGATGTTGGCGCCAATGAGTCGAGCAGCGCACCAACCAGAGACACGAGGACAGGTGACTGCCGAGGGCAACGACAGACCGCGAAGATCTTCCGATTGCGAGAGCCGCACGTACAGAACCGAAATCGTCGCTCTCAACCAACCGTGGCCATTTTGCATCTACTACAGGTACAGAAGGGGCCATCCGGGCCGTTGCCTCACGACTTGCGGCACGGGGACTAAACGAGATGGCCACTCCGCCGCTTACCACTGAGCAGAGAACATAAAATGGTGTCGGGCCCGATCAACGTGTGATAGTGTCCAGTGGCGTCGTGTTATCTTCAGGGATGAGTCACGGTTGGCACTTGCTGCCCATGACCAGCGCATACGTGTCTGGAGACGAACCGACAAGCGCACGTATCCTGCCTTTGCCGTGGAATGTACACATCTTCCACACCGGAAATGTCTGTGTGGAGAGCCATTTCCAACGAAATCCGGACGCCCCTGGTTGTCCTCCGTACCACATTCACGGCTGAAACGTACGTCGACTACATTTTACGACCTGTTTTATTGCCATTGTTGTCCCTAGATCATCGAGCAATTTTTCAGCAGATAATGCCCGTTCACAAGCGGCATGGTTGTCCCAGGCTTGCCTCCGTAATGTCGAAGTATTCCTCTGGCCAGCCCGATCGCCCGACCTTTCACCGATCGAACATCTTGGGGACTTGATAGAATGCCATGTAGGCCCATCCTGGAATGCCGCCTAATTTGCTCGCAATTTGGACACTGTCAAGCATGCCATACCTCAGGATAGTATCCGTGAACTGTATGTGTCTATGCCACTCCGGGTAATCGCTTGCATCCGAGCCAGAGGTGGGGCTGCAAGGTACTGATTTGTTCCACCGTCTGGATGTTTTATTCAAATAAATGGCTAAACTGTTCTGAAATTCCAACCATTTTCTTCCTATAGATATACATACTTTGCACATACCAATTTTCATATTGATTGTATGATTCCTTCTGGGTGCCTTGTTTTTTTTTTTGTTTTTTTTTGGCAAAGCGTGTGCATTTATGTATCTATCGATCTATCTGAAGATATTGTGGCAGCTTGTCTCATTGGCTCTCCACTTTTTTGTGTGTCATAACCGCAAATACCCGAAACTTCGTGTTTGCATTTCCAAAGATGTCATTAATAGTAATGCAAATGTACACAGAAGTTATTAAGTGGGTAGGATACACATAAATAATATCCAAGATAGTACAAAATCCGTTTAATAGTGTATAGGCTAATACAGTATGAATAAGCGAGCTTTAACCACTCACGGTTAGCTTCTTCAGGCTACATATATAATTAATATAAACAAAGCAGTAGAAATTCAAATTTAAAGGTAAACCGGTTATAACAATAGTAACAGCATGTCACGCGTGTTTGCGTAACGAGCTGGCTGCGAGGAATGTTCAGAATCGACTACCAGACGCTAGGCAACTCCATAGAAACCTCTTCATTCCAGGGTTTAGGAGCCATGAGTATCTCTATAGTTTCTATGTAGGCTGTGCACCTCGGCGTCGTGTACGGGCAATTAATCGAAGGTCCTGCTATTTGGGAACTGCATCTTGGGTCTTGGTCGCCCTTGCAAGCGGCTTTTTTCAGTACGTCTCGCTTTTGTTCCTGGAGTCTAATCTGCAGCGAGCGCTTTGTCATGCCAACATACATTTTGGACGTTCCGTCTTGGTAGGTGAAAGGGATGGTGTAGACTCCGGCTGCATGGAGGTTAGCAGGATCTCGTTTCTTCAGTGAAAGGTAAGAGTAAGTTGTTCAAGTGGCTTTGATACCGACGTCGAATCCAATTTTACGCAGGGAGTTTTTTAGGAAGTATGAAAAGCCCGGAACATATGGGCATGACCCCATAAATCTGAGGTTATTATTACGGCTGTGTGTGCCGGAGTTGGTTGCATTGGCCTGTGCTCGAAGGATAACTTTGTTCACTTGGAGGGCGTCGTATCCAACGTTAGAAGCCAATTTTCTCAGGTCATTCAGCTCCTTCTTTCTAGCGAACTCATTCGATAAGTGGGTGGTCGCTCGCCTGGCTCTATGTCGTATTAAGGCCATCTTCCTCGTAGTTGGGCATGCCGAATCCAGTAAGATTACATTGGGTACATATGCTGGTTTGTAAAAAGTCTGAGTGGCCAGATTTCTTGAGCTTCTTGTACTCACTAGGACATCTAGGAAAAGTAATGCGGATTCTTTCTCTAGCTTCAAAGTGAGCTTTATACTGTATTAGTCTATACACCATTAAACGGATTTTTTTACTATCTTGGATATTAGTTAGGTGTATCCTACCTGCTTAATAACTTTTGAACTTCCCTAGCTCCGGGCATCATGGGTAGTTACAAGCAGTTCCGTGATTTAAGGGTAAAACTAGAAGATATGCGGTACCATATAGAATTTTTTACTAGTTGTAAGGGCATGGAAGTTATCCCAGTGTTCCTGAGGTTCGCTTAAACCCTGCATGAATGGTTGTTTCTGCGTAGAAAGGAATGATTAAAACCGAAAGTGCTCTCCCACCTTGTACAGCCGAAGAGGAGATGTGTCATGCCTTTGGAAGATAGACTGCTCAAGTTACATCTTCGCCTTGCCGAGGAATTCTTAGCACTGGTATTAGACGACATCTTGCGGCGTGTTGATATGCTAACCCAACGTCAGCACAGGACGCTTACTGCCAAGAACGCCAGTGAACTTGCCAGAATGAGAAACCAAGCAGGACAACCTCAGCCTAAGGTTTACAGTATTCCGCTGGTCAACATTTCCTCCAAGACACTCACTAGGGAAGAAATTACAACACTCGAGAAAGGGCCTAAATTTTGCACAACTGCTCGCTTTCAAATGAAGGAACTTGTCTCCATTCTAAAGGACTTCTTATCCAGAATTCCAAATAAACGCCGGGACACTCTCCGACACCTATGTGCCAGCAGAATAGAACAGATGCGAACTATAGCCGCTACTATCAATACCAAAGTTCCGGCAGCTATAGCAACCATCCACAAACTCAGAAATGACGTGAACGTGGTATTTATTATCACCGATAAATCGGGCCAACTCGCTATTATGGATGCGAGTGATTATGAGTCAAAAATTGATGACTTCCTAGCCTCCTTGGCATCTACGATTCAAGCCAAGGACCTCCTTAACAGGTGGATTGCTCAGGTAAGGAAAGTAGCCAAGATGGCAAATCTTCCGTAGTCACTCAAGAAAGGTGCCAAGATACCACCTGGACCTAGAATCCCGCCAGTCCTGGCCAGATTAAAGCATCACAAACCGGGTAACCCTATGCGGCCAATTGTTTCAAGAAAGCGCGCTCCATCATACTTCCTGGAAAAGGAGTTGCCAAGTCCCTTGCCCCTTTCTTGCCACCCTACGACTTAGTCCTCCGCACTTCAGAAGATTTCATATCAAAGATAAAGGACTTCTCGGTCGCGCTTTCATATGTATTAGGAAGTTTCGACGAGGAAGCGCTCTACCCATCAGTCCCAATAGATGAGGCAGCAGACGAACTCAAGATAGCCTTACAAGATTCAGGCTTGTTCACATAGTCTTCCCTCTTGGAAATAGCCTCAGTACTCGACCTGGTGACGGATGCAAACTTCCTCACCCACCATAACAGAACCTACAAGCAGTCAATGGTGGTTCCAATGGGATCGGCTCTCTCGGCAGTGTTAGCGGAGGCAGTATTACGCCCCCTTGGAAAAGAAGATCCTCACCGCACAGTCACCGATCCCAAAATTATGGCTACGCTTTGCGGATGATATATTATTTTTGAGGGATTCAAGTGAAGTGGCACTCGACCAATTTTTCTCGATCATCGACTCTCAGCATCCAAGCATAAAATTCACTTTGGAGCTAGAGAAAGAATCCGCATTACCATTCCTGGATGTCCTAGTGAGTAAAACAAGCTCAAGAAGTCTGGACATTCAGACCTTTTACAAACCAACATACGTACCCAATGTAATCTTACCGGATTCAGCATGCACAACTACGAGGAAGATGGACTTAATGCGACATAGAGCCAGGCGAGAGACCTCCCACTCATCGAATGAGTTGGCTAGAAAGAAGGAGCTCAATGACCTGAGAAAATTAGCTTCTAACGTTGGGTACGACACCCTCCAAGTGAACAAAGTTATCCTTTGAGCACAGGCCAACGCAACGAACCCCGGCACACAAAGCCATAATAATAATATCAGATTTAAAGGATCGTGGCCGTACGTTCCGGGCTTTTCATACTTCCTAAAAAACTCCCGGCGTAAAATTGGATTCGACGTCGGTATCAAAGCCCCTAGAACAATCTCCTCGTACCTTTAACTGAAGAAACGAGATCCTGCTAACCTCCATGCAGCAGGAGTCTACACCATCCCTATCACCTATCAAAACGTAGCGTCCAAAATGTATGTTGGCATGACAAAGATGATGCTGCAGATTAGACTCCAGGAACATAAGCGAGACGTACTGAACAAAAGGAATACTACGGCGCTTGCAAGGGTGACCAAGACCCAAGATGCCATTCCCAAATGGCAGGACATTCGATTAATTGTCCCGTACACGACGCCGAGGTCTACAGCCTACAGAGACACTATTGAGATACTCATGACTATTAACACCTGCAATGAAGAGGTATCTATGGAGTTACTTAGCGTCTGGCGGTAGATTCGTAACATTCCTCGAGGCTAGCTCGTTCCGCACACGCGGGTGACATGCTGTTGCCCTTCTTATATCTGTTTTACCTTTAAATTTAAATTGTTCCCTATCGATAAGTTTCTACTGCTTTGTTTATATTATACACTGCTGGCCATCCAAAATGCACCACCAAGAAGGACACGAGATAGCAAAGCCAGATTTACTGGGCACATAACAACAGATACAAAGATGAAACGATTGAGCTTACAGGCCTGTTCGACTTGCAGAACAAGCAGACATCAATGGTTCGTGTGGCCCCCATGGCTGGTAATAACGGCCGCTACACGCCGTGGCATCAAACGAAAGAGGCTTTGGATTTGGGCTTGGGGTACGTCGGTCCAGGCTGCTTCCACACGTTGCCACAGTTGATCAGGCGTATCCGCGGGTGATGCTTTCCGGGCCACTCGGTTACCGATCAGCGACCAGACGTGTTCAATGGGCGACATATCGGGAAAACAGGCGGGCCATGGCAGCAGTGACACCTGGTGGGCCGTTAAGAATAGTTGCACGATGCGTGCCACATGCGGGCGCGCATTGTCCTGTTGAAACGTGGCCGCTGGCAGGTCCTGCAGGTAAGGAAGGACTACAGGCTCTAAAACGTCGGAGATGTAGCGGTGGCTGTTGAGTTTACCGGCGATGCGTACCAGAGGGGTGCGGGTGTCGTGTCCAATTGCGCCCCAAACCATAACGCCAGGTGACGGACCGGTATGGCGATGCATAATACAGGCGCCATACAATCTCTGGCCGCGGTGCCGCCACACACGGATTCGACCATCGTGGTGTTGCAGGCAGAAGCGGGATTCGTCGGAGAAGACACGTTGTGCTATTCTGTAGTCCAGGTGCGACGTTCAACGGCTCACTGCCGGCTCATCCACCGGTGGTGTAACGTCAATGATAATCGGAGAAATGAGCGCCGTACGACAAGTCCCCGATCCTGCAGACGACGTCAAACGGTACGTGCTGACACAGGTTGTTGCGCAACACACCCTAATTCCTGCGCTAAAGTTCGTGATGAGGCGGTGTGAGCCGTCAATGCCCGCCGCACAACATGCCGGTCGTCTCGTACGGTGGTGTGCTGCGGCTGCGGCAATCGCTCACGTCGGTCATTCCGTCTGTCCTGCATCCACCGAATCTATACTCGCTTCACTTTGGCTGGATGTCGTTCCACACGGGCGCCGATGGCTGGGTACGATAAACCGCTGTCGCGATAAGCCACTATTCGTCCTCTGTCGAACTCCGAAACGTGCTGGAATGACTGCAGTATTCTCCGATGAGGCATAAGGAAGCTTCCTACGCACAGGTCCGGCAGCACAACACACTTCCACTACTTACACCCCGCCTTCTGTGCACCCTTCTTATAGTGCTTCTTGGTGGAGTGCCGGGTGCACATGATTTGCACACGCCCTGTAATGCTAATCGTTTGCATGTCCTCTCGCGGGCGACGCATGCTGCGAATTTCAGGCCAATCGAATGCTTCCTTCTTGGTGTTGCATTTTGATTGGCCAGCAGAGTATATGTAGCCTGAAGAAGGCTCCCGTGGGTGGTGAAAGCTCGCTTATTCATACTGTATTAGTCTATATACCTTTAAACGGATTTTGTACTATCTTGGATATAAATGTATGCATCTTCAGTGCGGTAGTCATTTGCAAGCATCTGTTCTGAGCTTCTGGATATGATGCTGGAACTTGCTCACACGGCTGAAGAAGTGCGTTTAGAGTTGAACTTTCTGAAAACAAAACTTGTTGTACAATGCTTTCAAAAAACGTGAGGATTTAGCAATTAATGGGGTAAATCTAGAAGTGACTAATATCTACATTTACCTTGGAAAAGAGTTAGCAAGTGAGGGCCACATTCATGAGGAAGTTGATCGAAGTACAAAACTTGGTTGGAGAGCATTTGGAGGAAACCGTTCAATTTTCATGAGTAGTTTAGCATAAATCAATGTATCCTTCCAAATATTACGTACGGAGCAGAGGCATGTAGCTTAACTTAAAAAGATATACAAAAGCTGCAGACAATTGAAAGATGCATGGAGAGGGTCATGCTTGGTATAAGCAGGAAAGATCAATAGTGAAGCTTATGGATTGCAAAATGACGCGTGGGAGATTGCCATTTGAGGAATTTTACACCATGATCATAGTAAAATCCCTAAAATGGTAATGGACTGAACATATTGCTAGCAGAACTGATCACGGACGGATAAGTGAAATATTAGACTGGATGCCAAGGGACATAAAGAGACTTTTACAATTATATGTATGTGTATACATATGCTGTAGAATTTTGGAGGCTGTACTACATTTTTTTTTATGTAAATGGATGTGTGTGATGGCTGGTTTCAGTCTTGAAATTCAGTTTTATTAATGGGAATAAGTTCTGCCCAACTCAGTATATTTCTTTTTAAGAATTAGGAGGAAATGCATATATGTATGAAAAGAAAATTCCTCAGTTCTGTGTAATACATATTGCCTGAAACTAATCGTGACTGCAGTCTGGTAGGAGAAATAATTTCTTCTTGATAGACATGTTCATATTTCTGAAGAAGTAGTAACCAGCAGTCCAATGAATAATGTAGATTAGCAATGAGTTCGTCGTTTGGCTGTTTAGGTTAATGCAATGTGATTTATTATGCAAGAATTGAGTGTTTCAGAGAGGTTTCAAGCTACTAATAGCTTCCGACTTCTTTAAACTGGCTATTGTTCACCAAATGGTTTTCGAAATTCGCAGAAAGCCAAAACACTTCTAATATTAGGGATTCCCTACACTTCAGGGTTGTCGTAGAACGAAAATAACCGTGTTCCGATGTCGGCCTGCCTAACGACGATTAGCATAATGGTATTGTGTGCGATCGTTATCGTAATGGTCGTTGGTTTTTATGCTTCAGTTACAAATGGTGCACTTCTCACGTCTTTAACCACGGCAGATTTGTAATTTTGTTTTGTTTAATTTCTCTCTACTCAAATTAGGAGAAATGCTTTTGCCCAAGTTTTTAAATTATCTGTTGTGGAATGGTTTTCTTTGCAACTTTCCTTCAGAAAATTACTGTTCATTTCGGATGGCATCCTGCATATTTCTTCTTTATCTTAACAACGAAAAAGGAAGCACGAAGGAAAAACACATCTTGAGGAAAAAAGAAACAAGAAGAAATCATCTTGATATTTTATGTTCCTTAATTTTGTTCTTCGTTAGCCCCTTACGAATACTGCAAGTTTTCTGATGCAGTTTTTGAGAAGTGATGGTCACACAAAAGCCTTTTTTATTCATTTTCTCTCTGAAGAATAAGATGAAAACGTGGCAAAGCAATAAATAAAATAATCAGTATACCAAAAAGAAAAAAAAGTTTTCACTGCGCAATAAAGTATTATTCACTCATCATCAAAATATCGTTGCACCCAGAAGGACGTGTCGAACTGCAATGCTATTCGACAGGAAGGTAAAGGTTACCAGGAACAATAAAGGATGAACATTAGGACTGATATGGGCAATATTTATTGAGCTACACGCCAATAAGTAGTATCTCTCAGTATGGCGTCGGGCCGCCATGTTTGCACACACAGCATGCCAAACGTCTCGTCATGGATTTATACAGGTTCTTAATGGTGTCCTGCGATAAGCCATCACATGCAGCTTGAATGTTCTCACTCAGTTCCTGCAGATTCTGCAGAAGGGATGGAGTGTGGATAGCGCGTCCAATAGCATCCCACATATTTTCAATCGGCGATAGCTCTGGAGATGCGGCTGGCCATGGCAGAGTGTCAGTGTCTTGAAGGCAAGTTTTCGAGACAGTAGGCGGAGGAGTGTTGTTCTTTTGGAAAATCGCACTGAAGTGTGCGTGCAGAAAAGGAAGAGCCACTGATTGCAAGACCTCATTAACGTAACGTTGGGCTGTCAAAGTGCCTGTAATGAGCGCCAAAGGTGATCTGGCATCGTAGGCAATTTAATCCCACACCATGACACCAGGCCTTCTGGACGTGTGACGCTCGACAACAAACCGTTCATCTTGGCGCTGATCACGGTGCTTCCACACACGAATTCGGTGGTCGTGTCTTCCAAGGCAAAAGCAGAACTCGTAACTGAAGGTCAGCCGCTACCATTCTGAGGGGCTTCATGAGAGTCTGGCATGACACCACTACCGTCTTCGGCTACGATGCCGTGGCGTTAAGTGCAGTCGGCGTAACGATGTGCGCGTGTGTAGTCCTAAATCGTGCAGCCGTCTGCCAACTGTGCTGAATCTAACCGGACGATGCATGGCTGGCACCACTTCTCGCTGAATATCCGCACTCATGGCTGTTGGGTCACTTCACGCATGTCGGACAACCCGTCAGTCCTCCCTCTCAATGGTTCGTCTAGGTCTCACAGACTCTTCCTGTAGCTGCTGCGTGCCTTGTTTTATCCACTGCCGCCAACAGCATGCTATGATGATATCCGCACAACCGGTTTGGCGCGCAATACGTTGATGAGACCATTCCGCTTCCCTGAGCCCGACAACGCGGTGCCTCTCGAACTCCACTATACGCTCGCATTGCTTCCAAACTATTCTCAGAGGTATACTTCACTTGCAAAGGATGCAACCACCACAATAGCATGAGTCAGAATGGCAAGCGCGCGCAACGGGACGACCTTATATAGCCGGTCAGGCACAGCGCTACGTCCCTTCCTTGCTTGCTGCACATGCGCGGCCGAGCTTGATACTTGAATCATTTGCAGGTATCACGTTGTCAAACCTACCCACCAAATTTCATTCCTCTCAGCTGCTTCCTTCTTCGTGCAATTGTTTTTTTTTGACGATGAGTGTATAAGCTAGAATCATAGAAAACGTTTATGATTTTAGAAATAAATATGGTGACATATTCCAGAATAGTTATCTATTTTGCAACCATATAAGCATTATAAATAGCGTTTGAAGATAGTGGTAGAAAATGTTGACGCTTTTAAACTAGGAAAGCGAAAGAGGATAAAATAAACTTTTCAAAAGCAGTATAATTATTTTGTCATCCACCACTAGCACTACCAGAGAGAAGATCTGAAAAAAGAAATTGTTAGCATTTTATAATACGCCTGCATGAAACAAGTTTATTTGCCCAAAGTTATTTGCCCATACTAAATCCCAGCTTTAAAATTGGAAGATCAATCCTATTTTTTACCTTTAGTGGAAAAGTACAAGTAAACTAATACAAAATTATATTGTATTAGCTCTTAACTATTAGTTTCTAACCCAAACACCAGATATATTTGCCAGTGGAACTTCTGAAAATTTCGTGTTTCCTAGATCACTCACCTCAGCTACTTCTTGATATGGTAGTTTTTCTAGTCGAAAGCACCCGAGTACTAGAAGACAAAAATTGTATTCTATGCAGGATTGAGCAAAAAGTGTTCATATTAAAAAGGATAATTCTCTTCCAAAAAAGCAAGATCGGCTCAGTTTTGAAGTAGCCTTCCGACTTCGAGAGGTAAAAAGGATATAGCAACGTAATTCATATCAGTGAGGTTAGTGCATTTCTTCTTTGATATTTCAACTTCTGAAAAATAAGGTGATGTATACCGCATTTCTCACCTTCCGGATTAGTTGTCTTTTACTCTGTTATAAATTTTTGTTGCTTTTTGCTACGCTTCTATTCTGAACGTTACATCTGAACCACTGAGCTTGTCATCAATTTTGGCAAAAGGTGGCAGTCAAGTCACAACTTTATTTTATTATATATCGAGATAAAATAGCACCATGTCATCTTTGAGAACCAACCATGTCAGATATTTCCTTTTCACTTTACTTGGAGGTTTAACAAGCGCCGTGAGCAACTCGATGGGCTATAAGCAGTCGCCCATCCCGTTATTAGGGCCACTGGTTCCAGGAAAGATAGAAAACCAGTGCTGTGAGACAAACACAACATCCATGCCTCAGCGGGATTCCAATCCGGACCAATCTCAGACGAATGGTCAGAGGCCAGCGCTTAGACCATTGCTCCCCGAGGCTGCTGGTTTGAGAACTGCATTATTCTCGCATATAATATTAATTAGTCTTCACATTTGTGAAATACAATGCTAATCAGTACAAACGTTTTTGAAGGCGTCTGGTGGAAAGTAAGCATGCGACATGAAAGTTTAAACCTTTCAACTGTCTCAAGCAAATTTTTATGTGGAGTTTATTTCTGTATCTTGGGTACGCTGCTTTATTTTGCACGTCAATTCATCGATAGATATTTTGCTTTATACAGGTTAATTCTTTGCACGTCAATTCATCGATAGATATTTTGCTTTATACAGGTTAATTCTTTGTACGTCAATTTATCGATAGATATTTTGCTTTATACAGGTTAATTCTTTGCACGTCAATTCGTCGATAGATATTTTGCTTTATACAGGTTAATTCTTTGCACGTCAATTCCTCGATAGATATTTTGCTTTATACAGGTTAATTCTTGCACGTCAATTCATCGATAGATATTTTGCTTTATACAGGGTAATTCTTTGCACGTCAATTCATCGATAGATATTTTGCTTTATACAAGGTAATTCTGTGCACGTCAATTCATCGATAGATATTTTGCTTTATACAGGTTAATTCTTTGCACGTCAATTCAACGATAGATATTTTGTTACACACGTGTAGCTCACCTATCTTCTACAAATAGCGACTGAAAAGATAACAGCGTTTCATTCGCTCAGTTTTACTGAAGAAAAGGCTGATGTAAAATAAAAAAACAACAACATTTATTCATAATTATTTTACTTTTCTTGTCGGAAGTGTTTGCTGTGTTTCAGTCCAGCTTCTTTAGGCCGAATGACACATCAGTATTCAGATAGCATGTGTACCCTCAACGGTGTTGACGGTCACGGGTTTTTGTCAGACACGTTTGATAGAAATAGTGTACAGTTTTGATATATAAGGAAAGCTTACAAAACAAATGTTACTTCAATTCAGTTTATCGGTAAGCTTAGCTTCTTTAAATATAAATCTGTGATTATTTATATAAGGTGTTTAGCAGTCGCCAATTTCTTTAGTTAGGAATTCCAAATGTAAGTCTTGTCCTCTTTCAAATGATAATGCAAGGTTCTACGGGTGTTTCCTATATATAACAGACCACATTGGAATGGGATGTACGTAATACATTCTCACAAATTTATAGTATATCTTCAATATGGTCCGTTTATCCAAAAACGTCCATGTGTTTGCATTTAAATTCAAAGTGATTACCTTGAAATAAAAGATTTCAGAATTTTTGAAGTTTTAAATGCGGAGCCACGAAGAAACGGAACTATGGAAAATGTTTCAGTAGTGGATGTATAAGTGTCTGCATTATTTCTGTGCTGTAATACTTCGAACTGTGTGTAATGTGCTGCAGTTACGTGCATTTAACTCCATCTAATATCAGTATGTCAATAGTATTGACCCTCTCACTGGATTCAGGTTCAATAATTTTTTTTAGCTAACGGTGAACCCACCAAACGTTTCGTAAAGGAACATCCTTTACTTTTCAGTTTAATCACCACAAATGTTCTTGCATGTCACCAAAAATATGCACCGCACAGACAAATTGAGAAGTGGATGGACGGAAGAAGAGATGTCTGAAATTTTATGCACACGTTTTCTTCTACTTGTCAGAAGAAGACTTTTGACAATCCCACATTTCAAAGCAGAGACATTATTTTTACGAAGGGAAGACCTGACATATCGATGACACCGTGCATTCACCTGTTTCTATCAACCTTGGAAAAAAATTCTTCAATCAGACAAATAGAAGCGGAAATTTAAATTCTGCGGACGGACAGAAAGATCAACCTGTGAACGAGCAGACGAAATAAGAGATGTTTGAATGCTTATGAATGTGTTTAGGATGGACTTCCGATAATTGTCGCGTTTCTGTTGTTCGAAGGGTCGTGTTTGTCACCACACCAAGATTATATACATCCAGTTCACACACACCACAGAAAGAAAAAGGAATAATCAGCATAAATTCATGTGGAGTATTTTATAGATATTTAGCTTTAACTTTCTAATGCCACGGATCGTCTTCTACCCCAAAATGTTAATTCTTTCGTACAAAGGAAATACATAATAATAATAGTACACTTAATGTACAAAACATTAGAGATACATACCTAATAGCGTGTTGGTTCGCCTGTTGCGCGAATGGCAGATTGTGCACGCCGAGGCATCGACTTCACCAGATACCGGAGGGTTTCTGGAGGTAATGTCAGCCATGCCTGTTGCAGTATTGTTCACAGCTTCACCATAGACATCGGTCAAGGATCATTAGATATGATGTTCCCCTCCATATAATCCCATAGAGCTTCGACAGGGTTCAAATCGGTAATCTTGGGGACCACTAAATGGTTCCGAACTCAGATGAGTGTTCATCGATCCATGCTGTGGGGGTTTCAGTTTGTTGAGGTGTGGCAGCACATTGTATTGCTTAAGCATCAGCCACAGCGTACGTGTCGGACATGAAAACATGTAAGTGATCATCCAGCACATTCTGGTAACGTGGGGCCTTTTCAGATACAATAAGGGACCTAATGTGCCCAATGAGAAACCTCCCTAACCTATCACAAAGCTACCACCGCCTTGAACAAACAACAACATGAGGCCATGACCTAGCACCTCGAGGTCATGGCCTCATGTTGTGCACGCCACACCAGCACCCTCCCGTCAGCTCGGTACAGCTGGAAAAACGGGATTCATATAATCACGTGATACGGGACCACTCGACAAAGGTTAAGTTTTGATGTTATGGGCATCAGGCGAGGCGTAATTTCCGATGACAAGCAGTTAACAGTGACACATGAGTACTGCGTCGGCTCCTGTAGCACAGACTATAAAACGTGCGCCGTGAGATTTGCTTGCTGACACTACTTTTGCCTTCGACATTTAAAATGGATAGGATTTGCGCTACGGTTGCCAAGCTGTCAGACTGTACAATCCTGGATTGTCTACGTCGACCTCGGCCATCAGTGGCATATGGTTGGCCACCGCGTGCGCTCTGGACGCTGGTAGTTCCGCCGAAGGTATAGTTGCGATGCACCATTCATATGGTTTCCGTCGGGAACCCAGGAGTTCTTAGCATGACCCAATACCATGTGACAACCATAATTGGCCGTAAAGGCGAAGCAGCACAGTTGTGGAGTTGAGAAAGATCTGAAAAAATGCTAAAAGTGACATTTCTTTTCGTCGTCTGGTAGTAGAATTTATATTTCATTAAAACAGTATGTTAGAAAGACGGCAAATGCATATGTCTACACGTTGTCGTATTATCGGAATGTTGGAATCTGACCATACGCAGAGTAATGTTGATAGAGACACTGGTATTGTAGAAATTCATTGTAGCCAGACTTTACAGGAGGTACCAGGACACGGGAGATGTTAACTGTCAACCCACGGCAGTTTGTCCATGGATTGCAACTTCTCAGGATGATAGAATTATGGCACGAACAGTGAAATGCCAGGATACTGTACTTCAGGCAACATCGAGACTGGGACGAAGAACAATGGTCATTGTTATCTTCTCCGATGAATTCAGGTTCAGTCTCGAAAGTGACACCCGTCGTGTTTTCATCTGGAGAGAACCAGGAAACCGTGATTTCCCCGCAAACATCCGAGAAATGAACCAGTACAGAAGTGGTGGTGTACTTGTTTAGGCTGGCATTATGTCCAACGGGTCCACGATGCTCCATTTCTATTCTGTTGGACCTTTAACGAAACTCTTTATTCCTACGTGAGGCATTTTCAGGTTGCTGTTGGGCCAGATTTCCCGTTCATGGACGATAATGCCAACTCTCACACAGCTGCGAATATCAGTGATTATTTGGAAAGTGAAGATATACATTGTATGCCAAGAACAGCGCATTTCCCATGCCTCAAGCTAAAAGACCGCGTGTCGGATGCATTGGGCAGACGCATGTCCATGTCGTCAATGCATTGGGAGACAGTTGAACCACACGAAAAGCTTAAAGAGCGTTGCAAAAAATCAGAAGCGCCTCAGGAAAGTACAGCTGTTTTCATCATTTTGGAGTATTGGCAAGTTTGTCTGGTTCACCATTTTCTTATTGATATGTACTGCACGTTTAGTTTCTCACTAAGATATCAATGTACAGTGAACAGCCTGTTTCATTTTACTTCTCTTTTCCGCAATATGACACTTTTTCTTGATTTTGTTGAACTTATGGACACCAGAGTAGTTCACCTATAATTCTGTAATTCCATTTCGAGTACTAATCATACGTGCCAGTTTTTATCCATATCTGTTCATCCCCCAGTTCGACTGTGGATACAAGTGACATAAGGTCACAGCACTATACACCATATTATCAAAGGTATTTGAACTCCATAATGTTTCAGGGCAATTGGCTTTTAAGTAATTAGTTGTTAGTCTGTCCAATTTTGCTTGTATGACAGCCGCAATACGTCGAGACATACTATCAATCAATTTCGGGTACGTCTCGACAGGAATGACTCGCCATTATTCTTCCAAATCTGCTGCAATAGTGGAGAGCAAAGACTGCCGTTGTGGTGGATTTCGCACCTGTCGCTCCAGTTTATCCCAGAGGTGCTCTATGGGATCAAGTTCAGGACTTTGAGCAGTAAAGTCTAACAATATCCTCTCATTTTCAAGAAACCAGTCCTACACACGCTGTGCAGTGTGGCAGGGAGCTCGACTGTGTTGGAAGAGAAAACTGTCATTTCCAGAGTACTACCACATTGTTGGCAGGTCAGAATTATCCAGAACGTCGAGGTTGATAGCACATTGTTTGCTGGGCAGAATTATCCAGAAACCCGTTGGTCATTATACCACAAATCATGAAGTCTTTAGAGTTCATGTTTTGTGGTATACTAATTAACGGACCAAGTCCCATCCACGAAAAACAACTCGATACCCGAATGGAGTGAAGTTAGGCGGAGAATCATCGAAAAACGTCCGATGGCTGCCGCCAAATCCAAACATGCCCATTACATCGGAAGAGTGAAAAGCGTGACTCATTATTTCAAAGAACAGCTCTCTAGTCGTGCACCTTCCAGGAACAACAGGAGACGCACTCTCCAAACGACGCTTCGCATTCGGTAGTGATGAGCGTCTTGTGTGCTACTTCTCTACCATAATAACCCTACTGTGCAACTCTATGCAGATAGTTATGGTACTAAACGAGCCATTACAAGTATTTCGTACTTCATCACCAATGGAAACGAGAGAGGATGAACCGGATTTTTAACATTTCTTACCATGGCTGCTCCGTTACTTTCCGTTAGTTTATGCGGCATTCCTGAACGTGTTTTGTGCTGTAATTGCAACTTTCTGTTTCCATCTCTTCACGTCTTCACCTACAGTCGATTTTGATATGTTTAGTTTAGTTGCACTGCTCCGACTGGAATCGTTACTCAAATGACATACTATGACCAGTCCACGATTTTTGTATGTTTAGTTTAGCTGCAATGATCCGTATGGAAACATTACAAAAATGACATCCTATGACCAGTCCACGATTTTTTTATGTTTAGATTAGATGCAATGCTCCGTATGGAAACGTTACTCAGATGACATCCTATGACCAGCCCACATTGGAACTTGGAAAGTTAACATCCACTCGGCATATCAGCTTCAAAGTTACTGACAACACGACAGAACATCTCAGCTTTATACACTGAGTGGCCACTTTATTATGACCACCTGACAGTTTTAAGCAAATGAGCTATGGTTGCACGCTGATACCGTCAGAGGGCGAGGCTAGTATAAAAAGCGAAAGCTTAGTGCTTGCGACAGTAGTAGAAGTGATTTTTGGGTGAGGAGATGGGTAAAAAAATGCGATTTGACGGACTTTTAACGCGGGATGATTGTAGGAGCTGGGAGCCATGGAGCGAGTATCACCGAAACCGCCGCATTCGTAAAATGTTCCAGAGCAGCTGTTGTTAAAGTATTTAAAGACTGGACTGTCAGCCAAAAAACTGGGTCTCTACGTGCAATGTGTGGTCGTCATCGACTTGTGACTGCTCGGGGGAACGGAGAGTGTCCAGACTGGTAACAGACAACAGAAGGGTAACAATGCAGCAAATTACAGACCATCTTAATCAAGTATCTTCTCAAATGATCTCTGCACGCACTGTTCGCCGTACACTGCATCGGATGGGATATGGCAGCCGAAGGCCTGTTCGAACACCTTTGCTGTCTGCAGTTAACAAGAGAAAGCGTCACCAGTTCGCACAGGAGCACAAGGATTGGACAGTCGATAATTGGAAACAAACTGTGTGGTCCGATGAGTCATGCTTTCAGTGGCACCAAGCCGATGGCCGAGTGAGAACTGGTGGAAACAGCACGAAAGCATGGACCTCAAATGCATTGCTACAACCCTTCAAGCTGGTGGAGGCAACGTTATGGTTTGGGGAATGTTTTCCTGGCATGCTTTGGGCCATTTAATTTGTGTTGACCAACGACCGACTGACACATCATATCTCAACATCGTTGCGGCCCAAGTTCATCATGTCATGCGGATGGTTTATCCCAATGGCGATGGCTAATTTCAACAAGATAATGCGTCCTGCCGTGCTCGTATTGTACAGGATTGACTTCAGGAACATGCCGGTGAGTTTACTTTGCTTAGGTGGCCCCCGCAATCTGCAGATCTCAACCCCATTGAGAATTTCTGGGATGAAGTTGAGCGAGCCATCAGGCAGCTGGATCCACAACCCTGCAATCTCACAATCTTGGAAAGTGCTATTCATCAAGCATGGTCTCAGATTCCACAAACCACCTATAAACATCTCGTGGAGTCCATGCCACGAAGAGTCGAAGCAGTATTAAAGGCAAAAGGTGGCCCAACAAAGTACTGAGGGGATGGTCATATTAAAGTGGCCACTCAGTGTATACGTACGTCCCCACTCACAGCGCACCTTTCTGAACACGTGTTCTTTGCACTTATGCTAATAGTTGGTAGTGTCGAAATACCTTTGGTAATATAGTGAATATTAGTGACCCTTGCAGGAACTAAAAATCTTTGGTTTTTAGAGTTCTGGAATAATTTTGAAGACAATAAATGGCATGTACAATTCAGGTCCAAATGGTACTACAGTATTTCTATTTCTGTCCTATGATTTACGTGAGTTCCGTTTTAATCAACGAAGCTGGTTCGTTTGCTCATTTATGGTAGATGTGAGTCGGCCGTATGAAAACATAGCGGAGCGATACACGCAAACTTGGGAACCACGTAAAATTGAATATAAATGGAAGTCCCCCCCCCGTTTTATCCCTATGAGTCGGAGAAAGAATTTAAACAATCCAAAATTTCGAAGCTGAAGTATCGTTTATGCAGATGGTTAATATGGTATGTATGGATGTCTCTATCTGTCACAGTAAGAATTTTTTCATTCCTGTCTTGCGCAGAGAAGATATATTTCGGAGGAAAAGCACATAAAGGACGAAATGTTTAAGAAAAGAGTGATGTCTGAGATCTTTATGAGCATGTTTCAATCTACTACGTACAGAAAAAATTTCAACAAATTGTCAATTTGTAGTGAAAGTGGAGTTCATAGAAAAGAAAATGAAAATGGAGACAGACAAAACTTAAGTTCTATGCTCTTTTCTTGCTGTATCTATATATACACTGGCGGAAAGTGAAAAAAAGAACACCAAGAAAGAATTGGCGGACGATCATGAAATTTACATATGTTAATGGGGTTGAGTTTACGTAGGTAAGATGTTAATATCGGGACCAACCTATGAGCACTTACGCCACAGCACGGCAGAATATGCAAATTATTGTCGGTGGTATTTAAGGAGTACGGCAAAGTGAATGTAATCAGTCATCGGCGTACGGACACGTGCGAAGACCATAAAGAAGCTGCAATGTCTAGACATGGAAGACATGTAGGATTTCAGCAGTTATCGGACTTTGAGCGAGATTGTCTAGTCAGACTCCGTGAGGCCGGGTGGTCGTATCGTCGTATTGCGGAGCGTATTGAACGGGAAGTATCGGTGGGGGCACGATGGTGGCGTACATGGTTCGAGGAACATTCCCACACGAGAAGACGTGAACCGGGAGTCACAGACGGACTGATGAGCGGACCGATCGACGCATAAGAAGAGCGGTGTTGTCAAGCAGAACATCCACTGCGACGCAAATCCGAGCTGCCGTTGCATCTGAGGTGACTGTGCGAACAATCCGCAATGGTCTACTGGATGCAGGACTACGTGCACGTGTGACTCTAGAATGTGTATCGCTGACTCCAGCCCACCGTCTGGAACGGCTGCAGTTGTGACGCCAACGTCTGCACTGGAGAACGCAATGGCGGTCTGTCGTGATCAGCGATGAAAGCAGATTCTGCTTGGGAGCCTCCGATGGTCGTATGCATGTTCGCAGACGCACAGGGAGGCGTCTCCACTCCTTCTTGTATCCACCAGCGACACACAGGGCTTACACCTGGTCTCCTGGTGCGGGAAGCGATCAGCTATCACTCCCGTACACAACTAGTGTTTGTACCGGGAACGTTAAGCAGCACCTGCTACATCAACAACATCATTCAGCCCGTTGTTGTGCCATTTGTAAGGTCGGTCTATCTTGGTGTTTTCCAGCAAGATAACGCACGTCCACACACGGCAAGTGCAACGCAACATGCACTTCAGGATGTGAGACAACTTCCACGGCCTGCACGTTCAGCAGTTTGGTCCCCCATTGAGCACGTGTGGGATTTTATGGAACAACGACTTATCCGGTCTCCACGGCCAGCCACGACCATCCCCGATTTACGCGTCCAGGTTGAGGATGCTTGGAACTCAATACCCCAAACTTACATCCAACATCTGTACGACAGACTCCATGCCAGAATTGCACAGTGTGACGCAGTTCATGGCGGTTCAACCTCGTATAAACCATGTTACATGGAAATGTTATTATTCAGTTTACCGGAAAATGCTGCTGTATTTTGCCATAATGTTTTGATCACGTTATCCTCTGTATTCCGTTATTATGCTGTATACATTTCGTTGGTATCAGACGTCTCCTTCTTGGTGTTCTTTTTTCACTTTACGCCAGTGTATATATATCATCATCATCATCATCATTGTCAACCATTATCAATGCACTGCTGGACGAAGGTCTCCCCAAGTTTCCTCCACAACGGTCTGTCTTGTGCCAGTCTCCTCCATGTCACCCCTGCATACTTTCGAATTTCATCCACCCAACTCCCATGTGGTCTTCTTCTGGGTCTTTTCCTGTCCCTTGGAATCCAATCGAAAATTTCGGCTGTCCATCGATGATCTGTCCTTCTGGCAGTATGTCCAGCCCATTGCCATTTCAGGGATTTAACTCTGATCATGATGTCTTCCACTCTTGTCATTTTTCGGATCCACGAGTTCCTCTTCTTATCTCTCCTGGTTACACCAAGTATGCACCTCTCCATGCTGCTTTGAGTTGTCTGCAGCCTTTGTATGTCTCTTTTAGTTACGGTCCACGTCTCTGCACCATACGTAAGCACTGGAAGGATGCATTGATCAAACACTTTTCTTTTAAGACATAATGGCATATTGCTCTTGAAAATTATGCTGTTTCTTCCAAAAGCTCTCCAGGCAAGTTTTGAACGCCGATTAATTTCTTCATCAATGTGACCCTCACTTGATATCTGCTGTCCAAGATAAACGTACGTATCTGTTATCTCCAGCTTTTCTCCATCAATCGATATATCTTCATTTCTTGTAAAAGCATTGAACATCACTTTTGTCTTCTGAAAGTTCATTTTTAATCCCACTTCTTTACTCTTGTCAGCAAGTTCCTGGATCATACCCTGCAGCTCTGATGGGCTAGTTGCAAAAATGACTACGTCATCAGCAAAACGAAGGTGGGTTAGATAATCTCCATTAATCTTTATCCCTTTGTTTTCCCAGCTCAGTGACTGAAAAACACCCTCCAATGTGGCATTAAAGAGCTTCGGAGATATGGTGTCACCTTGTCTCACTCAGTTTCCAATTTTTATGTGTGTTGTATTTTCAAACAGCCTAATCTTTGCACTTGCATTTTCATAGATGTTATTAATAATATTAATGTATGCATCTTCAATACCGCAGGTTTTCAGAGCCATTGTAACTCTGATGGTTTCACCGAATCAAAGGCTTTTTCATAATCGATAAAAGCCATGCACAATGGAAGTTCATATTCCCTTTCTCTTTCAATTAGTTTTCTCAGCACATGGATATGATCTATTGTGCTGTAGCCACTCCTGAATCCAGCTTGTTCTCTCGGTTGAGCCATGTCCAGTGTTACCTTCAGTCGGTGTGAAAGAACTTTAGTGAAGATTTTATAAACTACTGATAGGAGGCTGATAGGTCTGTAGTTTCCGAGATCCTCAATGTCACCTTTCTTATGTAGCAGGATCATTGTAGCGGTGTTCCAATCCTCAGGAATGTTTCCTTCATTAAGGCATCGAGTGAAAATTTGGGCGAGTACTGTTTCGATTTCTCCACTTGCTTCTTGTATGATGTCTACAGTAATTCCATCTTCTCCTGGAGCTTTTCCCCGCTTCATGTTCTTGATTGCATGTTCAACTTCTGGTGGAAGGACTGGAGGAACTCTGGTACTGGTATCTTTCATGATGTCTGGAGTGCATGTATCATCCCTTTCATATAATTTGGAGTAGAAATCTTTCACTCTTGTCAAAATTTCGCCTCTATTTCCTGTTACAGAACCATCTTCTTTTCTCAGTGCCATAATCTGTTTTCTTCCCTTACTGAGATGTCCCTTTGCTATCTTTAGGCTTTGGTATTTTTCAATTGCTTTTCTCACTAGTTCACAGTTGAATTTTCTTACGTCTTCAGTGATACTTTTTCGTACTGTCTTGCATAGCTCTATATATTCCACTTTGGAAGTCACATCTTCTTTAGTTGTCCTCATCTCTCTTCTTTTTTGCATCAACATTTTCGTTTTTCCTGATAATTTATTTACATGCAACTTGTTCTTAGACCCAGCTAATTTTGTTGCTGTTTCCATAAGAGCTTTGGTTACTTTTCTGTTAACTTCAGAGATGTCCACTTCTTCCAATGTTAGGCCTTCTAAAGCAGAGAACCTGTTCTTCAGTTCCAACTTGAAGGTATTATGGTGTTTTTTAAGGTTGGTCATGTCAATAGATTTTGTTTGTCTTATGAGCTTGCCACGTTCAAGTTTAGTGTTGAGGTGCATCTTACATCTCACCAATCTATGGTCACTACCTGTGTTGAACTTGTTTAGCACACTGCAGTCTTCTATGACGAATTTTTTCTTACACATAATAAAATCAATTTCACTTGTCGTCCCATTTGGATGTCTCCATGTCCATTTCCTGTGTGGCTTTTCTTGAAGAAATAGTTCAAGATGAAATACCCCTTCTGCCTCTGCACACTCAACGAGAATATTTCCACGCTGGTTTCTGTTGCCGTGACCGAATTTACCTACTGAAGTTTCATTCTGTTGCCGTTGCCCTATTTTTGCATTGAAATCTCCCATAATTATCTTCAAGTGCTGCTTACCTTTATTATTTAGATGACAAATTTCCTCATAAAATTCTTCAATTTCTTCTTCAGGATGACTTGTGGTGGGTGCAAAAGTTTGAATAATCTGAGCCTGGTATCTTCTCGATAGTTGGATAACGAGTCGTGCAGCTCTGTCAGAGGAACTTTCAACTTCTACCACTTTATCCTTCAGTTTCTTGTTTATTATAAATCCAACACCACTAGTTCTGCCAGTATCTGTCCCACGATAGTAGAAGAGATGTCCACTCTTCAGTTCGATGAGATCTTCTCCTTTTCTCCTTACCTCACTTAGCCCCACGATGTCCCACTTGATCCTTTGTAGTTCCTCTTCCAATTCAAGAAGCCTTGAATCAGAAGATAGGGAGCGTCCATTGTACGTTGCCAAGGTCAGCATCAGATGGCAGCCTAGTCCGGTCCTCCGGGGATTCTTAGCAGCCTCTGCCTTCATGTCGCACTGGCCGCTGCCTTGGCCAGGTACATTTCCAGCTGCCGGAGACAGAGGGCCAAGATTTAAGTTGTGGAGTCATTTTGGAAGGGTTTGGCCATAACTCACCACGCTGGCCAAGCGGGTTGGTGAGTGTGTGATGGCATTTCCTCTAATCCCGAGGGTATAGTTATACCGCTATTGGCGGTCGTCAGAGCCCCTTTAGTGGGAACAGGATGCACCACGAGAAGGCGGGGTTGACATTTGTCAAGGAGAGGCTGTGATGTTACGCATCACCTGACCTTACATCCCATATATATATATATATATATATATATCAACAACATCAGGTGATGCGTAACATCACAGCCTCTCCTTGACAAATGTCAAACCCGCCTTCTCGTGGTGCATCCTGTTCCCACTAAAGGGGCTCTGACGACCGCAAATAGCGGTATAACTATACCATCTAGATTAGAGGGGAAATGCTATCCCGCACTCACTAACCCGCTTGGCCAGCGTGGCGAGTTATGGCCAAACCCTCCAAAATGACTCCACAACTTAAATCTTGTCCCTCAGTCTCCGGCAGCTGGAATGCACCTGCCAAGGCAACGGCCAGTGCGATATGAAGGCAGAGGGTTCTAAGAATCACCGGAGGACCGGACTAGGCTGCCATCTGATTCTGACCTTGGCTACGTATAATGGACGCTCCGTATCTTCTAATTCAAGGCTTCTTGAATTGGAAGAGGAACTACAAAGGATCAAGTAGGACATCGTCGGGCTAAGTGAGGTAAGGAGAAAAGGAGAAGATATCATTGAACTGAAAAGTGGACATCTCTTCCACTATCATGGGACAGATACTGGCAGAACTAGTGGTGTTGGATTTATAATAAACAAGAAACTGAAGGATAAAGTTGTAGAAGTTGACAGTTCCTCTGACAGAGCTGCACAACTCGTTATCCAACTCTCGAGAAGATACCAGGCTCAGATTATTCAAACTTATGCACACACCACAAGTCATCCTGAAGAAGAAATTGAAGAATTTTATGAGGAAATTTGTCATCTAAATAATAAAGGTAAGCAGCACTTGAAGATAATTATGGGAGATTTCAATGCAAAAATAGGGCAACGGCAACAGAATGAAACTTCAGTAGGTAAATTCAGTCACAGCAACAGAAACCAGTGTGGAAATACTCTCGTTGAGTTTGCAGAGGCAGAAGGGTATTTCATCTTGAACTCCTTTTTTCAAGAAAAAGCCACACAGGAAATAGACAAGGAGACATCGAAATGGGACGAGAAGTGAAATTGATTATATTATGTGTAACAAAAAATTCGTTATAGAAGACTGCAGTGAGCTAAACAAGTTCAACACATATAGTGACCATAGATTGGTGAGATGTAAGATGCACCTCAACACTAAACTCGAGCGTGGCAATCGTATAAGACAAACAAAGTGTATTGACATAACCAACCTTAAAAAACACCATAATACCTTCAGGTTGGAACTGAAGAACAGATTCTCTGCTTTAGAAGGCCTAACATCGGAAGAAGTGGATATTTCTGAAGTTAACAGAAAAGTAACCAAAGCTCTTATGGAAACAGCAACAAAATTAGTTGGGTCCAAGAACAAGTTGAATGTGAACAAATTATCAGGAGAAACCAAAATGTTGATGCAAAAAAGAAGAGAGATGAGGAAAACAAAAGAAGATGTGACTTCGAAAGTGGAATACATAGAACTATGCAAGACAGTACGAAAAGGTATCACTGAAGACGTAAGGAAATTCAACTATGAACTAGTGAGGAAAGCAATTGAAAACAACCAAAGCTTAGAGATGGCAAAGGGACATCTCAGTAAGGGAAGGAAACAGATTATGGCACTGAGAAAAGAAGATGGTTCTGTAACAAGAAATAGAGGCGAAATTTTGTCAAGAGTGAAAGATTTCTACTCCAAATTATATGAAAGGGATGATGCATGTACTCCAGACATCATGGAAGATAATAGTACCAGAGTTCTTCCAGTCCTCCAAGCAGACGTTGCACATGCAATCAAGAACATGAAGCGCGGAAAAGCTCCAGGAGAAGATGGAATTACTGTAGACATCATACAAGAAGCAAGTGGAGAAATCGAAACAGTACTTGCCCAAATTTTCACTCGATGCCTTAATGAAGGGAAGATTCCTGAGGATTGGAACAATGCTTTAAAGATCCTGCTACATAAAAAAGGTGGCATTGAGGATCTCAGGAACTACAGACCTATCAGCTTCCTATCAGTGGTTTACAAAATCTTCACTAAAGTTCTTTCACACCGTTTGAAGGTAACACTGGACATGGCTCAAACGAGAGAACAAGCTGGATTCAGGAGTGGCTACAGCACAATAGATCATATCCACGTACTGAGAGAACTAATTGAAAGAGCGAGGGAATATGAACTTCCATTGTGCATGGCTTTTATCGATTATGAAAAAGCCTTTGATTCCATGAAACCATCAGCATTTACAATCGCTCTGAAATCCTGCAGTATTGTTGATACATACATTCATATTATTAATTACATCTATGAAAATGCAAGTGCAAAGATTCGGCTGTTTGAAAATACAACACACATAAAAATTGGAAAGGGAGTGAGACAAGGTGACACCATATCTCCGAAGCTCTTTAACGCCTCATTGGAAAATGTCTTTCAATCACTGAACTGAGAAAACAAAGGGATAAAGATTAATGGAGATTATCTAACCCACCTTCGTTTTGCTGATGACATAGTCATTTTTGCAACTACCCCATCAGAGCTGCAGAGTACGATCCAAGAACTTGCTGACAAGAGTAAAGAAGTGGGATTAAAAATGAATTTTCAGAAGACAAAAGTGATGTTCGATGCTTTTACAAGAAATGAAGATTTATCGATTGATGGAGAAAATCTGGGGATAACAGACACGTACGTTTATCTTGGACAGCAGATATCAAGTGAGGGTCACATCGTTAAAGAAATTAATCGGCGTACAAAACTTGCCTGGAGAGCTGTGTGGAATGCAACATCACACATTTTTATTTTGCGAAGCGCTGGAGAAGGAATTCTCTGATTTTTCCTGTGTCGCGGTGTGGAAATATCATCACACCATTGCGAGAATTTGAACGGTCGGGTCATCCGGATAGTTCGGGCGCCATTATAACGAAGTAAATTTCTCCGTCACTTTTGGTCTACGCTGGGATTCGAACCCGAGGCCGCTTATTCCGGAACAAGTCGCTCTACCAACTGAGCTACGCAGACGTTTATTCTGATTCCTATCTGCCTTTATGTCGTGTGCGTCCTGCTGGCAGGAACGTCACAGATGTTCACTGCTTTTGCAAGAAATGAGGATTTATCGATTGATTGAGAAAAGCAGGAGATAACAGACACGTACGTTTATCTTGTACAGCAGATATCAAGTGAGGGTCACATTGATGAAGAAATTAATCGGCGTGCAAAACTTGCCTAAATAGCTTTTGGAAGAAACAGCATAGTTTTCACGAGCAATATGCCATTATGTCTTAAAAGAAAAATGTTTGATCAATGCATCCTTCCAGTGCTTACGTATGGTGCAGAGACGTGGAACCTAACTAAAAGAGACATACAAAGACTGCAGACAACTCAAAGCAGCATGGAGAGGTGCATGCTTGGTGTAACCAAGAGAGATGAGAAGAGGAACACGTGGATCCGAAAAATGACAAGAGTGGAAGACATCATGATCAGAGTTAAATCCCTGAAATGGCAATGGGCTGGGCATACTGCCAGAAGGACAGACCATCGATGGACAGGCGAAATTTTAGATTGGATTCAAAGGGGCAGGAAAAGACCCAGAAGAAGACCACATGGGAGTTGGGTGGATGAAATTCGAACGTATGCGGGAGTGACATGGAGGAGACTGGCACAAGACAGACCGTTGTGGAGGAAACTTGGGGAGACCTTCGTCCAACAGTGGATTGATAATGGTTGACAATGATGTAGATGATGATGATATATATATATATATACAAGGAGTGTTCAAATGAAAAGGTACGAAACGACACTGTGGGTATAAATGAAGACTTTATTCAAAGTATACACCATGGGCCGTAGCACAACGATCCCATTGATTAACGAGCCAAAGGATTCCTTGTTCCCAGAATTCCTGTAGCCGTGACGAGACCCAGTCCTGCACAGCGTCCTTGAGTTCGTCGTCCGAGTGGAAGCGCTTCCCTTTCAGATGTTTTTTCAGGGGACCAAACACATGGAAATCGCAGGGCGACATGTCCCGGCTGTAGGGCTGATGGTCAAGCTGCTCCCACTGGAACTTGGCCAGTTCCGCGTGTGTGACCCTGGAGACGTGTGGACGCGCGTTATCATGGAGCAGAACCACACCCTCCGTGAGCAGCCCCGGTCTTTTGTTCTTGATGGACCTGCGTATGCTTCGGAGTAGTGTCTCACAGTACACATCGGAGTTAATGGTTTGCCATCCTGTCCTCACACGCACTGCCGCGTCAATTGGACGGCGCTCTTTATAAGAGCCTCTGCTCTTTTCGGGCGCATGCGGACGCCCGCGCATGCTCCGATTCACGCCGGCGACTCCAATCGCATCCCTAGATGTGTCGCTACGTTTTCCCATAGCGGCATAGGCAAATATGTTAACGGTTACGATCTTATGACGTTTCGTACCTTTTCATTTGAACACCCCTAGTATATATATATATATATATATATATACTTAAGAGCAAAACTGAAGACTAAGGAAAAAATTTTAGAATTTAAAACGAAGGGTGCAAAATATATATACATCTCTATCTATATATAAATATATCTCTCTATATATATATATCTATATATATACATCTATATCTATACAGTGTGTCAATTATTGGACACATTACAAAATTATATAAAACAAAACATTAAACAGATAGAAAAAAACTGACTGTACTAACTTACAATGTAACTACACAAGTTAATAAATGTCGATGTAAGATCCCTTCGTTGCTCGTAGTACGTCCAAGAGATATTCGATTTCATGTCATGTATCGGCAAGCATCTGATGAGTTATGGAATTAATAGCAGCTGTGATACGCTGCTTCAGTTCCTGCAAATCAGTACAAGGCGTCTGATAGACACGATCCTTCACATAACGCCCCATGAAATAATCGATTGGAGTTAGATCTGGAGAGCGAGGAGCCCACGAAATGGGACCACCACGCCCTATCTATCTGTTGGGGAAATGCTCATTTAGGCACTTACTTACACACGTTGACCAATGCGGAGGCGCACCGTCTTGTTGGAAAACGACGTTATCATATCTCTTGATCTGAGGTACAGCGAAAGTTTCTAGCATATCCAATTAAACGTCAACATTTATGGTTTTTTCGCAGAAGAAGAAAGGGCCAATCACTTCTCTTTTTTGATAGGGTGCACCACACATCAATTTTTGGAGAATCAAGTTCCAGTTCAATAGCAGCATGAGGCGGTTTATTGCCCGATATATTGCAGTTGTGACGATTCAAAATACCTGATACATGAAATGTGGGTTCATCACTAAAAATTACAGTACTGAGAACGTTTTCGTCGTTATCCGCTCGATTCAGCATTTCCACAGCGAAATCGTATCGCACAGTGTGATCATTTGCATGCATCTTATACACTCTTTGAATTTTATAAGTATGAAACTTTAATTTCTTGTGCAAGATATCGTGAACTGTCGATTTTGGAATGCACAGTTCTCTGCTTGCTTTACGAACGGATTTCCTGGAGCTTCGTCGGAAACTTTCATTAAGTTGGTTAACCGTCTCACCGATGACGCGAGGCCTGCCGGCTCCTACACGATGTTCCAGATTGCCAGTTTCTTTAAACTGTTTTGATCCACCGCTTAATTGAATTCGTTGACTGAGGATTACTACCATACTCTAATCGGTACCGTCATTTAAATTTAATGACAGACTTTAATTCCGCGAGCCATAACGCACACATCGCCTTCTACTGTACGGATGACATGACTACTGATTGCACATTTCTCATACATTCCTGATCAGACCACACCTAGCGCCATCTATCGGATTCTGGGAATAACAATTCTGCAAAACAAAAATATAGAAACCGTGTTAGTAATACGTGATATAGAAAAATAGACAATGCTCATAGGTTTTTTTTATACAAAATTTTGTAATGTGTCCAATAATTCTCGGACACCATGTATATCTATCTATGTCTCTGTCAATCTATCTATCTATCTATCTATCTATATACATATATATACACTATATTGACAAAAGTAACCGGACACCCCTTAAAGGCAAATGAACGGATCCGCTGCGTAGTCAAGATGCGCGGTACAGCGGCAAACGCAACAAAAACTAGCCTGCAGCTGACCGCGACCATATCGCACTGTGACGTTGAGTGAAAATGCCGCGGCGAGAGAGAACTGACTTTGAGAAAGGAAAGATTGTTGGGTGTTATATTAGTGGGTTGTCCATAACAGAAACCGAGAGGCGTTTAAACATACCCGAGTCAACTGTTTTGGATGTATCAAATAAGTGGAAGACACATGACGTGCCTGAAGCAGCAAAACGTGCCGGCAGACCAAAGAATATCAGTGATAGAGCACGTCGGAGCTTCAGGAGAGTCGTTGCAACTAATCGACGGAGTACTGCACAAGACCTCAATGTACAGGTGAGTAAAAATGTTGGAACCACGGTATGAACACGTATTATTCCAAGAGAACTTCATTACAAGGATTACCACGGTCGCGCGGCTGCTCATAAGCTTTTCATCTCCACTTGGAATGCTATTAGTTGTTTAGCATGGTATAAAGAACCTTTATTGTGGACCGTAGGTCAATGGAAACGGGTCTTGTGGACTAATGAATGTAGATGCACGATCCATCAATCTGATGTGAGTATGTGGGAATGGTGGCAGCCGGGGGAACGCTATTTACCACAATGCGCTGTTAAGGTGGAATGCTATTTACCACATTCCTACGTCCAGTTTGGACCTGTCAGTGTACTCGTGTGGGGGTGTTTTTCGTTATATGGTCCCGATCCATTGGTTATCGTGGACAACCTTGTTAACCAGCACGTCTACCTCAATATTCTAGACAATTATGCCCTATAAACTCCGTGGCAATACTATGGAATCGAGCCTTGTTGGTGTCAGCAGGATAATTCACCGAGTCATAAAGCAATGACTGTAACTGCGTGGTTTGGCGATAATTCCGTATCGTGTGTGGACTGGCCAGCACAAAGCCCTGATTCTTAATCCCACATAGCACCTATGAGATGAATAAGAGCGTCGCATAAGAAGTTTGGAAACAAGGCCTACTTCTAAGCAATAGTTAGCTGCAGCATTATGTACTGAATGGAAGCGCATACCTATCGTTGTGCTCCAGAACCTTGTCGAAAGCATATTTCGAAGGGTCAGTGCATGCATTAAGGCCAAAGGTGGACGGACACCGTACTAATGTATGTCAATAATTGCTATGCTGTGTTTCTCTTCTATGTGTCCGGTGTCTTTTGTCAATATAGTTTATGTAGATATACGAGAAATGAAATTTAAAATAAATTCCACCATTAAATAAAAGATCAATCGTTATTTGAAAGTATTTATTATTACTACAAGTTATTTGCACACAACTGACGATTTAATCATGCTTTTTTTCACACTTTCTAACTAACACGTGATTATGTGTTTGAAGGTGTTAGAAATAGTTAACTGAGGTTTACTTTTCCGCAGGTTTTTCTGTATTGTGTTCGCAGTTATCGTATCCAGACGAAATGGAACGAAATCCTGTTGCTAAGAAATTGCCCTGTAGTTCTATTTCCTTACAAAACTTTATTTTCCCTTTCATAGTTGCACTAACACCACTGATTTACATGGAATCAATGTAAATCTTTGGTGGTCACACACTTCACTGTTGAGGGAATATCTGATATTTGGAAGATGATGCAGGAAAAATATCGCTGTATCGTTTTCTTCATATACTCCGATCAGCCATTACGTTATGACCACCTACTCAATAAGCCGTAGGACCCCATTTATCTCCCAAAACAATTGCCACTGAGTGAGGAATCTATTCAATCAGGTGGTGATAGGTATCCTGAGGTATCTGGTACCATAATGTCAACAGCAGGTCCTCCAGTTCTATAACATTTCGAGGTGATGGTGATTTAGCGCGAATCCGCTTTTCCAAGTTGAACCACAAATGTTCAATTGGGTTCATGTCAGGTGAATTTGTAAGGCAGGATATTAACGGCAGAAAGTCACCGGCATGTTCCTCGAACGACTCCATGACGACTGTGGCAGTGTGGCATGGCGCATTATCCTGTTGGTAATGGCCATCACCAGCAGGTAACACATTTCCCATGAATGGGTGAACTCGATCAGCAAACATGTTCAGATACCTGACAGCTGTCAGAAATTGTGCTATTGGGATAATGGAGCCTACAGTGTCCAAAGAAATCATCGCCCACAGCATAACACTGCCACCGCGGGCCTATTTCCGCCCAACAATGCATCCAGTTGCCATAGCTTCCGTTGGTAATCGGGCAGTCTCGGCACATTTCATGAGTTGTTGGTGATGACGAGCAGGACCCAGACGTGTCTTTCATGCGGACACAACTGGGTTTTCGGCTACCCAGGCCCATGCGCAGAAGGCTGCGATGAACTGTGTGCTGTGACCCATTACCCTGATCACCAGTGCTATAACTTCTGGTGGTTTATCGCACTGTGGCCCTGAGGTCGCTGTGAACAATGCGCGACAGTCTCCGTTCCACTCTAGCATCAAACAGCTGTGGACGAAACACGGCTGGACGACGGTTCGTCGTTTGACCATTTGTGCACCACTTTTAATACGCATTCACTACAGCGACACGTGAACAACCCAAAAGCAGCGCCGTTTCCGAGATCGTAGTTCTGAGGCGCCGTGCCATCACAATTTGTCCTTTATCAAACTCCGATAAATCGGCAGCTTTTCCCATTCTGACTCAGAACACTCTACTAACCGAAAATGGGTCCTCGGGCTGTTTGTATACTGCTCTGTGTAATTCACCTGCGGCACCGTTCGGTCTCCAGGCGCGCTCATTTCTATAGGCTGGGGGTGGTCATAATGTAATGGCTCATTGGCGTATATACTGTATATTTTTTACTGGGTGTTTACTAACCACCGTGAACAATTCAATGGTCTATAGGCAGTCGTCCTTCCCTAATTTGGAGTTACTGGTTTCAGGGAAGGGAGAGAGACAGTGCCATAGGACATACACACCACCTATACCTTTTCCAGGTCTCGAGCCCTGTCCCACTGAGATGAACCGACTGGGGACAGTGCTTGTACCACTGCGCGACCAGGGCTGCTTTTCAATTTCTAAAGATCATGAATAACTATACTTTGTGAAACAAATTCTCTTTTTGATTCGTGGAATTTTTTTTTTTTTTTTTTTTGGTTGGAGGTTTAACGACCACCGTGAGCAACTCAATGGGCTATAAGCAGTCGCCCGTCCCTAATTTAGGGTCGCTGGTTCCAGGGAAGGGAGAGAGCTAGTGCCGTAAGACAAACACAACATCCATGCCTCACCGGGATTCGAACCCGGACCCCTTACGGAAGAATGATCAGACGCCAACGCCTTAGACCACTGCGCCACCGGGGCGGCTGGAATTTTCTGGTCGTGGAATGTTGTTTTGAAGTATCAGATATGTACTCGAATAATGGGCCATACTTATGCTTTGAAATCTAGAAATCAAGCTGAGGCAGTATGTTACTTTTCAAATTATGCGTTTGATCAGACACTTTATGTTTTAATCTTTGCGCCACAGGGGCTGTATGCGATAATTGCAAACCGGTTGCAAAAAAAAAAAAAAAAAAAAACAACGTAAATCAGCCGCAATCTTTAAAAATAACGAACATTTACAAATAGATGTGTCTCCTACACCTGAGGGTTTAATCCCACCAAGTAATGTAAGAAGTCTTTCTCTTTCAGTAAGAATGCAAACTGCGCAGAAGAATATGATCTTGATGTTGCCCCTTGAGATGGTAAAAGACGCAATTAGATGCAATAAATTTAACCATATATTTCCTATGGGCATTATCTTGTGTTGCCTGTATGAATTATTACGAAGTAATAATTCGGCGAAAAAATTTATTCCATTTGTCCGGAGGATTTCAACGCCACGTGCTCGTTCATATTAAAAAAATTCAGAGCAAAAGCCGTAATATATATCGACGCAATGATTTAGAATGTAGGAGGGCGGTCTGGAACATAGTTTTTGATGGGAAAGAAATCAAGTGAATGTCAACATATCCATTACGCTCCGTACGATGGCACATCTGGCTTAATAGAAAACGGAACCTAATGGGTACTTGTAAAGAAATGATGTATTGATAACGATTTTGGGCGGTGAAATGATAAGGAGAATTTGTTTTAGTGCTAAGGGAAGATAGAGATGGCATGTAAGCATTATTTATTGCATTACATTCCCATACAAAGAAGCTGCCGATGATGTACCGGAAGACTTCGAGATTACAGCGGGGAAGCAGCCGAAGTAGTTTCACCACATGCCGTTTGACTTTGTTGAAAGGAAATATTCCCCCTTTTACAGAATTTCTTCTGGGGACGTATTCCTGGGCTTCATCGTTTTATCAATCTAGTTAACAGAAATTTTAAAGAACAAATAGTGTTCCTCAAATTCAAAGACTTACAGTTTTGTAAGCTGAGAGTGGAAAGCTTGCATTTCTTTCTTAGTAACATCAGCAAAAATCAGAAGACCAACAGAAACGTGATGCAAAACAAATCTTTATTAGACATGCCTTGTATTTCCAAGCACCTCCATCAGTTCAGAAACACCTTTTATTTCTGGAATAAATTAAATTCTGCAATTTCCGTTTAATATTATTTTAATTTAATAAAACCTGGAGATAACAGATACCTACGTTTATCTTGGACAGCAGATATCAAGTGAGGGTCGCATTGATGAAGAAATTAATCGGGGTATAAAACTTGCATGGAGAGCTTTTGGAAGAAACAGCATAATTTTCACGAGCAATATGCCATTATGTCTTAAAAGAAAAGTGTTTGATCAACCAATGCTTACGTATGGTGCAGAGACGTGGACCTTAACTAAAAGAGACATGCAAAGGCTGCAGACAACTCAAAAAAGCATGGAGAGGTGCATGCTTGGTGTAACCAGGAGAGATGAGAAGAGGAACTCCTGGATCAGAAAAATGACAAGAGTGGAAGACATCATGATCAGAGTTAAATCCCTGAAATGGCAATGAGCTGGACATATTGCCAGAAGGACAGACCATCGATGGACAGCAGAAATTTTAGATTGGATTCCAAGGGACTGAAAAAGACCCAGAAGAAGACCACGTGAGAGATGGGTGGATGAAATTCGAAAGTATACGGGAGTAACATGGAAGAGACTGGCACAAGACAGACCGTTGTGGAAGAGGCTTGGAGACACCTTCGTACAGCACTGGATTTCCTCAATTCGTTTTGTACATTAACCGAAAAATTATATTCTCCCTTTTTCCGTTTTCACATGACGGAAGATTCCCGATAATAGGAGTGATTCGCAGGTCTACTTGAGATTTGATTACCTATCAAATTTCAGTCGTGTGAATGAGAATTTGATTTCGAAGTTCAGTAGCGAGATTGGATATTGTGGGTAGCATATCGCGCAATTTCGGTTCTTGTGGCACCAGATACTCCTTCCCGTCTTCGTCATTTTGTACACAAGCTGTTGTGCATTGATTTTCCGTAAGAAACAGGGTTGCTAAATTATTTTACATGTTAGAAAATTATTACAGGTTAATTAATTAGTACAGGTATGAAGTCAGTCTATGTATGAGTCTGTGAACCTATTAAGACAAAAGCTATTTTAGCTATCTGGAGTAAATTCTATAATTAGGAGTTTTGTGAAATAATACTATAAAGGAGTACATTTCACCGTTTCTTAAAGTCAATTGAAAGCCATTGTGTGTTTAAAAGATCTCAACTTCCAAAGTATTCTGTAATTTCGAAAGAACACGACAACGAAAATACATAATTTGTAATAAGTCCACCTATAGAAAAATGAAATTATTATAAACCTATTTAGAAGAAAGTTTAAGCTACAACAGAAAACAAAATGAATAATTCACCTGCATTAGTAATAAAAACATTTCATAATCGCGCGATTAGAATTCTACAGGGTGGGCCATATGCCTTGTTATCCCCTTATGGTTATTACAGTGGAACTAAATAAATTTATTCTCTGCTTTCACATGGATGACACAAGCAAATATAGTGTAGAAGAACACTTAGTAGCTTAGTACATGAACGTCCACAGACTAGTAAAACAATAAGGGAAGTGCGAGATTTAACAAAGAAGCCACACCGAAACAGACATTACTGAGATGGGAACATAAGCTGTTCACAAATGGATCAACACTGGATAAGAAGAGAACTGGAAGACAACAATGGAGGCAACTATAGAAGCAAGAGTTGAAGCAACTATAGTGTGGAAGAACGGTTAGTAGCAAGTGTATGGACACATGAACGTCCACGGACTAGTAAAACAATAAGGGAAGTGCGAGATTTAACGAAGAAACCCCACCGAAACAGACATTACTGAAATGGGAACATAAGCTGTTCACAAATGGATCAATACTGGATAACAAGAAAACTGGAAGACAACAATTGAGGCAACTATAGAAGTGTCCAGTCGAGAATTTTCATGTTGGTAAATCTTGAGGAAATTGATCACTTCGCTGAGATTTAAGAAAAATAAAAATGATAGAAAATAAATAAATAATATACATAGAATGAAAATTATCTGCAGTCCACGTTTCAAAATTGTGTTTGGAAGGAGGAGAGAGTAAGGGAATAGTGGCCATGTTCGTTCTTTTCTCGGCCCTGACCAAGCAAACAAAATTTCTTAAAATAAAGGGAAATAATAAGCATTGAACTTCTTTTTTCTTTTGGCTTGATTCATTTTTTTCTCTTTAGTAAGTTATATAAAAGAAAAAAAGGCGAGCAAAAGAGGACAGCATCAACCCCTTTTCGAAAATAAACTTATTCGCAGTTAATCACGGAATGAGAAAAAGGAAAAAGCGTTTCTGGAAAAAAAATTGTGAGAAAAGAAAATCTTCTTTCAGTCCGCCATTTTAGGCAAAGGATTTTAGAGGCTTCTAAAATGTGGTAACAGAGGGTTCTCTGGGCATTGGGGCAAGCTATTTTTAGAAAAACAGCGTGTGAAAGGCTACGAAGTTTTCCCCTTTTGCCTACGTGTGAAGGTCAGTGTCACCCCTGGCTTGCGTGGGAGAGAAATTCCGTTGGGAAGCCGTTGGTTACCAGGGGCAGAGTCTTGGCCAATGGGGAGACGACTAGAGGTCAAAGGTTGCCAAGAGCCGTTGCGATTTTTCACATAGACGGTTGTGTATTTTTGAAGAACGGAGTGAAAATTTGACTCTCCCTTCGCCACAAATGGCGGGAAGGAGGAGACCGGCAGGAAAAGTGGAAGGCCGAGTTTTTTCTCCTTACCTTTTGGTGGGAAGAGGACCCACGAAATAAAAAAAAATATATTGCCCTTAAATTTCGGGAGATATTTTTGGCTTTCATTGCAGTGGCCTACCAATGCCACTCTTTCAGGATTCATAAATTCACCTGGAGCAGATGCTGCCAAATAAAGTATGGTGGTTGGTTCCACACTAAATGATTTCCCTCAAGTTAACTTGCTCCATCGGTCCAGATGATGAGGACGGCCACTGCTGGCAGAAGATAAATTCCCGTTGCTGGATGACCCCTGAGAACTGCAGAGATGATGACGACTACTAATACTCCAACAGTCCTCCACAAAGACGTAAGGAAATTGGCTGAACTGGTCTTCCTGAGAGAAAACACCTGCAGAGAAAACATCTTGGCCTCTGGAAGAGGCGCTTCGGACAAAGAAAAAAATTAAACCGTAGAACGTATGAAATTAGTTTTTTTTTTTTTTTTTTTTGGTTCGCCAATCCTAAGGACCGGGGGTAAGTTTTGTTTCATTTTTCCACTTCGGAGGCTAGATATATCAGGTCGTCAAAATTCGCCTAGAAGTGTCATCAAGAACTCGAAAAGTTCTTTTTTCCTCCGAAATTTTGGACACCTTCGAATTCTTACCCTCATCTATGTGAGCGGTTTGTTCAACATATTCAATCTACTAAAAATCACTATTCTTAAATAATAAGTTTTTTTTGTAATGAAGTTTGAATCGAAATAGTTTTTTTTTCCTTTTTGGCATTTTAAATATTATTTTGTGGTATCTTTGAAATCATGTAACTAGTGGGCTTTAAAATGGGAGCTCTCAGAAATATATATATATATATATACAGCTAAATAGCGGTATAACTATACCATCAGGATCAGAGGAAATGCTATCCCACACTCACCAACCCGCTTGGCCAGCGTGGTGAGTTATGGCCAAACACCTCCAAAATGACTCTACAACTTAAATCTTGGCCCTCAGTCTCCGGCAGCTGGAATGTACCTGGCCAAGGCAGCGGCCAGTGCGACATGAAGGCAGAGGGTGCTAAGAATCCCCGGAGGACCGGACTAGGCTGCCATTTGATGCTGACCTTGGATACCTACAACGGACGCTCCCTATCTTCTGATTCAAGGCTTCTTGAATTGGAAGAGGAACTACAAAGGATCAAGTGGGACATCGTCGGGCTAAGTGAGGTAAGGAGAAAAGGAGAAGATCTCATTGAACTGAAAAGTGGACATCTCTTCTATTATCGTGGGACAGATACTGGCAGAACTAGTGGTGTTGGATTTATAATAAACAAGAAACTGAAGGATAAAGTGGTAGAAGTTGAAAGTTCCTCTGACAGAGCTGCACGACTCGTTATCCAACTATCGAGAAGATACCAGGCTCAGATAATTCAAACTTATGCACCCACCACAAGTCATCCTGAAGAAGAAATTGAAGAATTTTATGAGGAAATTCGTCATCTAAATAATAAAGGTAAGCAGCACTTGAAGATAATTATGGGAGATTTCAATGCAAAAATAGGGCACCAGCAACAGAATGAAACTTCAGTAGGTAAATTCGGTCACGGCAACAGAAACCAGCGTGGAAATACTCTCGTTGAGTTTGCAGAGGCAGAACGATTTTTCATCTTGAATTCCTTTTTCAAGAAAAAGCCACACAGGAAATGGACATGGAGACATCCAATTGGGACGACAAGTGAAATTGATTTTTATTATGTGTAACAAAAAATTCGTCATCGAAGACTGCAGTGTGCTGAACAAGTTCAACACAGGTAGTGACCATAGATTGGTGAGATGTAAGATGCACCTCAACACTAAACTGGAACGTGGCAAGCTCATAAGACAAACAAAATGTATTGACATAACCAACCTTAAAAAACACCATAATACTTTCAATTTGGAACTGAAGAACAGATTCTCTGCTTTAGAAGGCCTAACATCGGAAGAAGTGGATATTTCGGAAGTTAACAGAAAAGTAACCAAAGCTCTTATGGAAACAGCAACAAAATTAGCTGGGTCTAAGAACAAGTTGCATGTAAACAAATTATCAGGAAAAACCAAAATGTTGATGCAAAAAAGAAGAGAGATGAGGACAACTAAAGAAGATGTGACTTCCAAAGTGGAATATATAGAGCTATGCAAGACAGTAAGAAAAAGTATCACTGAAGACGTAAGGAAATTTAACTGTGAGCTAGTGAGGAAAGCAATTGAAAACAACCAAAGCCTAAAGATAGCAAAGGGACATCTCAGTAAATGAAGAAAACAGATTATGGCTCTGAGAAAAGAAGATGGTTCTATAACAAGAAATAGAGGCGAAATTTTGACAAGAGTGAAAGATTTCTACTCCAAATTATATGAAAGGGATGATACATGTACTCCAGACATCATGGAAGGTACCAGAGTTCTTCCAGTCCTCCCAGAAGAAGTTGCTCATGCAATCAAGAACATGAAGCGGGGGAAAGCTCCAGGAGAAGATGGAATTACTATAGACATCATACAAGAAGCAAGTGGAGAAATTGAAACAGTACTCGCCCAAATTTTCACTCGATGCCTTAATGAAAGGAAGATTCCTGAGGATTGGAACAATGCTACAATGATCCTGCTACGTAAAAAAGGTGACATTGAGGATCTCAGGAACTACAGACCTATCAGCCTCCTATCAGTGGTTTATAAAATCTTCACTAAAGTTCTTTCACACCGCTTGAAGGTAACACTGGACATGGCTCAACCGAGAGAACAAGCTGGATTCAGGAGTGGCTACAGCACAATAGATCATATCCACGTACTGAGAGAACTAATTGAAAGAGCGAGGGAATATGAACTTCCATTGTGCATGGCTTTTATCGATTATGAAAAAGCCTTTGATTCGGTGAAACCATCAGCAGTTACCACGGCTCTGAAATCCTGCGGTATTGAAGATGCATACATTAATATTATTAATAACATCTATGAAAATGCAAGTGCAAAGATTCGGCTGTTTGAAAATACAACACACATAAAAATTGGAAAAGGAGTGAGACAAGGTGACACCATATCTCCGAAGCTCTTTAATGCCACATTGGAAAATGTCTTTCAATCACTGAACTGGGAAAACAAAGGGATAAAGATTAATGGAGATTATCTAACCCACCTTCGTTTTGCTGATGACGTAGTCATTTTTGCAACTACCCCATCAGAGCTGCAGAGTATGATCCAGGAACTTGCTGACAAGAGTAAAGAAGTGGGATTAAAAATGAACTTTCAGAAGACAAAAGTGATGTTCAATGCTTTTACAAGAAATGAAGATTTATCGATTGATGGAGAAAAACTGGAGATAACAGATACGTATGTTTATCTTGCACAGCAGATATCAAGTGAGGGTCACATTGATGAAGAAATTAATCGGCGTACAAAACTTGCCTGGAGAGCTTTTGGAAGAAACAGCATAATTTTCAAGAGCAATATGCCATTATGTCTTAAAAGAAAAGTGTTTGATCAATGCATCCTTCCAGTGCTTACGTATGGTGCAGAGACGTGGACCTTAACTAAAAGAGACATACAAAGGCTGCAGACAACTCAAAGAAGCATGGAGAGGTGCATGCTTGGTATAACCAGGAGAGATAAGAAGAGGAACTCGTGGATCCGAAAAATGACGAGAGTGGAAGACATCATGATCAGAGTTAAATCCCTGAAATGGCAATGGGCTGGACATACTGCCAGAAGGACAGACCATAGATGGACAGCCGAAATTTTAGATTGGATTCCAAGGGACAGGAAAAGACCCAGAAAAAGACCACATGGGAGATGGGTGGATGAAATTCGTAAATATGCGGGAGTGACATGGAGGAGACTGGCACAAGACAGACCGTTGTGGAGGAAACTTGGGGAGACCTTCGTCCAGCAGTGGATTGATAATGGTTGACAATGATGATGATGATGATTTACAGCTCTAGGGAAATAAAAAAAAGTAGGGAGTTGTAAATGCTTTCATTCATGTTTTTTTTTTTGTATTTTAGTGTTCTGGTGTGCTTAAGGAATGAAACCATCTGAATTTAATGTTAAGCTGTGTAAGTAAATTTCACGTCATCTTCTGTGGATAGGAAATTGAAAAAGAAAACAAAACAAGGAATGGAAGTGAATAATTTTCTTGGTCATTTAGTGATAGATGATATAATAAGTATATTAAGATAATTTGGAATGAACAACTTCTCAGACCAGTATTTCTCTTAAGTGAAATTTAATTCATTTTGTGCTCAGTGATTTTTGTATTTGTGAAGTAGAATTTGTATTTGTGAGCTTAGTGTAGGTGCCATGTAGTCATGTAGTTGAGAATTTTTCTTGTAGGCTGGTTACTATTATGGTTTGGTGTTTTAGTAAATTTAAGTGCAAAATTACTCTTTAAAAATTTAATTTTGCAGTAGTGAGGGCTGATTTCAAGTTTCAGCCCGTAGATTAGAAAAAAACAGATTTTTATGGGGAAAGAATACAAAAATAGGCATACAGGCAGATATATGGTGCATATGTATAGTGTGACTGAGGCAACCCGAATAGCTGTTGTGTTTCTTCAAGAAGTGATGACTTTTCAGGAAAATAGTGATTTTGGAAATATGGTGATGTATAGATTTTTCAGGAAATAAAGTAAGGTTTGGTATAGTGAGTCTAGTATGGTGTTATTGAGCTTATGGGAAATGTTCTACTGATAGAAGCAAGAGTTGAAGCAACTGTAGTGTGGAAGAACGGTTAGTAGCAAGTGTATGGACACGTGAACATCCACGGATTGGTAAAACAATAAGGGAAGTGCGAGATTTAACGAAGAAACCCCACCGAAACAGACATTACTGAGATGGGAACATAAGCTGTTCACAAATGGATCAATACTGGATAAGAAGAGAACTGGAAGACAACAATTGAGGCAACCATAGAAGCAAGAGTTGAAGCAACTATAGTGTAGAAGAACGGTTAGTAGCAAGTTTATGGACACGTGAACGTCCACGGATTGGTAAAACAATAAGGGAAATGCGAGATTTAACGAAGAAGCCCCACCGAAACAGACATTATTGAGATGAGACATAAGCTGTTCACAAATGGTTCAATACTGGATAAGAAGAGAACTGCAAGACAACAATTGAGGCAACTATAGTAGTGTAAGAACGGTTAGTAGCAAGTGTATGGACTCGTGAACGTCAGCGGATTGGTAAAACAATAAGGGAAGTGCGAGATTTAACGAAGAAACCCCACCGAAACAGACATTACTGAGATGGGAACATAAGCTGTTCACAAATGGATCAATACTGGATAAGAAGAGAACTGGAAGACAACAATTAAGGCAACTATAGAAGCAACTATAGAAGCAAGATTTGAAGCAACTATAGAAGCAAGATTTGAAGCAACTATAGTGTTGAAGAACGGTTAGTAGCAAGTGTATGAACACGTGAACGTCCACGGATTGGTAAAACAATAAGGGAAGTGCGAGATTTAACGAAAAAGCCCCACCGAAACAGACATTATTGAGATGGGACATAAGCTGTTCACAAATCGATCAATACTGGATAAAAAGAGAACTGGAAGACAACAATCGAAGCAAGAAAAATGTGCAGCCATGGTGGCATCAGTGCCGAGATCTCCCAAAAAGTCAGTATGCATGGTGTTGTTAGTGTTGTCAAAAAGGCCTGGTTGAATGTGGGATTCCACTTTGGGATTCCAAAGTCACATTGCACTTCCCGTATTGTTTTACCAGTCTGTGGACATTCATGTGTCCATACACTTACTACTAACCGTTCTTCCACACTATAGTTACTTGGGTCAGCCATATGAAAGTAGAGAACAAATTTAATTTGTTGCAATGTAATAACCGTAGGGTGGTAACAAGACATTCGGACCATCCTGTATGCGCGACTAAGCATTACGCGTCTTTCTAACTCAGCGTTAGCACGCACGCCTGCTGTTAGAAAGGTTGCTGGTTATAATCCCACCAGTGCCAAAGTGAAAGAAACTCTGGTAAGAAAGCTGAAAAGGTCAAGCTTGGAGTTTTGTAGAAATGTCTGTATAAATATGGAAAAACCCGAAATGACTTTTCTGAAATGGACGGAATTACTCAATACGGAAATTCCGTCAAAATACTGAAGTTAGAAGAAACTAATGCCGTTAAAAATGAAAATTTTGTTAAAAGACGAACTTTGCTCCACGTTATGTTTCGGGAATTTTCCGTAAATTCACGCCACTTATTTCTTACAACGTATCTAACTGCACATCCTTAAGTATACCAGAAATTAAGGTATTCAATTATACACTCAAACTTAAATTAACGATGGATTGCAAAATATCCGATACTCGTATCGGGCTGAAACCACTAGGAGTAGTAAAGCAGAGAGACACAGCATCTAACATTTATTTTATATAATAATTAAGGTATTTACAAATATCTTAAAACAACCACAAAATGATATCTGGGTTTTTCACAGTCACATCGAAAATTATAATGTTGTTCTCAGTTGTAATGCGATAAGAAACCTTTACGCCCTGATTAAACGGCATTCTTCAGTTTCAAAAAATTATCATATTCTCAGCTGAAGTATAAAATTCATGAGTGTAAGGGCGAAAATTAATAATGAGATGCATATCATTTAAGATATGATCTAGTACTAATTTATGTGCATAAAAACAAGGAAATAACTTTATTTCATTAACTGTGTGCATATACAATGCCCAAGGTTAGAAGGGCGCCAGCCTGTCTGGGAAGACTGAATACGTCCTTTGTGTAAAAGAATGTCAGTATTGTTGTATGTTTTGTTCTGTTTGTATAGAGTCTGGTTTCCACGTACAGAAGCTCGTCAGGTGGAATTTGTGGTATGTCGTCGAGCACGGAGACAATAAGCGAGGGAGAGCGATTTCCCCAGAAGCAGGAGCGGCTGGGGTGCAGATTCGAAGAAAGGGTGCCTGCGGACAAAGGTCAGGTTCGCTCCAGGACCTGACAAGGTCAGCGCCCTGTAAGAGGTCAGCGCCTCGAGGTAGAGGGGGGCGAAAAAAGAAAGGAGGGTCTTCTAGAGCGAGGGGATAAGAGATAGCTTCGGGAGAGAGAAGAGAGATTTGCGAAGCCGCTTGGAAGGCGAGTAGACGTCGGGAGCTTGACTCCGAGGAATGCGGTTCCTGGTTTTTGCGTGAAACCGTGTGCTTCGGGAGAGAGAAGGAGGATTGCGAGGTGCGCTTGAACGGTGGGTAGACGAGCGGCGTCTATGCTCCGAGGAACGTAGTTCCTGTTATTTGCGTGAAGCTAGAGGCTTCGGGAGAAAGCGTAAAAGAGTGCAACGAGTGTCTGGAAGACGGATAGACTGTGGAGATTTTATGCTCCGAGGAACGCAGTTCCTGGTTTTTAGCGTGAAACCGAGTGTTTCGAATTACAGAGTGGCGATAGGGCAACGGATTTAATATTGAACACTTCGTGACGGACGACGCATGCCACAAATTCGTCGACGCGGGGCATTGGCACCGGAACCAGACTCTCACTAGTGCTTTGATTCATTAAATTTATTATCTTTCTTATTCACGAAGTATTTATTGAAGTTGATGAAGTGCCTTACGGTAGCCATTCTCTCCCTTCCTTGATTCGCGGATAATTACACAAAAAGGCGGAGGAAGAGGGGCCTGGATGATAAATTTATTATTAATAAATTACGAGAGAGTGAGAACCTCAGATTATTTGCTGTGGGGGGGGGGGGGGGGGGAGTTGTTAACTTAACTCACGGACGCCTATCGGAAAGAAGGCGGGACTTAGCACGAAAGTCTATGTCTCACCCCTACAATGAGGTTAACACGTTCATGCTATTTAACGTTTCGAGTTACCACCAAAATTAAACACACTGCACGAATTTAATGTGAGGAACATTTGAGAATTCCATCTTGCATTTCACCGATATGAAAAGATTTACGTTCAGTGTTCAGATATAATATGCATCTTATGTCAGTTTTATCTGGTGCTGAACATTCACGTATAATTATTTTTCAGAGAGGAAAAATTTAATTTTGTGTAAGGAACTCTCGCTGACTGAATGATATATTCATATCGAGTTCGTTGCATATCATATTCTTCCACATGCGATTTTTTAAGATTTATACTCTATAAGGCTCCAATTAAACGGATTAATCATCAAACAAAGAAGAAATTAAAGCAAGTTATTGCGTTCTGCCGGGAAAAATATAATTTCCTCGCTATTTATTTAAACTGAATCCGTAGTTCCTATTTCAGTTTTATTTTCAGGACACTTATCAATGATTTCTGTATCTAAAGTGCATCGCAAATAAAGAAAAAATCGCAAAACATATCCCAGAAATTAAGATTACCGTCACAAATTATAAATAAGTAGCTTGACACTTCAACAGTGTCTATTAAATATACGTATATAACACAGGACACCATCACTTGGCACGCTTAAATAAACCCGGGAAAATGAAGTACCAGCACTGACCTTAAATATTGCTATGATGACACCATCTTGCCGCCTCTTCCCCACTAAGCTTTGGGTAACTTCAAAAGAAGGCACTTAGAATGTCACAGTTTTCAATATTTACCAGAACATCGCGAATGATTTTTTTTCCGTATGCCCCGGTGAAGATTCTGTCGCAGTCTTGAAGACGCTCCTAGGGAAGCCTGCAAAGCCCTTCACCTTTTGTTTTCCTGTAGATCAATCAGGACACAGGCCCGTGAAATGAGTATTGATGGTGTATTTCTCGGGCACCAAAATCTCCACGCCGGAAAAATAAAATCTGCGTCATGGGTAACAATGCGAATAAACCCTTTACATTACAGCTGAACATCTTCTGTTGTTACATAGCACAACCCTAAACAAATTTCAAAAGGCTCTGAGTTTTTTTTTTTTCTTTAATTTTTGCGAATGCAGTTAGTTCAGTAATAGGCCTTCCAAGAAAGACAAAAATCCACTTTCCAGACCTTTTTTGCTTTTGTTTTTTTTCAGACCTCTTCTGCCCGTAGTTCGGATCTAAGCAGGTCAAATCTGTTTACCTCCACTACCTCTGGTTTCTTTCTTTCAACCCAACAAAATCCGACTTCTTACCTTCACCTCATTTTAGCTGTTCAATTTAGTACACTCCTGTCCGCAATTTGTCCAACTCAACACTCAGAACACCTGTGAATCTGAAAAAGTAAAACGAAACGAAGCAACTCGTTCTAAAAAACCGAAAATGCAAGTCATACCTACACATACACTATTTCTTCCCTGCTTTTATTCTTCTTTCTTCACTCCTGTCTCTTACGTTTTGGATGAGTCAAAGCATGAATTGAATTAAAACGAAATAACATATCTAATAAAAAACATACATTATTATCAGCAAAAAAATAAAATAATCACTATACCCCTGATGTATTCAAACCGAACATAATTTGTTTTTGTTCTCTTGAATATTTGATGAAATTCGCGGGGCCGCCCCGGTGGCGCAGTGGTCTAAGCGATGGCCTCTGATCATTCGTTCGAACGGGGTCCGGGTTCGAATCCCGGTGAGGCATGGATGTTGTGTTTGTCTTACGGCACTGGCTCTCTCCCTTCCCTGGAACCAGTGACCCTAAATTAGGGACGGGCGACTGCTTATAGCCCATTGAGTTGCTCACGGTGGTCGTTAAGCGTCCAATCAAAAAAAAAATTCGCGGGCATGTGATGGTTTTTTTTTGGATTGGAGGTTTAACGACCACCGTGAGCAACTCAATGGGCTATAAGCAGTCGCCCATCCCTAATTTAGGGGCACTGTTTCCAGGGAAGGGAGAGAGCCAGTGCCGTAAGACAAACACAACATCCATGCCTGACCGGGATTCGAACCCGGACCCCTTACGGACGAATGATCAGAGGCCAACGCCTTAGACCACTGCGCCACCGGTGCGGCCTTTTCAATGTTCCCGTAATATCCCGAGTACCTTTCCCTGCCTTCTTTTCCCGTTCAGGCATGATAATTTACATATTTTTTAGGTCGAAATTGTACGGAATTTTTTGGCGTGCTTTTTTGTCTTAGCTCATAAGGGTGCAGTTTCAGTGAATTAAATCGAACCATTATAAGCGTATTCCTACAATTCTATATTTTCTTTTTTCTCCTTTAAAAATTTTCCAGTTAGGAAACCCTACTTAGAACCTACCTCTTCATCCTTCGTCTCATACAACTGAATGTGACATGGGACCTGAACCTACACAAATTATTATCGTATCGTATCGCCCCGTAGCTTTCGGCGTTTCGACAGCCAGGACCCTGCGGTGGAGAGTCGAGGGTCAGCGGTTGAATTTGATCTGTAGCGATTAGAGTTCCGAGAAGGGACAGACAGCGTTCAAGTTCGCCGGGAGGTGTTTTTTTTTTAGTGGTGTACAGGTCCTGAACGTAGAGGACATTTGCAAGTAACGTCCCGGGTGGGGAAAGTGAGATTTCGCGGAGTGCATCCAACGGTTTACTGGAGAGTTGAATGCTAACCCGATACGTAAGTTATCACGGGATTTGTTAATAAACTCTGTTATTGTTATTCAACGCGCAGCTGTCTTTCCATTGTTTGAGTTGCATGAATTCTCGCGACTCAACTCGAATACTATATCTTAAAGATAAGGTGACTCGAATCGCTGCTGCATGCGGAAAAAATCAAAGGGATGATGCGTGGAAGCACATTACATATGTACGTATGTACTTCTCATTCTGATAAAAAGCTGGAGTAGCACGTAGGCGCCACCCTACAGACATAATGACAATTAAAACGCTTGGACGTTATTTGAAACGGAAAGACTGTTTCGCTTACTTTTCGGCTTTCTAGATCTATTTACTTCTAGTTGTTTTTGCTTTTGTTCAGATGTCTCTGTGGTGATTTTTTTTTTTTTGCTCATCTGTGATGCTTACGGCTTTCTCATGTTGCATCAGTAACGTAAAGATGATTTTTGCAGATAAATGAGGTTTTGACCGCCTCGTTAGAAAATAACGATCTGCATTTTCCATGAACATGAAGATTAAGACTTCGAAAAAACGACATCAGACATTCTTGCCCTTGATATTGTTCTTTAAATATTTAATGAAGTAAACAAAGGTCATATTACACTTTAGATGGGATGAGACATGGGTAATGTAAAACTCAGCAGTAAATACTTTGGCAGTTCATTAAAATATGATTTGCAAATAATCATAGAAAGAGTAGCTGCATGGGTACTGTTATCCCGCTTTAGAGAGATAAAAACGTTTGCATAGCATAAAACATCACTCCGTCGTTAATTGTGCTCTGTATATTCGTTGTGAACATGTCACCTATGTTAGAAATCTGAATACACTCTTTGCCAAAAAAATAAAATAAAAATAAAATTGAAGCTTCCAGAGATGAGCCCATCTTACGGATTTATGATGTCAGAAGCTGACTTAAAAATACACATAGCACCGTGGATTGTTGAAAACCGTGGTGTAAAGCCAACGCGCTCGGCCAGATATCGAGAGATCCGTTGTCAATTCCACGGCGGCGGCTGAAAACAATTATTCGGTTGCTATGTGTTTCTGGAACGTGGAAAGAGCGATGTATTTATTTATTTACTGACGCCACGTATTTGGAGGATTTTCACCAAGACGACACAGAATTTTCGTTTGTAATGCGCACGTCTTTCGAATACTTCGCGAAAGGAATAAAATATTTTAATGTTATTCGTAGTCGATGGAACCTATTACAAAGTATTCCTCATTTCTACAATCAATAAAACATCTAGAAACAGAAACAGTTACTTTCCCACACTAGCAGTTGAAAAGTCTGTTACGAAAATCCACAAATTATGCTCAAAAGATTTCTCTTAGCCTGGAGGAATTATATGAGAGAGAAAGCGATTTTTATATCAAACAGTTAGAAAAACAGATATTGAAGAAAGCATGGTCTACTCTACGTCCCCTAGCAGAAGTATTTTGGATAATGGAAAAGTAAAACGTATATGGAGGGTATTCGTCACAGCAAAAGCTGAATTAAAAAGTAATTCTTCAAATAAGTCTCTTGGAAGCAGAGACGTATTTGAAGAATTATTTAGAGAACAAGGTTGTTATGCCCAGCTGGTAAATAGTGAACAGTTAACAAGCTGCCCTCCAGCTGGTAAACTGTCCACTATTTCAAAAATATAATATTTCCCATCTTTATTGTAACCAATGGCATACAGTAAAAAAAATATATTTTTCAAAACGATATGTTGAAGTGGAGATACAGCATCAACCAGAAACACACACTAACACCATCTAGCGCCAAAAACAGTGAACTACTAAACCTCATGAGAAGAGTCAAAGTGTTCAAGAAAGTAAATAGTATAGGGTGTTTAAATTTTTTTTTTAATCGTACATTTAAAGCAGAGTTATTAACAAAAAACCAATAGGATATTTGAGCACCTGGGGAAACTGTGCACTATTTTTTGCACTAAATGTACTCAAACTCTTTTGGCAGTTAGTAATAATATCTACCGAAAGAGGATTTTTTCAATCTGGTCTTTAGATGAGCAGATGTTGCTGCTATAATGCTGCGAACGGAAACATTGAATTATGCACTCTTAGTGGCACACGTGAGCATTCAGAAAATTTTGACATGATGTGCAAAATATTTTGTGTCTGAAACGCTCTTCCGTATTTCTATTGTTTCTCATTTAGCTTTTCAAACCCCATAAAGTGTTTGAGAAGCTATTCGTTTGGGAGGGTGTCCTGAAAAACTGGGTGTCCTAGATGGCTTCATTCTACGCACCATTGCAACCTGGTAGTCCGTTGCTAAAGTCTTAGATAGTCGAGAAGGGCACAACCTAGGGCACGCGGGCAGTGGATTGCCAAGGGCAACGACAGAACCTGAGGATTGAGCTACTGTGATAGTCACACGAACAGAACCGAAATCGTCGCCCTCCACCATCTGTGGCTACGTTGCGTCGCCCACAGGTCCGGAAGTGTCCATCTGGGCAGTTGCCAGACGACTTGCGGGAAGGGAGCTCCATTCAAGGAAGCCACTCCGCCGCCAACTACTGACAAGTCAGCATTGCCGGCACCATCTGCAGTGGTGTTGGGCCCGATCGACGTGGATAATGTGCAGTGACGTTGTGTTATCTTCAATGATCAGCCACTGTTCGCACTTGGCGACGAGGACCAGCGCATATGTGTGTGGAGACGTACCGATCATCGCACGGATCCTGCCTTTACTGTGGAACGTTACATGGCTCGCACACCGGGAGTGATAGTCTGGGGAGCCATTTCCTAGAATATCTGGACGCCCTTGGTACTCCTCCGTACCACCCTTATTGCTGAACCGTACGTCAACGACATTCTACCACCTGTTGTGTTGCTATTCCTGTCGAAGCAACACCGATTAGTTTTTTACCCGGGATAAAGCCCGGCCACGCATGACACGACTTTCTCAAGCCTGCCTCCGCAATTCCTAGATCCTACCATGGTCAGCCCAATCGCTAGACCTGTTACCGATCGAACATCTTTCGAACATATTGGAACGCTACCTACGCCCATGCCAAAATTCTCGGATATCTGGTCCGCAATTTGGTCCCCATATGGTATGCTGTACCTGAAGACAGTAACCGTGAACTTTATGCGTCCACGTTACGACTGGTAACAATCCGAGCTAAAGTTGGCGATGCAGCGTAGCGACTTGTTCCACTGTTGTAGCAGTTTTGTCCGAAACAATAACCCAACTGCTCTGGAATAGAATCATTTTCTTTCTTTTTCTTTATTGAATGTTTAAAGATCTCCGTAAGTGACCCAATGAGCTATAAGTAGTAGTCTCCTGTCCCTATTTAGGGTCACTGGTTCCAGGAATGGGAGAGAGTCAGTGACGTAAGACTAATACACCTGGATTCCAAACCGGACCCTTCACGGACAAATGGTCGCAAGCCAACGCTTAGACAATTGCGCCCCACACTGTAAAAAAATTGTAGATTTTACGGTTTTAAACCGTTTTCCAGGGTGCCAACACAAAACCGTAAAATCTACAGTTTTATGCCGTGTTGGAGCAAAGCTATAGTTTTGCTCCAACACCGCATTTAATGAAGAAAACAGCACAGAATTTGGCTGGAGAGAGTCACAGTCCAAATGATCACGAAAACACAAAAATTTGGCTGGAACGAATGTGTTGATTGTGTTGGCGCAAAGCTATATAGCAAAGCTCCAACACGGCATAAAATTGTAGATTTTACGGTTTGTGTTGGCACCCTGGAAAACGGTTTGAAACCGTAAAATCTACAGTAATATTTTTACAGTGCAGGGGCGGCATCATTTCCTTTCGTATACTCTGTGCTTTCTTATAACGGCATTTTTGAGCTTAAGAACAACATGTTTCTTTTCCTTTTATGAACAGCTTGGAATGCCCATTTTAGTAAAGCCTCTGCAAATATAACTGATGCAATTAATCTGCATGCACTAACTGAAACCGGTCACCTGCTTTTCATAACATTATTTACAATTACCTTCAAAAATGCATCTACATCTATGTTTTCCAAAATTAATAATTTAACATATATACGTGTTAGCAAATAAACAAACAAAAACTAGGATCATTTCATATTATTTCATATTATTCACTACTCGTATAGAAATTCCAAAAAATGGGAGGTACACAGATGATGCCTGAATGATATTTTAACCTAAAGCTCAAAATGTTCCATTTTGTTCGGAAAAGCTATTTCCTGATGGATAAAATGTAATTACCTGCAAATTTAATTAGAGTTTACAAGATATCGTTATTCACACGCTTTCTTCGGAAATTTTACAGAAGATTTATTTTTATTTTTATATATCTGATGCTTTGAGACTTACTCCAGCTGCGTTAAGCAAAAATTTCACAAAGTTGTGCATAGTAATTTGTATAAACATCTTGGTACCAGAGAAGATATGTGAGATGAGGTTGCAAACACGGGTATCAATCCCAATGATTTCTCATTTAATGATTGCTTTTCCTTGAATCTTTATATTCACATCCGAGCCGTTATTACAAAACAGAACCATTTCAAACACAAAATTATTGCACAAAACATACATATATTGCAAAACATTGTGATCATTAGTCGGATATGATGTTGGCTATCCACGTGCCGCTACATCACGAGCCACAGATGCACGATTTGATTGGTGTCTGCGGAATCCGCCTCCTCTTCGTCCGATTCAAGATTTGTCTTTCTTTTAGGATCTTCCTAAGGTCCCTGTATCCCAACGCTATCATCTTCTTCTCCCCATTACTCAGTCTGAAATCTCTTTCGCTTTCGCTCGCCTGAACCGTCACTCTGCCCTGGGAGCTGAGGTCTCCGTACTTCATTCTATCTTGACTTTCAGTCTGAATTTCTCACTATTTTTACTTTAATGCCCTGTTTTGTCTTAATGTCCTTCTTTCTTCTTCTTCTTCTTCTATCCCATTATGCTCTGTTTGTCTATTACTTAAATATGGAAATCTCCTTAACACACGTCATAAACTTTATTCTACTGTTCTTTCTCGTCGGCAGGGTCACGTTCTTCCGAGCGTTACCCATCCGGATCAGACTTATTCAATTACTAACCGTTCGATCTGTCAAAATCTCACTCTTCTCACGTACATGCTTTCTTTCACATTTTCAACGAATCTCTTGCTCTCTTCAACCTCGATCAGCAGCATGGGTTTGATCGGATTAATCATTCCTACCTTCAGACCACACCACCCCGCTTTGGTCTTCCTCCTGTTTTCTGTCATTCTCTTCTTCATTTCTACCTCGGCTCCGCTTTCCATATAACACAAATTCTACTTTCATTACTGCTCTTATTCCCTGTTAATACCGGGCTCCGTCAGGGATGTCCCCTGTCGGGTCATCTCTTTACTCTTGCATTTGAGCCTTTCTTGTTCCAACTCCGTTCGCACCTTTCTCCTAATATTTTCCTTCTATCTCCAAGTATCCGACATCACTTTGTTATTCTTACCGCTTATGAGGATGACGTTACGTTACTTGTATACTGCGATACTGATTTCGCCATTATTTCGGATACTTATGCTGAATACTCGTCACTCTCTGGTGCAGTCTTGAACATCGCTACGTCTTCTGGTCCCTGGTTTGGCGCGTGACCAGACCGCTCATCCCAATCAGGAGCGGCCCTTTGGACATCAGACAGTCTGAAATGTTTTGGGTTGTGGTTCGGGAAATTTATAATCGTTGCTGATCACACGTGCAACCCGACTCTTCAGCGCCTCCACTGTAGCATCCATGCGGCTCCTACTTTTCTCAATTTATTTCATATTATCAAAAAGCCGTACTCATTATCATATTTATCACGCCTTGACCATACCATTTATGGATCACACATTCCCCACCCTGCTTTTTTTCACTACTCTTTGCAGCTTTCTTTTAAGAATTTTATTTGGAATCGAACTCACCATATACGTGCTTGTGTTCTTCCTTTGACAAAACTTCACGGCGGCTTTAACTTGCCATCTCTTCTACTGCGATATATAGTAAACAATTTTTCAGTGTACAATTTATTCGTCAGATATCAAGCCCTCCATCACAGTCAAAGGATGTTATTGGTCCTGTTATCAGCCATTTTCGTCCTGCTCTCACATTCCGGCTTTTTATTTGTATGGTCATACACTGAAGTGCCAGAAAAACCGGTACACCAGTCTATTACTCGGTAGGTCCCCCACGGGAGCGCAGGACTGCAGAAATACGACGGGGCATGTACTCCACCAGCTTCTAGAAATATGCTGTAGGCAATGCACACCATACGTCCTGCAGAGCGTTCCACAATTCCGGTGTATTCCGAGGTCTCGGATTCCTATGTTCGATAGCGAGTTGCATGGCATCCCAAATGTTTTCTATCACGTTCAGATTTGGGGACTTGGGTGAGATGGCAACACCCCACACTCAGATGAATGCTCCTCTAACCATAATGTGGCGTCCCGACACTTGTGTGGAGGTGCATTGTCCTGTTGGAACAAGCCCAACCCATCAGCATGAATGCAGGACATGAACGGGTGTATCTCGTGAGGAAGGATGCACACATAGCATTGGCCGGTCACAGAAGTTTGTAGACGTACTAGAAATCTCAGTGAAGTCCAGCTAAATACACCCGATACCATTACGGACCCCCTACCATCCAGTACAGTTCCCTGTTGACAGGCGGGATCAATGGCTGCATGGGGTTTGTGCCACATACGAATCCTTCCATCTGCCCGATACAGTTGGAAACTTGACTCGTCCGACCAGGTCACTTGTTTCAAGTCATCAAGTGTCCAGTGGGTGTGTTGCCCTGCCCAAGCGAGGCGCATAGCTCTGCGTCGTGCTCCCGTCAAGGGGATCCGAGTTGGGCCTCGGCTCCCAAAGCCCATATCGTGCACGGTACGTTTGCAAAGTCCGGACGCTGATGCTTGTTGAGGCTCCAACGTTGAAATTCGATTATACCTGCGAGAGAGTTGCACGCCTATCGCGTGAAACGATTCTTGACAGCCGACGGTGGTCACGTTCACCCAATGTCTTTTTACGACCACACTGGTATCGTAGGTTGGAGGTTTTGCCGGAATTCTTGTAGTCACGGTACACCGTTGCAAAGGTCGTCCATGAAAATCCGAACTACGTTTCTGCCTCCGAAATACTATGGCAAATTTAACGAGCGCCAACTATGACACCGCGTTGAAAATCGCTTAAATCGTTATTACTTGTCATTCACATGCCGAAAACAGCTCTGACAGCTGGCAAGGATGTATGTGGCTTTATATACGCACTGGCGGACGCAACCGAGTACGCGCCTAGGTGACGTTGTGCACACTGCTGGCCACCCTTATGCAACACCAAGAAGGACACGAGATTGCAAAGCCAGATTTACTGGACACATAACAACAGATACAAATATGAAGAGATTGAGCTTACAGGCACGTGCGACTTGCGGAACACGCAGACATAAATAGTTCGTGTGGCCCCCATGGCTGGCAATAGCGGCCGCTACATGCCGCGTCATCGAACGAAAAAGGCTTTGGATGTGTGCTTGGGGTATGTCGGTCTAGGCTTTTTCCACACGTTGTCACAGTTCATCAGGCATAACCGCGGGTGGTGTTTGCCGGGCCACTAGGTTGCCGATGAGCTACCAGACGTTTTCGATTAGCATAATATCAGGAGAACCGGCGGGCTACGGCAGCAATGTCACGTGGTGGGCAGTGAAGAATTGTTGCACGATGCGTGTCACGTGCGGGCGCGCATTGTCCTGTTGAAACGTGGCCTCTTGCAGGTCCTGCAGGTGAGAGAGGATTACAGGCTCTAAAACGTCGGAGATGTAGTGGTGGCTGTTGAGTGTACCGGCGATGTGTACCAGAGGGGTGCGGGTGTGATATCCAATTCCGCCCCAAAACATAACGCCAGGCGACAGACCGGTATGGCGATGCATATTGCAGGTGTCATACAGTCTCTAGCCGTGGTGCCGCCACACGCGCATCCGGCCATCGTGGTGTTGCAGGCAGAAGCGGGATTTGTCGGAGAAGACAATGTCGTTCTATTCCGTAGTCCATGTGCGGCGTTCAACGTCCCACTTCCGCCGCACTCGCAGGTGGTATATAGTCAATGGTAATCGGAGCAGTGAGTGCCGTGCGACAAGTCCCCACTCCTGCAGACGACCTCAAACAGTACGCTTGCTGACACCGGTTGTTGCGCAACACACCCTAATTCCTGCGCTAACGTTCGTAATGTGGCGGTGAGAGCCGTCAATGCCCGCCGCACAACATGCCAGTCCTCTTATTCGGTGGTGTGCCACGGCTGCGGCGATATCTCACCTTGGTCCGTCCGTCCCTCCTGTACCCACCGAATCCACACTCACCTCACTGTGGCTGGATGTCGTCTCACACGGGCGCCGATGTCTCGGTACGATAAATCGCTGTCGCGATAAGCCACTATTCGTCCTCTGTCAAACCCCGAAACGTGCTGGAAGGACTGCCGTATTCTGCGACGAGGCATCAGGAAGCTTCCCACGCACAGGTCCGGCAGCACAACACACTTCCACTACTTACACCCAGCCTTCTGTGCACCCTTCTTACAGTGCTTCTCGGAGGCGTGCCGAGCGCACATGATTTGCATATGCCCTGCAATGCTCATCGTTTGCATGTTCTCTCGCGGGCGACGCATGCTGCGAATGTCAGGCCAATCGGATGCTTCCTTCTTGGTGTTGGATTTTGGGTCGCCAGCAGAGTATTTTGCATAAGCTCGTCTGTACCAGTATTTCTGGCACTTCAGTGTATATACCCTGCTTCCCAATGGTCACATTACATCGCCAGAGTGTCAAATTTTTTCGCTCCCTCTCCTTTCACCGCTTTATTGCAACATCCCCGCCAGATTTGCTTCAGAAGCAGATCTTCTATAATTCTTATTTCGATCCGACGTCACACTGCTATTTTTATTATCTTTCCTGGATTTAAGCCGGCATACTACAAGTTACTCATTTCTCCTGTACTGATCTCTCGTGGGCTACCACTGTGGTTCTTTCTACTTTTTTTCTCGATGCTGCAACCAAACGCCTCAAATTTGGTCTCATTCAAAACGCCATTGGTACAGAGTTTCCTCATCTGACCACCTCTACCGGAGTCATGTTTCTCCCTTCTGTTTCTTTTTCTGTGCCATTTTAACTAAAACTTGACCAATCAATAATAGTCTGTGCGTCTAGCCTTAATTCCAAAACGTTGTATTGATTTTTAATTACTTCTGATGTTTCTCTTTCGCCGATTCACGATTTGCCGTCTTTTTCAATCACCCGCTCCTGATCAGCAGTATCAAATTCATTTTCTTCACCTAGAGGACGAGATCGCCAATGGCTTTTTTACACGATCGACTGGTCTCCCACACCCGGCTCTATCGCTTTCAAAGTCTACCTATCGCCATATGTCGTTACGGTCTTGTGTCGGGTTCTGTGTTGCTCGTCTATACAAGTGCTCCATTCTTTGCGCTCTTCTGCGTTCATTGCTTCAAATCACTTCAACTATCTGTTCTTCTCCTTATAATCTGCGCCGCTATATTTTGACTTCTGCTCATGATCCGGTCTTCTCCTGTCACAGTACGCTTTGTGCGCACATTTTCAATCTTGCTAAACTGCGATTTGTTATTCTTTTTTTCTTAAATATGCCACTGCGGACACCATTCCTTCACTCCGAGCTGCTCGCCAAAGTTTGCTTAACCGTTTCCGTACTCGTATCCCATTGTAATTTTCTTCAGGCCGATACTCTGCTCAGCTGTTCCGTTTCACTCGGCCTGGCGTACGGCCACTGGCTGGGTGTCAGTACATCAGAACATAGTCCGACTTTGACCTCATTGACGTCTGTCTTCTGTCCAGCATCTCATTTTACATCATATCGTACTGACGCTCACTCATCAGAATACGTTCGAGCCAATCTAAGTTTTTTTCCACTCATTCCATCAGATCTCATCCGGTGTTTTCGTGCCTCCTGTCATCTTGAAAACATTCCTACGAACACTCATTCTTCGTCGCACCTGATTGCCGAACTCATCTTATCACTTTTTCTTCGTTCGTAAGCCTATGTGCATGTTTTTTGTCAATCACGAGAAGTTTACTCCTCTTGTTTTTATGTTCATCACCTGTTTGATATATTGTTTTTAAACAGGTTTTGCAGGTATCTTTTTATACCTTTCATATCACCATGTGTACATAGGATTTCAATAAAGATTTGAATCCTAACCATTCGCGGACAGAGAGGGAAACGCATTATGGCGCATTCTTCTGCAGAAACAAGGCACTGCTAAAGGAGATTACCGTTGTCATGTGAAGTTATAATATCCGTGTAATTACCGTTGCCATGTGAAGTTATAATATCCGTGTAGATACCGTTGCAATATGATGTTATATTATCTGTGAAGATACCGTTGCCAATTATTTCTGTGAACATTACCGTTGCCATGTGAAGTTATAATTTCTGTTGTTACTTATAACTTCACATGGCAACGGTAGTCTCAGAAAGAAGACAATTTCACATGGCAACTGTAATCTGAAGAAAGAAGGCGCTACTAAAATAGATTACCGTTGCCATGTGAAGTTAATATTTCTGTGAAGATATCGTTGGCATGTGAAGTTATAAATTCTGTGAAGTTATAATTATCACTTCACATGGCAACGGTAATCTCAGAAAGAAGGTAATTTCACATGGCAACTGCAGAAAGGAGATTACCGTTACTAAAGCAGATTACCGTTGCCATGTGGAATTATAATTTCTGTGAAGATACGGTTACCATGTGAAATTTTAATTTCTGTGAAGATACCGTTGCCATGTGAAGTTATTTCTGTGAAGATTACCGTTGCTATGCGAAGTTGTAATTACAACTTCCCATGTCAACGGTAATCTGCAAACAGAAAGCACTACTAAAGAAGATTACCGTTGCCATTTGAAGTTATAATCTCTGTGAAGATACCGTTGTCATGGGAAGTTATCATATCTGCTAAGCTACCGTTGCCATGTGAAGTTATTGCTGTGAAGATTACCGTTGACATGTGAAGTTATAATTTCTGTGAAGTTATACATAATTATTAAGTCCTAGAGAAGATTACCGTTGCCATGTAAAGTTATATTATTAAGTCCTAGAGAATATTACCTTTGTCATGTAAAGTTGCGTTAATTAATGTACTTGGTCTGCAATGATGTTTAGATATCTGGCATACGTCATAGTTTCCTGCCCGTGAATGACTGGACCCAAAGTTTTTAAAGTAGAACATTGCCCAAAGCGTTAAGCTTTTCCACCGGCTTGCTTTCGTTACACGGTACATCCTGATGCCAACACTTCCCCAGGTAAAGGATTCACATGTACATGACCGTCCACATGGTGCAACAAAAAACGAGATTCACCGGACCAGACGACCCTCTTACAATATCTTTCAAAGTCCAGTTTTCATGCTCGCGTACACACTGTGGGCGCTTTGACAGTGAACCCAGATTAGCATGGAAAATCGGAGGGGTGTTCGGCTCCGCAGCCCTATTTTCAGCAGAGTTCTATGTAGTGTGTATTGTTACATATTATTCTCCACACCAGCAATCAAATTACTGGTCAGTTGCGCCACTGTAAAAATTACTGGTCAGTTGCGCCTTTGTTGGGTCGTGCTATGCGGTATCATCTTCCATCACCTCTAGCATCGATAAGCCGTGGTTGGCCCACACATTACCAACGGTTCGTGGTACCTCCCCCCTCTGATTCCTTTTTGAAAGTACTAAACGCAGCTGTGAGCATCTCACAAGCCTTACCTTCTCCAAATTGAGCTGACCCAGTCGTCTGGCCATTACAATTTGGTCGAACTCTCTTCAGTTCCCAGCCTTTTCCATCTGAAGAACAAGAATAACACTGAAGAAGAGAGCTCAGTACCAAGTGTTATTTATACTGTTTCATGAACTTCACACGCTCAATCCTTTACTGGCAGTTGCTTCGATTAGCATAAAGATGCACTGGTTATAATGTTTTGGCCCTTCGGTGTATTTTGGTTGGATTCCGTATAAAAGATGTCAAAACTATGTGGTTTTTAAGAGCTTCTAGATTTATCTGGTTACTTTTGTAAGGTAGAGTAATAAATATACCTTTGAAAAAATATCCCACGAAAATAAAATAGTTGAAAAATGCGCGGTTTGGAAATTATTTTTAGTTTAACACCAATAAAAAATTCTAGACTACGTGAGAACAAATGTTTGCTTCGATAGGAAAGTGTTTTAGCTAGAACTACACGTGTTTTAAAATAGAACGGGAAGAAAAGGTAATGCTTTATCTCCGAGAAATTGTTTCTACCGGAGGAACAAACACGACGAAAAAACGTCAAAAGCTCGGATTATTCTAGCGTTTAATCTCTGAACAAATTGACAGGTGTCGACACCAGCTATTTACCTAAGAGTAAGCTCAAAAGAAAACAACCAGCAGGAGAGATATCGATCTATAGAAAAACAAGTTCGTGGCGCGATATTTTTGAAAGAGGCTCAAGAAAGTCACGAAAAATCTCATTACAAAGGTTACTTTTTGTATAACATTTTAAGGCTACGGTAATACGTTTGCAGATTGTTCTTCGAATATAATGCTCTACAGTTCAAAATACTTAAGCTCAAATATGAAATAGAAATTTTATGATAAAATTCAGGCGCTCCATGAAATATTGCGTACTTGTACACTTACGGAGAATGAAATTTGCGCACCTAGAAGAACACATCCTACAACCGCGAAATTTTGCAAATAGCTGGAGTGGTGCTGGTATACAAATGAACCACGTTTGGTACGAGTGCACATGACCACACACCCTGTGGTGGCGCTGCAAGAACGAACCGGTAGCCTAATAAACCGGTGTGTAGCCGATGCCCCATGATAGCGAAAAGCACCAGCCGACGTAAGTAAGAATACAGTGACAAGAATGCTGGGTGGATATTGCACACCAATGAGCGATATTATTGTACACCAATGAGCGATTACATTATGACCACCTACCTTAATAAGCTGTAGGACCCCCTTTAGCCCGCAAAACAGCGGCCACTCGGCCAGACATCGATTCAATGAGCTGGCGGTAGGTAGCATGGGTTATCTGGTACCATAATGTCAACAGCAGATTCTCCAGTTCCCGTACATTTCAGGGTAGTGGTGATTTAAAGCGAACTCGCTTTTCCAAGTCGAACCACAAATGTTCGATTGGGTTCATGTCAGGTGAATATGGAGGCACATGAAATTAACAGATAGTTACCGGCGTATTGCTCGAACCACTCTTTGACGATTCTAGCAGTGTGGCACGGCGCATTATTCTATTGGTAATTGCCATTACCAGCTGTCGCAAGGAATGCGTGAACCAGGTCCACAACGATGTTCAGATACCTGACAGCTATCTGGGATTGTGCTATTAAAATAATGGGACCTAAAGTGCCCAAAGAAAGCAGTTCCCACACCATAAAATTGCAGCCTCCTGTCTGTTTCCGCCCAACAGTGCATCCAGGTGACATAGCCTCCGTTGCTAATCGGCGTATCAGCGCTTGGCCGTCTACGTGATGCACTAGGAATCTTGATTCGTCCAACCAGTCCACTTCTTCCATCATTCACGGTCAAATCTCCATGATCCTGCGCCCATTTAATGCATTGTGTGCGATGACGTGCAGTGAGCATGGGGACACGGCTGGGTCTTAGACTACGCAGGCCCATGCGCAGAAGCCTGCGGTGTGCTGCGTGCTGTGACACATTGCCCTCATCATCACTGTTGCGTCTGCGGGTGATTAGATGCAATGTAGCCCTGCGGTCGCTGTGAAACGCGACAATCTCCGATCTTATCTGGCAGTAATGATAAGCGGACAACACACGGCTGAACGACGCTTCGTCGTTTGGTCAAATGTGCACCACTTTTGATACGCACTCACTACAGCGGCACGTGAACAACCCACAAGCCGCGCCTTTTCCGAGATCTTAGTTCCGTGGCACCGTAATTTGTCTGTTTTCAAACTCAGATAAGTCGGCAGCTTTTGCCATTCTGACTCTGAAAACTCTACTAACCGAAAGCCGGTCATCGGGTTGTATATATACTTCTCTGTGAACTTCACTCTGGCACTGTTCGGTTTCCAGGCGAGTTTATTTCTCTATGCTGGGGGTTTATTTCTATATGCTGCGAGTTTATTTCTCTATGCTTCTTCTAAAACTCCGATTTGGAAAACGTTTTCTTTAGCAGATACAGCTACTGATGGAAAATCTTTTGGATATAATTTCTAATTTTTGGTAAAAAATACTTTGGCCACCAGGGAACGTAAGTGTTAATTTTTGCTTCTGATGTATTTACTTCACTGGTGTGCAAAAATTAAGGACGAAGAGAAGGAATTCGCATAACAGCGGAACGAGCAGGCAGAACGGACCGAAAGACCACTCAGGAGATAGACTAGGTTTCGGTACGTTAGCGCATGCGCATATATGCAGCATGACGTGAAGGAAGAGGGGGGTGAGTGTTGGAAGGGTATAAAGCCCACGGGCGGTGTACGCTCAGCAATTCGGTGAAAGTTATTACACGGTGTACATCGGTTTGAACAACGTCGAGTTGCTGCCACCGTGTGATATGGCCAACAGGCAATCCAGTAGACGACATCTGGATGACTTTTCCTGAGGTCGCGTTATTGGGTAGTTGGAAGAAGGTCGAAGTGGGACTAGTGTGGCCGAGGAGTTCGGGATCGCTCAGAGCAGCGTTTCACGAGCTTGAAGAGCATTTCAAACGACAGGAACAGCTGTCCGAGAGTTCAGCAGTGGATGTCCACGAGCAACCACGGCGGCAGACGACCGGTATATTGTCCTACAGGCAAGAAGACACAGACCGCAGACAGCGGCAGAAATCGCAAGGCAAATGCAACAGACGGCAGACAGCGGCAAAAATAGCAAGGCAAATGCAACAAACAACTGGACGTCCGCTATCACGTTTTACCGTGGCCAGGAAGCTGTACAAAGGTGGTCTATTTGCACAACGACCAGTATGGTGTGTGCCATTAACGCCTGCTCATCAGAGACAGCGGTTTCTGTGGTGCCAGCAACACACGAACTGGACACATCAGCAATGCGGTCAAGTTCTCTTTACGGATGAGAGCCGATTTAGTCTGACGAGCGATTCTGGACGTATAATCATCTGCAGTTAGCAGGGAACACGCAATAACACCTCCAACATAATTGAAAAGGACTGTTTTGGAGGTGGCAAATTTCTCGTTTGGGGCGGTATCATGCTTGGTAGCCGTACTGACCTACTCATTTTCCAAGGAGGTTCAGTCACTGGTGCCCGTTATTGTACCGAGGTTCTCCTGCCACACGAGCCTCTGTTTAGAGGTGCTGTGGGTCCTGAGTTCCTTTTCGTGGATGACAACCCTACACCTCATCGTACAGTGGCTGTCGCAGAGGTGTTGGAGAGTGAAGATATTCAACGCATAGATTGGCCCGCAAGGTCCCCGGACCTAACTCCAATCGAACACGTGTTGGATCTTTTCGGGAGACGCTTGGCAGCACATCACCAGCCGCCAGCAACGATTCCGCAGCTGCGTTTTGCGCTATCAGAGGAATAGGCCGCGATGCCACAACTGCTCCTTGACAACCTCGTCCTCAGCCTGGACAGACGCTGTAAATCCTGCAAAGCAGTCAGGGGTTATCACATCCCCTACTAAAGACCGGAGTTTTCTTGGCAGCCGCCTGTCACATGGAAGTTTCTGTCTTCTGTCCAGTTGTGCTCGAAGCTACGTTTTCAATAAATTAAGTGCCTTTGTATCCTTTGGATTCCTTGTTTGGACGGTTTTGCTCACTTGTCCCATATTCTTACATCTTGAGGATCTTATGGTATGATTTGAGTCGATGTGGAGCACATCTCTTTTTTTTTTTTTTTTTGGAGGTTTAACGACCTCCGTGAGCAACTCAATGGACTATAAGCAGTCGCCCATCCTTAATTTAGGGTCACTGGTTCCAGGGACGGGAGAGAGCCAGTGCCGTAAGACAAACACAACATCCATGCCTGACCGGGATCCGAACTCGGACCCCTTACGGACGAATCAACAGAGGCCAGCGCCTTAGACCACTGTGCCAACGGGGGCTGCCGGAGCACTTCTGCACGACGTTACATTCGAAAAAACATCTCGTTCTTAATTTTTGCACGCCAGTGTATAAAATCTGAGCTTCTAAAATCTCGATTGAAAAAATTCTTTCGTGTACCGATGTCGCTCAGGTCAATAAACCTTATCGGAATATTTTCTTTTTAAAATATTTCATGGTTTCTCCGCCAGGAGGCGTAGATGTATATCTTATTTTAGTCAATATCTCTATTTTTAGTAGTTCGATTTGAAAAAAATTCTTCTTTGTTGGATAGTGTTTTCAGTGTGACATGTTTTTCATATAATTTCAAAATTTTCAAGTAATTCAGGGACTTTCCGCTAGGGGGCGTAAAGGTAAATTGCGTTTCCCATTGTATATCTGCTTCTAAATCTCCGATTTGTAAAATTTGTTCTGCACCGGATACAGCTCCTGATGGGAAATCCTTTGCACATAATTTCTAATTTTTGTAAAAAATGGTTTGGCCACCAGGGAGCGTAAGTCTTAAATTCCGCTTCTGATGTATTTCCATCAAAATATGAGCTTCTAAAATCTCGACTGAATAAAAAAAGTCGTTTGTGGACCGATACTACTCATGCCGACAAACCTTTTAGGAACATTTTCTTCTTAAAATAATGCATGGTTTCTACGCCATGGGACGTAGTTGTGTATCTTATTTTTGTCAATATCTGTACTTCTAGGAATCCGATCTAAAAATAATTTTCTTCTTTGTTGGATATTGTTTGTGATCCGAAATGATTTTCATATAAATTCAAAATTTTCAAGTAAATCGTAGAGTTTCCGCTAAAGGGCGCAAAGGTAAATTGCGTTTTCTGCGTTATTTCTGCTTTTAAAACTCCGATTTGAAAAATTCTTCCTGTATCGCACACAACACCTGATGGAAAATATTTTTCATATAATTTATAATGTTTGATAAAGAATCGTTTGGCCACCAGGGGGCATAAGTGTTAATTTCTGTTTCTGATGTATTTTCAGCAAAATCTGGGCTCCTGAAAACTCGACTACATTTTTTTTTTCTTTGACCGATACCGCTCATATCTAAAAACCTTTTGAGAATACCTTCTTCCTAAAATAATGCATGGTTTTCCCACCAGGTGGCGTAAAGTCACATCTTATTTTTGTTGATATATCTGTTTCTAAGAGTCCGATCTGAAAAATTATTTCTGTGTTAGAGAGCGTTTCCGGTGCGAAATGCTTCTCATATAAATTCATGTTTTTTTTAACGCACAAGTCTGCTACCAGAGGGCATAAGCTCACGATTCTGTTTACAGCAATATCTGAGGGATTAATAACCCGATTGAAAAACATCTCTCTTCCGTCAGATACTATTGTTTTCCATTTCGGTTCCATTGATTTTGAATAACTATGATAAATTTAATTTGCGTCAGAACGGATTGGAAAGACGTAATAATTACACCCGAAAATTCGTTGTCAATTTTCTTGTTTAAAGTACCTGTTTATAATAACCCTTTATCTGTCCGTCTGCCTGTAAACAACATGTCTCTGTAACTATTAGTCAGATTTGAAAATTTATTTTTGCATTGGAAAGCTTGAAATGTGAGAACGATTATTATCCTTGCTTTCCGTTTTGTTTTTACAATTTATAACTTTGCTGCTATGGGGAACAAATGCAGATCCGATCGAATTCAAAATTCATTTGATTGCATGTATTTCCTTCTAAATATCCAGTTGAAAGAATTCTTTCTTGTGATGCCATTTATAACAAAAACTATTTTGGGTACAGCTTGTTTTTCACGTAATGCATAGATTTTTCGCTGGGGGACGTAAAGGTAAATTGCGATTTTTCCGATACCTCTTCTTCTAAGATTCCTATTTGAAAAATTACTCCTGCATCGCATAGCGTACCTGGTGAGTAACATTCTTCATAAAATTTCTAATTATTTTGGGAAGAAAGGTTTGGCCACCAGAGGGTATATGTGTATATTACTGCTGCAGCAAAATCTGAGCTTCTAGAAACTCGGTTTAAAAGAGCTTTCGTGTACTTATACTTCTCACCGCGGAAAACCTTTTGAGAATAGCTTCTGTTTAAAACAGGGTGTGGTTTTCCCACTAGGGGGGCATAGATATACACTGAAGAGCAATGGAATTAGAGATACCTGTCTAGAAACGTGTAGCGCCACCTTTCGCCTTGATGACGGCGGCGATTCATCTCGGCATGGACTGGACAAGACACCGGAAGCGTTGGGAAGCCATACAGCTCCACGACCACTGAACCAGCTCCCACAGTTCACGAAGATTTGATAGATGGGGTCAGAGCCTCGAACATCTCTCTGGATGGCATCCCAGATGTGCTCGATGGGACTGAGGTCAGGTGACCTAGCTGGCCAAGGAAGTGAGGTCACGTCGGTGGAGTGTTCATCCAACCATTCGGATACAATTTGGGAGCGATGGCACGGTGCATTGTCTTGTTCCAGGATAAGGTCCAGAGTGGGATGTTGAAAACGCAGAAACGGGAGAAAATGGTCCTCCAGGATATCCCAGTACCGTTGTTCTGTGAGAGATGTTGTTACACGTACCAGGGGTCCCATTTCAGTCCACGTAAACAGTCCCCAGACGAGAATGCCACCTTCACCAGCTTGAAGTGTACCTTGCTGGCAAGAAGGATCCATCGCTTCATGTGGTTTGCGCCGTATTTGTATCCTGCCATCCTCCTGTACGAACGTGAATCTCGACTCATCAGTCCGGGCAACATTTTTCCACATGTCTAGCGTCCAGTGGCGATGTTCCCGCACCCATGCTAATGTTTGCACATTGTGATGTGAGGTCAGCAGCGGTACCCTCTTGGGACGATGACTTCTGTACCCCATAGCGAGGAGATGGTTATGGATGGTGTGGCTGCTTACACGTTTTCGTGTACCAGCGTTTAGTTGCGGTGTTAATTCTTGCATTGTGGCCCGTCCATCCGCTTTTACAATGCGAGATAGCCGACGATGACCCCGCTCATCCACACGATGTTGTCCACGGCAGTTGGTCCTTGCAGGGATGATTTTACCGGATTCGATGTACTCACGGTGCACCCGTGACACAGTGGCTCGTGAAAATCCCAGTTCCTGCACGAATTCCGAGATGAAGTGACCCATTCGTCGGGCCCCGACAATTTCTCCACGATCAAATACGCTTAGATCCTTTCGTCTTATCCATACTGCGTCCGACTCTTACTAATTCCCGTCGCATCACTACTTATATTGTTGCATCGCTGCAACTGTATCTAATTCAATTGCTCTTCAGTGTGTATACACTGCTGGCCACCCAAAATGCAAAATGCACCCAAAATGCACCAAGAAGGACACGAGTTAGCAAGGCCAGATTTACTAGGCACATAACAACAGATACAAAGATGAGACGATTGAGCTTACAGGCCTGTGCGACTTGCGGAAAACGCAGACATCAATAGTTAGTGTGGCCCCCATGGCTTGCAATAACGGCCGCTACACGCCTCGGCATCGAACGAAAGAGGCTTTGGATGTGGGCGTGAAGTATGTCGGTCCAGGCTGCTTCCACATGTTGCCACAGTTCATCAGGCGTAGCAGCGGGTGGTGCTTGCCGGGCCACTCGGTTGCCGATCAGCAACCAGATGTGTTCGATGGGCGACATATCGGGAGAATAGGCGCACCACGGCAGCAGTGACACCTGGTGGGCCGTGAAGAAATGTTGCACGATGCGTGCCACGTGCAGGCGCGCATTGTCCTGTTGAAACGTGGCCAATGACAGGTCCTGCATGTAAGGGAGGACTACAGGCTCCGAAACGTCGGAGATGTAGCAGTAGCTAATGAGTGTACCGGCGATTCGCACAAGAGACGTGTGGGTGTCATATCCAATTGCGCTGCAAACCATAACGCTAGACAACGGACCGGTATGGCGATGCATAATGCAGGCGTTATACAGTATCTCGCCGCGGTGCCGCCACATGCTGATCTGACCATCGTGGTGTTGCAGGCAGAAGCGGGATTCGTCGGAGAAGACAATGTCGTGCCATTCTGTAGTCCAGGTGCTGCGTTCAACGGCCCACTGCCGCCGCACTTGCCGTTGGTGTTATGTCAATGGTAATCGGTGCAATGGACGGCTTGCGACAAGTCCCCGCTCCTGCAGACGACGTCGAACGATACGTGCTGACACAGGTTGTTGCGCAAGACACCCTAATTCCTGCGCTAACGTTCGAGGTGTGGCGGCTGGAGCCGTCATTGCCCGCCACACAACATGCCGGTCCTCTCGTTCGGTGGTGTGCTGCGGCTGCGGCAATCGCTCACGTCGGTCCGTCTGTCTCTCCTGCACCCACGGAATCCATACTCGCCTCACTGTGGCTGGATGTCGTCCTACACGCGGGCGCCGATGTCTCGGTATGATAAACCGCTGTCGCTATAAGCCACTATTCGTCCTCTTTCGAACTCCGAAACGTGCTGGAATGACTGCCATATTCTGCGACGAGGAGTCAGGAAGTTTCCTACGCACAGGTCGGGCTGCGCAACACACTTCCACTACTTACACCCGCCTTCTGTGCACCCTTCTTATAGTGCTTCTCGGAGGCGTGCCGGGTGTACATGATTTACATATACCCTGCAATTTTCATCGTTTGCATGTCCTCTCGCGGGCTACGCATGCTGAGAATTTCAGGCCAATCGGATGCTTCCTTGTTACATACATACATACATACATACATACATACATATCATTAAGCTGTTCTCTGAGATTCAGAGGTTAGCTCTAAAAAAAATACAAACTACCAGATATTTTTATTTACTGATGTCGTATCAAACTTCTCCATTTACAGCTATCTTGACATACAACTCGTGCTTCACTGATATCCGATATATATATCAGATATTGGGATATCACGATACACAATATCTTTTATACTTCATACTCATAATCCTTTTCTCATGCAGACACTCCTGAATCTGATCCGCCCATGTCTTTCGTGGCCTTCCTCTGCCTTTCCTTACTGCCACTTGAGCTAAAAAGATTTTCTTAGTAAGCATCTCATCACTCATTCTTTCAACATGGCCAAACCACCAAAGCATATTGGTCTCCAACTTGCTAACCACATTTTGCTTCACATCACACAACTGCAACACATCTTCATTCCTCACACAATCAGACCGTGTCTTGCCACACACCCCACGTAAGTAACGTATTTCTCCAGCACACAAATGACTCCTATGTTTCTTCTGCAGTACCCAGGTTTCACTACCATTCATCAGAGTAGGAACAATTACAGTTTGTTACACAGCCCTGCGGGACTCTCTAGGGAACCCATCATTCCTGTTAAAACCTCCCAGAGCAGATAAAACTTTAAAGGAAGAATTTACTCGCCTACTGATTTCACCATCCAACTTGTTCTCTCTGTCAAACATGCTTCCTAAATACACAAACTCACTCACCTGGTCAATCACAGTGCCATTTATACTTACATTACATTTAGTGCTACCCGTTCCTCTCTCAAACATCGTAACTTTGGGTTTTCCTATATTTATACTTAGTTCGATTTCCATGAAAACTTCGTGCACCCGAGTCAACATACTCTGCAACTCACTTTTGCTCTCTGCCAACAGGACAATGTCATCAGCATACAGCAATCTGCACACACGGATATCACCAAGACATAAACCACTATTATCCATTTTGGCATCACGCATGCATGCGTCCATAAATATATTAAACAACCATGGTGACATTACACAACCTTGTCTAACTCCTGAACCAATAGAACACCATTTTAATAAAACACCATTCACTCGTACACAAGCTCTACTATCCGCATACATGGCTTTTACACTATTAAGTAGATTCCCAGTAACACCATATTCATTCAATACCTTCCACAAAAGTGTTCTATTCACTCGGTCGTAAGCTTTCTCTAAATCTATGAAGGCAGGAAAAACTTTCTTACCAACAGCCAGATACTTTTCAATCATAGTTCGTAATGCAAAAATTTGGTTAGTGCAGCCTTTACCAGGCATAAAACCACTCTGAACATCCCACACTTTCTCTGATGTAAGACCCCGTATTTTTTCAATAACAACTTTACCAAACACTTTCCATGGCACAATTAGTAGGCTAATACCACGATAGTTCTTGCATTCAGTCTGAGCACCTTTTCCCTTATACCAGGGAACAATAATAGCATCTTTCCAATCCCGTGGGACCATTCCTAACTCCCAGCACAACTGGCAAATTTCAGTTAACCGGTCAATTACAGTCACCACGATATTTCAACATCTCTGCAGTTATGCCATCAACTCCCGGAGCCTTACAATTCGGAAGAGATTTTAGAGCTTTACACACTTCTTCTCTTGAGATCCCTCCTGTCCTTTCATCCTTCATTGTGACTTTATCTGCGTTTGTCTCAGAATCATCTTTGCTTTCCTGATCTAATAACTCACAGAATTATTCACCCCACCTTTCACTTAACTCATTGGGCTTCCATATCATTTCCACGATCTCATTCTTCACTTAACTTCAACTTTGTTTCCCCTATTTTTCCTGAGTCTTATGTACTTCCAAAAGGACTTCCTATCTTTCTAAAAAGCCAGTTCATGCCTTTCCACTTTCTCCTTCCAATCTTTTGCCTTACTCTGTCGAACCCGCTTAGCAGCTTCACGCTTCTTACAGCGATATTCATCCGCAGAGACTCTACTTCGCAACATCCCCAAATAGGCTTCTTTTTTCTCTTTACTGCCTCTTCAATCTCACTATTCCCCCAAGCACCACCTCTATTTGTACCCACTATTGTGGTGCCACAGACCTCTTTAGCAGCCGTGACAACACAGTTCTTAAAAGTTTCCCACTTCTTTTCTACATCCCTCTCACCAGACTTCAGCTCCATCAGTCGTTCTGCGGGTAAGTCAGAATAACGCTCATGATCTTCAAGGAGCCTATCAACCTTTATTCTTTCTATCATGGGTCTCTTCCTATTCCTTTTCCTCCAACCAACAATAAGTTTCACTCGTGACACTACAAGTAATGATCAGAGCCAACATCCACACCTCTCATCGTACGGGTGTAAACAACTAAGTGATTCGGACGCTGATCGTAGACAACAAAATCTATCACACTCTTCCGACCAAGAGCACGATTTTCCCAAGTATATGTGTGGATATACTTGTGGTTCAAAAATGTATTAGATACACACAAACCATTCTCAACGCAGAGTTCAATTAATCTTTCAACATTATAATTCACACAAGGATCATTAAACTTACCCAGAACATTGTCAGAAATTCCATTCTGCACACCTACTCTAGCATTGAAATCCCCTGCTATTATAACTTTTTTCTTTAGCACCAAACTGGCTCAAAACAGCTTCTAGCTCATTCCAGAAATCTTCCTTCTTATCAGAAGGTTCCGAGTCACAAGAAGCATACACTACAGTAATTACAATTCTCTGAAATTTCACTTTCAAACGAATCCAGAGAATTCTCTCACTTACGCTAATATAGTGAATCAAGTTGTTCTTCATCTTTTCACTTAAAGTCACACCTACGACAGCCCGTCCTCTCGCATTATCCAATACTTCGGACCACACACTCACCGTGCCATTCACTTCTTCTACCCCAATTTCCTTCTTTTTAGTTTCACTTACACACAGCACATTCAGTCTATACTTATTCATCTCCTCAATCACTTCACTCATCTTGCCATTTATACCTCTAGTATTCCATACACCAATCTTACATTCACTCAGCCGAGATCTCTTTCTCATACGCCGTTTAGAAAGTCCAGGTAGATACCGTGGTGGATCGTCCTTCTCAAGTGTGGTAGGTCCACCTTTTCCTTCACTTGAGTCATTCTTAATAATTATTTTTGTCTTTTTAATCAGGTAAGTACATCAGTGTGGGGGATTAGCCCACAGCTGAGGGTTACAGTTGGTCATTCAACCAAAGGATTCTGGAACAAAACCCAGTGAGTTGGGGTCTTTACGCCAATGTCACACAGAACCAGCTGGCACCTCTCCAAGATTCACAGATGCCCTAGTTGCTGTTGTGTGTGCCATTGTTACCACGGAGCGCCCCGAGGAGGCAAAACCCATCACTCACTGCTTCCTTCTTGGTGTTGTATTTTGGGTGGGCAGCAGTGTATATATCATTTTTTTTTTGCTCATATCTCTGCTTCTAAGATTCCGATTTGAAAAAAAAACATTTTATTTATCGGAAAGTTTTCAGTGAGAAATGTTTTGCATATAAATTCAAGTTTTTCTGTACACACAAGCGTGAAACTTGAGGGCGTAAGTTCACATTTCTGGTTACAGCAATATATACGGGACTAAAACCCCAAATCATAAATTATTTTTCGGTCAGATAACGCTAACTATGAAAACATTTTTTGAGCAGTTCTTCCTCAAAATAATGCAAAATTTCCCCACTAGGGGCCCAAATGATTAATTTGTTTTTCTCGATAACTGTGTTTCCAAATGTCCGATTTCTAAATTTCTTTTAAAACCGGATACTCACCTTTTGGGACATTTTGCTTGTGCATGTGTAGTTTTTTAGTTTTCACATTTCTGTTGATAGGTGGTGTTTCTGCACTTCTATTAACAGCTGTATCTCAGCTTCTATTAACCCTATTGATTTTTTTTTTTTACTGTATATCATTCATTGCAATAAAAATGGAGTACAACATCCTCTTTAAATAGTGCACAGCTTTTCCGCTATGGGAGGTAAAGGTAAGTTGCAATTTTTCTTATATTTCTGCTTCTAAAATTCCTATATGAAAAATTCTTCCTGCATATCATAGAGCATCTGGTGGATGTTGTTCTGCAAAAAAATTGGATTTTTTTATAAAGAATGGTTTGGCCACCACGGGTGATACGTGCGTATTTCTAGGGAGTGTAAATATGAAAACTTTTTTCCCGCTATCTCTGCTTGTAAGAAAGTTATTTGAAAAATTATTTTCCCTCAGGATAGATAGCTTTTGCTATGAAGTATACGTTTCGAATATTTTCAACTTTTCCATTATGCAAAAGTGCAAGTACAGTTACATCATATTTTCTTTTATATTTGTACAGGGTGTCCCACTCGGCATTGGCCTCGGTTTTTTCCGCATAACTTGCTAAATAACCAACTGATAGACATTTATTTAAAGGTCGACTTATCTTTGTCCATGGAATGAATGATGCTATCAAATGAAGTGCTGGAAGTGGTCACCGTCGACATGGAGACATGCTTGAACTCGAACCGCCACGTTATCGAAGGTTCACACCAGCTGTTCGGCAGTCACGAGCTCCATTAGGCGATGAATGTTGTGTTCCAGTGCCGCGAGGGTCCGTGTCTTGTTCCGGGACAATGTACTTTTCAACATGCCTCAAAGGAAGAAATCAGGAGGTGAACGGTCAGGCGACCTCGGTGGCCACAGTCCCTTCAAGAAGACACGATCAGGGGAAAAAGACTCGATTAGAGCCATTCTCGCTTTGGAGGTGTAACACGTCGCCCCGTCTTGTTGGAAATAGCTCCTCGTCTTTCAGTTGCTCCACAAAAGCAGTGAAGATGTCCATGTACACAGCCTTATCCACCGTTCTGTTTGAAAAGATTGGTCCGATGATGCTGCGCTGAAAGACAGCACATCAGACCCCATTTTTTCCGTATGAAGAGGTTCCTCTTAAGTGCGTGAGGATTAGCACTCGCTCAAACACGAGTGTTTTGTGAATTGACATATGCACTGAGGTGGAACCATGCTTCTACGCTAAACCCCGTTTCGTCCAGTATGTTTGGATTTCTAGCTATGAATTTCTGAAACCACTGAGAGTACGTGACCTTCTTTGTATGATCGGTCGGATGCAATTCATGCACAACTGTGATGCGGTATGGATGAAGCTTGCCGGCTTTGGTGGCCCTTTGGCATGTATTTTTGGACGTTCCCATTTTTTGTCCCCGTTTCAGCAAGGACTTCGTTGGAGAGGCAAGCAGTCTTTATGTAAAGTCATCCACTGTTTTTTGACGTTTCCATTTCTTGGCCCCGTTTCCGCAAAGACTTCGTTGGAGAGACAAGCAGTCTTTATGTAAAGTCCTCCACTGTTTTTGGACGTTTCCTTTTCTGGTCCCTGTTTCCGCAAAGACTTCGATGGAGAGGCAAGCACTCTTTATGTAAAGTCTTCCACTGTTTTTGGACGTTTCCATTTCTTGTCCCCGTTTCCGCAAAGACTTCGTTGGAGGGGCAAGCAGTCTTTATGTAAAGTCCTCCACTGTTGCCTGGGACATCTTCGGCCGAGCTCCGCTGTGCACATTTAGTAACGTTCCCGTCGTTTTAAGTTTTTTCACAAGATGATGAATGCAGAACTTGGCTGGTGGTTTGCGAACACCAAATTTGGCCAGGAATTGGGTCTGCACGCATTGATAGACCCAGTTGTCTAATAGGTCTGGACCAGAAAAACACATTGTTCAATTGTGTACCGATTCATGTTTCAACGGAAACAAAGCACAGCACTCCCTTCTGCGAAGAGCACACGACCGTTGCTTATGCCAGACTGACCTTGGCCACATGTCTCGCGTCTGCTGGCGAATGACGTACTGGCGTTCTGCAGCGCTGCCTGTGTTTGGAAAGACCTACTGTCTTGTTCCTTACGGCTTTCCTTTCTCACGCTTTCCCGTCTCTCTTCCCAGAGTTTCAATTTCGTACTCGTGTTCTTACTAAAGCTGTACCGAAAACTTACTAAAGCTGTACCGGTCCAGTAACGAGTGGGACACCCTGTTCGTCTAATTGTACGGCTTTAAAATCTCGGATATCTCCCTTTTGCTATGAGAAATCTTTTATGCACAATTTTTTTAATTTTCGTAAAATACTCTCAGCTGCTAGTGGGAATAAGTAGATGCTCATACATCTACTTATTCCACGTATTATGCTTTATCGGGAAGAAATAAGGTAATTTGATTGTTTGTAACCGTTTCCATTGACTAAGAAAGACTTTGAAAATTTTTATTTGCTTTGCACATGATTCAAAAGACATGCTCATTACAACAGAAAATTCGGTGCCATCTGTATTGTTTTTTAGTTATTTAATCAATCGCAGCATTTCCTAATTTCCAGAAAGGCAGACCATCGTGCAATGGCTTTTCCTTTCATTTTCCCCTTCTTTAAACTCTATGCCGCAGCATTCCTTCCGTAGCTGTTGCTATCCCCATGGATTTCCCTTTTTATGACTTCCGTTTTTCTCTATGCGTGACTAGGCAGAATTATTGAAGAAACTGCTCGCCGAAATATAATAATTGGGAAAAAGGAACCGAGGTGAAGGAAGTCCAGGTGGAGTCAAATACCACGTCTTCCCGCTTGTCCCAGGAGTGGAGAAAGCCTGTCGGGCTTGTATTTTCATACACATCCAACCATATTAATTTATTGAACCGCTCATAAAGAATGAGACAGCAGAACTGGCACCATTTCGACATTTCAGAATAGGCAAGTTCGCGTAAGATTATTGTTGCACATCATTAGCGTGTTTAACGAGTTCCACTGGAAAGGTTGTCGATCGAGTATTTTTGGGTATAACGTATGATTTTAATGACCAATTAAGACAAAATTACCAGTAGGAACATCTAGTCGGGTCTCGCTTTGAGTCACGATACCCCCTCTTCCCTCGCATAAAATTTGCTGGGCTTGGGAATAGCTGATTTAATAAGGGTATATTATTTAACCAATAATAATTTTTGAAGAAAGTCCTAGGTCGGAGTTTTCTCACAAACAAAAGAGGGACAGAGAATGTTAGGATTTGAGCGGAATATTAGCGAACACAGGACTTAAAGAATATCCATGCTAAAAACGGATGAGTAGAGATTTCTTTTTTAATTCAAGTCCATTGCTAGAGCGGAAATAGCCGATCAGTACTCTACGCAGGAACCATAGCCATCAAGGCGCCGGAAAGAAAAAAAAACGTTTGTCTCTCCTGGTACTTGTAAATCTTATTCAGTTGTCTCTATTTTCAACTCATTAAGAGGCAGATGTGCCTGCACTAAATGGTGCTAAAAATCTTTTGCGCTCCCCATTAAAGCTACCGCAAAAGAAGTTCCTTCTCTCACGACAGTGAGGCCGATCATTCATTTGCCAGAGGCAATAGCGCTGCCTTCTAGTACTTTATTCTCTGCTCCATAGCTCAAGGAACGATGGGGAACGGACAGTCTCTCTGACATGGATATCATACCACTGAATAGAAACAAATGTCTTAAACATTTTCTCTCTGCTGACTTAGGTTCCATGCCGTTGTTATGTCCCATTTATCAGGCGATCAGTCAGACTAGATAAGTGTTCATCATCAACTTACATGGCCATTTGAATTTCAAAGCTAAGGAGACGGCAATGCTTTCTGTAACTTTATTTTTTATTGGGTTCATGCATAAGTTCATGCCGCTTATTTCATCTCTCTACGGGAATGTAGTACATCAGAAAAAAAAACGGAATCATTCAACTATGTATCCCCCCCACATTGTTTACTATGGTGTCCCAACTTCTGAATAAGTCTACAATTCCGTTCTTGAAAAAACGTGCAGGTTTTGCTGCGAAGAAATCATCAAGGAAATTCTGGAGATCAACATCATTCTTTAACGTTCTGCCGTGGCGTGCATTCGACAGAGATCGGAACAGTGATATTCTGAAAAGGCGACATCTGGGGAATAAGCTGGATGTGGATGGATCTCCCATTTCATGTACTGAATGTCCGTTTTGGTCATGTTCGCACTGTGAGTGCGTGGGTTATTATGCTGAAGAAGGACACCATGGCGCCGATGTGGCCGTTTCTGCTGAACTGCTCCATCCACGTGGCGGAGTTCCTCACAATAGAGTGCACCGTTGATGGTTCCATTCCTCGACACCATTTCCCAGTGAATAATGCCTTCCATGTCCCACCAAGCACACAACCTGATCTTCTCAGTATGAAGATCATGTTCTGGACGTGATGTGGGACGTCTTGTTTGGGTTTAACCATTCCCTCCGATGCCTGAAATTCACGTACAGGCACCACTTTTCATCTCCAGTAGCAATACGTGACAGAGAGGGTTCGTGTTGCTGAGAACATTCGCGATAACGGGCGAGCAAGGAACCACATATGGCAACATGCTGATTCTTATTGTCCTCGGTGATAGTGTTAGACACCCAAGACCCCAATTTCTGGATCTTTCCCATAAGTTCCAGGTGTCGCACCACTGTGGCCTGATCACAGTCCATCTCAGTGGCCAATTCTCGTGTGGTGTGACACGGATCCAAGTGGATGAGATTATTCAAACGATCCTCATCGAAGTGAGATGGACGACCTGACTGTGGAGAGTCGTTGAGGTCAAATTGTCCACCTCGGAACCGCTGAAACCATTTGCAGGCTGTCCTTGAGGCAATAACATCCTCCTCATACACAGCACAAATTTGTCCAGTAGCCTCGGTGGCTGTGGATCCCTTGTTAAACTTGTAGAGGAGCAGATGTCGGAAATGTTCATTACTCTCTACTTAACACTCCATAATTCCGGACCTGAAAATCAAAATATTATTAGCCACAATCACACAACGCAATATATGTTAGCTTCAAGATATTACTGGCTACATTTTGATATACAAATGGCTGTCTGCACCATCACTACTGACATGCGAAACACTCGTGAAATAAAACGGCATGAACTCATGCATACCCAATATCTCATGAACTAGTTATTGAGAAACTAGCCTTTTGCGCAGGTTTACTTTTTCCAGTCGCGTTCGGCCCATTTTCTGGGCAACGAATATATTCGTTTGGATCGATTTCAGACCAGTTTGCTAACCCCAAGTTAGCTCGTTTCCGCCGATTAAAGGGTAAAAATTCCGTTTCATTCCTGACATATTTACTCAGGCTGTCAAGGCGGGATGGGCAAAGAGATGATAAACCGGCAATATTTATATTTAAAATTGGATTATACAGCATGTCCATAAAGAATCTCCCACATTACAAAAATTAATATAGAAAAATGTATTACAGGCCCAAGGAAAGGGATTGCACGACAATGATGGTGCTCAAGTAAAAGTTTTTTTCCTGTGTCAGTACACCTACAACTGGGAGCCATTTGTGGCCCGGAGGCCTTCTAAACAATTTTCGATTTCACGCCATTTTTTGTTTAACATCTCAGCAGAGACAGAGCCAGTGAAGTCCGTTATTCTACTCTTCAACGTCTGGACATCCGGAACACTGCTAGAGTAAACTTGGTATTTCACATAACCACACAGTAAAAGTCTAGTGGGGGAATATCGGGCGATCGAGGTGGCCATGTCATGGGACCCTCACCGGCAATCCATCTGTCCGGAACTGTGGTATTCAGCAATTCACGAACCAATTTTGACCCATGTGGTGCGGCACCGTCTTGTTGGAAAGTAGTCAATGGTTTGAGTGCATGCAACTGAAGTGCTACAAAAAGTTCCTGAATGCCCACGTACACGTTGCATCATACTGTGGGCTCTGTAAAAAAGAAGGGTACGATGATTCTGTCATGCATCAGGCCTCACCATGCGTTCACCTTCGGGCTAACTCTCTGTTGTTCGAGGACACAATAGGGATTTTCTGATCCACAGATTTGCACATTGGACCTATTTACTGTACTAGAGATGTGCAAAGTGGCTTCATCTGAGAAAAAGACAAGGTTCAGATAATCACTATTATGAGCAATGAGCTGCAACATCTCCGTCGCAAATGCAGCACAGTGAGGCCGGTCATTAAGCTGAAGAGCTTGAACGATCTGTACCTTATAAGCACATAGATGAAGACATTTGTGTAAAATTTTGTGAACCATGGCACCGAGAATCACTGTCTCCAGCGAAGCATGACGAATGGATTTCCCGAGGAAATGTCTTCTGAACAGCTGAAGCTGTCAGTTTATGTAACCGGTGGTTTGCCGACTCGGGGGAAACCACCAACACTGTCCGTCTTTTCAAACTTTTCATACCAATCTTTTGTGATTTTTTTTCATCCAGTGATGATTGTCTGTACTCTTCTTTGAAATGACGCTGGACAGTAACCGCCAATTTGCTCTCGTGGACACACAACACGCACACCGCTTTTTTTTTTGCCTGTAGGCAGTTGTCGGTAAAATACTCCTCTTATTCAGCAGCATTGCTCAACTAAAGAACAAAAAAGTAACTTTACGGAAGCTGCTATGTTATGCTGCCAACCATTTTATTTTAACTTACATAGATTTTCTTATATAAATTTTTGTAATATGGGAGAGACTTAATGGACACCTTGTACATGGTTTTATTTCTGAATCATTTAAGTTTACTGTACTAATCGATCATGTAATTTATTTGATAGTAAAGAGTACAGGATATCGCTTGTTACAGAAATTCGTAGTTAAAATCAATCTGATTCTTCATTGAATGCATATAGCTTAAGGATCTTTTAAAGAATAACCTTTTAACTTGCTTAGTTCTACACCAAATGTGACGTCTTTCCTGAGTAGGCGATTATTTTCAGGTTTAGATGATGTTTAAAATGGTATGAGCTAATCTTGCTGTTGATATCTTGATATTTCTAAATGAGTTTATTTAAAATTAATCTGTATGGGAAATTACGAAACCCACAAGAGCAGCCATAGGAAGCGCAACGCAATTTCGTTTTCAGAGTGAACTTGTGTAACCCTGAATTACAGAAATATTGTTTCACCGTTCCACTAGACGAAATTTTGTAGGATTGCCCTCCGCTCACCTATGAGAGATTGCGTGGTAAAAATTGTGTTTCTATAAATTTTTGAAATAAAGTAATAATTAGCTTTCGTGATGGTGAATATGGGTTGATATGTAAATTGCGAGATGATTTCGAAATAATAAATATTTCGCTGATCTCCCACATTTTCAAGTAGTTAGTCGACGATTGTAAGCACTGATGCCAAACCAGACACAAAGATTACATTCAAATTAAGGAACTGAAATAATGTTTTTATCCTCTATCTCTTACTAAATTTTTTAGGTAAAATTTAGTAAGAAGCAGAGTTAACTCTGAATATGTTAATGTCAGATTTAACCTTTTAACCGGTTGAAATGAATTAACTCGACGTTAGCAAAATGTGCTGAAATCCGCTCGAATGAATACCCTGTCTGTCTAAATAGACAGACTACTGTCTATAACGAGAGAACCTTTGCATCGGAAAGAGTTGTTTCCCCCTTTAGCTTTGTTATTCAAAGTGGTCATTTAGGAAAGTTACTGACACTAATCTTTTCAGACGGATTATCTGATAAAATGGCTATGGTGATGCATTTAAAAAAGGGAGATATGTTTGAGGGCCACTTGTTTCTTCCGAGTGGCATGATGTCCGTGTCAGGGAACTAGCCCTTCATCATCATGCTTTGGGTGTTGAAGCAGAGGACAAAGATTAGTAAGGAGCGCTTTTCACAAATGACAGGTTTACGGTCGGTAAAACTGAGATAAGAGAGAAAAGGAATTGTTTTGCCGTAACTTTCGTAATAATTAGTCGTTATGTGGATATTTCTGTTTGGGGCAGGACACAAATGTTTGGGCAACACTCGGTTGAGGTGCGTCGGACGCTCAAACAGTTAAATTACATTACATGAGTGAGTATGTAGCTCTATATGTTATCTGTGATTCATTTGTAATAAACTTTGAAAATCTGTATTATTATTTTAAAAAGAAACTTATTTTTATTACATTTTTCTCTCTTTAGATAATTTAGAAATCGAATGTAGCCCAATATTTCCCGAGCTTTCTTATACGACACAAATGAAAGACGAAATTTTCAGATGGTTGGTTGGTGGTTTAACAACCACCGTGAGCAACTCAATGGGCTATAAGTAGTCTCTCGTTCCATGGAAGGGAGAGAGCCAATGCCGTAAAACAAACACAACATCCATACCTCACCAAGAATCGAACCCGGACCCTTCACGGACGAACGGTCATAACCCATCGCTTGTGTTTGACATCAGCGTTGCAAGAGAAATCAGTAGCGAGACTGAATAAAAAAATTGACTGAAAAGCAGAAAACGCTTATGAACTTACTGGCATGTATGTGATAGTGATAATATAAGAGTGTTTGTTACATGGCTGACTAGTAACTATAACTGTATAAAGAGTTGCTTAATTGTCACAACTTTATAAAGCTGACTTTGTTCCTCTTAGGAAAGGAATCATTATATCAGATGCAGAACGGACATCAGATGAGAAAATGAACTAGAAAACAAGTTTCAACAGCTGCTTTGAAATCGACTCTTCTCAAACTTGAATTTAATGATGAAAAACAAAGAGAACAAGATAAAGAGAAGCTCAATCTCTCTAATGGAGTTTTAATGCGACAGCAGTGATTTTTCCGTTCTGCTTTTTTCTTATCCGGGATTTATCTTTTAAAAAACAGGGTGCTTGTTATGATTTCCTTTTTTCGCTCGAACCAATTGTGTGACGTATGAGTGAAGCGAACAACTGAAGAGAGAGGAAAATTCACTGGCTTATTTCAATTGGGGGAACAGCTGCTCCGGAGTAGGAAACCGTATGTTGCCGTCCCGGGGCGCAGTGGTCTAAGGCGCTGGCCTCTGATCATTCGTCCGTAAGGGGTCCGGGTTCGAATCTCGGTCAGGCATGGATGTTGTATTTGTCGTACGGCACTGGCTCTCTCCCTTCCCTGGAACCAGTGACCCTAAATTAGGGACGGGCGACTGCTTATAGCCCATTGAGTTGCTCACGGTGGTCGTTAAATCTCCAATCCAAAAAAAAAAAAAAAAAAAAAAAAAAGAAACCGTACGTTCGAATCCTACTGATAGAAAAAGAAATGTTATATTGCGCCCGAACAAAAAACGAATCCCAGCCGTTTGAACTGAAAACAATGTGTAATGGTTCTTCAACACGACGTACGTAAATAATAAATAAATTCTGAGATGAAATGGTCCCCTAATGTTGCTGTTGGTTGCTCCGAAACATGCTGAGCGATTTAGTGCCCCCGCGTTCCTTAAGGGGGATATGATTTAAACGGACAAAGCAGCAGTAAAAGGCTTGCCGATGTAGTTCAGTTAGAACAACCACTCCGTAGTACGAAGACGTGGCTTTGAATTCTGCTGTCGGCAGAAGAAAGTTTATAAGTGATTTGTTTTTTTGTTTTGTTTTTTTCATTGGAGGTTTAACGACCACCGTGTGCAACACAATGCCCTATAAGCAGTCGCCCGTCCCTAATTTAGTACCACTGGTTCCAGGGAAGGGAGAGAGAACCATTGCTGTAAGACAAACACAACATCCCTGCCTCACCGGGATTCGAACACGGACCTTTTCGGACGAATGATCAGAAGCCATAGCTGAATATCACTTCGCCATATTATAAGTATTGATACGAAGCATGGATAGGTTTTTCTATATTCTCCAAAGCCACCTAAGTTCACTAGCATGCCAGAGGTCAAGAAAAACAATTACTTGAGAAACCGGGTTTCAGCAATAGGTACAATTCGACCTCTCGGAAGTTAAATGATTAGCTTTAAAAATAATGTTGACGGGCCATTGTGGCTTATGTGTGGGTGTGTGGGTGTGTGTAGAGAGAAGTAAAAATTTCACGAATAATTCCCGTTTTCTCTTGCTCTGCTTCGAATTGTGAATGAAAATCTATGTATATTTATTTTCTTCGTCAACTCCATATATTCCACGCCATCATTTTGTACCTCAGTGAATGCTGCATCTCTTGAAAGGGGAAATTATAGTCAGAATTTTGCAGATCGATAAAACACAAGTTCAACTGTCCTTTTCCAGCTTTGTATTTTTTCTCTTGAGTTCTTCGGAAGCAAATACCACGTTCTTTGCCGTTTTCCAAGTATAAATTCGAACTGTTCTATTTTTCCGCTTCTTCCGGCATCTTATCTAATATCCTGTCCCATACTTTCGTGGTAGGCGAAATTCATTTCCTTTTACAGGAGCACAACCTGTTACGTTAGAAATGATTTCAAAACACACTCTTCCTCTATATATGCTGCACTTGGGACTCCAATATATGTAGCCCGCACAAGATGTTACCAAATCTTCTCACAACTCCACAGAATAACAATGTCTGGATCACAGGCCTTTCGATTTTTCACACGTGCATCCATCACATCTTTCCTGTTTACCATGTAATCCCTTCTTCACACTATTATATTAAAATAATTCTAGAATATTCGTTTCCCAACTTAAACCAAATGCATTACGTGTTATTAAATTTTCACGACATTTCACATCCTTAGTATAAAATACGCTTGCGACTTCATAAACAACATATAAGATTTTTGTAAATTACATAATTTTACAAATTAATAGAATGTTTTCGTCAACGTAAGAAATTTTTGGAGCACTTTCTTCAAAATATTCTAAAAAAATATTTCTATCGAGGAAAACGTCGATTTATTAATATACAAATCTGTACCAGTAAATACCTTTTACTTTACGGTATTTTTAATATTAAATTGAATTCCTAAGGTTAAGTGCTGTTATCGATATCCGCGTCTTCCGGAAACACACAGGGCTCACAAATACATATGTACTCCTTTGAATAATGCAACGCTTATTCAAATGATGCATACACACACCGGCCACTGAATTAGACACCGTATAGCAGATGCACGTAAATGTCACGTACGCAAGTGTGTGTGCAAAATACATGATCACGAGCGTCACCACGTGACCTCGGCAAGTATTTAAGACTGCTGTTCGCCAGTATGTGTCAGTTGTATCTTAATTGTGAGAATGGAATAAATTGCATACAGAGGAGTGCTGGTGTTTTATTAATAGATCACACGCTTTAGATTTCCACCTTATTTCTTCAAATTATGTATTGAAGCAAATTTATTAAATTATACGTCGCCTTTTTAACAGCAAATTCACACTTCTAGAATATCCAAGGTGTGTATGGTTAACAAGCAAATCTGTGTTGTAAATATTAGTTTAATAGCATCTTAAATTGAATAAAAGCGATTTTATCCTTTCATACTAGTGAATTGTTATTACAAACAAATGCTTTGGCCCTTAAAGGAATTAAAATTAAATATAAACAACCTCCAAAACATAAACAAGAAATATATCCACGTAAGTAATAAACCCATGTATTAATGTCATAGCATTTGAGTTCACAATGTTGTAGCTCGTCAGATAATACCGGAATAAATAAAATGAAGTAAATAAAAAATTATAATTATTATTTGAGAGCAAGACATTCATACATCCACACAACTACAAATTAGATACCTTGAGATATTGGAAATGAAATATTGAGAGCCTCCTCCCTAAAGTAAAGAAAATTAAATAATTAATATAACAGCCTTTGCTATGTTAAAAATAAAATAATAAAATTGACACAGTCAATTAGATTTAAATAAGGTATGAGACCATAGCTTCTCTTCATTACTTAACATAAGCTTAAGACAATGTGTACGTTCTACAAACTCTAATTGTTCACCACTTTTTACATTTCAGCGGTGGTTGGACCTACGACTTCACGCCCTTCCCGTCTGACAGCAAAGGGATCAGTGCTCGTTCAGGCGACTAAACATTTTAGAGATTTCGTGATTTCGTAATTGTCAGTAGTGTTGATCACAACAGGGAAACCAAGTGTTTAAAGAAGTCCGTAAAGAAGTTTACTGTGGGTGCGTGCCTATCTGACCACAGCAGAGCTGTGTGATTTCTCAAAAACGAAAACAGCAGAGCTGTGTGATTTCTCAAAATGAGAGATATGCCGGGTCTTTTAGAGGCGTAATTGTGTCGGGAGAACAAACTGTCAGAAACGAGATCGCCGTCGTCTGAGAAGTCTTGTATATACATACAGAAGTTCCTGCGTGCAGCAACTGACAGAAGCATTCAATGAAGTCTGTTCCTGACACATAAGCCAAAACATTATGACCAGCGCGCCTTTATGAATATCGAAGCTAAACGATGGCGCTTCTGAAGGTCATGAAACGATATAAACAACACCAGCTACTGAAATCTGTTAAACAGTGTCATTTTTGTTATACAGATGGGAAAGGCCGTGTGCTTCAGTGAGTTTTGCAAAGTCTAAATTGTAATGGCCATACGACTGGGTCAAGTATTTCCGAGACTGCAAGGCTCGTGGGGTGCTCACGGTCAGCATTGGTTATTATCCTTTTAACCCTTTAACGACCATCACGCCCAAAACGCCCGTACATACAAATGAACATATCGGCCCGAAACGTCTGACTAGAGTGAGTCAGGTTTGCTATCCTTACCAGCTCTTCAAATTTGCACGACTTATGAGAAATCAGCAGGTGTCACCCTCAGTCACTATTGTTTTTACTAAACAAAGAAGTGAACCAACGCACACAGTTTCGGGCGTTATCATACTTAGAGTGATACAAAATTTTGGAGTCATAGTCATTAAAGGGTTAAAGTGATCCCAGAAGGAGAAAACCAAGAAACGCTGGCAAGGCGTGGGCCGACCACGTCTTAGCGTTGCTAGAGGTTAGCGAAGGCTATCCTGTATGGTATGTGCCAACTGAAGAACTAATGTGACGCAACTCGCCAATAATTTAAATGCTGGTGACAAGAGTAATGTGTCACAACACACACAGCACATTGAACCGTACTAAAAATTGGGCCTGCGAAGCAACACGCAATTCGGATTGCCCATGCTAACTTTGGTTCTCCGTCAAAAGCGCCTACAATGGGCACGCGAATTTTATAACCGGACCTTGAACAAGTGGAAGAAAATTTTCTGGCACAGATGAATCTCGTTTTCTGTTACACCATATGGATAGCAGTATACGTGTCCGTTGTTTACTTGGGGGAAGCGTTGGAATCAGAAATCAGCGTGGGACGAAAACAAAACCGGTGAAGGAAGTGTAATACTTTGGACAATGTTCTGCTGGGAAATTCTGGGTACAGTCATTTATGTGCACGAAAATATTACACCTACAGCTTACCTTAACATCAGAATTATTAAAACAGAATTCAGATATCTCTAAACCACGTAGTTCAGAGATGCATGATTGCTGTGATAATAATTCTAATGAATTTCCACGTAATACGTGAAAACTTTTTCTTCCACACTGTGAACGTAAACAACACTGTGGACCAGGTAAATCCTTTTATGGCAACTGCATTCCCCTCTAGTAGTGCCTTCTTTCGGCAGAATAGTATGAAGTCTACCATCTACTCAAACATCATTGCAGACCAGGTAAATCCTCTCATGGCAACTGCATTCCCCTCTAGTTGTGCCTTCTTTGGGCAGAATAGTATGAAGTCTACCATCTACTAAATCATCATTGCAGCCTAGATACATCCTTTTATAGCAACTGCATTCCCCTCTAGTAGTGCCTTCAGTCGGCAGAATGGTATGACGTCTACCATCTACTTAAATATCATTACAACCCAGGTACAACCTTTCATGGCAAATGCATTCCCCTCTGGTAGTGTCTTCTTTTGGTAGAATAGTATGACGTCTACCATCTACATAAATATCACTGCAGACCAGGTACATCCTTTCATGGCAAACGCATTCCTCTCATGTAGTGTCCTCTTTCGGCAGAATTGTATGACTTCTACCATCTACTCAAACATCATTGCAGACCAGGTAAATCCTCTCATGGCAACTGCATTCCCCTCTAGTTGTGCCTTCTTTGGGCAGAATAGTATGAAGTCTACCATCTACTAAATCATCATTGCAGCCTAGATACATCCTTTTATAGCAACTGCATTCCCCTCTAGTAGTGCCTTCAGTCGGCAGAATGGTATGACGTCTACCATCTACTTAAATATCATTGCAACCCAGGTAAAACCTTTCATGGCAAATGCATTCCCCTCTGGTAGTGTCTTCTTTTGGTAGAATAGTATGACGTCTACCATCTACATAAATATCATTGCAGACCAGGTACATCCTTTCATGGCAAACGCATTCCTCTCATGTAGTGTCCTCTTTCGGCAGAATTGTATGACTTCTACCATCTACTCAAACATCATTGCAGACCAGGTAAATCCTCTCATGGCAACTGCATTCCCCTCTAGTTGTGCCTTCTTTGGGCAGAATAGTATGAAGTCTACCATCTACTAAATCATCATTGCAGCCTAGATACATCCTTTTATAGCAACTGCATTCCCCTCTAGTAGTGCCTTCAGTCGGCAGAATGGTATGACGTCTACCATCTACTTAAATATCATTACAACCCAGGTACAACCTTTCATGGCAAATGCATTCCCCTCTGGTAGTGTCTTCTTTCGGCAGAATAGTATGAAGTCTACCATCTACTCAAACATCATTGCAGACCAGGTAAATCCTCTCATGGCAACTGCATTCCCCTCTAGTTGTGCCTTCTTTGGGCAGAATAGTATGAAGTCTACCATCTACTAAATCATCATTGCAGCCTAGATACATCCTTTTATAGCAACTGCATTCCCCTCTAGTAGTGCCTTCAGTCGGCAGAATGGTATGACGTCTACCATCTACTTAAATATCATTACAACCCAGGTACAACCTTTCATGGCAAATGCATTCCCCTCTGGTAGTGTCTTCTTTTGGTAGAATAGTATGACGTCTACCATCTACATAAATATCATTGCAGACCAGGTACATCCTTTCATGGCAAACGCATTCCTCTCATGTAGTGTCCTCTTTCGGCAGAATTGTATGACTTCTACCATCTACTCAAACATCATTGCAGACCAGGTAAATCCTCTCATGGCAACTGCATTCCCCTCTAGTTGTGCCTTCTTTGGGCAGAATAGTATGAAGTCTACCATCTACTAAATCATCATTGCAGCCTAGATACATCCTTTTATAGCAACTGCATTCCCCTCTAGTAGTGCCTTCAGTCGGCAGAATGGTATGACGTCTACCATCTACTTAAATATCATTACAACATAGGTACAACCTTTCATGGCAAATGCATTCCCCTCTGGTAGTGTCTTCTTTCGGCAGAATAGTATGAAGTCTACCATCTACTCAAACATCATTGCAGACCAGGTAAATCCTCTCATGGCAACTGCATTCCCTCTAGTTGTGCCTTCTTTGGGCAGAATAGTATGAAGTCTACCATCTACTAAATCATCATTGCAGCCTAGATACATCCTTTTATAGCAACTGCATTCCCCTCTAGTAGTGCCTTCAGTCGGCAGAATGGTATGACGTCTACCATCTACTTAAATATCATTACAACCCAGGTACAACCTTTCATGGCAAATGCATTCCCCTCTGGTAGTGTCTTCTTTTGGTAGAATAGTATGACGTCTACCATCTACATAAATATCATTGCAGACCAGGTACATCCTTTCATGGCAACTGCATTCCTCTCATGTAGTGTCTTCTTTCGGCAGAATTGTATGACTTCTACCATCTACTCAAACATCATTGCAGACCAGGTAAATCCTCTCATGGCAACTGCATTCCCCTCTAGTTGTGCCTTCTTTGGGCAGAATAGTATGAAGTCTACCATCTACTAAATCATCATTGCAGCCTAGATACATCCTTTTATAGCAACTGCATTCCCCTCTAGTAGTGCCTTCAGTCGGCAGAATGGTATGACGTCTACCATCTACTTAAATATCATTACAACCCAGGTACAACCTTTCATGGCAAATGCATTCCCCCTCTGGTAGTGTCTTCTTTCGGCAGAATAGTATGAAGTCTACCATCTACTCAAACATCATTGCAGACCAGGTAAATCCTCTCATGGCAACTGCATTCCCTCTAGTTGTGCCTTCTTTGGGCAGAATAGTATGAAGTCTACCATCTACTAAATCATCATTGCAGCCTAGATACATCCTTTTATAGCAACTGCATTCCTCTAGTAGTGCCTTCAGTCGGCAAAATGGTATGACGTCTACCATCTACTTAAATATCATTACAACCCAGGTACAACCTTTCATGGCAAATGCATTCCCCTCTGGTAGTGTCTTCTTTTGGTAGAATAGTATGACGTCTACCATCTACATAAATATCATTGCAGACCAGGTACATCCTTTCATGGCAAACGCATTCCCCTCTAGTAGTGCCTTCTGTTGTCAGAATGGTATGACGTCTACCATCTACTTAAACATCATCGCAGACCAGGTAAATCCTCTCATGGCAACTGCATTCTCCTCTAGTAGTGCCTTCTTTCGGCAGAATAGTATGACGTCTACAATCTACTTAAATATCGTTGCAGACCAGGTACGTCCTTTCTTGGCAAATGCATTCTTTCTAGTAGTGCCTTCTGTCGGCAGAAAGGTATGACGTCTACCATCTACTTAAACATCATTGCAGACCAGGTAAATCCTCTCATGGCAACTGCATTCCCCTCTAGTAGTGCCTTCTTTCGACAGAATAGTATGACGTCTACCATCTACTTAAATATCATTGCAGCCCAGGTACATCCTTTCATGGCAAATGCATTCCCCTCTTATAGTGCCTTCTGTCGGCAGAATGATATGACGTCCACCATCTACTTAAACATCATTGCATACCAGGTAAATCCTCTCATGGCAACTGCATTTCCCTCTAGTAGTGCCTTCTTTCGGCAGAATAGTATGAAGTCTACCACCTACTTAAATATCATTGCAGCCCAGGTACATCCTTTCTTGGCAAATGCATTCCCCTCGAGTAGTGCCTTCTGTCGTCAGAATGGTATGACGTCTACCATCTACTTAAACATCATGCAGACCAGGTACATGCTCTCATGGCAACTGCATTCCCCTCTAGTGGTGCCTTCTTTCGGCAGGATAGTATGACGTCTGCCATCTACCTAAACATGATTGCAGCCCAGGTTCATCCTTTCATGGCAACTGCATTCCTCTCAGGTAGTGTCTTCTTTCGGCAGAATTGTATGACTTCTACCATCTACTTAAACATTACTGCAGACCAGGTACATCCTTTCATGGCAAATGCATTCCCCTCTAGTAGTGCCTTCTTTCGGCAGAATAGTATGAAGTCTGCTATCTACTTAAATATCATTGCAGACCAGGTACATCCTTTCATGGCAATGGTATTATCCTCTGTTAGTGTCTTCTTTCGGCAGAATAGTATGACTTCTACCATCTACTTAAACATCATTGCAGACCAGGAACATCCTTTCATGACAATGGTATTGCCCTCTAGTAGTGTATTCGCAGTAGGATAATGTACACTGCGCTGATTGTTTGAGCATTGTTCGCGAAACATGAAAAAGACTTCCAGATATTGTCCTGGCCCCCAAATTCCCCGGACATCATTGTAATAAAGCATCTGTGGTCTGTGTTGGAACAGTAAATCCGATCTGCCTCGGCTAAACCACGTAATTTACGAGATTTGAAGGATCTACTGAGAACATGTTGGTACTAGATTCCGTAAGACACCTTTCGAAATCTATTAACATTCATGCCTCACCGGGTAAGAGCTTTTTGGCGGAACGTGAAAGAACAACAACATATTTGCCAAGTGGTCATATGTTTTGGCTGTTTTGGCTCTTTGGTGTATCTCAGGGAACTACCGCAGGGAACCGAAGAGGATCTGTCCTGGCAACATCATGCTTATTCGGAAACCAATGATTTCTGCGAAAAACCGGAAAGTTCGCCTACATTGGTGACAGGATCTCCTTGACTGGAGACTTTAAGACTGGAATAAAAGTAGTGCTGTCCTAAGAGTCGCGGTACACTTTTTAATGCACCGATGCTAGGCAGAAAGTTTGACGGTAGCCCCATGAAGCAATGGACCCAGCTTGCCTTATAAACACAACTAAATGTTCTCGAAGTGTCGCCATGATGTGGTTCTCGAAGTGTCGTCTGCTGGTAAGAAACAGGCCCCCTGATGCATGGAAGGTCGGGTGTTTCTAAATTATCTGAAAAATGCTACCTATTAAGTCCATCCTTCAGTGTTGACATTTTTCAAGCAGGAGACGGCTGTTTCGTGAAATACAACGCTACTGTCAATCGCACAAGATGTGTTCAGAAGTGGCTCAGCGAGCATTTCTGCCACCTTCGCTGAACACCACGAAACCCTGATCTGAACTCGATTGAGAACGTGTGGGAGATGTTAGAAAAACAGTGTCCTCCTTAGTTAAATCTGAGCCAGGTAAAGAACTGTCTGTTGATAGCCTGATACGTGGTAGACGTAGATGGACCCTAACATCTTGTGGAATCTGTACGAAACAGCATACCAGCTTTAATTTGGGCTAAATAAGGTCCAACTGGTATTGAATAAAATTTTATAGTTCAGTGGTTGTCGGCTGTTGCAGCCCATTGGTGCCATTTTCTGATAGCGGTTTGTTCGAAAATGGATCTCAGTGCACTAATGTTGAATAACCCTGTGGCTGACCTGGTTGTGGTCCGTCCATTTGTTTGCGTGATTCTCGTCAGTACATGTGATTTTCTTGGTTCATCAACTGTTTTTGTCAACAGCATGGCTACTTTCTGGGAGTATTTCCCGCCATGTCTCACCATTACAGCAAACCCTTGCTATTGTTGTGTGTGAAAAGGTCAAGTGGAAGGCCATTTGTGAGATGTTCGACCTGACACCCTTGGCACCAACTGCCGTACCAAGTTCAAAGTCGAACATATCATTAGTTTTGTCCATTCCGATCTCAATCGAATCCTAACTGTTACTCGAGGAGCTGATATGTCTAATTTATAATGCACACCGAGCAGACTTATTGTACTTATTGGAATGATCCATTTATGTGACGAGGATAAGAGTACTTAATAAAATGATATCACATTATAGTTGCACTGATTACGTTAGAACTCTATGCAAATATTTTTTATGTTTGAAAGGAAATGTGCCCGTTATGATAAATTACCTTTTCGTGAAAACCTAAGTGACATAATCAATATAAAAATCCACTCATCACTCAGACGAGTTGTGGCGTCGGATCATCATGGGCAACCGGGGCTAAGCGCCGCATGAAAATATTTTTTTTTCTTTTATTTGGAAATATTCCGAAAGAAAATCCATATTAATAACCAGTTCCCAAATTTTGTTAATGCAAATATGAGTTGAGTAACTGGGTAACAGCCCTTCGCGTCATTTCACTAGAGCGCAATAATTACAGCGGGTTGGTAGAGGCTAAACCCGTGAGCTTGTCGCCTTCGCTGCCTTGAAGAAGGTTTGAAAAACAAATAATGAATGAGCAGATGCGCGCTGAAATGCGCATGCTTAAAACTTCCTTTCGGATATAGTCGCCTTTCTGTTTAACAGTAGCTACCGCGTCGTGGGACAGTGAGCAGCTGATTTTCGTTCGTGAAGTTAAGCGAGCTGTAAGGTTCGCTCGTATAAGTAAAGTGAACAAAGAGACTTTTTCCCGGAACACCCTTTTAGTTCATTGAGGGGTGAATAAAAAAGCGGTTAAAGGCTTGAGCCTTCATCGACCAAATACTTGCTTAGTGCAAAAACATAAGAATTAGTGTAGAACTCTTAACGTGGAGTTATGTCAAACATCCTGTATAACTGGAAGGAAGCAAAAGCAAACATGCTTTGTTTTGTTTCAAATGTTTACTACTACTGTTTATTACTGTTTTGTTTCTACTGTCTACTACTGTTTTGCTTCGACCGTTTACTACTGTTTTGTTCCTGCTGTTCTTTTTATGTTATACAGCACTGCATATACGCCGATGAGCCACTACATTATGACCACCTACCTAATAAGCTGTAGGACCCCCATTAGCCTGCCAAACAGCGGTCACTCGGCGACACATCGATTCAATGAGGAAGCGATGGGTATACTAAGAGGTATTGGTACCATAATGTAAACAGCAGGTCCTCCAGTTGCCGTACATTTCGGGGTGGTGGTGATTTAGCGCGAACTCGCTTTTCCAAGTCGACCCACAAATGTTCGATTGTGTCCATGTCACATGAATCTGGAGGCCAGGGAATTAACAGAAAGTCACCAGCATGTTCCTCGAACCACTCCTTGACGATTCTGGAGTGTGGCATCGCGCATTATTCTGTTGGTAATGGTGTTCACCAGCAGGGACCACAGTTGCCATGAATGGATTAACTTAGTTCGCAACGATGTTCAGATACCTGACAGCTGTCAGGGTTTGTGCTATAGGGATAATGGGGCCTAAAGTGTCCTCAGAAAACATCGTCCACAGGATAACCCAGTCGCCGCAGGCATGTTTCCGCCCAATAGTGTATCCAGGTGCAACGGAAAACTTTATCAAGTTGCCTCCGTTGGTAATTGGGGTATCCGCGCTCAGCCGTCTACGTGATGCACCAGGAATCTTGATTTGTCAGACCAAGACACTTTCTTCCAATCATCCATGGTCCAATATCGATGATATCGGGCTTATTTCATCGATGATATCGAGCTCATTTCATGCGTTTGGGTCAATGACGTGCAGTGAGCATGGAAACCTTGCTTGGTCTTCAGCAACCCGTACCCATGCGCAGAAGACGGCGATTAACTGCATTCTGGGAAACACATTGACCTGATCACCAGTGTTTTAGCTGCCGGTGATTTGTCGCACTGTGGCCCTGCGGTTGCTGTTAACCATGCGCTGCAGTCTCCGCTTCTCTCTGGCATCAATGAGATGCGGACGACATACTGCTTTACGACGGTTCGTCGCTTGGCCATCTGTGTACCACTATTGATACGTACTCACTACAGCGGCACGTGAAAAACCTACGTTTACGAGATCGTAATTCCGAGGCGCAGTGCCATCACAATTTGTCCTTCATCAAACTGATAAATCGATAGCTTTTCCCACAATTTGTCCATCATCAAACCGATAAATCGATAGCTTTTCCCACAATTTGTCCTTCATCAAACCGATAAATCGATAGCTTTTCCCACAATTTGTCCTTCATCAAACCGATAAATCGATAGCTTTTCAGACAGTTTGTCCTTCATCAAACCGATAAATCGATAGTGTTCCCACAATTTGACCTTTATCAAACCGATTAACCGATAGCTTTTCCCACAATTTGTCCTTCATCAAACCGATAAATCGACAGCTTTTCCCACAATTTGTCCTTCATCAAACCCATAAATCGATAGCTTTTCCTACAATTTGTCCTTCATCAAACCGATAAATCGATAGCTTTTCCCACAATTTGTCCTTCATCAAACCGATAAATCGACAGCTTTTCCCTCAATTTGTCCTTCATCAAACCCATAAATCGATAGCTTTTCCTCAATTTGTCCTTCATCAAACCGATAAATCGATAGCTTTTCCCACAATTTGTCCTTCATCAAACCGATAAATCGATAGCTTTTCCCACAATTTGTCCTTCATCAAACCGATAAATCGATAGCTTTTCCCACAATTTGTCCTTCACCAAACCGATAAATCGATAGCTTTTCCCACAATTTGTCCTTCATCAAACCGATAAATCGATAGCTTTTCCCACAATTTGTCCTTCATCAAACCGATAAATCGATAGCTTTTCCCACAATTTGTCCTTCATCAAACCGATAAATCGATAGCTTTTCCCACAATTTGTCCTTCATCAAACCGATAAATCGATAGCTTTTCCCACAATTTGTCCTTCATCAAACCGATAAATCGATAGCTTTTCCCACAATTTGTCCTTCATCAAACCGATAAATCGATAGCTTTTCCCACAATTTGTCCTTCATCAAACCAATAAATCGATAACTTTTCCCACAATTTGTCCTTCATCAAACCGATGAATCGACAGCTTTTCCCATATTGTCTACGAACTCTCTACTAACCAAAAGCCGGTCCTCGTGTTGTATATATATACTGCTCCGTGAACTTCACCTGCGCCACCGTTCAGTGTCCAGGCGCTCTTATTTCTCTAAGCTGGCGGTGATCGTCGTGTATTATCTCATCGGTGTATATAAATCAAATTTCTACTTCTTTCTATCAGGCTGCGCATGATAGAAAGAAGTAGAAATTTGATTGAGAAAGTATTCCTCTTAAAGTAGCGATTACTACTTTAAGAGGAATACTTTCTCGAAACTGAATCCTAAATTTTCCAGTATATCTTTCAGAAAAGCTGATGGGGATTCATTTTTAATAAAGCAAGTAGCTTTGTTTTGCAATTTTTACTTTCGATGAAACGAACTTTCTGACTGGTTTTTCATTTTCAAGATGGTTATTTTAATAGTACCTCTTACTCTTCATTCGCTCTTGTAGTGTTAGAATACCAAATTACTGACAAGCAACGGAAAACTTTATCAAGTTTCATTAGTGCATACAATTTGTTTAACTGTATGCTGTTTTCTGAATAAAAAAGAGTAGCTCTTCATAGTTCACCAAAATAATTTTGCGTTCCATTCTACTATTTTACGCCGTTTCTCGCATTTGGTTTTTTCAATCAATGATATTCGGTAAGCAGTGTAGAATTAACATTCAGGCTTCAGAATGTATATTATAAATTAAAGATCTTTCAAGAAATTAGGCAGAAGATTTTCAAAATTAGGTGTGCTAAGGTCATAGTATGCATTTTTAAAATTTGGTTTATCATAGAATCCTGCGAATAAGATCAACTGAGAAATTCGAGCAGAACGTCAAAGATAATGAAAACTTGAAGAACAAATGGAAATACTTGTCAGATTTCCTTTTTCAGGCTTGGTACATGTAAGTAAAACTTATCTCGTTCATCTTTAATGATTCTTGCGAATGTTCAGTAAATTATAGAACGCCATTGCAAAATTCATAAACTAGAAGGTTGTAGGAAAGAAAATTTACTGAGAAATGACAGTCGTTTTGTAATACTTGCAAAAGAGAAAAACTCAGAAGAAGACCCGCTGCTGGTAAAAGCGCTCTCCAAATAAGCATACAAAGAAATATTTATTATTTTCTAATACACGCACTTTAATTATCGTTGGCCAGGCAAAAAACATGTCAATGTCAATTTGTCATGAAAAGATATTCGTTATTTTGTTGGCTAAAGGCCCAATAACTAATTCAGTGGCGTTGGGTACTTAAATATCACGTATGGTTAAAAAAAGCAAAGCACATTAATTAATATAGTATATAATATAAACCGCCTTACCATTGCATATCCGTACGCTTGCAGTTGTCAAAAAAATATCTTTAACACTCAATTTAACATTGTGTACTGACAGTTTCGGCGCTTATGACGGCTTCAAATTTTCGATAAAAAATATTCTGCACCCGTTCTCGCGCTCCTATTTTGTAACAAAAACTATGTGCTTATAGTATCATTTTGTCCGTCCATCTGCCTGTGGGTACCATCTCTCTGCAACTGTAAGTCCAATTTGAAAAATTATTTTTACATTGGAAAAGAACGAAAACATAGAACGATGCCCTTGCTTTTTGGTCTTTTTCCGACGCGTAGATTTGCCGTTATCTATAGAGAGCGTAAGTGCAGATGCTATGGCAATCAAAATGCATTTTATACGATACTTTTGCTTCTAAATACCCGACTGATAAAATTCATTCTTTCTGTTGATACTATTTGTCACGAAGACTATTTTGGGTAGCTATTTTTTTTCAAGTAATAATAGGTTTTTCCGCTACGAGACGCAAAGATAAATTGCGATTAATCCGACATCTCTGCTTCTAAAAGTGCGATTTGAAAAAATCTTTATTGCAACAGATAGATCTTTTGGTGAGAAACGTTCTGTATATAGTTTCAAATTTTGGTGAAGAACTGGTTTGAAGTAGAATTACGTCTTTCACCGCGCTAAGTAGGAGGAAACATCGAGAGCAGGGATTTGCCAAAAACCATAAATTTAAAATTTAGTTATTTATTAGGTAAAAGAAAACATTGGTGACGAAAATTTAGAAATGCCACTAAATCCAGAGAAAATTACAGTAAAAACCGACGAAAGTTGAAGAAACAGCTGGAGGAGAACGAGAGGAATCCGAAAATGCCCACTGAGTCATCCACCTAAAGGTCACGAGAATGTAGGGAGCGGCAAAATTCTGCGCGGCAGGTAGCGTTTCACCGGACGTCGACTCTAGAGCCACAACCTCCCACTTCAATTGTACTAATTGAGCCTACTGAGAAAAAGCCTACAGCATGAACAGATGGAGATTGATGCCATCCATCTGAATTTTCAAATCTTCACCCCGAGCATGAAATACCAGATCATAATAAGCACCCACTCAGAACCGGGAAAGAATAGAAGCACATCTCATCTCTACCAATTGCTGCTACGAACTATCTAAATTAAAAAAAATGAGGCAATAAGAAAATTTAACAAAAAAGTAAGTTTCGACTGCTACGTAGAAATGAACTCCTTGTCACTCGGGAAATTAATTAGTATATCGTTTAGCAAAACCGATGGGGATTCATTTATGGAAAAAGCAGATAACTTTTCCCTGTGTTTGCAGAAATTATTTCCGGTGAAACAAATGGGCGAGTAGAGTAAATCGTATATTTTATATGGTAAATGTATTCATATTTCCTCTGTTCGCTTTAGCAGTGTTAGAACAAACAATTTATCAGGCAGAAAAGCATGTTTCGCGTTGGAGAAAATATAAATATATATATTTTTTTTGTGTGTACGGGTTTCTGAAGAAAAGAAAAAGGTCTTATCAGGGCTGGCCATGGTAAGTTTGTATTTCGGCTTCCAATTGTACTCCGTTCCTGGCACTTTTTTTTTCACACAATGATATTTGCGAAGGCAGTGTAGAATGAATATCCAGGCTTTAGAATGAACTTCTTAAGGGTAAGTGTAAAATTATTTCATAAATTAGTGCCGTCTTTGAAAACTAAATATGCTCAGATCACAGTGCGTCGTTATTTTGCATTGTATTGATATAAGAGTCCTGCGGGAAAGAAGCTGCGAAAGGAGGCGGAAGATTTTGATAGAAAATTCTGAAAACTATGAAACTAAACAGCAAAAGCTCTGTGAGTTTGCTTGCTTCATAACTGTAAGCGAAACATATCTCACTTCTCATTAGTATTCCTTGTGAATGTTTAATAGGTAGTAGAAAGTTTCTGCAAACTTGGCATTTTAAACGAAACAAACGCCATTTTCTGCAAACTCCTACTCATTTTTCATTAAATTTGCAAAAGCGAATGCATTCGAAGCCTTTCTTTCGGGAAAATACACTTAAAATACGTTTAATAGCATATACGTGTTACTTAATAATGTATAGATTTTAATTATGATTTACATTTCTCAAAGCTAATTTTTTCATCTATATTTTTCTAACTACCAAATATCAAAGTCAGTGACATAATGCTTTTGAATCTCAGATACGGTTAGGTAACCCAAAGTTTATTGCATAGATTAAAAGACTATACATTCTGTTTCTTCTAATTTATTCCAAAAATCAACGATGAATAGTTAATACTACGCAATATTTTGTACAGTACTTTAAAAATATTGTCAAAATGCATTCTCAACCACAACCGTTGGTAGGTTGTCGTCACGTATCTCTCTGCGATCTTTGTCTTACTGTTACGAACACGAAAAATGACTCCGCACCTCTGATGCCATGCATGAATCTTTGAATACTTTCATACCCAAAAAAGGATTTTTCAAAGCTGATTTTACGAAGGGAGTGAATCAGCGAAAAAGGAAATGAAATGATTTTTCTCTCGTATTCCTAGAATCTACAAAATGCACTCTTTGCAAAAACAAACCAAACAAAACCCGAAGTTCCCAGAAGCAATCATTCAATTGAGATGAAAATTGGTATGTGTACAGAAAAGTTAAAGATTGCAACTCCAGAGCAGAAAGGCCATTTATCCGGATAAAGCATCTGATCAAGTGGAACAATTTAGTACGTTGTAGTGCCACCTCTGGTTCGTATACAAGCTGTTGTGTCATAGACATACGGATACTGTTCTGAAAGTGCCCAAATTGCTGGCCAGTTTGCCGATATTTTGGAATGGGCCTAGGTGGCGTCTGTATCCCAAACATGTTTGATCGGTGAGCGGTATGGAGATCGGGCAGGCCATGAAAGGGTGTCGATATTACGGAGACAGGCCAGGTAGAGCCGCTTCGGACATGGCCATGAATTATCCTGTTGAAAAATTGCTCGATACTGCTGCTGCTACAGGAATGGCAGCACTACAGGTCGTAGAATGTCGTCGACGTACGTTGACCCGTGAGGGGGCTCGGACAAAAACCAAGTGTGTCCCGCTATTGTAGGAAAGGCTCCCCAGACAGTCACTCTCGGTGTGTGAGCCATGTGCCGTTCCACGGTAAAGGCACGATCAGTGTGCTGGCCAGCTCTTCTCCAGGCACGTATGCATAGGAGCCAAGTATGTACAGTATATCGCCAATATGTGTATCTGTGTGTGTGCGTGCATGTTTGTGTGTTACCCATCCCCAAATTGAGGGTGGGTGACACACACCAATGCGTGTTTGTATTTTTTATGGGGAAGTGTTAAGGAAATTGAGGGGGAGGGCTGGAGGCAGGATATGTATATAAAATCCTGGACTGGGCCAACTGACGTGCAATGTTTCTTGCATTACGCATAACGGTTAACACCAGTTAGCGGTGTTGTCGAGCAGAAGTGATTCTCCATCCTCCCTGCCCAGGTCTTCTCAATATGTACTCAGTGTCCTAAAATTGTCTCCAGAGGCGGGAGACAAAGGATCTACGCACGTTTAACCATCTGTCCAATTGATCTCAAAACTCTCTTGCTTCTAACCATCCCACAGCTCTAAATAGTAAAGAATAATCTAAACGTACTCTCTGGGAAAAAATCAGCCACCCTGGTTTTTCAGCGGTCTAAGCGCTGGCTTCTGATAATTCGTCCAAATTGTGTTCGGGTTCGATGTTTGTTTGTCTTACGGCGCTAGCTATCTCCCTTCCCTGAAATAGTGGACCTAAACTAGGTACGGGTGACTGCTTACAAGCGTGAGACAAGCGTGGTTACATGATAGAGACTGTGACAAGCGTAGTTACATGATAGAGACTGTGACAAGCGTAGTTACATGATAGAGACTGTGAGTATGACTGTGTGACAAGCGTGGTTTCAGGATAGAGTTCGGAACATTTTTTTTTTTTTGATAAGCTGCATTTTGCGTTAAAAAAAAATTCGGCTCATATCACAGCCACTTAAATAGTTAAGACAAGCACTTGCAGCAAACACACCTCCGAGTACCAGTTATAGCTGGCAGTCATGTCATTGAACTTAACCAAAGCCGTCTTGGCGAATCTCTGATAGTACAGATCATTCATTTTAATGACTTCAGCGTCTTGACGAAGAGAAGTTAAATCAATTAAATATTGTTTCTGAACATTGACAGCGTTATTTCTTACTGCCATACCTGACCATTCGGTAAGTAATTCTGAAGTTAAAAACGGAAAGAAATATGAAATAAAAATCCCAGCTCTTCAAATCTACTGTACAGGATCTATAAAATGCGTTTATATTGAAATTTCTTGACGGGTCTTGAAATAAATAGACTGTCAATAGGACGCCAAAAATTTAGATGTTTAATTATTCTTTTTTTTCCCCACTTTGTTGAAGTGTCCCACTTTTAAGGAACATTTTGTCTGCTCGACAAGATATTCAAGCATACACTATATTGCCAAAAGCCACCGGACACCTGGAAGAGGAATACAGCATAACATTTATTAACAAACATTAGTGCGGTGTCGGTCCACCTTTGGTATAACTGCATGCACTGACCCTTCGAAACATGCTTTCGACAAAGGTTTGGAACACAGCGATAACTACGCGCTTCCATTGAGTACATAATGCTTCCGCTAACTGTTGCTTAGTAGTAGTCTTGGCTCCAAACTTCTTATTCTGCGCTCTAATTCATCCCATAGGTGCTCTATGGGATTAATACCAGGGCTCTGTGTTGGCTAGTCCACACACGATGCGGAATTATATCGTCAAACCCCGCCGTAACAGTCCTTGCTATTTGGCTCGGTGCATTATCCTGCTGGTACCAACAAGGCTCAGTTCCATAGTATTGCCACAGAGTTGGTAGTGCATAATTGTCAAAAATATCGAGGAAGACTGGCTGGTTAACAGGTTTGTCCACGATATCCAATGGGCAGGGGCCATACACGAAAAACACCGCCACACGAGTACACTGCCAGCTCCAAACTTGTCCGTAGGAACACTACACTGTAGTAAATATCGTTCCCCCGGCTGCCGCCATACCCACACTCGGCCATCAGACTGATGGATCGTGTATCTAGATTCATCAGTCCATAGGACCCGTTTCCATTGATCTACTGTCCATGATAAATGTTCTTTACACCATGCTAAACGATGTGTAGCATTCCGAGTGGTGATGAAATGCTTATGAGCAGCCGCACGATCACGGTTACCCATGGAACGAAGTTATTTGCGATTGGTACGTGTACATACCAAGGTTCCAGCATTTTACTCACCTGTACACTGAGGTCTTGTGCAGTACTCCGTCGATTAGCTGTAACGACTCTTTTGAGGCTTCGACGTCCTCTGTCACTGAGTTTTTTTTTCTGCCGGTACGTTTTGCCACTTCAGGTACGTCATTTGTCTTCCCCTTATACAGTACATCCAAAACAGTTGACTTGGGTATGTTTAAACGCCTCTGGGTGTCTCTTATGGGCAAGCCACTAATATAACACCCAACAATCTTTCCTTTCACAAAGTCAGTTCTCTGCCGCCGCGACATTTTCACTCAATCTTACAGTGCGATATGGTCGCAGTTAGCTGCAGGCTTGTTTTTATACCGTTTGCAGCTGTGCCGCGCATCTTAACAACGCAGCGGATCCGTTCATTTGCTTTTGGAGAGGTGTCAGGTGACTTTTGTCAATATAGTGTATTTCGCAGCGGTTTTTTCCGCTGTCAAAGACATTTCGAGATGTTTTTCCGCCCTTTATGTGTCCAGTTATTTTATTTGCAATATTTCAAATGCAACATTTATAATGGACAGAATGTTTTCCAGAAATACAATTGCAAAAGGATTTCAAATTATTCCATCACACTTTAGAATCCGAAAGCTCTTTTTTCGTCCTTGTTTTTCACTCCAAAATTAGGCTGCTTAGGATTTTGAGAACATCTGAATAGTGTTTCTTTAAAGCTATTATCAATATCAAATGATTCGCCCATCACGTTCGATTAAGTTTCTTTAATGTAACGTCCGGTTCACCTTTGCTGAAACATGGTTAATCCCATCGCTCAGTAATATGTCTGGAAAAAAGGAAAATACTTTGGACATATTGAGAAAGTGTTCAACTATTTAATTGGACACTTTCTCAGTATCATTCATAGCATCATTAACTGCCAAGGGGCAGCACAGTGAACACATAGAGAGCTTGCTTCGGCATTTTTACTCACGTTTTATCCGACTCATTATACATACATTGCTCGACACAGAAATTGCCTCACCCAGAAGGAAGTTGGCTACAAACATGCAAATCGCAGGGCGGGTGTATCCAATAAAGATATGCAAATGATGTTAAACCGGAACCGATGTCGTCACACTTTCGTGAGATAAAGTTGCCAGCAGCAACATGGATAACAATGTGTGCTCGCTGGTGGAAGTGTCGTGGACGTTTCTGATTTGTTGTTTGTGATGAGAAACTGTCCAGCAAAGGGCCGAGAATACCGGGTGTACGCCGTCGGCAGATTTTCCGCCATTTGGATGCGTTTCAGAGAAGAAGAGTTGTAGGCCTGTGTGCATCGGGCCGGTCAACACGTCGTTTCGCTGCGCATGGATTCTCGAACATTCTGTTGGCATCAGTGCCTACAGGAAGGTTCGTACGTGTGTCGGAGCGGTAATAATGCAGTCCGACAGACGTCAGTACGCCTCGACGGGCAGATTGTTCGACACGCTCATTCGTCACCAGAAAGCACTGAATCCGATATTCGACGTGTTGTGTAACAGGCCATGGCCTTCGCTATAACGACCCGAAATGTAAACCGAAGGTTACATATGACAAACCTGCACAGTAGGTAACTGTTACGTCTAATGCCATTGACGGCCAGCCATCGCAGCGCTCGTCTGGCTTGGTGTCGATGTCATGTGAAATGGGGTCACGAGTAGACCACTTTGGTCTTCAGTGATGCATCCTGTTTCTGTCTGGGTGCTGACGATCGATGGATCCTTGTCTGGCAACACCCTGGTGACCTGCTGTCATGCTATTGCGCATGAAAGCAGGTCACCTCTTATCCGCATCATGGGTACACTGACAGCTGCACGATATGTGAGCGAAGTTCTGCAGTCCATTTTGATATCGTTCCTGAAAGGCCTACAGCACCCCATTTTCCAGCAAGATAGCGCATGTATGCACACCGCTAGCATCTCCAGACATTGTTTGCAACATGTTCAAACTCTGCCATGGCTAGCACGTTCGCCCGATTTATCCGCAATCGAAAACCTGTGGGACCACATGTGACGTCGTCTGCAATTGAATCGTCCTACGCACGATCTCAATGAATTACGGGAGCAAATCAACCGTCCTTGGTGTTCCATTCCTGAGGACGATACTCGACAACTATATGACACATTGCCATGCCGTATTGCTGCCTCTATTGCCTTGCCGTATTGCTGCCTCTATTGCCATGCCGTATTGCTGCCTCTATTGCCTTGCCGTATTGCTACCTCTATTGCCTTGCCGTATTGCTGCCTCTATTGCCTTGCCGTATTGCTGCCTCTATTGCCTTGCCGTATCGCTGCCTCTATTGACGTTTGTGGCCGTGCAACCACTTACTGAGGCGTGCTGCATTATCTCGTCCGATAAACACTATATGTGGCTGAAAATAACATAAAATGTATTCCAATTTGCATGCCCTTATGTATTCCAATTTGCATACCCTTATGTATTCCAATTTGCATGCTCAATTTCACTGCTCTATTCTCAATCCTTCTGGGTGGGATAATTTCCATGTCGAGCGTGTATTTGCCTCAGCGTACCCTTTACCTCTACACTTCGAAACTCCTTAGTTACTTCTTTTGTGTGTAATTCACTACACACTACACAGTGGCTCAATATCAGCAGCTGAGACAGATAAATTAATTATTCCTAACAGAGTCACTTTTATTTTCGGTTTTAATGCCTCATTTTGATCTTTCCCAGTAATTTTACTTAATTTTTAACTTAATACACTGCTGGCCACCCACAATGCAACACCAAGAAGGAAGCATCCGATCGGCCTGAAATTCGCAGCATTCGTCGCCAGCGAGACGACATGCCAACGATTAACATTGCAGGGCATAGGCAAATCATGTGCGCCCGGCACGTCACCGAGAAGCACTATAAGAAGGGTGCACAGAAGGACGGGTGTAAGTAGTGGAAGTGTGTTGTGCTGCCGGACCTGTGCGTGGGAAGCTTCCTGATGCCTCGTCGCAGAATACGGCAGTCATTCCAGCACGTTTCGGAGTTCGGCACAGGACGAATAGTGGCTTATGCCGACAGCTGTTTATCGTACCGAGACATCGGCGCCCGTGTTGGATGACATCCAGCCACAGTGAGACGAGTATGGATTTAGTGGGTGCAGGAGGGACGGAAGGCCTGACGTGAGCGATTGCCGCAGCCGCAGCACACCACCGAACGAGATCGCCAGCATGTTGTGCGCTGGGCATTGACGTCTCGCACCACCACATCACGAGCGTTAGCGCAGGAATTAGGGTGTGTTGCGCAACAACTTGTGTCAGCTCGTACCGTTCGACGTCGTCTGCAGGAGCGGGGACTTGTCGCACGGCGCCCATTGCTCTGATTACCATTGACGTTATACCTCCGGTGAGTGCGGCGGCAGTGGACCGTTGAACGCCGCACATGGACTAGGGAATGGCACGACATTGTCTTCTCCGACGAATCCCGCTTCTTCCTGCAACACCACGATGGTCGGATCCGCGTGTGGCGACACTGCGGCGAGAGACTGTATGACGCCTGCATTGTGCATTGCCATACCGGTCTGTCGCCTGGCGTTATGGTTTGGGGCGCAATTGGAAATGACACCCGCACCTCTCTGGTACGTATCACCGGTACACTCAACAGCCACCGCTACATCTCCGACGTCATGGAGTCTGTAGTCCTTTCTTACCTGCAGGACAATGAGCGCCCGCACGTGGTACGCATCGTGCAACAATTCTTCACGGCCCACATGTCCTCCCGATATGTCGCAAATCGAACACGTCTGGTCGCTGATCGGCAACCGAGTGTCCCGGCATGCACCACCCTCGGCTACGCCTGATGAACTGTGACAACGTGTGGAAGCAACCTGGACCGACATACCCCAAGCCCACATCCAAAGCCTCTTTTGTTCGATGCCGCGGTGTGCCGCGGCTGTTATTGCCAGCCATGGGGGCCACACGAACTATTGATGTCTACGTGTTCCGTAAGTCGCACGGGCCTGTAAGATCAATCGTTTCATCTTTGTATCTGTTGTTATGTGTCCAGTAAATCTGGCTTTGTTATCTCGTATCCTTCTTGGTGTTGCATTTTGGGTGGCCAGCAGTGTATTGAGCAAAACTGATAATTCTTTGTTATGTCTTAGGTGTTGTCCTCCGTGATAATAAACAAGTAGGTAAAATCATGCAATGCATTGATTATGATACGCTTTTCAACATACCAGAAATCATTACTCAAGGTATTACTCAAGTTATGAGGATAATGGCTGTAGAATAAATCTCACTCCTACGAACTGACCTTTGACCCCATTTCGATGATACTAAACAGAAGCAGTAAAGTATACTTCCGGAAAACCATGATAAAATTTTGTCTCAATTGAATCCTTTTTATGTAAGTTATAACGCATAAGGGCAATGGAATGGATTCCGTTCCTATGTCCTGACCTTCGACCCCATTTCGTCCATTTTCAATAGGGTTAGTCCCTAGGTCGTGCCCTACCACATATTAAAATTTCATCGAAATCGAACCATTGTTACACGAGTTACCGTGAGGATGAAGAGATCGACGAACGTAAAGACGGGCAAAGCTAGAGCATATACGCTTCTTCAATCTACGGCTGAGAAGCGTAAAAAAAGCGTGGTTTCTATAAATACCACCAGGTACGTGTTTTCTAAATGATCATCCAAACAGTGAGGAGAAAATTTCATTTTGAACTCGGTAGTTAAGATATTTCTTTGAGCCCGGGAACGGATGGCATCTTTAATACTTTCGGCAGAGCATTACCGTAAGCAGCCAACAATTTCACATCCGACAAGGTATAATCAAACGAATGTGAGTTAATAATAATAACACTTGGTTAAGAAAAACAACACCAACACTAAAGTAGAACACGCAGCCTTCAAATAACTCAAACTTCAATTTAACAAACGTCTCTTCCACAATTAGTATAATAACTTCCACCCTCTCCCTCCACTGCTGCTGCTTAAACATTATACGTATAACCTTCGGTTCTCTTCAGACACGTACACACGCCATACGTTCCAACATCAAGGTGTTGCCAACCATACTTTTCCGAGAGAGAAGATATCACGTTAACTTTGAAAAACGCTAAAGGATAACGAACTCAAATTTACATAGAAAAGGTGACCAAAAGTGAAAGATAAATTAGAGTATATACGTCACAGGTGATCAATTAAACACCCTTTTTGGAAAATTTAAATGTTATTTTCTTAAACAGTTCAAAAACTTTCGCCAGGGTTTCTGTTCACCATTAAGTTTTCTTCTAAACTTTTGACGAGGCGCTGGTTTGCCTGCCGTGTTGCCTTTGTATACCAAGCTTCTGAACTTCTTTCATAGTTTTTAATTTTGCATGAAAAAATTGATAAATTCTGCCAGTCGTCTCATGCACTTTTCGTTCAATTATCTCGTAAACAGCCAACAAGTCTCACAGTTTACTGCATCTAATTTTGATTAATAACATAACCATTCTCTATCAATCTTAAAACTGGACTAACTTTTTAGCACGTCTTTTGTAAAAAAAGATCGTGCTTCTGTTATCGGTATGTCCGTCCGTCCGTCCGTCAGTCCGTCTGTACCCACGGTATCTCTGCAACTATTATTCCGATTTGAAAAATTCTTTTTGCATTCGGAAGCTCGAAATCTCCGAATGATGATCCTTTATTTCGTATTTTTTTACGATGTACAATTTCGCCGCTAGAGGGCGTAAATGCAGATTATGTCGAATTCAAATAACGTTTTATTCCATATATTTGCTTCTAAACATCCGATCGAAAAAATTATTTTATCTTTCGATTCCATTCATGTCGAAGAGTATTTTAGATATAGTTACTTTTTCAAATTACGCATACATTTTCCGCTAAGGGTCGTAAAAGTAAATTGCATTTTTCACGATAACTCTTCTCCTTAAACTCCGATTTGAAATTTTTTTTCAGCAGATACATCTCCTGATGGAAAATATTTTGCATATAATTTCGAATTTTTGGTAAAGAACACTTTGGTCACCAGGGGGCGTACGGGTTAATTTTTGTTTCTGATGTATTTGCCATAAAATCCGAGCTTCTACTATACCGATTGAAAAAATTCTTTCGTGGACTGATGCCAATCACATCGATAAACGATTTCGGAATATTTTCTTCTTAAAATATTTCACAGTTTCTCCGCCAGTGGGCGTAGATGTATATCTTATTTTTGTCAATATCTCTACTTCTAGGAGTCCGATTTGAAAAATTCTTTCTTTGTTCGATAGTGTTTTCAGTGGGACACGCTTTTTATATAATTTCAAAATTTTCAAGTAATTCATAGACTTTCCGATAGGGGGCGTAAATGTAAATTGCGTTTCACCCTATATCTCATCTTCTAAATCTTCGATTTAAAAAATTCTTTCTGAACCGGATACAGCTCCTGATGGGAAATCGTTTGCACATAATTTCTAATTTTTGAAAAAAAAATGGTTTGGCCACTAGCGGGCGTAAATCTTAATTTCAGCTTCTGATGTATTTCCAGCAAAATATGAGCTCCTAAATTCTCGATTGAAAAAAAACGTCGTTTGTAGACCGATACTACTCATGGCGACAAACCTTTTAGGAAAATTTTCTTCATAAAATAGTGCATGGTTTCTACGCCAGGGGGCGTAGATGTATTTCATATATTTGTCAATACCCCTACTTCTAGTGGTTCGATTTGAGAAATTCCGTCTTTCTTGGACAGTGTTTCCAGTGTGACATGTCTTTCATATAATTTCAAAATTTTCAAGTAATTCATAGACTTTCCGCTAGGGGGCGTAAAGGTAATATGCGTTTCTCCTTCTATCTCTGCCTTGAAATCTCCGATTTGAAAAATTCTTTCTGCACTGGATACAGCACCTGATGGGCAATCGTTTGCACATAATTTCTAATTTTTGTAGAAAAAAATGGTTTGGCCACCAGGGGCGTAAATCTTAATTTCCGCTTCTGATGCAGCAAAATATGAGCTTCTAAATTCTCGATTGAAAAAAACGTCGTTTGTAGACCGATACTACTAATGTCGACAAACCTTTTAGGAAAATGTTCTTCTTAAAATAGTGCATGGTTTCTACGCCAGGGGGAGTAGATATATATCTTATTTTTATCAATATCTCTACTTCTAGGGGTTCGATTTGAAAAATTCCGTCTTTCTTGGATAGTGTTTCTAGTGTGACATGTTTTTCATATAATTTCAAAATTTTCAAGTGATTCTTAGACTTTCCGCTAGGGGCGTAAAGGTAAATTGCGTTTTTCCTTATATCTCTGCTTCTAAATCTCCGATTTGAAAAATTCTTTCTGCACCGGATACAGCTCCTGATGGGAAATCGTTTGCACATAATTTCTAATTTTTGTAAAAAAAAAATGGTTTGGCCACCAGGGGGGTGTAAATCTTAATTTCTGCTTTTAATATATTTGCAGCAAAATATGAGCTTCTAAATTCTCGATTGAAAAAAACGTCGTTTGTAGACCGATACTACTCGTGTTGACAAACCTTTTAGAAACATTTTCTTCTTAAAATAGTGCATGGTTTCTGCGCCAGACGGCGTAGATATATATCTTATTTTTGTCAATATCTCGACTCCTAGGAGTTCGATTTAAAAAATTCCTTCTTTGTTGGATAGTGTTCCTAGTGTGACATGTTTTCCTTATAAATTCAAAATTTTCAAGTAATTCATAGACTTTCCGCTACAGGGCGTAAATGTAAATTGCGTTTCCCACTATTTCTCTGCTTCTAATCCTCCGATTTGAAAAATTGCTTCTGCACCGGATACAGCTCCTGATGGGAAATCGTTTGCACGTAATTTCTAATTTTTGTAAAAAAACTGGTTTGGCCACCAGGGGACGTAAACCTTAATTTCCGCTTCTGATGTATTTACAGCAAAATATGTGCTTCTAAATTCTCGATTGAAAAAAACGTCGTTTGTAGATTAATACTAATCGTGTCGACAAACCATTTAGAAACATTTTCTTCTTAAAGTAGCGCATGTTTTCTCTATAAATTCAAAATTTTCAAGCAATTCATAGACTTTCCGCTAGGGAGCCTAAAGCTATATTGCGTTTCTCCCTACTATATCTCCGCTTCTAAATCTCCGATTTGAAAAATTCTTTCTGCATCGGATGCAGCTCCTGATGGAAAATCGTTTGCACATAATTTCTAATTTTTGTAAAAAATGGTTTGGCCAACAGGGGGCGTAAACATTAATTTCCGCTTCTGATGTCATCATCATCATCATTGTCAACCATTATCAATCCACTGCTGGACGAAGGTCTCCCCAAGTTTCCTCCACAACGGTCTGTCCCGTGCCAGTCTCCTCCATGTCACTCCCGCATATTTACGAATCTCATCCACCCATCTCCCATGCGGTCCCCCCCCGGGTCCCCTCCTGTCCCCCGGAATCCAATCCAAAACCTCGGCCGTCCATCCATGGTCTGTCCCCCCGGCAGCACGTCCAGCCCACCGCCACCTCAGGGACCCAACTCCGACCACGATGTCCTCCACTCTCGCCACCCCCGGATCCACGAGCCTCTCCCCCATCTCTCCCGGCCACACCAAGCATGCACCCCTCCATGCCTCCCTGAGTTGTCTGCAGCCTCTGTATGTCTCCCCTAGTCAAGGTCCACGCCTCTGCACCACACGCAAGCACCGGAAGGACGCATTGATCAAACACTTTTCCCCCAAGACACAATGGCACATTTGCTCCTGAAAACCATGCTGTCTCCTCCAAAAGCTCTCCAGGCAAGTCCTGCACGCCGACCAATCTCCCCACCAATGTGACCCCCACCCGACATCTGCCGTCCAAGATAAACATACGTATCTGCCATCCCCAGCCCCTCTCCATCAATCGATAAATCCCCATTTCCTGCAAAAGCATTGCACACCACCCTTGTCCCCCGAAAGTTCATCCCCAATCCCACCCCTCCACTCCCGTCAGCAAGCCCCTGGATCACACCCTGCAGCTCCGACGGGGCAGTTGCAAAAATGACCACGTCACCAGCAAAACGAAGGCGGGCCAGACAATCTCCACCAATCTCTATCCCCCTGTCCTCCCAGTTCAGTGACCGAAAGACATCCCCCAATGTGGCACCAAAGAGCTCCGGAGATATGGTGTCACCTTGTCTCACTCCCTTTCCAATTTTTATGTGTGTTGTATTTTCAAACAGCCGAATCTTTGCACTTGCATTTTCATAGATGTTATTAATAATATTAATGTATGCATCTTCAATACCGCAGGATTTCAGAGCCGTGGTAACTGCTGATGGTTTATGAGCTTCTAAATTATCGATTGAAAAAAAGTATTTTGTTGACCGATGCTACTCATGTCCACAAACCTTTTAGGAACATTTTCTTCTTGAAATAATGCATGGTTTCTACGCCAGGGGGCGTAGATATTTATCTTATTTTTGTCAATATCTCTACTTCTAAAAGTCCAATTTGAAAATGCCTTCTTTGTTGGATAGTGTTTCCGATGCGAAATGTTTTTTTCATAAATTCAAAATTTTCACCTAAATCATAAACTTTAACCTAGGGCTTATAATGGTAAATTGCGTTTTCTTCTCCTAAAACTCCGATTTGAAAAATTCTTCCTGTATCGCATACAAGACCTGATGGCAAATATTTTTCACATAATTTCTAATGTTTTGTAAAGAATGGTTGGGCCACCAGGGGTTAGAAGTGTGAATTGCTGCTTCTGATGTATTTGAAGCAAAATCAGGGCTCCTGAAAACTCGACTAAAATTTCTTTTCTTGGACCGATACCGCTCATATGGATAAACCTTTTTGCGAATACTTTCTCCCTAAAATAATGCATGGTTTTCCCACCAGGGGACGTAAAGTCACATCTTTTTTTCGATAACTCTGTTTCTAAGAGTTCGCAAACTCACGATTCCGTTTACTCCAACATCTGAGGGATTAAAGAACCGAATGAAAAACTTCTTTCTTCCGTCAGATACTATTGTTTTCCATACCGGTTCCATTGACTTTGAATAACTTTGATAAATTTAATTCGCGTCAGAACGGATTCAAAAGACGTGCTTATTACACCCGAAAATTCGGTGTCATCTTTCTTGTTTTATAATGTAATTTAAATGATCTATTTATTATTTTTTTGGAAATGGACCTCTAGGTTTGCAAGAACCATGATAGAGTAAAAATTATTCCATACCTTCCGTAAAGTGTGGAAAATTAGAAGTATCCGTGGGATATTCTTTCTTTATTAAATCTAAAAAAATCAAGTTCATGTTAAAGCTGAAACCGTACTTGTTATTTCAGCCTGAAGTCCTTTTTTAGCACGTGTTTTGTAAAAAAAGATCGTGCTTCTGTTATCGGTTTGCCCGTCCGTCCGTCCGTCTGTACCCATGATATATCTGCAACTATTAGTCCGATTTGAAAAATTCTTTTTTTAATTTCGGAAGCTTGAAATATGAGAATGATGATAATTCATTTCGTTTTTTTTTACGATATACAACTTTGCAGGTAGGAGTAAATGCAGATGATGTCGAATTCAAAATTACGTTTTATTCCACATATTTGCTTCTAAACATCCGATTGAATTTTTTTTTTACCTTTCGATTCCATTTATGTCGAAGTGTGTTTTAGATATAGTTTCTTTTTCAAATTACGCATAGATTTTTCGCTAGGGGGCGTAAAAGTGAATTACATTTTTTTTCGATAACTGTTCTCCTAAAACTCCGATTTGAAAAATTCTTTCTGCATCGGATGCAGCTCCTGATGGAAAATCGTTTGCACATAATTTCTAATTTTTTGTAAAAAATGGTTTGGCCAACAGGGGGCGTAAACCTTAATTTCCGCTTCTGATGTCATCATCATCATCATTGTCAACCATTATCAATCCACTGCTGGACGAAGGTCTCCCCAAGTTTCCTCCACAACGGTCTGTCCCGTGCCAGTCTCCTCCATGTCACTCCCGCATATTTACGAATCTCATCCACCCATCTCCCATGCGGTCCCCCCCCCGGGTCCCCTCCTGTCCCCCGGAATCCAATCCAAAACCTCGGCCGTCCATCCATGGTCTGTCCCCCCGGCAGCACGTCCAGCCCACCGCCACCTCAGGGACCCAACTCCGACCACGATGTCCTCCACTCTCGCCACCCCCCGGATCCACGAGCCTCTCCCCCATCTCTCCCGGCCACACCAAGCATGCACCCCTCCATGCCTCCCTGAGTTGTCTGCAGCCTCTGTATGTCTCCCCTAGTCAAGGTCCACGCCTCTGCACCACACGCAAGCACCGGAAGGACGCATTGATCAAACACTTTTCCCCAAGACACAATGGCACATTTGCTCCTGAAAACCATGCTGTCTCCTCCAAAAGCTCTCCAGGCAAGTCCTGCACGCCGACCAATCTCCCCACCAATGTGACCCCCACCCGACATCTGCCGTCCAAGATAAACATACGTATCTGCCATCCCCAGCCCCTCTCCATCAATCGATAAATCCCCATTTCCTGCAAAAGCATTGCACACCACCCTTGTCCCCCGAAAGTTCATCCCCAATCCCACCCTCCACTCCCGTCAGCAAGCCCCTGGATCACACCCTGCAGCTCCGACGGGGCAGTTGCAAAAATGACCACGTCACCAGCAAAACGAAGGCGGGCCAGACAATCTCCACCAATCTCTATCCCCCTGTCCTCCCAGTTCAGTGACCGAAAGACATCCCCCAATGTGGCACCAAAGAGCTCCGGAGATATGGTGTCACCTTGTCTCACTCCCTTTCCAATTTTTATGTGTGTTGTATTTTCAAACAGCCGAATCTTTGCACTTGCATTTTCATAGATGTTATTAATAATATTAATGTATGCATCTTCAATACCGCAGGATTTCAGAGCCGTGGTAACTGCTGATGGTTTATGAGCTTCTAAATTATCGATTGAAAAAAAGTATTTTGTTGACCGATGCTACTCATGTCCACAAACCTTTTAGGAACATTTTCTTCTTGAAATAATGCATGGTTTCTACGCCAGGGGCGTAGATATTTATCTTATTTTTGTCAATATCTCTACTTCTAAAAGTCCAATTTGAAAAATGCCTTCTTTGTTGGATAGTGTTTCCGATGCGAAATGTTTTTTTCATAAATTCAAAATTTTCACCTAAATCATAAACTTTAACCTAGGGCTTATAATGGTAAATTGCGTTTTCTTCTCCTAAAACTCCGATTTGAAAAATTCTTCCTGTATCGCATACAAGACCTGATGGCAAATATTTTTCACATAATTTCTAATGTTTTGTAAAGAATGGTTGGGCCACCAGGGGTTAGAAGTGTGAATTGCTGCTTCTGATGTATTTGAAGCAAAATCAGGGCTCCTGAAAACTCGACTAAAATTTCTTTTCTTGGACCGATACCGCTCATATGGATAAACCTTTTGCGAATACTTTCTCCCTAAAATAATGCATGGTTTTCCCACCAGGGGACGTAAAGTCACATCTTTTTTTCGATAACTCTGTTTCTAAGAGTTCGCAAACTCACGATTCCGTTTACTCCAACATCTGAGGGATTAAAGACCCGAATGAAAAACTTCTTTCTTCCGTCAGATACTATTGTTTTCCATACCGGTTCCATTGACTTTGAATAACTTTGATAAATTTAATTCGCGTCAGAACGGATTCAAAAGACGTGCTTATTACACCCGAAAATTCGGTGTCATCTTTCTTGTTTTATAATGTAATTTAAATGATCTATTTATTATTTTTTTGGAAATGGACCTCTAGGTTTGCAAGAACCATGATAGAGTAAAAATTATTCCATACCTTCCGTAAAGTGTGGAAAATTAGAAGTATCCGTGGGATATTCTTTCTTTATTAAATCTAAAAAAATCAAGTTCATGTTAAAGCTGAAACCGTACTTGTTATTTCAGCCCGAAGTCCTTTTTTAGCACGTGTTTTGTAAAAAAAGATCGTGCTTCTGTTATCGGTTTGCCCGTCCGTCCGTCCGTCTGTACCCATGATATATCTGTAACTATTAGTCCGATTTGAAAAATTCTTTTAATTTCGGAAGCTTGAAATATGAGAATGATGATAATTCATTTCGTTTTTTTACGATATACAACTTTGCAGGTAGGAGTAAATGCAGATGATGTCGAATTCAAAATTACGTTTTATTCCACATATTTGCTTCTAAACATCCGATTGAATTTTTTTTTTACCTTTCGATTCCATTTATGTCGAAGTGTGTTTTAGATATAGTTTCTTTTTCAAATTACGCATAGATTTTTCGCTAGGGGGCGTAAAAGTGAATTACATTTTTTCGATAACTGTTCTCCTAAAACTCCGATTTGAAAAATTCTTTTCTGCATCGGATGCAGCTCCTGATGGAAAATCGTTTGCACATAATTTCTAATTTTTGTAAAAAATGGTTTGGCCAACAGGGGCGTAAACCTTAATTTCCGCTTCTGATGTCATCATCATCATCATTGTCAACCATTATCAATCCACTGCTGGACGAAGGTCTCCCAAGTTTCCTCCACAACGGTCTGTCCCGTGCCAGTCTCCTCCATGTCACTCCCGCATATTTACGAATCTCATCCACCCATCTCCCATGCGGTCCCCCCCCGGGTCCCCTCCTGTCCCCCGGAATCCAATCCAAAACCTCGGCCGTCCATCCATGGTCTGTCCCCCCGGCAGCACGTCCAGCCCACCGCCACCTCAGGGACCCAACTCCGACCACGATGTCCTCCACTCGCCACCCCCGGATCCACGAGCCTCTCCCCCATCTCTCCCGGCCACACCAAGCATGCACCCCTCCATGCCTCCCTGAGTTGTCTGCAGCCTCTGTATGTCTCCCCTAGTCAAGGTCCACGCCTCTGCACCACACGCAAGCACCGGAAGGACGCATTGATCAAACACTTTTCCCCCAAGACACAATGGCACATTTGCTCCTGAAAACCATGCTGTCTCCTCCAAAAGCTCTCCAGGCAAGTCCTGCACGCCGACCAATCTCCCCACCAATGTGACCCCCACCCGACATCTGCCGTCCAAGATAAACATACGTATCTGCCATCCCCAGCCCCTCTCCATCAATCGATAAATCCCCATTTCCTGCAAAAGCATTGCACACCACCCTTGTCCCCCGAAAGTTCATCCCCAATCCCACCCCTCCACTCCCGTCAGCAAGCCCCTGGATCACACCCTGCAGCTCCGACGGGGCAGTTGCAAAAATGACCACGTCACCAGCAAAACGAAGGCGGGCCAGACAATCTCCACCAATCTCTATCCCCCTGTCCTCCCAGTTCAGTGACCGAAAGACATCCCCCAATGTGGCACCAAAGAGCTCCGGAGATATGGTGTCACCTTGTCTCACTCCCCTTTCCAATTTTTATGTGTGTTGTATTTTCAAACAGCCGAATCTTTGCACTTGCATTTTCATAGATGTTATTAATAATATTAATGTATGCATCTTCAATACCGCAGGATTTCAGAGCCGTGGTAACTGCTGATGGTTTATGAGCTTCTAAATTATCGATTGAAAAAAGTATTTTGTTGACCGATGCTACTCACGTCCACAAACCTTTTAGGAACATTTTCTTCTTGAAATAATGCATGGTTTCTACGCCAGGGGGCGTAGATATTTATCTTATTTTTGTCAATATCTCTAGTTCTAAAAGTCGGATTTGAAAAATTCCTTCTTTGTTGGATAGTGTTTCCGATGCGAAATGTTTTTTTCATAAATTCAAAATTTTCACCTAAATCATAAACTTTAACCTAGGGCGCATAATAATGGTAAATTGCGTTTTCTTCTCCTAAAACTCCGATTTGAAAAATTCTTCCTGTATCGCATACAAGACCTGATGGCAAATATTTTTCACATAATTTCTAATGTTTTGTAAAGAATGGTTGGACCACCAGGGGTCATAGAAGTGTGAATTGCTGCTTCTGATGTATTTGAAGCAAAATCAGGGCTCCTGAAAACTCGACTAAAATTTCTTTTCTTGGACCGATACCGCTCATATGGATAAACCTTTTGCGAATACTTTCTCCCTAAAATAATGGATGGTTTTCCCACCAGGGGACGTAAAGTCACATCTTATTTTTTTCGATAACTCTGTTTCTAAGAGTTCGCAAGCTCACGATTCCGTTTACTCCAACATCTGAGGGATTAAAGACCCGAATGAAAAACTTCTTTCTTCCGTCAGATACTATTGTTTTCCATACCGGTTCCATTGACTTTGAATAGCTTTGATAAATTTAATTTGCGTCAGAACGGATTCAAAAGACGTGCTTATTACACCCGAAAATTCGGTGTCATCTTTCTTGTTTTATAATGTAATTTAAAATGATCTATTTATTATTTTTTTGGAAATGGACCTCTAGGTTTGTAAGAACCATGATAGAGTAAAAATTATTCCATACCTTCCGTAAAGTGTGGAAAATTAGAAGTATCCGTGGGATATTCTTTCTTTATTAAATCTAAAAAAATCAAGTTCATGTTAAAGCTGAAACCGTACTTGTTATTTCAGCCCGAAGTCCCTTTTTAGCACGTGTTTTGTAAAAAAAGATCGTGCTTCTGTTATCGGTTTGCCGGTCCGTCCGTCCGTCTGTACCCACGATATCTCTGCAACTATTAGTCCGATTTGAAAAATTCTTTTTAAATTCGGAAGCTTGAAATATGAGAATGATGATAATTCATTTCGTTTTTTTTACGATATACAACTTTGCAGTTAGGAGTAAATGCAGGTGATGTCGAATTCAAAATTACGTTTTATTCCACATATTTTCTTCTAAACATCCGATTGAAATTTTTTTTTATCTTTCGATTCCATTTATGTCGAAGTGTGTTTTAGATATAGTTTCTTTTTAAAATTACGCATAGATTTTTCGCTAGGGGGCGTAAAAGTGAATTACATTTTTACCGATAACTGTTCTCCTAAAACTCCGATTTGAAAAATCTTTTTTCAGCGGATGCATCTCCTAATGGGAAAATCTTTTGCATATAATATCAAATTTTTGGTAAAGAACACTTTGGCCACCAGGGGGCGTAAGATGTAATTTTTCCTTCTGATATATTTGCCATAAAATCTGAGCTTCTAAAACATCGACTGAAAAAGTTCTTTCGTGGACTGATGCCACTCACATCGATAAACCTTTTCGAAATATTTTCTTCCTAAAATAACCCACAGTTTCTCCGCCAGGGGGCGTAGATCTATATCTTATTTTTGTCAATATCTCTACTTCTAGTAGTCCGATTTGAAAAATTCCTTCTTCGTTAGATAGTGTTTTCGGTGTGACATGTTTTTCATAAAGTTTCAAAATTTTCAAACAATTCACAGACTTTCCGCTAGGGGGCGTAAAGCTAAATTGCGTTTTGCACTATATCTCTGCTTCTAAATCTCCGATTTGAAAACTTCCTTCTACACCGGATACAGCTCCTGGTGGGAAATCGTTTGCACATAACTTCTAATTTTTGTAAAAAAATGGTACAACCACAAGGTGGCGTAAGTCTTAAATTCCGCTTCTGATGTATTTGCAGCAAAATATGAGCTTCTAAAATCTCGATTGAAAAAAACGTATTTAGTTGATCGATGCTATACATGTCGACAAACGTTTTAGGAACACTTTCTTCTTGAAATAATGCATGGTTTTTACGCCAGGGGGCGTAGATGTATATCTTATTTTTGTCAATATTTCGACTTCTAGGTGTCCGATTTAAAAATTCCTGCTTTGTTGGATAGTGTTCCTAGTGGGACACGTTTTTCCTATAAATTCAAAATTTTCAAGTAATTCAGACTTTCCGCTAGGGGGCGTAAATGTAAATTGAGTTTCCTACTATTTCTCTGCTTCTAAACCTCCGATTTGAAAACTTCCTTCTGCACCGGATACAGCCCCTGATGGGAAATCGTTTGCACATAATTTCTAATTTTTGTAAAAAAATGGTACAACCACCAGATGGCGTAAGTCTTAATTCCCGCTTCTGATGTATTTGCAGCAAAATATGAGCTTCTAAAATCTCGATTGAAAAAAAGTATTTAGTTGACCAATGCTACTCATGTCGACAAACGTTTTAGGAACACTTTCTTCTTGAAATAATGCATGGTTTTTACGCCAGGGGGCGTAGATGTATATCTTATTTTTGTCAATATCTCTACTTCTAAAAGTCCAATTTGAAAAATTTATTCGTTGGTGGATAGTGTTTCCGACGCGAAATGTTTTTCTTATAAATTCAGAATTTTCACGTAAATCATTTAAGACTTTCTGCTAGAGCGCATAAAGGTAAATTGCGTTTTCTGCTCCTAAAACTCCGATTTTAAAAATTCTTCCTTTATCGCATACAGGACCTGATGGAAAACATTTTAACATAAATTCTAATGTTTTGTAAAGAAGGGTTTGGCCACCAGGGGTCATAAGTGTTAATTTCTGCTTCTGATGTATTTGTAGCAAAATCTGGGCTCCTGAAAACTCGACTAAATTTTTTTTTCTTGGACCGATACCGCTTATATGGATAAACCTTTTGCGAATACTTTCTTCCTAAAATAATGCATGGTTTTCCCACCAGGGGACGTAAAGTCACATCTTATTTTTTTTTTTTTTTTTTTTTTTGATTGGAGGTTTAACGACCACCGTGAGCAACTCAATGGGCTATAAGCAGTCGCCCGTCCCTAATTTAGGGTCACTGGTTCTAGGGAAGGGAGAGAGCCAGTGCCATAAGACAAACACAACATCCATGCCTCACTGGGATTCGAACCCGGACCCCTTACGGACGAATGATCAAAGGCCAGCGCCTTAGACCACTGCGCCACCGGGGCGGCCATCTTATTTTTGTCGATAACTCTGTTTCTAAGAGTTCCTAAGCTCAAGATTCCGTTTACACCAATATCTGAGGAATTAAAGACCCGACTGAAAAACTTCTTTCTTCCGTCAGATACTATTTTTTCCATACCGATTCCATTGCCTTTGAATAGCTTTGATACATTTAATTTGCGTCAGAACGGATTCAAAAGACGTGCTTATTACACCCGAAAATTCGGTGTCATCTTTCTTGTTTTTATTCCATTAAACACGTAGATGTTGTTCTGTTTGGAAGAGAGGGGCGTAACAACCACCATCAGCAACTATAAGTTCTATAAACTGTCGTTCGTCTCTAATTCGGGAGCAGTGGTTCCAGAAAAGACGAGAGAGCCAGTGCACACTACCACAGTCCATATGACGATGTGTGATTTGGAACAGATAATGATACTGAGACACCCGTAGTTCGGGGGCCTAACTATTCAGCTCGTATATGTTCTATTAACTGGTACGGAAGAAAATTGACAAATTTTGGGATTTTATTGATTTCCCTTTTTATATCATCATGAGCACCGCTTTTCATTTTTACCTTTGCTGTTCCAGTGCGTTCTTTTTCTCCATACCGTACGGTATTGATAGAAACATTTTAAGTAAAAAGGGAATTATTATTAAAAATACTCGGAAAACCCTTAAGTCTTCACTATGCTGTTATATTTAAAAGAGATGTTAAGCAACATTTGCGTTACTTAATACCAGAATGTTGGAAATATTGAACAGTCTGTAAACTATTATACAGTACATACGAGATGTAAAAAGACATTTCCAACACATTCGAAATTCTTTTCTATTTGGGGAGGGGTGGGGATTCGTTAAGGACCACCTGAGAAACCCAATGGGCTATATATCCATCCTAAGTCCATAATTCAGTGCTACTGGCTCCATGCAGGGGAGAGAGAGCCAGCGCTTAAGAGAAACACACGATCCACGCCTCACTCTGAACTTGAACCCAGAACTGTATCGGAATAATGATCCGAAGAGAGTTCTTCCTATTATTGGCCATCGTTCCACCGTGGTGTCACTTTTGAATTGCACATATTAGACCTTAATCTTGCCGCAATTGTGTAAGCGCTGGCTTATGACCATTCGTCTGAGAAGGGCTCGAATGCCCTTTAGGCATGGATGTTGTGTTTGTCTTACTGCACTGGATCTCTCCCTTCCCTGGAACCGCATACCTTAATTAAGGAGGCGGAGGACGACTTAAAGCTTAATAAGTTGCTCACAGTGGTCGTTAAACCTTCAATCAAAAAAAAAAAAAAAAAAGAAAAAAGAACACCTCATTCCTACATGTAAACCGGAGGTGGTTTATAAAAAAGAAACGTAAGAACCTTCATACCTTCATAGACCTTCCTTTTGCATATCATATTATCTTCTCTCCTCACTGAACCCCTTACGTTAAGAAAGAGAAGTAAACCAAACCAAACCAACAAGAAAAAAAATCTAATGTGTCCACAGGCTAAAGTTCTTAGACCTCCCCAACCAACTCGCGTGGAAACATGGGCACCATAACAGATCTCAGGGGTTTTACCCTTGCGAAATATAGACGAGTCATTTGTCAAACCAAAAAATACCACACGATAGGCAGCTCAAATTGACAACGCGATGATATTAATGCAAACTACATTATATTGCAGAACAGGCTTGAAGGGGGTCTGGGACAGCATCAAAAACTGGAAAAGCTGTTTTTTTTTCTTGCTTTTTTTTTTTTTCTTACAGAGGGAGGGGAAAGCTGAGAGCGAGTGCTTGCTGTTGTTTATTCTAATCCACTTTCCCCTTTTTTGCGCCAAGGATCCTGCGATACTAGTCATGTCGACAAACCTTTTAGGAACATTTTCTTCTTGAAATAATGCATGGTTTCTACGCCAGGGAGCGTGATGTATATTTTATTTCTGTCAATATCTCTACTTCTAAGAGCCCGATTTGAAAAATTCCTTCTTTGTTGGATAGTGTTTCCCATGCCAAATGTTTTCCCTATAAATTCAAAATTTTCAAGTAAATCATTGACCTTCCGCTAGGGGGCACAGTGGTAAATTGCTTTTTCTGCATTATTTCTGCTTCTAGAACTCCAATTTAAAAAATTCTACCTGTGTCGAATACAAGCCCTGATGGAAAATATTTTTCACATAATTTCTAATGTTTGGTAAAGAACTGATTGGCCACCAGGGGTCATAAGTGTTAATTTCTGCTTCTGATGTATTTGTAGCAAAATCTGGGATCCTGAAAACTCGACTAAATTCTTTTTTCTTGGACCGATATCGCTCATATTGATAAACCTTTTGAGAATACTTTGTTCCTAAAATAATGCATGGTTTTCCCACCAGGGGACGTAAAGTCACATCTTATATTGTAGATATCTCTGTTTCTAAGAGTCCCATTTAAAAAATTATTTCTCTGTTAGAGAGCGTTTCCGGTGGGAAATGTTTCTCATATAAATTCATGTTCTTGGTTAAAGCACAAGTCTGGAACCAGAGGGCGTAAGCACAAGATTCCGCTTCCAACAATATCTGAGGGATTAAAAACCCGATTGACAAACTTCTTTTTTCCGTCACATACTAATCTTTTCCATACCGCTTCCATTGACTTTGAATAGCTTTGATAAATTTAATCTGCGTCAGAACGGATTCAAAAGACACCCGAAAATTGGGTGTCATCTTTCTTGTTTTATTTGTTACCTGCGCTTAATGTAAAATCAATGGTTGCCCAAAGCCAAGTGTCCATCCAGAGACTTGTTTTCTTCTGCGAAGAGAATAAAATGTCCATAACGTGCACATAATTCAGAAAAAAATAGAAACTTCAAGAATCAAATTAATAAAATGGCGCCGTGATAAAACACAGAAATAAAACTAAAGAAACTAAGTGCTCATTCTGAGTCTGGAGTGAGTCAATTCATTCTTTTATGTCGTGTAACTTACCAATGTAGTATTTTTAAACAGAAATATAAGTGCTGAAAAAATATATTATTTTACGCAATGAATTACTAACAATTCCAAACCAATGTAGCATGGATTTTTTTTTTTTTTTTGGAGATTTACTTGACGTACATTTTCGAATTTATCACAAATAATAAAAAATACATTCATACATTAAGAGAAAGATTTGTTCTAAACGAAAACCAAAGAGGAAAGAAAAAATCAGAATTCGTATATCTGTGCCATTGGTGTAGGTTATCTTCTGGTACTACTGAACTACTGCTTAATTTAACAAATGCATTAGAAACATATTCTTTAGCTTTATCGTCGTCTGTTTAAAGAGCGAACAGTATTTTCTAATGAAACGTCCACTACGCACTAGCAGAAACCCAGTCTGTTTAATACTGCCTTAGTAAATGTTTTGTAGTTTTAAGGAATTGCGATCGATTTATTCTTAAGAAAGTTTGAACAACAGCTTACGATTTCCAGTAACTATTGCCATTTTGTTAGTTGCTGATATCGTGTTTTGGAAGTGAACTTTTGTATTACAAAGTATTCGGAATATTGCTTTTATGGTACCCACTACAGCGTCGAAAACCAATGTTTTCTGTAGACACTTACTTCATCCAGCGTCCATCACTTCAATGCTTTCATTTCTTTCCTTTCCCTTCTATCTTTTCTTATCAGCCTGAGGCAGGAATCACTCTCCTTCACTGAGTTTGAAATTCAGAGAAAAGGGAAATCAAAGGACAAGCGGAACACTTACTAACCCTTCTTTATTTCTCTGGTTCATCTTAAGACCTAAGTTAAGTTTGACCTAAGTTTTTTTTTTTTAAGTTCTTTTTCTTTGTTCCGGGGATTGAAAGACAACAGGACATTCCGTCTTCCTTTTTAAAGAAACCAGCAATATATTTAGTAGCCGTAACGAAATATTCGTCGGAGACACTTTAGAATAACAGAGATAACAAATTCTATTTTTTCTTTAAAAGTATGTTTAGTTAGAAGTTCAAGTACGTTATAATGATTTTTCATGACAGAAACTAAATAAATACTAGATGAACAAGTGCTTTCTAAAGAAGCATGCTATTGTTTAGTTTGACTCTAAGCACAGGGGTATTGGGAAAGTAATTTCATTACCTCGTTATGTTCTAAAAATATTTTATTTCACTCACACATAATTTTTTTCACATTTAATTCTTACCTGGAGGCTGAGTGGGGAGGAGTTGCGATACACATGCTATAGGCACCATAACCACAAACGCAGATATCCATATGCAAATGACAACTCTGCTCGCATGCGCAGATGTCTGCCAACGTCTGGAACGAAGAGGTTCGCATACAGCGTAGAATCTTTCCAAAGAAATGGCTACCAAAGTCCAAGCATTAACGGCTACGGTGATACCTGAAAAAAATAGTACGAAACCATTATGATCATTTTTAAAGATAGTTATTTATGTATTTTATTAACATTACAACCACATCCAGTGTACTGAACGCAGCCGAAAGAACACTTTTTTCCGTACTCCCGTAAAAGGAAGGCAAGATGCATTGGAAACAACTCTTCAGTAAATGTGTAGTTCAGCGTCCTAAAATATTTCGTCCGAAACGTTGAAGGAATTCGAAAAAGTGAGACGTAAAGATTGCAAAGTATGCAATCTCATGGCAAATGGTGAAAAATGTAATTTTATAGTGCATTTTAAAGATTTGTTCCGTAATATTTACATGTAATTACGACGCTGTGAACAGAAACTGAGGCAGGCATAACACAACGCTGCGGCAATGATGTCAAGTTTTGCTCCGCTGAAACAATGGTCTTGTTTTGGCGGCAATTTTGCTGGCGGAAGAGTACAAGAGAAAAGGGAAACGTCCTTGCCAGGAAAGCGTTCAATTTTTTAGTGTTGCCTACAGAAAATAGCAATCATTTCTTTCTCAATTTTCCATATCACAGTCTGACAATTTCTAGGTTTTTTCGCGTATCATTCTTTGATGCGCAATGCATGAATTAACTTCTTCATCGACGATTTGTTTTTCTTTTTGTAATCCAATTTGAATGAACTGCGAACCACGCCGTCAATAGGAGGAGCAAAACGTTAACTTTCCGATGCCAAGTAACTTCCGTTGCAGAGAACGCGACATGCACTTTAACGCTTTCCTAGAAGAAAGAAAGGAATCTGCATACTTTCTATTTCGTATCAGGGAATCATATGTGTAAGATCGAAGCAATTGTCACAATGTGTTTTGAAAAACCACGACAGAAATGAAGCACTATTTCCTGTCAGGTAGCACTACGAATTGGAACGCTTTCATGGCAAGAGCGATCCCCGTTCCTCTTGTATTCTTCCACCAGATAAATGGCTGACAGAACAAAACCGTCGTTTCAGCGGAGCAAAGCTTGACGTGGTCGCCACAGCTTTGTGTTAGGCTAACCGCAGCTTCTGTTCACAGCGTCATACTTACAAGTAAATATTACGCTAAAATCTTTAAAATGCACTATAACCATGACCTTTTTTCACCATTTACCATGAAATTGCATACTTTAAAATATGTACGTCTCACTTTTTCGAAATCCTTCAACATTTCCGACGAAATAATATAGGTCGCTAAACTACATATTTACCAATTCTTCTGGTTTATAACAACGAAGTTGCCTTCATTTCTCTTTGGTATGAGCTCAGTGAAAGGGCTGTATATACTTGTATATCCAGTGCTCGAAATGGAAATTTTGGAGTGGCGGAATGCTTATATTTAGCTAAAAATCATCCGGAAAAAATACCTCCGCCAGAAAATCTCGGAAACTGAAAAACTAAAAAAATCCTGGAAGAAAAGCTCGTTCGTGTGAAAATGTAATTGACAATTTCGTGAAATACTATTGCACCATAAGTCAGAAAAGATGACGGTCGATTTCAGTTGGTTGGTTTGTGGATCCAGCCGACACTACTTATGCTACACCGAGGACTGGGGTTAGGCTTATTTATTATGAGGAGACCCAACCCCGGAACCGAACGATTAGCGAGATTTTGGCAGCTCCACTGATCATTACCCAGCAAAAACAGTCCTGCTGGGCCAGCACTGCCAGCAATGGCCCAACACTATGTTGCCGCTGCCGAACCATCAATAAAATGGTTGGGCGACCAACAGAAGGGCCAGCAACTGGGCAACAGTTGCCATCCCCATCAGTTGTCATATGCCACAATAGGGACAATAGTTTACCATCACAGGCAGTAGCTACCACAAGCGGCCCTTTAGAGGCAAAGCAAGCACGTGCTATGAATCACGGCTAGCCTAATGTAGTCCGCTAGTTTCTCGGCAGTGGCAGCCGGCAGTCACGTGACGTAACTGATGGCTTTCCGAATCTTGCCCGACAATTCCCCAGTAGTAGCCATAAAAAATAAAAAAAGGATAACCGCAGTTTCCCAAAGCTGCAACAACCTTTTTACCATTCACGAAACTTCTGAATTATAGCACTGCGCTGGGGAAATTTTCTGAACTGGTCCGGAAAAACGCCCGTTTGGATCTACGCAGTTGCAAACAAACCAAGGACTGTCTGCGTCGAAAGCGGGCACTCTACCAACTGGACTGACTTGGCACGCACGAGCACCCCTTGAAGCTGACCCTCTTTTCTACGGAAAGTGTAACGAATGGTTCTCTATTTAATTTTACAATATTGCGAGGTATTTTTCATACATGTCAGTTTAATATAATTCATAAATTTATTTTTTCAACGTACGATTGTTTCTTTTTTTTTTTTACCTTAATAAAACTTCACTTTCCCAACGAGTGTAGCAATTTAAAGGCGCTTTCCAAAGTTTCGAGCTGTCTTTGTCGTCTTGAAAGGCGATTGTTGAATTAATATATTTAAACATTCATGTCACTTTCTGTTACATTTTAAACGTTGTATCTTTCCTTTCCGCTCTCAGAAGTTACATTTGTTTTAAAGAGGAAAGATATTTTATTTTACTTTTCGTTATTTTTAGAAGAGTTCCTCCAGTCTTGTGGATACAACCCATCGATGAGTACATTATATCCACATAGCGTTGCTTTCTTATTTATTTATTTTTTTCAACTAATTGATAAATTTCGTACGCGTATAATTATTCCTTTTTTTAACATAACGCTTTTTTAATGTTTTTCCAGGACTTTTGTTTCAAGCAGTTTAGTGAATGTTAAAACAAAAGACTGCACAGAAATTACTTCTTGTTATTCATGGGAATGGAGTCGGTGTATTTTATGGCTGTAATCTAGTATTTCATGGCTTAATCTGATATCTTCGTCGACGTGGCATTTCATTAGGAAATTAATTCGCATCTCTACATATGCTTTTTTTCTTAACGTCCACTAAAATAACACGATGGCGATAGCATCGCCTTCAAGTAACTGGTACCACGAGAAAAGGACGTGTTGCTTCTGCGCATGCGCAGTTCCGTTGTTTCCACCTGGTGTTGGGGTTTCATCGGTTGCCAGCTACGGGCCACTAGTGGCACTTGCTTGGTGGTCCGCAATTCAGGGCGATGCTACAGGGCCATCAATGGCTGCCAACTGATGGCGTTGCCACGAACGGACCGCTACCAGGCCGTGAGTGGCAGATTTCAGCCAGCAGTGACCCATCACTGCCAGCTGGTGGCTAGCAGTTTCCCAACACTTGTGTTTTTGCTGGGATAGTAATTCAGCTGGACTTGAACCCAGAACTTTAAGGTTCTGGGCCGAGAAGGCAGCCCCTTTTTCAATAGGGACTTTCAGGAAGTAGAATGTCGGGAAATTAAAATATCTGTAATCAGAATCTGTCTTAAAGTAAATCTTTTAAATAAATTAATCCTTTTTATTAAATTCTTACCACCCTAAAAAAAAAGCCCGAAGTAGAAAAAGTTTGTTCTTATTGCTGCAAAACTAAAGTTTTATGTTTGATCTATTGCCCTCGTCAAATTGAATATATTAAATTAATGATATAATTAAAATTACAGACATATTTAGTGGAATGATTTGGAGCTTGGGCAAGATGTGATCATGCATTATGGTAGTAGCTTTATTTTCATCTTTAGGAGGATTGAACTTATATCTCATGTATACACCACTCCCTATCCTTTACGGTTCCCCGCGTAACTATTTCTCAAGAGCACGAGGCGCACAAGGTTTACATGTTCAAGAATGCAAGCTCGTAATTCAGGGACAAAAAAATCATTTCTGCAGTTCCCACTATTGTTCCAGTGCAGATATGTAAAATCCGGGTAAAACAAGTGCCAGTGTGCTATACCGGCATATACCGGCCCATTTCGAGCACAGTGCACATCGATCAACAGCAGGATAACCTTCCGTATTGCCGTAGCTGGTGTCAAACACATGCTACTGTCCAGGTGGTCAAGTGATCCGAGATGCTGGCTTCTGACTATTCGTCCGTGTTCGTGTCCCGGATGTATGGTGGAGTTTTGTGGCTAAAGGGCTATGTTTGCCCAAAGAGCGCCAGATTCAAGACAATCAAACAAACAGTATTAAAAACGTATTATAATGCTTAAAATCAGGCTGATTCGGTAAAAGTGAAAAATGAGAATGAAGAAAAATGTAGAAAACTAGATACGTTTAAAAAGTCAATTTGTTTTAAAAATGAAAATATAGCGAATTTATCGCAGTGGTCATCTAGGAGCCGCTGCAGCGTAGCTGCGTCGTAGTTCAACAAATGAGAATGAAAAAAGTGGAAAGAAGCAACACGAAAACGAACACAACTACATAAAATATGAGCAACAGTTAGTCGTCAGTCGCACGTCTCACACATAGGGACAGTGTCGCCACACAACAAGTTGTGGTGGGGGAAACGACAATGCCCAATGCGGAGACGCACAAGCACAACTTCATCACGACGGTTTGTTCGCAAACTAGATGGCCATAGTGCGATCTGTATTTTGAGAAACTGTTCTGCATATTTTAATAATGAGTGAAAAAAAGCGAAAGTCACATTTTAGTATCAAAATCTAAGTCCAAGCATCAAGCGAACACAACTACAGAGAAGATGAATGACAGTGAGTCGGCAATTGCACGTCTCACGCATAGGGGCAGTGTCGCCATATACCAAGATGTGGTGGTTGAAACGACAATGCCCAATGCGGAGACGCACAAGCACAACTTCCTCACGACGGTTTGTTAACAAATTAGATAGCCATAGAGCGATCTGTAGTTTGAGAAACTGTTCTGCATATTTTAGTGATGAGTGTAAAAAGGCGAAAGTCACATTTTAGTAACAAAACCTAAATCCGACCATCAAATGAACACAAATACAGAGAATATGAGTGACAGTGAGTCGGCAACTGCACGTCTCACACATAGGGGCAGTGTCGCAACACAGCAAATAGCGGTGGGTGAAGCAACAATGCCCAATGCTGAGAAGCGGAAGAACAACTTCCTCCCTACGGTACCGGTGACGTGATGATCTCCAGACTCCAAGAATTGGTTTGATACGATGTAGGCTATTTTCCACTTGTTGATCCAACAGACCCTGCCACGTTCGAGTGATACAATCATGAGCAATGAAGCGTAAATCACGATAAAAGAGTGGCAAGGGTGTAACGACCAAAGAGGAAGCAGATCTAGCAGCCGCATCAGCACACTCGTTACCTGGAATACCAACATGTCCAGGAATCCAGAAGAATTGTATCTAGACACCAGCCTCGAGCAAAGAACGAAGAAGCCTTCGTACGTTAAAAAGAAAAAGGGTGATCACTACAGTCCAACGATGACACAGACTGTACAACACAGAAAGAATCAGTGTACACCAGTGGCGTATATTCGAGCTTGAAAAATATGAGCTTGAAAAGAAAGGAAGATTAGGATACGTCCTCCGCTATTCATTCGGACACACTGCAAGCGGATGGGGAAAGAATCCAAAAATAAGCACTAACAAATTGTCAGAAGTATTAGGATATTTAAATATGCACAACATCGGAAACAAGATCTTCCACAATAAGCACTAGCAACTTGTCAGAAGTATTAGGAGTTTTAAATCTACCATCGCTGAGAACCTGCACAAGATCGGAAACAAGATCCTCCACAAATAAGAACTATAGCAAATTGTCAGAAGTATTAGGAGATTTAAATTTACCATCGCTGAAAACATGCACAAGATCCTCCACAAGAACCTCCACAAATAAGCCCTAGCAAATTGTCAGAAGTATTAGGAGTTTTAAAATCTACCATCGCTGAGAACATGCACGAGATCGGAAACAAGATCCTCCACAATATCCTTCACAAATAAGCACTAGCAAATTGTCAGAAGTATTAGGAGTTTTAAATCTACCATCGCTGAGAACCTGTACCAGATCTACCACAAAATCCTGCACAAATAAGCATTATCAAATCGTCATAAGTTTAAGGGTTTCAAATCTACCATCGCTGAAAACATGCACAAGATCGGAAAGAAGTTCTAATACAAACAAGCACTAGAAAATTGTCAGAAGTATTAGGAGTTTTAAATCTACCATCGCTGAGAACATGCACAAGATCGGAAAGGTTTACAAATGCCGCTTTGAGGTGCCTCTCGAGCTTAGCCCAGCTAAAGCTCAACGACGTGCCCAAATATACAAGGAACTGCACTGAAATCCAAGCGATACTCTATTTATCAAATGAATAGTAACTGAGAATGAAAATTGGATATATCCGCTTATTACATATTCTTCACAACACTGGCTCAATACAGGAGAACCTATCCCTAAACGGGAACGTTTTGAGAAACTGTTCTTGCTGTGTGTCTTGTAGAATTATGAAAGTATAATCCACTTTGAGCTCATTCCGCATGGTCGGTCTAATTGTGCCAAACCGTATTCTCAGTAATTGGACAGGATGTGTGACAAACTTCAGCGAATAACCCTGCCTTATTTAACCGAAACGGAGCACTGTTGCAGCAAGACAATGCAAAACCTCTTACTCCTAATAGGACCCAAGTTAAATTTCACGAACCACACGAAATCGAGCTGCTGCATCGTCTAGCATACAGCCTAGACTTTGACGCTTCAGACTACCAGATGTTTCGGGCGATGCCGCATTTTCTAAGTGGCAAATAGTTGACTACTTTTGGACAATGTCGAATGCAAGTGCCTAGAGTTATTTTCCTCTAAACCGAACGCTTGGTACAGTGCAGGAATCGGAAACAAGTTCTTGTTCAGTAGTTTGAACCCATCTGTCTGCCAGTTGTGCAAACTGGCAGACAGATGGGTTCAAACTACTGAACAAGATGATTTTCAATTTGTAATGAAAAATATTTTCAATTTGTAATGAAAAATAATCTGTCACCAAAACCGAGAAAAGGAATGATATGATAATGAAAATCCAGTTATGATATTGGTTAATCTTTAACTCATCGCTGGTGTTATAAAAACATTAATGAATATATTGAAAGGTTGGAACGTAGTGTCACAATTTGGAGTACCTTTTCAGCATTTCAACAATATACACTCAATGGACAAATCATTAGAGACACCTACTTAATAGCGTGTTGGTCTTCCACTAGCGCTAATGAGGAGTTGACTCCACAAGATGCCGCCAAAATAAATCATTAGAGACACCTATTTAATAGCGTATTGTCTTCCACTAGCACTAATGAGGAGTTGACTCCACCTACTTAATAGCGTGTTGGTCTTCCACTAGTTGACTCCACAAGATGCCGCAGGGTTTTCGGAGGTAATGCCAACCATTCCTGTTGCGCCATTGTGTACAATCAACATCATGCCTGTTGCAGCATTGTGTTTGCCCAGAATCCACGAGTCTTATGTTCCAGTACGACATTCCAGAGAGGTTTCACAGAGTTCAAATCCGGAGACCTCGGGGATCCATGGATAATACCAAACTCAGGTGAGGCTTCCTGGAGCCATTCCTCGCTAGTTGCTGCCCGATGGGGCGGCGCACTGTGCTGCTCAAAGAGTCCATCGGCAGCAGAATGAGCGAAGGCCATGAAAGCGTGTAGATGAACAGACAGCACATAGTGGTTGTGTGCAGCTCTTAAAGATTTCTCCAGATACACTAATTGACCTGATGGTACCCATGAGAAGGCTGCCCAAACCATCACATAGCCACCACCACCTCTAGAAGAGCCGACCTTTCACGACGTCGTGATTTTTTCGTTGAAAGATCGTCATCGTGGATAAAAGAGCTTGAAGAAGAAGTCCAGTTGTCTGTAGCTTCTGTATATGTTTTTTTAGTTAAGGTACTTCCATGTCACTGCTCCACAAGACAGAAATGGAAGGTTGCATTGATTAAACACTTTTCTTTTAAAATATAATGGTATACGCTCTTGAAAGTTATACTTTTCTTCCAAATGCTCCCCAACCCAAGTTTTATGTGCCGAATAATTTCTTCGACAATGCGGCCCCTGCTTCATATCTGTTTCCCTCTAGATTTTTTCCATCAATAGCTAAAACTTCATTTCTTGTAAAAACATTGCACATCAATTTTGTTTTTACTCTCTCTCTCTCTCTCGCTCGCTCTCTTGCTGAAAGTTCATTTTTAATTCTGCTCCTCTACTCTTGCTTGCAAATTACTCGATCATAATGAGCAGCCCTGAAGGGTAGTTGAAAAAGTTACTTTGTCATCACCAAAACGAAAGTAAGTTCAATAATCTCCATTAATATGCTTCTCCTTGATTTTGCAGTTCAGTAATTTAAAGTTATTCTGTAATGTGGCATTGAAGAGTTTCGGAGACATGGTGTCACGTTGTCTCAGACCATTTCCAATTCTTGTTGGTGCTGTATCTTCAAATATCCAAATCTTTGCCCTTGCATCTTCATAGACGTTATTAATAATGCCAATGCATGCATCTTCAGTCTCGTAGGGTTTCAAAAATATTAATTGGTGAAGCTTCCTATTACCACTCTAATTATTATTCTAGTAAGTTACACTTTTTCTACCATTATTTCGGTACCGCAATACTCTTGGCGAGGTGGTGCAGGGCTAAGGTCAGTTTTATGGTATCTTCAGAGCCCTTATAAAGATATGGTATTTCATACTTGTCTGACTTGTATGCCTAAATTAACCGTCTTTCTTCAGTTTCTTTTCATATGTAAATTTTTTTACTTCTTCATTATGTTTCAGTTTGAACGGTGCATCAGCCCATCCAAGTATCCTAACACATTTTGATAACGACAGGGAACGAATCAAAGTACATAGAAAGCAACACGTTGTATAAAGAGGTCTGTCTTCTAGTAAAACGTGATGCAGCTTCACGTCTAACCGCATGTTATCTTCGATACGGTTTCGTCACTAGAGTCGACGATTATACGACGTGCTGGCCATCATACCAAATGTTAATAGCTATATCATGTATGATATGCTGTTTTTATATCATTATGTGTGCTATGTGATGTGTTTGGCAAGTGGATTGAGTTTATGAATTTGTGATAACAAGCTGCAAATCGACGAGTGGTGAAGAGAGCTTGGAACTTAAGTCAGTAGCAGTTTCTTAGGAACCTTGTCCTTTAGTCTATTATAACATTTATTATGCAAGTGCGTACTCAGTCATGCTCTGAATAACACCAAACAAATAACGTGCACGAAAAATATTTAAACCATTGTAAAAGTATCGAACAGCGCATATTTTTGCTGTCGTTGATATAGTGAAGAACTTTTGAAGCAGAATTTGTTCTTACTATTAAAACATAAAGTTATCGACAAAGAGAAAGAGATAAATTGTTGGTGACGGAAATGTTATTTCTGGTCTACAGATGTTCAATTGCTTCATATTAAAAGCAGGACAGTGCCCAGTATTTCTACAAAAATTGTAAAATGCCGTAATTTTCTCTGTTAAATTAGGCCAAAACAAAGCAAAACTTCATTATGAAATCTTTATGTCGTATTACCCTTAGAAAAGGAAACCTTTGTTTGCTGGTGTGGGTTTGAGCAGAAAAATAAAAACATACTTTTGCTTCAACGGCTTTGAGAAATACCTATATCAATATAATAACGTATCATTTAGCTCGAAGGTAGCTATCTACATTTCGTGCACACCAGGGAAATTTTCTAAGCACATGGATAAATCCTTGAAAGTTGGAAATATCACTTTAGATTTTCAGACATACTGAACAATAAATTAATATCCAAGACCCTATTACTCTGTGCGTATGGGGTATGTAAGGAAACTGTTGAGTAACATGCGTTCAAACATAACAGGCACACCAACGCGTAAATCTATAGAGTAAATAATACGTATGTTCTATCACTTGTTAAAATTGTGGATTATTCAAAAGATGCTTTTTTCTCTTTGTTGTATGGTTTGATGACCATCATGGACAATGCGTGATGTTATAAGAAGTCACCGTTCCTAATTTCGGTTCACTGGTACCAGGGATGGGACAGGGCCAGTGCAGTAAGGCGAGCGCGCCACTTACTCTTCATCAGGGCATGGAGCCAGCGCCTCATCGGCCACCGATACAACATTCTAAAGACAGATTGCCCGTATATTAGTTACTTCTTAGAACCCTTTTCCATGAATTATAGTCATAGAAATGCCTATTGGAATTTTTTTCATTTCTTTATCTAAGTAAGGAGGAGTTTGCCTGCCTTCACTCTAATCTTGCATTCGGGAGTAGCCTCCCCGATGAACGAGAAGTTTAAGGCGCTGGCTAATGACTATTTATCTGAGACTGGGTTCGAGTTTATCTACATGACCTTGGTTCGGTCACGAATGAGGTGTGGGTGGTGCAGAAGTAAAATGAAGATAGCGCTGCCCGTTCCCTGAAACGAGTAGCCTCATATGCGGGACGGGCGAGTTTATCTATATGACGAACGGTTCGAATCACGAATGAGGCGAGGGTGGTGCGGATGTCCAATGAAGATAACCCTGCCCGTTCCCTGAAACCAGTAGCGTCATATGAAGGACGGGCGAGTTTATTTATATGGCCACGGTTCGAGTCACGAATGAGGCGTTGGTGGTGCGGAAGTCCAATGAAGATTGTCCTGCACGTTCTCTGAAACCAGTAGCCTCATATGCGGGACGGGTAAGTTTATCTACACTGGCGGGAAAAAAATCCCAACACCAGGAAGGGGTTGTGTTAGATAAACGACAGTTGGTAATCGGTGAGAGTACATCTGTAAGATGACGTCTATGCAAATGTCGCGCTCGGCGCATACGTGTGGCGCTAGTAGCGCCCCTCGGAACATGCAAAGCAGGTTTGCTGTAAATTCGCGCTGTAACGTTCATGAGCGTTAGTTATCGTTGAGATTCGACGTAGTGTGTTGATGTTAGTCAAGAATGCCTTTAAGAAGACGAAGAAGAAATTATCAACAGCTCACGGAGTTTGAACGAGGTCGTGTAATAGGGCTACGAGAAGGTGGATTTTCGTTCCGCAATATTTCAGAACGACTTGGCAGCAATGTAGCCACTGTGCATGATTGTTGGTAGTGGTGGTCAAGGAAAGGTACTGCTTCAAGGAGACCGGGTTGCGGTCGGCCACGTGGCACTACTGAGAGGGAAGACCGCCGTGTACGGTGTATGCCCGTGGCGCATCGTACTGCGTCTGCGGTAGCAATTCGAGCTGCACTTGCCACCACAGTGACACAACGAACTGTTACAAATCGGTTACTTGAAGGACAGCTCCGAGCCAGACGCCCTGTAGCGTGCATTCCACTTACTCTAAACCACTGCCGTTTGCGATGTCAGTGGTGTCAAGCTAGAGCTCATTGGAGGACGGAGTGGAGATCTGTTGTGTTTTCTGATGAAAGCCGGTTCTGCCTGGGTGCCAGTGATGGCCGTGTGTTGGTTAGAAGGAGGCCAGCTGAGCGCCTGCAACCAACCTGTCTGCGGCCGAGACACACTGGACCTACACCTGGAGTTATGGTCGGGGGAGCAATTTCCTATGACAGCAGTAGCACTTTCGTGGTTATCCCACGCACCCTGACGGCACAGTTGTACGTCGGTCTGGTAATTCAACCTGTTGTGCTGCCAGTCATGAACAGCATTCCAGGGGTGTTTTCCAACATGATAACGCTCGCCCGCATACCGCTGTTGTAACCCAATATGCTCTACAGAGTGTCGACTTGTTGCAGTGGCCTGCTAGATCACCATATCTTTAACCAATCGAGCACGTATGGGACATCATTGGACGACAACTCCAGCGTCACCCCCCAACAAGCATTAACCGTCCCTGTATTGACCGACCAAGTACAACAGGCATGGAACTCCATCCCACAAACTGACATCCAGCACCTGTACGACACAATGCATGAACGTTTGCGTGCTTGCATTTAACATTCTGGCGGTTACACCGGTTATTAATGTACCAGCATTTCACATTTAAACTGGCTCTTCTCGCGCTTACAATAAGCTGTGATCTTGAAACCTTAATCGATTAAATATGTTACCTATACAAATGTATTGCCGCCATTTCATTCCTCAACAACTATTGTTTCGTGGTGTTGGGATTTTTTTTCCGTCAGTGTATATGACCACGGTTCAAGTCACGAATGACGCGTAGGTGGTGTGGAAGTCCAATGAAGATAGCCCTGCCCGTTCCCTGAAACCAGTAGCCTCATATGCAGGACAGGCGAGTTTATCTATATAACCTCGGTTCGAGTCACGAATGAGGCGTGGGTGGTGCGGAAGTCCAATGAAGATAGCCCTGCCCGTTCCCTGAAACCAGTAGACACATATGAAAAACGGGCGAGTTTATTTATATGACCACGGTTCGAGTCACGAATGAGGCGTTATTGGTGCGGAAGTAAAATGAAGATAGCCCTGCCCGTTTCCTGAAACCAGTAGCCACATATGAAGGACGGGCGAGTTTATTTATATGACCACGGTTCGAGTCACGAATGAGGCGTGGGTAGTGCGGAAGTCCAATGAAGATAGCCCTGCCCGTTCCCTGAAACCAGTAGCCACATATGAAGGACGGGCGAGTTTATTTATATGACCACGGTTCGAGTCACGAATGAGGCGTGGGTAGTGCGGAAGTCCAATGAAGATAGCCCTGCCCGTTCCCTGAAACCAGTAGCCACATATGAAGGACGGGCGAGTTTATTTATATGACCACGGTTCGAGTCACGAATGAGGCGTTGGTGGTGCGGAAGTCCAATGAAGATAGTCCTGCACGTTCTCTGACACCAGTAGCCTCATATGCGGGACGGGCGAGTTTATCTATATGACCACGGTTCGAGTCACGAATGAGGCGTGGGTGGTGCGGAAGTCCAATGAAGATAGCCCTGCCCGTTCCCTGAAACCAGTAGCCACACATGCGGGACGGGAAAGTTTATCTATATGACCCCGGTTCGAGTCACGAATGAGGCGTTGGTGGTGCGGAAGTCCAATGAAGATAGTCCTGCACGTTCTCTGACACCAGTAGCCTCATATGCGGGACGGGCGAGTTTATCTATATGACCACGGTTCGAGTCACGAATGAGGCGTGGGTGGTGCGAAAGTCCAATGAAGATAGCCCTGCCCGTTCCCTGAAATCAGTAGCCACACATGCGGGACGGGAAAGTTTATCTATATGACCCCGGTTCGAGTCCCGAATGAGGCGTGGGTGGTGCGGAAGTAAAATGAAGATAGCCCTGCCCGTTTCCTGAAACCAGTAGCCACATATGAAGGACGGGCGAGTTTATTTATATGACCACGGTTCGAGTCACGAATGAGGCGTTGGTGGTGCGGAAGTCCAATGAAGATAGTCCTGCACGTTCTCGGACACCAGTAGCCTCATATGCGGGACGGGCGAGTTTATCTATATGACCACGGTTCGAGTCACGAATGAGGCGTGGGTGGTGCGGAAGTCCAATGAAGATAGCCCTGCCCGTTCCCTGAAACCAGTAGCCACACATGCGGGACGGGAAAGTTTATCTATATGACCCCGGTTCGAGTACCGAATGAGGCGTGGGTGGTGCGGAAGTAAAATGAAGATAGCCCTGCCCGTTTCCTGAAACCAGTAGCCACATATGAAGGACGGGCGAGTTTATTTATATGACCACGGTTCGAGTCACGAATGAGGCGTTGGTGGTGCGGAAGTCCAATGAAGATAGTCCTGCACGTTCTCTGACACCAGTAGCCTCATATGCGGGACGGGCGAGTTTATCTATATGACCACGGTTCGAGTCACGAATGAGGCGTGGGTGGTGCGGAAGTCCAATGAAGATAGCCCTGCCCGTTCCCGGAAACCAGTAGCCACACATGCGGGACGGGAAAGTTTATCTATATGACCCCGGTTCGAGTCCCGAATGAGGCGTGGGTAGTGCGGAAGTCCAATGAAGATAGCCCTGCCCGTTCCCTGAAACCAGTAGCCACATATGAAGGACGGGCGAGTTTATTTATATGACCACGGTTCGAGTCACGAATGAGGCGTTGGTGGTGCGGAAGTCCAATGAAGATAGCCCTGCCCGTTCCCTGAAACCAGTAGCCACACATGCGGGACGGGAAAGTTTATCTATATGACCCCGGTTCGAGTCACGAATGAGGCGTGGGTAGTGCGGAAGTCCAATGAAGATAGCCCTGCCCGTTCCCTGAAACCAGTAGCCACATATGAAGGACGGGCGAGTTTATTTATATGACCACGGTTCGAGTCACGAATGAGGCGTGGGTAGTGCGGAAGTCCAATGAAGATAGCCCTGCCCGTTCCCTGAAACCAGTAGCCACATATGAAGGACGGGCGAGTTTATTTATATGACCACGGTTCGAGTCACGAATGAGGCGTTGGTGGTGCGGAAGTCCAATGAAGATAGTCCTGCACGTTCTCTGACACCAGTAGCCTCATATGCGGGACGGGCGAGTTTATCTATATGACCACGGTTCGAGTCACGAATGAGGCGTGGGTGGTGCGGAAGTCCAATGAAGATAGCCCTGCCCGTTCCCTGAAACAAGTAGCCTCATATGCTGACCGGGCGACTACTTATATCCCAAAAATTTGCTCATGGTGGTCTAACCCCCCCCCTAAAAATCGTTCAGGCATATATAAATCTTTATTTCCCTACTTCTAAATGTATTTTCATATTCCAAATTTCTTATTTAAGTCTACATAATGATTATTTAAATTAATACCACAAAATATCTTACAACCCTGTTCCAGAAGGATTTGATCTCAAGAAGAGCAAACAAAACTATCAACTTTTCATTAAGTTAGTATGTGGTAGTATAGAGAATGCCTAGGAAGAGCTATATGTGTACGTTGAACAAGGTAAAATACATCATTTGAAAATCGGTTTTATTAGAAGAGCACTGTATTTCATATATTAGTGAATAAGCAGGAAAAGCGAATGTTCAATTTAGTACACATCAGATATGATTGCGCTCACACATAAAAAGAGTATGACACTAAAGTTAACTGAAGGCCGCACTAAGCGAAACAAAATAGGTAGCCTGAGGGAACATTATGAAAAAAAAAATAATCCGAAGCCAAATTGAAAATCGAAAATTATGTGTACATCTAACGCACTCGGCTAGATAATGAGATCCGGGATTCATTTCCTCGGTGGTGACCGAATAACAATTTTTCGGTTGCTGTGTTTTGGTAAAACATGGAAAGAGCGATGTATTTGTTTTATTATAAACCAAAGCCATATTGTAAAAAAAATAAAGTTGTCTTGTACTTCGTTTTTAAGGATTGGCCCAAAGATTTCATAGATGCAAAAAAATTGAGTTGTTAAAATATTGTATATTCAGGTTTTTTTTATTTTCAGAAAATATCATCAGAAATATCATGAAAATCTGGATCATTTTCGAAAAGCCAGAATATTTTTCCCATCTGTAAAACTTTTTCCGGAATTAAAGAGTAAGGGTTTGTATCGATACGGTGTAATGCCAGTATTAAGAAAATCAGTTTTGGAATTCTAAGTATGCTTTCCTCCAGTGAGGTACAGAAGAACAAAGTGCCAAATGTTTATTTTAGAACATTTGCATTACTAAGCTTTTATCAAAAGGAAAGAACAAAATGCACCGGCAGATCAATGATAGAAAGACATTTTGCAATGTGGCATTTGAGAGTTTGGGAGATATGGCTTCACCTTGTCTCACTCTCTTTTCAATTTTTATTGGTACTATATCTTCAAATAGCCGTTCCTTTGCACTTGCATTTTCATAGATGTTATTAATAATGCTAGTGTATGCATGTTCAATACCGTAGGATTTCAAAGCCACGATAACTGCATATCGTTTGACGGAATCAAAGGCCATTTCATAAACAATAAAAGCCATTCCTACTGGGAGTTCATTTTCCCTCATTCTTTCAGTTATATCTCTCAGTACATGGATATGATCTACAGTGTTGAAGCTACTCCTGCATCCAGCTTGTCCAGTGTATAACGAAGTAAATTTCTCCGTCATTTCTATCCGCGCCAGGATTCGAACCCGGGTCCCCTCATTCCGGAATAAGTTGCTCTACCAATTGAGCTACGCGGACATTTGTTCTGACTACTATCTGCCTTTATGTCGTGTGCGTCCTGCTGGCAGGTACGTCACATCTCCTGGTACGTTACAAGTGTTACTTTCAAGCGATGTGAAAGAACTTTAGTTAAGATTTTATAATCCACTGATAGATCTAACTGAAAGAACGAGGGGAAATGATGGGCCTGTAGTTCTGAGATCCTCAATGTCACATTTTATGTAGCAGGATCATTTTAGTGTTGCTCCAATCCTCAGGAATGTTCTATTCATTGAGACATCTAATGAAAACTTGGGTAAGTCTAGTTTTAATTTCTCCACTTGTTTCTTGTATAATGTCCACAGTAATTCCATCTTCTCCTGGAGCTGTTTCCCGTTTCATGTTCTTAATTGCATATGTAACTTATGCCGGCAGGAGTAGAAGAACTTTAGTACTAATACCTCTTGTAATGCCTGAAGATAGATGCATCATTCCTTTCACATAGTTTTGAGTAGAAATCTTTCACTTTTGTCCAACTTTCGCCTCTATTTCTTGTTACAGTACCATCTTATTTTCTCAGTCCCATAATCTGTTTTCTTCCCTTACTGAGATGTTTCTTTGCTCTCTTCAGGCTTTTGTTGTTTCAATTGCTTTTCCCTCTAGTTCACAACAGAATTTCCTTACGTTTTCAGTGATACTGTTTTCGCACTGCCTTGCACAGCTCTACGTATTTGACTTTGGACGTTACAACTTTTTTATTTGTCCTGATCTCCCTTCTCTTTGGCATCAGCATTTTTGTTTTTCCCGATATTTTCTCCATATGCAACTTGTTCTTAATACCACGTATTTTTGTTGCTGTTTTCAAACATCCTTGGTTAGTTTTCTGTTAACTTCAGAGGTGTCTTCTTCTTCTCATGTTAGATCTTATAGAGCAGAGAATCTGTTCCTCAGTTCCAATTTGAAAAAATTATGATGCTTTTAAAGGTTCGTCATGTCCATTACATTTTGTTTGTTTTATAAGCCTGGCAAGTTCGAGTTTGGTGTTGAGGTGTATCTTACATCTCATCACTATATGGTCACTACCTGTGTTAATCCTTTTCATCACACTGCAGAATTCGATGAGGAATTTCTTGTTACACATAATAAAATCATTCTCGCTTGTCATCTGACTGGTAAACCTCCGTGTCCATTTCTTTTGTAGATTTTACTTGAAAAAGGAGTTCATGATGAAAAACCTTTCTGCCTCTGCAAACTCTGCGAGAGTATTTCCACTCTGGTTTTTCCTGCCGTGACCGAATTCACATACAGAAGTTTCGTTCTGTTGCTGTTGCCCTATTTTCGCATTGAAATCACCTATAATTATCTTCAAGTGCTGCTTGCTTTTGTTATTTAGATGTAGAAGTTATTTAAAATTCTTTAATTTCGGCCTCAGGTTAAATTGTGGGGGATGCGTAAGTCTGGTATCTTTTTGAGAGTTGGATAACGAGTGGCGCATCTCTGTCCGAGAAACGTTGAACTTCTAGAATACTGTGCTTTAGTTTCTTTTTTATTATAAATCCAACACCACTAGTTTTGCCAGTATCTATCCCGCGATAGTAGAAGAGTTGTCCACTTTTCAGTTCATTAGGATCATCTCCTTTTCTTCTCACCTCACTTAGCCCTACGATGTCCCACTTGATACTATGGAGTTCCTTCTCCAATTCAAGGAGCCTTGAATCAGAAGACAGAGATCATCCATTGATCTCTGAGCATCAGATGGCAGCCTAATCCGGTCCTCCGGTGATTCTTAGCACCCTCTGCCTTCATGTCATATTGGCTGCTGACTTGGCCATGTACATTCCAGCTGCCGGAGACTGAGGGCCAAGTTTTTAGTTGTGGAATAATTTTTTTTTTTTTTTTGGGGGGGGGGGGCGTTTGGCCATCACTCACAACGCTGGCCAAGCGGGTTGGTGAGTGTGGCAGAGCATTTCCTCTAATCACGGTGGTATAGTTATACCGCTATTGGCGGTCATTAGATCCCCTTTAGTGGCAACAGGATGCACCACGGGAAGGCTGAGTTACCATTTGTCAAGTAGCAGCTCTGACATGTTTGCGCATCACCTTACCTTGCATCCCAAATTCGAATTACAAATATATTTTTATTTTTTTAAGGACGACCATAACTATTAAAATGGTTTTGAATCTTCTTTTGAGCCAACCTCGAGGGTTTACATTCTTTTAACCAAGTACCTAAGATTTCAAATAGTAGCAAAATATTAATGTTTCATGATTATTTTTCATTTTGGTTCAGTCAAAATAGATGCGAAGCAAACTTGATCTATTCCTTGCCTGCACGATATTGGACATATTAGAAAGCTTTTGTTCTTAGCTGTTTCAGGGTTTAACAACCAAAATGAGCAACTTTGTTTGCTATATTGTTTAGAGCCACCTGTTTTAAGGAAGTGATAGAGACTTCGGACAGCTACACTACCCATGCTTCGAACCCGGAACTATCTCAACGAATAGTAATACTTCAGGTTCTCAGACCACTCGGCGATCGGGGCGGCTTAGAAAGCTACACGAGTGTAAAAATGTGAACAGGCTTTTTTCACATGTACTAATCTTCCGGCTAACCGTAGGACCTGGGCCCGGATAAGTGGTGCAGTGGTCTTCTGGCGGTGGCTGTCTATTTGACCCATAACCACTCACCCAAATAAAACACGAGCTACTTTCTATAGCCCTTGCAATTGCTAATGCTGGTCTTTCAACTCCGAAATAAAAAAAACAACATCTCTTTGCGACATTTAGTGAATACTTTATTTAGAAAATCGCAAGTCCTTTAAATTAAAAAATTAAAAGCCTTCCGAAGTTCAGTTCACGATATCTGCTTGCTTTTGAATACTTTCTTACCAGTAATATAACCGTTTTTAGAATTATATCACCAACTCTTTTTTATTTTAATTTGAAGGGCCGTTATCAGCTTATAAAAAATTTAAGCGCCAATAGGAGTTACTTAACTTATATGATAAAATCAGTGAGTGCTCTCAAGTGATCGTGTAAATATTTCGGCATATACGTATTTCGAAACACATCAGGGAAAATTTTGTCAAATATAGAACTTCAAATAGGAAAAGAGAAAAATTTTAAGGAGTGCTACATAAAAGGAAGGGACAAAAGAATCTCTTGCTTCCCTACTCATAGAAACAAGATTTCGAAGCCTGCAAAAGACACGTTGAGAAAGCAATTCAGAGTGAAACATTCTCAGGTTCTGCTACTATCGATAAAGGGAGTCTAAGCGAGTGTGGCACTTGACGAGTTAAAACAGCTCCGTGATACGCGCGGAAGTATCGGAAAAGGACTTTCGAATCACAAAGAGGTCATTAAAGAGGAAAACTAACTAAACTTGGGGTGTCAAGTGACAGGAAAACTTAAAGCAGAAGTACGTAAGTGGGAGCGGAAGTGAAGTTGGGAGCGCAAGTGAAGTTAGGAGCGGAAGGGAAGTTGGGAAATTAGACGCCATCTAAGATCAATATCGAAATAAAAACATCTTTGGGTCGAGAATATTTCGCTAGTATTGACTATTCAGAAACACACTACAACGAAAAAAATCGAAAGATTTACTCTGTTACCCTTTGTAGATAATTTATGTTATGTATGCAAAGAACTTTGTGGGTGTGAAATAAAACGAGTGATTCGAGAGTATACATTTATTTAAGTACAACACATAGCATTCATTCGCGTCACACACGACCACACCAAACAACAAGACGGTACGTACTAAGTGGAATTATATCATAACAACAAACAAAAGAGTTTACTAATTCCTGACATGGAGCGGTATTTACATAGGTAGGTGGATGGATGAATGATATTGTCATAAAATCAATGAAACAAGATATATGAGTCATAAAAGTAAATATTCACTAAAATATAGTGGCGGCATTAGTAAGTATTTTGCATACTTAGTTATGAAAAATATTTATTACAATTATTGTTATATATTTTTCAGATTTAGATGAACGAAAGAAACGACCCTGACATCGATGAAGTCCACATACGCATGCTCAATATAAAATCTGACCTCAAGATAGAAAGAAACACTGAATCGCAAGTGTGTTAGTAAGGGTGATTGGTAACGGTTGGTCTAGAATATCTACAGGTTACATCGCATTATGGTATAGTTCATTTTAAAGCTCACGTCAATAGCTGGAAACTCCTCCATGGCGAGGGCGAGAGGAAGTCAAATTTCACAACGACGTACAGTTTTGAAGATATTTGACAAAATCAACCTAGGTCGCTCACCGACAATAGCATCAAAATCCATTTTTGTAATGGCTTTTATCACATTTGGCCTCAGGTTCCCGTAATTTAATAAACGCGACCATATCGCATCGCAGATTGCATTGAAATGTTGTTACGTGTATGTAAAACGTGATGAAATAATGTTCGGCAATAGTTTAGTAAAACATATTGTTGAGTAACAATGAAATTAACTACTGGTGCGTCATGACACGGTACAGCATGAGGAACGATCAGATTTCAACAATGATACATATAATGACGCACCTTTACTCATTTTCGTAATAACGAAATTTTTTACTTGGGATTTACTTTACTGCTGTCAGGATATATATATAGCATCAAAAATCGCATAGTAGTTGTATTTAAATTATGTTGTATAGGCCATATTTGTGGCTACCTTTTCAGCAGATGTAAACTTATGCGGTCATGTGATGTTCGCCACCGCAGCTGCCATGGACTGTCGCACAAAGAAAAAATAAAAATAAATGAATTCTTCAAATTCGAGCTGCATGACGAATTTGAATAATTCATCTATTGTTCTGTGTATTGTAGCCAAAACGTAAGCTACATAAATAATTTTTGTAATATGGTCGTCGGTAAAATCACCTAGTTTGTGTGAATCTCGCATCATGCGGTGAATGGATCTAATGAAGAACTTATCTTCGCCGGGTATGCACAATTATGGATGAAGACGCATGTTGCCAGGGTGAAAGTTCCAATAAGGCATGAGCAGTGTGGTTTACCTACGATATTGAGTCTGACTTTTCCCTAGAACCAGTGGCCTTAAATTAAGGATCGGCGACTTTTTATACCCTTCGATGTCCATTCTGCAGTGAGCATCAAATTAATAAATGACCAGAATCTTTTCCAGATTTATTCGAAAACGAACCAAATAAATGACCAGGATCGTCTTCCAATGCGCAAAAACAAAGACTGACTTTTCAAATAAAAAGTTAGCCTAACTAGTTGCCAACATTATGGAGCACTTCGGAAAATTTGTATATCTGAGGTTTCATGTTTCAAAACACGTCAGTTTTTTTTAGTCTGAGGTTTGATGCTTCAAAACACATCAGTCTTTTTAGAATAATACCATAAATTTATACACGGTCGAGTCACATTATTGTGAACACAAGCTAATATTCAGAGTAACCGCCGTGTGCAGCGTGGACAGCAGCTAGACGGGCTGAGAATGACTCACTAATGTGCTGGAAGGTGTTCACAGGTATGTGGAGCCATGCTGACTGCAGTGCATCGGACAGCTGCTCGAGGGTGCTTGGTGGATGATCCATAGGGCAAACAACACGATCTAGGCGGTCCCACAGATGCTCAATTTAAGTCTGAGGAATTAAGGTGCCAGGGAAGTACTTTGAAGACTTCATTGTGCTCTTCCAACCACTCTCGGATATTTCTAGCTGTGTGATACGTCGCATTGTTGTGCTGGAAGATCCCATCAGCCGCAGGGACGACAATCAGCATGTGTGGGTGTACGTGGTCTGCAAGAATGGATTCACAACTAATTCCACAGGAATGAGTGAACCCAGAGAATGCAACAAAAACATTTCTCAGACCATAACGCTGCCACCACCAGCTTGTGTTCCTTCAGCAATGGTTGAAGTGTGTTTGTTCTCCGATGTTTCTCGCCTTATGCTCTTTGGCAAAGGATTGCCTTCTCCGATGAGTCAAAAAACGTGAGTCATCGGAGAAGGCAATCCTTTGCCAAAGAGCGGAGGTCAAATTCCGATACTACCATGCAAATGTAAGCCTTTTCTGCCGACGCATCTTCGTTAGCATAGGAGATGATCATCCGTCTGCATCGGGGCCCCATACGCAGCAGGGTTCGCTCAACTCGGGTAACCGCCAGGTTCATTCGGACAGTGAATTACTCCACTGTAGCGTGTCGGTCGGCCCTCACGCAGCTTCGAAGCCGACGTTCATTTCTCACATCAATGGTACGTGGTGCTCCGCAGTTTCCTTGTCGCTTATTCGCAATGGTGCCATTTATCCAGTCGCGATATACTTTAAACACAGCAGCACTCGAAGAGTTCTGATGCTGCGCTGTTTCAGAAATACTGCCACTCTTGGCCCGAAAACCGAAAATCATAATTTTTTGCAAATCTGATAAATCGCTACTTTTTTCCATGACAGCAACGAGTGATATGTTTTCAAAATGCCTACAACACACCATATATACCCTCCAAGCCAGCTCACGACACGTGCCTTCTTTCATTGGCTACCCGCTGTTGACGTTAAAAGTAGGAGATGGTCTAATAATGTGACTCGACTTTGTATATCATTAGAAATTTAATTTAATGCCGAATCCAGTGCATCACACTTTATTAAAAAAACGATAGAGCACATTTCATAACTCCTCACACCATTTCTGTTAGTACTTAGTCGGGAAACCTTTAGCCACAATTAAATTAGTCTTACAACGTTCTCATCGTTCCATGGACTGGCCCGTGAGGTTTAGTTCATCAATGGTGATAATGTGCAATATATCATCATCATCATCATTGTGAACCATTAATTATCAATCCGCTGCTGGACGAAGGTCTCCCCAAGTTTTTTCCACAATGGCCTGTCTTGTGCCAATCTCCTCCATGTTACTCCCGCATACTTTCGAATTTCATCCACCTATCTCCCCTGGGGTCTTTTTCTAGGTCTTTTTATGTCCTTCGGAATCTAATCTAACATTTCAATTGTCCTTCGGTGGTCCGTTTTTCTGGTAACGTGTCCAGTCCATTGCCATTTCAGAGATTTCACTCTGATCATGATGTTTTCCACTCTTGTCATTTTTCTGATCCACGAGTTCCTCTTCTTATCTCTCCTGGTTACACCAAGCACGCACCTCTCCATGCTCCTTTGAGTTGTCTGCAGTCTTTGTATGTCTTTTTTAGTTAAGGACCACGTCTCTGCTCCATATGTAAGCACTGGAAGGATGCACTGAACAAACACTTTTCTTTTAAGGCATAATGGCATATTGTTCTTGAAAATTATAATGTTCTTCCAAAAGCTCTCCAGGCAAGTTTTATACGCCGATTAATTTCTTCATCAATGTGACCCTCACTTAAAATATCTACTGTCCAAGATAAATGTAGGTATTGGTTATGTCCAGCTTTTTCCCATCAATCTATAAATCATCATTTTTTGTAAAAGCATTGTACATCACTTTTGTCTTCTTAGAGTTCATTTTTAATCCCACTACTTTACTCTTGTTAGCAAGTTCCTGGATTTTACTCTGCAGCTCTGATGAGGTAGTTTCAAAAATGACTACATCATCAGCAAAACGAAGGTGAGTTAGGTAATCTCCATTAACTTTTATCCCTTTGTTTTCCCAGTTCAGTGATTGAAAGACATTTTCCAATGAGACATTAAAGAGACACTATTGACACTATAGTGTCAACTTGTCTCACTCCCTTTCCAATTTTTATGGGTGGTGTATTCTCAAATAGCAGAATATTTGCAGTTGCATTTTCATAGATGTTAATAATAATATTAATGTATGCATCTTCAATACCGCAGGATTTCAAAGGTCTTTTCCTAATCGATAGAAGCCATGCATAATGGAAGTTCGTATTCCCTCGCTCTTTCAATTAGTTCTCTCAGTACGTGAATAGGATCTATAGTGCTGTAGCCACTCCTGAATCCAGCTTGTTCTCTCGGTTGAGCCATGCCCAGTGTTACCTTCAAGCGGTGTGAAAGAACTTTAGTGTATATTTTATAAATCACAGTTAGGAGGCTGATATGTCTGTAGTTCCTGAGATCATCAATATCTCCTTTTCTATGTAGCAGGATCATTGTAGCATTTTTCCAATCTTCAGGAATCTACCCTTTATTAAAGCATCGAGTGGAAACTTGCAAGAGTACTGTTTCAATTTCTCCACTTGCTTCTTTTATGATGTCTACGGTAATTCCATCTTATCTTGGAGCTTTTTGTTCTTGATTGTATGTGCAACGTCTACTGGGGGACCTGGAATTCCTCTGATACTGGTACCTTTCGTAATGTTTGAAGTACTATGTATCATCCCTTTCATATAATTTTGAGTATAAATCTTTCACTCTTGTCAACTTTCACCTCTGTTTGTTGTTACAGTTCCATCTTCCTTTCTCAGAGCCATAATCTGTTTTCTTTCCTTATTCAAATGTCCTTTTGCACTCTTCAGGTTTTCGTACCGTCTGGCATAGTTCTATATATTTCACTTTGGAAGACACATCTCCTTTACTTGTCCTGATCTCTCTTCTTTTTTGCCTCAGAAATTTGTTTTTTCCTGATAATTTGTTGGTATGCAACTTGTTCTTAGTACCAGCTACTTTTGTTGCTGTTTGCACAAGAGCCTTGGTTAGTTTTCTGTTGACTTCAGAGATGTCCACTTCTTTCGACGTTAGAACTTCTAGAGCAGAGATAATGTTCCTCAGTTCCAATTTGAAGGTATGATGTTTTTTAAGATTGGTCATGTCACTACACTTTGTTTGTTTTATGAGCTTGCCACACTCGAGGTTAGCATTTAGGTGCATCTGACATCTTACCATTCTATGGTCACTACCTGTGTTGAACTTATTTAGCAGACTGGAATCTTCCTTGACAAATTTCTTCTTACACATAATAAAATACACCTCACTTTTCAATCCATTGGGATGCCTCCATGTCCATTTTCTTTGCGGCTTTTTCTTGAAAAAGGAGTTGATGATGAAAAACCCTTCTGCCTCTGCAAACTCTACGAGATTATTTCCACGCTGGTTTCTGTTGCAGTGACTGAATTTAACAACTGAAAATCTTTAAGTGCTGCTTGCCTTTATTATTTAAATGATGAATTTTCTCATAAAATTCTTCAATCTTTTCTTCAGAAGGACTTGTAGTGGGTGCATAAGCTTGAATAATCTGAGCCTGGTATCTTCTCGAGAGTTGGATAACAAGTCGTGCAGCTCTTTCAGAGGAACTTTCAACTTCTACAACTTTATCCTTTAGTTTCTTGTTTATTATAAATCCAACACCACCAGTTCTGCGGTAATTCCCACTATAATAGAAGAGGTGTCCACTTTTCAGTTCAATGAGATCTCCTCCTTTTCTGCTTACCTCACTTACCCCAATGATTTCCCACATGATCCTTTGTAGTTATTTTTCCAATTCAAAGAGCCTTGAATCAGAAGACAGGAAACGTCCATTATAGATAGCCAAGGTCAGCATCAGATGGCAGTCTAGTCCAGTCCTCCGGTGATTCTTTGCACATAGACATTGAGCATGTCTATTGGTTTTGTCCTGTCTTGCTACCTGTTTAAAATCTCATGTTCCGTATTGCACACCATCGTTGCCCAGGAAATCTGATTGCTGTCTCATAATTTACCCTACTTCAAGATATTCTTCCTGCTTCTCCTCTCCCATCAGTGTGTGTTTATATTTTCACGCTTGTAAAAATAGTAATTTACTCCCATCAACTGACGCATCAGGAAAACTCTGATGCACCTACTCTTACAGAGGTAAACGAGAAGCTTGTCCATCACTTCACAGCTCGACTAAAGTTCCGTCTACAGTTAGCGCATGAACACGCTGTCAATACAGAAACTCTTCCCAATTACTACAAACTCTGGAGACCATACCTTAGCTGGTTCCAGGTTGATGGCCTAAGAGTTTCCTTTACAGTTTGAACAATTATGAATATTCTATCCTTTTATTGACACTTACATCGTTATTTAACCTGTTTAATTTCCCCTTCTATCTTACCCTCAGGAAGTGTATATAGTTTATTTCTTTGCCTAGTTGTTCTGGCGCTCATTTGTACATAATCATTTCATGACTCACATTCTCATTCTGTACTTCGAGTGTTTAATAAATGCATATTTAAACCTTAGCACCCTCTGTCTTCATGTCGCACTGGCCGCTGGCTTGGCCAGGTACATTCTAGCTGCCGGAGACTGAGGCCTAAGATTTAAGTTGTGGAGTCATTTTGGAGGGGTTTGGCCATAACTGATCACGCTGCCTAAGTGAGTTGGTGAGTGTGGGATAGCATTTCCTCTAATCCAGATGGTATAGTTATACCGCTATTATCGGTCGTCAGAGCCCCATTAGTGGAAACAGGATGCACCACGAGAAGGCGGGGTTATTGTGTATATAAATAAATAAATATATAAATATATATATATATATATATATATATATATATATATATATATATATATATAATATATATATATATATATATACACTGCTGGACAATTGCTAAGGACGGATCATAAACGGCTACATAGCGCATAAAAAAGTAAGTGTGGTTGGATGCCAAGTGAAATAAAATAATGTCAGAATGCCAGGACATTACAAGAAAGACAATTTATTGTGCTCTGAAATCCAGAAGACTTTGGAACGTGTTCAAGGGACAAACAGGCCATTTTGTGCAGAATACGTAAACGTGAAAAAAATGTTATTACCGTCCGCAGGCGTTCCGGCGTAAGATGTCAATACGAGATATGGCCACCATGGAGGGCGATGCAAGATTCCACACGTCGTGTCATGTTTTGCACAACATTATCAAGCAGCTGTTGGGGTAATTTATCCCATTCCTCTGTCAGTGCACGGATGAGGGTGTCCTTGTTTATTGGAGGGCATTGGCGACCAGCAAGACTCCTCCCCGAAGCATCCCACACATTTTCAATGGGATTCAGATCTGGAGAACGTGCGGGCCATACGAGGCGTTGAATATCCTCGCTCTCAAGACACTCCTGGACAGCGACTGTTCGATGACATGTTGCGTTGTCGTCCATGAAAATGAATCTATCACCGACAGCACCACGGAACATGCGAACATGAGGTAGCAGAACATCATTAATGTATCGTTGGCCAGTCATAGTCCCAGTTGGAAGCACATAGAGGGACGTACGGCCATTGATCATGATGCCAGCCCATACCATGACACTACATGCCGGATATCGGTCCCTTTCCTGTATGTTTGCTGGACAATATGCAATACCACTATCACGCCAGATCAGTTGTCGTCGACAATCAGACGATAGACTGTATCTACTCTCATCTGAGAAGAGGACAGCAGACCAGTCGTTATCAGTCCAATTGCGATGTTGATGGCACCATTGCAAACGTGCGGTACGGTGACGTCTGGACAATGGGATGCACACAACAGGACGGTGGGCGTATAGTCCTCCTTCATGCAAACGTCTGGCGACAGTTTTTCGGGAGATCCGCTTGCCAGTAGCAGCCATAAACTGATTTGCTACCTCACTAGCTGTGCTGCGCCGGTGTCTTTTTGTTGATAGCACTATGTACCGATCTTCTGCAGGTGTCTTACTGCGAACACGACCTCCCCCGTGACGTTTGCTACACTCTCCATTTGTTTGAAATGATTTCCAAAGCCTTGAAACAACACTGTAGCTGACGTCGAACTCCCTGGCAACATCTGTTATTTTTCGCCCTTCTTCAATCTTGCCAATAATACGGCCACGCGTAAAATCATCTAGGTGATGTCGGGAAGACATACTGAAAATTGCAAGTTCGTCAATTGATTGCTTCCCTTTCAACTTTGCGTTTGAACAACAACGGTCAATACGCGTCAAATCCTTTATATCTCTTATCAGCGCTATGACGTCACGAACAAGTTCGGCAATACAAAATTTGCATACGCACAACACGTGTTACTGTATCCCGCACTTATGCTAATTTCCACATTTTCCTGCCTTCCATTTTATGGTTGATATCGTTGCTATTGTCATCCGTCCTTAGCAATTGTCCAGCAGTGTATATATATATATATGAAGTTGAAAGTTCCTCTGACAGAGCTGCACGACTTGTTATCCAACTCTCGAAGAGATACCAGGCTCAGATTATTCAAACTTATGCACCCACCTCAAGTCATCCTGAAGAAGAAATTGAAGAATTTTATGAGGAAATTTGTCATCTAAATAATAAAGGTAAGCAGCACTTGAAAATAATTATGGGAGATTTCAATGCAAAAATAGGGCAACGGCAACAGAATGAAACTTCAGTAGGTAAATTCGGTCATGGCAACAGAAACCAGCGTGGAAATACTCTCGTAGAGTTTGCAGAGGCAGAAGGGTTTTTCATCATCAACTCCTTCTTCAAGAAAAAGCCACACAGGAAATGGACATGGAGACATCCAAATGGGACGACAAGTGAAATTGATTTTATTATGTGTAACAAAAAATTCGTCATAGAAGACTGCAGTGTGCTAAACAAGTTCAACACAGGTAGTGACCATAGATTGGTGAGATGTAAGATGCACCTCAACACTAAACTTGAACGTGGCAAGCTCATAAGACAAACAAAATCTATTGACATAACCAACCTTAAAAAACACCATAATACTTTCAAGTTAGAACTGAAGAACAGGTTCTCTGCTTTAGAAAGCCTAACATCGGAAGAAGTGGACATCTCTGAAGTTAACAGAAAAGTAACCAAAGCTGTTATGGAAACAGCAACAAAATTAGCTGGGTCTAAGAACAAAGTGCATGTGAACAAATTATCAGGAAAAACCAAAATGTTGATGCGAAAAAGAAGAGAGATGAGGACAACTAAAGAAGATGTGACTTCCAAAGTGGAATATATAGAGCTATGCAAGACAGTAAGAAAAAGTATCACTGAAGATGTAAGGAAATTCAACTGTGAACTAGTGAGGAAAGCAATTGAAAACAACCAAAGCCTAAAGATAGCAAAGGGACATCTCAGTAAGGGAAGAAAACAGATTATGGCACTGAGAAAAGAAGATGGTTCTGTAACAAGAAATAGAGGCGAAATTTTGACAAGAGTGAAAGATTTCTACTCCAAATTATATGAAAGGGATGATATATGCACTCCAGACATCATGAAAGATACCAGTACCAGAGTTCCTCCAGTCCTTCCAGCAGAAGTTGCACATGCAATCAAGAACATGAAGCGAGGAAAAGCTCCAGGAGAAGATGGAATTACTGTAGACATCATACAAGAAGCAAGTGGAGAAATCGAAACAGTACTCGCCCAAATTTTCACTCGATGCCTTAATGAAGGAAAGATTCCTGAGGATTGGAACACCACTACAATGATCCTGCTACATAAGAAAGGTGACATTGAGGATCTCGGAAACTACAGACCAATCAGCCTCCTATCAGTAGTTTATAAAATCTTCACTAAAGTTCTTTCACACCGCTTGAAGGTAACACTGGACATGGCTCAACCGAGAGAACAAGCTGGATTCAGGAGTGGCTACAGCACAATAGATCATATCCACGTGCTGAGAGAACTAATTGAAAGAGCGAGGGAATATGAACTTCCATTGTGCATGGCTTTTATCGATTATGAAAAAGCCTTTGATTCGGTGAAACCATCAGCAGTTACAATGGCTCTGAAAACCTGCGGTATTGAAGATGCATACATTAATATTATTAATAACATCTATGAAAATGCAAGTGCAAAGATTAGGCTGTTTGAAAATACAACACACGTAAAAATTGGAAAGGGAGTGAGACAAGGTGACACCATATCTCTGAAGCTCTTTAATGCCACATTGGAGGGTGTTTTTCAGTCGCTGAGCTGGGAAAACAAGGGGATAAAGATTAATGGAGATTATCTAACCCACCTTCGTTTTGCTGATGACGTAGTCATTTTTGCAACTACCCCATCAGAGCTGCAGAGTATGATCCAGGAACTTGCTGACAAGAGTAAAGAAGTGGGATTAAAAATGAACTTTCAGAAGACAAAAGTGATGTTCAATGCTTTTACAAGAAATGAAGATTTATCGATTGATGGAGAAAAGCTGGAGATAACAGACACGTACGTTTATCTTGGACAGCAGATATCAAGTGAGGGTCACATTGATGAAGAAATTAATCGGCGTACAAAACTTGCCTGGAGAGCTTTTGGAAGAAACAGCATAATTTTCAAGAGTAATATGCCATTATGTCTTAAAAGAAAAGTGTTTGATCAATGCATCCTTCCAGTGCTTACATATGGTGCAGAGACGTGGACCTTAACTAAAAGAGACATACAAAGGCTGCAGACAACTCAAAGAAGCATGGAGAGGTGCATGCTTGGTGTAACCAGGAGAGATAAGAAGAGGAACTCGTGGATCCGAAAAATGACAAGAGTTAAAGACATCATGATGAGAGTAAAATCCCTGAAATGGCAATGGGCTGGACATACTGCCAGAAGGACAGATCATCGATGGACAGCCGAAATTTTAGATTGGATTCCAAGGGACAGGAAAAGACCCAGAAGAAGACCACATGGGAGATGGGTGGATGAAATTCGAAAGTATGCAGGGGTGACATGGAGGAGACTGGCACAAGACAGACCGTTGTGGAGGAAACTTGGGGAGACCTTCGTCCAGCAGTGGATTGATAATGGTTGACAATGATGATGATGATGATATATATATATATATATATATATATATATATATATATACAAAAGTCATTAGACACCCCTTCAAAAACAAATGAACGGATCCGCTGCGTTGTTAAAATGCGCGATACAGCTGCAAACGGTATAAAAAAAAGACCTGCAGATGACCACGATCATATCGCACTGTCTGGTTGAGTGAAAACGTCGTGGCGGGAAAGAACATTTTGGCAAAAGGGGATTCTGTTGAAGAAACCGGAAGCAGCAGTGATGAAAAGGATGACAACTTTTCTGAGCCGCAGCCACCGGCGCGGTTGGAAGTTGTGGATAAGATTTAGAATGGGAAAGAGGTCAAGGACTATGTGATATAGGTTTCCAGAAGTAGAAAAAGAGCAATGTTTGATTGGACTCCAAAAATGTGAGACGATTGTAATGGTAAATGCAAAAAAGGAAACTTGTATAACATATTTTTTAAATAAAAGATATGTATTGCTGTACACTTGTTTGTTTACAAAGTACATGTACGGTACGTTATGTAGGCTATCAGCTTCAATTTCGAAGTCTTAACCATTTTAATCCAAATTCGGTTATTTGAAATTTAGGTTATAAGAAACTGATTTTCAATCCCCTTTAACTTTTTTATAACGAGAGTTGACTGTATTTAGATCACTGGAAAAATGTATTACGAAGTTTTCTGTAATCCCAGATATCATTCTCAGGATCAGTTGCCCCTATTTCATTATATATCTGTCATTCCACGTTAAATCGGCAGCTGCTACCTGCAACACCATCATCGATTTCATCGATTTTTTTCAGAAGTTGATACTACCAAGATATGGAAATTCCGAATGTTTAACATTTTTTTATTCCTGATAGATCAGTAGATACCGATTTCTGAAAATTTAGGAACATTGGTGAAAATCCTCTAAATACGTGGCGTCAGTAAATAATTAAATACATCGCTCTTTCCACGTTCCAGAAACACATAGCAACCGAGAAATTGTTTTTCAGCCGCCGCCGTGGAATTGAAACACGGACCTCTCGATAACTAGTCGAGTAAAGTTAACGCGCTCGGTTAGTTATCGAGAGTTCCGTGTTTCAATTCCACGGTGGCGGCTGAAAAACAATTTCTCGGTTGCTATGTGTTTCTGGAACGTGGAAAGAGCGATGTATTTATTTAGTTAGAAACATTGGTGCGCGGAATGCCATTCTCCTTTTTTTTTTAACATGCGAATATTTCCTTTATTTAAAATACCGGAAACAAAAGTATCACCATTTTCAGAAAATTTTCATGAACAATACTTAGATGCAAATCACAAGTTTCGATTTACTTTAAGTTACATGTATTGTAAGAGTTCTTTTACCAGATTTAACAAGAAACATGACACCAAATTTTCGGGTGTAATGAGCACGTCTTTTGAATCCGTTTTGATGCGAATTAAATTTACCAAAGCTATACAAAGTCAATGGAACCGGTATGGAAAACAGTAGTATCTAAACGAAGAAAAAGAAATCAATCGGGTTTTTAATCCCTCGGATATTGCTGTAAACGGAAATGTCAACTTACGCCCACTGGTGGCAGACTTGTGCGTTAGGAAAAATTAGAACTTATATGAGAAACATTTCGCAGCGTAAACGCTCTTCGACAAAGAGATAATTTTTCAAATCGGGCTCTTAGAAGCAGAGATATAGACAAATATAACATATGCATCTACGCCCCACCCCCCACCCGCGAAAAAAAAATGCATTATTTTTAAAAGAAAGTATTTTCAAAAGCTTTTTCTATGTGAGCGGTATCGGTCCATGGGAGAATTTTATTCAGTCGAGTTTTAAGGAGATCAGATTTTACTGCAAATACATCAAAGGCAGAAATTAACTCTTACGCCCCTTGGTGGCCAAACCATTCTTTATCAAATATTAGAAATTATATGCTGAAAATTTCCTATCAGGAACTGTATCCGGTGCAGAAAGAAGTTTTCAAATCGGAGATTTAGAAGCAGAGATATTGAGGAAAACGCAATTTACCTTTACGCGCCCTAGCAGAAAGTCTATGCATTAATTGAAAATTTTGAACTTATATGACTAACATTTTACACCGGATACGCTATCTAACAAAGAAGGAATTTTTCAAATCCGACTTTTAGAGGCAGATATATTGACAGAAATAAAATGTCCATTTGTGCCCTCTGGTGGAGAAATTATGCATTATTTTAAGATGAAAATATTCTCAAATGTTTAATGACATTTGCTGTATTGGTCCACGAAAGAATTTTTTTAATCGGGCTTTTAGAAGCTGAGATTTTGCATCAAATACCCACGAAGCAGAAATTTAACGCTTACGCCCCTTGGTGGCCAAACCATATTTTATAAAACATTTGAAATGACAATAAAGAAATGTCTCACCAGTAGCTGTATCCGGTGCTGGAAGAATTTCTCAAATCAGAGTTTTGGAAGCAGAGATATCGGGGAAAGAGCAATTTACCTTTACTCCCCGTAGCGGAAAGTCAGTGAAATATTTGAAAATTTTGAAATCATATTAAAAACATGTCGCACTGGAGACTCTGCCCACCAAAAGAAGATTTTTTTCAAATCGGATCATTAGAAGCAGAGATATTGACAAAAACAAGATATACATCTACGCCCCTGGCGGAGAAACCGTGCGTTATTATAAGAATAAAATATTCCGGAAAGGTTTGCCTACGTGAGTAGTACCGGTCGACGAAATACATTTTTTCAATCGAGATTTTAGAAGCTCAGATTTTGCTCCAAATACATTGCAAGCAGAAGTCAGCACTTACGCCCCCTGGTGACGAAACCGTTTTGTACCAAACATTAGAAATTATAAGCAAAATATTTCCCATTATGAGCTCTATCGGCTGATGGAAACATTTTTCAAATTGGAGTTTTAGAAGCAGAGATATTTAGGGAAAAGCAATTTCCTTTTACGCCCCCTAGCGGAGAATATATGCGTAACTTGGAAAAGCGACTACACCTAAAATAATCTTCGATTTGAGGGGAATGTTTAGAAACAAATATATGGATTAGAACGTATTTTGAATTCGATATCATCTGCATTTATGACCTCTAGCGGAGAAAGTTTGCACCGTAAAAAATAAGTCGAAATAAAGGATCATACTTTGCACATTTCAGGCTTCCTAATGCAACAAGAATGTTTCAAATCGGGCTGTTAATTGCAGAGATATCGTGTCTACAGACGAACGGACGGACGAACAAACCGATGACATAAGCACGATATTTTTTTACCAAAGACGTGCTAAGAAAGCATGGCTGTACAACACTTAGCAAGTCGAAATAGTTCTTGGGTAAAAGAAAATGTGCGAAATAACAATCAAACGTAATAAAAACAGTGCGAAATTTCCTGTCAGCACAGCAATGACCTTTTAATTCCGGCGCATAAGTGAAGGCCACTGAGTTGAACGATCTGTGCCGATACTGTTTCAAATAATAAAAATCAGAGATATTGCTCAACATAATTAGCAATATCTCAAATAAACAAATTGCCAATAATTGAGAGTTATTTGCCATTAAAATAGCTACGAGAAGACAGGAAACAAGAAAATAAGGCTACAGTGCTAAACGTCCTACCAATAACTCTAATTCTTATAAATCATTAAATGGAAGTTGAATTCCACAAGGTTAATATACACTGCTGGCCACCCAAAATGCAACACCAAGAAATACACGAGATAGCAAAGCCAGATTTACTGGACACATAACAAAAGATACAAAGATGAAAAGATTGAGCTTACAGGCCCGTGCGATTTGCGGAACACGCAGACATCAATAGTTCGTGTGGCCCGCATGGCTGGAAATAACGGCCGCTACACGCCGCGGCATCGAACGAAAGAGGCTTTGGATGTGGGCTAGGGGTATGTCGGTCAAGGCTGCTTCCACTCGTTGCCACAGTTCATCAGGCGTAGCCGCGGGTGGTGCTTGCCGGGCCACTCGGTTGCCGATCAGCGACCAGACGTGTTCGATTGGCGACATATCGGGAGGACCGGTGGGCCACGGCAGCAGTGACACATGGTGGGCCGTGAAGAATTGTTGCATGATGCGTGCCATGTGCAGGTGCTCATTGTCCTGTTGAAACGTGGACGCTGGAAGGTCCTGCAGGTAAGGGAGGATTACAGGCTCCAAAGAGTTGGAGATGTAGCGGTGGCTGTTGAGTTCACCGGCGATGCGTACCAGAGCAGCGGAGTGCGGATGTCATATCCAATTGCGCCCTAAACCATAACGCCAGGCGACGGACCGGTATGGCAATGCATAATGCAGGCGCCATACAGTCTCTCGCCGCGGTGCCGCCACACGTGGGTCCGCCCATCGTGGTCTTGCAGGCAGAAGCGGGATTCGTCGGAGAAGACAATGCCGTGCCTTTCCGTAGTCCAGGTACGGCGTTCAACTGCCCACTGCCGCCGCACTCGCAGGTGGTGTAACGTCAATGGTAATCGGAGCAATGGTCGCCGTGCGACAAATCCCCGCTCCTGCGGACGACGTCGAACGGTACGTGATGACACAGGTTGTTGCTCAACACACCCTAATTCCTACGCTAACGTTCGTAATGTGGGGCGGTGCGAGCCGTCAATGTCCGCCGCACAACATACCGGTCCTTTCGTTCGGTGGTGTGCCACGGCTGCGGCAATCGCTCACGTGGGTCCGTCCGTCCTTCCTGCACCGACCGAATCCATATTAGCCTCACTGTGGATAGATGTCGTCCCACACGGGCGCCGATGTCTCGGTACGATAAACTGCTGTCGCGATAAGCCACTATTCGTCCTCTGTCGAACTCCGAAAAGTGCTGGAATGACTGCCTTATTCTGCGACGAGGCATCAGGAAGTTTCCCACGCAAAGGTCCGGCAGTACAACACACTTCCACTACTTCCACCCCTCCTTCTGTGCACCCTTCTTTAGTGCTTCTCGGTGGCGTGCCGGGCGCACATGATTTGCATATACCCTGCAATGCTAATCGTTTGCATGTCCTCTCACGGGCGACGAATGCTGCGAATTTCAGGCCAATCGGATGCTTCCTTCTCGGTGTTGCATTTTGGGTGGCCAGCAGTGTATATTAAGAGAACACAACGTCGTTGGTCACAAATATTTATTTCTTCAAGTCGACCATGGTTTCGCTATGTAATGACCTAGCTTTATCAAGGCGAATGGCAGGTAAATATCCAAATTGTATATGATATCATAAATGGTGTTTACAGTCACGGGTTTCGATTAGTTGCTTCCACACGCGCTTGATAGAAATGGGGTGGATGCCATGTTATTAAAAAGTTGTGAAGATTTCTGATATATATGGAAAGCTTTCAAAATATCAAGTTTCGTGGTTGAATCTGGCTTGTCAATTTGTTTTGCTTGTTCAAAGAGAAATTTGTGGTCCTTTTCGTAAGAGTTTAGCCATCGATGACTTCTTTAAGTAACAATTTAGAATGTAGGTCTTGTGCTCCTTCAATCGAAAACGCAAGGCTCTACGTGGCTCCCCTGTATACGAAGCGCCACATTTACATGGAATTTGATAAAAACTCCACGCGTTTTTTGTCTTCAACACAGTCCTTTTATCCTAAAAAGTTCATTTTGTTTATGGGTTTAAAATCCACTTTAAAATTAAAGGTTTTGAGAATTTTTGAAATTTTGAATGCAATGTCACGGGAAAATGGAATAATGGCAAAATTCTCTCACAATAGGCGCATCACTGGAGTTAACGTGGAGATAGGTTTCGGTTTCCGGGATTTCGTTAGAGCCTTGTCTATAATGGAAGGATTGTATCTTCGCTTTTTTTTTTTTTTTTTGATTGGAGGTTTAACGACCACCGTGAGCAACTCAATGGGCTATAAGCAGTCGCCCGTCCCTAATTTAGGGTCACTGGTTCCAGGGAAGGGAGAGAGCCAGTGCCGTAACACAAACACAACCTCCATGCCTGACCGGGATTCGAACCCGGACCCCTTACGGGGGAATGATCATAGTCCTGCGCCACCATGGCGGCTATCTTCGTTGTACTGCAACATGTTTAAGGAAATATAGTTCTTTTTCCAAACTGCCTTTATCTGAACATATATGTATCCCGCGATATACACAACTGTAAAAGGCGCTGAGTTTTTGTTGCCAAGGTTGATTAGACTTGGCATGTGGACGTTAGAAAACAGCGAAAGGCTTCCGATAACACGTGGTTGCTACAGATCCATTTGAACGAGTACCCAGGACGTCAAGGAATGTTAGGCAACCGTTATTACGTAATTTTCTGTACTCACATTGTTGCATTTTTAATACAAAAATATGCACTGAAGTGCCAAAAAAACTGGTACAGACGAGCTTATGCAAAATACATAGCAACGTCACCTATGCGCGTACTCGGTTGCGTCCGCCAGTGCGTATATAAAGCGATAGACATCCTTGCCATCTGTCAGAGCTGTTTTCGGCATGAAAATGACAAGTAATAACGATTTAAGCAATTTTCAATGCGGTGTCATACACTGGTGTGCAAAAATTAAGGACGAAGAGGAGAAAGTAGCATAACAGCGGAACGAGCAGGCAGAACGGACCAGACCACTCGGGAGATAGACAAGGGTCCGGTACGGTAGGGCATGAGCATATATGCAGCATGACGTAGGGGGGTGGAGGGTGGAAGGGGAGTTTCGGAAGTTTATAAAGCATACGGGCAGTGTACTCTCAGCAATTCGGTGAAAGCTGTTGCACGGTGTACATCGGTTTGAACGTCGTCGAGTTGCTGCCACCGTGTGATATGAGCGACAGGCAATCCAGTAGGACAACATCTGGATGACTTTAGCCAAGGTCTCGTCATTGGGAAGTTGGAAGAAGGTCGAAGTGTGACTAGTGTGGCCAAGGATTTCGGGATCGCTCACAGCATGGTTTCACGAGCTTGGAGAGCATTTCAAACGACAGAAACAGCTGTCCGAGAGTTTAGCAGTGGTCGTCCATGAGCAACCACGGCGGCGGGGTGGACGACTAGTATGCTGTCCTACAGGCGATAAGAGACACACGGCAGACAGCGGGAGATATCACAAATCACATGCAATAGACAACTGGGCGTCCGTTATCGTGTTTTACCGTGGCCAGGAGGATGCACAAAGGTGGTCTATTTGCACGACGACCAGTACGGTGTGTGCCATTAACGCCTGCTCATCGGGAGACGGCGGCTTCTGTGGTGCCAGGAACACGAGAACTGGAAACATCAGCAATGGGGTCGAGCTCTCTTTACGGATCAGAGCGATTTAGTCTGACGAGCGATTCTGGACTTATACACATCAAGAAAGAGCAGGTAACACGCAATCACACCTCCAACATCATCGAAAGGTACCGGTTTGGAGGTGGCGGGGTTCTCGTTTGGGGCAGTATCATGCTTGGTAGCCGTACTGACCTCCACATCTTCCAAGGAGGTTCGGTCACTGGTGTGCGCTGTTGTACCGAGGCTCTTCTGCCTCACGTGCGTCTGTTTAGAGGTGCTGTGGGTCCTGATTTCCTCTTCATGGATGACAACGCTACACCTCATCGTACAGTGGCTGTCGCAGAGGTGTTGGAGAGTGAATATATTCAACTCATGGATTGGCCCGCAAGGTCCCCGGACCTAAATCCAATCGAACACGTGTGGGTATTTCTCGGGAGACGCTTGGCAGCACGTCACCAGTCGCCAGCAACTCTTCCGCAGCTGCGATTGGCGTTACAAAAGGAATGTGGCACGATGCCTCAACAGCTCCTTGACAACCTCGTCCTCAGCATGGACAGAAGTGGTAAATTCTGCAACGCAGTCAGGGGTGAACATATTCCTTACTAAAGACTGGATTTTCTTTGGCAGACGCCTGTCACATGGGCGTTTCTGTCTCCTGTCCAGTTGTGCTCGAAGCTACCTTTTCAATAAAGTGCATTTGCATCCTTTGGATTCCTTGTTTAGACAGTTTTGCTTACTTGTCCCATATTCTTACATCTTGGGGATCTTATGGTATGATCTGAGTCGATGTGGAGCACTTCTGCACGACGTTTCATTCGAAAAACCGTCTCGTCCTAATTTTTTGCACGCCAGTATAGTTGGCCCAAGTGAGATGGGCCATAGTATTTCGGAGGTAGAAACGAAGTTCGGATTTTCATGGACGACCAATGCAAAGCTGTACCGTGACTACAAGAATTCCGGCAAAAACTCCAACCTACGATATCAGTGTGGTCGTAAAAATACATTAGGTGAACGTGACCATCATCGGCTGTCAAGAATGGTTTCACGCAATAGGCTTCGCACAGTTCAGACGCTGATGCTTGTTGAGGCTCCAGCATTGAATTCCGACGCATGTATAATCGGAATTCAATGCTGGAACCTCAACAAGCATTAGCGTCCAGATTGTGCAACGTACCCTGCACGATATGGGCTTTGGGAGCCGACGCCCAACTCGAGTCCCCTTGATGGGTACATGACACAGAGCTATCCGCCTCGCTTGGGCAGGGCAACACCGCCACTGGGCACTTGATGACTGTAAACAAGTAGCCTGATCTGACGAGTCGCGTTTCCAACTGTATTGGAGAGATGGAAGGATTTGCGTGTGGCGCAAACATCATGAAGCCATGGATCCCGCCTGTCAACAGGGAACTATACCAGCTGGTGCGGGGTCTGTAATGGTATGGGGTGTAATTATCTGGAATTCACTGGGACCCCTGGTACGTCTAAAAAGGTCTGTGACCGGCCAACGCTATCTGCGAGTTCTTTCTCACGAGGTACACCCGTTCATGTCATGCATTCATGAAGATGCGTTGGGCCTCTTCCAAAAGGATAATGTACCTCCACACAGGGGTCGGGACGTCATATTATGGTTTAAGGAGCATTCTTAAAAGTTTGGGGTGTTTCCATTCCCACCCAAGTCCCCGGATCTGGACGTGATAGAACACATTTGGGATGCCATGCAACACGCTATCGAACACAGGATTCCGAGACTTCGGAATGCACCAGAATTGTGGAACGCTTTGCAGGAAGTATGGTATTCATTGCCTCCAGCATATTTCCAGAAGCTAGTGGAGTCCATGCCTCGTCGTATTTCTACAGTCCTACGCTCCCGTGGGAGACCTACTAAGTATTAGACTGGTGTACTAGTTTTTCTGGCACTTCAGTGTATACGTACTCAGGAATTTCTTTATCTAAGACATTATTAATCACACTGAAGAAACAAAGCATTATGAACACCTGCCTAAATATGACGTTGGTATTCCACTTGTGCAGCTAAAACAACTCTACACAGCGGTCTGGTACAAACACGTTCCTTTAACTCTTGATCAGTCGCAGATCGGATTTTCTTTTCCAACACAAGTCACAGATGCTTGATGGGATTGATGTCTGGGGAATTTGGAGGCCAGAGCAATACCTGAAAATCTTCCTCAGGTTCCGCAAATCATTCTCGAAATATTCGTGCAGTGTAGCATGGCGCATTATTCTACTGAGAGTAAGCACTGCTAGGGTATACCAAAGCCATAAAACAATATACCTAATGAGCAATAGGTAAGTGGTAGACGTCATAGTTTCCTGCTCATGAATGACTGGACTCGGGGTTTCCCAGCTAAACGTTGCCGAAAGCATTACACTTCCTCCACTGGCTTTGCCATGAAAGTATGTACCTGGTCTGCAATGATGCTTAGGTAGGTGGTAGACGTCATAGTTTCCTGCTCATGAATCACTGGACTCGAGGTTTCCCAGCTGAACATTACCCAAAGCATTATACTTCCTCTACTGGCTTTGCCAAGAAAGGATATACCTTTCTGCAATGATGCTTAGGTAGGTGGTAGACTTCGTAGTTTCCAGCACATGAATGACTAGACTCGGGGTTTCCCAGCCGAACGTTGCCGAAAGCATTACACTTCCTCCACTGGCTTTGCCATGAAAGGATGTACTTGGTCAGCAATGATGCTTAGGTAGGTGGTAGACGTCATAGTTTCCTGCACATGAATGACTGGACTCGGGGTTTCCCAGCTGAACATTGCCCAAAGCATTACACTTCTTCTACTGGCTTTGCCATGAAAGGATGTGCCTGGTCTGCAATGATACTTAGGTAGGTGGTAGACTTCGTAGTTTCAGCACATGAATGACTAGACTCGGGGTTTCCCAGCCGAACGTTGCCGAAAGCATTATACTTCCTCCTCTGGCTTTGCGATGAAAGGATGTACCTTGTCTGCAATGATGCTTATGTAGGTGGTAGACGTCATAGTTTCCTGCACATGAATGACTGGACTCGGGGTTTACCAGTTGAACATTGCCCAAAGCATTACACTTCTTCTACTGGCTTTGCCATGAAATGATATACCTGGTCTGCAATGATGATTAGGTAGGTGGTAGAACTAATAGTTTCCTGCACATGAATGACTGGACTCATGGTTTCCCAGCTGAACATTGCCGAAAGCATTACACTTCCTCTACTGGCTTTGTCATTAAAGGATGTACCTGGTCTTCAATGATGTTTAGGTAGGTGGTATACGTCATAGTTTCCTGCACATGAATGACTGGACCAGCTGATCATTGCAGAAAGCATAACACTTCCACAACTGGCTTTGCCATAAAAGGATGTACCTGGTCTGCAATGATGCTTAGGTAGGTGGTAGACGTCATAGTTTCCTGCTCATGAATGGCTGGACTCGATGTTTTCCAGCTGAACATTTCCGAAAGCATTACACTTCCTCTACTTGCTTTGCCATGTACGGATGTGCCTGATCTGCAATTATGCTTAGGTAGGTGGAAGACGTCATAGTTTCCTGATCATGAATGACTGGACTCGGGGTTTCCCAGCTGAACGTTGCCGAAAGCATTACACTTCCTCCACTGGCTTTGCCATGAAAGGATGTACTTGGTCTGCAGTGATGCTTAGGTAGGTGGTAGACGTCATAGTTTCCTGCACATGAATGACTGGACTCGGGGTTTCCCAGCTGAACATTGCCGAAAGCATCACAGTTCCTCTACTGGCTTTACCATGAAAGGATGCACATGGTCTTGAATGATGTTTAGGTAGGTGGTATACGTCATAGTTTCCAGCACATGAATGACTGGACTCGGGGTTTTCCAGCTGAACATTGCAGAAAGCATTACACTTCCTCAACTGGATTTGCCATGAAATGATATACCTGGTCTGCAATGATGCTTAGGTAGGTGGAAGACGTCATAGTTTCCTGCACATGAATGACTGGACTCTGGGTTTCACAGCTGAACATTGCCGAAAGCATTACACTTCCTCTACTGGCTTTGCTATGAAAGGATGTACCTGGTCTGCAATGATGCTTTGTTAGGTGGTAGACGTCATAGTTATCTGCACATGAATGACTGGACTCGGGGTTTCCCAGCTGAACATTTCCGAAAGCATTACACTTCCTCTACTTGCTTTGCCATGAAAGGATGTTCCTGGTCTGCAATGATGCTTACATAAGTGGTATACGTCATAGTTTCCTGCACATGAATGACTCGACTCGAGGCTTTCCAGCTGAACTTTGTCCAAATTAATAGACTTCCTCTACTTGCTTAGCCATGAACGGGTGTACCTGGTCTGCAATTATGCTTAGGTAGGTGGAAGACGTCATAGTTTCCTGATCATGAATGACTGGACTCGGGGTTTTCCAGCCGAACGTTGCCGAAGGCATTACACTTCCTCTACTGGCTTTGCCATGAAAGGATGTACCTGGTCTGCAATAATGCTTAGGTAGGTGGTAGTCTTCGTAGTTTCCAGCACATGAATGTCTAGACTCGGGGTTTCCCAGCCGAACGTTGCCGAAAGCATTACACTTCCTTCACTCGGCTTTGCCATGAAAGGATGTACCTGGTCTTTAATGATGCTTAGGTAGGGGTAGACATCATAGTTTCCTGCACATGAATGACTGGACTCGGGGTTTCCCAGCTGAACATTGCCCAAAGCATTACACTTCTTCTACTGGCTTTACCATGAAAGGATGTGCCCTGTCTGCAATGATGATTAGGTAGGTGGTAGACCTCATAGTTTCCTGCACATGAATGACTGGACTCGGTGTTTCCCAGCTGAACATTGCCAAAAGCATTACACTTCCTCTACTGGCTTTGCCATGAAATGATGTACCTGGTCTGCAATGATGCTTAGGTAGGTGGTAGACGTCATAGTTTCCTGCACATGAATGACTGTACTCGGGGTTTCCCAGCTGAACATTTCCGAAAGCATTACACTTCCTCTACTTGCTTTGCCATGGAAGGATGTTCCTGGTCTGCAATGATGCTTACATAGGTGGTATACGTCATAGTTTCCTGCACATGAATGACTCGACTCTTGGATTTCCAGCTGAACTTTGTCCAAATTAATACACTTCCTCTACTTGCTTTGCCATGAACGGATGTACCTGGTCTGCAATTATGCTTAGGTAGGTGGAAGACGTCATAGTTTCCTGATCATGAATGACTGGGCTCGGGGTTTCCCTGCTGAACATTGCCCAAAGCATTACACTTCCTCTACTGGCTTTGCCATGAAGGGATGTACCTGGTCTGCAATGATGCTTAGGAAGGTTTGTATACTTCGTAGTTTCCAGCACATGAATGACTAGACTCGGGGTTTCTCAGCAGAACGTTGCCCAAAGCATTACATTTCCTCTACTGGCTTTGCCATGAAAGGATGTACCTGGTCTGCAATGATGCTTATGTAGGTGGTAGACGTCTAGTTTCCTGCACATGAATGACTGGACTCGGGGTTTCCCAGCTGAACATCGCCGAAAGCATTAAACTTCCTCTACTGGCTTTGCCATGAAAGGATGTACCTGCTCTGCAATGATGCTTTGGTAGGTGGTAGACGTCATAGTTTCCTGCACATGAATGACTTTAACCAGGGTTTTTCAACAGAGCAATGCTAAAAGCATTACATATTTTCCACGGCTGGTTTTCGTCTTACTGTGCATTCCTGTGCCAGCATTTTAATATGTAAACAACGCGCACCTACACGGTCGTGTCCACACAGTGCAAAAGGACACGATACTCATCTTACAAGACGGCCTTCGCCTCCAATCACTCAAGGTCCAGTTTTGATGTCCGCTTGCTGATTGTACGGGCTTTCGACGGTTCACCATGGTTAGAATGGCGCTCGGAGAGACCTACGGTTACACGGCTCCATCTTCTGCAGGGTTCGATGTACTGTGTATTGTGACACAATACTTTATCCAACAGCATTCAGATTGACCGCGAGTTACGCCATAGTTTTCCTGGTGTTGGGTCCTATCATTCGGAACAGACTTCACTGATCTATAGCATCGATGAGCGGTGGTTGGCCCACCATCCCTTGCTTGCTGTAAATGCCTCCTCGGAGCACTTTTCGAAGGTACATACCACGGCTGACAGTAATCACCCCATAAGCCTTGCCCATCTTCCAAAATACCCTGACCCAGTCGTCTGGCGATTACATTTTGGCCTTTGTCAAAATCTCTAAATTCTACTGCCTTTCTCATCTCAAATAAATGAATTACACTAATTAACAGATCTCATTAATGAGTATTATTTATACTGTTTCATGACCTTCATCCGCTCTGTCGTTTGCCTACAGTAGCTTCGATTTGAATAAGGACGCGCTCGTTACAATGTCTCAGCTCCTCGTTGTATAGTATGTTTTAACGGTATTTCATGTTTTTCTTATTTGAAGTACCATTCATCCTAACACATTTCTTCCTTGACAAAAGACATCAGCTCATCATGTGCCGGAGAATCAGGCATCTCATTTGGGTGCAACATTATGTTTTTCCTTCAGAGTTTTGCTCAGCGGGATTGTTGGACTGGACTTTAGCTGCAATACACGGATTATGCATCGCAAATAAAAAATTCATTGCTTGGACGATAGGAAAAGGCTGGCTGTTATTATTTATTTCGTTTGTTATTTCAAACGTTTGTTTCCACATAAGGATAATTTCGACCTGCTAAGAGCTGCATAACGTTCTTTTTTTTTATTTTGAAAAAACTAGACTGTCAGGTCCCGCTGAGTTCGATCTGTCACTAAGCCTTACGGATTCCGAATCTCTCAAACGGGCCTGACGTAGGTTCTTTTGAGTGCCTTAGAGTTAAATTCGATCGTTAAAAAAACTGGTACGTGTAGTCAGCAATTCTTAAGATCTACGATAATGAGGAACTCCAATAACAAGTTCTTGATTAGACGAAACAAAATTTAATAGATGAAAAAATAAGTTCCGTTCGATTGGTTATCTCCACGTGCCAACAGGTTTCCAGCTAGCGAACACTTTACTATGTCACCGATATGCTGGAAGACATTCCGCCACATGGACTTGAATCGTTCCGTCAAAAACTCCGGACGATCTCTTATCACAAAAAAAAAACCTGACTATTCCGCCAATGAAAATGAAAAACTCCGAGAGGTCTACCCGACACTCTCTCTGTAAAACGCTCCTTACTCCGTGGAAGGTGAAACGTGAGAAACCTCGCTAGCGAACGTGTCGCTTCCTTTTATATCCTTAATCTTCTTTCCCTCCCTTTCCGCCTGTGGAAATACTTTTGGTGTGGAGTTAGCCGTTCACCTGCACATCAGACCTCGTCGACCAGGTCAAATTCAACGGATGCCGCTGGTCACATGCTTCGTTCGTTTACATAATCCAGCTTTCAAAGGAAATGGTGCCACGTGCCAACACGTGCGTTTGAATTTACATTACATTGCCTTTGAAATGAGAAATATTTACAGAAAACATTACTACATGAAAATGGTTTAGTGGGGGCCCGACTCCGTCACCTTACAAATACTCTCAAAAGAACGTAACTCAGAAATTCAAGCTAGTAATTCTGACTCGCAGCTTTGGATTCTTAAGGAAACGGTACTGAAGAACGGGGATTGTGTGTGTGTGTGTGTGTGTGTGTGTGTGTGTGTGTGTGTGTGTGCTCGTGTGTGTGTGTGGCTGTTATTTCAAATAGAGACCATATTCTCGATTTTTGGAAACGAAGTCCTGCCGTACATCTAAATTTCAGAAACTTAAAAAAAATCACATCAATTAATCTATACGTAAGCAAAAATATAAAAGTTTGGGAATATTAATATAATACAAATATGAAAAAAACTGCGTAAAAATCTTCGATGAATCAGTAGAAGGTTAGAGAGTAAAATGCTCACTGCTTTCAGTTTTCCTTTTTTGTCCACTTGACGCGTGATGCCTTACAAAAGAACATTGACTAAATGGTCAAATCATTCTTCACACCTAACTACACTCATTGTCATAAAAATCCGCGCACCAAGAAGGAGGCATCGGGTTGAAATGAGATTTTAGTAGTGAGATGGTACATACCAAGGACAGAAGTGATTACAATATCACAGCAGCAGGACGATTTCCTGCGGACATACGGTACACATTCCGGTCAGTGTTAATTCCGCGTCGAACCGCCCCTTCCTCGGATACGTGCGGTGATACGGTCCGGCATGGAGTCAAAGAGACGCCTTATGTTATCCTGTGACAGATTGGCACACACTTCTTGCAACTGACGCTCTAAATCGCGAACACTGGGACATGGAGAAAGCTGGCGTCCCATCTGGTCCCACACGTGCTCCATGGGCGAGAGATCAAGCGATATGGCAGGCCACGGAAGCATCGCAGTATGACGTAGACAGTCCTAGAGAACCCAATCCGTGTATGGACGGGCGTTTTCTTTTTGAAAAATGGCTGCGGGCAGCCCGCAAAGAAAGGCAGCACATGGGCCGCAGGATTTCCTGTACGTAGCGCTGAGCTGTCGACGTCCCTTGGATCAGTAAGAGGGTAGTCCGGCTGTCATGCCCAATGGTTCCCCAGACCATCGCGCCTGCAGTTCGGGACGTGTGCCGCTGTACAGTCAGATTGGGATTGTAGCGCCACCTGCGGTCCTCCACACTCCGACACGGTGGTCGTCCGTTAAGCGGGATTGAACACGTCGCCAGTCTCTAGCATTCTACGTTTCTTGATGCTAATACCACTGCAATCGAAGCCAACGATGGTCAGGTGATAATGGCAGAAAGCGTAAGGGTCGTCAAGACTGCAGATTCGTCTCTTCCAGAAGTCTGGAAATGGTTCTGGTGGACACAGGAGTTCATTTGTACAGCCGCTACATATCTCTGGATATTGGACAAGGAAGTCATTGCATCTGTGTGTGCCGATCTCACGATCCCACAGTCCTTTATGCTGGTTGTGTATCTGGGTCGTCCAGAGCCGGTCTCCCGTGTCTGGGTGCCTTCCTGTGTACATTGCTGCCAACACGAATGCACCGTACTGTCCTGCCGGCCCAAATGGCAGCTGATTTGGCGCGCCGGCTTCCCTGGCTATATCATCCTGACGACACGGCCTCGTTCAAACTCCGTCAGTTGTCCGTACGCTCATCTACGGCGGCTCCTCGGCATGTCTATCGCTCAGGGATCTCACCTGACTCTTATTGTGCACTTTGGCACGAATGTGGATACCCCTGCGCGGTCATTTATAAGCACAAAGGATTACGATTGTAACACCGGTCGCGGACGCGTGGGCAGGAGGAATCGCACGAAATTTTAATCATTTGCATGTATGCCCTCATCGTAGCTATTTGCCGAGTTTAGTGTTAATCGCACGGTTTTTTCTTGGTGCGCGGGTTTTTTGTGACAATGAGTGTTATATTAATAACATGTTGTTCCAACTTTTGCCCTCACAAAAGCAGCCAGACTTCTTGGTAAGGACTCAGTATATTGTATAAATCACGGCGATAGTATTGCTGACCATGAAGTGAGTATCGCCTGTCATAGAGCACACCCAGTTGCCAGAGGGTATTGGTCCGATCAAACGGATATTTCGAATTCGTCTTACAAATTCTTACAGGTATTGAGTTCCGGCGATTAAAGTGGGGCCCTTCGAGTTTGATAAACTCACTTGAATGCTCCTGGAGTTAATTGACCGCCACTCGGGAAGTATGCTGTGTGGCGTTGTCTAGTTGAAAGATGGCGACCTGATACGGAAAAACAATCGTTACAAACTATGTGAATGCTTAGAGAAGATGCTCAAATACCTTGCGTCCGTGACTGAGGCCTATACGGGTACGAAGGTCCACAAGAAACCCCATGTAAACCCACCCCAAACTGTTGCACCACCTCCACCTGCCTGTATGAACCCAACTTAGCAAGGTGGGTTCATCGCTTCGTGTGGTTTACGCTACAAACGCACGCTCTGATTGGCGTCATAAAGTTAAAACCGTGATTCGCCTAACTGTTGCGTCTTTCCAATCTTCTACACGGTGATATGCCTCTCCCAGCTACGACCAAATTTTTAGTGTCTTGTAGTCAACTAGAAAGCACGATGTGAACCTCGACGGCCATAGCCTATTTTTTTCATGCTACGACAGATTGTTTTTGTGCATAAGCATGTGGACACGCCCTGATCAAATTTTGATGTTATGTGCTCCGCAGTAGCCGTACGATTTCTTGTAAGCATGATGAACAGTCTGCCATTATTCAATAATCAGTTACACGTTTACGGCCACCTTTCTCGCGTTGGTTGGACGTTTTGCCGTAGTTCACGTAGCCTTGGTATACACGTGCGACCGGCTTTCGTGGAAATCCCGACTGTTCATGAGTTGCGGTTATTAAAGAACCGTTCTTCCTTACGACTACTCTCTGGCCCCGGCCAGACTCGCGTTCCTGCTTTTACCTTTTCCGTGACTGCCTGCTCTATTCAGAGGCATTTCCAGTTTCTGCCTATCACATGACTTGTCTCGATACTTCGGCATTGCATTTTGTTATCGGGGGTTATGTAATAATTTTCTCATTCAGTGTATATGTGTGTATTGATGTTGCAAGGAATGACTGTGTTGACTTCATCTGCATTGAGTTTGCAAGAAATGGCTTCGTTAACATTATGTGCATTGGTTTTGCAAGAAATAACTTCATTGACGTTACTGCACCGGTTTTGCAAGAAATGACTTTGTTCACTTAACTGCATTGGTTGTAAGAAATGGCTTTGTTGACTTTAACTGCATTGAATTTGCAACCAATGGCTTCGTTGACATTATTTACATTGGTTTTGCAAGAAATAATTTCATTGATGTTACTGCACCGGTTTTGCAAGAAATGACTTTGTTCACTTAACTGCATGGGTTTTGCAAGAAATGGCTTCGTTGACTTTATCTATGTTGATTTTGCCAGAAATAACTTCGTTGACTTCACTGCATTGGCTTTGCAACAAATGATATCGTTGACTTTATCTACGTTGATTTAACAAGAAATGACATCGTTGACTTTTTCTGAATTGATGTTGCAAGTAATGGCTTTGCTGACTTTATCTACGTTGATTTGGCAAGAAATGGCTTCGCTGACTTGATCTACGTTGATCTTGCAAGAAATAACTTCGTTGATTTCACTGTACTGATTTTGCAAGAAATGACATCGTTGGGTTTATCTACGTTGGTTTTGCAAGAAATGACATCGCTGACTATCTACGTTGGTTTTGCAAGGAATAGTTTCGTTGATGTTATCACCTTTTAATCAGATTTAGGAAGAGAACAACGCTATAGCTTTTTACAGATTTTTCAAAAGTGTAAAGGAATAGCAAATGCTCGTGTTTGATGTGAACTTTCGGTGATCCATCTTTCCCTAAGCACAATTCTCACTGGCATCTTATGTTCCAATACTGCCCCGTCTATGAGTGTACTTGCAGTAAATGTAACATAATAGTGTTAATAAAAGTTGACTGTGTATATACTGAATAATAACTTACCAAATTGCGTGTTGTTGTTTCAATGTTTATATCGAAGTTTATATAACAGTGAAGTTTAGTGTGCACACTTTTAAAATAATATTGTTGCATATTTTCGCCTATAGTATTAACGGAACACAAGGAAATTTACCTTGATAAACGTTTTTTAAAATAGGCAAAAGTGGTATCCACAAATTAGTCTTACAAAATGTTTTTAAAGAAGTGTTAAATATAGACCTAAGTGGGACACTTTTCGTTGGCAGGGTGGTCAGAGGAGCGAGTTTGTGACCAGTATCCCGATCTGGGAACAGGCTGAAGCCTCGGATGATCATACTCTACTTGTGCTACGGTGACAGTTATCTTTCTTCCCAAGAAAAAGTTTATTTAATTTAAAATGAAGACCAGAAATGCACCGTAAATTAAAAAAAAAATATATTTACTTATCAGTTGATGTGCTGTTCAAAAATTGTTACTCATGTGGTCTTCAAGAATAGATTTACTTTTCGTCTTTCCTGATGTCCAAGGATCTTCTTTTTCCATTCCGATTAAGTCTGCGGTATGGTGAAATGATGAACGTCTCGCATGCAACTACTCATGCGGTCTCAGATTTCTGTGACTTTCGGATTTTTATCTATTTTTGATACTTCCATCCCTCTTTTCCTTTGATTTCAAAGATACAGCGATAAACCGAAGTTATCGGAAACGTTCAGAAAGTAACTACGCCGGGAAGAAAAAATCACTCTGTTATTATTTTCATGCTCTGTAATCTTAGTTGAGTTTAATATTACAGGATGTTATTGAATTCACCTGCGAATATACACGGTGAACTTAAATTGAAAAACTACAATCTCGTGGGGAAAGACGAGCTCATATTTTCAACGTAACAGATAAACGAGCTTGCCTTAAGGAGCGTTTTCTCCCAAGAGATTTCCAAATCAAGAAAGAGGACCGAACTGACGAGACAAGAATTTTATTTCGATTTATTTTTATCACCGTACTAAAGGAAATGTACTTCTTAAAGCACCGAGAAACTTAAAGAACCGGCCTTACGTGGCTCAGTACACCTTAGAGTGCATTGTCCAAATTAAGAGAAACATAAAGTGGCAATTCCCTGATCTTCGTTTGCGAATTTAGTTTAGTATTTCTTTTCCATCATATGATCTGCAATAACAAAATATATCTGTGGCTCAGGAAATTCAAATTATTTTGGTTCTAAACAGTAGTTCTCAATCTTTCTTCTGTTCAGGAACATTGGAATTAGATTATGATTTTTCTAAATCCCAGTTGTACACTGAAGAGCAATTGAATCAGAGATACCTGTCTAGTAACGTGTAGCACCACCTTTCGTCCTGATGACGGCGGCGATTCGTCTCGGCATGGACTCGACAAGACACCGGTAGCGCTGGGAAACCATACGGATCCATGACCCCTGAACAAGCTTCCACAGTTCACGAAGATTTGATTGAGTGGGGTCAGAGCCTCGGACATCTCTCTCGATGGCATCCCAGATGTGCTCGATTAGATTGAGGTCAGATGACCTAGCTGGCCAAGGAAGCGAGGTCGCGTCGGTGGAATGTTCATCCAACCATTCGGATACAATTCGGGAGCAATGGCACGGTGCATTGTCTTGTTGCAGGATAAGGTCCCCAGTTGGATGTTGAAGACGCACAAAGGGGAGCAAATGGTCGTCCAGGATATCCCGTTAATGTTGACCTGTGAGGGACAATGTCACACGTACCAGGGGTCTCATTTCAGTCCACGAAACAGTCTTCAGACGAGAATGCCACCCCCACCAGCTTGAAGAGTACCCTGCTGGCAAAAAGGACCCATCGCTTCATGTGGTTTGCACCGTACTCGTATCCTACCATCCTCCTGTACCAACGTGAATCTCGACTCATCAATCCAAGCAACATTTTCCCACATGTTTAGGGTCCAGTGGCGATGTTCCCGCGCACGTGCCAATCTTTGCAACCTGTGATGTGCGGGCAGCAGCGGTACTCTCGTGGGACGATGGCTTCTGTACCCCATAGCGAGGAGATGGTTCTCGATGTTGTGGCTGCTTACACGTTTTTGTGCACCAGCGTTAAATTGCCGAGTAATTTCTTGCAATGTGACCCGTCTATCAGCTGTTACAATGCGAGCTATCCGACGATGACCCCGTTCATCCACACGCTGTTGTCCACGGCAATTGGCTTTTGCAGGGATGGTTTTAACGGATTCGATGCACTCACGGTGCACCCGTGACACAGTGGCTCGTAAAAATCCTAGTGCCTGCACGACTTTCGAGATAGAGTGACCCATTCGTCAGGCCCCGACAATTTGCGCACGATCAAATGCGCTTAGATCCTTCGTCTTACCCATATTGCGTCCGACTCTTACTGATTCCCGTCGCATCACACCTTATATTGTCGGATCACTGCATACGTCATGTCGTTTCCGTTTACAGTGCCGCCGACAGCGCCACATTTGCATAGCACCAGCTGTCTCTAATTCTATTGCTCTTCAGTGCATATATACACTGGTGTGCAAAAATTAAGGACGAAGAGGAGAAATTAGTATAACAGCGGAACGAGCAGGCAGAACGGACCGAAAGACCACTAGGGTCCGGTACGGTAGGGCATGCGAATATATGTAGAATGACGTAGGGGAGGGGAGAGTGTCGGAAGGATATAAAGCACACGTGCGGTGTACGCTCAGTAATTTGGTGAAAGTTATTGCACGGGGTACATCGGTTTGAACAACGTCGAGTTGCAGCCACCGTGTGATATGGCCAACAGGCAATCCAGTAGACTATATCTAAATGACTTTACCCAAGGCCACGTCATTGGAAGTTGGAAGAAGGTCGAAGTGTGACTAGTGTGGCCGAAGAGTTCGGGATCGATCACAGCATGGTTTCACGAGCTTGGAGAGCATTTCAAACGACAGGAACATCTGTCCGAGAGTTTAGCAGTGGTCGTTCACGAGCAACCACGGCGGCGGACGACCGGTAAATTGTCCTACAGACGAGAAAGGACAGATGGCACACAGCTGGAGAAATCGCAAGACACATGAAACAAACAACTGGACGTCCGTTATCGCGTTTTACCGTGACCAGGAGGCTGCACAAATGTGGTCTATTTGCACGACGACCAGTACGGTGTGTGGCATTAACGCCTGCTCATCGGAGATGGCGTTTTCTGTGGTGCCAGGAACACAAGAACTGGACACGTCAGCAATGGGGTCGAGTTATCTTTACGGATGAGATCCGATTTATTCTGACGAGCGATTCTGGACGTATACACATCTGGAGAAAGCAGAGAATACGCAATCACACCTCCAACATCATCGAAAGACACCGGTTTGGAGTTGGCAGAGTTCTCGTTTGGGGCGGCATCATGCTTGGTAGCCGTACGGACCTCCACATCTTCCAAGGAGGTTCAGTCAGTGGTGTCCGCTATTGCACCGAGGTTTTGCCTTCCTCTTCATGGACAACAACGCTACACCTCATCGTATAGTGCCTGTCGCAGAGCTGTTGGAGAGTAAAGATACTCAACTCATGGATTGTCCCGCAAAGGTTCCCGGACCTGAATCCAATCGAACACGTGTGGGACCTTCTCGGGAGACGCTTAGCAGCACGTCACCAGCCGCCAGCAACGATTCCGCAGCTGCGATTGGCGCTACAAGAGGAATGGGGTGCGATGCCTGAACAGCTCTTTGACAACCTCGTCCTCAGCATGGACAGACGTTGTAAATCCTGCAACGCAGTCAGGGGTGATCATATCCTCTTCTAAAGACTATATAAGTCTTGGCAGCCGCCTGTCACATGCACGTTTCTGTCTTCTGTCCAGTTGTTCTCGAAGCTACCTTTTCAGTAAAGTGCCTTTGTATCCTTTGGATGCCTTGTTTGGACGGTTTTGCTCACTTGTCCCATATTCTTACATCTTGGGAATCTTATGGTATGATTTGAGTCGATGTGGAGCACTTCTGCACGACGTTACATTCGAAAAACCGTCTGGTCCTTAATTTTTGCACACCAGTGTTGTTAGATTTTACATTGGGGCCAATCCGAGCACCTAAAACGTTATATTATGGTCATTTCAAAAGCTTGCGATATAATATTCTATCATTAAGAACTTGTTTAAAGGCTGTTAAAACAAATACTTCAGGTCGAGAGAAACATGATTTAAATTGCCGTGCCCCATTTGAAGTGACAGCTATACTATATTAATAGCATCTCCCCCTCGTGATCCCTCCAAGGCTTTTATGGGTGGTATTCGCGTCTGGTTTTGCAAAGCCGCCATACCTACAATGGGTGCACTTCATTTTTCTCGCGTTGATTAAACCTCTGACACACGCCCCTACCACACAGTTGATTGCCTGGTGACAGACATGTTTACAAATCCATTTAGTAATTAATCAAAAAATTACCAATCCCTCAGGTTAACACATTTGCGCTTCAGCTTTTCTTTCTATCTTGAGGTCAAATTTTGGCTTGCGCATACGCAGATGGACTTGAGTATCTACATCACATAGCTGCAAGTGTCTTCTTTTTCGTTCGTCTATATGTGAATAGTAGTGATAATAATAAGAAGACCATCGAATATATCACAGCAAGGTGCAGAGTCCTCACGCAAGCAGAGTACACGAACAGGCACAATCAAGTCCCCAAGATTGTCCTTCAGAAATTGGCCAGAAAGCACCACCTCATCAACTCTGAGCCTGTCCCCTACTACAAGTATGAGCCTGCAACGCTTCTAGAGAACAACACCTTCAGGATGTACTGGGACAGATCGATAAGAACAGATAATGTTTAAAAACCGGAGGTTTTACTTTCGTTCTACTAGTCAAAGGGTAATTAAGGCTGTCAAAGAACGATCAGATTCATCTTAATATAGAGCACAAACACCACACCTCACAATCACTATCTAAAAACGTAGGTTGAAAAACGCCTTTATTTACAATTAAAAGGGTTAGTTAAAAAGCTCTAGCGAGCAATTTCGCGAACCACTATGGGCGCATCGTTAGGCTAAGGAGTGAAATCAATATGAAGCGGTACATGACTTATATAGTAATAGGGATGAGTACAAGATTACAAATATGTAAATGAGATGAGTAAAGGATATTAAATGCCAATCACTACAAACTATTTACAAAATTACCTAAATTGTTTTGAGGGTTCCTCGCTTGTATTCTCCAACACGAGATCTCTCCAGGCACTAGGAACATAAACAGGCATATCCTCATTGGATCACTTAGGTCCCAGTTTTATAGTGTGAAGACTCTCAGAAAGCAACATAGAATTTTTTGTCGAGGCTGTTGATAACAAGTTTCCATTGTCCCAATCCGGTTTTAGGTCTCCCTCATAGAGAGTTTTTGACAAATTCGAAGTAACTGCTCCTTTACGAATTGCGTATTTATGTCAAACAGAGGTCATCGCTCTTTCCACGTGTCTGTATTGCATATTTATGTTCAGCCCATCTGATTCCCAGGCTTCTGTAGGTCGAACCCACATTGCAGAGATTTGCAGTTTGTCCATTAATGTCCAACAGTGGGATACTGTAAACACCAAAATGGGATAGAGTTGGTATTATGTCTCTGTCATGCCTAATTATAGAAAAAAGGTTTTGGGTCTTGGCACCAAATCCTAAAGAATATTTTTGCAGGTGTTTTTTTTAGCAAAGTAACAACTGGTTTTAAAAAGGTTATACTTCCCACTCAGGTAGTTGTGGGAACACTTCCAGTGAGGGTTATAGAAGTCTTCCGTTTATATTTTTGTATAAGTTTTTTAACACAATCCGTGGGGTACCCATGTGTTTTTGCAATAACGTAAATCTTCATCAATTCCTGATTATAATAAAAGGGATTTGAAGAATGGGTAAATGCTCTATTAACTAGGAATCTAAGTGCTGAATACTTATAGGGGGTTGGTGTGCAAGAATTGAAGGAGATCAGAAACGGGATAGAGGTAGGCCTACGATACGCAGAGAACTCAAAGCTGGCGGCCCCGGTGGCGCAGTGGTCTAAGCGATGGCTTCTGATCAATCGTCCGAATGGGGTTCGGGTTCGAATCCCGGTGAGGCATGGATATTGTGTTTGTCTTACGGTACTGGCTCTCTCCCTTCCCTGGAACCAGTGACCCTAAATTAAGGACGGGCGACTGCTTATAGCCCATTGAGTTGCTCACGGTGGTCGTTAAACCTCCAATCAAAAAAAAAAAAAGAACTCAAAGTCTGTATGGTCAGAAGAGTGTGAAACCAAGAAGTCAAGGCAGGGCAGTGTCCTTTTTTTTCTATTTCAATAGTAAATTTTATGCCAGGAACTATGGATGATAAATCAGAGGCCAAAACATGTAATTCAGCAGTTGAGTGAGGCCAGAGAAGGAAAACATCATCAGCATATCTGATGTATAAAGACGGTTGAACACTGCAGTATTTTTCAGCGGATGTGCTCTCAAACAAAGAAAGAATTTCTAAAATCGGACTCTTAGGAGTTTTTAGGAGCAGAGATATCAACAAAAATAACATATGCGTCTACGCCCTTGCGGAAATGCTGTACAGTTTTTGACAAATGTTAAAGTTTATCTGAGGGACTAAAACCCCGATTGAAAAACTTCTTTCTTCGGTCAGATACTACTAAATGTGCAAACTTTGTGAGCGTATTTTCTTACCAAAATAATTGAAAATTTTGCTGCTAGTGCACGCCAATGTTTTTCCTAATATCTCTGCTTTTAAGTGTGCGATTTAAAAAATCCATTTAACATCGATACCATTTATCTTGTGAAACACTTTAGGTTAGTATTTGAAGAGTTTTGTAGTTCACAGTTATGTCACTAGGTGGTGTTTGTGTACTTCGGTTTGCAGCTGTATCTTCGCCTTTAAAAACTCTATTGAGAAATTGCTTTTTTTACTATAGGCCATACGCGACAATAGAGATGCAAAACATTATCCTCTTTAAATAATGCACAGATTTTCCGCTAGGTGGTGTAAAGGTCATTATTATTATTATTATTATTTTTCGATACCTCTGCTTGCGGGAGATGTGTTTCAAAATTTAATAATTTCTTTTACCATAGCATAGCTTTTTTCACGAAGAATATTTAAAGCCTAGTTTCAACTTTCCTATTATGCAAAATTCTTGAGCTAGAAGGCGCAGATTTATATGATGTTTCTTTCTATATTTGTTCTTTGAACTGCTCTATTTAAAAATATGTTTCTCTCCGATATCCTTCTGTCATGAGAATATTTTTGTGCGCTATTTGTTAATTTTTGTAACGTACGTTTTAGACGGTGTTATAAGGGAAAATGCTGTTTATATTTCTGGTGTTTTTATTGATTGTAAAAATCCGGTTGATATTTTCTATCTGGTTGCGTTGGGTTTGAATCACTTTGAAAAATTTAATTCGCGTCAGAAACGGTTCAAGGGATGTACTCATTACAACAGAAAATTTGGTGTCATCATTCCTTTTATTTCAAATATTTGGAAGGCAGTGGCCGCTTTTCAGGTGAAGTAGGTGAAGTGCCTCTTCACCTATTTTACTTAAAGTAAAGTTTTGTTCAGTAATTTGTATAATATATTCTTTTATGCTTCTACTGTGTTACAAAATACTCAAAATTTTGATTAGATATGAATTCATATAGCGCGTTCAATACGAAAAACAAGTCCTCATACCCAAAACAGTGCAAGTGAAGAGCCGAAATGGAAACCCTTGGAAGTCTGCAGCTTTCGACCGAGTTGCTATGGTAACCGTTACGTCAACCTCCCCTATCTGGTACGCAAGTGAAGTGTTTTAGCTTTCGGCGCCGAGCCTCTGCAGTTGGAGTCGTGACTTTCGAAGGAGATCACGGTAAAACGGGACGGTTTACCCAGGGTACCTTGCAATCCACTAGGGCTTTTTCTTTGCGATGTTGTGGTACATGCTTTCCGAAAGAAATGTGTTTTTTCGTGCTTTGTGATTATTTGTCAAACAGTTTAGCTGTTTTTGTAGTTTCGTGTACAGTTTAACTGTTAGTGATAGTTTTAATCAAAGTATGTGTTCAGTGAACGACATTGTTTGTAATTTATTACGAACTCCATTTAATCGGTGGAAAGATGAAGATAAAAGAGACATTTTACTTCAAGGACGACCGACGGATTTACTGACAATTGTTGTCAAAAAAGAAATCAAGAAGAGCGGTAAATCTTACAATATTAATTTTAAAATGTTTTGGTTTACTGAATATAAATGGCTTTGCAGTACTTCTGTGTTACAAGAATTATTTTGTTGGCACTGCTTACTTACTTCAGATTTATTAAATATAACACGTTCACTTCATAAATATGGTGATTCTAGCGAACACCTGAAACGCGAGTTAATCCTAAGGAATTTTGAAAAAAATCAGAACACCATTGCCGATGCCCTGAATGAGAATGCTAGGTTTTTAAAATTGCATTTTAACGAAAACGTACGTTTAAATAGACTTTTTCTGCAGACAGTGATTGATGCAGTATTATATATGAGCAAACAGGAACTAGCATTCCGTGTCCATGACAAAGGCATGCACTCGATAAATCCTGGAAATTTCAAGGAATTACTTTCATTGTTGATATCAAAAAGTCCTTTAGAAGTTCAAAATCAATATGAAAAGATAAAAAATGTCTTCACAGGTGACTCAAAAACTATTCAAAAGGAATTAATTGAATGCATTTCTGAATACACTGACGGAAAAAAAATCCCAACACCAAGAAGGGGTTGTGTTAGATAACCGACAGTTGGTAGACGGTAAGAGTACATCTGTAAGATGACGTCTATGCAAATTTCGCGCTCGGCGCATACGTGTGGCGCTAGTAGCGCCCCTCGGAACATGCAAAACAGGTTTGCTGTAAATACGCGCTGTAGCGTTCGTGAGCGTTAGGTAGCATTGAGATTCGACGTAGGGTGTTGATGTTAGTCAAGAATGCCTTTAAGAAGACGAAGAAGCCATTATCAATAGCTCACTGAGTTTGAACGAGGTCGTGTAATAGGGCTACGAGAAGGTGGATTTTCTTCCCGCAATATTGCAGAACGACTTGGCAGGAATGTAGCCACAGTGCATGATTGTTGGCAGCGGTGGTCAAGGGAAGGTACTGCCTCAAGAAGACCGGGTTCCGACTGGCCACGTAGCACTACTGAGAGGGAAGACCGCCGTGTACGGCGTATGGCCGTGGCGCATCGTACCACGTCTGCGGCAGCAAATCAAGCTGCAGTTGCCACCACAGTGACACAACGAACTGTTACAAATTGGTTACTTGAAGGACAGATCCGAGCCAGACGCACTGTAGCGTGCATTCCACTTACTCCAAACCACTGCCGTTTGCGATGTCAGTGGTGTCAAACTAGAGCTCATTGGAGGACGGAGTGGAGATCTGTTGTGTTTTCTGATGAAAGCCGGTTCTGCCTGGGTGCCAGTGATGGCCGTGTGTTGGTTAGAAGGTGGCCAGGTGAGCGCCTGCAACCAACCTGTCTGCGGCCGAGACACACTGGACCTACACCTGGAGTTATGGTCTGGGGAGCTATTTCCTATGACAGCAGGAGCACTCTCGTGGTTATCCCCCGCACCCTGACGTCACAGTTGTACGTCGGTCTGGTGATTCAACCTGTTGTGCTGCCATTCATGAACAGCATTCCAGGGTGTTTTCCAACTGGATAACGCTCGCCCGCATACCGCTGTTGTAACCCAACATGCTCTACAGAGTGTTGACATGTTGCCGTGGCCTGCTAGATCACCAGATCTTTCATCAATCGAGCACGTATGGGACATCATTGGACGACAACTCCAGCGTCACCCCCAACCAGCATTAGCCGTCCCTGTATGGACCGAACAAGTGCAACAGGCATGGAACTCCATCCCACAAACTGACATCCAGCACCTGTACGACACAATGCATGAACGTTTGCGTGCTTGCATTCAACATTCGGGCGGTTACACCGGTTATTAATGTACCAGCATTTCACATTTAAACTGGCTCTTCTCGCGCTTATAATAAGCTGTGATCTTGAAACCTTAATCGATTAAATATGTTACCTGTACAAATGTATTTCCGCCACTTCATTCCTCTTCAACTATTTTTCCGTGGTGTTGGGATTTTTTTCCGTCAGTGTATATAAACGATCACGTTAAAAATGAAATAAATGAAATTCACTGCTTTTCTATTCAAGTAGATGACACCACAGACATAAATCAGACTTCTCAGTGCTCTTTAATAATAAGATTTGTTGATTCATAAGGTGAATTGGCTGAGCGCTTTTTGGGTTTCCACGACGTGAGTGGGGAGATCGAACGTCAGAAGCTTTATACAAAATGCTAGACAAAATTTTGGAACAATTCGATTATCAACACAAATTAATAAGGCAATGTTACGATGGGGCAAGTGTAATGTCTGGACACTTGAATGGGCTCCAGAAAAAATCAAGGATAAAGCTTCTCAAGCTGTTTTTGTTCATTGCTTAGCACATCTTTTGAACCTTGTATTACAGTAGAGTTTTTCTAAAATGTCTAAGTGTCGTACATTTTATGCAAGCCTCACTGGAATTCCTCCGTTTTTACACCACTCAGTGAAGCGATCTTATACACTCACATCTACAACCGCAAGACGCATACCAACCATAGCAGAAACTCGATGGTCCTCCACTTCGAAGGTAGTAAGTGTAATTGTTGAAGATTTGGATAAATTGAAGGAAGTATTCAAATTTCTGACAAATAGTGAACATACAGACAAAAAATCAATTCCACTTGCCAAGGGGTTTTGAACGATATGAACACTTTTGAATTTACGTTTTTGGCAATAGTATTTAATGGAATTTTTGGCCCCACCGAACTATTATTCGAAATTTTGCAGAAGAAATCACTAGACATAAACTACTGTGTAACTCAAATTAAAAAAAAAACTCGTGAAATTTTGAGTCATAAAAGGAACGATGAAGTATTTGAAACACTGTTTGGAAAAGCTAGCAAAATCACAGAAATAAGCAGATCTAAACGGGAATATGCTGCTCTTATACACAAGAAACAATTTTTCAATATTATAAAAAATTGAATTTTCAAATTTTAGACCACATTCTTATGAAAATGGATATAAGATTTCAAAAGTCAGAACCAGTCACACTAATTTTTCTACGCAGCAACTACGCTACCTGGGCTCAATTCCATACATACCAAATGTTTCTTATCAGCTCAAGACCGCGCTCAAGAAAATGAATATAGGTGTTGGCATCAGATCTCCGACCTCTTTATATGCCATGCTTCAGGGAAACTCTGACAAGTTCCCCATTTCTAATGAGGCAGGTGTTTATGCCATCCCTTTACAATATCCGGACGGCTTCAAGCGATACTACATTGGAATGACCAAGCGTTCGTTTGGAACTAGAATCAACGAGCATAAAAGGGACATAAAGAACTGTAAACTAACAACAGCCCTATCCAGAGAGGTCCAGCTCAAGTCCGCTACACCTATGTGGGATGACGTAAAGAAATTAGCTTCCTACTCCACCCCAAAATCTACCGCCATATGCGAAACTTTAGAGATCATCACCAACAGTAAATCATGCAATGACAACCTTTTTCTGGAGTTGCCATGAGTTTGGAACCAGTTCTTCGAATAATGAATGCATTTCGTTTTCTTCTATGATCCCGCGTGTTAACGAGCATGACGCCTCGAGTCTTTGGATGAATAATTACTTAGCGTCTGCTCGTTTATGTCAAGTCAAGTCACCGCGTTCAAATTGTTGAAGCGTCCTATTATTCAGTTTGCAGTTTCCTGTCTACCTTCCTTGACAAAGCCATCTGGTTGATGTGCGAAAGCTTGGAAACCTTGATTTGTATTCTACACCAAGAAATTCGGATTTTTTTTTTTATTGGAGGTTTAACGACCACCGTGAGCAACTCAATGGGCTATAAGCAGTAGCCCGTCCCTAATTTAGGGTCACTGGTTCCAAGGAAGGGAGAGAGCCAGTGCCGTAAGACAAACACAACATCCGTGCCTGACATTCGAACCCGGACCCCTTACGGACGAATAATCAGAGGCCAGCGCCTTAGACCACTGCACCACCGGGGCGGCAAATTCGGATTAATAATATACAGTAGTTATACTATTTTAAGTGCGATTGGTCTACAGTTTCTTGCTATTATATATAATTTTCTTTGTTCGAAAGTATGAACGTTTATCCCATTTTGTCGCCCACGGCAGACGCGTATACCACTTTGCTTTGCTCTATATAGTAACAAGAAGTGATTTTCAACAGCTGTTGGCGTGACGACATATCATCTAAATAATTTTGACATGACGTCAGAGATGCATTACGTCACACGATCAACTCTTTTGAAACAGGAAAGCGTTATGTCATGAATTTTAGTTCCATTTTGTCGTTCATAAAGGACATATAGAATTTAACATTTGGAATCCTATCGCATATCTGCCTATCTGTTAACCCTTTTTATTGCCACTTCGGGCTATAGGTATATCCCAATTCTTTAGTTGGGAGGGTAATTGTATAATTTCCCTCCTTGACCAGAGGGCTTGGGAAATGCGTTTTTCTGCTACTGCCAGCATGGGGAGAAACAGACAAAGTTCTTCCGGGACCGACTTGACAGAACCATCTACGCATTGGCGCCCCTAAGCCCAGGGAGGCTGTAGACGCCAACGCGACTAATTTGCCGGCAGGTCCGAGTTCAGACACCCGACAAAAATTCGGTCGTATGAAATTTAATTTTAAGACTTCCCTTGAGAATCTAAAGTGTTTATTTTACATTGTCAAACCAGTTTCTTTTGTCATTTAAGTCTAAAAGTTGAGAGTTCCAATAAAGTTCGTAACAGTGTGTTTTTATTATTTCATGCGCATGCTGAAGATACATGATTTGGAAACTTTCATTTTCCTTAAACTACGAAATTCTCAGAATATAACAAATTTTTTTTCGCAGAGTAAAATTATTGTTTTACCAGTTATTGTTTTATTTATATTTGAAGAAGGAATCAAAAAGAAAACAAAAAGAAAAGAAAAATGCAATTAGATCTGTATTAAATTACATTAAGTAAGCTTAATGCTTCAGACGCTAGTGGTTACGGTTATTTTCTTAACCGGTAGTCGAAAACGTCTAATCCCGAAGAGGCAATTTGCGAGCAAATCAAAACTACATTCGTAGATTAGGCTTCTGTATTGCAGCGAAATGCAGTTCCATTTTGTATATTGCAGACAGTTTAAGCAGTATAACTACAATGGAAAATATCAATGTATCGGAACAATAAGCAAATACATGTTGATTGCTCTATAATTCGAGACGAAATGTATACAAGAGAAAATCTGCAATACAAAAATAAAATCAATTACAGCGATTACCTCGTGCAGGAATAAATTTGCAGTTTTCATTTGCATGACAACAGTTTCATAATTTGACGAAGCTGTAAAGGTATTTATGTAAGAAATATACAGAAAAGACATTTATACGAAACTTTTGTTTTATGGAACGTACTGTTTATTTCCGTTTCTGAATTAAACAATATACAGGAGTCAACTATGCAACCAATAAAAAAAAAAGTAACTGCAGGAACTACGTCGTAAGTTAAGTTATTTTCGTGCAAAATTATTAGATTATAATGTTCATCATTAAAAGTTGCAATTACGCATTGGATTTCCTCAATCCTATGGTTTCCGTCTCGTATTAATACAGCCTCAGAATCAAACAATGTCACGTAGGAGCACTTTCTACTAAGTGTTTATAAGTATTGCGAGGTAAGCCGTTTTACAGTAGGTAGAGGAAATTATGTTTTTTTACGCACGGCTCCTTAATGAATGTATGCTTGAGTTTTTGCCTATCTCTCAGCAAGGTTGTATGCTATCACGCTGTAAATTTGGGTTTAGAGGTTTAAAAATATTTCCCATCCCATGTACTATTTATCTGATATGGTCATAATTCGTTTTTTCATGATCGTATTTCATAATCTATAATTCCCTTAAAATCACGGTTCTGTTCTTGCATCGCTCATATCATCTGGGCCTCATTATGCTTTACTGTTGCAACACAGAATCGCTGTATCTCTTCTTGATTAAATGATACAAATCAAACACAATTTTCGCAGTTTAACACTAGCGGCATCTTTTTTCCGTAGCTCTCTGTACACGTTTCTATTGGTCGATTCGTATGAAATTTGGAATTTAAGGGAAAAGAAAGAATAGAATAGAAAGCGCGTAAAATAACATGCCACTTATATGGAAAATTCGGAGATATAGAGTTACTTAGCGTGTTAATTAGCTTAATTAGCATGTTTCTTCACATATCATGATAGTTCCCTTCAAGTGCTTTCCAACGGTACCTTACTTGTTTACATGCGACAAACGGTTCGAAAGTTGAGGGGGTAGCTCGTTTTTATTTTTTATTTTTTTGAGGTCTGTACCTAAGACCCTTCACAGCTCTATACAGACACTAGACCTTCAACCTAACACCTACATGGAACTACAGAAGGATGATATCCTGAACACTTGTAGGACAGTAAGGAAGTTCCCGGACAACTGAGAGAAAGAAATACCACTTCCCAGACATGGTACGTCATACCTGTCCCGGAAGGATGTGAAGAAAACCTCAGGAAGAGTTGGACTAGTCTCTATAATAATAAATATTGTTTTTGAAAAAGTAAGCAGTGGAAATACTATATCGTGGTGCAGGCATCACTCTGATTTAATTTATTTTTCCCCTTTTTTTCCACTTTTCGAGGATGATTCTCCAGCTGGTCGATTGGAAGAAATGGGTACGGGTAACGCCAGTTCGTAAGAAGATATGTGCTTAAAAAATTGGAATTTTGGCCAAAAATGAAAATGCTGGTTTTCTCATTTCCCCTCCCTTTATGTATTTGTGAAACATTAAAAATATAGTCACAGAATTGCCGAAAACTAATTGCATTTGTTTTATCTCGTCTTGTATTCAGAGTAGGCTTATTTATGAATGAAGATAAGGCAATTGAAAAATTTTATTTATTCGACTTATACTCCGTATCGACGTATAAACAGACAAATGTCGTACATGAAGTTTTGCTAAATATGTAAACATTATAGATTAAGATAATACAACGTAGTTGTCACAAATGTTTATTTTTTCAAGCCGACCATGCTTTCGCTGGGTATTGACCTAGCTTCATCAGGACGAATGGCACGTAAATATTCAAACTGCATATGACATCATAAATGGTGTTTACAGTCACGTGTTTTGGTTAGATGCTTCCACGCGTTTGATAGAAATGGCGTGGATGCCATGTCATAAACAAGATGCGAAGACTTCTGATATATATGGAAAGCTTCCAAAATATTATGTTTAGTGGTTGAATCTGGCTTGTCAATAAGTTTTGCTTCCTCAAAGAGAAATTTGTGGTCCTTTTCGTAACACTGTTTAGCCATCTATGACTTCTTTAGGCCACAATTCCGAATGTAGGTCTTGTGTTCCTTCAATCGAAAACGCAAGGCTCTACGGGTCTGTCCTATGTACGAAGCGCCACATTTACATGGAATTTGATAAATTCCCTACGAGTTTTTGTCTTCAACATAGTCCTTTGATCCTAAAAATCTCATTTTGTTTATGGGTTTAAAAATCACCTTAAAATGAGAGGTTTTGAGAATTTTTGTAATTTTGAAGGCAATGTCACGGGAAAATGGAATAATAGCAAAATTCTCTCGCAAATGGGCGCATCACAGGAGTTAATGTGGAGATGGGCTTCGGTTTCCGGAATTTTGTTAGAGCCTTGTCTATAATGGAAGAGTTGTATCCTCGCTGTACTGCAACACGTTTAAGGAAATAAAGTTCTTTTTCCAAACTGTCCTTATCTGAACATATATGTATCGCGCGATATACGCAACTGTAAAGGGCGCTGAGTTTTTGTTTATAAGGGTGATTAGACTTGGCATATGGAGGTGAAAAATTAGCGAAATGCTTCTGATAAATTGTGGTTGCGAGAGATCCATTTAAGCGAACTACCATGACGTCAAGGAATGGTAGACATCCGTTATTTTCAGTTTCGTAGCTGAATTGAATGTGAGGATCAATGGAATTTATAGGTTTGACTTATTCCGGAATTTCAGAATGTTTTCCCTTCCATAGAACGAAAGTATCGTCTACATATCTTATCCATAAGTCAAATTTCACGAGTTTGAAAAGTTTTTCTTCAAATCGACGGATGTAGATTTCACATAATATAGGTGACAGTGGGCTGCCCATGGCTAGACCTTCCGTCTGTTCATAAAACGTTCCACGGAAAGTAAATTTGTTCTGTTTTATGGAAATGTCCACTAGTCTTGTTATTTCCTCAACTTCAGGTTGGCTGTAATGATGCTCTACAAGGCTTGATTTTAGAGATTCCAGAGCTCCTTTTACTGGAACATTGGTGAACATAGATACCACATCAAAGGATAACATTAGTTGATCTACGTATGGGTGTAGTTTAAGTCGATTGGTAAACTCATTGGAATTTTTCACAGATGTTTCGTTTGGAGTGGCCAAGGTAAATAATTTTGAAGATAAGAACTTCGATAACTTATATGCTGCTGTGCCGATATTACTTACTATAGGCCGGAAAGGAATTCCAGATTTATGTATTTTAGGGAGAGCATAGAATCTCGCACAACGGGCGTATGAAGGTTTAAGTTTGTTTTTTATATTTTGGCTCAGAGTTTCTGAGTTTTTGATCAATTTTTGTATTTCTTTCAATTGTTTATCTGAAGGATCATTCTTTATTTCTTTGCAAGGTCCATCCGAAATAAGATTTTTGACTTTGTTATCATAATGATTTTCGTCTAACACAACCACCTGGCCTCATTTGTCAGCTCTAGTAATGATTAAATTTGAATTTGAGCGCAATTCTTTCAGCCCATTAATTTCTTTGGTGGTTAAATTTGGTCTAGGTAATGTAGGGTGATTTGCGGTTATCACTTGGCTGATACAATGTCTAACTATTTCTTTTTCTTCAAAGTTGAGACTGCTTTGTATTAGAGATTCTTCAACTGAAACAATGATGTCTGATACCGTTATCATTCTTGAGATAGCAAAATTAGAATTATATCGTAAAGTCCTCTTCTCAATTTCAGTTAGACTATGACCGGACAAGTTGACAAACACTTCATTATCTGGATACAGTAATCCGTTATTATTGCTATTGTTATAAACCTGCTTATTTTTATTACCTGCTATCAATTTTTGGAATTTTCTTTCGAGGGAAATTCTGTGATTCGATGACATCTTGATACCACGAACTGAAGTGTTTATGACTAAAGTATCAAAATCTGCTAATTTGGTAGCTAACCAAAGATGTATATCAAAAAGTTCATGTTCCACCTTCGCAATGTCCTTCCGCGTGTCCTTAATTACAGCTCTAAGAATAGCAAAAGAAGCATTGCTCACTGCTCTTGTTACGTTCAGAGTTGGTATTAGGTTACATTTCAAGGATATAAAGTTCGGTAAAATGCGATGTCTTTTGCATCGTTGTAAGAAATTCAAATGGTTCAGTAACCTGAACTTCTTTATTCTCAGTTTCGAAAAACGATTAATCGTACTTTTCAAAGTAGTCGTATCTCCTCAGGAACATTAGATGTACAACGTTCCTATAAATCACTTATGTTGAAAGTTGAATTTGAAGTAGCCAACAGGATGTTAAAGTGGCTTCCGTGTAAGATGCACAGACCTATACTTACTCACCGGTGTAGTCTGTAAGTCCGTTAAACTGAAGATTTTTTATCTCAAAGACTACAGTCTTGTGACGATTATATATAGATTAAGATAATACAACGTAGTTGTCAAAAATGTTTTTTTTTTCAAGCCGACCATGGTTTCGCTGGGAATTGGCCAAGCTTCATCAGGACGAATGGCACGTAAATATTTAAATTGTATATGACATCAAAAATGGTGTTTACAGTCAATGGTGTTTACAGTTTATTTATTAAATTCCATGTGAAGTGCCACATTCACATGGAATTTGATAAATTCCCCACGAGTTTTTGTCTTCAACATAATCCTTTGATCCTAAAAATCTCATTTTGTTTATGGGTTTAAAAATCACCTTAAAATTAAAGGTTTTGAGAGTGTTTGTAATTTTGAAGGCAATGTCACGGGGAAATGGAATAATGGCAAAATTCTCTCGCAATGGGCGCATCACAGGAGTTACTGTGGAGATTGGCTTCGGTTTCCGGAATTTTGTTAGAGCTTTGTTGAAGACAAAAACCCGTGGGGAATTTATCAAATTCCATGTGAATGTGGCGCTTCGTACATAGGACAGACCCGTAGAATCTTGCGTTTTCGATTCAAGGAGAACAAGACCTACATTCGGAATTGTGACCTAAGAAGTCATCGATGGCTAAACACTGTTACGAAAAGGACCACAAATTTCTCTCTGAAGAGGCAAAACTTATTGACAAGCCATATTCAATCACCAAACTTAAAATGTTGGAAGCTTTCCATATATATCAGAAGTTTTCGGAACTTGTTAATGACATGGCATCCACGCCATTTCTATCAAACGCGTGGAAGCATCTAACCAAAACACGTGACTGTAAACGCCATTCATGATGTCATATACAATTTGAATATTTACGTGCCATTCGTCCTGATGAAGCTAGGTCAATACCCAGCGAAAGCATGGTCGGCTTGAAAAAATAAACATTTGTGACAACTATGTTGTATTATCTTAATCTATGTATAATCGTCACAAGACTGTAGTCTTTGAGATAAAGAACGTAAACACTATTTGCGTATAAATGTCGTTGAATTATTTGGATTGTAGCGCACATCGCATCATGAAACATAACCTGTATATCAAAAGTATGCCTAGTTAGTTTTATAACAGTAGTTTAATTAAAACTCACGTCAATCTGAAAATCTTCATTGAATCGTGTAAAAGACCTCACGGAAAAAGAGAACCATCAGTTTAGATACGGACAAAATTCTTAAATAAAGGAGGTGCACATTACTGTATTACTTTTGAGTTTGGCGGTTTAACGACCACCGTGAAAAAATCAAGGGTCTGTATGCAGTCGCCTGTTCCTTGTTGGGGATCCGGTGCTTCTGAAGGGGCAGCTAGTGCCGGCAGACAAACACGTCATTTATACCTCGGCCTGGTTCAAATCCCGATCTATCTCGGACGAATGTATAGAAGCCAGCGCCTCGTACCACTCATCACCGGGCGGCTATCTTGTTAAAATTGAAAAACAACATACATACAGATTATTTCCCTTTACCGCATTTGTCATTAAATTAAATCGAAAGCTCGCATTACGAATTTCACAAAGAGACAATTTTTTAATATTCGTGATGTAGGCGTCGTGACAGACTATTCTTTAGCCAGCAGTTTTCAAAAGACATGGTGTGAAAAAAGTGAACCCTAAAAGACGCAACATATTTAATTATCACACTATATGTTTTTCTTTTACAAATGTATTTTCCATTGGTTTCCTTTTTTTTTTTTTTTTTTTTGGTCGAGCTGTATTATGGAAAATAAATATTTTCCATTTTCTGTGGCCCCTGTGATTTTTTTTTCTTCTTAAGTAGATGCTTGGTAGAAAACGTGGCGAAAATTGTGAAGAAGCACCTGAACCTTTTTCTTTCCTTTGTTTCTCACTAATTGAGGAGGTAACAGTTGCCATCTTCTGTTCGTGTGTTATGCAGTTTCTGCACAGTATATACATTATTAACGATTGCACGCTTCAATAAGTAAATATTTAAGAAAATCAACATGAGTGTTGCTCTTACAATTAACAGATTTTTTAAGTGAAACGTTCGGAAAGTTTCGAGTAAACGGTAGTTTTATTTATACGAAAAGCGTCAGTTCTTCCGCGTCGTGTTTTTTACGGTGTGCGTTATATTGCCCGTCGGTACTTCTGATAATTTACTTTTGCAGGGCACCGAGGCAAAATAATTAGAAAATTATCTGCAATTAAAGTGTTTTAAAAAGAAAAGCGCGAGAGTTTGTTTATCGAAACCTTTCTCATCTCTTTAAATACATTTTTAAAATGTTACTGCCTCCGATACGATACCACATCAGTTTAGCACACGCTTGGAAAATACGAACGCGCTAATGTAGCCCTTTTTTGGTCTATCCGTCTGCAGACTCCATATTTTTCCAACCTTAGTCCGATTTAAAAAATTATGTTTGCATTGGGAAGCCCAAAGTTTGAGAAGAATGATCGTTGCTTTTTCAGTGTTACCTTCGCTACAACGTAGACGTTATCGAATTCAAAATACATTTTATTTTGCTTCTAAATATCGGACTGAAATTTTTTTTCTTTCCTACTGTTACCACGGAATCCTCCGTATTCCAGTAACATTCAAATTCCTTTAAATTTTCGTTTATTTATTTTCAACTTTAACAATTAAGTGGTATAAAGATTCGGCCTTAGTGAATATTTATTAGCGGAGAAATTTTCAGTTGAAGTCGAGCAAGGACTTTTAAGTATTTTAATTTTCTTCACCCCGATAAGTAGCGGGCTTTCAGTTATGTTAGGCCACAGAACTTCTTTCTTTTTTTTGCCTCAATTCGCAGGGAACACGCGCCACCGTCTCCCAGATGGGAGAAAGGGAGAAGAAAGCTTGCAATAGTCAAAATTTCTCAAGTACACGGAAAGTACGGTACAATAGTTTCGCCCAGTTTCTCCTGAAAGTTCTAAGCCAGGGAAGTCATAACTCTTAAGGGGCGTAAGTCTTTCCAAAACTCCATACAGCGCTGGACGTCCCGTCGATTCCCGAAAAGGCAAAAAACTCGAGAAAGGCACGTAACAAAATTCCGTGCGTGACTTTTTCGCGCCTCAGAAGTTAGGCGTTGGCACTGCAATAAAGGAGTGGATGACGGTTGGAAGGGCCATTTTTCAGTACCGATCGTGCTGTCTGAAAAGGGAAGCTTCAGCGAATCTTAAGAGAGGATTCAGAGTGATACACGAAGCGCAGGATGGATGTGCCTACTGAGACCAATGACATAATCCGACGCCATTTTGGAGGGACAGCGGTTACACCCCTTCGTGCCGGACTTATGATGCCGGAAAAGGATTGCGAGGAGGGATTTCCATTAGAGTAAGACAGAAGACGTTCGAGATTTTCACGAGGTTTCTTTCGAGGTTTTTATCAGAAGTGCAGGAAAATAAGTTCACACTTCATCAAGAGATGGAAGTAGGGTCTCCATGAGAGAGAGAGGAGATCAGAAGTGTAACTAGAGCGATAGAGAGTAGATCAGAAGTGTAACTAGAGCGATATAGAGTAGATCAGAAGTGTAACTAGAGCGATAGAGAGTAGATCAGAAGTGTAACTAGAGCGATAGAGAGTAGATCAGAAGTGTAACTAGAGCGATAGAGAGTAGATAGGCGCATCGAAGTAGTAATGTCGGAAGTTAAAAGTTAGGAGCTCCATACCGAAATACCGTAGAGTTGACAGTCATCTAAGCCCAAGGCACCGTCCAAAAGGCTACATCGCCGACGACTCATCGAAAGGGTAAGATGCTTGCCATCTCATACATTTCAGAATCATACCTCATAGTTTTGCATGTTCTATGCAGTGTCATTTTCCCCACGGGTCTCAGCCAGGGCCGGATTAAGACCTTAGTGGGCCTCTAGGCTAAGATATTTGAGTGGGCCCTAATGCTAAGACATCTGAGTGGGCCTCCAAAGAAATTATGACCGGAAATTAATATGTACTCCGTTAAAGCACGAAACAGTAACTACTAAATCATCTGCAAAGTTATCATAATAAGTCACTGTATTTTTCATTGTTCTCACATGAGCATGAGTTAATAGCTTAAAATTCCTAGATTCTGCCTTGGATTTTCTAATGATTTAGCATTGTATACTTATCTTATAGCATCGTATTTGTTATGCAATGAACTGCCTCAGGGACTTTGATCAGTAACGGTTTCAAGCGCATATTGTGAGGTGTAGGTGGATAACGTGAAAAAACTGAAAACTCTCTCGCCGAACCCGTTGTACTCAGGGATATGAAATCTCTACCCTTGGTGAGCCACTACTTTGAAATCTGTTCGTCTTCCAGCTCCTGTTTTGGACCAAGTGGGAATCATACGAAACAAAAGTAAAGCTGTTTTATGAACCCTTATTTCTCTCTCTCTCTCTCTTACTTGCCCAGGCATTCCTTCTGGACCCTTGATCATGATGGGCCCCAAGGCTATAGCTCCTATAGACCCCACCTTAATCCGGCCCTGGTCTCAGCCATAGTTGTTTTTACGTGATTCTCTAGCACACCGAAGTAGTTTTATATATGAATAATTGCTAATGTTGTTTATGAAATTTCTGATGTGTTTGCATAATATATGGATAAATATCTTGTTTCCAAATTATAGTTTAGGAAGCCTAGAATTTACAATCTAAGTAATAATAACTCCATCGGTACTCCATGTACCTGACTTTAAAAGGAAATTTTAAAAATAAATTGTTAAATGTTTTTAAATATCTCGCTTTGTCATTTCAGTATATCAGCATATATCTCCTTGAGCACATTTTCTAAGTTCAATTGTTAGGTGTGCTATACTCATACTTTCATACACAGGTTTTACAACAGTGTTTAAAGTTTTAAGTACCTCTGTTTGACCATTACTTTAACTTCTTTTGCGGCATATGGAAGAGCATGGGAAAACCCATGTTGTCCCGTACGAAACAGAATCCGATGCACTTGTCGACCCTGAGCTTGGAGGCCCTTATTTAGGGCCTTGTCGACACCACTAGACAAAATTTCGGATGTGAATTCTATATACAAATTTTGGAAATTTAAATTATTCCCACTACGGCGAATAAGAAGTAGTAGTGGTTCGCGGATACCTGACAAAGTCGCGGTAATACTACGATGCCATTTGTAGGGACGACTATTTTGGACAGATTTACTTTTTTCACGTAATACATAGTTTCTATGCTAGGGGGCATAAAGAAAAATTGCAATTTCAACGATATCACTTCATCTTCAAGGCCGCTTGCTTTCGTGTCGGATAGAGTCCCTGTTGAGAAACGTTTTGCTTATATGATAATATCTAAGTTTTTATAAAGAATGTTTAACCACTAGGGGGCGCAACACTATATTTCTCTCTGCGATGCATTATTAGCAATATCTTACCCCATAAAAACACGATAAACAAGAAAGATGACACCGAATTTTCGGGTGTAATAAGCTCGTCTTTTGAATCCGTTCTGACGCAAATTAAATTTATCAAAGCTATTCAAAGGCAATGGAACCAGTATAGAAAACAATAGTATCTGACAGAAAAAAGACGTTTTTCAATCGGGTTTTTAATCCCTCAGATATTGGTGTAAAGAGAATCTTGAGCTTACGAACTCTTAGAAACAGAGTTATCGACAAAAATAAGATGTGACTTTTCGTCCCATGTTGGGAAAACCATGCATTATTTTAGGAGAAAAGTATTCTCAAAAGGTTTATCCATATAAGCGGTATCGGTCCAAGAAAAAATAATTTAGTCGAGTTTTCAGGAGCCCAGATTTTGCAACAAATACATCAGAAGCAGAAATTAACACTTATGACCCCTGGTGGCCAAACCATTCTTTACAAAACATTAGAAATTATGTGAAAAATATTTTCCATCAGGTCCCGTATGCGATAAAGGAAGAATTTTTCAAACCGGAGTTGTAGGAGCAGAAAACGCAATTTACCTTTATGCGCCCTAGCGGAAAGTCTTAAATGATTTACGTGAAACTTTTGAATTTATAGAAAAAAGATTTCGCATCGGAAACACTATCCAACAACGAAGAAATTTTTCAAATTGGACTTTTAGAAGTAAAGATATTGACAAAAAAAAAGATATACATCTACGCCCCCTGGCGTAGAAATCATGCATTATTTTAAGAAGAAAATGTTCCTAAAAGGTTTGTCGACATGAGTAGTATCGGTCTACAAACGAAGTTTTTTTGAATCGAGAATTTAGAAGCTCATATTTTGCTGCAAGTACATCAGAAGCGGAAATTAAGATTTACGCCCGCTGGTAGGCAAACCATTTTTTTTACAAAAATTAGAAATTATGTGCAAACGATTTCCCATCAGGAGCTGTATCCGGTGCAGAAAGAATTTTTCAAATCGGAGATTTAGAAGCAATGATATAGGGTGAAACGCAATTTACCTATACGCCCCCTAGCGGAAAGTGTATGAATCACTTGAAAATTTTCAAGTTATATGAAAAGCATGTCGCACGGAAAACACTATCCAACAGAGAAGGAATTTTTCAAATCGGCCTCCTAGAACTAGAGATATTGACAAAAAAAAGATGTACATCTACGCCCCCTGGCGGGGAAACTGTCAGATATTTTAGGAAGAAATTATTCCGAAAAGGATTATCGATGTGAGTGGCATCAGTACACGAAATAATTTTTTCGATCGATATTATAGAAGCTCAGATTTTATGGCAAATACTTCAGAAGCAAAAATTAACACTTACGTCCCCTGGTGGCCAAAGTATTATTTACCAAATATCCGAAATTATATGCAAAAGATTTTCCATTAGAAGATGTATCCGCTGAAATTTTTTTTTTTAAATCTGAGTTTTAGGAGAAGAGTTATCAGAAAAAAATGTAATTTACTTTTACGCCCCCTAGCGGAAAATCTATGCGTAATTTCAAAAGGAAACTAAATCTAAAACACTCTTCGACATAAATGGAATCGAAAGATAAAATAATTTTTTCAATCGGATGTTTAAAAGCAAATATTTGTATTAAAACGTAATTTTGAAGTCGACATCATCTGCATTTACGCCCCCTAGCGGCAAAACTGAACATCGTAAAAAAACGAAATAAAGGATCATCATTTGCATATTTCAAGCTTCCGAATGCAAAAGAATTTTTTAAATCGGACTAATAGTTGCAGAGATACCGTGGGTACAGGCGGACATACTGACAGACCGATAACAGAAGCACGATCTTTTTTTACAAAAGACGTGCTAAAAATTTCGTCGCGATCAGATACCGCTAATCACGAAAAATCTTTTGCGCATGTAATTTACTTAAAATAATTAACAGGTTTTCCTTCATAGGGTGAAGATGTATATCTTATTTTTCTCAACATCTCTGTTTCTAATAGCCCGATTGGAAAAAATTCTACCCTTGTCGGACAGTGAATCACTTTACGGAATGTTTTACATGTAAATTACCATTTTCTTGATGCATAAGTTCGTCACTTGAGTGCATGGATTCAAGTTTCGGTTTACAGCATATTTGCAGCAACGTATACTGATCTAAAACCCCGACTAAAAAATCCTGTTTTATTTGTAAAAATGATTTCTCACTAAATCCGAAACATTTCCTCAGCATTTCCTGCCCAAACACTGCACATATTCGCTCCTAGGGGGCGCAAAAGTTTAAACTGTTTCTCCGATATCTCTACTTTCAAAGGACAGCTTTTAAACACGTCTTTTGTAAAAAAAGATCGTGCTTATGTTATCGGTTTGTCCGTCCGTCTGTACCCACGGTATCTCTGCAACTATAAGTCCCATTACAAAAATTCTTTTGCATTCGGAAGCTCGAAATATGCGAATGATGATTCTTTCTTTCGTTTTTCTTTACGATGTACAATTTCGCCGGTAGAGGGCGTAAATGCAGATGATGTCGAAATCAAAATTACGTTTCATTCCACATATTTGCTTCTAAACATCCGATTGATAAAAATACTTTATCTTTCCATTTCATTTATGTCGAAGAGCATTTTAGATATAGTTTCTTTTTCAAATTACTCATAGATTTTCCGCTAGGGGGCGGAAAAGTAAATAAAATTTTTCCCGATAACTTTTCTTCTAAAACTCCGATTGGAAATTTTTTTTCAGAAGATACATCTCTTGATGGAAAATCTTTTCAATATAATTTCGAATTTTCGGTAAATAATACTTTGGCCACGAGGGGGCGTAAGTGTTAATTTTTGCTTCTGATTTATTGGCCACAAAATCTGAGCTTCTACACTATTGATTGAAAAAATTATTTCGTGGACTGATGCCAGTTACATCAATAAACCTTTTCGACATATTTTCTTCCTAAAATATTCCACAGTTTCTCCGCCAGGGGGCGTAGATGTATATCTTATTTTTGTCAATATCTCTACTTTTAGGAGTCAGATTTGAAAAATTCCTTCTTTGTTGGATAGTGTTTTCCGTGCGACATGTTTTGCATATAATTTCAAAATTTTCAAGTAGATCATAGACTTTCCGCTAGGAGGCGTAAAGGTAAATTGCGTTTTTCCCAAGGAGCTGTATCCGGTGCAGAAGAATGTGAATAATTCTTTCTGCACCGGATACAGCTCCTGGTAAGGAAATCGTTTGCACATAATTTATAATTTTTGTAAAAAAATGGTTTGACCAACAGGGGGCGTAAATCTTAATTTCTGCTTCTGATGTATTTGCAGCAAAATATGAGCTTCTAAAACCTCGATTGAAAAAAAACGTCGTTTGTAGACCGATACTACTCTTGTCGACAAACCTTTTAGAAACATTTTCTTCTTAAAATAGTGCATGCTTTCTACGCCAGGGTGCGTAGATATATATCTTATTTTTGTCAATATCTCGACTTCTAAAAATCCGATTTGAAAAATTCCTTCTTCGTTGGATAGTGTTTCTAGTGTGACATGTTTATCCTATAAATTCAAAATTTTCAAATAATTCATAGACTTTCCGTTAGGGGGCGTAGTTGTAAATTGCGTTTTGCCCTATATCTCTGCTTCTAAATCTCCGATTTGAAAAAAAATCTGCACCGGATACAGCTCATGATGGAAAATCGTTTGCAAATAATTTCTAATTTTTGTAAAAAATGGTTTGGCCACCAGGTGGCGTAAACCTTCATTTCCGCTTCTGATGTATTTGTAGCAAAATATGAGCTTCTAAAATATCGATTGACCAAAAAGTCATTTGTTGATAGATACTACTCATGTCGACAAACCTTTCAGGAACACTTTCTTCTTGAAATAATGCATGGTTTCTACGCCAGGGGCGTGGATGTATATCCTATTTTTGTCAATATCTCTACTTCTAAAAGTCCGATTTGAAAACTTTTTCTTCTTTGTTCGATAGTGTTTCCGATGCGAAATGCTTTTCCCATAAATTTAAAATTTTCAAGTAAATCACAGACTTTCCGCTAGGGCGCACAAAGGTAAATTGCGTTTTCTGCTCCTAAAACTCCGATTTGAAAACTTCTTCTTGTGTCGTATACAAGACCTGATGAAAAATATATTTAACATAATTTCTAATGTTTAGTAAAGAATAGTTTGGCCACCAGGGGTCATAAGTGGTAATTTCTGCTTCTGATGTATTTGTAGCAAAATCTGGGCTCCTGAATATTGGACTAATTTTTTTTTCTTGGACCGATACCGTTCAAATTGATAAAACTTTTGAGAATACTTTCTTCCTAAATTAATGCATGGTTTTCCCACCAGAGGACGTAAAGTCACATCTTACTTTTGTCGATAACTCTGTTTCTAAGAGTTCGTAAGCTTACGATTCCGTTTACAGCAATATCTGAGGGATTAAAGACCCGATTGAAGAACTTCTTTCTTCCGTCAGATACTATTGTTTTCCATACTGGTTCCATTGACTTTGAATAGCTTTGATAAATTTAATTTGCGTCAGAACGGATTCAAACGACGTGCTTATTACACCCGAAAATTCGATGTCATCCTTTTTTTTTTTTTTTTTTTTCAATTGAAGGTTTAACAAGTACGTAAGCAACTCAATGGGCTATAAGCACTCGCCTGCCTCTAATTTAGGGCCACTGGTTCCAGGGAAGGGAAAGAGCCAGTGCCGTAAGACAAACACAACATCCATACCTCACCGCGATTTGAACCAGGATCCATCTCCGACGGATGGTGATAAGTCAGCGCTTTGACCACTGCGCCACAGGGCCGGCCAAACGATCGCTTTCAAAAAATTTAATACTATTCATCTTTTGGAATAGTTTCATGTATTTCTGCGTTTTCTGTACTTCGACGTTCTGGCACTTGATGGTGTTAGTGTGTATTTCTGTTTGCAAATGTATCTCCGCTTCCAAAAACTCTTTCGAAAAACATCTTTTTCTTTATCTGTGCGATTCGCTAAAATAAATATTGGGAACGTTATGTTTTTAAGTTATGCAGTTTTCCCGCCATGGAGTATAGATGTCAAACCTTTTTTCTCGCTATCTCTGCTATTATTATCCTTAGCATAGCTTTTACTGTGAATAATACTTTTTCCACATTTTCTATTTCTCCATTATTAAAAATGAAAAAGTAGAAAATATCTTTTAGTTAAAAAGCGTTTTCGGTTCCAAAAATCCATTAGAAAAATCCCTCTTGGTAGAATAATCGACATTTTGAATAGTATTTTGCACGCATTTGATTTTTTAAGTGACATATAGCTTTTCTTCTGGTGCATAAATTTATATCATGTTTTCCTCTATATCTTTTCTTCTAGTTGAATATTCTTTTTATCTTTCATATTTTCCGCTATGTCAAATGTGAATGCACAGCTTGTTTATTTTCGTAACACGCTGTACAATAGTTACCGGGAGTAAGTAGCTGTTCTTGTTTCTGGATACTCTATCGATTGCAGGAATCCGGTTTCATTGTTTTTGTAACCTGTTCCATTCACTGTGAATGGCCCCATTTCGCACAGCTTATTTTAAATTATGCACAGCTTTTTCCTAAGTAGATTCAGTGTATTCTGTTTTATGCTAAAATCAATTTTTCTATAAAAATTGCTCTAAAATACACGTTCGAGTCACATTATTGTGACCACCAGCTAATATCCAGAGTAACCGGAGTGTGCGGAGTGGGCAGCAACTAGTCGGGCTTGGAGTGACTCAATAAGGTACTGGAAGGTGTTCACAGGTATGTTAGTACAGGCGTGACAGGTTTTTGCTGGAATTAATTTAAACAAAAACAATTTTTAGTTTATATTCATCCCCACACTCTGTAGATTTACATACTAAAAATCTACATTCATACCTTTGCGCCTACGCCCGCCATATTGGAAAATGTCGACCAATAAACAGTTTCTCTCCAAGTATCTCATGAACGAGTGATCTTTTAAAAAAAGTTTCAAATGAAAAATATTCCTTATTAAATTCTCTAAAAAACGATTGGTATTAAAATTTGCATGGAACCGTGAATCGGTTCGTGAAATCACGCGGTGACACCGTTCTAGTAGCATGGCATGTAAAAAAATGTCTTAACGAGGGCAGAACTTTGAAAACATATGTTTATTTAAACTGGAAATGAATTTAAAAAAATACAAATTAAACAATTACCAATTAAATGGCACTTGATTCTAAATATGTTAGCACAAATATAAAAAAATATTATCCTGTGTTTATTTGGAATGCAAGGTTATTTAAATGTTATCTTCATAATCGCTTTCACAATCCACATTTTGTTATATTTGAACAATGTTTACCACTGCAATTCGTGCAAGTCTCACTGCACAATATTTGATACCGTCTGCATTTGCAGTTCCCGGAGCATGGATCAAATGCGGAAGTCTTAGAAGTACACCTGATCAGTTTAAATAAGGTTTCTGGAGCTGGTGGCAGGTCTGTTGTTATAGGGTGGAGTTTTCCACCAACAAACTTCCATCCAAAGTTTGCTGGGTTAAGAATATCAATATTAAGTGTTTTCCATATTGTACATTGATAATGAACTCGAAGCGGGTGATACTTTGCTGCATTTTCAGTTGGTGGTAAACGACGTATTTCAAATTCGTTCCTTGCTACACAGATTTTCTTCAAATATGTTGTATAGCGCCGAGGGCCTAATGCGTCTTTTTCAGTATCACCTCCATACACTGATACTAATACTTTCAAAGCTCCGGATACAACATATTCTGCAAGGATATCTTCCAGACCAAACTTGCAGCTCCATTCATATGATTCTTTTGTACAGATTTTACGGAAAACTGCCGTTTTACCTTTTCCAAAGAGAGAGCTTGTTGAATCATAGCTTGTCAAGGCATGCGTAATAAGCAGAATAGCGCAGATTTTTTCACCTAGATGGGACTTCATGTCAATAACATTCGGTTTTTTACTACCACTTTTGAATGACTGCATAACAATATGTTTCTTTGCATGGTGTAGAAGCCTCGTCAGAACATCTGTGTTATCTGCCACAACCGTCACATGTCTTTTCTCTGAATGTTTTAGAGCTGTTTCGACTATCTTTGTATCAGCATTGGAATTTTTCAGGATGACATTATGGTTAGCTATTTGAAGTTCACTTCCTAGTATATGTATAAAATTTTGTATGTTCTCCTTGTTACCCAAAAATTATTCCTTTTTTGTTACTATTGGCATGTTTTGGTCAAAACAAATGGGAACAGAAGATTCCTTTGTGCGCCTTTCCTGTTCCATGACTTTTGTGCTAGAGGCTGTATCCGTTAAACACAACTGTAAGCTTGCCGTATTGCTTTTCTATGTGGCGTTTGAAATTCTGAATGACATCACCAAAAGTTCCAGTTGAAGGCCAACTTAAATTTTGAATAAATGCTCCACCATCAGGGACATAGTATGATTCATTGCAGTTACTGCGGAGGGCATCACTATTTGGTACAATGCCATCCAAATGGCTTGTCAGAACAGATTTGTCACTTTTTCTCATTCTCTCTTTTCCAGCCTGAATTTCCCAGCCAATGTGTTCTGCTTCGTCTGCAGTCACCTTACCTTCACTATCCATTTGACCATTTACTGTGTTCCTTAGCTGAGGAAGACTTGTTTCAAACGGGTTGTGCAGTTTTAGAAACTGCATTACCTTCATAGAATGTTTCAAATCTCGTGACATTCTTGAAAAAGAAATGTCCACATGTTTCTGTTCATTAAATCGGTGACTGTCTGTCAAATTGTTTATTGCCATTGTGACAGCACTGCAAGAAGGCTGACTTAGAATCCATGAAGCCCTTTGACTATCTGTCATTCCTCTTCCACGTGTAATTCCAGATCGACCTTTTGCTGACTTCACTAGTGTCTGTTAAATGACCATGTTACTCCATATACCATCCCATCGTCTATCATATCGCCGTATCGTGAAATATCCTTAATGGAACCTTTGGAAGAATTTTTTTCAAATCTCTCATTTGCTGTAAATATACCCTTGTACATTTTACATAGTTATTATGTCCAGAGCTTGCAAAAAAGGACAAAATATGTTTAATCGCATTTCATGCATTTCGAAATTCCCTGTCTTTCTGCCCAAATGAATGATTTTGCAATATCCATCATCTTCAATTACATTAACCATAATTTTGCAGTCCGGCTTTGACTACTAAGCTCATTTTGTTCAGGTTTTCATTGATTTTTCAGGACAGGTGAGTTCATTTCCACATCAACTGTCATCTTTTTTCAAGCACATCAGCAAACAGCTGCACCAGTTCAATAACATTTTATTGACTTATGTCAGTGGTTCCCATTTTTTCATGAGTTTTATTTAGCATTTTGGTTGAATATGATTCACAGTTCAATTCATAATCCAAAACATCAGCAATGATCAGTGCTTGAAGTGCAGCAGATACTATCGTATGGCCACGTAGTGCCCTTGATAATGCTTTTCCTGAAAATAGGTGTGGTACGGTGTTTTCGGCATACACAAGCAATACCACCTTTTCTAGGAAAGGAACAGTCATTATTACTCCTATTAAGCCTAAAAAAGACATTATAGTGTGGAAGCCTCCTAAACGGATGACAATGATAGAAAACTCGTGAGATACAGAATTCACAACTTCGAGAGCTTTGATGTAAAGGCACCGAACAAAGGTTATAATAGGATCATCTATTTTTAGTCGTTTTGCTTCAGCACAAAAAGAAATGCAAAGTTATAAGTACATCTAAAGTTTGTGGGATTTATGTCAATCATAGGAAGAACGTTAACTGATGCTGGTCCTGTGTGATCTCCAACTACAACACTTTGCATGTAACCAGATCATCCAGGACGAGGGTTTTTCAATAATCTGCTTGTATTCCATAAAAGATTGATTAGGTTGTCACTGAAAGTACTTGGCACAACCTTTTTGAAACAAATGTTTCTCAAACCTTTATTTTAAGACTGATAGAAATGGAATGGTATCTGTACTCTAGCAACAATATCAGCGGCTTCGCAATTGTAAACTCTGAACATCTAATTCTTCTGTGGGCAGTTTTTGTTTTCGTTTTGTTAAACACATTATTATTCCCATTCCATGAAATGTATCAAGTCTATCTATAGTAGCAATGTTGTGATCAACATTATCTGCTACCCACTGAAAAAAACTTCCAGGTTCTACAGAAACAGTCCCATTCACACTCATTACAGAAAACTTCACATAACATTGAACTTCCTCATATGATACACTGAAACCAAATTTATGGAAATCATCAACGAGTGTTCGAGAACCAAAGTCACTATGTACGTATTAAGATAATTTTATAAAGAATATTTTTCATTTGGAACTTTTTTTGATACGATCACTTGTTCACGAGATACTTGCAAAAACATTTTTGGATGCCATTTTATAATATGATGGTCGTTGGTGCAAAGGTATGAATGTAGATTTTTAGTATGTTAATCTACAGGGCACGGAAATCTATATAAACTGAAAATAGTTTTTGTTTAAATTAATTCCATCAAAAGGGAATTGTTTTCCTATCCCGCTTGTACCATGTGGAGCCATGCTGATTTCATTGACAACTGCTGGAGCGTGCGTGGTAGGGGATCCACAGGGCGAACAACACGATCGAGGTGGTCCCACAGATGCTCAATTCGGTTTACGTCTGGGAAATTAGGGGGATTGAAATCTTCATCCAGCTCTTCCAACCACTGTCGGACATTCCTAGCTGAGTGACACGTCGCATTGTCGTACTGGAAGATCCCATCCGCCACAGGGAAGACAATCAGCATGTGTGTGTGTGTGTACAGAATGTATGGGTGTGCGTTGTCTGCAAGGATGAATTCGTAACGAATTCGGTCCATAGTGCCTTCCACAGGTATGAGTGGACGCAGAGAATGCCTCGAAAACATTCCCCAGGCCATAACGCTGCCCCCACCAGCTTGTGTTCTTCCTGCAACGGTTGAAGCGTGTTTGTTCTCCGATGTTTCTCGCCTCATACGCTGATTACCATCCGTTCGATTAAGCAGAAAACGGGACTCATCGGAGAAGGCAATTCTCTGCCAATCAGCGGAGGTCAAATTCCGATACTGCCGTGCAAAAGTAAACCTTTTCTGCCGATGCACCTTCGTTAGCATAGGTGCAGTGACCATCCGTCTGCATCGGAGCATCATACGCAGCAACGACAGTTCGCTGAACTGTCGTTTTAGACGCACTTACGGTAGCACCCTCGTTCATTCGGCCAGTGAGTTGCTTCATTGTAGCAGTCGATCGGCCCTCACGCACGTTCGAAGCCGACGTTCACTTCTCACATCAATGGCACGTGGTGTTCCGCAGTATCCAGGTCGCATATTTGCAATGATGCCATTTCTCCAATCACGATAAACTTTAACCACAGTAACACGCGAACAGTTCATAAACTGCGCTGTTTCAGAAATACTGCCACCCTTGGCTCGAAAGCCAATAATCATCCCTTTCTGCAAATCTGATAAATCGCTCCTTTTTTACGCTTTCCAGCCGTAGGTTGAAGAAGCGTATATGCTCCAGCTTTTTTCGTCCGTCTGTCGGCACGATAACTCGCGTAAAAATGGTTCGATTTTGATTATATTTTAGTTTGTGGTACGGGACCACCTGGGGACAAACCCTATTGAAAATAGGCGAAATGAGGTCAAAGGTCACGGAATAAGAGCGGGATCTATTCCATTGCTGTGTTGCGTCATAACTTGCGTAAACATTGTTCGATGCCGATGAAATTTTAGTATATTGAAGGGGACTACCTCTGAATGAACCCTATTGAAAATGGGTGAAGTGGGGTCAAAGGTCAGGACATAGGAGCGGGATGCATTCCATTGCCTTTATGCGTCATAACGTACGTAAAAATGGTTCGATTTCGATGAAATTTTAGTATGTGGTAGGGGACCACATGGGGACGAACCCTATTGAAAATAGACGAAATAGGGTCAAAGGTCAGGACATAGAATCGGGATCCATTCCCTCGCCCTTATCCCATACTATTAAAGGAGCAATTCCTGTAAGTATGTAAATTTTATTTTGAAAACGGCTCTAAGGATTTTGATGAAAGTCGTTAACCTACCGTTTTCTGGTACTAGAAATCGATTTAGCTTGATCTCGACTTTAGGAAAATTCGTTTGGTGCGTTAAATAAATACCCCGAATTACCAAATTTTTAGTGTCATGGCGTCCTATTAATGTTACCCATGCTTAGAATCTTATGACGTCACAATGTCGCGATTGAAATGCTGGCGCACGGTCACGCCATTTGCCTCATTACGTCACGCGTTGTGTGCGTATGTTTGTCCGCACGATAACTCGCGTAAAAATCGTTCAATTTCGATGAAAGTTTAGTATGTGGAAGGTGAAAACCTGGGAAGGAACCCTATTGAAAGTGAATGAAATGGGGTCAAAGGTCAGGACATAGGAGCGGTATCCATTCCGCTGCTCTTATGCGTCATAACCAACGTAAAAAATGTTCGATTTCGATTAAATTTTAGTATGTAGTAGGGGACCACCTGGGGACAAACCCTATTGAACATGGGCGAAATGGGGTCAAAGGTCAGGACATAGGAGCGGAATCCCTTTTATCGCCATTATGCGTCATAACCTACATAAAAATGTTTCGATTTGGATGATATGTTAGTATGTTGTAGGGACCTGCCTGGGAACGAATCGTACTGAAAACGGACGAAATGCGGTCAAAGTTTAGGACACAGAAGCGGGATCTATTCCATAGTCCTTATGCATCATAACTTACGTAAAACTGCTTCCATTGCCGCAAAACTTTATCATGTTATTTCGGAGGTATACTGAACAGGTTCTGTTGAATATCACCGAAATGGGATCAAAGGCCAGGACACAGGAGTGAGATTTATTTCACAGCCATTATCCTCATAACTTGAGTGGCAACTTGAGTAATGATTTCTGGTATGTTGGAAAGCGTATCATAATCAATGCATTGCATGATTTTACTAACTTGTTTCCATGATAGCAACGAGTTATATGCTTTCAGATTGCCTACAGCACACCTTATATACCCTCCAAGCCAGCTTACGAAACGCGCCTTCTTTCATTGGATTACGCGCTGTTGACGTTAAAAGTAGGAGATGGTCGTAATAATAATGACTGAACTGTGTGTTTCGTGTCGTTAAGAGTTCAAAACACGTGTTCATCACCACTGAAAATACAGTATCATATTTAATGTTTTGTTTTATTTTGCGATTTAATGACTATCACGAGCATCACAAAGGGTTATGAGCAGTTGCTCGTCCTTAATTTGAAGACACTGGTTTCCAGGAAAGAGACAGAGTCCGCGGCTGCGATTTAGCACATCTCCATTGCCTCACCGCGGACTCCAATCCAGGACCATATCGGACGAAACAAACACGTCAGACCATTCGCCCACCGTGGAGGTATATCATATACTATTTTTTGTACTTTTATAAAAGACCTCGAAATATCCATGTCATACCCACCAGTACGAAGATCGTTACACAAATCGAGTAGCAAATGAACATAATACAATGCATCCGCCTTGTATACTTAGTGTGTTTAATAACACGGCCTGTTCAAATCTGCACCACATATAGCATAATAAATTTGGAAAAAGCAATTCGTCTTGTTTTTGCTTTACATATACACCGATGAGTCCTTACATTATGACCACTCTCAGCTTAGAGAAATGATCGCGCCTGGAGACCGAACGGTGTTGCAGGTGAATTTTACAGAGCAGTATATATGCAACCCGAGTACCGGATTTCAGTTAGTAGAGAGTTCGGGGTCAGAATGGGAAAAGCTGCCGACTTATCAGAGTTTGATAAAGGACGAATTGTGATGTCACGGCGCCTCGGAACTACGATCTCAAAAACGGTAGGTTCTTCACGTGCTGCTGTAGTGAGCACGTATCAAACGTGGTGCACAGATGGCCAAATAACGAACCGTTGTCCAGCCGTGTGCCGTCCACAGATCATTCATGCCAGAGGGGAGCGGAGACTGATGCGCATTGTTCACAGCGGCCTCAGGGACACAATGCAACGAATCCCCTGCAGCTACAACAGTGGTGATTAGGGCAATGTGTCACGGCACACAGTTCATCAGCGCCTTCCGCGCGTGGGCCTGCGTAGCCGAAGACACAGCCGGGTTCCTATGCTCACTACACGTCATCGCCAGCAACACATGAAATGGCCCCAAGATGATCAAGATTGGACCGTGGATGATTGGAAGAAAGTGGCCTGGTCTAACGAATCAAGATTCCTGGTGCATCACGTAGACAGCCGAGCGTGGATACCCCAATTACTAACGTAGGCTATGGTCCAGGGATGCATTGTTGTGCAGAAACAGGCCGGCGACGGCGGTGTCATGCTGTGGGCGATGTTTCTTTGGCACCCTTTGGGACCTATTATCCCAATAGCAAAACCTCTGACCACTGACAGGTATCTGAACATCGTTGCGGACCAAGTTCACCCATCCAAGGCAACTGGGGTCACTGCTGGTGATGGCCATTACGAAGAGTATAATGCGCCATGCCACACTGTCTGAATCGTCAAGAAGTGGTTGGAGGAACATGTTGGTGACTTTCTCTTAATGCCCTAGTCTCCAAATTCACCTGAAACGAACCCAAACAAGCATTTGTGGTTCGACATGGAAAAAGCGGGTTCGCGCTAAATCACCACTACCCGAAATGTACGGAAACTAGAGGACCTGCTTTTGACATTATGGTACCAAATACCCCAGGTACCTATCGCCACCTCATCGTATCGATGCCTCGCCAAGTGGCATCTGTTTTGGGGCCTAGAGGGAGGTTCTAGAGCTTATTAGGTAGGTGGTCATAATAAAATGGCTTATCGGTGTATGACACAAAATCGTACTTCAAAGAAGAAATCAATTTTATTAAGTTACAAGCGTTTTAAAGCACACAGCTTTACGAATACAATAAGAATATTATCAGATGTTACTAATGGTTAACTCTTTAAGCGGTCTAAGTACATTAACCCTATAATGCCCAAACTTTTCTGCACTTTCCAAACAGAAATATTCACAAAGAGGTCTGGTTTTACAAGAACTACAGCAAAACGATTTCTTTCCGCAACTCATCTGGGCAGTACGGACTATAAACCTGTCATCAGTGAGAAGATATCCCCTCTATAATGTTAATTATGTTCTCTGCTCTATGATCTAAGGCACGATGGAGAAGGCATAATCTCTCTGACACGGACGTCATGCCACTAGGAAGGAACAAGTGACTGAAACATCCTCTCTCTTTTCGTAGGATCGTCGCCATTGTATAGCTCTTTTAATAGGTAATCAGTCAGAAAGGATTTATGTCAATCATCCCCGTATGACCATTTTCTTCAAACAACAAAGCTAAGGAGAAAGCAGCGTTTTTTGATGCGCATGTTCACTTCCCTATTCAGACAGCAAATATGTTCGGTGGAGCTGATTTCAGCCCATTTCGCTAACCACGAGTTAATTCGTTCCAGGCAGTTAAATGGCTAAGACACATATCGTTCTTCATATATGGTATTGATATTAGTCTTCTGTAAGTTGTGTGCTAAATGTCTCTAACACATCGAACTTCTTAAACATATTGATATACAGTTTTAATATTTGTGAAACTTGTGCTTTTTTTGCACAAATTGTAGAATATACAAAAGCAAAAGTTTGGAAAAAATTTGACTCGGCAAATCTGACCCGGATGTACAAACATACCGTTTTTCCCTAGAGAATTGCATGCTATGATTTGGCACATGCAACTTTCGCCGAAATATAACAGCCCTATTTTTTGTCGTATAAACCACGGTGGCGTATAACTCACAGACTGCAAAATTCAGATAAAATAATTCGCCTTAAAATCTGCACTTACGTTGCTGATCCCGAATCGTCATTTTCGACACAAAAGTCGCGATTCACGGGATTACTGTGCAGTCGAAAGAAGCAGGAAAAAAACGATCGTCTTATTAGAAAATTATCTCACTTTGTGTTACTTCCAATTGAATAAAGAGCAAAAAGCACGAGTTCTATTTTTTTTATCCTTCCCGCAGTTGCATAATTAGACCTGACAGATCTGTAGTTGGATTCCTTAATTAGGCTTCCGACTCTCACGAACAAGTGCGCGCAAAAACTTCTCACCGCACGATATTGCCCGAGAGAGAATAATTCCCCTTTTGTTACATCGCATTTTTGGTCAAAATTGACGTAAGTAAAAAAAAAGAAAAAAAAACTTATTTCCAACTTCCTATTAGCATTACCTAACGTTTATGTTATTAATGTATTTTTCGCAATTTTCCAAATATTGCCTGTTACAAAAGCCTCTGTGGACAATACGCCGATCCTGACAAGTTCGACACAATTTTTTTGAAATTCAACGGGCCACAATTTTTTTTAGTTTTAATACGGTGAATTATCTGCTTCGGCGTATTGTCCACAGATACTTTTTAACAGGCAATCGGAGGACTATACAATGAAAATTACCATACTTTAATTAAATTTGACATAATTATTTATCAGTTTAAACATTTAAGCGAGCCTATGATATTAGACTTATGGCCTGGAAATAAATTTCAGTAAACTTAATTTTAGCTTCAATGAGGAAAGAAAATAAAAAAAAAAATAACAGAAAACTTTAGGTATAGATCACTGTGCAAATAAATACTATTTATCGTTGGATCAAATTTCATTTCATGTAGCAGGGGTTTATTTGATTTACAGCATTTCGCGGTTTCAATATAATCAATATTATTTTGTTTATCCCAGTAAACAAATTGCAAACACTTTTACGAATTTCAGCAAGCTTCCTGTTCATTTAATCTAAAGTTACGTTTCTATTGGCTCCAATTAACATAGACGAACTTTGATATTCAAACAATCCTCTTGAGCAGAATTAGAAGTGCAATTCTAATTTATAAGGTAGCCAAGAAATTCTTCATTGTTTGTATCTGTGTGTTAGTTATGACGACTGGTGTTTGACATTTGCAATGTTAGATAGGTTTATGCTTTGTGAATATGTAGACGCCATATATATGTGCATATGTTTGGTTTAAGTTGAAAGACTTCCACCACACCTATGATTACTCTAAGGGTGTGGTGTTTCATTAATTAATTACGTCAGCGACTGATTAAAGGATATTCTTGGAATGTAAAAGCTAGGTTGTGCAGAAATCAATGTCTAGCTGAACTTCTATACATTACCTTCTTTTGACAAAATTAGACGTTCCATCTGCTTAGTTTCAGAAACATTTACGTCATTTTCTCAGAGTAATTTGTAGAAAACCAGCACTCTGACCACAGCGCCACCGGCGAGATAGGAGATAAAACAATGTTTTGATATGATAATATTAAAGATACTCTACAGCACAAGTTACCTTTTTGTATAGAAAACTCAACTTGTCCTTGTAACTGAACATTTACAGCCTTTATTTATTGAACATGTCAGAGAAATATGCCTGTCAGTAAGTAAATAGATTTCCGAAAATCTCATCTCAGCCTTCTGTATATCATTCCGGAGGTTCAGTTACTGATTTCCTGGCTCCCAGTTCGCAGATCAGACATGTATAATTTTTGTCATTGGTTCTGCACTTTTCCCGGAATTAGTAGCCTTAAATTAAAGACCATGGAATCCCTCTTCTAGCTTTTGATGTACATGGAACTCATTAAAACTCTGAAACAAACAAATTAATTTTTTTGCTCCAATCGCTATCGCCACGGCTACGTATAGTACTTGTACGTGTGTGTGTGTGGGTTTGGCAAAGAGTTTAATTCATTAAGCTGTTCATACTTCTTTTTCTTGTGTTAATAAATTCTAATTTTCATGAAATGGTTATGTCTTTGTTAAAGATGCGAATTCCCAGGCTTCCAGAAAAAAGGTAGGCATACACTGTATTATCTGTATCAAAGTGATATTAATATTTAAGATTCAAAATCACCCAACTAACGGTTATTATGTTTCATTAATTGTATTTTTTGTATCCTTATCAGATCAATTAACCATAACGTTTGGCTAAATTGTACAAATTTCCAAATTCATTTTCAAAGGAATGCGGCTTTGAAATTCCACGTGGAAAAGGAGATTAACCCTTTTCCCTACGATTAAATATAGATTTGTCAGACCGAAACGTGCTATTTCAATTCGTCTGACGCCCTGAATGTACAAAGATGGAAGATAAAGTAATTTGTACTGCTTCAAAAACAATGTGTTTATGTAAGATAATTATGTTGCTCTGACATATGTTTATAGTTTAGAATGAAAAAATAATAAATTAGACTAATAGTTTTGCTGCATATGATACTTTTCGAAACATTGAGGACCATTACACAACACTACTGTATGTGGCATTGTTTCCATTTCCAAGTGGTTTCTTTACTAATTCTTTATTTGAAACAAACGTGGCATCTCTTAGCCAGATGTTCCTTTGATGTAGTTGGTGGAATATGTTCCGGAAAATGTCCCCATTTTTTTGCTTTCAATCGAGCAGTGTCACCTTGCAAAGGACGACTGCGAACGTTATATTCCGGCAATGACATTTGCTTCAATTTTTCTTCCGCAATACTCAAACGAAAGTTGCTAATGCCATTTCGTTTTGTGCCATACATAATTTTGGAATGTAAACTATAGCTGTTGAATATAGCGATGTCTATCATATAGAAAAATATTTTTCTATACCATTTTATACATTTGCGCATTATGGGAAAACATGGGAGCACCTGATTTTGTCTATCAACGCCACCCATATTTTGATTCTACTCAACTCACATGCTGGTTTTATCACGCTTTCTTCAATACAATCTTTTACTGTACTTTCTTTTCCTGTGTCCATCATATCTGCTGTCGAGTGCTTCGTACTTAGCATAAATACTTCCTTTTTATCGCACCATTTTAGAGCCAATAAACCATTGATGGACATGGTTCAAACTTCTCCTTTCTTCAGTTTACAGCATACAAGATGACGAGGAATATTCTTTCTATGTTTTCGTGAAGTCCCTACAGCGTTTGTATCATTTGCCAATAAATACTTCGTACATAAATAATTGTGGAGAAGAATAAGTAGTTGTCCATATACGTCAGCGACTGATTAAACGTCAGCGACTGATTAAAGGATATTGTTGCCTTTTCGTAAACAGGTTGTGCCAATTCCATGACGACACTTTCGTAAGCAAGCATATTCTATGCGCAGCTTTATCTTGACCGACATATATCTTGAAGCATATGCAATATCTCGAATTGCATTCGCACACTTTATATCATTTTATGCCGAATCTTGCTCTTTTGGATGTAATGTACTGGACGTAACTTAGTCGTCCTTTGAATTTCATCAGTGATTCATCAATACACACGTTGTCATCTAGTGTGTAGAGATCACTAAACGTTTTATTCAGATAAATTACTATATTTCTGATTTTTCTTATTCTATCAGAATTAACGGACTTCGCATTATCTGAAAAATGTAGAAATCTTGATATGGTTAGACATCTTTTGTCCCGTATAATTTTGGCAAAGATAGGAGTGTATATGATTTCTCTTTTGGACCAGTACAATTGTATCTCCGGGTTTTTTTACTTGTGGCATTATGAAACATAGTGCGAAATATGCTTTTATTTCATCATACGTCACGGCAAACCGTTCTTGATCTATCTTTTTCCTTCTACATCTGTCACTGTTGATCACTACATTTCCATAACGATTTGCCTCTTCTACTATAATTTTCCAGAATTCTTCGTCCAATACTACATGCAAAACGCATAAAGAGGTAGGATGTTTGCCTAATCTACGCGCAACTCTGTTATTTATGCCAGTGACATTCGTAAATTGTTTTACATTTGGAACGTTTATGCTTTCTTTCCAATTCCATTGTGGCACAGTGGTACTACAAATTTCATCACCATCACTTGATAAACGTCTCACATGCTTCCGACGTCTTGGTTGAATATCGCTGTCATTACTCTGTACATCATTCATCACTATTACTTCAACATTCTTGTACATCGTGTAATTGTTCACTTCTAATACTTTCGACATCGCTTCCGTTCATATCCGTTGAACTCATCATTGCCTCGATCGAACAACTTTCCATTTCGCCCTGTGATTTTCAGCAAACGAATCTTTGTGGTCCTCAGACTACAGACTTGCGTTATATAGTATCTAACACAAACCTTGTGACGTGATAAAATGCAAACAAAGCATATGCTTCAGACAATCTATTCTACATTTCCACACGTAACAGGATCAGACTGGTGGTTATTGATTCAATTTCTCCGTATATTATTCACCATGCCTTTGGGAAAATCATATGATTTACACAGACGAATAACATTATAATTGGAAAAAAATATGTGTAAGAAAAAAAGAATAAAAGGTGATTACTAACTTTCAAAATGGCATGACATCGCTCCGAGGCGTCATAGTCAGGTTTGGCCCCCGAACACCATGGCTTCTCCTAGACGTCATATTAGCGATGGGGTTAAAGCGTTCAAGAATTCATTCTTGCATCACATTTGACATATTGCTTGAAAATTTATTTATTCTGACTGAAGACTTTCTTTCCCCATCGCCCATTTAATATGTGCATTGACAAGGTAGATATGAAAATAAATATTGCACCTAAATTTCAGTGATTAGAAACAGTAGAATATTTTCCCATGGAAAGTGATGTTTAATGTTACTATAAAATTTCCACTAGACGAAACATATTGTCGAAGATTTTATGAAAAATTTCCACTTGATGAAAAATATTTCTAAGGCTTTAGTTAATATTGAAGAAGAGTGTAAACATAAATTAGATTAATGCAGTTTTTCTGGTAGAAATTCTGTGATGCTCAACTGGGTAATAATATCATTTTAGGTTAATCGCACGCCAAGCTAAACTTTCTTTTATGTTTTTGAGCATGAAATGTTTTTTTCCTGAAAGAAGATTCATGAATTAAGTCAAATTTGTCCATTGTGCAGCAACTTAAAATAATAATAATAAGCAAAGCATAAATTTTTCAGTGTGTTGACAAAAGTAACTAATGTACAGGCATATGAGCTGCCTTGAAAATGAAAAAAATAAATTCAGGAAATATTGCGCTTTATGTTTTAGGACCAACTGAAAATCGTGAATTCATAAAGATAAAAATATTGTTTCCTTTCGCTTTCTTCCATAAATTATTTGAAGTCGCTTGACAAACTCCAAAGTATAAAGTTTTTTTTTTTTTTTTTTTTATGTCGCGGGACCAGTGCAATTTTATTGAACCCTTGGTTAATAACTCTGATCTGGGATCAACTTTGAGAGCTTATTATTAAATCTAAACCTGAAGTCATTCTTTATTCACAACTTTTATCTTCATCACAGCTCCTGATACTGATGAACAGCGAAAATTATGAAAAATACATTTCTTTTCTGAATGATTAAAATTTATGGTCCAGGAATTCTAAATAAATCTCAAATGTGGCTCAGTGATCTCACATGTAAGACTCAGTCATGAGCACAAAGTAATTTTCAAAATAAATTTCGGCTCCTGTGAAGCTGGCAAAAGGAGAACTAACGCTTTTCTTTCGCAGAAGAAAGGAAATCATGAGTAAAAAACGAAACAGATGACAAAGCACTGTTACGAAGATCATTTTTGTAGACATTAGTTATACACCGCCTGGGAGTTTTGGAAAAATACTTCTAGCAAAGGAAATCGCGGTAAGAATAACACTCCCCGTGAAAGCCCTTTGTGAGGAAAAATTTCGTCAAAAAGGTAGAATTTGTCGAATATATTTCAAATGCGTGGAGATAATGTAAATACACGATGTCATCGCTCTTTCCATGTTTTTCTTTAATTAACACATAGCACCCATAGAAACGTTGTCCGGACACCGCTGGGATCGTATCTCAGATCTCTCGATAACCAGCCGAGTGCGTTTGCCTTACCCTACGGTGGCCAACAATCCACGGCGCTATGTGTGTTTATCTGTCAGCATCTGACTACACAAATCCATACTGATGGGCTCAGCAACTGAGATGTCGCCATCTGGTGGCATTTAACAGAACGGGCTATTTAATTATAGTTGATAAATTCAAATGGCGATAGAAATGGTGAATATATTCCAAATACGTGGCGATAATGTAAATAGACGATGTCATGGCTCTGTCCACGCTATTTTGTATACAAAACACAGCAACTGAAAAAATGTTGTCCCAACACCCAGCAAAACAACAGCGGTGTCGGAACAACGATTTTTCAGTTGCTATGCGTTGTTTATAAAATAACGTGGTCAGAGCGATGACATCGCTTATTTAAAGTAGAATTTGCATTCTTTTTTTATCCATATCAGATTAATTAACCATAAAGCTGGGCTGAAATTCTACAAATTTCCAAATTGTATTTTCAAAATTTCGGCAAAAAATAAAAAATAAATGTTAATGGAATTTACATTCTTTTTTTATCCTGAAATTCGGATGCTATCGATGGAGAAAACCCCTTTAAAAATGACTCACCTTGATCGTGCGAAGTTGAATTTGTTGTGGAGCCCTTGGCTCAAGCAGACACATTAATATCAGCTGAATGGGACTTCCTTGGTGTATTACGGTACTTTCCATTGTTGCCAACTTGGAAAAGCAGGAAAAAAACTATTCTCCACGTCCACTTGAGAACGTCATAAAGTGGAATGTAAGGTAAAAGTCTCACATCGTCTTCGGGACAACGCAAGAACGGTATTAATTTGCGTCGCATTCCATTCCTGCCGTGTCCTGGCTGTCAAGCATTATACCCGTACTGACATCCCCATTTACAGCCGTAATTCGAAAATGTGTTTTCTCCACAGTTGCTAAAATGCATCCCTTCGGAATTCCACAATTGTCAATTTATTTTCTCTCTGTTGCGACTGTTAAGAAAAGTCTTCTGTCACATCGAATCCGTCCCATTTACTCTGAATAGCATTTCCCAGCTAGAGAATCAGTGTCCGGAAATGCAAGGCTATCGATCGAGTAACTTTTCGTTTAAAGGTATTTACCTCAGCCATTATGAAATAATAATGTTTTAAATAACAGTTTTGGCTGAAAAATGTCTAAGCAAACTAAAATGATGATTCTGAGCAATAATTTGGTTGCTTTTTGCTCTAAATGCTAGGAACTACTTTTTGTAGCGGAGGTAGCTGTTTCTTATCATCTACAATGGTGCACATTCAAGTTGATTTTAAGTATAGACCATCTGCCGTTGACCATGTAGAAGACCAAGAGAGTCGTTAATGGTGATCCTAGCGGCGCCATTAAACAGGCGAGTTGCCTTCGCTTAAAATGAAACTTGTCCATGGATCCGGTGGAGGTTGTGTGTGTATACCCTCCCCGAATAGAGATGAAAGCAGAGAACATTTGATGCGAAGATGCCGACATTATCTTGTTTTCTAAGATCATTCTAACTTTACGGTGATCTGTGGAGGATCAACTCCCGCACATTTCGCATAAACAAGGATTGCACAATCTATCATCATCCTAAGAATAAACCCTCAAGTACTGTTTATTTCTGCATTCATGCCCACATCATAATTTGAAAATTTTCTCGCAGAATACGGTACCCCTTTATTAAATTACGGTTGTTCCTTTCAAACGCACACAGAAAATAAGTGTACCTAACATAGCATTGTTGGAAATAAATGTATCTTGCGAGTGATCTGTTCAGCTATGCTTTCTTTTTTGGTAGACGGTCTTAATCTTTCAAAATCTCGCTCAGATCAGCGTATCCATTGTGCCACGTTCTGTTATCAGTAGCGACATTAGAAGTAGTTTCAGAAAAAACCGTTGACAGTACGAAAAGTCAATGGAAATATTAGAGATTTGTGCAAAGTGTTCTCTGTGTTTCTGTGTGCAAACAAACATGTCGAAACTGGATGACATTTCACTGCAGTAGTAATATACAGATAACAATGCCTGATAAAAGGCGCCGATGACTAAAGCATACGATGATCTTGTCGCCGATGACTAAAGCACACGATGATCTTGTTGTCGACGACCAGCGCATACGTGTCTGGAGAGGAGCCAGGCAGCCAGCCTGCTGATCCTGCCTTTACCGTAGAAAGACACACGGTTCACATACCAGGAGAGACTGACCGTCTGGGGACTCATTTCCTACGATAGTCGGACATCCTTAGTAGTTCTCCGTACCACCCTCACGGCTGAACTGTACTTCGATGACACTCCACGACTTGCTGTGTTGCCATTCCTGAAGCAGCATCACCGAACAATTTTTCAACAGGATAATGTACGGCCATACACCCAGCCATACCTCCGTGATGTCGACATCCTTCCATGGCCAGCCCTATCGCCCGACCCTTCATCGATCGAACATGTTTGGGACATGATGGGACGCTACCTACGTTCATCCCGGAAATGTGAGTAGACTGACACGTAATTTGGGCACCATGTGGCATGCTGTACCTCAGGACAGTATCCATGAAGTGCATTTGTTTATGCCACACCGAGCAACCGCTTGTATCCGAGCTAGAGGTGGCTCTTCAACGTACTGACTCGTTCTACTTGTGTAACTGTTTTATCCAAATAAACAGCCCAACTGCTTTGGAATTGCAACCTTTTCCTTTCCTGTACATGTACATTGGACAAATCAATTTTCATCTCTATTGGATTATTCCTTCTGGGTGCATCGTCTATCTTTTTTTTCGTTTTCTGAAAAGAGTGCATGTTCCAAATGTCAAACATTCAACGAAAATTACCAGATGTGCTTACGTATTTTACATCTTTTCAAATAACTTTGTAAAAATTAAAAACGGTACTTAGGTGGTTAAAAATGCTGAAGAATGGAGAAGCAAAATGAAATACTTAAAATCAGTCTTCTTACAATTTTGTTGATTAAAAGGCGATACTGAGTACACTGAGTTGTGCCTCTGAATACATTGATGAAGAAACTGAGGAGTGCTACTGAGTACACTTATGTGTTACTTTTGTGACTTTATTGCTCAACTTATACAAATATAAATATTTTCCATACTGATACTTTTTCCCATAACTTTACACAACAGGCAAATGTAATGCATACTATTACGAAATCTCAGCTATGACGAACCATGAAAATGGTTTTGCTAATTTCATTTTTCTGTACGCTATGCAAAATGTGTGACAGTTTATGATCTGTTTGTTCTACTTAAAATTTAGGTTATTTAATCTAGTCCATTTTTTACGCTTTTCATCCGTAGGTTTAAGAAGCGCATATGCTCCAGCTTTGTCCGTCTGTCCGGACGATAACTCGCGTAAATATGGTTCGCTTTCGATGAAATTTTAGTATGTGGTACCGGACCACCTTGGAACGAACCCTATTGAAAATGGACGAAATGTGGTCAAAGGTCACGACATAGAAGCGGGATCTATTCCATTGCCCTTATGCATCATAACTTGCGTAAATATGGTTAAATATCAACGAAAGTTTAGTATGTGGTAGGGACTACCTGAGGGCGAACTCTATTTAAAGTGGACGAAAATGGGGTCAAAGGTCAGGACATAGGAGCGGGATGCATTCCATTGCCCTTATGCATCATAACTTGCGCAAATATGGTTTGATTTCGATTAAATTTTAGCATGTGGTAGCTGACCACTGGGGACGAACCCCATTAAAATTGGGTGAAGTCGGATCAAACGTCAGAACATAGAAGCGGAATGCATTCCATTGCCCTTTGCGTCATGACTTGCGTAAAAATGGTTCGATTTCAATGACATTTTAGTATCTGGTAGGGAACTACCTGGGGACGAACCCTATTAAAAATGAACGAAATGGGATCAAATATCAGGACATAGAAACTGGATCCATTCCATCGCCCTTATGCGTCATAACTTACGTAAAAATGCTTCGATTGAGACAACACTTTATCATGTTGTTCTGGAAGTATATTTTACCGGTTCTGTTGAATATCATCGAATTGGGGTCAAAGGTGAGGTCATAGGAGTGAGATTTATTCTACAGTATGTATCCTTATAAATTGAGTAATAACTTTGTGATTCTGATATGTTGGAAAGCCTATCGTAATCAATGCATTGCATGATTTTACTAACTTGTTGTATTAAGTACATGATTTTAAAAAATGAGTTGGTAACGACTGAAATAATCATGGTACTGAAAATAAAATAATGTATAAATGCTCCATTAAATAAAATTAACATTTTAAAACAAATTATTAATTTTACTTATTTTTATATATTTCCTGTTATCTGTCTTACCATAAAGTTTGATCAAAAAATCATGGCGTGATGGTGTTAGCTATTGTGTAGGGATTGAAACTCCACTACTATTCATCATCATCATCATCATTGTCAACCATTATCAATCCACTGCTGGACGAAGGTCTCCCCAAGTTTCCTCCACAACGGTCTGTCTTGTGCCAGTCTCCTCCATGTCACTCCCGCATATTTACGAATTTCATCCACCCATCTCCCATGTGGTCTTTTTCTGGGTCTTTTCCTGTCCCTTGGAATCCAATCTAAAATTTCGGCTGTCCATCTATGGTCTGTCCTTCTGGCAGTATGTCCAGCCCATTGCCATTTCAGGGATTTAACTCTGATCATGATGTCTTCCACTCTCGTCATTTTTCGGATCCACGAGTTCCTCTTCTTATCTCTCCTGGTTATACCAAGCATGCACCTCTCCATGCTTCTTTGAGTTGTCTGCAGCCTTTGTATGTCTCTTTTAGTTAACCACTACTATTACACCGTTTTAAATTAGGAATCCGCTACTTTTAGCATACGATTCGGTATCTCTCCTTTAAACACAAAAACATAGGGAGTACAAGCTCTACTTTTGTTTTTCGCTTGGGAGGTTAATAACATCGTGAAATACTCACTTGGTTGTAAGCAGTCGCCTGTCCCAAATTTCGGACCACTGGCTCCAAGGACGAGAGAGATCCAGTTTCGCAAAATAAGCTCACCATTCATGCCTCATACGGAATTCGCACCCGGACATATCTCCAAAGAATGATTAGAAGTCAGCACCTCGTACTACTCGGCCACTAGGATGATGTACGTGATCTTTAAGCAAGTTTCAAGTTTAAAAACAAAAGACGTAATATGTAACGTTTCGCGTGCTTACTGAATTATTGCTGTTTAGTTTGCTTTTTAACTATCATATCAAAAGTATCCGGGAAATTTAAAATCCACAAACTCTCTCTCATAGGAAAGGAATCCATATCGAGTTGGTCCACCTTATGCTGCTACAATAGTCTCCACTCTTGTGCGAAGGCTTTCCACTATATTTTCGTACATCGCAGGGGGAATTGTCTTCCATTCTACCACAAGAACATTAGGCAGGTCAGTCATTGATTTCGGGCTGTTCGGCATGGCTCGCAGTCAACGTTCCAGTTATTCCAAATGCATTCCATGGGGTTGCCAGTCAAGTTCTTCCATGACCATCTCATCAAATCATCCGTGCACGGACCTCGCTTTATGTACAAGAGAATTGTCCAATAGGTAACGGGAAGGGCCTTCCCCGAACTGTTGTCATAATATTGGGAGCCCAGTATTGTCAATAATGTCAATACAAGCCGCAGCTTTAAGATTCCCGGGCTCTATAAATAGGCGGCTTATACCCAGCCGTAAGAAACAGCCACTGAGTACGATGACTCCTCCACGAAGCTTCACAACTGGAAACAGCAGAGTCGGACAGGTGGCATTCATCTGGTTGATTACTACAGAGAATGCGTTTCCGCTGATCCACATTCCAGTGGCTCCTAGCTTCACAACACTTAATATCGAAGCCTAGCGCTGATCTTACTAAATTTAGCTTTGTGTGCGGCTCCTCGGCCATAGAAACCCACTCCTTTCAGCTCTCAACGAACCTCTATGGTTCGTTGAGAGCTGAAAGGAGTTGCTTTAAAAGATATTTTTGGACTCGGTGGTGAGTGTTGCAACGAGGACAGGCCATTTGTCGCACCACCGACTTCAGCTCTCAGAGATGCCCCTCTGTCATTGTACATGACCGACAAGGTCGCGATTGCGCATCTGTTGCTCCTGGGAGTTTCCACTTCACAATTATGTCATTTATAGTTCATCGAGGTGGATGCAGCAGGACTGAAACTTCCCGAACTGACTTGTCGCTAAGATGGCATTACACAACCGTGTGGTATCAAAGTCACTGATCTCTGTCGTACGGCCCATTCTACTGTACTTTTCATGCTTGTCTATGATGCTTGAGATGACACGTGTATCTTTTTATGCCTGTATGGGCCATGACTTTGACGTATACGGATACATCCACGACTCATAACGGATGTTCGAATACTTTTGATCACATAAAGTATATTACTTCTGTTACAAAATTAAAATGCATTAGGATTACTCCCTCAAAACATGGACCATTTGAAGGAATTGATTTTTACGCTTTCCAACCGTAGGCTGAAGAAGCGTATATGCTCCAGGTTTGTCCGTCCGTCTGTCTGTCTGTCCGTCCATCCGTCTGTCGGTCCGCACGATAACTCACGTACAAATGCTTCGATTTCGATGAACTTTTAATATATGATAGGGGATCACCTGGGGACGAACCCTATTGAAAATGGGCGCAATGGGGTAAATAGTCACGACATAGGAGTGGGATTCATTCCATTGCCCTTATGTGTCATAACGTGAGTAAAAATGGTTCGATTTCAATGACATTTTAGTATGTGGTAGCGGACCCTCTGGGAACAAATCATTTTGAAAATGGGTGAAATGGGGTCAAAGGTCAGGACATAGGAGCGGGAGGCATTTGACTGCCCTTATGCGTTATAACGTAGTAAAATGCTTCGATTGAGACAAAACTTTATCACGTTTTTCCCGAAATATACTTTACCGGTTCTGTTTAATATCATCGAAATGCGATCAAAGGTCAGGTCACAAGAGCGAGATTTATTCTACAACCATTATCGTCATAGCTTGAGTAAAAGTTGAGTAATGATTTCTGGCATGTGGAAAAGCGTATCATAATCAATGCATTGTATGATTTTATTAACTTGTTATGAATGAAAATATGCAGCCGACTTTCTTACCAAATGAATGTCGATCACAACAACTGATGGATATCAAATTACAAGCCACTGAATAAATATTTTGGGTCAGTAATGGATCTGGGTGTGTTGGATTTTCATTGGATGTCTGTTCCGAACTACGTGTTCTACTGAAGTGTCTTTGGCTGCTGCTAAATGTCAGGATGAAAATTTTTGATATCTCTATAAAGCTTGTTTCGCTCTTTCCCTTTTTTATTGGGGTTTAACGACCACTGTGAGCACCTCAGTAAGCTATAAGTAGTCGCCTGTCCCTAATATAGGGTCACTGGTTCCAAGGAAGGAAGTGACCCAGTCCCGTAAGACAAACATGACATCCATGCCTCACCGGGATTTGAACCCGAATCCATCTCAGACGAACGATCTATGAGAACAATCGCTTAGACCACTGCATCACCGGGCGGCCTATAAAGCTTCATACCAGTAAAAGTATGGTAGAATTCATTTTTATTTATTATAATGCACTTCACAACAGAGCTAACGTTGTCGACACCTACGCTGAAGAAGGTATGAAAAAAATGGAGTGACCTGTTATTTTCCGATTCTCAGATCCGTTGAACAACTTTAGGATATCCTTTGGAGAAGTACTTGTATTGCTGCCCTATAGTCTTCAATTTGAGCCTTATGAGGTTTGAAGGCGCGTTTTATTCGCCAGTGATAATTATTGGTTTTGTAGTCATTAGATGGTCTTATTGAGGATATGACTCCTGTGAGCTGTATTATTTCCAGATGCCACATTGCATACTGAGTATACGTATTGTATGGTGAACGCCAATCCCTTTTTTGGGCTTATTTTCGGAAGCACGCGGTTATCAGTTTCCATGTGTCTGCGGTGCGTCATATTTTTGTAAGATATATATTTATAAAATCATGATATTGAATTTGACATAAATTAATTAGATACTACGTCCATCTCTTTACAAATATTTTTGAGTGTTTTACTTAGTTATGTAACGCTATTTCGATACTGAATACTATCTTCTTTGTTCAAAGTAGGCATCTTTACACATTTTGAAGATCACAATCCGATTTTTGGCGTAAATGTGACAAGGATGGTAAGTCAGATAATATCCGAAAACTTTATCGTCATGGAGCGGGACTCGAATCCGCGTCTCCCAGAAAACGCCCGGGTATGCTACCCATCTTTTTTGTCGTGATATAACGCTCTTACCAGTGAATTACAACGAATCATTTTAAATGACTAAATCTAAAACATATGAGCACATGGTGCTGCTTCTCAAGAAATGATTTTACAATACACCATTTATGAACACCATTTTTGTTTATCGCAAGACTACTAAATTTTCAATAATTCTATTGCGTATGAGAGTACTGTAATTTATTAGGCTAGAGCTTACCAAACGTGCATTACATTCTCAATATTAGTATGGTCATTTATTGTGCTTGCAGTTACCGCAACGTTCATGAACAATACGGTAATAAAAGAATTACTAATAAGAACAGTTATTAGGAGTCCTCTTGTCTATTGCGTAAATAACCCAACGTCTTCAATCGCTCAAACAAATTAGAGTGTGAATGTGAGTGTGAAGAATTATTTTAAGATGCTCGTTTCTAACACAAATTAACGTAGGTTGTGTTTCGGGGGAATGCGCAGGAAGCATTTCGAATATTCAGTGAAAAGTATCACTCAAATATAAGCAGAGACTTACTAATAGGAGCGTGAAAATTAATCTTCATGATTTACTTACATTTGTTTCCTGATTATTCAATATTTAAGCTGTTATTCACCAGATCATTTCAACCACTGATGTCTTTACGTGTGGAAGCGTCCTACAGTATGTAACAGTGACGTCACCGACCAGCGTGGAATATACGGGTATGTAGACTGCACGGACAAGGCGTGTGAGCTTGCCAGGACAAACACCGCGAAATGAGGAAAGCAAATGACTTGCCGGAATTTGAACTTACATTGGTTAGCGCTACGAGGAATGCTGGGGACAGCATTTAAGCAACCGCAGCGCCCTTATTGTGTTCGTAGGCCACCACAGTGAAGGTTTGCTGTGGATACCCCGAAGAAGAACATGCCGGAAATGAGAGACCACCAATGATTGACAGCCGACTTATACGGCAGTTGTGACGTGCTGTTCGTGACAGCATCTGAACTGACGTACACCTCGGCTATCTATCAATTTGCTTCCGTATACCGAGGTATCTGGTACAATAATGTCAATAACAGATCCTCCCATTTCCGTATATTTCGGGGTGGTGGTGGATCAGCGCGAACCCGCTTTTCCAAGTAAAATCATAAATGATGCGCTATTAGTTCATGTCAAGTGAATTTGGAGGCCAGGGCATTAACAGAAAGTCGTCAGCATGTTCCTCGAACTACATCTTGAAGATTCTGGCAGTGTGGCATGATGCATTATCCTGTTGGGTAATGGCCATCACTAGCAAGGAACATAATTGCCATGAATTGGTGAACTTGGTCCGCAACCATATTCAGTTACCTGACATCTGTCAGGGATTGTGCTATTGGGATAATGGAGCTTATGGTGACCTAAGGAAACACCGCCCACAACATAACATCTTTGCGGCAGGCCTGTTTCCGCCCAACAGTGCATCCATGTGCCATAGCCTGTGTTGGTAATTGGCGTATCTGCGCTCGGCCGTCTACGTGATGCACCAGGAATCTTGATTCGTCAGACCAGGCCACTTTGTTTGAATCATCCACGGTCCAATCTCGAAGATCTTTGGCCCATTGCATGCGTGGTTGGCGATGACCTGCAGTGATCAATAAGACCCGACTGCGTCTTGGGCTACTCAGGCCCATGCGCAGAAGTCTGCGATAAACTGTGTGCCGTAACACATTGCCTTTATCACCACTGTTGTAGCTGCGGGTGATTCGTCACACTGTGGCCCTGCGGTCGCTGTGAACAATGCGCGTCAGTCTCCGCTCCCCTCTGGCATCAATGATCTGTGGACGACGGTTCGTCGTTTGGCCATCTGTGCACTACTTTTGATACGTACTCACTGTAGCGGCCAGTAAACAACCCACAAGCTGTGCAATTTCCGAGATCGTAGTTCCGAGCTGCCGTGCCATCATGAATTGTTCTCTGTCAAAGTCCGATACATTGGCAGTTTTTCCCATTCTGACACAGAACACTCTACAAACCGAGAAGCGGTCCTCGGGTTGCATATATACTGCTCCGTGTACTACAACTGCGCTACCGTTCATTCTCCAGGCGCGCTCTTTTCTCTATACTGCAGGTGGTCATGATGTAATGGCTCATAGGTGTATGCAGGCAGGAATTCTGAAATCAGGAACTGAGGACATTTTATTCGAAGAATGAAATGTTTCATATGGTAGTGGATTGGAGAACGTTTGTTCTTTTCTTGCCTGAAACAAGGAATTGGAGCTTGAAAAAAATAATCAAGAATGCTATAATCACCCAATAACAAACAGTAGCAGACAAATACCCTAGTGACAGAAAGATAGGGGTATTACGGTTTTGAAGGAAAACCTGGTGATATGCAAATTTACAGACTACTGAAGATCGCTTATGAGGGTGGGTAGCTACGTCATATGTAAACTGTCACCATGACAACACGGCACGTGTCGTGCAAGCTCTGATAAGAATATCCTGCGGAAGTGGAAAAAAGGTCGTTTCATTGCCTGGTCTAGAAAGCATTGCAACCAGTGCTGGATTAATGCATTGCAACCAAATGACGTAGCTAAAATAATGCATTGCAACAGTGCTGCATTAAGCAACACTGTGCCGAGACGACGTTTAGCTTTGACAAAAGAAATCGGGCAGCTGGAATGTTACAGGCAGGTGTACGACGCTGTACAGCGGTGTCTGGATGACATGTTCCAAACTCCAATACACTAGCAGACCTACGCAACGTGTTGCTTGTAATATCGGACGAAATGCCGCAAACACTCATCTATAATGTCATAGTAATTATGCCTCGTAGGTGTCAAGATCTTCTTCGACACAGAGGTGGTGTTACAGGGTACTGAAATCCAGAGGTATGTACATTCTCCGAATTTACCATTTTGCTGTTACTTTTGTATGTACAGAAATTGCACACTAAATTGTTTTTGTAAACTTACTCCTTATCACCTCTGTTACGTAGCCTCACTGATGTTATGTTAATGCGTGTTACTTTAGTCAGATACACACATCCTTAATTTTATGTAATATTCCTAAATATTTGTGCCCAGTGTACCATTACAACGTGTACTGCCATGATTTAGCCGAACTTGGTAGCCGAGGGATCACATTCGCTCTTGGGCGCGATATCGAGTCCATGCTTAGAACAACACACGAAAATTAGGGACGGGCAACTAATTACATCCCATAGAGCTCTTCATGGTGGCTTTTAATTCGTGAAAAAACCCAACTAAGCTACCGTTAATTAATCAGTGTCTACTATACTAGAATCATTCACAAACCGGCCACTGAATTAGAAACCTTTAGTCAATATCGGGTCGGACATCTTTCTGCCTGAATTACAGCCCGCATGCGGTTTGACATATATTCCCCACAGAGTTGGAGTGTATCTACGTTTATAGTATGCCAAGTGTTCGCCAGACAGTCATGCAACTGGCTGAGATTTGACGAAAAAGGACTTTGCTCCAGAATATTTCTTCTAACATGTCACATTCTCCGTGGAGTTAATATCTGGGATTTTTCGTGGCCGGGAAAGATGGTGGAAGTCGCTCTCATTCTTGCTGCTCCACTGCGGAGCACATCTTGGGCGATAGACAGCATTGTTGATGTACATGAAGCAACTGACATCAGCTGCATAACAAATCAACATTTCAGAATGGACTTGATCGGCAGCAGAGTTCAGATAATCCTTGGAGGGCATCCAACCTTCCAGAAATACCAGGGGGCATTCAATACCGTTCTGTACCAGCAGAACGTTCTCCCTACCGTGACAGCAGTCCTAGGACTTTGAGTTATGTTTACAAGACAAGTTGGGTTCACTGCTTCTTTGGGGCCGTCCATAAAGTACGTCCGTGATATGTTACTATTTTAGACTCCCCCTCCCCCATGCTACATTTTGTCCGATTGTTGACACCCCTCCCCCCCACACCTAAAAAGGACGTCCTAATTCCCGTAACCTCCTTTATTTTTGACGTCTACGTTTTGAGAAACAGAAAAAATAACACGTAATTATTTAAAGGAATCTTCCATATATTTATACGTTTTGCCGCCGCCGTGGCTTAGTGGTCCAAGAGATGGCTGCTGATCATTCGTCCGAGATGGGTCCGGGTTCGGATCCCGCTGATGGATGGATGTTGTATGTCTCTTACAGCACTGGCTCTTTCCTTCCCTGGAGTCAATGGCCCTAAATTAGTGACGAGCGACTGCTTATAGCCCATTGAGTTGCTCACAGTTGTCGTTAAACCTCCAACCAAAAAAAAAAAAAAAGGACATACTTACTCGTTTGCTTCCGAAAATATTTATTATTTAGGCGATAATTTATTCCCAAATGCTACCCGAACTTTATCATTCTGAAATAAAGATCTGTAAATGAACACACGCATTCACTCCCGATTATACCATCTACAAAACACGAGAGTTGGTAATACAAATACGAGAACTTAATTTTAATGATTTAGCTAAATATCATCAGAAACCTGAAATATTTCATACCTTTTTTTAGCACGTCTTTTGTTAAAAAAGATCGTGCTTCTGTTATCGGTTTGTCCGTCCGTCCGTTCGTCAGTCCGTCCGTCCGTCTATACCCACGATATCTCTGCAACTATCAGTCGGATGTGAAAAATTCTTTTTGCATTGCGAAGCTTGAAATATGCAAATGATGATCCTTTATTTTGTTTTGTTTTTTACGATGTACAATTTCGCCGCTAGAGGGCGTAAATGTAGATGATGTCGAATTCAAAAATACGTTTTATTCCCCATATTTGCTCCTAAACAGCCGATTTAAAAATTATTTTATCTTTTGGTTTCATTTATCTCGAACAGTATTTTAGAAATAGCTACGTTTTCAAATTACGCATAGATTTTCCTCTACGGGGCGTAAAATTAAATTACATTTTTCCCGATAACTCTTCTTCTAAAACTCCGATTTGAAAAATTTCTTCTTCAGCGGATACATCTCCTGTTGGAAAATCTTTTGCATATAATTTATAATTTTTGGTAAAGAATACTTTGGCCACCAGGGAGCGTAATTGTTAATTTTTGCTTCTGATGTATTTGCCATAAAATCGGAGCTTCTAAAATATCGATTGATATAATTCTTTCGTGGACTGATGCCACTCACATCGATAAACCTTTTTGGAATATTTTCTTCTTAAAATATTCCACAGTTTCTCCGCCAGGGAGCGTAGATGTGCATCTTAGTTTTGTCAATATCTCTACATCTAGGGGTCCGATTTGAAAAATTCTTTCTTTGTTAGATAGTGTTTTCCGTGTGACATGTTTTTCATATAATTTCAAAATTTTTCAGTAATTCATAGACTTTCCGCTAGGGGGCGTAGCGGTAAATTGCGTTTCCCCCTATATCTCTGCTTCTAAATCTCCGATTTGAAAAATTCTTTCTGCACCGGATAGAGCTCCTGATGGGAAATCGTTTGCACATAATTTCTAATTTTTGTAAAAAAAATAGTTTGGCCACAAGGGGGCGTAAATCTTAATTTCCGCTTCTGTTGTACTTGCAGCAAAATATGAGCTTCTAAATTCTCGATTGAAAAAAACGTTTGTTGACCGATACTACTCATGTCGACAAACCTTTTAGAAACATTTTCTTCTTAAAATAGTGCACGGTTTGTACGCCAGGGGACGTAGATGCATATCTTATTTTTGTCAATATCTCTACTTCTAGGAGTCCGATTTGAAAAATTCGTTCTTTGTTGGATAGTGTTTCTAGTGTGACATGTGGTTCATATAATTTCAAAACTTTCTAGGGAATCATAGACTTTCCGCTAGGGGGCGTAATGGTAAATTTCGTTTCCCCCTATATCTCTGCTTCTAAATTTCCGATTTGAAAATTTCTTTCTGCACCGCATACAGCTCCTGATGGGAAATGGTTTGCATCTATTTTCTGATTTTTTTAAGTAATGGTTTGGCCACCAGGTGGCGTAAGTCTTAATTTCCGTTTCTGTTGTATTTGCAGCAAAATATGAGCTTCTAAAATCTCGATTGAAAAAAAGTCGTTTGTTGACCGATACTACTGATGTCGACAAACCTTTCAGGAAAAATTTCTTCTTGAAAAAATGCATGGTTTCTACGACAGGGGGCGTAGATGTATATCTTATTTTTGTCAATATCTCTACTTCTAAGAGTACGATATCAAAAATTCCTTCTTTGTTGCAGAGTGTTTCTGATGCGAAATGTTTTTCCTATAAAATCAAAATTTTCAAGTAAATCATAGACTTTCTGCTAGGGAGCACAAAGATAAATTGCGTTTTCTGCGTTATTTCTGCTCCTAAAGCTCTGATTTGAAAAATTCTTCTTGTATCGCATGCAAGACCTGATGGAAAATATTTTTCACATAATTTCTAATGTTTGGTAAAGAATAGTTTAGTCACCAGGGGTCATAAGTGTTAATTTCTGCTTCTGAAGTATTTCTTGCCAAATCTGGGCTCCAGAAAACTCGACTAATTGTTTTTTCTTGGACCGATACCGCTGAAATGGATAAACCTTTTGAGATTACTTTCTTCCTAAAATAATGCATGGTTCTCCCAACAGGGGGACGTAAAGTCACATCTTATTTTTGTCGATTTCTCTGTTTCTAAGAGTTCGTAAGCTCACGATTCCGTTTACAGCAATATCTAAGGGAATAACAACCCGATTGAAGATCTTCTTACTTCCGCCAGATGCTATTGCTTTCCATACCGGTTCCATTGACTTTGAATAGCTTTGATAAATTTAATTTGCGTCAGAACGGATTCAAAAGACGTGCTTATTACACCCGAAAATTCGGTGTCATCTTTCTTGTTAACTATTAAAAGAAGAAAAAAACAGAAAAAAAAATAAGAAATGCCATCCACTATATTTCTGTCGCTGGACATTCGAATTACTAAACCACTCCCCTCCCCCATGTCAGATTTGGTCGGGTTGTCCGGGAACCCGCTTCCCCCATGTCAGATTTTGTCCGGTTGTCAGGAACCCCTCCCCCATGTCACATTTGGTTCGGTTTTCAGGAACACCCCTCCCCCTGTATTTTCGGACGTACTTTGGATGCCCAAACTTTGGACAAAAGCTTACCTTTGTACAAACTTTGGACAAAAACTTAACTTTAGACAAACTTTGGCACTCAGGCGCGTACTCTGGACAGCCCCTTAGCGCTCCCGGCAAACACTCTGCCTGTTGTCCGCACAAACAAAGTGTAACGCGAACGTCGGACCACATGACTTATTTCTATTCTTCCAGTGATTAGATACTATGTTCCTGACACTGTAAAAGAACTTTCCAGTTCTCCGCTGAAATTGGTGGCTTCCGAATTAGCATGCGACTTCAAATACTTATTCTTTTGAATTCCCTGGGAATCGTTCACTGAAATGTGGTTTGGGAACAAGTTTCATTGAATGCTTCCGTCAATTGCTGCGAACAGGAAGGTGTGTTTTTCCATACAATCCTTCTCAGATGACGGAATCTCGTTCCCAACCGGTTGTCGTCGCGCTACAGTTACACGTCCTGTAATAGCAGTGTGGGTTATCTCATCTTTTGAGAAATCAATTAGCTCTGCTGTATGCAAAGTCGTCGTTCCAGCCTGACGAGCACCCACAATAAGTTCTTTGTCGAACTCTGAAAGATCCTTTGTTTTTCCTCTTGTGATCAACACTAATGATGATTTGTGACGAGCGGTAGTCTTACATAGTTGCGTAGATTATGTGATAGCCGCCCCGGTGGCGCAGTGGTCTAAGGCGTTGGCCTCTGATCATTCGTCGGAAGGGGTCCGGGTTCTAATCCCGGTGAGGCATGGATGTTGTGTTTGTCTTACGGCACTGGCTCTCTCCCTTCCCTGGAACCAGTGACTCTAAATTAGGGACGGGCGACTGCTTGTAGCCCATTGAGTTGCTCACGGTGGTCGTTAAACCTCAAAAAAAAAAAAATTATGTGATAAGGCACGAGACGAGGTATTTTGATATACGCTGCGAGAGTGATCTGCATAAAGGTTTCTAATTGAGTGGCTGGTGTGTGTAGGAAATGACATAACATCTGTTTTAGCCATCTCTCTCTCTATATATATACAAGGTGCGCCATATCAAAGAAGCCCCGTGGCCAGACGTTGTTAGGCGGGTATAAGTTGTTTGTCGAGTTTCCAGTTAAAACCGCTTTGTTTCACTTCTAACCGGATTCTGCGTGTACAGCTGCAAGGGAATTCTCCGGAGTTGTTAGTCACAGCCAGAGCAGTGTAGGTACGCGGTCATAAGTGTAAGTGAAGAGAGAACAAAGGCAACGGAAATGGTTTTAAATACGAAGCAGCGGATTGTTATTGTGGAACAATATTTTAAAAATAACTCTCCACCTGTGACTTTTATCTGTGGTGAGCATTGAAAGGGAAGGTGTACAAAACAAATCCGCACACCCTTGATGAATTAAAAGTGAACATTACGGATGCCATAGACTAGATTACTGCTGGTGAGTTGTGGCGCGTTAGAACAACATGTTCCGTCGTGTGAAGCTGTGTCTTGATATCGGAGGACAGCATTTCCAGCAACGGTTTTAAAAGCAGGTAAATTACTCCTGTTTTCTGTCATTTCAACTATTCTTTACCATGTATAGTAGTAACATTGCCTGACTGTTGTCATTCATTATACTCGGGCCACTTTTATATGGAACACACTGTATATAGCTAGACAGGCTGGGAGTGACTCAATAAGGTGCTGGAAGGTTTTCACAGGTATGTGGAGCCATGCTGACAGCAGTGCATCTGACAGCTGCTGGACGGTGCGTGGTGGAGGATCCATAGAGCGAACAACACGATCGAGGTGGTCCCACAGATGCCTAATTGGGTGTAAGTCTAGAGAATTAGGAGGCCACGGAAGTACTTTGAAAGATTCATCGTGCTCTTCCAACCACTCTTGGACATTTCCAGTTGTGTGATACGTCGCATTGTCGTGCTGGAAAATCACATCTGCTCCAGGGATGACAATCAGCATGTATGGGTATACGTGTTCTGCAAGGATGGATTCGTAACGAATTCGGTCCATAGTGCTTTCCACAGGTATGAGTGGACCCAGAAAATGTCACAAAAACATTTTCCAGACCATAACAATTGTGTTTTCCAGCAATGGCTGAAGAGTGTGTGTTTTCCGATGTTTCTCGCCTTACACGCCGGCGTCCATCCGTTCGATGAAACAAAAACGTGACTCATCGGAGAAGGCAATGCTTTGACAATTAGCGGAGGTCCAATTCCTATACTGCCGTGCAAATGTAAGCCTTTTCTGCCGATGCACCTTCGTTAGCATAGGTGCACTGACCATCCGTGTGCATCAGAGCCCCCATACGCAGCAGGGTTCGCTGAATTGTCGCTTTAGACACACTTCCGTTAGCACCCTTGATTACTCGGCCAGTGTGGCTCTCCACTGGAGCGTGTCGATCGGCTCTCACGCTCCTTCGAAGCTGACGTTCACCTCTGACATCAATGGCACGTGGTGCTCGGCAGTTTCCACATCGCTTATTCGCAATGGCGCAATTCCTCCAATCACGATACACTTTAACCACAGCAGCAGGCGAACAGTTCACATACTGAGCTGTTTCAGAAATACTGCCACCCTAGGCCCGAAAGCCGATAATCATTTATTTTTGCAAATCTGATAAATCGCTCCTTTTGTCCATGACAGCAACAAGTGATATGTTTTCAGAATGCCAACATCACACCGTATAAACCCTTCAAGCCAGCTGACGACGCGTGCCTTCTTTTATTGTCTACGCGTTGTTGACGTCAAAATAGGAATTGGTCACAATAATGTGTCTCGACTGTGTATATATACATGTATATACATTATATGTCTGTTCAGGTACGTATTTTGGCAACAGTCCATACATTTGTGTTTACATTTCCTCACAGAATTGACGGGAAGGCCAGTGCAAAGTTTTAATACAGGTAATATTACTCCCAACGAAAGACGATGCCGATGGAGGTACATCGCTTATTCTGGTCCATGCAATTCATATCTTGGGTCACCTTTTCCGTTTGAATCCCAATAAGTATATATGCATGTAGCAATATATGTCGTTTATTGTCTCTAGAGACTGCATTCATGCAGGAATTAAGATCGGAGAAACCCTAATTTTGAGCTCTTGAAATCAACTCGAAAGTTACACGATGTCATTTAATTATACATTTCGATACGACTATTCAACGGACATGCTTTGAAGGATTTCGTAAACAACATTGTTCAAAACATTAGCGCTGTTTTGAATATAAACCTCTTCGCAATATTGTTGTGGTGGTAATGCGGTTTTTGTTTCACGTTTAGCCAATGCAACTGTTCGATTAGGATTTCTCGGAATGAAAGCCTGGTTTGAAACTGAAAACTAAGGCGTTCATCTTTTGCTCCGAATCTGCCAGTTAGTTACGATGTATAAGATTCAGCCCATTTCTACAAACTAAATTCTGTACAACATTATGCGTAAATGTTTTATCATCGGGCACGAAAGCAAATTTGGGAATGTCGGATAATCAAATTTTTCCGATTTATCAAAGTTCACTGACAAATTATAATAACAACAGTAAACGTGACTTTCGGGCATAACACAAATGAACCATGTTGAAACTAATATGCGTTTGCGCTGCATAAAGTATGAATCAGCCAAAATATAAAACAATGAAGTGCTTTATAAAGCCACAGAAAAGTAATTTAGTCACTTTCAAATCTTTTCTTTATGTAAGGAGCGCCTAATTTATGAGAACCACATACAGTATTAATAACGCATGGAAACACCTTTGTGCTTCTGAACAGTAGCAACTTGCTCGGCAACCATTGACTCTACAAAGTCGTCGTAATGTTTCACTAAAATATGAACCCATGCATGTAGAACTTTCTAATTCATACAGATTTAACAGAAGTGTACCCAGACGCTTTATGCCCCATACGACTTTATTCCATTAATGCTTATAATGAATTAACTTTGTTTATCTTTTTGCCAAGCTAATTATTATGAATGAATAATGCTCTAAGCTTCAAAAAAATGAATTCCCAAAAGGGTGTTGTTACTCGTTAATTATGAACTTAAACAAAGTCTCAACGCTGGTTATTTATATTAAGTAGTCAAAGTCATAAACCTAACAGCCAGACAGAGATCTGACAAAACTAAGAATTGAGAAAGACTGAACTTACTGAACAACTATTTATTTCCCAGACTCGTGGTCAACTAAGGCACTCATATATCTTGTACATAATAATGAATAAACTTTCCTCTTATAGTACGCACACCACCAACACAACTCCAACACAACGCAACCTCTCTACAACACAACAACACAACACACCACACTCTCGATGAACGCGCCTATATACGAGCTACCACCACGTCATGACTTACACTCATTGCCAGATCTCATTCAGCGGGTGAAATAATATTCCGTTCAGTAGGAAGATAATTTACATAGTAAAATAAAATAACTAGAGATAGTAAAATCAAAAGGAAAGTGAATATAGAGTATACGTTACATGCTTCACTGGACTGAGGTATCTAATAGAATATAAATAATATCATATTATGTTCATTAAACCAGTCCGATGGAACCGTTTTAGGGACTGTGCTGTTCTGTATCGATCACCAAGAGAGCGGGAAGCGACCATGCTGTGTGAGCTTTACCAGTAATTACATTCCAAAATTCTTGGACGTTCAGGTATAGGTTCGCTCAAATCGAAAAGCCAAAATCTGCCACGGAAACATGTTCCAAGTCATTCACTACCTATGTAGGCTGGGATACGATCTATAGTATTCATCACATTTCTACAAACATCATGCGTTAAAGGTCTTACCATTTAGCACAAAAATAGATTTGGGAATATCGGATAATAAAATTTTCCGAATATCTATATTATCATATCTATTTAAAAGAAATTATGTAAGCTCCACAATACATACAGAATAACATAAAAAAACTGCACTTTGTAAACTTAGTGGTGTGGGCAATGAAAACGTAGTCCACATCATTGCTGTTCCTCCATCGGCCTGATATCTGCCATGAAAACATGGCCCACACCTTTATATTATGTCAATCGGCCTGGGAGTCCTTAATGAAGATATGTCTCACACCATTGCAGTACATCCATGGGACAGGAATTCTGTCATGAAAACATCTTCTACGCCATTGCGCTACGTCCATTGGCCAATAAAGTTATGATAAAGTAACATTGATTCATGCCCTCATACCAATGCCTCCAATTTCTTATCCTCTCAGCAGTATAGTGCAGTTAAAACGCGATTCGTCAAAGCCCGAGCTAATGTCCCATTGTAATGTTTATTACATGGCTCTTTTACAATCCTTTTAAGTCCACCTCCAGTACTCTCAGTCAAAGTGGACACGTTTGTCTTCTCCTTTGCAGACGTGAATGGTGAAAGAATAGGTCTTTTTTGCTCTTCCAATCGAGATGGTGCAATGTACAGTGCCCAGTGTGTTGGGATGCCGTTTGGCATCATTATCCCTGATATAAGTCCACTGCTACTTAGCTCAAGTGTGTGTTTCTGTTGGCGCAAACAAATCTGGTTATCCCACACTCACTCGGACGTTCGCTATCAGTTACTGACCACAGGCTATGCGACCTCCACCAATGCGTTTTGCTTCAATAAATCTCTCGCTACTCTCACTCTTCCACAACCAGCAAGTGTGGTAATTTTGCTGGTAATCGCACTACTCTTCTGAGTACCCACTATTATGCCATGCCCGAATTCCCTAAGATCACATAGCTTTTCCATTGGATCTTCAGCAATTTATTTCGAACTTCTACGCAGAGTTTTCTTCACTTCTTTCTGAAGTCTTAGCGGGTTCTAGTTTCACCACTTTTCACATTGACTCTATAAGACAACGGACTACGCATTAACCTAATCGTACAATTTTCCAACTAATTTAGTCATTCAGTATATAGCACTGTATATAACGCTATATTTGCTACTTCGGTTTACTGTTACAACTTCTAGGTGTAATGAATGTAGATTCTGCGAAAGGACAACAAGCATTAAACAGCAGAAACTCGAGATCATTAACATGACATCAGCACTCAAGCAAAACTCCTTTTCCTTTGGCATGCGTCTGCTTTGTTTCAAGTAGAGCTTTATTATGTTTGGAGATAAAATGACAAGACGTTATTCAGTAAATTTAACGAATGCGCAAAATAATTGCTGCAATTAACAGGAAACCTTTTTCTCCAGTAGAAAATGTATTAGATCATAGAGATTTTTCTTGGATCATATCTGCAGCTATTATTTCGGTATCACTAAGAAGGCGGGTAACTTACACATTTATTCCTGCAGTGACTCATTCATTCATTCTTTGAATTCATGAGATTCCCTCATGTCTTTTTTGCTGTGTCATTTCCTTCTGGGTTGAGAATCGGTTTTCACATTTTAACTGTCACTCAGGGAGGATTCCCCTAGAGTTATGCATATGTTTGGAAGACCCAGTTCTGGCATATCCTTACATACACTATATTGAGAAAACTCACCGGACACCTAGAAGAGAAACACAACATAGCATTTATTGACATACATTAGTACGGTGTCGGTCCACCTTTGGCCTAAGTCACGTTTTTCTGAGCTCCGTGTTGTGTGCCTATTTAGTGTGTTTTATCGTGTGGTTCGTCATTTTCCTTTCGTGTTCCTTCAAGCTGAAGGTTCGTGCTTTGTTTTGATACATCTCCCAAGTTGGTGAGTAGTTTATTTTTTCTGTTATCATCATTTGAATTGTCGACCGAGCTGGTCGATTTCTCAGGTAGCCCTCGTCATTAACAATGGCGGCGGCTGCTGCTGATAAGAGCGATGTCCACGCCCATATCAGCGAGGCATTTCCTGCCGCCTCCTCCTCCTCCTCGGCACGAGACCAATCTCCTCCAATGCTTGTAGGTGACGTCACCCAACCACTAGAAGTGGAAAGTAACTCCTCAACTACAGCTCAAGCTTCTTGTCCCTGCTTCAACCAGTGACGTCAGTGCAGCGCAACCCTCTGTTGCTTTAAGTGAAGACATGGATGTGTCTGACAGCGCTGCTAATTTACCCTCTACTTCAACTCAGTTCAAACAGCCGGTTGCGTTGCAGCCCTCACGCTCGAGTCCTGCTCCTAGGGCATACTCTGCCGCTCTTACTGGAACAAAAGCTCCTTCCAAGTTTGTTGCAGAAGTCTTACCAGACTCGTACGTCATTGTTGATGGCATTACTGCCACCATAGATATTCCCGAAGATTCCCCAGCGGGAAAACAATTCTATTCTAGAATGGACTTCGGAGTGTGTTTTGATGCGCTCCCAGACACAAAGTTGAAAGAATATAGTATGGCTCTCAAGCAGATACTTCCAGCTGGAGCCAGTATTACTCACATGGCTCGAAAACCTCGAGCTGTGTTGGTGTACTTTGCTCTTAAAGAGCATGCGGATCTTGTCTTGACAGCAGGTTTGTCCCTCAAAGACGTCCATCTTCTACCAGAACTTGTCTCTCAGCGTCCAATCCAGGTTACATTTTATCCGGTTCCACCTGAGGTGTCAGACGTTGCGCTGTGCACTGTACTCAGTAAGTTCGGCCGAATTGTTGGGCCAGTTACTACTCTTTCAGCCGCGCCGAGAGATCCAGACGATAAATCCATAGGGGGATTTCGCCGAAGTGCAAGAGTGATCTTTCCATCTGATGAACATTTGCTCGCCTGCCCAAAGGTGCTCAACGTACGTTGTGGACAGCAACGTAGGAGAATTGAAGTGACTACCTTCCTCCACTGCACTTTTTGCCACGGAGAGAATCATTTACGTGTTCATTGCCCACATCTAGCATCACAGGCTCCTAATAATTCTCCTACAACTTCTGGCCCTCTTCTGAGCCGAGCAACACCTTCTTCCGCTGCACAGAAAGCTTGAGAATCGAAACTGTCACAAAAGTCGACTGCAGGAGTTGGTCAACGCGTGTCTACGGACCCTTTATCCTTCGACCAGCAACTGGATTTTCCCTCACTTAATTGTTCGCTTCCCATGCGTCGTCATTCTGTAGCGGCGTCCCCTTCAGGGGGTTTCTCCACTGCCCTTATCATCGATACTTCTAAATCTGCTGATGACGGATTTTCTGGCTACGAATCTCGAGTTGATGAGAGCTCAACTGAGCCTTCGCTGAAACGTCGTGGTTATTCTCGAAGACGCCCACCGAAGAAGCCGACTGCCGCTTCACCCCGTACCTCTCCCCGTACTGGTAGTGCCTCTCGAAAGAATTCACCATCAAAGGCTGCTACCTCTTCTGTCCAGGCCGACGAAGAGCCTCCTCTTAAATTTGAGGATCTTGTCGAACACCTTAAGGATGGCTCGGTTCCTACCGGGCCGATTTCATTTGAAGATTTACATCAATACCTGTCACATAAGACAGACCACTCCACAACGCATGCTTTACTCTCAAAGTATGCATCGTTTCTCCCTCTAGTGCTTGATCAGATCCAAGTCCTTAATCAATGCATCTCCCGCCTTCGCAAGGAACATCCGTGGGCTAAAACCTATTTTAATCGACTCAAATCATTTCCTCCTGTTGTGAAGGCTCTTCAGCAAGCATTAATGGAAAAAAGTCTTCAAGATTGTATCTCTTAATTGCAGGGGATTTGCATCCCCATTTTCTAATGCCTTGGTTTATGAAGACCTCACTCCGTTAGGAGCTGATCTTCTCTTACTACAAGAGACAAATTGCCAATCCACTACGATATTCTCACGATGGCGCCAGTGGAACTACACATTTCACCACGCCTACCAACTATCATCCCATAGTGGTCTAGCTATAGGTATCCGCCATACCTTCAACTCCATAATCACATCTTTTTCAGTTCGAAACTTATGTCGAGACCTATTACAGTGTGCATCATTCACCATAGCTTCCACATCTTATCATATATTTAATATTTATATTCCAAGCTCTTCAACCCACTTGACAATACTTTTTACTCGCCTTCGTCGTGCCTTGTCTCGCATTCCTCCCATAGATCATGTTTTAATTGGAGGGGATTTCAATTGCACTCTGAATCCTACCCTGGACCGATCTCCTTCCACCAGAGAACGCCGTGTTAACTTGGTGAATCTTCTTCAGTCATTGGTCTCCGACAACTCATTCATTGATGTTCACCGTCACTTCCATCCTTCATCGACTGTACATACTTGGCGCTCGCAACATAATCAAAATCCGTACACAGCTCGCCTTGACAGATACTACGCCTCATCTACTCTGCTTACAGCTGTAACAGAATCTATTATCACTCCTACAGCTTCTTCTGACCATTGTGCCATCGTTCTTATTATTCAAGCAGTTCCAGCACAACCCCGTACAATTCGTCCATGGACTCTTGATGACACTCTTCTTACAGATCCAGACTTCTGTACTTCAGTACGCTCCTTTCTTGAGGACAAACGACCTCAACTTCAATCAGCTCCTTGTGGTCTGACTTTTTGGTTGGACATTAAACAGCAACTCGTTCTCCACGTTCGCAAACTTTCTTTTAAAGCAAAAACGCTTCAAAACATGCGTCTCAACCATGTCCGTTCCATGCTCTCCATCCTAAGCCTAAGTGATCCTCTCTTCTGCCACTATCAAGAAGAACTGCGATCAATCCTCCTTCCTCTGGCTCAACAAGCTCTACGACGTCTCCGGCTACAACATCTATGGCCAGACGCATCCAATTACGATTTCCTTACATCCATGGAAAAAACACGAACAGCATCGAATTCACTTCGGCACCTTCGCCTCGCATCTGGAGAGGTGTCTGATGATCCACTCACTCTATGTTCCCAGGTCCGAAAGTTCTATACAGAGAAGTTCTGTGAATCTCCTCCGCCATCCTCTTCAGCTTTGGCATCACTTCTTTCTAACCTACCACAAGTTCCTCCCCATCTTGCCTCTTCCCTCCTCCTTCCTCCCACGTTCTCTGAACTATCCTCTACGTTTTCTTCTTTAAACTCTAGGGCCGCACCGGGCCCGGATGGCCTCACTTTCCTCTTCTATAAAACCTTTCTACCTCTCCTTCTACCATTTCTCCTTTCTGCACTTTCTGCTGCTTTCAATCACTCCCCTCTCCCAAGGCGATTCACAGTAGCATATGTTGTACTATTAACTAAGAAAGGTGATCTCCTTGACCTGGGGAATTGGCGCCCTATCTCCCTTCTTAAATCTAGATTATAAACTTTATACTAAACTTCCTTCCCAACGCCTTAACCCCATTCTCACTCACATTCTCTCCCCAAATCAAACTTACACAGTTCCCGGCCGTTCACTTTCTCATAACATCCATCTACTAAATGATCTAATCCATCTTGCCCGATCTCGCTCTGAACCCCTCGCCCTTCTCTCTCTTGACCAACAATCCGCTTTTGATAATATCTCACATTCCTATCTATCGGCTACACTCCTTCACTTCGGTTTTCCTCCTTTCCTTCGTCTCTCTTCTTTTCTCACTCTATCAAGACGCCGTTCTCCAGGTCAAGCTGCCCACCTTTCTCACAGCGCCTATTCCCTTCCGCCGGGGAGTGCGGCAGGGTTGCCCACTCTTCGGACAACTCTTTGCAATCGCAATTGAACCCTTCCTCCGCTCTGTACACCAATCCTTTAAAGCAGTTCTGCCACCACTCTCTGCCTGCACATAACATCATGCCACTACCTCTGTTGCATACGCAGATGATGTCACCATCTGCATCCGTCATGACTCACAGTTTCCGTGTCTCCAACGTCTATTCGCAGCTTATGCCTCATGCTCCGGTGCAGCGCTCAACTCATCTAAAAGCACTGGTTTATGGTGCGGCTCATGGGCACATCGTGTAGACACCCCTTGGGGAGCAAGCTGGTCGTCCATCTCACAGCGCTTCCTCGGAGTTCATCTTGGTTCCTTGCAAGCTGCCCCCTCTACACGTGGAATGCTATTCACCCACGCTTGCTCAGGTCAACTGCCTCCTGGAGGAGAGCCCAGTTCTGCTCATCATTCTTCCAGAGAGCTCGCCTCTCTCGAACTTACCTGATCTCCTTGTGCACACACTCTTGGCTTGGTGTCAAGTCTCTACAACTCCGCCTTCATGAAATTACCCGATGTCTTACTTCTCTGATATGGACCTGCCACCACTGGGTCAGTGTCACAAAGCTTTGCCTCTCTCCGGATCACGGTGGCATCGGACTCATTGATACACAGGAGTACTACAAGGCCGTCAGAATTACTACTTTTCTCGGTCTCTTCACGTCGCCAGTACCAAATGCCGTTTTAGCTAGGGACGTCATCGTCTCCCCGAGCAACCCTAACTTTTCTTTTCTCTCCTTACTACTCATGGACCACCGACCCCTCACCCTCATTCGACTTCCCCCTGTTTACCGTGAAGCTCTAACTTTCCTTCGTTCCCTCCCTCTCTCTCGTTCTCCACCTGATTCCACAACTGAGCTCCTTGCTGAACCCCTCTTTTATTCTTCGATTCTTCACCCCTCTCATCTTCCGTACTTTGCCTATCCTACCTGGCTCCGAGCAGGTGTAGTAACAGTTAAAGATCTCACTAACCCTGACCTTTCCTGGCGACCCTTCGCCAGCCTCCCTCTCTCTCTTCTCCTCTCCTCCTCCTCTCGTGACATCTACGACTCTATTCTTTCATCTATCATTTCTCAATTTCCTCATTTAGCTCCCCACTCAGGTCTTTCCTGTGTTCCTTCTGCTTCTCTCCCATTTCCTCTTTTCTTGCTTACTTCTGGCTCAGCTCATCCCATTTCTTCTCTCTCGGTGTCAGCTCTTTATCGGTTCCTCTCTATGTCCCATTCTTCTAATCCTCTCCCCATTCCTGATGTTCCCCCTGCTGCCACTGCTACGGTGTGGTCAGCCGCCCTGTCTCCTCTTTCTGCTCCTCTAGAAATTAATACCCATTGGCTTTTCCTCCATCGCCGCCTTCCTGTTCCCTCCGTTCTTTTCCGAATGTCTCTTCTCGATTCCCCTCTTTGCCCTTTCTTTGCTCGTTAGGCTGATGTCTCCCATGTCTATCAACACTGTGTTATATTACTCCCAATGCTGAACTTGGCATTTACTATCGCCCAATGTTCCATTACAGCAGATCTTACATTTGATGCATATCGGACTCTTCTGCTACAGAACTATCCCCCAGTCAAGCTCCCATGAGTCTGTGCCTATATTTTTATTTTAGCGAAGCATGTAATCTACGTGTTTCATCAACGCTGCAGATATTTGACTACTCCTCTGACTGTGCATGAAGCTTCTACGGCATTATTATGCCATTTCCGCGACCGTCTGACATCTCGACTTCGGCTAGAGTATTCTGTTGCAGTTACTCAGCGTCGGGAGACCCAGTTCCTTGCCACCTGGTCACCGGCTGCCTCATGGTTTACCAGCTCGCCAGCGTCATTGTACCTGACGGTCGGCAGATTTGGTATTAGACCTTTTTGAATCAGAACTGCATATGTAAATCTCAACAATCTGTTTTCAAGATCTTTGCACAGCTTGGAAATTTACCGCATGGAGTTGTTTTCTAAAGGGCTGTCCGTGTTTACACAGCAAATTGTTTTTTGTGACACTCATCTTGTATTTTTTTCTTACATTGACGTTCAAGTTAGTTCGTCTTTAGTTTACATTTTGAGTATAAATATTGCAGTTAGTCATTAGCATAGTGCTGTATAAACATAGAAATTGTTTCTGCAGTGTAGTTTTTTGTAATTTTGTTCTATTTTGTTTCCCGAACATGTTTGCACTGTGCTGTATAATTGTACATAGTTTTAAAATTATTGCGGAACAAGTAATCCATCTTATTTGCATCAGGATGTCCAAGTTTAGTTATTTCCTGTTATTAAACATTCCAATGATTTGTCTGATAATCAGTTTTTTAAATTGCATAGTACTGTACATCCTTGTAAATATGTTGTGTTAAAACTCACTGTCATATCGTACCTTCTTTCAAGAGACATGTTGACTAATGATTCTTACTGTATTTATTTTTGCACAAGTTAGTCAATTGCATGGTGTTGTACTCATGAGTAATATATTTTGAAAAACATTTTACCTATTTTGTTCTTTTGTGTGAGGTGATGCTTGGTACTATCATTCTTCTATTACTACATATGGATAGTGAGAATATGTTAAAGCTTTATTCATCGTGTGTTTTCTTATTATACTTACATTTTCTATCTGGTCAACAGAATAGTGTTCCATTTCTGTATATGGTCCGATTTTGATTTGTAACATGTTGACACTGTGCTGTATATCTGTACATTGTTTCTGAATATTGCCGAACAGGTAATATATTATATTTACACCAGGAAGTCCAAGTTTGTTCTTCTCCTGATATTCATCATTTCATTGATTTGTCTTATGATCAGTTTGTCAATTGCTTTGTACTGTACATTCTTGTAACTATGATGTGTTACAACTTACTGTCTTATTGTACTTTTTTTATTGCAAGAGAAATGTTGTCTCCTGAAGCTCTAAATATTTTCTTGAACAAGTTTGTTAATCGCACAGCAATGCACTTATGAGCAATAAGTTTTTTGTTAAAATCCTTCCTAAATGCCCAGACATGCTTGTCGCTGTTCATTTATCACGAGCTGTAATTTTGCTCCATTTTTCAACTTGTGCACTATGCTGTATATTTTTATATAGGTTTTAGTGGTTTAACGATCTTTGATCTTATTTTATTTGTATTAAGACGTCCTTATTAGTTCGTCTCCTGATTTCTACCTTGAATAAAGATATTTTGAAACCACCTTTGGCCTTAATGCATGCACCGACCCTTCGAGACATGCTTCCGGCAAGGTTTTGGAACACAGCGATAGGTATGCGCCTGCATTCAGTACATAATGCTTCCGCTACCTGTTGCTTAATATTAGGCCATGGTTCCAAACTTCTTATGTGGCGCTCTAATTCATTCCATAGGTGCTCTATGGAATTCAGTTCAGGGCTCTGTGTTGGCCAATCCACACACGATACGGATTTATCGCCAAATCACGCTGTAACAGTCCTTGCTTTATGGCTCGGTGCATTATCCTGCTAGAACCAACAAGGTTTGTTTCCATAGTATTGCCGCAGAGTTGGTAAGGCATAGTTGTCCAGAATATCGAGGTAGACCTGCGGTTAACAGGTTTGTCCACGTTAACCAATGGGCTGGGACCATACTACAAAAAACACCCTCACACGAGTACAATACCAGACCCAAACATGACCGTAGGAACAGTACACTGTGGTAAATAGTGTTATCCCGGCTGCCGCTATACCCACACACGGCCATCAGACTGATGGATCGTGTATCTGGATTCATGAGTCCCATTGGACCCGTTTTCATTGATCTACGGTCCACGATAAATGTTCTTTACGCCGTGCTAAACGAGGAGTAACATTCCAAGTGCAGTTGAAAAGATTATGAGCAACCGTACGACCACGGTAACACATGGAATCAAGTTTTCTGCAAATGGTATGTGCACATACCGAGGTTCCATAATTTTTACGTACCTGTACACTGAATTCTTGTGTAGTACTCCGTCGATTAGCTGTAAAGACTCTCCTGAGGCTTCGACGGCCTCTATCACTGATTTCCTTCGGTCTGCCGGTACGGTTTGCTGCTATAGGCACGCCACGTGTTTTCCACTTATTCAGTACATCCAAAACAGTTGACTTGGGTATGTTTAAGCGCCTCTCAGTTTCTCTTATGAACAATCCACTAATATAACACCCGACAATCTTTCTTTTCTCAAAGTCAGTTCTCTCCCGCCGCGACAGTTTCACTGAACCACACAGTGCGATATGATCGGGGCCATCTTCAAGCTTGTTTTTATACCATTTGCAGCTGTACTGCGCATCTTAACAACGCAGCGGATCCGTTCATTTCCTTTTGAAGGGGTGTCCGTTTAAATATGAGTTTAAACGGACACCCGTAAAATTTTTCCAGTTAAATTTCAATTTAAAAGGAAGAAACTCAAGTAATGTTCTATTTACTAATGGGTTAATGTGGGGAAGGAAGGTCGTCCCTTTAACTGCGATGTCTGTGAATAGCGACTTTAGTACTTATAATCTACACAAACACACACGTCTCACATTAATGCGCCGTTATTTAGCAGTATGATAATAGCATACAAACCCCTTTTCAAGCTATATTAGGAAAAATAAAAGCACCTAAGTAAGTACACCGATCAGCCATTACATTATGACCACCTACTTAATAAGATGTATGACCCATTTTAGCCAGCAAAGCAGCAGCCACTCGGCAAGGCATCGATTTGATGAGGTGGCATTAGGTTCTGGGGTATCTCTTACCATAATGTCAACAGCAGGTCCTCCCGTGCCCGGGATCAGCTCCGATATTTTCGAGTCTAAAGTTCAGTTTATAGTGCCCTCCCAGTTCTAATTTTGTGTTTTTCGTGTATCTGAAGGTCTAGTGCATCGTTTTGTTCTACTTTTCGATTCGTAAGTACGATATTTTCTTCTTTTCCAAGCTTTATTTAGCTTCTGGTCAAGCTGGCCAGAAAAACTGCTGGGTGCCGCCATTAATAATGACGGTTTCTGGTGGAGATGTCATGTTCTGTGAGCCGCCCCGGTGGCGCAGTGGTCTAAGGCGTTGGTCTCTGATCATTCGTCCGTAAGGGGTCCGGGTTCGAATCCCGGTGAGGCATGGATGTTGTGTTTGTCTTACGGCACTGGCTCTCTCGCTTCCCTGGAACCAGTGACCCTAAATTAGGGACGGGCGACTGCTTATAGCCCATTGAGTTGCTCACGGTGGTCGTTAAACCTCCAATCAAAAAAAAAAAAATGTTCTGTGTCCCTACTTCCACTCTTTCTGTAACCGGCGACGCTGCTGCTGGCGCCGCTACGCGGACTTCTCCTCATGGCGCTGTTCAACTGCCCTCTTCCGGTGCGTCATTCGGCAACTCTTCTCCTGCTGCTGCCCAGTCAGACAGTTCCTCTGATTCAGCTTCTACTGTGACTTTTACTGATGCAATGCATACTCACGATGACGTCACTCCTCCACCTTCCACAGCTGCTTGATTGCCATCGTCTTATTCTGCTGTAGAGATCTCTGCATCAGATCGCCAATCCTCGATTGTGTTACAGCAAGTCGATGGTTTGAAACCTCATGTTCGTCGCACTGGCAATTCTATTCATCTTCATATTCCGATGTCATCTGTTCAAGCTCAAAAGTTCGCCTCGCATATAGCTTTAGGCGTTTTTTTAAAGCCCTTTCCGATACCAAGTTGAAAGTTTATGCTACGGCAGTTAAGAGGCATTTATCTCCGTCTGCTATTACTCATTTCTATCGTCGGGTTCGGATTATTGTTGTTTATCTTTCTCAACCTGACCACGTGACCTCTCTTTTGCAGAAAGGCATTACTATTAATAATAACCTCTTGATGCCCAAACCTGCGATACAGCGCCCGGTTAACGAGTCGTTTTACCCGGTGCCACCTGAAATCCCAAATTTCATGCTCCTTTCAGTTATCTCATCTCTTGGTCGCGTTGCCGGGGACGTCGTAACCTACTCGGCAGCGCCCAACGACTTTGAGGATCGCCATATTTATGGTGCTCGTCGCATGGTGTCTGTCATTTTTTCTTCTCAGGACTATATTCCAACTTTACCTACACAACTTACTGTCCATTGTCACATTCAACGGAGACACGTCGATCTCTTAACTGAGTTCCACTGCAGCAAGTGTAAAGGCCTAGGGCATTTTTATAAAGAGTGTCCTGGACCTTCCTCTTCTTCTGGACCCTCTTGTGGATTGTTGTCTACAGCAATGCCTGTTGATACGCCCCCTTTTGTTTCTCGTGCAGAGCCTGACATGCGTGCTCCTGATTTTACTGAAACTCACGTTCCTCCTCTCCTTGGTTCTTCAACTTCACCTGAATCGTTTTCACCTTCTTGTTCGATTTCTGAGCAGGGCGCTTCTGCTCAGGTGGTGCTTTTTACTTCTTCTGGTGAGGCTTCTTCTATGGAGGTGGCCATGGTTACCACTTATTCATCGGCAACTGATCTTGATGCTTAACGCAATGCTATAACGACTGCTCCGGACACTCCTGGATTGTTTCATTTTCCTATTACTCCTACTGCAGATACCACCAGTGTGGATGACGTGGCCATTACTGATGAGACTGTTGTTGATTTCAGTGGCTGATACGCAAAACCCACCGTGTTCAAAGCTCCTAGCGCTCCAGCTAAACGTGGACGTTTACGAGTGCATCGCTCTCGCTCATCTTCTAGCACTCGTTCTCCTCCAGCGTCCCCCAAGGGGTGTAGCCTTACGGAAAATCCAGAGGAATTCGTACAGGTTGTGCTCCAAGCGCAATTTGAACAGTTTTGTCAAGATACCGTTGTGCTCACTCGACCCTTTACCCATAGACAACTATTTCGCCTATTTTCGCTCTTCCGGGATCCATCGTTTGATATGGCCTCTTACCTATCTCACTCCACTTTTCCTCCGGATGATGTTTCTCGTCGGCAGACGTGTATAAGAGCTGACCTTGAGGCTCATTGCAAGACTGGCTTGTACGTTCTTTTCTTGTTATCAACGGCTCTGTGAAATGGAGGACACCGCTCAAATTTCTGTTTCATTTCTTCTTCATTCCCCTGCTAATGAGTAGTACTTTTCCTGACTTATTTCTTGCTCCCGGACTAGTCCTGCGTTTTTACAGCTTCTCTGGACTTTTCTTTCCTTCCTTATCGGACTTTATAGTATGTTATTGTATGTAATTTATCCCGGATTGTCTCCGGGCCATTTTTGTACATATGTCATTTTCTATTCTATATGGGCATCAGTGGTTTTATCTTGTTATATGCATTCATCTGTAGATATTGTCATTCATTGTTCTTTTTATGTTTTCATCGCCCGAGGTGCGCTTGTATCATCATTTTTATGAATAAAGTGTTGAACTCCTCCAGTTCCCGTACTTTTCGGTATGGTGGGGAATTAGCACGAACCCGCTTTTCCAAGTAGAACCACAAATTTAGGATTGAGTTCCTGTCAGGTGAATTTGGAGGACAGAATATTAACAGAAAATCAAGAGTGTGTTCCTCGAACCACTACTTGACGATTCTGGTAGTGTGGCATGGCGCATCATCCTGTTGGTAATGCCCATCACCAGCAGAGATAGTTGCCATGAATGGGTAAACTTGGTCCGCAACGATGTTCAGATACTTATCAGCTGTCAAGGATTGTGCTATTTGGATAATGGGGCCTAAAACGTGTCCCAATAAAACATCGCCCACAGCATAACACCGCTGCCACCGGCCGGTACATCCCCTCCCAACCAACAGTGCATCCAGGTGCCATACCGTCAGTTGGTAATCGGTGAATCTGCGCTCGGCCGTCTACGTGATGCACCAGAAATCTTGATTCGTTAGACCAGGCCACTTTGTTTGAATCATCCGCGGTCCAATCTCGAAGATCTTTGGCCCATTGCATGCGTTGTTGGTGATGACCTGCACTGAACAATGAGACCCGACTGAGTCTTGAGCTACTCAGGCCCATGCGCAGAAGTTTGCGATGAACTGTGTGCCGCAACACATTTTCCTGATCACCACTGTTGCAGCTGCTGGTGATTTGTCGCACTGTGGCACTGCGGTCGCTGTGAACAATGCGCGACATTCTCCGCTCACCTCTGGCTTCAATGAGCTGCGGACGACACACTGCTGGACGACGCGACGGCTCGTCGTTTGGCCATCCGTGCACCACTTTTGACACGTACTCACTACAGCGGCACGTGAACAACCCACAAACCATGCCGTTTCCGAGATCACAGTTCCGAGGCGCCGTACCAGCACTATTTGTCCTTTATCTAACTCCGATAAATCAGCAGCTTTTCCCATTCGCACACTGAACACTCTACCAACCAAAAGCCGGTCCTCGGACTGAATGTACACTGCTCTGTGAACTTCCCCTGAACCACCGTTCGGTCTACAGGCGCGCTCATTTCCCTAGGCTACGGGTGGTTATAATGGAATGACTCATAGGTGCATAATACCGTAAATACTCCTCAAGTATATTGCAGGATGAGGCATAGATGTTGTTTTTGTATTACGGTGCTCACTCTCTCCCTTCCCTGGACCAGTGGCCTTAAATTAGGGACGGGCGACTATTTATATCATACTGAGTTGTTCACGGTGATCGTTAAACCTCCAATCGAAAAAAAAAAGAATTGGTCATTACGAAGGAAATGTATGCACAAATTACCTTTTTGTCCAGCGTCGATAAACACCTCTGAGTGCCAGTCACCTAAGAATGCTGAAATCTCCCACCGAAATTTTGAACTCTTGAGATGATAAAGGGAAAGTTGAATGGGGGCCACTTGTCAAAAAATCCCAGCACACAGACACACTGTGTAACGTATACTCTAGATTCAGTTTCCTTTTGATTTTACTATCTCTGGTTATTTTATTTTCCTATGCAAATTATCTTCGCCGCCTCGGTGGCGCAGTGGTCTAAGGCGTTGGCCTCTGATCATTCGTCCGTAAGGGGTCCGGGTTCGAATCCCGGTCAGGCATGGATGTTGTGTTTGTCTTACGGCACTGGCTCTTTCCCTTCCCTGGAACCAGTGGCCCTAAATTAGGGACGGGCGACTGCTTATAGCCCATTGAGTTGCTCACGGTGGTCGTTAAACCTCCAATCAAAAAAAAAAAAAAAAAAAAAAATAAAAATTATCTTCTCACTTAACGAGATGTTATTTCACCCGCTGAATGATATGTGGCAATGAGTGTAAGTCATGACGTGGTGGTAGGCAGTATAAATAGGCGCGTTCAACGACACCGAAGAGAGCTTTTGTTTGATGTGAAAAGAGCTACGTTATTTTGTGCAGAGAGTTTCGTTTGATGTGATTAGGTGCTTCTTCATTATTGTGATGTGATTCTACGAAGGTTCGTATATTCAGTAGTAGTGTGATTAGTAGAGTGTGTGTTGGATGATACCAGGAGTTTTCCAATAAAAGGTTTTAAAGTGAGTACATTTTTCTCTGTTCAATTATTGTCAGACCTCTGTCTGGCAGTTAGGTCTCTTTCATTAAGTGTCTCCATTAAGTCCAGGCATAAAACATTATTCATTATAATTACTACCACACAACCAATGAAACCTTATTCATTATAACTGTTAAGACGTTTATAAGATGTATTTCGAGAGAGGAATATTCATCACAACGAAAATGAACCAAGAACATTCCAGCTCCACAAGAACGTTGGCTAACAATACCATCCATCAGCTAAATACAGATGATCAGCTGCTAGTCATGGGGAAATCTATGGCGTATGTGCTATAGTTTAATTTGGTTCATAAGAAAGACCTGTAATTGCGGATTAGATATAAGCAAACTTTTTCGGGATGATTTTCCTCAAATTTCTCAGCAAGAAATTGGGGAACTATGAACACAGGGCAGACAAAGCCTGCGCCTAGAAAATACATATTCTACCTACCTTATAAGCTGTTCTCAGAAACAGCCTGAATTTTGCCTTGAAGGATGTGCTTTTGCTAACGTATTATTTTATGTTAAGAAATCAACGGCTCCTTCTTTGCCCTTGCGTGCGGAATTGCAGATCAGAAAATGCATGAGTTACTGAATACAGGGGCAATGTATATTTTTGTTACCACCTTCTCCTGCATGTAAAGTTAGTCAAAAAGAGTAGTTCAAAGAATTTAGACCCAATCTTGCTATTCTGGGAGTAACGGAAGCCCCCACCAAAACCATAGCTGTTCTAAAAGCGCTATTAATTTTGAACTGCCTGCTGTATATTTTTTTTGTGTTTATTTGAACACCAAGGATGGCATCGTAGCCTTATTTTTTTATTTTGGTTGAAGGTTTAACACCCACTGTGAGCAACTCAATGTGCTATAAGGAACCGCCCCCGTCCAGTCAGTAATTTAGGGCCACTGGGCCGCCCCGGTGGCGCAGTGGTCTAAGCGATGGCCTCTGATCATTCGTCCGAACGGGGTCCGGGTTCGAATTTCGGTGAGGCATGGATGTTGTGTTTGTCTTACGGCACTGGCTCTCTCCCTTCCCTGGAACCAGTGACCCTAAATTAGGGACGGGCGACTGCTTATAGCCCATTGAGTTGCTCACGGTGGTCGTTAAACCGCCGATCAAAAAAGGGGGGCCACTGGTTCCAGGGAAGGGAGAGACCCAGTGCCGTAAGACAAAAACAAACATCCATGCCTTACCAGGATTTGAAACCGGACCCTGCTCAAACGAATGGCCATGAGTCTGTGCTTAGATCGCTGCGTAACCACGCGGCCATCGTAACCTAAACACACCGTACTGTAAGAGTAACACGAAGAACAAAAATGTACAAGAAGTGAAATTTCAACGCAAACCTCAGAGGGCATAACGTTAAGGAAATATTTTTACTTCCATAAGCTTCTAGTATTGGTACGAAAGGATATAATGACACTATATCTAAGAGAGAAATAGTGAGAAGTTTCGACATAACGTCATTACATCCTTTAATACCAGATATGGCAGAAAACCTTGAAGAAATAATCGTTGCTTACAACGAATGTATAGCAGGCCAGACCACGAAAATCATTAGAGCCTTAAATTTAGTGACTAACCGTAACTGCACTGGCTTCTAAACGTTACGCGTGCTTAAAAAAGTGATAGTTTAGAACAACAGAAAGGGGCAAGAAGGGTAATAAAGTAAACTACAGGGGACGTCAGAATATGCAAATGTGTAAAATATGACGTAATACCATGTGACCGACGACAATAGGCATAAAAGGTGAAGTAGCACGTTTATGGATATGAGAATGAGCTGCACAGATGAGTAAAGTGACTATACTGTAGTCATCGCGCCCTGCTAGTAGTAGAATACATTTTTATTTATGTCTGAAATACGGCAGATGGAATATATTTACGCGTAGTGGAATTATCATAATGTTGCAATCAGGCCAGAGGTAGAGTAATGTCACCAGCGGCACTTCCGTGAATCCATCCGTTATTCATCAGACTTTGGAGAAGGTACAAGGGAAACGGAGATGTTAATCGGATTACAACGACTCAGCATGATGTGGCACTAATAGCGAGACATGACAGTTCGATGTCACCGAGAACGCTTCATTTAGACGTGTTTGCGCCTACTGGACCAGCAGTTTCAAGGCAAACAGTATACAGATGGCTCAACGAACATGGACTGTCCGCGAGAAGATCTGCAGTTTACATCCAGCTCACTCCATCAGTAAGAAACTAGCAGACATCAAGACTGGGGTGAAAAACAATGGGCTAATATCCTCTTTTGCGATGAATCGAGGTTCAGGTTCGAACGTGACAGCCGTCGTTTTCTCAACTGGAGTGAACCATGAACCCATTATTCCGCACAAACATCTAAGAAATGCTCTATTACTGAGGTGGGGTGTACTTGTCTGGGGTGGCATTGTGTCCAACTGGTGATACAGCTCCATACCTATTCTGGTAAAACTTCAACAGGTCGGAGATACAGAGACGGAATCCTTGATCTCTACGTGAGGCTTCTTCGGGGTTATGTCAGGCCAGATTTCCTGTTCATGTACGATAACGCGATACCTCATAAGGATGCTACGGTAGATGATTCTCTGGAAAATGAAGATATCCACCATATGCCATGACCGGCACGTTCTCCAGACCTCAACCCAATAGAGTATGTGTGGAACGCATCCGAGAGACGCATTGCAGGTCGTTAATCTCCTGCCAGAGCTCTCGCGGAGCTCCGATCTGCTCTTATTTAGAAGTAAGATTTGCTACCACAGAGTTTTTTTATTTCCCTTGCCAACAACGTGAGACATCGGTGTGACACTTGTATCTCTGTAAGAGGTCACCATACGACTTAGTAGACAGCTGTAGAAAATCAGAAAGTTATTCCGAAAATTCCTGCTGTTTTCACCATTTTGGACTATTGGTGCGTTTGCCTGGTTCATCATTTTTCGTGTGTGATTTTTACTGTACTTTCAATTCCTTAGTAAGATATCTAAACAGCGCTTTTGTTTTTATAATTTAGCCCGTTTGTTGATTATGCTTAACTTTCGGAAATTAGTGTACTTCAAATTGGATGGAAATATCTACAAACAAAAGGAGCACGAATGGAATGCTGGCACCGTTCGAAGAACTCATCTTTCTAAATTGTATTAAGTTACCCAGAGTACGGCTGCATTGATCAGACGATATATTCTTCATCTCGGAGCATGGAGTCGAGAAATTAAATTAATTGTCCACAAGATGAACAACCTATGCTGTATGATAAAATGTACCATGCAGCTTGAAGTGAATGGAACTCTCAATTATCTTGACGTTGTGCTCAAAAGAACTAAAACATTCAGTTTCTATTCAATGTGTTTTATTATTTACCAACCGCGGTGCCCAACTTGATCCCTCTCTATTCACAGTTTCCGAAAGAGTACAAAATCACCGCATGGAGCTGTGTGGCAAGTTGGACACAATGCCACGCCAGACAAGTACATCACCACCTCTGTCATAGTGCATTTTTAGGATGTTCATGGGGAATAACGGGTTCCAGGTTATATCCAGTTGAGAAAACGACGGCTGCCATGTTCGAGTCTGAACCTGGATTCATTGCGGAAGAGGACGTTTGCCCAATGTTTTTTCATTCCAGTCTCAGGTAGTCTGCTCCTCAGTACCCTGGATTTCCTTACTGGCGGACTGAGCGGGATGTAACCTGCAGGTCTTCTTGCGTACAGTCCATGTTGGTTGAGCCATCTGTATATTGTTTGCCTTGAAACTGCTGGTCGAGTAGCCGCAGACTCGTCTAAAGAAAGCGTTCTCGGCGACTTTGAACTGTTGAATCTCGCTGTTAGTGCCACATACTTATCATGCTGAGCCGTTGTAATCCGATTAACATCTTCGGTGGCCTGGTACTTTCTCCAAAGTCTGGATACAACGGATGAATTCAAGCGTGCCGCTGGCGACATCACTGTGCGTCTGGCCGGATTCCAACATTATGATAATCCGACCACGTGTAAAATTAACCATTTGCCATATTTCGGACATACTGTTTTAATAAAAAATGTATTCTACTACTAGAAGGACGCGAAGACTACAGAAACGACATTTTTCTCAACTTTACAGCTCTTTCTCAAGTCCACAAACGTGCTATTTCGCCTTTTAAATATCGTTGGTCACAAAGTAATACATCATGATTTCCACATTTGCATATTAGAAATGTGAAGAATGGTGTAATGGCTGTAACAAAATCATCTAGAGCGACAATGAGATACGCAGGATCCATCACATATATTCCAGGCTTTACATATTGGATAAAGAATTTAGTACGCAAACACAACCTTATTGTAGCAATATCTTTATCACATATAGTATCAAAATTCAAAAAGAGACAATGCGAGAAACAAATAGCTGGTGTGTACACTATGCCGATAGTTTTTTAACATTACGTATTCGTTTTTTCTATTTAACAACACAGAAAATTTATGTAGCGGAATGGCAAAGAAATCTTTAGACTCTAGAAGTAAAGAAAACATTATAAGTGTCATGCAGGGTACGATGCTCGCCAATGCAGGAAAGTCGTGCACTTCTCGGCCTATCCAGTATAGAATAGTGTTAGATGAGTCGCTCCTTGCGCGAACTTTAAAGGATCTGCCATCAGAGAGAGAGTTTAAATCCTCTCCAACAAGATGACATACAATGACGCTGTTTCTGTGGAACTAACAATGGTTTCTCATACATTATTAAAAGATGGGAAAACGTTTCATCACAACGTCTAATTGTGTGATAAATACGCGTAGTAGCAGTCGAGATGTCTTGCACACTATTTTCCAAAATAACACTGAACAACAATGGTTTTGTTACAAAGAAAACGTAACGGTTTTGTATGTAATTACGGGGGCTGTAACAAAATATGAAGTCACAATTGCTCCACTGGACTCCAATTTCTTGTAATGGAACTCTATATTGGGGTGAATGTTGTGTTACTTAAAGAAATTTCTCTATGTTTCCAACGGAGACATCTGTCTACAGTCAGAATAGCAGTGTAGCAGTTTCTCTGAGAGTAGACATAGTGGCGCCATTACTTCCTGTTGTGCAATTACTTCTGGGAAGGGGGAACAAAGCAGAATTTTTGTCATTCGAATGCATTTAATCGGTATTGTATGAGGTGAATTCTCTCGTGGTTTTAAAAAGTAGTGTGGATTCTGCAAAGTGTACGTTTAATAATGTCGAGTATTTGTCTGAACCATCCAAACAGTTTCTGCTACATTTGTGGACCATTTGCTTTAAAGTCTCAAAGACGAAATTTCACACCGTTGATCAGGAAATCGTTTGAACTTTATTCCCAGTGCAAAATAGATGATGAAGATAAATCGTGAGCGCCTCACATTTGCTGTAATTCATGTGTAACTTTGTTGACTGGCTGGTTGAAGAGATCACGTCAAATGCCATTTGCGGCACCAATGGTTTGGAGAGAACCGAAACAACACTCAACATACTGTTACTTCTGCATCACTAAGATATCTGGAATTAAAGCTAAGACCAAAGACACGATTCATGTATCTCAATATTCTTTCGGCCATAAGGCCTGTTCCTCATGATCCAGATCTTCCTGTTCCTGTACCTCCACAGATCATGGAGTTTAGATGATAGTAATACTGATGAAAACAATCCTCAAAGCGAAGAAGATATTGAAGTAAAACTAGACCCTGATTTCTCGGAAGATTTTGTGTCTCACCTTATACGTCAGGAAGAATTAAATGATTTGGTTTGTGACCTTCATTTAGCAAAACGTCAGACCGAAATATTGGCTTCAATATTGAAGTGATGGAATCTTTTACAACCAAGTACATAAGTATGTAGTTTTCGTCGACAACAGCAAGAGTTTGAACATTTATTTTCGAATTGTGGTGATCTTGTCTACTGCAATGATATAGACGTATTGTTTGAAGCCTTAGGACAGTAACACAAACCTGAAGAATGGAGACTTTATACAGATTCCTCAAAAATAAGCTTAAAATTTGTCATTCTTCATAACGGAAACATGTATTCGCCAGTACCTGTTGCATATGCTGCATACATGAAAGAAACAAATGCAAATATGAAACTGTTGCTTCAAAGGGTAGTATACAAAAAACATTCATGGAATATTTGTGGGGGTCTTAAAGTGAGAGCTTTGCTCCTTGGTCTACAACTTAGATACACAAAATCCTGCTGCTTCCTCTGTGAATGGAACGGTAGGGATAAAAATTCTCATTATATTAAAAAGACGTGGCCTAAAAGAGAGTCCTTAATTCCAGGTAGTAAAAATGTTGTTGCTGAGCCCTTGCTAAGTCCTCAGAACGTGTACTTACCACCGTTTTACATCAAACTGGATTTGATGAAAAATATTTGTAAAGGCATTGACTAAAGATTGAGAAGCCTTTCATTATCTAAATAACAAGTTCCCCAAAATATCTGAAGCCAAAATTAAACAAGGCATTTTTATTAGTCTGCAAATAAGGGAACTTATGTGTGATCTTGCATTTGAAGGTATTTTGAATGATACTGAAGCTCCTGCATGGAAGTTCTTTAAATATGTGGTACTGAAAATTTTGGGTAACCGGAAGGCAGAAAATTATAAAGAACTTGTTACTGAGCTTCTAGAAAGCTATAAGGACATGGCATGCAATACGTCCCTCAAAATACATTTCCTTCACTCGCATATGCACTTTTTCCTACAGAACTTAGGAGCGATGAGCACGAAGAACGTTTTCATCTGGACATATGTACCACAGAAAACGGCTATAAAGGAAAAGTACAAAAGAAAATCTAAAGTAACTACTTTTTAAAGTAAGTGCAATTAATTGCTTGTAGCGAAATATTCATCCCAAAATGAAGATTTATTGTACACTGAAACAACATGTTACTCCAGAACTGTTCCCGACAGCACAATTTAACAAGCAGATTTGTTATCAGCATGACACATAATGTATGATTCGGCATATGCAGTCTTTGTAACAAACAAAAAAATTGTTTTTGTTGTTCAGTGTAATATTTGCTTCTTTTGCGTTTCGATTTCTCATCATTAATGTCCAATTATTCCCATGAGAAACCATTACAACTTAGAACGAAATCTTGACGACTTCCATATACTTTTTTACGTCAATGGATAAACGAATTTATAATACTCTATAAACACTTTGATGTTGTATAGTCTGGGAGTATTTGTAACCGATATTTGTTCTGCTTTATCCGGGCAGGGATCCCTAACTTTTAAATATTGCGCAAATATGGTTTTAATATAAACTACTCGCAGTAATGATACCGTGCACAAATTCATTTATATATAGCTTGCTGTATAAATTTAGTTTATAAGAAAGACCTGTATAATGTGTTAGATGTAAACGTTTCTAATCGTCTCATGTGGATTAACAGGGAATGAAGCGGATTTCAGTAGAGCGTGCAAAGCGTTCAATGTTAATGACGTATATGTAGATCAAGGAAATATCATTAAACTGAACTCTATTAAGTTACATCTTTATGATTTAGAGCACTTTCAACACACTCAAGAGGAGCTGGTGAAATCATTAATTGAGTAGTACCTGGACACGTTCGCTACAAAGTTGAAGGAACTGGGCCAGACTGTTATTATTAAACATGAGATCAAACTAAGTAGAAATGCACGAATCTAAACCAGAAATTATAGAACACCTCTACCTTTGAAGGAGAACACGAGAAAGTAAATTAACGAAATGTTAGAAGCGGAACGGTGGAACCTACCTCCTGCTCTTTTACGCACCCAGCTGTTTTAGTAAGAAGGAGAACAAGATGAAAAATATCGTTTTGTGGTCGATAACGGGAAACTAAATTTAATTACAGAAGTTTACCGTTAAGATTTGCATTTGCTACGTGCTACTATCGATAATTTGGAACAGGATGATTACCTTCATAATACATTTTCTCAAATCCAGGTAGATGTGGAAATCATACCTAAAACCGCATGCACGATGTAACTTAGAACCTGTCGTTTTAGGAATATGCGATATGGATTGAGATAGACTGACCTATATCCAATGTGCAATAGATACTTTATTAGCCAGTTTACATCACCCTCATGTTTTGGTTTCATTGATGATATCCTTGAAGAAAGCCGTACCTTCAAAGAACACTTGGAACGCCTACACTTAGTCTTCCACAGATTAAGACAAGACTCGTGGAAGCAAGCCAACAAAACGCTATTTTTCGAGAAAACCTATTATTTATTTAGGTCGTAACATTTTATCATGGCAACAATAAATAACGGCAAAACGTATAAAAAATCCGTTATTTCTCCAATGACGGCCAGTTACCTAGTTTTAAAATATCAGAAAACTTTGGTAATTTGCTTCAGCTTTTTATTTTTTACGCTTTCCAACCGTAGGTTGGCCGCCCCGGTGGCGCAGTGGTCTAAGGCGTTGGCCTTTGATCATTCGTCCGTAAGGGGTCCGGGTTCGAATCCCGGTCAGGCATGGATGCTGTGTTTGTCTTATGGCACTGGCTCTCTCCCTTCCCTGGAACCAGTGACCCTAAATTAGGGACGGGCGACTGCTTATAGCCCGTTGAGTTGCTCACGGTGGTCGTTAAACCTCCAATCAAAAAAAAAAAAAAAAAAAAAACCGTAGGTTGAAGAAGCGTATATGCTCCAGCTTTGTCGTCTGTCTATCCGACTGTCCGCACGATAACTCGCGTAAAAATGGTTCGATTTCGATGAAATTTTAGCATGTGGTAGTAGACACCATAGGGCGAACCTTATTGAAATGTACGAAATGGGGTCAAAGGCCACGACATAGAAGCGGGATCGATTCCATTGCCCTTATGCGTCATAACTTGCGTAAATATGGTTCGATTTCGATGAAATTTTAGTATGTGGTAGGAGACCATTTGGGGACGAACCCTATTTGAAATGGACGAAATGGGGTCAAATGTCAGGACATAGGATCGGGATCCATTCCATCGCCCTTATGTGTTTTAACTTATGCAAAAATGCTTCGATAGAGACAAAACCGAATCATGTTGTTCCGGAAGTATACTTTACCGGTCCTATTGAATATAGTCAAAATGGAGTCAAATATCATGACACAGGAGCGAGATTTATTCCGCAGCCATTATCCTCATAACTGGAGTCATGATTTCTGGTATGTTGGAAAGCGTGTCATAATCAATACATTGCGTGATTTTACTAACGTTTTGGATATTGATCAATGTACACTCATTGATAAAAATCCGCGCACCAAGAAAAAACCGTGCGATTTACGTGAAACTCGGCGAACCGCTACAGGGAGGGCAGACATGCAAATGATTAAAGTTTCATGCGATTCCGCATTTCTGCGCGTCCAAGACCGGTGCCGCAACCGAAATCTTTGGGGTTTATAAGGCGCCGCGCAGGGGACTCCACATTCGTGCCGAAGTGCACGGTAAGAGTCAGGTGAGATCCCTAAGGGATAGATGCTCAGAAGACAGAGTTTGAACGAGGCTGTATCGTCCGGATGAGAGAGACAGGGTGGCTGGCGCGCCCCATCGGCCGCCATTAGGGCCTGTCGGACAGTACAGTCCGATTGTGTTGGGAGCAATGGACTCGGCGGACAGGCTCTGGACGAACCAGACACACCACCAGCATAGAGGACCATGGGATCGTGAGATCGGCACGCACAGATGCAACGACATCCTTGTCCAATATCCAGATACATATGTCGCTGTACAAGGGACTCTTGTGTCCGCCAGAACCATTTCTAGACGCTTGGAAGTGGCGAATCTGCACTCTCGACGGCCTTTACGTTTTCTGCCATTAACACACGACCATCGCCCGCGTCGATGGCAGTGGTGTCAGCAGTGAGCAACGAGGAATGCTACGGACTGGCTACGTATAGTGTTCAGCGACGAATCGCGCTCCTGTATGGGAACGGACAACCACCGTGTCAGAGTTTGGAGGATCGCGGGTAAGCGCTGCAATCCCAGTCTCACTGTACAGCGAGACACGTCCCGAGCAGCAGGCGTGATGGCCTGGGGAGCCATCGCGTATAACAGCTGGACTTCCCTCTCAGTGATCCGAGGGACGTTGATAGCCCAGCGCTACGTACAGAAGATCCTTCGGCCCCATGTGCTGCCTCTAATCGTGGGGCAGCTTGGAGCCATTTTCCAACAAGATAAGGCCCGCCCGCACATGTTTTGGATTTCCCAGGACTGTCTACGTCATGCTTCGACGCTTAAGTGGCCTGCCAGATCACCTGATCTCTCGCCCATCGAGCACGTGTGGGACCAGATGTGACCCCAGCTTTCTCCATGTCCCAGTTTTCGTGATATAGAGCGTCAGTTGCATGAAGTGTAAGCCAATCTGTTCCAGAGTAACATACGGCGTCTCTTTGACTCCATGCCGGACCGTATCAACGCATGTATCTCAGCACGAGGCGGTCCAACGCAGTACTAACGCTGATCGGAATGTGTACTTCTGTCCTTCGTATGTACCATCTCACTACTAAAATCTCATTTTAGTCTGACGACTTCTTCTTGGTGAGCGGATTTTTGTGACAATGAGTGTATTATGATGCAGAACGTTAAAAATTGCATGTAAAATCATCCATTTTTCACGTAACTTTTGTAACTACACAAACGTGTCAGTTTTTGTACGATGAGTAATTATTTCTAGCACCAGAATAAGAAATGCAAAATTTGATGCACTGTTTCTAATTATACATAAAGCTAAGAATGGTTATTTATTTAGGTATTCTACTTGAAACAGATTGATTTAAAAGTTATCATCATAAAGGAAAAATTGATACATATATCTACTTCGTCAACATATGATCAGGATTTTTCCTATTTCGGTAGATTCAATTTTCGACCAAATCATGCGTAGCATATCTGGATGGTATTTATCTAACCCTCGCTTTATTCCACGATGCCGATATATTTTCACAACCAGAATGCTTCAATTTTCTCGGGGAATCTGTCATGGATAAATGAAAAAATGAAAAATTACACGGCCACATCTTTTCATATTTTCCGTATGATTCAACATATTTCCCTTTTCATAAACGGAATTTTACTTGATGCTTGTCGTCATGTCCATAACTGGAATTCCACAGAAACTAGTGAAACATGCCTTACTTCCCAGAAAGTGAAATTTTAAGGGAAGTAAGGCATGCTTCACTGGTTACTGTTATTTTAATCGCCCATTTATTTTCCTAATAAAATTACGTACGCTACGGGAGTACGTTTATGATTCATTTCAGTGGAACGTAGATATAGAAGAATTGTGAAAAATGAAATAGTTTCTTCTCAATTGAGTTTACAAGTAATTTTAATTACACTGTATTTCTCCCACATTCCGAATATTTATTAGTTATTTGTCGGTGTTTCTTGGTACCGTAAATATGAACTGAATGTGTGCGTCGTTTCAGACACTAACTATATTATATTTTTACATCCAACATTTCACTTAGCGCTGTGACACTTCCTTTCCTCCCTCTATTTTGTAGTTATTGTAATTATACCATATCCTGAGAAATGACGCAGTTCTATTAGTAAAAGGAAACTTCTATGACATCTCTTCAATGAACTCATTTTACTTTTTTTTAAATATTAATTTGCTAATGGATCTGACTAAACTGATTCTTTCTAATGGCTAATATATAATGGCTAATCAGTATATACATTAACGATATCTTTATTTCAATAAGTGACATAGACCTACTCCTCTATGCAGATGACATAACCATCCTAACCTCATTTAATTTAACGACTGACACTACTATGAATATTAATACTAAACTTAATAACATCTCAGATTGGCAAAATTCCAATGAATTAATAATAAATACCACCAAAACAAAATCTTTAATTTTCTCAAAACAAAATGTTTCACAACCTCCTTCTATCACATTGTCTATTAATGGTACACACACAGAAGAGGTTAACTCCTTACTTTATTTGGGGATTACCTTACATAGGGACTTCAGATGGAACCAACATGTTAACTCTCCTTTCTAATATTCCCATACGCAAAAAAAAAGGCATATGGCGCGATATTACGTGGCCAAAGACTTCAATGTAGAACTACTACTAAAAGCAGCGACAATACTGTTCGTCGCGTATATTTTGTTTAAGTATGTAGGGTGGAGTAGCTAGGTCCATATAATGATATGAAAATACGAACCGAACATTAATGTTAAACAATTTCTACTTACTCATAATAATTTCGGCACTTTTAGTCACTGTGGCAAAGCCTCTGCTCGATAGAACGGACATTTGCTTATTTAGATGAGATAAAAGTTCTGCCTGAACGGAAGATTCACGGATTAATAAAACACTATTTCGTGTTAAAATTCCATACCCTTGTATAGGTGTTTGCAAGGAATGATGATTAAAGCGTGAAAGTTAAAAACCAAAATGAATAAAAAAGGCACAAAGGAATAAAAGATGGACCCAAACATAATTCACCACCGCAACACACTTCCAAACATATTTCGGTAAGAATTTTGCCTTCCTCAGTCGAAACATTAAGGTGTACGTGGGCACTAAGTCCTCGTCGACGATCCTCGAAAGACTGATGTAATGTCTTGTATAGCCCTGCCTTCAGCCTTCGTCGTCGCAGACCATGGACAACTGGGTATCACTGCGCAAGCTATTAGTGGCGGCATTTATGGCATTGTGTTTTTCTTGGTCTACGATTGCCATTCCGCACCTTTGATCTTTGAACCTGTGTTTATTAGCCTTTTGAAATCGATTGTTTTCCTGTTCGATCAGATATCGCCAGGCATGAGGTAATTCAATTGGTGAATTAGTGTTGCAGCATTAATTTCCAAATTTCTCAATGAAAACCGCTTCCGATGTTATGACCTGTCTATGAGTCTTGTGTGATGTCAAATGTCTAATATTCTCCCAGTCGGGCTTCGCTTGATTTCCTATGCGGTGTTGTATCAGAGCCGTTCTTGGTCTTTTCTTCTGCCAATCTTGAATATGTTCTTTCAATCTCGTAATCATACGTCTTTTTGTACTTCCGATATAAATGGAATTTTGTTGATCATTGTCTGTCTTGGTTTCTTAGATCGAGCAGGAGTATATGCCATTCCAACCAAGACAGACAATAATCAACAAGATTCCATTTATATCGGAAGTACAAAAAGACGTATGATTACGAGATTGAAAGAACATATTCAAGATTGGCAAAAGAAAAGACCAAGAACGGCTCTGATACAACACTGCATAGAAAATCAATCGAAGCCCGACTGGGAGAATATTAGACATTTGACATCACACAGGACTCATAGGCAGATCATAACATCGGAAGCTATAGTCATTGAGAAATTTGGAAATTAATGCTGCAACACTAATTCACCAACTGAATTACCTCATGCCTGGCGATATCTGATCGAACAGGAAAACAATCGATTTCAAAAGGCTAATAAACACAGGTTCAAAGATCAAAGGTGCGGAATGGCAAAAGTAGACCAAGAAGAACACAATGCCATAAATGCCGCCGATGACAGCTTGCGCATTAATGCGCAGTTGTACATGGTCTGCGACGACGAAGGCTGAAGGCAGAGCGATACAAGACATTTCATCAGTCTTTCGAGGATCGTCGACGAGGATTTGGTGCCCACGTACACCTTAATGTTTCGACTGAGGAAGTCAAAATTCTTGCCGAAACATGTTTGGAAATGTGTTGCGGTGGTGAATTAAGTTTGGGTCCATCTTTTATTCCTTTGTGTCCTTTTTATCCATTTGGGTTTTTAACTTTCACGTTTTAATCATCATTCCTTGCAAACACCTATACAAGGGTATAAAATTTTAACTCGAAATAGTGTTTTAGTGTTTTTTACTCCGTGAATCTTCCTTTCGGGCAAAACTTGGATCTCATCTAAATAAGCAAATGTCCCTTCTATCGAGCAGAAGCTTTGCCACAGTGACTAAAAATGCCGACATTATTATGAGTAAGTAAAAAATTTCACCATTAATGTTCGGGTTGTATTTTCATATCATTATATGGACCTAACTACTCCCCCTGCATACTTAAACAAAATATACATGACGAACAGTATTGTCGCTGTTTTTAATGCAAATCTACATTGATGTGAACTCTCTTCTTCTCAAACTGTCTAAAAACGTTGGAGTTATGAGTTTGGTATTTACAAACCTTACCTATAAAACACTAATTCATTTATATTATACCATGTTTCAGACTCATATTTATTATGTTATCTTATTGTGGGGACAGACAACTAAATATAATTTCAAAAACTTCAAATTCTTCAAAACAAATATATAAGATTAATTGACCTAAAATTTGATGGAAATACAAAACTAACACAATACCACAAGAATTTTCCCAAACAAATATAACATTCTTACGATACTTTAATATCGGGAAAATTATGTTGAAACGCATTAAGAATAATTTGCACGCCGACATCATACAAATTATACCCCAGATACACACACATGACACACGCACTAAATCACATATTCGGCCTATTCATCCAAAAAGGGAGACCATGAAGCAAAGTTTAAATTACATTGGCCCAAACTACTGGAACTCATTACCTACGGAATTAACTTCTTTATACAATTTTAACCTTTTTAAAAAAAAAACTAAAAAACTTTATAATGAATTGCAACTCCTCAAATTTAATTATTACAGTGGATGGGAACTATGACTAATATTATGACTTGTATATCGTAATGTAAAATGCTTTTTCAATGGCATTATTTGCATATATTTAATACATTTTTTTGTTACTATGATGCTCTTGTTTACGCTTTCCAACCATAGGTTGAAGAAGCGTATGTGCTCCAACTGTGTCCGTCCGTCCGTCTGTCCGCACGATAACTGGCGTAAAAATGGTTCGATTTCGATGAAATTTTAGTATGTGGTAGGGGACCACTGGGGTCGAATTCTATTGAAAATGGGACAAATGGGGTCGAAGGTCACGGCATAGGAGCGAGATCGATTCCATTGCACTTATGCGTCATAATTTGCGTAAATATGGTTCGATGTCAATGAAATTTTACTGTGTGGTAGGGGACTGCCTGGGGACGAACCCTATTTAAAATGGGTAAATTGGGGTCAATGGTCAGGACATGAAATTTCAGTATGTGGTAGAGGATGAACCCTATTGAAAATGGATGAAATGGGGTCAAAGGTCAGGACATAGGATTGCGATCCATTTCATCGCCGTTATCTCATATTATTAAGGTGGACGTCAAGTACTTTTGCTGTCTATACTTCCAATGGAAAAACTTTTGTACACATTTCCTTCACAATTAATGTGTTCCCAAGGATGAAATTTTAAACATCGATTGAAATAACTTTATATTGTAACTTGGAATACTTAATATTTTCTAAAACATAACCATAATTATATTAAAAATCAATAACTTTTTCTTCGGTGGTGTTGAAACCAGAAAAAGGATGGCGCGAGCTGTACTTAGATGACGTCAGTAGACAAACAAATGTTAGATTACATAATTATGGTTAAGTTTTAGAAAATATTAAGTATTGCAAGTTATAAAATGAAGATATTTTAATCGATGTTCGAATTTACATCCTTGGGAACGCATTAATTGGGAAGAAAATGTGTGCAGAAATTTTTCCATTCGAAGTACAGGAAGCAAAATTACTTGACGTTCACCTTAAAGGAGCAATTCTTGTATGTATGTAAATTTTATTTTGAAAACGGTTTTACAGATTTTGATGAAAGTCGTTAACCTACCGTTTTCTGGTATTAGAAATCGATTTAGCTTGATCTCTACTTTAGGAAAATTCGTTTAGTGGGTTAAATACCCATCCCGAATTACCACGTTTTTAGTGTAGTGTCATGGCGTCGTCCTATTAGATGTTGGCTCGCGGTCATGCCATCTGTCTCATTACGTCACGCGTTGTGTGTGGATCTTATTAAAGTTTCATGACGTCACACACTTACGAGCAGATGGTCGCGATCCCTATATGACTCATTACGTCACGCGTTTTGTGCGTATACCCGTCCGCACGATAACTCGCGTAAAAATCGTTCGATTTTGATGAAATTTTAGTGTGGTAGGGGAACACCTGGAAAGGAGCCCTATTGAAAGTGAGCGAAATGGGGTCAAAGGGCAGGACATAGGAGCGGGATCCATTCCACTGCTCTTATGCGTCATAACTAACGTAAAAAAGGTTCGATTTCGATTAAATTTTAGTATGTGGTAGGGGACCACCTGGGGACAAACCTTTTGAAAATTCGGAAAAGGGGGTTAACGGTCAGGACATAGGAGTGGAATAACTTCCATCGCCATTATGCATCATTAATTACGCAAAAATGTTTCGATTTGGATGAAATGTTATTATGTTGTAGGAACCTGACTGGGGACGAATCCTATTGAAAATGGGCGAAATGAAGTCAAAGGTTAGGACACAGAAGCGGTATCTTTTCCATAGCATTTATGCATTATAACTTACGTAAACTTGCTTCGATTGCGACAAAACTTTATCTTGTTATTTCGGAGAAATACTGAACCAGTTCTGTTGAATATAATCGAAATTGGATCAAAACTCAGGGCACAGGAGTGAGATTTATTCCACAGCCATTTTCCTCATAACTTGAGTAATAACTTGAGTAATGATTTCTAGTATGTTGGAAATCAATCGTATCATAATCAATGCATTGCATGATTTTACTGACTTGTTTGTTATAATAACTACTGGCTTCACTATAAAACTAGCCTAGGGAGCATGTGACTCTCTCAGGCCTGGCTCGGCTTTTCCCCTGCTTCCTTGCTGTGCTTGTTTCAACTATTTCTGTAACACGGTTTTTTTTTTTTTTTTGCTCAGCAAAATAAATGAATTGAATTGAATTGACATGTTTGGGGAATTTGGACGCCAGGGCAATATCTGGAAATTTTTCTCATGCTCTGCGAACCATTGTCGAACAATCCGGGAAGCGCATTAGCCTGGTGAAAGTAAGCACTACTATAAAGAAATACCGTTGCCATGAAAGGATGTACCTGATCTTCAATTATATTTAGGCAGGCAATAGACGTCCTAGTTTTCTGCACTTGATTGCTAGACCTAGTATTTCCCAGAAGAATATTGCTCAAAGGATTAAACATCCTCCATCGGAAAGTTTTCGTTCCACGCTGCATTCTGGTTCCAAAACTTTTCCAAGCAAACGACGCACACGTACCCTTTCGCCCACATGGTTCAATAAGAAATTATATTCATCGGATCAGACGACCTTCTTTCTATCATTGAAGAACCAGGTTTGAGGCTCCAGTGCCCACTGTAGGCGCTTCAGACGGTGAAGCGAAGTTAAGATGGACACCCTCAGCGACTTTCTTTCTATCACTGAAGGACCAGGTTGATGATCGAGTGCTCATTGTAGGCGCTTCAGACTGTGAAGCGGAGTTAATATGGAGACCCTGAGCGACTTTTATTCTGTCACTGAAGGACCAGCTTTGATGCTCGAGTGCCCATTGTAGGCGCTTTAGACGGCGAATCGAAGTTAATATGGGCACCCTCAGCGACTTTCTTTCTATCACTAAAGGACCAGTTTGATGTTCGAATGCTCGCTGTAGGCGCTTCAGACGGCGAAGCGAAGTTAAGATGGACACCCTCAGCGACTTTCTTTTTATCACTGAAGGACAAGGTTGATTTTCAAGTGCTCACTGTAGGCTCTTCAGACGTAAAGCGAAGTTAATATGGACACCCTGAGCGACTTTCTTTCTATCACTGAAGGACCAAGTTTGATACGCGGATGCCCACTGTAGGCGCTTCAGACGGTGAAGCGAAGTTAAGATGGACACCCTCCGCGACTTTCTTTATATCACTGAAGGATCAGGTTTGATGCTTGAGTGTTCACTGTAGGCTCTTCAGAACGTTTAGTGAAGTTAAGATGGACACCCTGAGCGATTTTCTTTCTATCACTGAAGGACCAGGTTTGATGCGCGAGTGCCCGCTGTAGGCGCTTCAGACGGTGAAGCGAAGTTAAGATGGACACTCTGAGCGACTTTCTTTCTATAACTGAAGGTTCAAGTTTGATGCTCGAGTGCTCACTGTAAGCGCTTCAGATGGTAAAGGGAATTTAAAATGGGCACCCTGAGCGACTTTATTCCTATCACTGAAGGACCAGGTTTGATGCTCGAGTGCCCACTGTAGGCACTTTAGACGGGGAAGCGAAATTAAGATGGACACCTGGAGCGGTCTGCAGATACGCAACCCCATTTTTAGCAGGGTCCGATATACGTGGTATTGTGACACTTTACTTCCGTCATCAGCATTCAAATTACCGGCGATTTAGTCAATAGTATCGTCTTTGTTGGGTCGTACCAGCATTTTCGAGAGATGGTAATGTGACACATCTCTGGAATTACGACCAGCGCGTCTTTTTAAACATCAGAGCAACTGCAGGCAAACGACAGTGCGTGCGAAGGTCATGTAAAAGTATAAATAACATCCGATAATGTGATCTATCAATCAGTGTAATTGTTGTTCTTCAGATGGGAAAGGCAGCGGACTTAATCGAGAAGGCAAAAATGTAATGGCCGGAAGACTGGGTCACAGCATTTTCCAGAGATGTGTCACATTACCATCTCTCGAAAATGCTGTGACCCAGTCTTCCGGCCATTACATTTTTGCCTTCTCGATTAAGTCCGCTGCCTTTCCCATCTGAAGAACAACAATTACACTGATTAATAGATCACATTATCGGATGTTATTTATACTTTTACATGACCTTCGCACGCACTGTCGTTTGCCTGCAGTTGCTCTGATGTTTAAAAAGACGCGCTGGTCGTAATGTTTCAGCTCTTCCGTGCACCTGTGATTGACTTGTGCTTGCATTGGATTGAATTCTGTGTGAACACATGATAGTCACATTGTTTCAATGAATTTGACCTTTTAGTGAATGAAGGAATAATAGTGGTAGAATAAGGTCTTTTATCTCTCATTCTAATTTTTTTCTCTCTGGCAGTTAGTTAATTATTTGAGAGTTTGATTTACGTTCTACGAAATTTTCTAAGAACTGTTAGCTAAGAACCGCGGTAAGTAAGTTCAACATACACTTTCTAAGGTTTAAACCACAGCTAAACAACTAACTTAAGACTTCATAGCATAGAAAATTTTAAGAAAGGTACTTTTGCGACTTCTTACTGAAACAATTAGCTTCTTTTCGCTTTTAGAGAATTCAATTTGCAAGCGCAGTATTTTCAGTAATCAGATTTCTGTACTAAATTATTTTCAGATTTTTGTTCTTCTTGCAACATTTCAGAAAACGTAAAGATTATATGGCATCGCCTTGAAGCGGGAATCGTACCATCATCTCCCAACTTTTTTTCGAGTATGCTAACTTTACTTCAGTAAACTTCGAACTTCATTGACCTGGGTGATGCAAAGGTGGTATTACTAAGCAGATGGCACACGGACAAAATGAGCCTTAAAGCAAATCAGTACCGAAACCTAAATTTACAGCAAATAGCGATCTTGTGACCTTCCTGTGTGTTTCTGATGAATATTTATTCGTATTTTCCATTACGAAAATTTACTTTCTTCTTCCGTTTCGATAAGGGACTCATTTCCTTTTGCATTTCCCCCCGAAAACATAAGGTTTTTCGCAAGTTAATTAAATATTTATCAATATTTTTTTATTTTCGTTACTCTGATATTACTTTTACTTTGCATTTTCCCATTATCGTGATTCAAAATTGCTATTAGATTTTCCACTTTCTTAGCACGTCTTTTGTAAAAAAAGATCGTGCTTCTGTTATCGGTTTGTCCGTCCGTCCATCAGTCCGCCTGTACCAACGATATCTCTGCAACTATTAGTCCGATTTGAAAAATCCTTTTTGCATTGGGAAACTCGAAATATGCAAATGATGATCCTTTACGTTTTTTTTTTACGATGTACAATTTCGCCGGTAGAATGCGTAAATGCAGATAATGTCGAATTCAAAAATACGTTTTATTCCATGTATTTGCTTCTAAACATCCGATTGAAAAAAATTTATATCTTTCAATTCCATTTATGTCGAAGAGTATTTTAGATATAGTTACTTTTTCAAATTACGCATAGATTTTCCGCTAGGGGGAGTAAAAGTACATAACATTTTTCCCGATAACTCTTCTTCTAAAACTCCGATTTGAAAAAACATTCTTCAACGGATACATCTCCTGACGGAAAATCTTTTGCGTATAATTTCAAATTTTTGGTAAAGAATACTTTGGCTACCAGGGGGCGTAAGTGTTAATTTTTGCTTCTGATGTATTTGCCATAAAATCGGAGCTTCTAAAATATTGATTGAAGAAATTCTTTCGTGGACTGATGCCACTCACATCGATAAACCTTTTCGGAATATTTTCTTTTTAAAATATTCCGCAGTTTCTCCGCCAGTGGGCGTAGATGTACATCTTATTTCTGTCAATATCTCTACTTCTAGGAGTCCGATTTAAAAAATCTTTATTATTGGATAGTATTTTGCGTATGACATATTTTTCATATAATTTCAAAATTTTCAAGTAATTCATAGACTTTCCGTTTAGGGGCGAAGCGGTAAATTGCGTTTCCCCCTATATCGCTGCGTCTAAATCTCCGATTTGAAAAATTCTTTCTTCACCGATACAGCTCCTGATGGAAAATCGTTTGCACATATTTTCAAATTTTTGTAAAAAAAATAGTTTGGCCACCAGGGAGCGTAAATCTTAATTTCCGCTTCTGTTGTATTTGCAGCAAAATATGAGCTTCTAAGTTCTCGATTGAAAAAAACGTCGTTTGTTGACTGATACTAGTCATGTCGACAAACCTTTTAGAAACATTTTTTCTTAAAATAGTGCATGGTTTCTACGCCTGGAGGCGTAGATATATATCTTATTTTTGTCAATATCTGTACTTCTAGGAGTCCAATTTGAAAAATTCCTTCTTTGTTGGATAGTGTTTGTTGTGCGACATGTGGTTCATATAATTTCCAAATTTTCAAGTAATTCATAGAATTTCCGCTAGGGGGTGTAAATGTAAATTGTGTTTCTCCCTATATCTCTGCTTCTAAATCTCCGATCTGAAAAATTCTTTCTGCGCCGTATACAGCTCCTCGTAGGAAATCGTTTGCACATAATTTCTAATTTTTGTAGAAAATGGTTTGGCCACCAGGTGGCGTAAGTCTTCATTTCCGCTTCTGTTGTATTTGGCGCAAAATACGAGCTTCTAGAATCTTGATTGGAAAAGAAGTTGTTTGTTGACCGATACTACTCATGTCGACAAACCTTTTAGGAAAATTTTCTTCTTTAAAAAATGTATGGTTTCTACGCCAGGGGGCGTAGATGTATATCTTATTTTTATCAATATCTCTACTTCTAAGAGTACGATTTGAAAAATTCCTTCTTTGTTGGACAGTGTTTCCGATGCGAAATGCTTTTCCTATAAATTCAGAATTTTCAAGTTAATCATAGACTTTCCGCTAGGGGGCACAAAGGTAAATTGCGTTTTCGGCGTTATTTCTGCTCCTAAAGCTCCGATTTGAAAAATTATTCCTGTATCGCATACAAGACCTGATGGAAAATATTTTTCACATAATTTCTAATGTTTGGTAAAAAATGGTTTAGCCACCACGGGTCATAAGTGTTCGTTTCTGCTTCTGAAGTATTTGTTGCAAAATCTGGGCTCCTGAAAATTCGACTAATTTTTTTTCTTGGACCGATATCGCTTATATGGAAAAACCTTTTGAGAATACTTTCTTCCTAAACTAATGCATGGTTTTCCTACCAGGGGACGTTAAGTCACATCTTATTTTTGTCGATATCTCTGTTTCTAAGAGTTCGTAAGCTCACGATTCCGTTTACAGCAATATCTGAGGGATTAAAACCCCGATTGAAAATCTTCTTTCTTTCGTCAGATCTATTGTTTTCCATACCGGTTCCATTGACTTTGAATAGCTTTGATAAATTTAATTTGCGTCAGAACGGATTCAACAGACTTGCTTATTACATCCGAAAATTCCTTGTCATCTTTCTTCTTTTCTATATGTACATTGCAAGAGCAGACTCTGCCAACCCGTTGACGGAGTAGTCTAAGCGCTGGCTTATGACCATTCTTTCGAGATAGGTCCATGTTCGAATCCTGGTGAGGCATGGATGTTGTATTTGTTTTATAGTACTTCTCTGGTCCTAAATAATAGATGCGCGATTATTCCATTGAGTTGCTCACAACGGTCGTTTAACAGCCAATAAAAAAAGAGCTGACTCTATTAAGTAATTTTTTATCTTTTCTGTACCTTGCATTACTACTGACTCGGGTTACACTAAGCTAAACCTTTAACACATAGTGATTAGAAAAGATGTCTGTAAAGTAATTTACGTTTTTGAGCTCCAAAAACCGTAGCAATTTCAATCAATTCTACTGTCATTCGCTTTCTAGAAAAATAAAATACATAAATTAAAAAAATATAAAATCATAACAAGAAATGTTTCTGTTGCTTTTTGCATTATCATAAAGTTACGGTTTGTTAATTTTGTATTGCAGTTTTTTAAGAAGCTGAGAAAGACAAAATAAAACCTACTATGTTCTTTAATCAAAATGGTAACGGAAGCACATGATAACCCGCAAATCCCTGGACGTAAAGAAAAAAGTCCCTCAAACAGGATTCAGTTATTAGAACTGTTTTAAAAGTGCCCTGGAAGGAGTAAATACATTTTGTTTTTCAAAAGGAGGTGATATTTCTTTATTAATCAAACGTAGATGTAAGGAAATATTTCAAATTACCGGAATCGATCCAGAGATTCGTATAAGAGATATGATTTGAAGTGCCGAAGAATATATTTCTCATGCAAATTAGGGACGGATAATTTTCAAAAGTGTCCGGAAAAGTTTCGTAACGAGATCGTGTTTCTTTCTTTTCTGATTGAGATAGATGTTTCAAGAATACAAATTACCGCAGCACACGTCGGAACAAGGGTGAAGAAGAAAATGAAATTGCTTACACGCAAGTAGCAATGGACACTGACTGTGATTTATTTGAAGAGATAAATCACAGTTTTGTCAACAAGGAATAAAATGCAGCATGAAAAATGCACCCTGCACTTAAACTGACAAGAAAGAAAGGAAAAAAAAACCAATTTCGTCGTGATTATAACATAGCTGAATGAAGAGATGAATTTTGATCTTAATCTGTGTTTCTAACTTCAGTTTTCTATAAAATTCATGGCAAAAAAATTAAGCATAAGCATCAAGATCCAGAAAATTAATAACTACCAGAGAGATTAAATAACACTAGAACGGAAATAGGGATGAAGTGTCTGGCGAAATTTAATTATAATTAAAGGGATTCATGCTACATAAGAGCATAAATAGAAAGAGGAATATCACGGATGTCTGGATGTGATGCTCCACAATATTACGTAGATATGTGCGATTATTCAAAAGAAACTGTAGCAACATAGATATAAAGTCAAAGAACCAAGCCCTGAGAGATCTCTTACATTTAGATATACTATGCATACTAACTGCTGTAATGAAAATTATCCATTAAAATTAGGAAGCATAGGTAATGGTAACCAATGGGAAGTGAATTTCCAGAAGAATTAATACTTCACAAGTACACAAAAGACATGTACAGATCATTTCTTTGGCATATTGCAACTTACCACTGAAAAAAGGACTGAAATTTACGGCGATAAGCCTTGCCGGCGTAATTCAGTTGAGAGAACATTCCGCTCCGGAGCAGAAAGACATGCATTCAAATTCCACCAAACGCAGGGGCTGGCTCTTTCGCTACAACCTAGTATAACGAAGTAAATTTCTCCGTCAGTTTTGTCCACGCCGGAGAGCGAACCCGACTCCACTTATTCCGGAACAAATCGCTCTACCAACTGAGCTACGCAGACGTTCGTTCTTGCTGCTATCTGCCTTTATGTCGTGTGCGTCCTGTGAGGCAGGCACGTCACAGTAGGCGTTGTAATTTTCACTTTTTACCATGTGACCATCTCTCAAAATACATCCTGTAAGTTCACTGAACAGTAACGTTTGTAGTTCACTTTCTAACAAGAGAAACAGTACGAAAAATGCAAGCACCCACATTTTCAAAACGAAAGGATTAAAAAAACGAATTGTTGAAAAATGCCAAGATTGCCGTATTTTCTAATCCATTTTTAAATTAATTCACAAAATTTATAGAAATAGAAATACAGATTCAACCTCCACGACACTTACTAATCACATATGATTATTATATTTTAGAACTGCAATCATATAATCGATTGTTACCCATAGGGCGAAATATTTGGAAACATGACAACTGTACCGACAACGAGCAGGTATGATACCTGTACTTTGCGTTGCGGCGTATTTCACGGATGGAAGGCATTCCTACTTCCAAACGTACGTTTCGGGATTTTGTATATGTCCTTATTTGTTGTTATTTGAAACACTTTGCTTTGCGTGGCCAACTGTAGCATCTCCAACGGAATGGCGTATGATACATCCATCACAGCTCCATAAAGATGCAATTTTTAAATCTGTTTTGCATTTGGGGGTTTACGTGGCCAAGTGTAACATTTCCGATGAAATGGGGTTTGTTACTTCCATCACAGTTCCACAACGGTGCAGGTTTTTGAATTTCCTTTTTATTTGGGAGTTTAACGACCACTGTCAGCTACTCAATAGAATCAACAGTCTCCCGTCTCTAACTTAGGGAAATTGGGTCCAGGGAACGGAAAAAGCCAGTGCCATGAGACAAACACAGCATACTTGCCTCGCCGGAATTCGAATCGGGATCCGTTTCGACGAACGGTCATAAGCCAGCGTTTGGACCACTGCGACACTGAGAAGGCGCAGTTTTTAAATGCTCTGATGGGTTTACCGGATTCGATGTACTCACGGTGCACCCGTGACGCAGTGGCTCGTGAAAATCCCAGTGCCTGCACGACTTCCGAGATGGAGTGACCCTTTCGTCGGGCCCCGACAATTTGCCCACGATTTGAATGAAATCATGCGCTTAGATCCTTCGTCTTACCCATACTGCGTCCGACTCTTACTGATTCCCGTCGCATCACTCCTTATATTGTCGGATCGCTGCATACGTCATGTCGTTTCCGTTTGTAGTGCCGCCCACAACGCCACATTTGCATAACGCCAGCTGTCTCTAATTCAATTGCTTTTCAGTGTAGTTGTCATTAAACTCCAAAACACAACATACAAACAAACAAATAGAACATTTTGAGAGAGCACAGCGATTGATGAATACCCCACAATTCCGCATTTCTACGAGATGGTATATTGCGAATCTTAGGAACTCGTTTTAAGTCATTCCAAAGACGTACTAGAGGATAAAGATCCTGCGAGTTTAGAGTTTTGCAGGATTCGTAACTTCTGTAATGCTCTTTCATCCATGCCTAGATACAATGGGCACCGGGACAGCAGCAGTACTCAGAGTCCAGTTGTAACATTCAATCGCTGTTGAGACCCATAATATGCAGGAATAGCTGCATATCATCAGTAACTATGTTACGAATAGTTAGCCTTCAATTTGTACTTCGAGCGCGAGCGGGAAGTCCGGATGCTTTAATCTGACAGCTGGTTGGCTAAAAGTCTACCTTACGTCCTTTGGGTCTCCTCTGTACTGCTATTTGAAATCCCGCAGAGCTGATTTGGTGTGATGCATTGAATCCAGACTGCACACATAATGTTTTAACGTTGTATGTTTGCATTAGCTGCTGAAACAACAAAATACTTTAAATAGGAGCACTTAACAACAAAAACACAGCCAGAGTTCTCTTGAATGAAACCAACTTACATAAAAACTGCATGCAGTCTTCATTTCCTTGCCGTTTGTTGAAATATCACCATTGTAGAAGCTTCACGATAACAAAAGTTTGTAGCACCAGGCACATATCTTTCCACTGGGCGTTACTTTCTCTTTATCTCTGACTCACTGTCAGCCCTTGTGAAAATGCATTAGTAATTTCGAAAGATTTGACGCGCCGTTCAGGAAGAAATATAACAGAGGGGTAGCATAATTTTCACAAGAACAGAAACTCAAAAAGGGAGGTAAATTATGAGACAGGTCACACACACCTTTTACCAGTCAGGAACAACCCAGTGTGGATGATCTTGATACTAAGCCATTTTCAATCATTTGGTTTTAGCAGCGACAATAAAATAGAAAAATGCCATAACCCAACATTGCAAAGTATGACGTACTGTCCTCTACGCCCCTCTGTTGAAACATTAACTCATCGTGTTCACGGCATGACGTCTGTTGGCTTGAACTAGCCACCAATTCAAACTGTCACTTGGTTCGTTCGCTCCGTAGCCTTTATATTCTGTGAATATCTTCCCCACCGTTCTTTGTTCACAGCCAACCAGACGTGTTATTATCGAAGCGCCTATCACCGTCGGCCTTCACTCTTTGCAATGCCATTGAATTATAATTATTTCTCCTTTTTTGTCACACAAACTTCCCACACCGCCACCACACCTAGAGAGTCGAGTGTTGCAATATCATCCAAATGCGTTTGTTGTCCTCTCATATTTGTTCCGTAGCAGAGAAGATAATTAAGCATTACATGTATAAAAGATACGTTAGCAAATTGTTGACAACGCAAGCTTTTGACTCCTTGCACCGCTGGGTATGAAATCTGGGTTCACATTCTGAGAAAAACCGCTGTGATTTTTATCCGTTCCCTGTGCCGAATTTCACCCGTAGCGTCATACATTTGGACCTTTCGACGAGGAGTGGATGTGATAAGGATGCATAAGTCCTTAGAGTATCACGTTAAAAACAAAAACATAAGTTAATTTGTGTATATTTACGTTGACTCAATGCACAAAACATTAGTCATACCTACCTAATAGCGTGTGGATACTCCTCTAATACAAATGACAGCCTGTACACGTAGAGGAATCGACTCGACCAGATACCAGAAGGTTTCCGGAGGTAATGCCAGGCATGACTGTTGCAGCATTGTCCACAACTCTGCCCAAGACGTTGGTCCATGGACCATAGATTTGATGATCTGCTCCACAACATCCCGGAGAGCTTCTACGGGGTTCAAATTCGGCACCTTGGGGACCAGTGAATAGTTTCAAACTCAAATGAGTGTTCCTCAAACTATGCCTGGGTGGCTGTGGTCCAGTGGGATGCATTGCCCTTCCAGAACATACCATTGGCCACAGGATGCGCGAAGGCCATGAAAGAGTGACGGTGATCAGCCAACACATGCTGGTTGCGCCAGCGGTTAAGGACCTCTTCATACACAATAAGGGACCTAATGTGCCCCATAATAAGGCTCCGCAAACCATCACAGAACCACACGGTCTTGAACGGAGCCGAATTGACACGACAGGGCCATGACAGTATCATGTCGTCGGCACCTCACCCTCCCGTCAACTCGGTACAGCGGAAAACGGAATTTATCTGACCACACAACGTGGCGTCACTTTGCAGATGTCCAGTTTTGATATTCTCGCCACCAGGAGAGGCGTAATATTCGATTATGAGCAGTGAATAGTGACACACAAGTAGAGCGTCGGCTCTCAGAGCCCATGATAGGCAACGCGCATCATAGCGTTCGCTCGCTGAAGCTTCTTGAGCCTCCGATATTTAAATTGGACGTCATTTGCGTCGCCATTGCCAAGCGGTAGGTCTATACGAGCCTGAATAATGTACGTCGATAGCGGCCATCAATGACGTGTGGTCAGACACCACTTGCTCACTGGGCGCTGGTACGTCCGTTGATGGTATACTCCCGGTACACCTTTGATATGGGTTACCTTTGCAATCCTAGGGTTATTACCACTTGGGAGATAGGATTACTCATCTGTCTTGCGATTACAATGTATCCACGATCAAAGTCGCTCAGAACACCACGCTTACCCATGTTCGTCGATTACGATACACTATTTGGAAGCCCTGGTGTCCACCTATTTATCGCTTGCGTTCGGTTTGCGTTTGTTCCATTCTGAGAGGAGGATACCCATGTCAACTGCCTATCAGTCCTATCTGCAATGGTTTGTCTATTGAGTGTATAAACCAGTGTTCCTGGACATTTACTCAGCTGCTACAATAGATTATGAAATATCAATCTAATAACTTAAAAATGTTTCGGAACGTGCGGCTTAGAAGAGATCCTGATGTTGAGCTGTGCATGAAAGACTGCGAAGGAAATTTCAATCTGTCTCTCTCTCTCTCTCTCTCTCTCTCTCTCTATGTCCCCTCATGGCGGGTTGAAATCCGCAAAGACAATTATGCGCTCTTGAGGACTACTGAAAAATTAATGCAACCGGCTTGCCATTCCTCTGCTACATACGGGCAAGGGACAAAATGCATTCGGGGCCCACTTCACAGGGATCTACGCATTCGTGTCTCAAAATACAGGGAGTCTGCGGAAAACCCCGGAAAAACAATAGACTTGATGGCCGGCAGGACCGGTATTAATTCCAATTAGGTAATTTTTTTCATTGCCGTTAATCAGGTACGTATGTCGCAGAAAAATATCCCTCATTATACTAATAATTGCAAAGCCTTAGCACATTTTTGAGTGGACGTTTTGCCACGCTGAGAGGCAGAATTTAATGTGCAGTTCATGCTCCAATATATCCGTTATTGTAAGGCTTCCCATACCTCGTCAAAATTATATCTGAGTGTGATCGCTAAAATGTGTGATCTTACAATCTGTGTGCTAAAATATTTTTGATCAGAATTTGAACAGAAAAGTTTCATTTCCTCATTTGGTCACATTCTGAAATGTAAAATTGATGCTAAACCTTTTGTCAGTCGTAACTTTCCAAGTGATGCTCCTGTTCCTGTTGTTTGAAATTACCTTTTTGTTGCCATTATCGTAACAGCTTTTCTTTTTATTCTGACGTTTTCTTATTTCTGTATTCTTCTTTTAAAATATTATTCGAAAAGCATTATCAAGCACTATTATAATGCATTTCTGGAGAAATGTATAAGGTGCATCAATCCGAGTATATTGAAATTCTAAACCTCTAAAGTACACATGTTTCCTAACGCATTTGGTTCACAAAGTGTATTCGTGTCTTCAAGCGAGAACACGAAGATCTTCTTGTTTACTTCTAGGGCTGTCGCTATTGGAGGAAGATTCTCCGCGATTCTTAATAAACGCAAGATGGCTGTTATTTGACAGTCACGTCAAATTCCAGGCTTTGTTGACAGCAATAACTTTGTAGCTGTACGTTCGTTGATGAATCTAAAGGGAAACTGTCACATGAATTCTGGAATGTGGGTTTGATCCAAATCCATGACACGTAATGGGAAAAGTGTTTTATTTCCTTTTTCTCCTTAGTCGTTCGAAAACCGTTATTAAAAATATATTTATTCAAAGGTTATAAAGATCTTGGTGTTCTGGCTTGAAGACATGAATATATGCAAAGCTAGAAAAATCTAATTGAAATGTATTGTTCCAGAATGGCCAATAGAGAAAACAAAAATGTTGAATACCAACTGATTTTTTTTTGATGGTAGGTTTAACGAACACCGTGAGCAACTCAGTGGGCTATAAGCAGTCGCCCGTCCCTAATTTAGGGTCACTGGTTCCAGGGAAGGGAGAGAGCCAGTGCCGTAAGACAAACACAACATCCATGCCAGACCGGGATTCGAACCCAGACCCCTTACGGACGAATGATCAGAGGCCATCGCCACCGGGGCGGCCCAACTGGCTCAATTTTGTGGCTAAGGCTTTCTGGTGTCTTTCATAGCCAAATACGTTAAATAAAATGTGTTTTCTGTTGAGTACATCCATCACTACATATATGTCTGAATGAAAGTGATACTAAATTATGTAGGGCATATATTCACTCGAATGCAAGCAGACGGAACGTAATCTGATTAAAAGTAATATTATCATCATGGCATCCGACATGAAGCACGTGTTCATGTTGTGAATAAAATTACGCTTACGTTATCAAGATAGATCCTTTGCTTAAGAACATTAAAAACGCTAAACTACTAAAATCATTATCAATCAACTACTGGGGGAAGGTTTTTTCCAAGTCACTTCCACAACTTTCTATCTTAAAGCAATCTCATCCAAGTCTCCTCCACTACTTTTTATCTAAAGTCAGTCTCTGTTAGGTTACCACAGCTTCACCCTCCCATCTCTTACTTGGTAATCTTCGGGGGATTTTTTCTTGTCCCTTGGTATCCACTCTGGTATTTCATTTGCCGCACGGCTGGGTTGTTTTGGTAATAGGTCCAACTCATTACCACCTAAGGACCTTTACTTGGATTAGGATTTCATCGACCCTTGTTATTTTCCTAATCCATGTGTCCTTCTCATTTTCAATGGTTACACTGAGCATATAGTGCCTACTTAAGCTCCGTTTCTTTTTAGTGACTTAAAGAGCCTTGCCTTGCGTTGATCCGGTTGTTCTTAGGTCTACCATAAACTTCCTACTTTCCTGTTTTCTGCGTTTTAAGTCCCAAAAGTCACATTGTTTTGATTCTGAGTTCGCCAAGATAACGACTTCTGTCAGCTCGACTGGTGTTACCTCCCAAGCACATGTTGCTCATCGTTCGACTTCTCTTCAATTATATTACTTTTTTGGGAGTTGGTGGATTAACAACCATCGAGAGAAACTCGAGAGTGTAGCCCGTCCATAATTTAAAGCCACTGGTTCCAGGAAAGAGAGAAAGCCAGAGCCGTAAAACAAACACAACATAGTAGCGTCACCAGGATTCCAACACGGACCCATCTCGAAAGAATGGCCACAAGACCCCTCTTGGAACACTGAACGACTGGAGTGGCCTTCAACTGCTATGAAAGTGCTCCCTGCAGACTATCTCGTACCTCGAGAAACTTCTGCAGTGCCTCAGCTTTTCGAACCAAGTCACTGCTAGTTCCCTTCTGACGTCATATGATAACTTTTCTACAGCATCAGGTATTCGAGCTTCTTATGCAACTAGCTTTGCTTCCGTACTTCTCCAATACCAGAGGTGTAAATCCTCTTCCTCTTAGAACGGATCTTCGGCTCTTGTTGTTTCGCTCGTCAATTGGTAAATTCAAATCGATATTCGCGATGACGTGGCCATCGTTCGAGACATTTTCTCACATACCCTAGTTACTTCACTCCTGGACTATTTATTTTTGCCCCTGCCTCTTGTCTTCAGTGCGTTTCGAAACTCTTGGTTAAGTTTATCTGGGATTAAGCTCAATAGATTTCGGGAAGCACACTTTCTCTCCTTACTGATTTTTGTGAGGGTAGCCCCCTTGGTGTTTCCGTTAAGTATAGAACCACCGATCTCATCGCTTTCTTTCGCCAGCTAAATCCCTCCCATCCTGGTATTCAGTCTCTATCAATGTTCTCATCTCTTCTCGAAGTCTGCATTTTACATTGTGCTCACCTTGAAATGTTCTCAGCTATCCGGGAAGTCCTCACCTAACACTGTCTTTCTCAAGATAGACTGTCTAACTTTTCTCTCCGGTCTACGTCCTCCCGCATATTAAGAAGCTTTAAGTTTTTGCGCCGTCTCTCTCCTTTCCGATTTCTTCCATTCGCCCTGAATGACCACCTCACTAAAGCTCTTCTCTGATCCTCCATCTTCCACACCCAACTGATACATATTTCGGTTTCCCCTTCTGGCTTAGGGCAGGAATAGTCGGTCTCTCAGTTCTTACACCCGGAACTGTTATGGAGGATCCTTCTTCGGATATCTCCTCACGTTCCTCTCTTTCCTGAAAATCACGCTAAGCTACTGTTCCTCCAATCCATTTTATGTGATCTACTTTCCTCCCTTGCGTGACCCACCGATCTCATCCTTCTGCTCTCGGTTTCCATTTCGTCCGCACGTTAACTTGTTACGTGGGTCGCTAATGGAAATAAATATTGCTTAAGTGACACTCCGGTGCCCGGGTAGTCACACATCATTTACCCATGATGGATCCCCGGATGACACTCAGACTTTGTGTTTGTTCAACTGCGCTGAGTCTGTCTTTTCCTTAGAGTCAGTGGCTCCAAATTAGAGAGAAGCCACTCCTTGTTTTCCTAAATGCTCATGTTCGTCTTAAATACTTTATACACACACACACACACACAATTGGTAAATCCACTGGATGATTAGAAAAAACACACACGCGACCAAAAAAGAAGACACGCGGGACAAGAGATCATGGTTAGGATATAACGAGATTCGAAATCATCCCATGATAATCTGCAACTCTTTATGTCCTCATCAACTGTAGAACTCATTTCGGAAATAATAAATCTCAGGGCTTCACTCACATGTGGTGTACAGGACATGACTATAAAGAACTAAGACAGCTGAAACAAAGATGTACGGAAGTGCGTTGACATTACCTGTGTGTACGAGTACGTCGAAAATTAATTATACAAGTCTCATGTACACTGAAGTGCCAGAAAAACTGGTACAGATGAGCTTATGCAAAATACATAGCAACGTCACCTATGCGCGTACTCGGTTACGTCCGCCAGTGCGTATATAAAGCGTTAGATATTCTTGCCAGCTGTCAGAGCTGTTTTCGGCATGAGAATGACAAGTACTAACGATTTCACCGATTTTCAACGTGGTGTCATAGTTGGCGCTCGTGATAGGCGCCATAATATTTCGGAGGTAGAAACGAAGTTCGGATTTTCACGGACGACCATTGCAAGGGTGTATCGTGTCTACAAAAATTCGGGCAAAACCTCCAATGTATGATACCAGTGTGGCTGTAAAAATACATTGCGTGAACGTGACCATCGTCGGCTGTAAAGAACTGTTTCAAGCGAAAAGCGTGCAAAACTCTCGCAGGTATCATCGGAATTCAATTTTGGAGCATCAACAAGCATCAGCGTCCAGACAGAGCAACGTACCCTGCACGATATGGGATTTGGGAGCCGACGCCCAACTCGAGTCCCCGTGATGGGTGCACGACACAGAGCTATGCGCCTCTCTTGGGCACGGCAACGCCACAACTGGACACTTGATGACTGGAAACAAGTAGCCTGGTCTGACGAGTCGCGTTTCCAACTGTATCTTGCAGATGGAAGAATTCGTGTGTGGCGCAAACGCCATGAAGCTACGGATCCCGCCTGTCAACATGGAATTGTACCGGCTGGTGGGGGTCGTAATGATATGGGGTGTTTTTAGCTGGACTTCACTGGGACCCTTGGTACATCTACAAATGTGTGTAACCAGCCAACGCTATGTACGCATCGTTTCTGACGAGGTACACGCGTTCATGTCCTGCATTCATGCTGATGGGTTAGGCCTGTTCCAACAGGACAATGCACCTCCACATAAGTGTCGGGATGTCCCATTTTGGTTAGAGGAGCATTCATCTGAGTTTGGGGTGTTGCCATTCCCACCAAATTTCCCAGATCTGAACGTGATAGAACACATTTGGGATGCCATGCACCGCGCTATCAAACACAGGAATCCAAGAACTCGGAATACACCCGAATTGTGGAACGCTCTGCAGGAAGTATGGTGTACATTGCCTACAGCATATTTCCAGAAGCTAGTGGAGTCCATTCCCCGTCGTATTTATGCAGTCTTGCGCTTCCTTGGGGGACCTACTAAGTATTAAACTGGTATACCAGTTTTTCTGGCACTTCAGTGTATGTGCCCATGTACCCGCCAAAATTGGTAAATGTACTGGATGATTAAAAGGAGTTTAATACAGGTACTGTATATTTAGTATTACATCAAGCTTAGCTCGAAGTTTCTGCATGGTTCATTTCATTGCATCCATAAATTTAGTATAAGGTACATAAGAGTAAATCATTAAGTTCAGTACCGACTAACACAACGTATTTTAATTTATTAAAACACTCAAAGTTTCATATTAGAAAGATACTCATTGTTAAAACTGTCATGTAAGTTATAAATTATACTCTCAAAATGCGATATTACTGCAATAAATCAAGAATGCATTTCCGATGCACTTAGTTCTCTCTGTTTCTATCTGACGCTAGAGTTAACGCTGACAACGATTATATCAGTTACCTGCGAAGTATTGATGAAGAGATAATAATATTCAGAATTGTTCTAAAGAAATCTATAAAGCTCATTCCTCATAAAGTAGACTTTGAAAAGTGACAGGTCTGTGTACTGAATGGATGGCAATGCAGTCGGTAGTTCAGGAATATTTAATTCCAGTTATAGGACATGAGGCAAGAAATTCTGGATTGACTGGTCAGTTTCGATCAAATGCTTTTTAAAAACAATATTTCGAGTTTTGCACTATTATTAGCGTTAAATGTTACGGAAAGCCAATAATGCAAGTCTAGAGGAACTTTAATTAGTGTCAAGCTTGATATATTTACTGGTCCAGATTTAAAGTGACCCACGCAGAAGGAGCCAACATACCGGCATGCAAACTGATAGGTCTATGCAGGCAGATAGTATATGTAAATCGTTTTAATATGCAACTAATAGCGTGAGATGTGCAAAAGATAAACGGGCAAACATGGGTCCCGGACTCCATGTGGTGTCTCGTACTCCAGGTACTAAGGAAGAAAGCAGCTGAGTGTAGAGGGCTGAAAAAAGATATTCAAGTACCCAAGATGACTTGGCCGCCCCGGTGGAGTAGTGGTCTGAGCGATGGCCTCTAGTTATTCGTCCGAGATGGGTCCAGGTTCGAATACAGTGAGGCATGGATGTTGTGTTGTGCCTCACGGCACTGGCTCTCTCCCTTCCCTAGAACCAGTGGCCCTAAATTAGGAATACGCGACTTCTTGAAGCCCACTGAGTTGCTCACGGTGGTCCTTTAATCCCCAATCAAAAAACACAAAAAGATGACTTATATTGTAGACCTTGTCTCCAATTCTATCACTATCTGGACGCGTTTGATAGAGGACGGGTAATAGGCCTCCGTGAAAGTGGTTGGTCGTTACGAAAAATCAAGGCCCGGTTACGTCACGATGCCAGAAGAGTTGGACGTTATTTGCAAAAAATGTTTGCAAGAAGGCACCAGCTGTCATCGTGGTGGGGCCGGTGAAGTGAGGCGAACTTCAGCATGCATATGTCGGCGTATTCGTTGCTAAGTAATTGCTGAGAAAAAACTACTTCAGCGAGCATTCGACGGTCTGTAGAGGCAAATGAGGTTATTCTTGTCACGTCTCGGACGGTGAACCGAATACTTGTGAAGGCTGGTCTGGTCTCCTGCGGCCATTGCGTCGACTACCATTAATCTCAGATAATCGCCCAGCTTGGCTGAAGTTGGGTCACAGTGGAACAGCGTGGCAACACATATGGCACGATGTCAGGTTCAGCGACGAGTCAGAATTATATCTCGATACCTAAGATCATAGATTCAGTGTTTGGTGATGACATCACCACAGCGAGGATCCAGTTATTGTCCGCGAGCAGCATAATGCATTCCAACCGGGATTCCTCCTATGGGGTGCTATTAGTTACACCAGCCGGCCACTTCTGATGCGCCTAACGGGCACGGTAACAGCCCGGTGGTAAATGAATGATGTTTTACAGCCAGTGTTTCGGTGATTTCTCAGTGTTATCCATTCGACCGTTTTTATGCGAGATAATGTTCCGTCATACAGAGCTAACATTTGTAGAGTGTGACTATAAGAGGTCGATATACTTGCAAACGAGATCTCCGGACCTAACACCAATCGAGCACATATGGAACCTCATTGGAAGACGCTGACAAGCCTCTGTTAAGCCGCCTTCAGATTGTCGCTGAATTTACGGGACATCGCAAAATTTTGTGGGATCACGGATACGCCAGAACAGCATAAAACTGCTGTATCACTTGTGACGTATATTATAAATTAACTTTCCTTTTTAGTTTCTTTCACTACGTAAATCTTGAGTTTATTCTCAGTTATACTTCACTTTTAACGTAATATCTTTTCTCTCAAACGAATACTGTTGGCAACATTATTGAAGTTGAATGAAAGTGACGTATGCCTGAGATAAGATAAGAACGAGAGCGAGCGTTGCTTGAAAAGCGTTGTGTTGTAGAGCTTTGTAGAACTGTGTGGTGTGTGGAGCGTTTACTGCAATATGCTATGTGATGTTATGATTTCTTATGGAAGTGCTACATCCTGAATAAAGCATCTTTTCCGTAAGTTTGACTTCTGTTGTTTACATGTTTCGTCTGGCCGTTAAGGTTTAATTTAATAACTATTTTATCTTATGGTTATGTGTTTAAAATAACGTAGAAGTACGAAAAGACTTCTACGTCATACACTCCATGCCATGCCGAGCATTGTGTATCATTGCTTTCAACAGCATGCTGGTCACAGGAGTTATTCACCCCTATCACGTGATCCTGTTTTATAGCTTGCCAAACTGTTATAATGCCTTGGAAATTTCTATGTCTGTGTTGACTTTTGGCTTATTTAGATTAATCGTTCTGTTTTGGGGAGGAAGGCAATTTCAGTGCAGAGCGGTGTATTTCAAAAAGGTTCGCAGGGTGTAACCTAAATTTATTTATTATCGAAACTTTTTAATCACGTTCAGAGTGCAGTTAAATTGATAAAAGGAAGTAATTCCCGTGTGCCTATGAGCCTGATCGACAAGTCACGAACAGAAATTAGAAATTATATGAAGAACATTTCTCACCAGGAGTTCTATCGGTTGCCAAAAATAATTTTTCAAACCATACTTTCAGAAGCAGAGATATCGAGAAAAATCACAATTTAGCATTACTACACATAGCGGAAAAACCGGGCGTTACTTAAAACAGAAACTGTACCCAAAATAGACCTCGATTTAAATGGTATCATAGGGAATCATGAAAGTTTTTAATAGGATATCGAAACAATTATATGGAATAAAATGTGTTTTGAATTCGATAGCATTTGCACCCTTTATCGGCCAAGTTGAGAATCGAAAAAAAAATAACGGAAAGAAACGATAATCATTCTCAGATTTTATGCTTCACAATTAAATTTGTTTTTAAATCGAACTTATAATTGTAGAGATATGTTTGCCAAAGACGGAAGAATCGACAGAGTGATATCGTAGGCACGTACAGTTTTACAAACGACGTGCTGAATACGTTGTACATACTCACAGTATCACGTTTTTCCTCTGACTGCAGATAAAATATCTATACGTATGTAAGTTGGATTTAAACATTGTTTTGCACTAGGTAGTGCTGACTGTGAAGACAATGATTAGCAATTTCTAATTCCTGGGACGTACCTTTTTCCTTTTTCTATGAGTAAAGATTTTACATTTGCTATGATATCAACACTTCAAAATAGCCACCCCGGTGGCGCAGTGGTTTTAGTTCTGGCATTTGACCATTTGCCCGAGGTGCAGTATTTGTATTTCTGCACTGACTCTCTCCACATCCGGGAACCAGTGGCCCTAAAATAGGGGTGAGCGACTGCTTGCCCATTAAGTTGCTCACAGTGGTCGTAAAACGCCGAAATAGAAGAACAAAGAACCCACTTTAAAAAGTTAGTTTTTTTCATTTTATAGCGGAACATGCAAATCCTTCCATGACTTGCTTTCCTTGCATGATGTGCATTCTTACTGATAGTCGTTTCAAAGGAATATTTCTGCTAGGTAATGAAATTTCATGTGTGTGTTGGATATTGTATCTATGTTTATAAAACTTTGATCTCAGGAAATATCTTTTGGTTATTAGTTAGAAACAAGATGTTTCATACAATCTTACGCATTTCTCATGAAACGTTTTCCCTCTTGGTGCTGCACACTTAGATTTTTAATTTAACAGTACGACCAAGTCTTATCGAAGGTTTCAAATAATCTTCCAAAACAGCTATGACTTTTAAAATTTAATTCAATCGATTATAAACTTTACCATCTAATCAGATTTTTCCCTGCCAAACATGCTTCCTAAATACACGAATTCATTCACCTGGTCTAACTCTGCATCATTCAGTCTATTGTTGCATTCAGTACTAACAGTTTCTCACTCAAAAATAATAACTTTTGGTTTTCTTTTATTTTTATTCATTTTCAATTTAATACAAAATTCGCACATCCAACATACCCTGCAACTCACTTTGCAATCCGCCAACAGGATTGTGTTATCAGAATACAACAATCTGCACACACGGATTGCTTTATGATGACGTCCCATTTCTGTCGACTCAAGGAAATTACTTGAAAGTCTAAAGCGTGGAATAAAAAGCAGACAACTACAAGAAAATCATGGGAAATCTTGTACTGACAAAAGAAGCAGTGAGATGAAAATCATGTCACCTAAAATCCAATTTCTATACCCTCATTTGGATTCTTCACCACGGAATCTTGGTGCAGTCAGTCATGAACACGGGAACAATTTCACCAAGCTGTTGCCATAAGGGAAAACGTTACCACGAGAATCGGAATGCTAACACAGCGGAATGCAGAATCATCAGGGATATACGTGTGAATACTTACAAACAGGAGTCGGCAGCTGAAAATTTTTAGCACACTCTAAACAAATTTATATTTTGATTAGTGTAATAATGCATGTACGTAATTATAAAAAAGTAAGTTTTTTAAATGATGAATTGCTCTTTAACTGAGGGTCATACCAAAATGTTTAAGGTCAGCATAATCAGTATTAAAACTATTCACAAATATTTACTATACGTAAAGATACAAGTTTGCTTTTTAAAACATTTTATATCAGTATTAGTAGTCCTTGATCTGCGTTGCATTGTTTCTATTCTTCTGGATTGTTCAGCAAAGGAAATCACGCATTGTTCATATCGCTTTTAGCAGAAGAGAAATTGAAGGTGTTCGGACTATTTCAAAAAGAGCGAGCGCATACTCCAAATTATGATCTTATGATGTTTCAGTTAGCCACAGCTGTGGGTGGAAGCGCTAAATGAACACCCACTGTTTCCTTAATGAACACCCACTGCTTCCTTAATGAAAACCTACTGTTTTCTTAAGGAATACCTACTGTTTCCTTAATGAACACCTACTGCTTCCTCAATGAACACCTACTACTCCATATTAATTAATTCACATTGTTGTAAGTTTAGCTCAAACCTATCAAACAGCAATATTTTAGTGACTGAGTTTGTAGCTTGAGATATTTCAAAAGCAGTAGTTGGTCGAATTGGAGTGTTCAAAATAAAAATCTGTCCAATGGTGTATGTCTTCCATTGTCGTTGAGTCGATGAGAACGTTCTAATGTTTACTTTTTAAACCCCCAGTTCCATCTTCTTAGAGCAAAAGTTTCTCCATTTGGGTATATTTAATGATCATGACATAGTTCTGTTCGGTACCAGACACTGGTCTGAATATTTGCTACAGCATGATTTAATTTGCATAACTGCCCTCAATACTTAAATCAGCTTCAAAACTGGATGATTTTTTACGCTTTCCAACCGTAGGTTGAAGAAGCGTATATGCTCCAGCTTTGTCCGTCTGTCCGCTCGATAACTCACGTGAAGATGGTTCGATTTCGACGAAATTTCAGTATGTGGCAGGAGACCACCTGGGGACGAACCCTATTGAAAATAAATGAAATGGGGACAAAGGTCACGACATAGGAGCGGGATCCATTCCATTGTCTTTATGCATCATAACATGCGTAAAAATTGTTCGATTTCAATGAAATTTTAGTATGTGGTACGGAACCACTGGGCACGAACCCTATTTAAAATGGGCGAATTGGGGTCAAAGGGCAGGCAGAACATAAGAGCGGGATTTGTTCCGTTGCCCTTATGCGTCATAACTTGCGTAAAAATGATTCGATTTCGATGAAATTTTAGCGTTTGGTAAGGAACCACTTGGGGATGAACCCTACTGAAAATGGGCGAAATGGGGTCAAAGGTCAGGGCATAAAAGTAGAAACCATTCCATTGGCTTTATGCGTCATAACATGCGTAAATATGGTTCGATTTGGATGAAATTTTAGCGTTTGGTAAGGAACCACCTGGGGACGAACCCTACTGAAAATGGGCGAAATGGGGTCAAAGGTCAGGGCATAAAAGCGGGATCCATTCCATTGCATTTATGCGTCATAACATGCAAAAATGTGGTTCGATTTCGATGAAATTTTAGTATGTGGTAGAGAACCACCTGGGCACGAACCCTATTGAAAATGGGCGAAATGGAGTCAGGACACTGGAGTGGGATCCATTCCATTGCCCTTGTGCATCATAACTTACCTAACAATGTTTCGATTGCGAGAAAACGTTATCATGTTGTTCCGAAGGTATAGTGAACCGGTTCTGTTGAATATCAACGAAATGGGGTCAAAGGTCAAAAGGTCATTGCACAAAAGCAAGATTTATTCCACAGCCATTATTCTCATAACTTCCGTAAAACTGCTTCTATTGCGACAAAACGTTAGTATGTTATTTTTGAGGTATACTAAACCGCTTCTGTTGAATATCATCGAAATGGGGTTAAAGGTCAGGACACAGGAGCGAGATTTATTCCACAGCCATTCTCCTCATAACTTGAGTAATAATTTCTGTTATGTTGGAAAGCGTATCATAATCAATGCTTTGCATGATTTTACTAACTTGTTTGCTTTACAGCTATTCTAATTTTAATTTTTTTAGCACTACATAGTTTTTCGTTTTTTCTTAGGCATTATATGTATGAATAGAATTCACGCAAACCAGAATACAGTCAAACATGCATTTAGGTTTTTTGACATTATTTAGAAATAAGTAGCTCACTGGATTAAAATTCAGAAACTCTTCCGCCTTTCTCAATACGTTGCTCACAGAAAAGAAAAGTACATTTTATAGCAATATTGTTTCTCAAGAGTTCTCGGTTGTTTAACCATGTCTTACCGCTTCGACAGCACAGAAAGAAACCAAATTCGGACCGATGTTGCATTTCTTCTGCTGGGTACATAAGACATAAAAACAAGGATGCTTTCATTTACCAACTAGCAATACTGAAATAAAAATTACTTTATATAAGATTATTATTGTCACAAATACATGTCACAAACAGAAATTTACCGATCCTAGATGCAAACGTTTTGATAATTTTTGCTGAACGCAGGATGTTCCATAAATTATAATGTAAGCCGTTACGTAAAATATTTCATGCTCAGGAATATCATCACTCTATTTTCATTTCTTTGTAACTTGTCGTCATACTACGTTCAAAAAAGTTTCAGCACTTTTGGGAATATTTGCCAAATGTCAGTGAATTACGTCCTTCCTCGCTGAGCAAGCAAAGAGCATGATGTGATCGACCAGCCAGAACCGGTTTGATCCAGATCCAACACGCACAGCGTATGTGCGTAGTTCGTGATTACAGGCATTCGAGGCTCTCCGTCGCTAGGACAACGATGTCGAATTTTGCACAGCTTTCAAGTGTAAAATTTTGTGTTATGTTCGGTAAATCTTTCGTTGAGACTTTTCAAACGAGTAAGTCAGCGTACGGTGAGAGTGCATGAGTCGAACTAGAGTTTATGGCATCGAGAGTATCGAGGATGATGAGAGGTCAGGATTACCTTCAACATCCACAACCGATGAACAAACCGCAATCGTCAAAGACATTGTAAAAAATGACCGTCGATAAACTGTTGCAACGATTGCAGAAGTTGGCTCGGTATCTCAGTTGGAAGTTGCCGTGCCATTTTAACAGAGAAACCGGGCATGCATAACGTGTGCCAACAAATTGTTCCTAAAATCGTAACACAAGGAATGAGCGCATGCAAGTTTGCGGGGATAACATCGATGAAATGGATTCAGATCTCGATCTCTTGAATCGATTGATGACTGGCGGTGAGACTTGGTGCTATCTGTACGACCCCCAATCCAACCGACAGTCAAAAGTGTTGAAATCACCGTTGTCACCCCGACCAAAAAAATCCAAGACTGACCACTCCAAAGGAAAGGTCTTGTTAACAGTTTTCTTTGATTGCAAGGGGATCGTACATTAGGAATTCCTTCAACTTGGTCGCACAACCACTAAAGAAGAGTACGTCAATGTCCTGAAACGTCTTCGAGAATCATTGAGACGCAAGCGACCCGATCTTTGAAAGACCAACTCCTGGGTGCTCCATCACGATAATGCGCCGGCTCACAGATCCCTCCTGGTGTCCGATTACCTGTCCAAACATCACATTCCCGTTCTTCCACAACCAGCTTATTCCCCTGATCTCGCCCAGTGTGACTTTTTCCTTTTTCCTCGGATGAAGAATTTGCTGAAGAGGCGACGTTTTTCAAGTTCCGAAGAAGTGCAACAAGCTTCGACGGAGGCACTGGAAGATGTGGCAAAAGAAGGCTTGTAATCTGCATTTAAATTTTTGTATGAGCGAGCGCTGGCAAAAATGCAAAGTTGCGCAGGGTAACTACTTCGAAGGAAACACCGCATAAACTGGTATTATCTGTACTCATGCTTTTTTAATATAAGAAGTTTCGGAACTTTTTGAACGTAGTAAAAAAGCGTAGTACCGAATAAAATTGATATGTTGTAGTTTATAATAAAGAAAAAAACATAAACATATGCATTTATGGAGCACATAACGTACATTTGCACTACAGATAAAGGTAAACTGTGCTACAGGAGAAAGCGGAAAATGTGATGTCATGTGTATATGTGTGTGTGTGTTCAGAGAGAGAGAGCTACAGACTTTTTTGGAATATTGTACTACTTGTTGAGTTATTTGCATTTTTACATCAACATATCTGTTGATTAAAATAAACGTTCAGCAATGCTTTTCATAGTGAAATAGCACATCGAAAAACAAGTGTTAGATGTTTGTTTCTAGAGAACAACTTGTGACTGCGTCCGTTTCTTAATTTTTACATAATCTCCATATTAAAAATTGTCGGTTGATCAGATTTAATCGAGATAACTGATTTTTTAATGTATTACTTGCTTTTTTATAATCTGCAACTTAAAAAAATGAAACTACCCTTTATATGTATTCTGAATTTACTTCCTATTGATTACTAGATAGTCATTTTATTATGCACACCTTGGTTTTGTGTTTATACAAAGCAACACCCAACGATGATGAAATTACAGGATAACATACATGTGCAATATGCGCACTAAAAATTGTTAAACTGGACCAAATTTACGTATGTGTTAAAAAAATCTCTGAAAATTTTACAGATTACATGTGCGTTAAAGAAGTCTTTGCATATCATTTCTGATCAATTATGTATAGAGCGTCGCATAAATATAGAGATAGAAGAAATTCTCGAATGAACAAGAAACAACAACGAGCTCAAATGTACACCTTATATTTAAAGCAAAAATAATATAGGATACGCAGCTGCACAATAATTTGACGGAAACATAACAATTCCAATGCCAAGTACAAGAAAAAACAGAAATACGTTGTCTCAAAAATATTAAGACTTACTAGTTATGAGCACTTCCGCTACAAATAGTAGAGCCGTTGTTCCAAATAACACTGAAAACCCGATTGGACATGTTGTCCACCAAGTGATGTAAGTGTTCTGGACGGAGTGCGTACCAGTTTCGTTCAATCTGCTCTTTCAATGCCACCACAATTGAAAACTGCCGTCCATTCGCATACACATCACGAGCTAGGAATCCCCAGAGGCTCTCGACAGGGTTCAGATCTGGACTGGGTGTTGGCCAATCCATTACGGTCACATGATGAGTGTTAAACCAGCTTTTGGTTGATGCAGACTAATGGATAGAGGCATTGTCTTGCTGGAACAGATAATCAACACCCGCTAGAGTTTCAGCAAACGGTAGAAGGTAACTGCTGAGTATCTCCTGATACGTTTCAGAGTTTTTCCTGCCTTGCAGGAAAGCGATATCCGTTGTCCCATTGAACGCAAAACCTCCCCACACCATCACACATCCCCCTCCATCCTGTCTGTTGAAGAAGGTGCATGGCTCGCGTCGTAAATCATGCCAATAGCAGTTCCAACAGTCAGGGCCGTCCATGTTGAACTTTTTCTCATCGGAGAAAATAGTTGTGATCCACTCGTCCGTCCAGTGCATGTGGCGGCTGTTCGCCCATAACAATCTAGCTTCCTTGTGGCGCCGCGTGAGGTGTGGCAGACGGCGCATTTTACGAAGCACATTGTTACGACTTTCCTTGATTCGTCAATGAACTGTGTCCTTTAAGACGGTGACACCAACAGTCCAAGAAACTTGACGTAGTGATAACCTTTGGGATGAAACTAAACGCATGATGGCACGATCATCTCGTTTGGTTGTTACTTGAGACTTTCCAGGCAGTTTTCTGGCAGTTAACGCACCGCGTTTCGATAAAGTCTTATAAATGACTGCCCTACTCCTCCCCATGGCTTTACAAATTTTCGCTCCTGGCAATCCACTTGCTTTCAGTCTCCAAATTTTCTGCCCCTGTTCACCAGAAATTTGACTGTTGCGTGGCATTTCGGCAAATGAATGTCTGACGGCAGGTCCGCTGTCTTTTTGTAGGCTGGACCGAATTACGCCCCATGCGCGTGCGTACAACATGCTAATTTGTACATCACATTTGCATGTGGCTACTTTACATAGTTGTATTTATATTTATGAGACAACTAGAATTACACTATTTCACTTTGTGATGTTCTTTTCAAACAATCCGGTCATCTCGACGGATCGAAACGTTTGTTGTAGGGTTATGTCTAATTGGGTACCACTTCAGCTTTCTACCTATATTTGCATTGCGTTCACTGCGCAAAGTAGACTGTCTCTGTATTTATGCGACGTACCATATCATATTTAAAGAAAGTGAATAGATACATGTCAAATAATTTCTCTGCCTTAAGGAATTTGTGTCGAAATTTGGTTGAAACGAATGATTAGATAGATATATGTAAAAACGTAGATGGGTAAAATGTTTTTCTCAGCCTACCACTAAATACGGGGAAAATCTCCCTCTTAAAGATTTTGTTCTCAAAAATGTATATTCCTACGATTTAGTAAGTCCTGTCAAATTTGTGTGGCCACTTTTCTGGCCGATTTCCCAATGCTGCGGGACATTCGTTGGCCCAATTTGGAGTAATAAAGGAAATATCATTTCCTGTCCTACAACGCTGAATCTCTTCCACCTCTTAGATGCAGGCAACGGCCACAGATGCATTTGGTATTCATTAAACCCAGAAACATATTAGTAATATTCTATAAACACCAGCCACAGAACTAGAAACTTTTATGCGGATGTACGTAAACGTCACGGACTCAAGATAAATGCATACTTTACCTCCCCGGTTGCGAGTGGTCTAAGCGCTGGCTTATGAGCATTCGTCGGAGAAAGGTTCTGGGTTCGAATCCCACTGAAGCATGGATGTTGTGTTTGTCTTACGGCACTGGCTCTTTCCCTTCCATAGAACCACTGGTCCTAAATTAGTGACAGGCGTATTTTTATAGCCCACAGAGTTGCTCACGAATGATCGTTAAACCTTAAATTAAAAACGAAGCAAAACAAAAAAGAAACATGCATATTTACGAGGTAACTTGCGTCTCCTCGTGATCTAAGCAACTATTTCCCAGCAAAAACACAAGGGTTGGGAAACTGCTGGCCACCAGCTGGCAGTGATAGGTCACTGTTGGCTGCAATCTGCCGCCTCCGTCCCGGGAATGGTCCGTTGGTGGCAGCGCCATCAGTTGGCAGCCATTGATGGCCCTGCAGCAACATCGCCGTGAATTTCGGGCCACCAAGCATGTGCCATTAGTGGCACGTAGCTGGACACCAAAGAAACCCCAACACCAGGTGGAAGCAATGGTGTGGTACGAGTTAGTTGAAGATGATGCTATCGCCATCGTGTTATTTTAGTGGATGTTAAGAAAAAAGCACATGTAGAGAGGCGAATGATTTTATAATGAAATGCCACGTCGACAGAGATATCAGATTAAGCCATGAAATACTAGATTACAGTCATAAAATACACCTACTCCATTCCCATGAATAACAAGAAATAATTTCTGTGTAATCTTTTGTTTTGACATTCACTAAACTGCTTGAAACAAAAGTCTTGGAAAAACATTAAAAAAGTGTTAAGTTGAAAAATAAAGCGTAAAAAATTTATTAATTATTGGAGAGAAAAAAAGCAACGCTATGTTTATACAATGTACTCATCCATGGGTTGAATACACAAGACTGGTGGAATTTACTTTTAAACATAATGAGAAGTAAATCAAAATATCTTTCCTCTTTAAAACAAATATAACTTCTGACAGCGGAAAGGACAGATACAGCGTTTAAAATGTAACAAAAAGTGACATGAACGGGTAAATATATTAATTCAACAATCGCCTTTCAAGACGACAGGGACAGCTCGAAACTTTGGAAAGCCCCTTTAAGTTGGTACACTCGTTGAAAAAGTGGTTCCATTGAGGTAAAACAAAAAAAAAAACCAATCCTACATTGAAGAAATAAATTTATGAATTATATGAAACTGACATTTATGAAAAATACCTCGCAATATTGTACAATTAAATAGAGAAACATTCGTAACACATTCCGCAGAAAAGAGGGTCAGCTGAAAGCCACGCTCGGGAGTGCCAAAATCAGGCCAGTTGGTAGCGCGCGCTCTTCCCACGCGGACAGTCTTTGGTTCGTTTCCAACTAGATCCACACGGGCGTTTTTCCGGACGTGTTGAGAAAATTTCGTCAGCGCAGGCCTATGATTCAGAAGTTTCGTAAGGCGAAAAAAAAAGTAGTTGTAGCTTTGGGAAACTGCGGTTGTCCTATATTTTATTTCATTATTATTTTTATTTTTATGGCTACTACTGGGGAATTGGCGAACAAGATTCGGCAAGCCATCAGTTACGTCACGTGATTGCCACTGCCGGAAAACTAGCGGACCACGTTAGGATAGCCATCATTTATGCCACGTGCTTGCAGGGCTGCTGAAACCCGCCTGTGGCAGATACTGTCTGTAATGGATAACTGATGGCCCTGTTGTGGCATATGACAACTGATGAGGGTGCCAACTGTTGGCCAGCTGCTGGCCTGAACTTCTGGCCCTACTGTTGGCCGCCCGGACATTTTATTGACGGTTCGGCAGCGGCAACATAGTGCTGGGCCATTGCTGGCAGTGCTGGCCCAGCAAGACTGTTTTTGCTGGGTTAAGACTGCTGCTCGTCAGTAATAGTCAGAAGTGTTGATAACGATGGGATAAGCAAAGGATCTTTCGGAGTTCGATAAAGGGCATTTTGTGGATGCCGCTGGCTAGAGCAACGATTTTGAAAACTGCAGAGCTGACTGTTTCTCAAAGGATGACATATCCCATGTCTTAAATCAATGGAAAAATAACTCACATTGTTTATCTAAGAGAGATAACTGTGGGGTGAGGATAATTTGTCAAGAACGAGATCGCTGCCGCCTTCGAAATCTTGTACCAAGAAACATGACTTCTTGTTCTCAGCAACTGACTGAAGCATTCAATGAAGGCTGTTACCGACCCATATCTCTATGAACTGTGTGAAGGAAATTCAAGAAGATCGGTGTTGGCAGGTTCATGCCCACAGTCTACGAAACCATTGATTTCAGTGTAAAACTGGAAAGTTCGTCTACATTGCAGTCAAACACAGCGTAACTGGACTCTGAAGGACTGCAAAAAAGGCATGATTGCAACGATTAACGGTACACTTTGTTCTATACCAAATGTAAACAGAGAGTTTGGCGAAGCTTCATGAAGCAATGAACCCAGCTTCCCTTGAAAACACAATTCGAGGTTCTGGAATTGGTATTAGTATGTGTGGGGTACGTTCTGTAGGTCGGGAATGGGTTCCCTGATATTGTTGGAACGTTGTGAACCCTCCAAAGATTATCTGAATATTGTTACCGATGACGTCTATCCTGAAATTTTGACATTTTCTGACCCAGATGACGGCTGTTTCTTGGACAATTATGCTACTATTCATGTGTTCAGTATGAAAGCGGCTTCCATTATCTTCCCTGGTTAAGACAAAGCCCCGATATGAACCCCATTGATAACACTGCCGAACAATTTTTTCTTGTTTTCTGCTGAGTGAGAGTTTTCAACTGATTCTAAGTATTTTTTTCAACGCTGATTTCAAATTTGAAATCGGTTTTCCTCTACATGCTCTAATTTTCATGCAATTTGAAACTTGTGATTTTCGTAAAAAAAAAAGGACACCCATTGCTATTTACCCTAGGGATAGCTTGAGAACTGCGCTTACATCTACCCTAACCTTAGATTAATTAGGCTAATTTTTTTACAAACATCAATATTCTTTATTGTTAAATTTGGATTTTAGAGATGTATCTGATTTACCCAAGAATAACACCTGTTTTTTTGTTTCAGATCTGATCATGGCTTTTTCAAGTAGACATAAATGTGTAAATAATCCTGATGCACTCTGTTATATATGTCGTTGCTACACACTTCTTTGTCAAGACCAAGGCGCAATATACACTCACGGACAATGAAATTTGCGCAATAAAGAAGGAAGTATCGGGTTGAACTGAAATTTTATGGACGTAATGATACAGATAAATGATGGCAAAACCAGAGCTTCAGGACCATTACAGAGGAATCCGTGGCATTCAGTCCTGTCAGCTACAACAGGGCGTTGCACCTCGATACATACTGCAATACGGTTCGGCATGAAGGCGAAGAGACGTCTCATGCTGTACTGCGGCCAGATGGCCCACCCGTGTTGGACGGTGTGCTCCAAATACCGGTAGTGCGGCACGGCAGCAGCTGGCTTTCAACTGGTCCCACACATGCTCGATAGGGGACATATCCGGGGAGTGGGCAGGTCTTTGAAGTGTTTGGACTTCATGCAGGCCTTCCTGGGAAACCCACGCCATGTGCGGGCGGGCATTATATTGCTGGTATAGGCATCTGGAATCCCTGCCAGAAATATGAGCACATGGGACCGTAGGATCTCATCCAAATATCTCTGACCCGTCAATGATCCACGTACCACTACTAGAGCTAATCGGCTATCGTAGGCAATGGATCCCCAGATCTTAATGCCTGCAGTGGGGGAGGTGTGGCGCTCGATTGCGAGGTTGGGATTGTGCTGTTGACCCAGGGGTCTCCACACCTGGACACGATGATCATTTGTTCCCACGACGAAGCGGCACTCATCGCTAAACGCCACACATAGCTAAACACCACACATCGCATCGCTAGTATGTGGCGTTCCATGTCGCTCTGGTCTGACACCACTGCACACGGAGTAAGCAATGTTCCGGTTTTAATGGAAGTACACATAAGGTGCGCTGGATCGCAGATTTGTTTCCGTGAGGCGTCGGGAAATGGTTCGTGGGAACACAGGAGGAGCTACATCTGCCTGTATAGTGGACCGGGTCCCTGTGGGATCCATTCGTGCCTGGCGCACGATTCGTCTATCCTCTCTACCGGTGGTGCTTGTGGCCCACCCTGAGCCGATCCGTCGAGTGGCAGTGCCGTCACGTGTCCACTGCTCCCAACACAGTCGGAAAGTATGGTCAGAACGATACACGTGGCGGGCTATACGGCGTGCCAACCAACCCGCGGTTTTCAGCCCGATGATCAGGCCTCTCCCAAAGTCCGTAAGTTTCGTAAATCGACGTCTTTGGCATCTACCCGAAATTCTTGTCACTCTGTATCCTTGCTTGCGTCGGCCGGTCCTTTCCGCTTTCATGGGGCATCGACTACACGCCAGTTTATAAGGCTGCTGGTTCGTGTTTACAGCGCCATCACAGGGTGTGCGGTTATGCGCACTTGCAAAAAATGTGGATTATTTGCATACCAGCAGGCACTCTAGCTATTTGCAAAGTTTTGCGGTTGTAGCATGTTGTCTTCTAGGTGCGCAAATTTCATTGGCCGTTAGTGTAACTTCGTTTGTGAGGCGTGCTTATAAAGCCTATTTTGAAGTTCCTTTTGAAGATCAAGACAAGAAATGGGTTCCTCATTTTGTGCGTCATAACTGTGAGGAAATACTTTGTGTCTGGACAAAAGGAAAAAGGTAACGGTCTGCATTTTGGAATTCCCATGGTTTGGCGAGAACATAAGGACCACATAAGTGATTGCTATTTTTGTGTTGTTAACGCTAAGAGTGCCGGCAAGAAAAAGCGGCATAAGAACTCCTATTCCAGTATTCCGTCAGAAATTCGACCTACCCCGCACTCTGAGGAACTCCCGGTTGTTTTAGTTTTTATTGGTTTTTACCTCATCTGAAGATGAAGGCAGTGAGCATGAACAGGAAGAGCACGAGGGTTGTGATAAATGTTGTGATAATGATAGATGGCGCATTTTACGGAACACAATATTGCGCCTTCCTTGATTCGTCGATGAACTGTGTTTTTTGAGACGGTGACACCAACAGTCCAAGAAACTTGACGTAGTGATAAACTTTGGGATGAAACGAAATGCATGATGGCACGATCATCTCGTTTGGTTGTTATTCCATGCAGTCTTCTGGCAATTAACGCACCGCGTTTTGATAAAGTCTTATAAATGACTGCTCAACTCCTCCCTATGGCTTTACAAATTTTCGCTACATGCAATCCATTTGCTCTCAGTCTCCAAATCTTCTGCACGTCCTCACTAGAAAGTTGACTTTTGCGTAGCATTTCGGCAAATGAATGTCTGACGGCAGGTCCGCTGTCTTTTGTAGGCTGGACCGAATTACGGCCCATGTACGTGCGTACAACATGCTAATTTGTACATCTCATTTGCATGTGGCTACTTTACATAGTTGTCTTTATATTTATGAGACACATAAAATTACACTTTTTCACTTTGTGGTGTTCTGTTCACACAATCGGCTCATCTCGACGGATCGAAACGTTTGTTGTAGGGTTATGTCTATTTTGGTACCACTTCAGCTTCCTACCTATATTCGCATTGCGTTCACAGCGCAAAGTCGATTGTCTCTATAATTATGCGACAAACCATATCAATGTAACAAAAACTTGGTTCCCCAGTGTAATGTATTGAACATGTTCGAAAACCAAACCCAGGAGCAAAGTACTATTCCGTCAAATTTGAGCCTGTTAAAGGAGTGTCTGATTAACGCTCGGTATGCTGTAAACGTAGATGGACTCCAACACCTTATGGAATCAATGCCAAACCGTATAAGTGGTGTAATTCGAGCTAATGGAGATCTAACCCAATATTCGATAAACGTGATAATTGAGTAGCGAGTATCTGTAGTACTTCAGATGGTTATTCAAAGTTTCTTAGATACTTCAAGTTGCGCTATTCCGGATGTGAACTGCTATTGGCTGCCGAAATGACATCACACAGGAAACAAAGCAGTCAAGGCGACAGCCAATGGTCTTACCGGTTACAAGTTAGTAAGGAATTACAATACCGTTTGATGTGGTTTGAAACCAGAAAAAAATATCTTAGTGCTTTCCGACTCAATTTATGAGAGGAAAAATAGTTAGCATACCATGTTTTCCAGTTAAAACTTGGATTATCGATTTCTCAGAGCAATGATCAGAATGCATTGTGTAACAAAGATGAAAACAAATGATTAGATCTTGTCTTTAAAAAATTCCACTGCAGGACTTATATTTCTGCTTCACAACAGGGCTGTTGGAGATGTCACGCCAAACTAAAGCAACTTTAACTAAGCTGAACTTAAAAGGTGATGGCCGACCAGTGGCTTAGTGGTCCAAGCCCTAGCTCCTGCTAATTTGTTCGAAACAGGTACGTTTTCGAATAACGCAAAGGCATGGATGCTGTGTTTCTTTTACCGTACTGACTATCTACCTTCACTAGCACCACTAGCCCTAAAATAGAGACGGGTCTATTAATATCCAACCAAGTTGATATCGGTGGTAGTTAAACTCCAAACAAACAAAAATGAGAAACGAAAAAGAAGACTGAGAGAGAGAAGAATACGAGTTTGAAGGCAAATATGGAAATATAAACTTGCGCATACATAAAATAATTAACAAAAAGCTCATTTCATAGGACACTGAAACATTTCAAACATATTGAAGAAATCTCTGACAAGCAAATGGAAGAACTAAACTGTGGTAAGTAGCTGCATGTCCTAGGCCTGATCAAGCCGAAATATAGAATCAACCGACAAGGTTAGATCAGTACGATAAGCATGCAATACGCAGAAAAGTATTTCATTTTTTTTTGCTAAAGCCTGTAGTTTGGTTGTCTGATTCAATTTCGTTTCGAACAATATTACGTAAATAATTCTTTATTCCTAAGCCAGTAACAAATTTAAACTGGAGAGAATAGTGAATAAAATTTAACTGTTAAGGTACTGATGTACACTCTAGACTAAGATCATTTCGTTAGTATTGATTATAACAGACTTAACCTTATGAAGGGTAAAATCTAGACAGAAAAAAGACAGAAAAATGTGTTATACAACGACTTAACAAACTGCTGTCGCCATGTTCGTATAAACCGCAAGTTATTATCAAAGATTTATCTTTGAATACCTTGGTTGTGTTTCTGTATTTGTAAAGGAAAGGAATGTATTATATTCTTCCCAAAGAAATCAAGAGGGCAGTAAGGGATTACTACAGTTGTGAGCATTTAGTCTACGCCTTTAGTCTCCCTTTTCCCGAAGTCGTATTAGCCTAGTAAAGCAATTATTTTTGTCCTGATGTTCATGGTGTGATGTTGTAATTGTGGAGGCTGAGTTGTTTTGAAGTTTGATTTACTTGACGTTGACGTGTTAAGTGTTATTATACATGTATACACTATATTGACAAAAGTCACCGGATGCCTAGAAGAGAAACACAACATAGCATTTATTGACATACATTCGTCCGGTGTAGGTCCACCTTTGGCCTTAATGCCTGCATCGACGCTTCGAGACATTCTTTCCACAACTGTTTGGAACACAGCGATAGCTATGCGCTTCCATTCAGTACACAATGCTGCCGCTAACTGTTGCTTAGTAGCAGGTCTTGGTTCCAAACTCTTTATGAGACACTCTAATTCATCCCATAGGTGCTCTATGGGATTAACATGAGGGCTCTGTGCTGGCCAGTCCACACACATATACGGAATTATCGTGAAACCACGCCGTAACAGTCTTTGCTTTATGGCTAGGTTCATTATCCTGCTGGTACCTACAAGATTCGGTTCCACAGTATTCCCAAAGCGTTGGTAGGGCATAATTGTCCAGAATATCGAGGTAGACGTGCTGGTTAGCAAGTTTGTCTACGATAACCAATGGGCCGGGACCATACAGCGAAAAACACCCTCACACGAGCACACTGCTAGCTCCAAATTTGACCGTAGAAAGAGTACACTGTGATAAATAGCGCTACCTCGGCTGCCGCCGTACCTACACACGGCCATCAGACTGAGGGATCGTGTATCTGGATTCACCAGTCCATACGACCCGTTTCCGTTCATCTACGGTACACTATAAATGTTCTTTATACCATACAAAACGGCGAGTAGCATTCCGAGTGGAGATGAAAAGCTTATGAGTAGCCGCACGACCACGGTGACCCATGGAATGAAATTCTCTGCGAATGGTCCGTGTACTTTCCGAGGTTCCAGCATTTTCTCTCACGTGTACACTGAGGACTTGTGCAGTACTCCGTCGATTAACTGTAATGAATCTCTTGAGGCTTCGACATCCATCATCAGTGATTATCTTCGATCTGCCGATACGTTTTGCTGCTTCAGGCATCCCATGTGTCTTCCACTTATTCAGTATATCCAAAAGAGTTGACTTGGGAAAGTTTAAACGCCTCTCGGTTTCTCTTATGGACAACCTACTAAATATTACACCCAACAATATTTCCTTTCTCAAAGTCAGTTCTCTCCCGCCGCGACATTTTGACTTAACCTCCCAGTGCGATATTATCGCGTCCTGCTGCAGGCTTGTTTTTATACCGTTTGCAGCTGTACTGCGTATTTTAACAACGCATCGAATCCGTTCATTTGCTTTTGAAGGGGTGTCCGGGGACTTTTTTTACTATAGTAAATATTTAGCTTTCGGATTTAAAAGTATTCTGCCTACTAACGTTTGTTACTTAGTTCTGAAGTATTAATACCAGTGTGATTAATTTAAGCTTATTCGAATAGTAACCTTCTGCATGAACCGTATTCATGAGGTTATGACAGAATAAAGAAAGATCTGTAAGTAACTATTTTCTTTAGACTTTATTTTGAGTGACTCCTGTTTCACTTTATATGAAGTATTTAAGAACTGATTGTACGTAGTATTCAGTAAGCCATACATAGAGAAACATTACATATCGTGACGCCTGATATGCTTTTCCATAGTGTCCCGCAAGTGCTCTATGAGATTGATATCGGGGGAGTTCAGGGGAAATCCGATAATCTGGAAGTCTGAACTGTGTTCCTCAAACCATTTGTGCACAACATTGGATACGTGGCTAGGCGCATTTTCATCTCGGAAGACATCATCGCCATTTGGGGAAAAGTGCGACATTTCTAGCTGTACAGAGTCAGAAAGCAATTCACGATAGTGGGTACCAATCATACGTTGTTCTACCTGCATCCGGGGTCCAAGTTACTAATGGGAAAACATGCCCCACGCCATTCAACCACCTCCACCGGCTTGAACGGTGGAGACCATGCTGAATGGATCGAGCAGCTCATGTTGTTTGCACAAAACTCGTACACGACTATCCACGGAGAGAAGAAAGAAAAAAACGCGACTCGTCAGATCAGCACACTTTTCCAGTCATCTGAACCGTGGTAAGGAGGGGATGTAGCTAGGGTGATCTGCTGTAACGTGTCCCATACGTGTAACGCATTGTAATTAAAGATACTACTCCAGGTTGACCTCTGTTGCATTGGGTAGGCAACTATCGAACAGCGCTGCGTGTGTTAACTTGTACGAGTCATCGCACCCGGCGCTCGGCTCTTCCATTAAATCTCGCTCGCTACTTTTAATTGGATTTCTAGCAAACTGTAATGACTGGGAGACAGTGCTCAATTTGTAAGAGCCCAAGTTTAAATTTCACATCGCAAAATAACACTTAGGCTGAACGAGCCCGAAAACTGCGATTAACCTGTTTAGGCATTGATGAAAAAAATTATCTTTTCTTCCAGACTTCCGCTCTCTCCTTAACTGGTGCCTTTCCCAAATGAAGAATGAAAAGAAAATATATGTCTGTATAGCCGCACGACTGATTGTCTTTGGACATCCGTTTGCTCTTGAAATGCTTCAGGCGGTGGCAAAATCGCACTGCTCTCTGCTCTCTAAAATGAGCAAGGAGATAATCTACGTTTTCGTATTTACCCTCTAGTACACAGCTTTTGAAGAAGCTTTGCTTTTTCTGCAGAAATCCACAACTGCGTGGCCTCTGACATTTGCTCTTCAACCCCAGAATAAATATCCCAACCCAGTCCGACACATTTGTGGAAGAACTCTCTTTACCAGCTCGGGACTGTAATAAAAGTTTCATATGCTAAATCATACGAAATCACAGTTAAAAAAAACGAAGAAAATTCAGAAGCCTACGCGCGAACCGTAGTAAATACTAAGACTTTTGGGCTCAAGTTCGGTAGTCAGAGGAAATAATACAAATAATACTCAGTTAAAGATTCACCTTGGTAGATAGTTTTGGGTACTGCTATTTTTACATTTTCCAGTTCTGTACCAAAATGAAGGTCGTCTTTCTAACTGTTATCCAATTTTTATAAAGCTTCCGTTTTTATATTCGTGTTCCACCTCGGAAGCTGGTATTAAAATTTCTCTAAAATCCTTTGCACTATCCGAAGATTGTTTCTATTGCTATGATTTTCACAAAATCATCCGCTACTGTCTTCAAGTACTTACAAAAATATCCCAGCTGTCCTCTTTTCCACAAAAATGTAAGGTCATGGCATGAATTACATAAATTTATTAACAAAATATTTTTAAACTGTGCGCTGACGTTTTTTAAAGCATGGACTTTCACAGCTGAATTTTATGTCCATATTTCTATTTTTTTCTATCCATTCAAATTAACAGTTGTCTCCAATTTTTCAATATTATTTTACGCATTACTTTAGCACACATTAATCAGAGATTTTACACGATTTTGCTATCCCCAACTGTACCAATAACATTTTTCTCAAAACCGCTCAGATAAATCGCTTGATTTGAGATGAATCTCAATACATTGTTCTGGTTCGACACTTGGTGAATTTAGGCTAAAACGATGGCTGACTTTTGAATTATTTAATCATGAAATCTCGGTTCAAAAATATTTTCTAATAGCATTATATTTTAATGTTTTAGTTACAACTTGGAAATTTTCATTTTCTCATCCATTTTTAGCCACCCTGGTAGCGCAGTGATCTAAGCACTGGCCTCTGACAGCTAGTTCTAGTTGGCATGGGTTCAAGCAAGACCATTGATATAGAAGGCTTTCGGACAGGATTGTGACGTCACTGGCGATGGATCGCAGCCCACGAGAGAGAGAGCCTGGCTCATAGGAGCATATTATCGATGGTCACGGTAGATGTTTCAGAATCTCGGTATTACCGTGAAAATGTCATCACAAATGTGATTAATCGCTGCAAATGCTTAACAATGCTTAAATAAAATTATTACGAAGTCGTACTTCCAGTTTTTTAAGTCTGAATGTCAATTCACGAATTCTGTACTTTTTTCGGTCAATAACTTTAGTAACAGGAAGGAATGACCATGGGAAAGCATTTAAAAGGACTACGTCATTGAAAATACATTCCGTTGTTCCAATCCTCAGGAATCTTCCCTTCATTAAGGCATCGGTATATATCATCATCATCATCATTGTCAATCATTATCAATCCAATGCTGGACGAAGGTCTCCCCAAGTTTCCTCCACAACGGTCTGTCTTGTGCCAGTCTCCTCCATGTCACCCCTGCATACTTTCGAATTTCATCCACCCATCTCCCATGTGGTCTTCTTCTGGGTCTTTTCCTGTCCCTTGGAATCCAATCTAAAATTTCGGCTGTCCATCGATGATCTGTCCTTCTGGCAGTATGTCCAGCCCATTGCCATTTCAGGGATTTGACTCTGATCATGATGTCTTCCACTCTTGTCATTTTTCGGATCCACGAGTTCCTCTTCTTATCTCTCCTGGTTACACCAAGTATGCACCTCTCCATGCTGCTTTGAGTTGTCTGCAGCCTTTGTATGTCTCTTTTAGTTAAGGTCCACGTCTCTGCACCATACGTAAGCACTGGAAGGATGCATTGATCAAACACTTTTCTTTTAAGACATAATGGCATATTGCTCTTGAAAATTATGCTGTTTCTTCCAAAAGCTCTCCAGGCAAGTTTTGTACGCCGATTAATTTCTTCATCAATGTGACCCTCACTTGATATCTGCTGTCCAAGATAAACGTACGTGTCTGTTATCTCCAGCTTTTCTCCATCAATCGATAAATCTTCATTTCTTGTAAAAGCATTGAACATCACTTTTGTCTTCTGAAAGTTCATTTTTAATCCCACTTCTTTACTCTGGTCAGCAAGTTCCTGGATCATACTCTGCAGCTCTGATGGGCTAGTTGCAAAAATGACTACGTCATCAGCAAAACGTAGGTGGGTTAGATAATC